>OV702288.1:598181063-599431063 GCA_916181665.1 Avena sativa
TTGGATGTCATTAATAACAAGGTTATATCATTAGGAGAATGATGTGATGGACACACACCCATAGTAAGCGTAGCATAAGATCAAGTCATTAAGTTCGTATTGCGGTAAGCTTTCAAATGCATAGTAACCTAATCCTTCGACCATGAGGTTATGTTAATCACCATCACCGGATGGGTACTTTGATGACATCAAACACCGCTTCATAACTGGGTGGTTATAAAGGTGTCATTGGGTATTCTGAAAGTATGTGTTGAAGCGCATGGACCATGATTGGGATTTGTCCATCCATATGACGGATAGATATGCTCAGGGCCCTCTCGGTGGAATGTCATCTAGTTAGCTTGCAAGCATGTGACTAGGTCACAAGGGTTGACATAACATGGAACGAGTAAAGAGTACTTATCAGTAACGAGGAAGAACTAGGTATGGAGATACCGACAATCAAACCTCGGATAAGTAGAATATCGTGTGACAAAGGGAATTGGTTTCGTATGTTAATGGTTCTATCGATCACGAAGTCATCGTTGAATATGTGGGAGCCGTTATGGATCTCCAGATCCCGCTGATGGTTATTGATAGGAGAGGTGTATTCATCATGTCTGCATATTCACGAACCGTAGGGTGACACACTTAAGGTTCGAAGTTGTTTTAAGTAGATATGGAATATGCGTTGGAGACCGAATGTTGTTCGGAATCTCGGATTGGATCCGGGACATCACGAGGAGATCCGTAATTGTCCGGAGAATAAGATTCATATATTGGGGATCATTTTCTAAGTTAGGAAATGTTCCGGAGTGTTTGTATGGAGATTCTAGAAGGTTTCGGAATGTTCTGGAAGGTTCTAGAAGATTTCTTGGAGTTTGCTTGAAAACCAAGAAAGGATCAAGGAGTCTTTGTGGGGTAAGACACGGATTCGTGGGGGAGGAGGATTCCTTCCCCCCTCCCAATCCGCCGGCCAAGGAGGGAGGGGAGTCCTACTAGGACTCCCCCTCCCATGGCGCGCCTCCCTCCTTTAAATAGAGGGGAGGGGGCGCCACCCCCTAGACCTCTCCCATAACAAACCCTAGCCGCCGCCTCTCTCCTCCTCCTTCGCTCTGCTCCGGCTTAGGCGAAGCCCTGCAGAATTCTATACTCCACCACCACCACCACACCGTTGTGCTGCTGGGATTCCGTGGAGAAGATCTACTACCTCCGCTGCTCGCTCGAACGGGGAGAGGAAGGTCTGCTTCGACTCCGCACGTGTGACCGACTGCGGAAGCGCTGCCATAACGCGGCGCCGGAAGGATCGTCCACACGATCTTGAGATCGGCAAGTGATCGACTACATCAACCCCGAGATCTAATCTCGTAACGCTTTCGGATCTACGAGGGTTAGTACAGATCTATCTCGTTGCACATGTCTAATAGATTAGATCTTGGCTTTTATCTAGATTAGATCTGGGTTTTGTTCGTTCTTGCGGTAGAAATTTTTTGTTTTCCATGCTACGAACCCATCAGATACCGCCAACGGGGTACCCCTTGCCCGATGATACGGAAGAATCCCCATATCAAAATGACAAGGCAAGCAGACAACGAGCATCTCAGCAATCTTCTTATTTACCATGGGAATATGGTGCTTTTTCTATCTTTCCTCTTTTCATAATCTCTTTTTTTTCTCTTTTCTCTTTTTTTCTTCTCAATATAGGACTCTTTTTTTATAAGAAGAATGCTTCATAGACAACTCATTATGGTTACGCTGCAGGTTTCCACCATGTCAGCATGGATTAGACCAGCGGCCTAGGCATTTCTCTAACACATATACATAACTCCATGGACTTACAAGCTCCCCTTTCATTTCACACCGACGACATCCATAGACAAAAGAGCATGATATCAACTAGGTACAAAGTACAAGTGCAATGTTGAAAGCGTTCCCCATGACAACATGGTTCTGCTAATCCCCAACATATAAGTGCAAGCATATACAACATAGATGACACAATGGTTCAAGTTTATTAAGGGCAAGAAAAGTAAAGTGTGCCATCAAGTTCGTGAGAGCTTTAATCACTAGTTTTCTCATAACAAGTTTAATTTGGAAGGTAAAAAAACATGAATATACTTGGAATAGCATATGCTAGTAGGTAGGTATGGTAGACTCTTTGGAATAACTTGGATTTTAGGAGTTGGATGCATGAGTGGAACTCATACTTGGTTGTGGAGGCTAGCAAAAGACTGGGAGCGACAAACTAAGAGAGCAATAATGGCCATAATCATGCAGAGCGACAAAACATCATTGATCAAGGCATAAAGTGATACTACAAGTTGAAAACTAAAGGATCATAAAGGCTATAGCGACTTGGGATAGTCATAACATGGTGTGACCATGTGCCAAGTCAACCCAAATAAAGCATCAAAGGAGAATACCACAATTAATATGCTAAAACAACGCATGATTCATCCAAGGCACATTAAGCAATCTCAATTGTTTATAACAAGTAATGCTACAGCAAAGAATATTAAGCATAAAGCCAAAACAATATCAAGCATGGCATGACAAAGCATAGGCCTGATGCGCTCGACGATCAACGTAGAGCTCGTTGGGAACCCCAAGAGGAACGTATGATGAGCACAACAGCAAGTTTTTTCCCTCAGTTATGAAACCAAGGTTTAATCGAACCAGTAGGAGCAAGGAAACACCCCAAAGGTGTTACTAGCTGAGCTTTGGCAGGGCGCACTACCGGTGCTAGTATCAACGTGGAGACCTGCACAACACAACCACAGAACTTTGTCCCCAACTTGCGATGAGGTTGTCAATATCACCGTGTTTTGCGGAAAACAAAGGATTAAACGTATCGAATGGAAAGAAGTAAAAGTTTGTGGAAAGTAAACACAAAGCAGTAAATAGTTGTAGATTGTATGTAAAGAAGAAGGACCGGGATCCATAGTTCACTAGAGGTGGCTCTCCTTAGATAAATAACATGCTGGGTGAACAAATTACAACGGGGCAATTGACAAACACCGAGAAAGCAATACATGCATATACTAATCATCTTGACTCCTTTGAGACTTGATTGGGTAATACAACATAATACATAGACCGCCATCCAACTGCATCTATGACTAATAATCCACCTTCAGGTTATCATCCGAACCCCCTCCAGTATTAAGTTGCAAGCAACAGATTATTGCTTTAAGAACTGCGTGTAAAGTAAACAATATGATTGTTCTATGAACAAAAGATCGTTGTTTTCTCCCTAGTAGCAACAACACATCTAGTAACTTAGAGATTTCTGTCACTTCCCCAGATTACCAGAGGCATGAACCCACTATCGAGCATAAATACTAACTCTTGGAGTTGCTAGCATCTACTTGGCCAAGATAGCTACTAACAACGGAAAGCATGCAAGATCACAAATAACAAAGACATGATAGAATCAATAATCAATCTGAAATAGCATCTCAATATCCATCGGATCCCCGCAAACACAACATGTATGAATTACAAATAGATGATCTTGATCATGAACGGAGCTCACAAGATCTAAACATGAAAGTACAAAGGAGGAGAAACCAGCCATCTAGCTACTACATGGATCCGTAGTCCAAGGATGAACTACTCACGCATCACACCGGAGGCTTGCGTGGTGATGAAGAAGGCCTCCAGGGTGAATTCCCCTCTCCGGCAGGGTGCCGGGAAGAGCTTAAGATCCCTCCCGATCTAGGGATGGAGATGACGGTGGCTACAGACTCTTTCGTGGATTTTTGATCGGGTCCTTAGGGTTTCCGTCCCGAAGGCAACTTATAGGCGGAAGGAGAGGCCGAGGGGGTGTTGGGGCCGGCCAGACCACCCCCTGGCGGGGGCCAGGCCTGGCCGCGTGGCCAGGTGGTGTGGCCGCCCCCCAACCCTTCTCCGTCTCGTATTCTGGCACTTGATCCCTTCCGAAAAAATAGGCACTTTGGCTTTTGTCCCGTCCAATTCCGAGAATATTCATTTTTTGACTTTCCTGGAACCAAAAACAACAGAAAACAGGCAGCTGGCACTGTGGCTCTTGTTAATAGGTTAGTCCAAGAAATCATAATAAAAGTACTCCAAAGTTGGAACAAAACACAAGAAAGTGGATAAAACCAAGCATGGAACATCAAAAATTATAGATACATTTGCAATGTATCAACATCCCCAAGCTTAACTCTTGCTCGTCCTCGAGTAGGTAAGTGATAAAAAGAATAATTTTTGAGGTGACATGCACCGTCAAAGACTTGATCAAAGTATTTGCAAAACATTCAAGGCTGGGATCAAAGCACTTTAATCATAACATGAAAGACAAAGTTCTAGCAATAAGCAAAGAAACTATGATGCAACATGAAAAGGCACAAACAAAAGATTCATGAATAACATGCTTTGCAAGACGTTTGTTTGTTTCACATAAAGAAAACATAGCATAATAGTATTCAACTTGTCCCTCAATAGAGTAGCAAATATAAATGCATGGGACACCTTCAAAGTTCATAAGAGTGACTATATACAATAGTTTCAAACAAGCAATAACAAGTTATGCATCAATCAACTAGTCTTGGGACAATGCACATAGAACTAAGAATGGCCACTATGCTCTCAAAGTAGGTGCATAAAGATAGAAGGTGGAGACTCAATATAATGGTGGAAGAAAGGCCTTTTGTAAAAGGAAGTAGGGATTCAAGTCTCATAAAGAGCTTCCAAAAATTATGGTACTTGTAGCTTTCAGCTCTCATTGCCCCTATCATAAGCATCTTGAAGGTGATTAAGGTTAAAGTGACACAACTAAAAGGATATGCTTGACAAGTTATAAACCGAAATCTCATGCCCCTTACTTACGAAGACCGATCCTCATGATACTCAACTTTAGTCACGAGTAAGCTCTTGTCATTGTAAGTATATGTGTATCATTAAGAACCGCCAACGGGGTACCCCTTGCACATGATACGGGAGCTTTCCCATAATCAAAATGACAAGGCAAGTAGACAATGAGCATCTCAGCGATCTTTTTATTTGCTATTTGCATAGGTTTTTATTGAGGATGCTTCATAGAGTGCTCATTATGGTGATGCTGCAAGTTTCCACCATGATTAGGCATGGCTTAGGCTAGCGGCCCAGGCGTTTCTCTAACACACATACAAACTCCATGATCATACAAGTTCCACATTTATTTCACACCGCCGGGATCCGTAAGCAAAAGAACATAATATCAACGGGGTACAAAGTACAAGTGCAATGTTGAAAGCGTTCCCCATGAAACATGGTTCTGCTAATTTCAACTTATAAACCGCAAGCATATACGCAACAAAGAAGGACCCAATGGTTCAAGTTTATTAGAGGCATGAAAGTAAAGTGTGCCATCAAGTTCGTGAGAGCTTTAATCACTAGTTTTCTCATAACAAGTGAAAGGTAGACAAAAGCATGAATATACTTGGAATATCATAAGCTAGTAGGTAGGTATGGTGGACTCTTTGGAATAACTTGGTTTAGGGAGTTGGATGCATGAGTGGAACTCATACTTTGTGGTGGAGGCTAGCAAAAGACTGGGAGCGACAAACTAAGAGAGCAATAATGGCCATAATCATGTAGAGCGACAAAACATCATTGATCAAAGCATAAAGTGATACTACAAGTTGAAAACTAAAGGATCATAAAGGCTATGGTGACTTGAGATAGTCATAACATGGTGTGAGCATGTGCCAAGTCAACCCAAATAAAGTATCAAAGGAGAATACCACTATACTATGCTTTAATATGCTAAAACAACGCATGATTCATCCAAGGCACATTAAGCAATCTCAATTGTTTATAACAAGTCATGCTACAACAAATAATACTAAGCATAAAGCCAAAACAATATCAAGCATGGCATGGCAAAGCATAGCCACAGTCAAAAACGAGCTCTTTTTACCACATAAGCATGAACTTTCCTACTCTTTTCCAAACCAAACCAAACTATTTGCAAACCAATGTATGAAAGAGGGGGTCCAACCAATTTATTCAGAAAATTAAGCAAACCAAGCAAACTAAAAACCAAAACGAAAAGGAAGACGCTCCAAGAAAAACACAACTGTGCATGAAACAATAAAAATGAAGCGTTTGGAAGAAACCTGGAATTTTTATTGATGAAGAAGGGGATGCCTTGGGCATCCCCAAGCTTTGACGCTTGTACTTCTTGGATATTTCTTGGGGTGACACGTGTGGCATCCCCAAGTTTGAGCTTTAGTCCATCCTTCATCTCATTACTCATTCCTTCCATACACCTGAAAATTTTCCTTCATACAAAACTGCACACAATCTCATTAGCAACATTAGTGCACTTAAGATAAATAAGTATCAAGGTTCAGTTCTAACACCAAATAAACTTCCATTAGAACACTAGATACTGTAGAACTTCCCTCAAAAAGCTCAATTCCCTAAAAGAACTCTAGAAGGAACCAACAAGAAGCAAATGCAGAAAATAGCAGAAATCTGTCAAAACAGACCAGCAGGTAAAGACGAATTTGTTCGAAGACCTTCTGTTGCTCAAATCAAAAAGTGTTGAACTAACGAAAGTTAGATAACAACCTGGGTCAGAAGCACAAAAAATTACATCTCAATCCGACATGCAGAGCTCTCTCAGGAATTTTTACGGTGAAGCATAGAAATCTGTTTCGGGACAGCAACTTTCCCAATCATTACTTCACTCTCATTAGAGGTTACTCTTGGCACAAAAAGCAAATAAAAAGGATAAGGAGCGGTTATTACTGAATTAATAACTTCCAAGACTCATTTAAAACTCTTGGGTTATCTCCCAACAAGTACTTTTCTTTAACGCCTTTAAGTTAGGCATGCAAATTTGAGAAGATGCTCTTATAGGAAATATGAATTGAAGTAAAAGAGAGCATCAAGAAGCAAATTCAAAACACATTTAAGTCTAACCCACTTCCTATGCATAGGAATCTTGTATGCAAATAAATGCACAAAGAACAAAGTGACAGGCATAGGAAGATAAAACAAAAGTAACTTCAAAACTTTCAGCACATAGAGAGGTGTTTCATTACCATAAAAACATCTACAACCATATTTTCCTCTCTCATAATAATTTTCAGTAGCCTCATGAATAAGCTCAACAATATAACTATCATATAAGGCATGCTTTTCATGATCTACAAGCACTAGAGCTTTATTATAAACATTTTCAAAAAAATCCTCGGGAACATAACATTCACCCTCCTTTGATAAGCATGGGGGACAATCAAATAATGTAAGGGATAAAGAGTTACTCTCATTAGAAGGTAGGCATGGGTAGATCCATTCTTCCTCCTTTTGTCCATCACTCTCCTCCTCTTTTTAATCTAATGAGCTTTCAGGTTCAGCAATTTCTTCTTCCATGGAGGTTCTAGCAGGAGGTGGTTCATCTATTACCTTAGCAGTCATAAAACTGTTCCCAAATAGGAAACTGAGTGAGCTATCCATAATGAAATAGTGATTGGAGCAGAGCTAGTCATGAAGGCAACTTAAGATAGGAACTAATTTTTTTGTGTTTTTGAAATAATGAAACAAGCAAACAAAGCAAAAATAAAACTAAGCAAAACAAAAACAACAAAGTAAAGAGATTGGTTATGAGGGACTCCCCTTGTGAAGATGTCCTTGACTCCCCGGCAACGGTGCTAGAAAATAGCTTGATGCGCTCGATAATCGATGTAGAGCTCGTTGGGAACCCCAAGAGGAAGGTATGATGAGCACATCAGCAAGTTTTCCCTCAGTTATGAAACCAAGGTTTAATCGAACCAGTAGGAGCAAGGAAACACCCCAAAGGTGTTACTAGCTGAGCTTTGGCAGGGCGCACTACCGGTGCTAGTAGCAACGTGGAGACCTGCACAACACAACCACAGAACTTTGTCCCCAACTTGCGATGAGGTTGTCAATATCACTAGAGGTGGCTCTCCTTAGATAAATAACATGCTGGGTGAACAAATTATAGCGGGGCAATTGACAAACACCGAGAAAGCAATACATGCATATACTAATCATCTTGACTCCTTTGAGACTTGATTGGGTAATGCAACATAATACATAGACCGCCATCCAACTGCATCTATGACTAATAATCCACCTTCAGGTTATCATCCGAACCCCCTCTAGTATTAAGTTGCAAGCAACAGATTATTGCTTTATGAACTGCGTGTAAAGTAAACAATACGATTGTTCTATGAACAAAAGATCGTTGTTTTCTCTCTAGTAGCAACAACACATCTAGTACCTTAGAGATTTCTGTCACTTCCCCAGATTACCAGAGGCATGAACCCACTATCGAGCATAAATACTAACTCTTGGAGTTGCTAGCATCTACTTGGCCAAGATAGCTACTAACAACGGAAAGCATGCAAGATCTCAAATAACAAAGACATGATAGAATCAATAATCAATCTGAAATAGCATCTCAATATCCATCGGATCCCTGCAAACACAACATGTATGAATTACAAATAGATGATCTTGATCATGAACGGAGCTCACAAGATCTAAACATGAAAGCACAAAGGAGGAGAAACCAGCCATCTAGCTACTACATGGATCCGTAGTCCAATGACGAACTACTCACGCATCACACCGGAGGCTTGCATGGTGATGAAGACGGCCTCTAGGGTGAATTCCCCTCTCCGGCAGGGTGCCGGGAAGAGCTTCAGATCCCTCCCGATCTAGGGATGGAGATGACAGCGGCTACAGACTCTTTCGTGGATTTTTGATCGGTTCCTTAGGGTTTCCGTCCCGAGGGCAACTTATAGGCAGAAGGAGAGGCCGAGGGGGTGCTGGGGTCGGCCAGACCACCCCCTGGCGCGGGCCAGGCCTGGCCGCGCGGCCAGGTGGTGTGGCCGGCCCCCAGCCCTTCTCCGTCTCGTATTCTGGCACTTGATCCCTTCCGGAAAATAGGCACTTTGGCTTTTGTCCCATCCAATTCCGAGAATATTCATTTTCTGACTTTCCTGGAACCAAAAACAGCAGAAAACAGGCAGCTGGCACTTTGGCTCTTGTTAATAGGTTAGTCCAAGAAATCATAATAAAAGTACTCCAAAGTTGGAACAAAACACAAGAAAGTGGATAAAACCAAGCATGGAACATCAAAAATTATAGGTACATTTGCAATGTATCAAGGCCACAGTCAAAAAAAACTCTCTTTACCACTTAAGCATGAACTTTCCTACTCTTTTCCAATCCAAACCAAACTATTTTAAAACCAATGAATGAAAGAGGGGGTCCAACCAATTTATTCAAGAAAACTAAGCAAACCAAGAAAACGAAAACTAAAACAAAGATGCTCCAAGAACAACACAACTGTGCATGAAATAATAAAAATGAAGTGTTTGGAAGAAACCTGGGATTTTTATTGATGAAGAAGGGGATGCCTTGGGCATCCCCAAGATTTGACACTTGTACTTCTTGGATATTTCTTGGGGTGACACGCGTGGCATCCCCAAGCTTGAGCTTTAGTCCATTCTTCATCTCATTACTCATTCCTTCCATACACCTGAAATTTTTCGTTCATACAAAACTTCACACAATCTTTATTAGCAACATTAGTGCACTCAAGATTATAGGTCTTTAGGTTCAGTTACAACACCAATAAAACTTCAATTATAACACTAGCTACTGTAGCACTTCCCTCAAAAATCTCAATTCCCCAAAAGAACTCAAAAAGGAACCAACAAGAAGCAAATGCAAAAAATGGCAGAAATCTGTCAAAACAGACCAGCAGGTAAAGACGAATTTTTTGGAAGACCTTCTGTTGCTCAAATCAAAAAGTGTTGATATAACGAAAGTTAGATAACAACCTGGGGCATAAGCACAAAAATTCACTCCTCAAAAGGATGTACAGAGATTTTACACGATTTTTTACGGTGAAGCACAGAAATCTGTTTCAGGACAGCAACTTTCCCAATCATTACTTCTCTCTCATTAGAGGTTACTCTTGCAACAAAAAAGCAAATAAAAAGGATAATGAGTGGTTATTACTGAATTAATAACTTCCAAGACTCATCTAAAACTTTTGGGTTATCTCCCAATAAGTACTTTTCTTTAACGCCTTTAAGTTCGACATGATAGTTTGAGAAGATGCTCACATAAGAAATATGAATTGAAGTAAAAGAGAGCATCGAGAAGCAAATTCAAAGCACATTTAAGTATAACCCACTTCATATGCAAAATAATCTTTTAAAGAAACAAGTCATGAAAGCACAAAGCAATAAGCATAGGAAAGCAAAACAAGTGCAACTTCAAAAATTTCAACATAAAGAGGGGAAACTTAATATTGTTGAGACACATAAACCATGTTTCCCTCTCTCATAATAACTTTCAGTAGCATCATGAATAAAATTAACAATATAACTATCGCATAAAAAATTCTTATCATGAGCCACATGCATATAATCATTATTACTCTCCACACAAGCATAGTCATTCTTATTAATTATGGTGGGAGCAATTTCAACAAAATAGCTATCATTATTATTCTCATCACCATAATCATCAAATATAGGAGGCATATTGTAATCATTAATTTTCTCCTCAATAGTAGGTGGACTGAAAATATCATATTCATCATTGTAATCATCATATATTGGAGGTTTTCTATCATCATAAGCAATAGAATAGCTATCTTCCAAAATTGGGGAACTAAAAAGATCATTTTCATAAAAACTAGCTTCCCAATCTTAGACTTTTCCATAGCATTAGCAATAGTGGTGTCCAAAGAATTCATACTAACAACATTGCTATTAGCATGCAAATAAAGTTCCATAGGTTTTTCAATTTTCTCTTCAAACACTTCATGTCCTAACTCAAGATAAATACTATAAAGCTCTCTATTTTTTTTCAATTAAGCCTAACTAGTGAAAACAAGAAACAAAAAGACAAAATTGCAGAATCTAAAGGAAATAACTTCGAGCACTCACACTAGAGGATGTGAGTACCATTTACCTTACCTCCCCGGCAACGGCGCCAGAAAATAGCTTAATGTCTACACACTTCTATTCTTGTAGACAGTTGTTGGGCCTCCAAGTGCAGAGGTTTGTAGAACAGCGGCAAGTTTTCCCTTAAGTGGATCACCCAAGGTTTATCGAACTTAGGGAGGAAGTGGTCAAAGGTATCCCCTCTCAATCAACCCTGCAATCAAGATACAAGAAGTCTCTTGTGTCCCCAACACACCCAATACACTTGTCAGGTGTATAGGTGCACTAGTTCGGCGAAGATATAGTAAAATGCAAGTGGTATGGATAATTATAAGTGGTAATGGTGATAGAAAATAGCTTGATGGCGTGTGGTTGACGTGGAAAAGTACTAAAGGCAAACTGAAATAAAGAAGGAAGCAAGCAAACATGTAACATATCTAATTGCAAATGGTGTATCAATGCTTAGAAACAAGGCCTAGGGATCATACTTTCACTAGTGAACACTCTCATATAAATATCTTCTCTTTATGATACCACTCTGAACTACTCTCCGGTTGGACACTCTAATCCATGGTAGGGCTATAACAACACGCCTCAAAGTTCGCTTTCCACATCTAGATAACCCCACACTGTCACCTTGAGCACTAAATGGTTCAAACAAACACCACAATTTATAGAAACATCCAACTCCAAATATAACTCATAAAAAGTATTTGTAATCTCTAGCATAAGTGCCACCATGGTGTGCACACTGTCAACTTCACACACATGGGGAGAGCAGAGATCTATTAAAGCACTTGAGTAGGAAGGTAGATCTATAGATTACAAGCTCATGAACACATAGCTACCGGTAGAACCCTTAGCCTCGAGAGAGAACTACTCCCTCCTCATCATGGGAATCAGCAATGGTGATGGAGATGGTGGTGGTGATCGATGGAGATGGCTCCAGGGGCACTTCCCCATCCCGGCAGGGGGCCGGAACAGAGACTTTATGTCCCCTGAATCTCCCCTTCGGTGGCGGCAGTGCTGTGGAAGTTTTCATGGCTGGAGGCTTGATGATTTAGGGTTTATGCATCGGGAGGCATCTTATAGGCGAAGAGGCAAGGTCGGTGGGCGGCCAGGGGGTCCACACCACCTGGTGGCGTGGCCAGGGCTAGCCCGCGCCACCACATGGTGTGGCCACCCTGTGTCCCCTCTCCGTCTCGTCTTCTGGCTCCGTGAGTCTCCGGAAAAAATAGGCATATTAGCTTTTGTCCCGTCCAATTCCGAGAATATTCATTTTCTGACTTTCTAGAACCAAAAACAGTAGAAAATAGGCAACTGGCATTGTGGCTCTTGTTAATAGGTTAGTCCAAGAAATCATATGAAAAGTACTCCAAAGTGTGGACAAAACACAAGAAAGTAGATAAAACCAAGCATGGAACATCAAAAATTATAGATAAATTTGCAATGTATCAAGCTCCGGTCATGATCAAGATCATCTATTTGTAATCTTACATGTTGTGTTTGCGGGGATCCGATGGATATTGAGATGTTATTTCAGATTGATTATTGATTCTATCATGTCTTTGTTATTTGTGATCTTGCATGCTCTCCGTTGTTAGTAGCTATCTTGGCCGAGTAGATGCTAGCAACTCCAAGAGGGAGTATTTATGCTTGATAGTGGGTTCATGCCTCTAGGAATCTAGGGAAGTGACAGAAATCTCTAAGGTACTAGATGTGATGTTGCTACTAGGGAGAAAACAAGAATCCTTTGTTCATAGAACAATCATATTGTTTACTTTACACACTTTGCTTAATGCAATTATCTGTTTCTTGCAACTTAATACTGGAGGGGGTTTGGATGATAACCTGAAGGTGGATTATTAGTCATAGATGCAGTTGGATTACGGTTTATGTATAATGTTGTAATGCCCAATCAAATCTCCTAGAAGTCAAGATGATTAGTATATGCATGTATGATTTCTCGATGTTTGTCAATTGCCCCGCTGTAATTTGTTCACCCAATATGTCATCTATCTTAAGGAGAATCACCACTAGTGAACTATGGACCCCGGTCCTTTCTTTTACCATCAATCTACAATCTACTATTTAATGTTTTTTGTTTACTTTCTGCAAGAAATTACTATCTTCCACACAATACGTTTAATCCTTTGTTTTCAGCAAAACCGGTGAGATTGACAACCTCACTTTAAGTTGGGGGCAAAGTTCTGTGATTGTGTTGTGCAGGATTCCAAGCTGGAAACAACACCTTGGAGGTGTTTACTTGCTCCTACTGGTTCGATAATCTTGGTTTCATAACTGAGGGAAAACTTGTTGCTATACTCATCATACCTTCCTCTTGGGGTTCCCCAACGAGCTCAACATATTGAGTAAGCAAGACTTTTTCTGGCGCTGTTGCCGGGGAGTCAAGGACATCTTCACAAGGGGAGTCCCTCATAACCAATCTCTTTACTTTGTTTTATTTGTTTTGCTTAGTTTATTTCTGCTTTGTTTGCTTGTTTCTTTATCAAAAACACACAAAAAAAATTAGTTCCTACTTCAAGTTGTTTTTATGTCTAGTTCTACTCCAATCACTATTACAATATGGATAGCCCACTCGGTTTCCTATTTGGGAAAACTATTATCACTACTAAGGTAGTAGATGAACCACCGCCTGCTAGAACCTCCATAGAAGATTTTATAAGGTATAGAGAATCTTATAAGGGTAAAGTCATGAGAGCCATGTTAAAAAGGTTGGATCTAATTGCTAAAAAATTGCTTTACGCCATGATATAAATTGTTGCTCTGAACAGGATACTAAACATCTTAAATTCCAATGTGGCTTTAGTAAAGAATTTGTAATTATGAACTATCATTGGAATAACTATATTCATCTTGGATTTGAAGAAGTAGAGCAATTCATTTTGTTTATGGGAGCTTCTAAAATAGAATCCTTCATGTCTAAAAACTATGAAACCTGTGTTGCTTGTAAAGACCTTAAAGATATGGTCTCTTCTATCCTTGATCATTGTATAGAAAATTTCAGCAATAATTGTTATATCATTGATTATAAAGAGAGACTCAGTCACGCACAAGAATGTGTCCACAATTTGCAGGAGCCTATGGAAGAAGAAATTGTTGAACCTGAAAGCTCATTAGATGAAAAAGAGGAGGAGAGTGATGGACAAAAGGAGGAAGAATGGATTAGCTACCCATGCCTACCGTCTAATGAGAGTAACTTTTTATCCCTTACATTATTTGATTGTCCCCCATGCTTACCAAAGGAGGATGAATGTTATGTTCCCGTGGATTCTCTTGAAAAAACTACTATGGGTAAAACTTGTAATAATAATTATGCTCCTGTTATCTATGATAATCCTTTATTAGTGCCTAACTTCGAAATGCATGGTACTAAAGAGCGTTGCTTAGAAAATGTTTATGATAAAGCTCTAGATGATGGTCCTATATTGGTTGATAATGTTAACTGTACTACTATTAAAAATGAGATTGGAGGGGTCTTGACCTTATCTTGGAACCCCATACCTCTTGAGAATGATCAGTCACCTTGTTATAAAATTGTTTAAAGTGAGTTTAAAGGTTTTAACCCTATTATTTTTGAGCTTGATAAAAATTATGTGTTTGTAGATCATGAAAAGCATGCTTTATGTGATAGTTATATTGTTGAGTTTATTCATGAGGCTACTGAAAATTATTATGAGAGAGGAAAATATGGTTGTAGAAGTTTTCATGGTACTGAAACACCTCTCTATGTGCTGAAAGTTTTGAAGTTACTCTTGTTTTATCTTCCTATGCCTTTCACTTTGTTCTTTGTGAATTTATTTGCATACAATATTCCTATGCATAGGAAGTGGGTTAGACTTAAATGTGTTTTGAATTTGCTTCTTGATGCTCTCTTTTACTTCAATTCATATTTCTTATGTGAGCATCTTCTCAAACTATCATGCCTAACTTAAAGGCGTTAAAGAAAAATACTTATTGGGAGATAAACTAAAAGTTTTAGTTGAGTATTGGAAGTTATTGCTTCAGTAATAACCTCTCCTTATCATTTTTTTGTGGTTTTGTGCCAAGAGTAACCTCAAATGAGAGAGAAGTAATGCTTGGGAAAGTTGCTGTCCCGAAACAGATTTTTGTGCTTCGCTGTAAAAATTCGTGAAAACTCTCCGTATGTCGGTTTGAGCTGTAATGTTTTGTGCTTCTTCCCCAGGTTGTTATCCAACTTTCGTTAGTTCAACACTTTTCGATTTGAGCAACAGAAGGTCTTCAAAAAAAATCAGTTTCTACCTGCTGGTCTGTTTTGACAGATTTCTGCCATTATTTGCATTTGCTTCTTGTTAATTCCTTTTTGGGTTCTTTTTGGGGAAATTGAGCTTTTTGAGGGAAGTTATACAATATCTTGTGCTTTAATGAAAGTTTTACTTGTGATGGAACTGAACCAAAAGACTTATTATCTTGAGTACACTAATGTTGCTAATGAAGATTGTGTGAAGTTTTGTATGAAGGAAAATTTCAGGTATAGGGAAAGAATGATGTAATGAGATGAAGAATGGACTAAAGTTCAATCTTGGGGATGCCTCCCCGTGTCACCCCAAGAAATATCCAAGAAGTACAAGCGTCAAAGCTTGGGGATGCCCAAGGCATCCCCTTCTTCATCAATAAAAATCTCAGGTTCTTCCAAACACTTCATTTTTATTGTTTCATGCATAGTTGTGTTGTTCTTGGAGCTTCTTCATTTTTGTTTTTGGTTTTTGTTTGCTTAGTTTGCTTGAATAAATTGGTTGGACCCCCTCATTCATGCATTATTTTTCAAATAAGATTGGTTTGGATTGGAAAAAGAGTAGGAAAGTTCATGCTTAAGTGGTAAAAAGGAGCTTCTTTTTGACTATGGCCTATGCTTTGTCATGTCATGCTTGATATTGTTTTGGTTTTATGCTTAGTGATTATTTTTGTAGCATGACATGTTATAAACAATTGAGATTGCTTAATTTGCCTTGAAAGAATCATGCGTTGTTTTAGCATATTAAAGCATAGTATTGTGGTATTCTCCTTTGATGCGTTATTTGGGTTGACTTGGTGCATGCTCACACCATGTTATGACTATCCCAAGTCACCATAGCCTCTATGATCATTTAGTTTTCGACTTGTAATATCACTTTATGCTTTAATTAATGATGTTTTGTCACTTTGCATGATTATGGCCATTATTGATCTCTTAGTTGGTCGCTCCCAGTCTTTTGCTAGCCTCCATGCCAAGTATGAGTTCCACTCATGCATCCAACTCCAAATAAAACCAAGTTATTCCAAAGAGTCCACCATACATACCTATTAGCATTTGCTATTCCAAGTATATTCATGTTTTTATCTACCTTCCAAATTAAACTTGTTATGAGAAAATTAGTGATTAAAGCTCTCACGAACTTGATGGCACACTTTACTTTTCTTGCCCTTAATAAACTTGAACCATTGTGTCATCTATGTTGTATATGCCTGCACTTATATGTTGGCAATTAGCAGAACCATGCTGTCATGGGGAACACTTTCAACATTGCACTTGTACATTGTACCCAGTTGATATCATGCTCTTTTGTTTATGGATGTCGTTGGTGTGAAATGAAAGGGGAGCTTGTAAGTCCTTGAAGTTATCTATGTGTGTTAGAGAAACGCCTGGGCCGCTGGTCTAATCCATGCCTAATCATGGTGGAAACCTGCAGCGTAACCATAATGAGCAATCTATGAAGCATTCTTCTTATAAAAAAGAGATAGAGATTGAGAAGAAAAAGAAAAAAAAATAAACGAGAAAAGAGGAAAGAGAGAAAAAGGCACCATTTTCCCATGGTAAATAAGAAGATTGCTGAGATGCTTATTGTCTGCTTGCCTTGTCATTTTGATATGGGGATTCGTCCGTATCATCGCGCAAGGGTTACCCCGTTGGTGGTTCTCTATAATACACATGTACTTACTATGACAAGAACTTACCGGTAACTAAACTTGAGTAGCATGGGGAGTGGCCCTCATATTCAAGGGACATGAGATTGCCAACTTATACTTTTTCAAGCATATACTCCATACATCGTTCACTCTAACCTTAATCACTTCAAGATGCTTATGATAGGGGCAATGAGAGCTGAAAATCTAATAAGTACCATAATTTTTGGAAGCTCTTTATGAGACTTGAATCCCTGTTTCCTTCTATGAAGGTCTTTCTTTTACTTTTATGTTGAGTCTCCATTTTCTATCTTTATGCACCTATTGAGAGAGCATAGTGGCCATTCTTAGTTTAATGTGCATTATCCCAAGACTTGTTGATCGGTGCATAACTTTGATATTGCTTGTTCTTAAACTATTTGTATCTAGTCACCCTTATGAACTTTGAAGGTGTCCTATGCATTTATGTTTTGCTACACTATGAGGAACAACCTGAATGCCACTATGCTTTGTTTTCTTTATGTGAAACAAACAAACTCTCGCAAAGCATTGTTATTCATGAATCTTTTGTTTGTGCCTTTTCATGTTACAAACATAGTTGCTATGTCTTATTGTTAGAACTATATCTTTCATGCTATGTTAAAGTACTATGATCCCAGCTATCAATGTTTTACAAATACCTTGATCAAGATTATAATGGTGCATGTCACCTCAAAAATTATTCTTTCTTTTTATCACTTACCTACTCGAGGACGAGCAGGAGTTAAGCTTGGGGATGTTGATACGTTGCTAACGTATCTATAATTTTTGATGTTCCATGCTTGTTTTATATCTACTTTCTTATATTTTGTCCACACTTTGGAGTATTTTTATGCACTTTCTTGGACTAACCTATTAACAAGATGCCACAGTGCCAGCTGCCAGTTTTCTGCTGTTTTTGTTTCTAGGAAAGTCAGAAAATGAATATTCTCGGAATTGGACGGGACAAAAGCCAAAGTCAATATTTCACCGAGGGGGACACGGAGCCAGAAGACGAGATGGAGAGGGGCCAGAGGCCGGCCACACCACCTGGCCGTGCGGCCAGGCCTGGCCCGCACCAGGGGGTGGTGTGGCTGCCTAGGGCACCCCACGGCCTCCCCTTTCACCTATAAGATGCCTCCGATACAAAAACCCTAAGACCCGATCAAAAATTCCATGAAAGAGTCTGTAGCCACCGTCATCTCCATCCCTAGATCAGGAGGGATCTGAAGCTCTTCCCGGCACCCTGCCGGAGGGGAGAATTCACCCTGGAGGCCTTCTTCATCACCATGCAAGCCTCTGGTGTGATGCATGAGTAGTTCATCCCTAGACTACGGGTCCATGTAGTAGCTAGATGGTTGGTTCTTCTCCTTTGTGCTACCATGTTTAGATCTTGTGAGCTCCGTTCATGATCAAGATCATCTATTTGTAATCCTACATGTTGTGTTTGCGGGGATCTGATGGATATTGAGATGCTATTTTAGATTGATTATTGATTCTATCATGTCTTTGTTATTTGTGATCTTGCATGCTCTCCATTGTTAGTAGATATCTTGGCCGAGTAGATGCAAGCAACTCCAAGAGGGAGTATTTATGCTCGATAGTGGGTTCATGCCTCTAGGAATCTGGGGAAGTGACAGAAATCTCTAAGGTACTAGATGTGCTGTTGCTACTAGGGAGAAAACAACAATCCTTTGTTCATAGAACAATCGTATTGTTTACTTTACATGCAATGCTTAATGCAATTATCTGTTGCTTGCAACTTAATACTGGAGGGGGTTCGGATGATAACCTGAAGGTGGATTATTAGTCATAGATGTAGTTAGATTACGGTCTATGTATAATGTTGTAATGCCCAATCAAATATCATAGGAGTCAAGATGATTACTATATGCATGTATGCTTTCTCGATGTTTATCAATTGCCCCGCTGTAATTTGTTCACCCAACTTGTCATCTATCTTAAGGAGAATCACCACTAGTGAACTATGGACCCCGGTCCTTTCTTTTACCATCAATCTACAATCTATTTACTGTTTTATGTTTACTTTCTGCAAGCTATTACTATCTTCCACACAATATGTTTAATCCTTTGTTTTCAGCAAAACCGATGAGATTGACAACCTCACTGTAAGTTGGGGGAAAAGTTCTGTGGTTGTGTTGTGCAGGATTCCAAGTTGGAAACAACACCTTGGAGGTGTTTCCTTGCTCCTACTGGTTCGATAACCTTGGTTTCATAACTGAGGGAAAACTTGCTGCTGTGCTCATCACACCTTCCTCTTGGGGTTCCTCAACGAGCTCGATATATTTTGGGCCATCAAGCTATTTTTCTGGTGCCGTTACCGGGGACTGAAGAAGAAGAAGCTCCCACATCAACCACGCGCCATCAAAGTATTTTTCTGGCGCCGTTGCCGCGGAGTCAAGGACATCTTCACAAGGGGAGTCCCTCATAACCAATCTCTTTACTTTGTTTTATATGTTTTGCTTAGTTTATTTTTCCTTTGCTTGCTTGTTTCTTTATGCGGAGACCCAGCATACCACTGCATGATGTAGTACACTATAGTCATTGACATAACACCAATGAAACACCATTCACTAGTATTACATCCCTCAGAGTGGTACAATAGAAACACAGCAGATCCAAGATATGACTATAGATTACAACTCGACTCTTTACAAAAGATCTAGAGAACACTCTAGGTTAAAGAGAGAGAAAGAACTTCTTACAAAGAAGAACCAGAAATAATAACCTAGAAATGTCTAGTAACTAAGACTAGCATCTTAACTAACAGGCTTGCCATTTCTGCTATTGCAATGCTCTACAGAAGTAGGTTTTATGGCTAGAGAATCTACTCCTATCTACTTAAGAACTTTTTCTTCAATTCAGTTGATGTATATGTTGACTTCATTGACTCTGTTGAAGATCTTGAGCTGTCGATGGTGGTTTGTTGAGTAGAAGTTGATGTTGACATCGTCTTCAATGGCTGAGAACCTAGAAAGGGTTAAGAAGGTACGGTTGAGTACGAGCGTACTCAGCAAGTTCACTAAAAAGGAGTGTATGATGCACTATCTCTACAACCATAAACCATAGGTCGTAGGCAATGCAGGGTTTCCTAAACATTTCTTCAAAGGTTGCTTTTATTCTGAAAACTATGTCCGACAGCCTTCACAGGTTGACCAGAACTTCATGGAGTTCCTTTCCTGCCGCGTTCGTAGCTCCTTCCCGGAACAGGGAGTAACATGTCACAATTCTTACACTCTGTAGAGGTACGTCACTTTTCCCATAAGAGATCTTAGCCTTGTTGCACAACCGGGCAGCTTATTCCCGTCCACAATTCCTTGATGTGGGGCTCAGTCTAAGATCCAAGCTAGTACCGCCCTCTCCGCGACCCCATATGTCTGCACGATCCTCCGGGGCTGACTACACCTCCGTTAAGCTGCCAACTAGGCCAAGCTATAACCATGGGAACTTCCCAAAGACTCTGTAAGCAGCTCTGACTGGCGGTCACCATCAGCTATGGTGAACTCCGATCTAGACAGCCTGCACAGATAATCTAGACACCTAGCTCGTGGGGAACTAAGGGGTCCCACCCATGTGCTGGATTCTTTGGAACTCCACGAGAAATCAACAGCCTCACGATAAGGTCATCTTGCCTCCATATGAAAGGGAGAAGATGCAGCTGACTTTCTCGTCCCATTCCAAGTCTTATGGTTGACGCATAATATACGGCGCTAGAATCACTGGCGACACTGGTTGTGAAGTCCTAGATATTATGTTCCTTTACCATTGGAACTGTATTAGTAGATTATTACCATCTGGTAAATAATCCATAATCATATTATTATGAAAATATTGTTTTATGACCTTTTTGAAATGCAGGTGATAACACAGTTGAGTTACAAGCATAGAAAATAATCAAAGGACATGAGCAAGGTGAACTTGCCTTTTGTGATTGCAAGATTATGCACTCACGGTCTTCAAGACAATAGAAGATCCAAATTCTGTAAATAACATTATTGGTCCAATAGGGACTAATGTTTTAAGGAGCAAGATGTAGTTGTGCATAAGTAATGTAATGTAGTTTGGAAAACCCCGAAGTAATACCCTAATATGGTGAATGAGTTAAATCTAGGTGATTTCTTTAAGATTTAGTTTGTCTATAAGTTTACTTTGTAAGCCAATATACCTATACAAGGAACTTAAGACTAACATGTATGATACAGAGTAAATATAACAATACATGCTTAGAGTTATTTGATATTATGTGTCTATTATGGAATTCCATGTTTTATGTTGATAAGAGTTGAAGACTTATAATGATGTTGTTGTTTGAAGTGGCAAAACGAATAACTTTTGAAAAGAAGGTTTCTTTGTTAAGGTTTAACCAATCTTTATGGTTATTAGAATGTGATAGATGTCATTTGCGTTTGTTTGATAAGTTTGGATTTGAGATGCCTTATGACTTAATTTGGAATAGACAAAAGTTAACTATAAAACATAATTAAATCTAGGGTGTGATGTGCTTAAAAGTATTAATAAACTTTAAATCTTATAACAAGCATGTTTGAAGGTATAGAATCATTTACTTTTAGTTTAAGTGAGTTTTCTAAATGTTAATAGTTTTACTTTTAAGTATTATTATAGACTTAAGTTATGGTTTTAGAAATAGTATTTCAATGTACAAGATTTATGGTTCTATATAAAATTATGATTATTTCTGATTTAAAAATGTTGTTAAAGAATTTACCAACTAAATAATAAATAAGGATTTATTTCTTAATAACCTTAAAATGTGTTGGAATAGTATAATTAGTATTTTCTAATAAAACATACTTACTTAAGATCTTAGAAGTGAATTTTATTTAATTTTAGGTCTTATCCTTATTTTTACAAAATTCCACAAAGGATTATATATCTCTAAGTATTTGCTTCAAGATTTATTTGAAATCAAATTAAGTTAGTATTTTTATATAATAGTAGATTTATTTTCATATGCAAAAATGATTTTTATTCATTTTTAGGATTTTTTTCTTATTTTGTGAAATTTCACTTGGGTTTCAATGGTGTTAATATTTATTTGCATTTTATTTTACTTAAACAAACAATGTTATATTTTTCTTAGGTAGATATTATTTTTGTGACCATTCCAATATGTATTTGTATTTTTTGGATTTTCTATATTTTTCTAGGGCTAAAACAATTTCAGGGGTACTTTGGTAATTTTACATCTGGTTTATTATTTCCTTTACAATATTTTTTTTTCTATTTCCTATACAATTATTCTGGCCCGTGGGCTGGTTAAGACCAACCTGGCCTAGTTGGGCTTGGGGTCATACCCCACCCCATCCCACCCCTTCTCCTGCTCTCACTCACACACACACACACACACACACACACACGACATAACCCCACCCCTTCCTCTCGCGCGACGGCCCACCTCCGGCCGCCACCGACCACATCAGCCGCGGACGCTCGCCGGCTGAGCTCCGCACCCGGCTCTCCACCTAACTCCCACCACCTCTATCTGCGCCTATGCCCCTACGCGCGCCCCTGCAACACTATCCCTGTCTAGGGTTCGGCCGTTGGCTCGGCACCTGCGCCCCAGTGACTCCTTGTCGCGCGTGACCTTCCTCAGCACGAGCTCCTCCTCAAGGCTCGGCATCGATAGTGATGCAGTTCAACTCTCCCGGCTTCTATTGGACTACTACCCCTCCTTGGGTTCCTGTTCATGCTCCTTCTCCGCCATGCCTTCCTCAAGTCGATGCCGGCGGGACGGTGCTGTGGCGCAACCCCGACATTGATCTCCTTGCCTAGCTCGTCTACGATGTCTCTGATGCATCGACCACGCCTCCGGTTCAGGTAATTCTACTATAACCGGCCTTCGAGCCAAAGAACCACTCTAGGTATAGGATTTATGTTTAGGTAATTTTGGAATTGGGGTTGTGGTTATGATATGATCCGAAGAAATGAACAAAAGATAGTTGATTAAGTTTTGGTTAGCTCCTACTAGTTGATTAAGGACTTGGTTAGATGCAAATAAGTATATACTTTATAAGGATAATGTATAATTGTGGTTTCTTACAAACAATGGTGTGTGAGAAGTGTAAACAGAATAAAATATGCACATATAATGTTAGTATTGGTTGTAATTTCATGGATTTCTTCTAGAACACTAATAAGATCATACTCTTGTTTATGTAGATATTCTAGTCCTACCTAATAGAATCTTGTGTTACTTCTTAGTCCCTATTCTTTTAAAACAGAGAACACATGTTGTATTCTTTTTGCAAGATTTACCTAGCATGTAATAGTGTATAGATGGTTGTGGTTTGGTTATGCAAGCATACACTACTAGCCCTATATGATCAGGAATAGAATTCCTGATATGCACATGTTGTTCGAAAAATTTATAGATGCATAAGCTTGCTGCAATTTTCTCCTAGATGGACAGTTTGATGTTCTAAATGACCACAAGCTCACCTTGAGGTATAAAATTTTATCTACATCAAGTATATGCCTTTGCCTGTGGATTTTAATGATTTTTGGATAACTGTGGTGCCTCCTCTTAGAGTGTCCACATCACCATGGTCATATTTAGCATGATCTTGAGAAGATCTGTGTTTATGATGGACACACCTAATGCTAGGTAGACTAAACTTGCAAGAATAGATGCTTGATTAGATTATAGATTAGCAACCTGCTGCTTGTAGGGTTGTTGTTGTTGTTGTATCTTCTTAGATTATTCTTCAGGATCCAGAAATAACCTTCTACTGGTTAACTTGATCAGGTGTAAGCAAATAAATAACCTGTTATGATTATACTTCTTGTGATCTCTTCCTAATGCTGCGTTCTTGAGTTTGTAGTGATCACCTGACCACCTAGATCTATGTAGTATAACTCCAGATTGGGTAGATGCTTTTCTTGATGGTTTGATACTGTTTTTATGCTCTATGATTGATGTACTTGCTCCTGGACAGATCTGGTTGTTGTCCAGCAACACTATAAGTGTTTCACAAGAACCCCTCTCTTAAAAGGTTCAGAAAATAAAGGATGCACTAAATCAACCTAGGATCTTGATTGTTGTACTTTGTATCTCCTACCATCTATGCCCTTGTAGCTTGCCCATCTAGATTTAAAACTCCATGCCTCTGGTGGATCACTTGATTAGCTATTTTTCCATTCTTGACCCTGATGCTCTCTCTTTATGCAGTTTCTTGTGTGTTGGTTTAATTTTATTGGATGATCTTGACAAGATCAGCTATTATACTTGTATCTAGGCCCTGCCAATGATGCAAAGACTGAGGCACAACTCTGGATAAGGACATATATTGTGTTATGGTTTTCATTTCTTGATGATGATTTTGCATAGCACCTCTATGCAGAACTGAGAGAAATCCTCTCTTTTCTATACTTTATTACTTCCTCTTCTTGCCCTTTTATCTAAAACAGATAAGAACAGATATAATATGCACTATATCTTCCAAGGCTCTTATTTTTCCTACCTTGAGCTTCCTGAAACCTGTTCCAGTGATGGATCTTGATCAGTTGTTGCCGAATCTTCTGGTAAACCTTCTCCTCCTTGCTCATGTCCCTTTTCTGGTGCTCCTAGATGGCTTCCCCAAGCAACCAGGGTGCTGGTGATGTGGGTGTGGTGCATTGTGGAGGTTTTGGTGCTGAACCTTGTGCTTTGGAGTTGTGGATATGGAATGGTTGGATGTGGGAGGGTGTAGTTTTGCTAGCTACGACTGTGCTCTCTCCCTAACTGGTACTCTCTTGTGGTGTTGACAACACAGCACTTGCATGTGTTATGTGAGCTGCTGTCCAGTGGCCCTCCTCTGGTTCAAGTTTCCACAAGTGGAACTTGTCCCATATGGATCAGCTTGACTGAGATATTTCTGCTGGTTAGCTGTCATTTTTTTGAGATGTGATTTCCTTTAGCCTATGATGCAATAAGTCTGAGGCAAATACCCTGATAAGAATAGTTACTAAATGGCCCCTTTATTGCAAACTCTGTGATGAGCCTGTCATAGCAACTCTATGCCATTCTGAGAGTTCACTAACCCAAACACTCTTTTTTTCTACTTTCTTTTCTTGTTATCTGTCTAATTTGCAGGGATCAATTGAAGAAGAAAAGATCAGAAAGATGGAGAAATCTCCTTAAAGATTAGTGTAGGATTTTTATTTCTTCTGATGTAATTGTTTATTCATATAATTGTAATTTCCTTTTTGCTCTAAATATTTGTCACAATGGTGTAATGTTTGTATTATTGTATTAAAGTTATCCTTTTCTATTCCCTTTACTGATTGTATTATTACACATATTGTAAAGACAATGTAACATTGTGTGAGGTAATAAAGTTATCCCTTTATTTCTGTACACTATTATTTTATTGAAATATCTCTTATTCCTTTGTTATAAGGGCAATGTAATGTTTATCTTTTATTTCCAGTGTAATTTGAGACTTGTACATATTGTATCTTATTCATAAATAAGAATTCAACTCTTATTCCTTATTGTAATTTAATTACTATTTATCATCCCATTATACATTATTTTCTAATTCAAATATACTAAAAATTTAAAATGAATTCCCTCAAACACCAAGATACAATAGAGGTCTGATGACCCACAAGTATAGGGGGTGTATCGCAATATTTTCGATAAGTAAGAGTGTCGAACCCAACGAGGAGCAGAAGGTGCTGGCTAGTGGTATGGATCAGGAATTCTCTGCAAATACTTAGCAAACGGATTTTTAGGGTTTTTTGATAAAGCGAGTAAACAAAGTACGAGTAAACAAAAGACAATAAGAATAAATGCAGCAAGTAGCCCAATCCTTTATGCAGCAAAGGACAAGCCGGTTGTATTACTTAAGATGACCAAACATTCTCGAGGACACATGGGAAGACTGTCAAGTGCTTTCGCTTCATATAGTTGATTAATCTTCTTTAGCTTGCTAAGTGTTGTGTGGGTGAACCTATGCTAATGTACCGACCTTCCTAGGACTAATACATACTTGTGATTATACCCCTTGCAAACATCCGTAAGTACAAGAAAGTAATTAAGGTAAAAACCTAACCACAACTTTAAACTCTAAGACCCTTACGTCCCTTGTGCAATGGTTTCCTAACGGGGGTTCAGGTTTCTGTCACTCCGGCAACCCCTATGATTAGTATCCAAATACACAATGCATTCCCCTAGGCCCGTATAGGTGAAGTGTTATGTAGTCGATGTTCACATGCCACCACTAGAAGAAGTACACCACAACTTAAATATCAAACTATTGAATCTTTCTCAACACAACTCCACTACTAACAACATGAATTCTACCATGTCCTCAAGAACAAAATGAACTACTCACAAGGCATCATCTGGATCATGATCAGAGATGGAATAATGATGTATAACAATCTGAACATAAACAATAATTCAATGGTTCACTCAATAGCATCAACTACAAAGAGTAATCAACACTAGGAAAGTTTCCCCTAAGAACTAATGCAAGACTCAACTCAATTGTTACAGCAATATGGAGATGGTGATGACGGTGCTGATGGTGATGATGGTGGTGATGATGATCCCGATGAAGTCTAGCTTGATGGTGGTGTTGATGGTGACGATCTCCCCTCTCTGGGAAGGAATTCCCCAGACAGAAATCTTTCTACCGGAGAGATCTTTCTCTCTCGGTGTTTTCCGCCCCGCAGAGGCGGCGGAATCTTTTTGTGGTCGCTCCCCGAGTCTTAGGGTTTCGGGAGGAATATATACACCAGAGGGGAGAGCCAGAGGTAGGCCAGGGCAGCCATACCACCTGGTGGCGTGGCCTAGGGTAGCCCGCGCCAAGGGGTGGTGTGGCCCCCCTGTGGCCCATCTCCACTCCCTCTCCTGGCTTCCTTCGTCTTCTGGAAAAATAGGATTTTCTGATCTTCGCGAATTTTGCCTCCAAACAGCACCTTTTCCATCAGAATCCTGACTGCAGCGGTCCATGCTCCAAAAGTCATCAACCATGCAAAAACAGATGAAATAACATAAGTATCATCTCCTAATATGAAATATATCAATGAATAATAGTAAATTATGACATAGAATAGTGATGCAAAATGGACGTATCAACTCCCCCCAAGCTTAGACTTCACTTGTCCCCAAGCGAAACTGAGCTCAATAAACATGACCTTAGGTTTATGGAGTGAAGAGTCGATAAAAGAATACGGACAAGAAGCATCACATTCATCAATACATAGATCATAATAGAAGACAACTCACTATTATATAACTTAACTTGCAATAAGTAAAAGAAACACAATAAATATACATAAAGTGAATCATAATTGGTAATGGCAAACTTAGCTCTTGGTCGAAGAATAGTTGATAATTGGATGGAGTTCACAAATAACTGGTTTTCAATGATAGCTTTCAAAGTAGTAATCACCAAGATAAGAGCAATGTGCAAAACAAACAACATCAGAAACATGATTGAATAAATCATCATATGAATGAATGAAACACAACAACTCAAAATACTTGCTGAGATAGAAGGGAATAGGTTTACTGACTCAACTAAAAAGTAAAAGAAAGGCCCTTCGCAGAGGGAAGCAGGGATTTCAGGTTTCATAAAGAGCTCCCAAAAATTATGATACTTACTAGCTTTCAGCTCTCATTGCCCCTATCATAGGCATCTTTAGGTGATTAAGGTTAAAGTGATCAAATATGATGATATGCATTGACAAGTTGTCAATTGAGAATATCATGTCCCTTGAATACGAGGGCCGCTCCTCATGCTACTCAAGTTTAGTCACCGGTAAGTTCTTGTCATTGTAAGCACATGTGTATCATAGAGAACCGCCAACGGGGTACCCCTTACCCGATGATACGGAAGAATCCCCATATCAAAATGACAAGGCAAGTAGACAACAAACATCTCAGCAATCTTCTTATTTACCATGGGAATATCGTGCTTTTTTCTCTCTTTCCTCTTTTCATAACCGATTTTTTCTTTTTCTCTTTTTCTCAATCTCTATCTCTTTTTTTATAAGAAGAATGCTTCATAGATGCTCGTTATGGTTACGCTGCAGGTTTCCACCATGTCAGCATGGATTAGACCAGCGGCCCTGGCGTTTCTCTAACACACATGCATAACTCCATGGACTTACAAGCTCCCCTTTCATTTCACACCAACGATATCCATAGACAAAAGAACATGATATCAACTAGGTACAAAATACCAGTGCAATTTTGAAAGCGTTCCCCATGACAACATGGTTCTGCTAATTCACAACTCACAAAGCGCAATCATATATGCAACATAGATGGGCACAACGGTTCAAGTTTATTAAATGCAAGAAAGTAAAGTATGCCATCAAGTTCGTGAGAGCTTTAATCACTAATTTTCACATAACAAGTTTAATTTGGAAGGTAGATAAAAACAAGAATTTACTTGGAATAGCAATAGTGCTAATAGGTAGGTATGGTGGGCACAAATGGCATAGGTTTTGGTTTTAAGGAGTGGATGCATGAGAAGAATCCCTCTCAGTACAGATTTTTGGCTAGCAAGGCTGGGTAGCAAGTATAAGAGTTGAAGGAAACAAACAAACATACAAGTGATAAAGACAAACATGCAATCTTCCTTGGAAGCACAAAAGATCTTAACTAGAGAATACTAAACTTATGAGCAAATCAAGAAAGAAAGATGATGAAATTATATTTCTTTAGAGTACTTTTATCTTTTCATTCAACTCTCAAAAATAGTGTTGCTACTGACCGAGCCAGGTTTGCCAAAACCAACTAAATTAAATCAATGATCCCAAAGTGATACCAATACTAACAACAAGATCAATCATATAACCATGAATTGAAAACTAATATAAGATATGCAAAAGAGTAAATGATAGAACTTCTCATTAATAATCCATAACGGCAACTCACACCAAGGGATACATATCTAACGAGAGAGGGGACACTTCCATAATGCAAACCATTCTACATGATAACTTCTCTATTCATGATATGACTCTACTAAAAGGGTAAAATGATAGAAGATAGTGATGTGATATCGCGACACTCCCCCAAGCTTGGAACAAACCAAGGGGATGCCAAACTTGATGACGAATTACTCCTTTGGTGGTGGTGGTATCCTCTCGATGAGCTTCTTGACCAATTTCCCCAAGTCCTGAATCTCGAAGGTGAGGGTACGAATTAACTCCGAGTTTTGCTCGATGCGGTGCATGATCATGTCATATTGTGGATCCCAGCTCTTTTGATTCTTTTTCCGTTCTTCCCTCTTGGAGTCTTCTTTTTCTTATCCTTGGCGGACAAAATTGTGCTTCTAAGCTTCATAGTTCCTGGCAAAAACAGATCGAAACGAAAACACGACGAGAACACGATATTCGAACCTCGGGGGATCCGGGGGGTTATATATTACGAAGTTTCATAACAAAAGGAAGGTACTGGGAGAAAACGAGTCAGAGGCGGAGTCCGGGGTGGACTCACCACCTGGTGGCGCGGCCAGGGGTGGGCCCGCGCCACAGGGTGGTGTGAGCCACCCTGGCTCTGTTTTCTTCCCTCTTTCTTTTCGTAGCTTTCCTTATTGTTTAAAAACTACAAAAGTATAGTTGGATAGTATTTTTGCGGAACTTTTCTTACCAGGACTGTTACCTATTTGAAAACGGACTCTGCAGGTCTCTTAATTTGGTATCTAGTAGATTCTTCTGGAGTCACCACTTGAATAACATCGATATCTTCATCTTCATACACTTATTAATTGAGTCATAAAACCTTTCACTTCCTTACTACACCATTATCTCCACTAACCTAGAAATTTCTTTGACACAAAACTTCACACAGTTCTCATTAGCAGCATTAGTATAAGTGAAGTGATAAAACCTTTTGAGTTCAACTTCAACTGAAAACCATCAAAACATAAGCTACTGTAGCAACTCCTTCCGAAAACCCAAAAAGAATTCAAAAAGGAAATCGAATAAAGAAGCAAATGCAAGAGTGGCAAAATCTGTCAAAACAGAACAGCAGGTAAAGATAATTTTTTTAGAAAATCTTCTGTTGCTCAAATCAAAAAGTGCAAAACTAACGAAAGTTAAATAACAACCTGGGGCAGAAGCACAAAAAGTTACAGCTCAAACCGACATACAGAGATCTCTCACGGATTTTTACGGTGAAGCTCAAAAATCTGTTTTGGGACATCAACTTCCCCAAATATTACTTCCCTCTCATTAGAGGTTGATCTTAACACACAAACCAAACAAAACAGATAAGGAGAGGTTATTACCAAAGTAATAACTTCCAAGACTCAAATAAACACAAACAAGCTGAAAGCAAAAATAAACTGGGTTGTCTCCCAAAAAGCTCTTTCTTTATAGCCATTAAGATGGGCATGATAATTTTGAAGATGCTCACATAGGAATATGAATTGAAGTGAAAAAGAGCACTAAAAAGCAAAAGTGCACATGTTTAAGTCTAACCCACTTCCTATGCAAGGGAATTTTGTAAAAAAAAAAGTTGTTGAAACCGGAGGCTACTTGCATAAGAAGGCAAAACAAGTGCAACATAAAAACTTTCAGCATAAAACGAGGAAACTTGATATTATTGAGATGCATAAGAACACTTTTCCCTCTCTCATAATAACTTTCAGTATCATGCATAAACTTAACAATATAACTATCACAAGAACCATCATAGCAATGATCACTTATTCTAACAGAAAACACAGGAATACTAGTTCTCATAACACTACTTTGTGAAACAATATTAGGGATATCATTACAAAGGATAGTGTGTCCCTTTTCTACATATTTAGTGACAAAGTCTTTCACATTTTATATTATAGGTTCATCATTCATTTGTTTATCAGGTTCAACAGCTTTATTTGTACTTTCATTAAACATACTAGCTATCATAGAATGTTCCTTTATCTTAACTGGGAAAGGCATTTTCTCAATATAAGGTTCAGGTAACACATGATTAGCAGTATAAACTTCAGTATTTCTTGCAAGAACACTCTTAGAAATATCTTTATAAGGTTCGTGATACTTATTCCACTTCTTTTTAGGCACTTCAATATAGGAAGCAAAAGCCTTAAAATAAGAAGCAATAGCTTGAGAGTCTAGACCATAAGCATTTTTAATATTTTGAAAGTCATCAGTTCCCATAAAAGATTCAATGCATTCATAATCATAATCTATACCTGACTTTCTACCTTTGTCATTCTCCCAAGCTTCAGCATTGTCTTGAATACGGTCCAAAAGATCCCACTTAGCTTCTTCCACCATGCGAGTGAATGATCCAGCACAAGAAGCATCCAATAAATCCTTATCATGTAGAGGGAGCCTTGCATAAAAGTTATTGATAATAATATTGTTGGGGAGCTCATGAATGGGACATTTGAGCATTAGTAACTTCAATCTCCCCCAAGCTTGAGCTGTACTCTCTCCATCAAGAGGCAAAAAGTTGTATATTTGATTTCGATCTTTATGAATCTCACTAGGAGGACAAAACTTTGAATAAAAGAGAGGCATTATTTCCTCCCATTCTAGAGCTTGACCATTCTTCAGCAGCTTATACCATTCCTCAGTTCTTCCTTTAAGTGATAATGAGAATAACTTCTTAACTTGATCTATAGTAATACCTTCACACTTGAACAACCCGCATAATTCGTGTATAAAGAGTAAATGATCACCGGGATGGACAGTTCCATCCCCAACATAGTAGTTATCCATAACACGATCAATAATTCTTGTAGGTATTTTATAAGCATCATTCTCAGCAGGTGGTGGTTCATCTACTACCTTAGCAGTGGTAGTAGCATTACCAAATAAGAAACTCAGCGAATTATCCATAACAAAAATAAAGCAACTAACAGAAATAAACAATACTCACAGTAGAGGTTTCCTTTACCAGTTCCACTCTCCAATAGCGCTTCACTCCCCGGCAACGGTGCCAGAAAATAGTCTTGATGACCCACAAGTATAGGGGGTGTATCGAAGTATTTTCGGTAAGTAAGAGTGTTGAACCCAACGAGGAGCGGAAGGTGCTGGCTAGTGGTATGGATCAGGAATTCTCTGCAAATACTTAGCAAACGGATTTTTAGGGGTTTTTGATAAAGCAAGTAATCAAAGTACGAGTAAACAAAAGACAATAAGAATAAATGCAGGAAGTGGCCCAATCCTTTATGCAGCAAAGGACAAGCCGGTTGTATTACTTAAGATGACCAAACATTCTTGAGGACACATGGGAAGACTGTCAAGTGCTTTCGCTTCATATAGTTGATTAATCTTCTTTAGCTTGCTAAGTGTTGTGTGGGTGAACCTGTGCTAATGTACCGACCTTCCTAGGACTAATACATACTTGTGATTATACCCCTTCCAAACATCCGTAAGTACAAGAAAGTAATTAAGGTAAAAACCTAACCACAACTTTAAACTCTAAGACCCTTACGTCCCTTGTGCAATAGTTTCCTAACGGGGGTTCAGGTTTCTGTCACTTTGGAAACCCCTATGATTAGTAGCCAAATACACAATGCATTCCCCTAGGCCCATATAGGTGAAGTGTCATGTATTCGATGTTCACATGACACCACTAGAAGAAGTACACCACAACTTAAATATCAAACTAGTGAATCTTTCTCCACACAACTCCAGTACTAACAACATGACTTCTCCCATGTCGTCAAGAACAAAACAAACTACTCACTGAAGGGAATATGACCGAGAGGCAATAATAAAGTGGTTATTATCTTATCCCATGTTTATGATAAATGTTTATTTTACATGCTAGAATTGTATTGATTCGGAAACATCAATCCATGTGTGTTTAATAAACAAAAAGGGTTCCTAGTCATGCCTCTCTTATAGACTAGCTTGTTGATTAACAAGATGATCAAGGTTTCCTGATCATGGACATTGGATGTTGTTAATAATAAGGTCACACCATTGGTGGAATGATGTGATGAACATTCATCCGAAGTATAGCATTATGATCAAGTCATTATGTTTATATTGCTATAACATCATACGAAGTAATCTTTATCCTTAGACCATGAGATCATGTTAATTGCTAACACCGGAAGAGTATCTTAATAACATCAAACGTCACACCGTAACAGGGTGACTATAAAGATGGGTTCAGTACTACGAAGGTGTTATGTTGAGGCTCATGGATCAAGAGTGGAATTTGTCAATCCAGATGACGGATAGATATTCTCTGGGACCTCTCGGTGATATCACATTGAAATAGCTTGCAAGCAAGTGATGTGATCACTAGAATGTTATATCACGGGAACAAGAAAAGAGTACATGTCGGTAACGAGATCAAACTAGGTATGGAGATACCGATGATCGAATCTCGGACATGTAATATATCGCGGGACAAAGGGATTTAGTTACTAGCGTTAAAGGTTCTCACGATCACAGAAGTCATCGTTGAATGTGTAGGAGTCAGTATGGATCTCCAGGTCCCGCTACAGATTATTGATCGGAGAGGGGTCTCGATCATGTCTGCATTATTCGCGAACCGTAGGGTGACACACTTAAGGGATACCGAAACCATTTGGAGCAAATATGTTTCAGATCAAGATTTAAGAAAGCGCTGGAATTATTTCAATAGACACCGAAACTGTTTCGGGTGAAATTGCTGAAATTGGTTCTGCATGTAATATTGAAATGTTGCAGGGGGTTTTATGTGAATGTTTGTTAATTAAAGTAATTAACAAAATTCTGAATAAAATTAATAAAAGAGTTTTATTAAATGAGAGAGCATTAAATTTGGAGAAATTTAATGCATTTAAAGTGGAGACTTTAAAAGAGAATGTGAAGGGGCAAATTTATGTGGAGGGAGTTACCACCACATGAATGGAGGAGGTGAAGGGTCACCTCCTCCATGCTCCGGCCCTGAAGAAGGGGCACCCCCCTCATCCTATAAAAGGCCACCCCCTCCTCACTTCTCACACACACCTCCTTGTGAAGGATCTCTCTCCCCCTCTAGTATTATTCCCCCATGGTCTCGGATTAGCGAGATACATGTTCCCGGTGGCTTTATCTGGAAAGGAGTTGCTGCTTCCACTGCTTTGCTGGAGCGAGGGACGGAGGTTGTCGGGGTACCGGACGTGTGTGCGATCACGGATGCACCGCTTCTTTGCGGTGCTGGACTTGGTGTTGCTGGAGCTGGATCTGATGGACGTGCTGGAGCCAGACCTGCTGGACTTCCTCATGATGTTGAGATCGGCAAGTGTACGACTACATCAACCACGAGTTCCTACTCGTTAACAAAGCTCGTTGTCTACGAGGGTAAGTTCTCGTTGGATCTATGTCCACCCGTTGCTTTGTACCTAGTAGATAGATCTTGGCGTGTAGTTCACACCGTAGGAAATTTTTTGTTTTCTATGTTGCGGACCCAACAGTGGTATCAGAGCCAGGTCTATGCGTAGGTGCTTATCACGGGTAGTACACATATGTTGATATGTGGGCGATGATGATAATGTTATTGCATCTTCTATGTATTTTGGATATTGGTGGCATAGTGGGATGAAGCGGCCCGGGCCAACCTTACATGCCATCGTACATGAGACCGGTTCCACGACTGACATACAACTTGTTTTGCATAAGTGGCTGGCAGGTGTCTGTCTCTCCTACTATAGTCAATATCTGATTTATAATGAGTTGCTAAGAATTTGGTTATCCTCATTGTGGTTCATGTTCATAGGTAAGAACGGTTCTATCTCCGAAAGCCCTAAGCCACGTAAAACTTGCAATTGATAAATTAGAGGCGTCTAGTTTAGATCGTTGTTGGGCTAGTGTATTGATATGGTATTGTTATAAGTAGATGTATGATAGATACTCTTACGACACACTCAACGTGTAAGTTCCATAGACCTTGGCCTTACACACAAAGGAATGATAGAGATCATACCACGATGCAAATGATAGAGATCAAATGCATGGACCATATCATCTCACTTTACACATTAGATGTTAGCATCTTATACTGCTAGTTTGGCGCTTTCTGTAGCATTGTAAGATGATCCCTCATTTAGATGTCAAGATAAAAATGTGTTCTTCCTTAAGTATGCACCGTTTTGTGGATTGTGTTTTGAGACATCACGTGATGATCGGGTGTACTCGACTCTACGCTTTCATACAAACGGGTGTAAGACAGTTTTACACACGCGAGTACTAAGGTTCTTACTTGGCGAGCCTAGCATGTACAGACATGGCCTCGGAACACGGACCGAAAGGTTAAGCATGAGTCATATAGTTGATATGATGCCCATATAGATGCTCGCCTTTGAAGCTACATCAACTCACGTGATGATCGGACTTGGTGTAGTGGATTTGGTTCATGTAATCACCAAAAAGGCACGAGGGATGTCGTTTTTGAGTGGGAGTTCATTTCTAATTTGGATTAGTCGAACCAAATTTGTCATAAATTAAATCAAAGTGAATTTTCATAGTTTGTTGTAGTCATTGGCATTCGTTTTCTACCTTATGCTTAGTTTTTATTTGAGATAACAGAACTATAGAATTCTAGATATTTACTTTACGAACTGGTATCGTATTGTTTTGAATGTCAATTTAAAGTTTATAAGTCCTATTGCAAACTTTCAGCAAGCTCTATTTACTCCATGAAGTTTAATAAGTAGTATTAAATCAAGAGTAAGAATTCCAATGTTAGTATCTAAAGTATCATATTTGCCTCCATGATTATTGATATTCAAAAAGTTGTTTTAATATCAAGATTATATTGGAGCTGGAAATTGTTTCAGAAACCATCATGTGTGAAAGATATTGTGATATCTGAAATAATGTTTTTGGTTGCATTATGATAGAGTATAATTTAGCAAAATACATGTTCTCATATTGTATGAGAATTTGTGAAGGATGGAGATGCTAGGCATCCGAATCTACCAAAAAGGTTTTGGGAACTGATATTATACTCGCGATTCTTCCTTATAGGCTATAGTAGCTTGATCATGAAAGTTGTCATGATAAGGATGAATAGAAGATGTAAGTAAAATGTTTACTACACTAATAGATTACTAAAGAATGGATTTTTGAAAGAACACCAAACATTTGATGATGGTGATCCACTTCAAAGTGCAAGTCCAAAGGTATTAGTAGTTGACTATATACGCTTTGTACCATGTGTCATGTGGATGACACCACTATTGATGTTGATAGATTCTTTTAAAAGAAAAAGGAATTGCTGAAAGAGAATCTATAAAATATTTGGCAGAAAATAAAAGGTTGGAGATGTCCAACTTGGGTATAGAGAAGATATACATGTTATGGCTATATTCCTTGCTTGTTAAACAATGTGGTTATGAGGTATTGGATACCAGTATTGGATACCGAATTGGTTGGTATGAAGTGTCATATAGGACAACGCAATTCATGGACTACAATGGCCTAAGTAACCAGCAAGAGAATGAGTGATGATGTTCATCGAAAACAAATAAAGTGTTATTGTGTTTTTCGTTGTCATCAAACCAAGCCTTCAAGATTTGTTTAAATAATTTTTATTTTGTTCCGGTATTATGAGAACAATGGTTGTTCAAATAATTACCGTATTCCATAAAGGATGGATGAACTTTTACAAGTCTAGTTGGAGAAATCACATCCATAAACACTATTGCTAAAATGTCGCAAGACAAATGATTGAAAGATCACTTATGAAGTGACATCGCTGTTTGAATTATATTTGAAAGAAAACATGAAGAAACTCCATGTTGATTGAATTTTGGAGTCCTTGATTTTGATCAATTGACGCATGTGAGACTTTCCTCGAGATAATTGAAACTCCGTTCATAGGCCAAAGAGGAACGGATGACTAGCTTATTGGAAGTTGTGCATGCTGATGTGCATAAGTCCATTATGTGTAGCCATATGCGATGGATCTTTTTGCTTCATATGCTTTCTTCAAGAATTTGAGTGAATATATCTGTATATTTACTTAATAAGGAAGAAGTATGAAACATTTGAAAGTTGTTCAAAGACTTTCAAGATGAAGTGAAAAATCATTGTAACAAGAAAATAAAGAGTTTATGCTTCGATCATAAAAGAAGATATTTGAGTTACATGTTTAGCAAAAACACCTAAGACTTGAGGAATTGTTCCATGATTTGTGTTCCCCGATAAACCATAGGAGTATGGCATATTCGAGAGATGAAATCAAACCATGTTTGACATGGTAAGATCAAAGGTGTCATTTATAAAACTGCCATTATGTTTTAAGGATTGAAGCTTTAGAGACTACCGCTTTTACACTGAAAAGAGCACCATCGTGATCCGTTGAAATGACACCATATGAGTTATGGTTTGGGATAAAACCCGAATTGTCTTTTCTTAAATTTTGGTATGCTATGCATAAGTAAAATGTTTACAACCAAAGTCGGATAATCACGTCTTTGTAGGTTATCCCAAAGAATTTGTTGGGAATTTCTCCATAACACCAAGGACAAAAGAGTTTTGTTACTTGGAACGTCAAATTTCTTGAGAAGGAATTATTCGTGAAAAGTTAAGTGGGAGGACAATAGAACTTTGATAAGGTTGTTGAACCTTAGCTATATGTGCTAAGTAGCGCAGCGCCGGAAAGTGTCCCGGTGGCGGCCACAATGCTCATGGCTCTCGTGATTACAAAAGGTGTGATCTCGGAGATTAAAGTTCCTATAGAACCGTGTGGGTCGGTAAGAATCAAATAGTAAGATTTGATAAGCAAGTCGTTATTTTTTTGACAATGATGAACCGACTACATGCAAAGAAGCGATGATGGGCCCTGACTCCATAAAATGACTAGAAGTCATAGAATCCGTGATAGTATCCATACACGAGAAATCAAGTTTCTGAACTTGGAAGACCCTCCAGAAAGGCGTGAAGCCTATCGGTCATGTTTGGATCTATAAAGAAATAGACATGGATGTTTGACATCTACGAAATAGTCGACATGTCGGAAAGAAGTTTACGGCAATGTTCAAGGAGTTGACTATGACAAGATATGATCTTTCATAGCGATATATAGTCTTGACGGATTAATGTAGCAACCACTACATATAATTTGGTATATGGTAGTTGAATAAACAAAACAAGGTTCTTCTAATAGAACGGTAACCTAGGACATGTACATGACATGGTCCGAAGGGTTTTGTTAATTCAAAGGGTGCTAAAAGGGCATGTAAACATCAGTAGTTGAAGTAAGCATAGCGGAGTTGGAATCTTCACCATGATGAAACTGTTAAAAGAGTTTAAATTCATCGGAGATGATGAAGATGCTTGCATTTGCAAGAAATTAAGTGGGAGCGCTGAGACATATTTCTAATACATTATGTAGAGGACATATTGTTGATTGGAAATGATGTATCTTGAATTGACACAAGTTAAGGATTTCATTAAAATAATATTTCGATGAAAGACTTGGGCAAACCCAGAATATTAGGCATCAATATCTATATGGATAGATTAAGGCGCTAATATGGTTGTGCCAGACATACATATATAAGATATTGAAAGGGTTCAATATGAGATATTGAAAGGGTTCAATATGGAAACAACAAGAAAGGTTCTTGCTGCATGGAAAGAATTGTATTCAGATTCAAGTGTTTCAACACTTGGTGAGTAAAATCACATGAAGATTCTGATCGATTATACCATGATATGTATATATCCAGAATGTCCTATGCTCTAAATGTTATGAGCATATACCAGAATGATTCATAAGATGATCATTGGACATTAGTAAAGATATTCTTATGAGCTTTGGAAGAACTAAGAATATATCATGTATAAGTGACAAATAGTTAAAGGTAGTTCATTGTAAAGTGTTACATTGATACTAGTTTTGTCACAAGATACAAATTAAATTTATCTCAATTTATACTATGGGTGGCACAATATAATGGAAAGGATGTTCCATGATGGACTTGGATGAGTTCCAAAGTTGAGATATTGTGACGGATACTACAACAAAAGGCTAAGTATATAGCTGCTATAGTAGCAACAAAGGAGGGCATTTGTGTTAAGTAGTTTGTTATCAAACTAGGTGTGGTTCAAAGTGGGCTAATACTATGAAGATATATTGTGTGACAATAATATCAACATATTTTGAGCCGAATGAACTAAAGGTCTCACCAGAGGACCAAATTTATACAATGCCATCTCATTTGAGAATGAGTGATGCGTAGAGATGCAAATACATGCAAATACACACGGATCTGAAACTGTCACATCCGGAGATCATGTTAACCACTAGCAATAGCGTATATGCAACACCAAAAAGCCATAGGTGTTCAATGCGCAAAGTTTTTCAAACTAGATTATTGACTCTAGTGCAAGTGGGAGACTGAAGGGAATCTGCCCGAGAGGCAATAATAAAGTGGTTATTATCTTATTCCATGTTTATGATAAATTTTTATTTTACATGCTAGAATTGTATTGATTCAGAAACATCAATACATGTGTGTTTAATAAACAAAAAGGGTTCCTAGTCATGCCTCTCTTATAGACTAGCTTGTTGATTAACAAGATGATCAAGGTTTCCTGATCATGGACATTGGATGTTGTTAATAACAAGGTCACACCATTGGTGGAATGATGTGATGAACATTCATCCGAAGTATAGCATTACGATTAAGTCATTATGTTTATATTGCTATAACATCATACAAAGTAATCTTTATCCTTAGACCATGAGATCATGTTAATTGCTAACACCGGAAGAGTATCTTGATAACATCAAACGTCACACCATAACAGGGTGACTATAAAGATGGGTTCAGTAGAATGAAGGTGTTATGTTGAGGCTCATGGATCAAGAGTGGAATTTGTCAATCCAGATGACGGATAGATATTCTCTGGGCCCTCTCGGTGATATCACATTGAAATAGCTTGCAAGCAAGTGATGTGATCACTAGAATGTTATATCACGGGAACGAGAAAAGAGTACATGTCGGTAACGAGATCAAACTAGGTATGGAGATACCGATGATCGAATCTCGGACATGTAATATATCACGGGACAAAGGGATTTAGTTACTAGCGTTAAAGGTTCTCACGATCACAGAAGTCATCGTTGAATGTGTAGGAGTCAGTATGGATCTCCAGGTCCAGCTGCTGATTATTGATTGGAGAGGGGTCTCGATCATGTCTGCATTATTCGCGAACCATAGGGTGACACACTTAAGGGATACCGACACCATTTGGAGCAAATATGTTTCAGATAAAGATTTAAGAAAGCGCTGGAATTATTTCAATAGACACCGAAACTATTTCGGGTGAAATTGCTGAAATTGGTTCTGCATGTAATATTGAAATGTTGCAGGGGGTTTTATGTGAATGTTTGTTAATTAAAGTAATTAACAAAATTCTGAATAAAATTAATAAAAGAGTTTTATTAAATGAGAGAGCATTAAATTTGGAGAAATTTAATGCATTTAAAGTGGAGACTTTAAAAGAGAATGTGAAGGGGCAAATTTATGTGGAGGGAGTTACCACCACATGAATGGAGGAGGTGAAGGGTCACCTCCTCCATGCGCCGGCCATGAAGAAGGGGCACCCCCCTCCTCCTATAATAGGACACCCCCTCCTCACTTCTCACACACACCTCCTTGTGAAGGATCTCTCTCCTCCTCTAGTATTATTCCCCCATGGTCTCGGATTAGCGAGATACATGTTCCCGGTGGCTTTATCTGGAAAGGAGTTGCTGCTTCTGCTGCTTTGCTGGAGCGAGGGACGGAGGTTGTCGGGGTACCGGACGTGTGTGTAATCACGGATGCACCGCTGCTTTGCGGTGCTGGACTTGGTGCTGCTGGAGCTGGATCTGATGGACGTGCTGGAGCCAGACCTGCTGGACTTCCTCACGATCTTGAGATCGGCAAGTGTACGACTACATCAACCACGAGTTCCTACTCGTTAACAAAGCTCGTTGTCTACAAGGGTAAGTTCTCGTTGGATGTATGTCCACCCGTTGCTTTGTACCTAGTAGACAGATCTTGGCGTGTAGTTCACACCGTAGGAAATTTTTTGTTTTCTATGCTGCGGACCCAATAGTGGTATCAGAGCCAGGTCTATGCGTAGGTGCTTAGCACGGGTAGTACACATATGTTGATATGCGCGCGATGATCATCATGCTATTGCATCTTCTATGTATTTTGGATATTGGTGGCATAGTGGGATGAAGCGGCCCAGACCAACCTTACATGTCATCGTACATGAGACTGGTTCCACGACTGACATGCAACTTGTTTTGCATAAGTGGCTTGTGGGTGTCTGTCTCTCCTACTATAGTCAATATCTGATTTACAACGAGTTGCTAATAATTTGGTTATCCTCGTTGTGGTTCATGTTCGTAGGTAAGAACGGTTCTAGCTCCGAAAGCCCTAAGCCACGTAAAACTTGCAATTGATAAATTAGAGGCGTCTAGTTTAGATCGTTGCTGGGCTAGTGTATTGATATGGTATTGTTGTAAGTAGATGTATGATAGATACTCTTACAACACACTCAATGTGTAAGTTCCATAGACCTTGGCCTTACACACAAAGGAATGATAGAGATCATACCACGATGCAAATGATAGAGATCAAATGCATGGACCATATCATCTCACTTTACACATTAGATGTTAGCATCTTATACTGCTAGTTTGGCGCTTTCTGTAGCATTGTAAGATGATCCCTCATTTAGATATCAAGATAAAAATGTGTTCTTCCTTAAGTATGCACTATTTTGTGGATCATGTTTCGAGACATCACGTGATGATCAGGTGTACTCGACTCTACGCTTTCATACAAACGGGTGTAAGACAGTTTTACACACGCGAGTACTAAGGTTCTTAATTGGCGAGCCTAGCATGTACAGACATGGCCTCGGAACACGGACCGAAAGGTTAAGCATGAGTCATATAGTTGATATGATGCCCATATAGATGCTCGCCTTTGAAGCTACATCAACTCACGTGATGATCGGACTTGGTGTAGTGGATTTGGTTCATGTAATCACCAAAAAGGCACGAGGGATGTCGTTTTTGAGTGGGAGTTCATTTCTAATTTGGATTAGTCGAACCAAATTCGTCATAAATTAAATCAAAGTGAATTTGCATAGTTTGTTGTAGTCATTGGCATTCGTTTTCTACCTTATGCTTAGTTTTTTTTTGAGATAACAGAACTATAGAATTCTGGATATTTACTTTACGAACTGGTATCGTATTGTTTTGAATGTCAATTTAAAGTTTATAAGTCCTATTGCAAACTTTCAGCAAACTCTATTTACTCCATGAAGTTTAATAAGTAGTATTAAATCAAGAGTAAGAATTCCAATGTTAGTATCTAAAGTATCATATTTTCCTCCATGATTATTGATATTCAAAAAGTTGTTTTAATATCAAGATTATATTGGAGATGGAAATTGTTTCAGAAACCATCATGTGTGAAAGATATTGTGATATCTGAAACAATGTTTTTGGTTGCATTATGATAGAGTATAATTTAGCAAAATACATGTTCTCATATTGTATGAGAATTTGTGAAGGATGGAGATGCTAGGCATCCGAATCTACCAAAAAGGTTTTGGGAACTGATATTATACTCGCGATTCTTCCTTATAGGCTATAGTAGCTTGATCATGAAAGTTGTCATGATAAGGATGAATAGAAGATGTAAGTAAAATGTTTACTACACTAATAGATTACTAAAGAATGGATTTTTGAAAGAACACCAAACATTTGATGATGGTGATCCACTTCAAAGTGCAAGTCCAAAGGTATTAGTAGTTGACTATATACGCTTTGTACCATGTGTCATGTTGATGACACCACTATTGATGTTGATAGATTCTTTTAAAAGAAAAAGGAATTGCTGAAAGAGAATCTATAAAATATTTGGCAGAAAATAAAAGGTTGGAGATGTCCAACTTGGGTATATAGAAGATATACATGTTATGGCTATATTTCTTGCTTGTTAAACAATGTGGTTATGAGGTATTGGATACCAGTATTGGATACCGAATTGGTTGGTATGAAGTGTCATATAGGACAACGCAATTCATGGACTACATTGGCCTAAGTAACCAGCAAGAGAATGAGTGATGATGTTCATCGAAAACAAATAAAGTGTTATTGTGTTTTTCATTGTCATCAAACCAAGCCTTCAAGATTTGTTTAAATAATTGTTATTTTGTTCCGGTATTATGAGAACAATGGTTGTTCAAATAATTACCGTATTCCATAAAGGATGGATGAACTTTTACAAGTCTAGTTGGAGAAATCACATCCATAAACACTATTGCTAAAATGTCGCAAGACAAATGATTGAAAGATCACTTATGAAGTGACATCGCTGTTTGAATTATATTTGAAAGAAAACATGAAGAAACTCCATGTTGATGGAATTTTGGAGTCCTTGATTTTGATCAATTGACGCATGTGAGACTTTCCTCGAGATAATTGAAACTCCGTTCGTAGGCCAAAGAGGAACGGATGACTAGCTTATTGGAAATTGTGCATGCTGATGTGCATAAGTCCATTATGTGTAGCCATATGCGATGGATATTTTTGCTTCATATGCTTTCTTCAAGAATTTGAGTGAATATATTTGTATATTTACTTAATAAGGAAGAAGTATGAAACATTTGAAAGTTGTTCAAAGACTTTCAAGATGAAGTGAAAAATCATTGTAACAAGACAATAAAGAGTTTATGATTCGATCATAAAGGAAGATATTTGAGTTACATGTTTAGCAAAAACACCTAAGACTTGAGGAATTGTTCCATGATTTGTGTTCCCCGATAAACCATAGGAGTATGGCATATTCGAGAGATGAAATCAAACCATGTTTGACATGGTAAGATCAAAGGTGTCATTTATAAAACTGCCATTATGTTTTAAGGATGGAAGCTTTAGAGACTACCGCTTTTACACTGAAAAGAGCACCATCGTGATCCATTGAAATGACACCATATGAGTTATGGTTTGGGATAAAACCCGAATTGTCTTTTCTTAAATTTTGGTATGCTATGCATAAGTAAAATGTTTACAACCAAAGTCGGATAATCACGTCTTTGTAGGTTATCCCAAAGAATTTGTTGGGAATTTCTCCATAACACCAAGGACAAAAGAGTTTTGTTACTTGGAACGTCAAATTTCTTAGAAGTAATTTTTCGTGAAACGTTAAGTGGGAGGACAATAGAACTTTGATAAGTTTGTTGAACCTTAGCTATATGTGCTAAGTAGCGCAGAGCCGGAAAGTGTCCCGGTGGCGGCCACAATGCTCATGGCTCTCGTTATTACAAAAGGTGTGATCTCGGAGATTAAAGTTCCTATAGAAATCTCGTGATTACAGGACGGCCACACCACCTAGTGGCGTGGCCTAGGGTAGCCCGCGCCAGGGGGTGGTGTGGGCCCCCTATGGCCCATCTCACTCCCTCTTCGGGCTTCCTTCGTCTTCTAGAAAAATAGGATTTTCCGTATATTTTCCTGGATTTTCTGGTCTTCGCGAATTTTGCCTCCAAACAGCACCTTTTCCATCAGAATCCTGACTGCAGCGGTCCATGCTCCAAAAGTCATCAACCATGCAAAAACAGATGAAATAACATAAGTATCATCTCTTAATATGAAATATATCAATGAATAACAGTAAATTATGACATAGAATAGTGATGCAAAATGGACGTATCAAGGTCATGTAGAAATCCGTCGCACTTGTCTGAATGCTTCCATCAGAGGAAGAGAGATCCCGATCCCTCACTGGCTTCTTTAGCTTTGCACGAAAATTCCCCAGATTTTCTATGCATGAATGCAATGCACACACCTTATCTCAGCTTATTTCTGAGCTCTAATGCTGGGATGTTACACTTTATCAAAAACACACAAAAAATTAGTTGTACTAGTTTGCTTTCTTTATTAAAAACACACGAAAAATGACTACTCTTGAAAACACTAAATTGTGTGACTTCACTAGCACCAACAACAATGATGTCATGTGCACACCTATTGCTCCACCTGTTCCTGAAGCTACTTTCTTTGAAATTAAACCTGCTTTACTCAATCTTGTTATGAGAGAACAATTTTCTGGTATTAGTACTGAAGATGCTGCTGCTCATCTAAATAACTTTGTTGAACTTTGTGAGATGCAAAAGCATAGGGATAGAGATGGAGATATTATTAAGCTTAAATTGTTTCCTTTCTCTTTGAGAGGAAAAGCTAAAAATGGTTGCAACCCTAACTAGAAATACTACTGATTCTTGGACTAAATGCAAAGATGCTTTCATTGGAAAAATACTATCCTCCTGCTAAGATTATATCTATGAGAAGTGAAATAATGAAATTTAAACAATCTGATAATGAACATGTTGCTCAAGCTTGGGAAAGAATGAAATCTTTGGTAAAGAATTGTCCCACTCATGGACTGATTGCTTTGATGATTATCTAAATCTTTTATGCAGGATTGAACTATTCTTCAAGAAATCTACTGGATTCTACTGTTGGAGGTACCTTTATGACCATTACTTTGGGTGCTGCAACAAAGCTTCTGGATAATATGATGGTTAACTATTCTGAATGGCATACTGAGAGAGCTCCATAAGGTAAGAATGTAAATTCTGTTGAAGAAACCTCCTCCTTGAGTGATAAAATTGATGTTATTATGTCTATGCTTGTTAATGGGAAAGATCATATTGATCCAAATCATGTTCCGTTAGCCTCTTTGGTCGCTCAAGAAGAGAAAGTTGATGTTAACTTTATAATAAATAATAATTTTAGCAACAATGCCTACAGGAATAATTTTGGTAATAATAACTATAGGCCATATCCTCCCAATAATGGTAATGCTTATGGAAATTCCTACAACAATAATAGGTGTGCTCCCTCTGAACTTGAAGTTATGCTTAAAGATTTTATTAGTAAACAAACCAATTTCAATAAAACTATTGAGGAAAAACTCTCTAATGCTGAAATAAATATAGCATCATTGGCTGAAGCACAATCTTCTTTTAATAAAATGGCTGCTAAACCTGAAACTATTGAGAATCCTTTTGCTGCTACTAATGCCATACAAGTTAGAATTGATGAAAATGTTAGACTATTAGCTGAATTGCATGCTAAGTGGAAAACAGAAGATGAGATTGCTAGAAATATTAGTATTTGTACTATTACTACCACTAATGTTGAAGCTAGTAAACCCAATGGAACCTTTTCTAATAAAAATGCTAAAATTCTTCGGAATATGGGAAACAATAGCTCTACTACTTTAGATGATAATTATGATTTTGATCTTGATGATTGCAATATCTCTGAAGTAATTAAGTTCCGACAAAAGCTTGCTAAAAGTCCTAATGCTAGTGCTATGAATATGGCCTTTACAAAACACATTACTGATGCTCTCATAAAAATTAAAGAAGAAAAGATGAAACATAAAGCTTCTATTCTAATGAAATTAGAAGATGGTTGGGAACCCATCATTAATATGAAATTAAATGATTTTGATCTCAAAGCCTTATGTGATCTTGATAGTAGTGTTTCTATTATGTCTAGAAAGATTTATGAAATGCTTGATTTGCCACCATTGGAAGATTGTTATTTAAATGTCCCACTTTATGACAATGCTAAAAATAAACTTATGGGGAGTACTAATGATGTTCTTATTATGGTTAACAATGCCTATGTCCCTGTTGATTTCTATGTTTTGGATGTTGAATGCAATGCTTCTTGTCCTGTTACTTTGGAAGACCTTTTCTTAGAACTGTTGGTGTCATTAATGATATGAAAGAAGGCACCATTAAATATCAATTTCCACTCAAGAAAGGTATAGAACACTTCCCTAAGAAGAGAGAGAAGATTCCTTTTTGCTCTCCTATGAAAACAAAATTTGCTCTTAATGCTTCTTCATTTGAGAATACTTCATCCTTTTTCTTGCTTTTATGCCTAACTTAAAGGCGTTAAAGAAAAGTACTTATTGGGAGATAACCCAAAAGTTTTAGATGAGTCTTGGAAGTTATTACCTCTGTAATAACCGCTCCTTATCCTTTTTATTTGCTTTTTGTGCCAAGAGTAACCTCTAATGAGAGAGAAGTAATGCTTGGGAAAGTTGCTGTCCTGAAACAGATTTTTGTGCTCCGCTGTAAACATTCGTGTAAAATCTCTGTATGTCGGTTTGAGTTGTGATTTTTTGTGATTCTTCCCCAGGTTGTTATCCAACTTTCATTAGTTCAACACTTTTTGATTTGAGCAACAGAAGGTCTTCGAAAAAATTGGTTTTTACCTGCTGGTCTGTTTTGACATATTTCTGCCATTATTTGCATTTGCTTCTTGTTGATTCCTTTTGGGGTTCTTTTTGGGGAATTGAGCTTTTTGAGGGAAGTGCTACATTAGCTTGTGTTTTAATGGAAGTTTTATTGGTGTTGAAACTGAACCCAAAGACTTATTATCTTGAGTACACTAATGTTGTTAATAAAGATTGTGTGAAGTTTTGTATGAAGGAAAAAATTCAGGTGTAAGGAGAGAATGATGTAATGAGATGAAGAATGGACTAAATCTCAAGCTTGGGGATGCCACCCCGTGTCACCCCAAGAAATATCCAAGAAGTATAAGCGTCAAAGCTTGGGGATTCCCAAGGCATCCCCTTCTTCATCAATAAAAATCTCAGGTTCTTCCAAACACTTCATTTTTATTGTTTCATGCACAGTTGTGTTGTTCTTGGAGCGTCTTCATTTTTTGTTTTTGGTTTTCGTTTGCTTGGTTTGCTTAGTTTGCTTGAATAAATTGGTTGGACCCCCTCTTTCATACATTGGTTTTCAAATAGGTTGGTTTGGATGGAAAAGAGTAGGAAAGTTTATGCTTAAGTGGTAAATAGGAGCTTGTTTTAACTATGACTTAGACTTTATCATGTCATGCTTGATATTGTTTTGGTTTTATGCTTAGTGATTATTGTTGTAGCATGACATGTTATAAACAATTGAGATTGCTTAATGTGCCTTGAAAGAATCATGCGTTGTTTTAGCATATTAAAGTATTGTGGTATTCTCCTTTGATGCTTTATTTGGGTTGACTTGGCGCATGCTCACACCATGTTATGACTATCCCAAGTCACCATAGCCTTTATGATCCTTTAGTTTTCAACTTGTAATATCACTTTATGCTTTAATTAATGATGTTTTCTCGCTTTGCATGATTATGGCCATTATTGCTCTCTTAGTTGGTCGCTCCCAGTCTTTTGCTAGCCTCCATAACCAAGTATGAGTTCCACTCATGCATCCAACTCCAAATAAAACCAATTTATCCCAAAGAGTCCACCATACCTACCTATTAGCATTTGCTATTCCAAGTATAGTTGCTATGTCTTATTGTTAGAACTATATCTTTCATGCTATGTTAAAGTACTATGATCCCAGCTATCAATGTTTTACAAATACCTTGATCAAGATTATAATGGTGCATGTCACCTCAAAAATTATTCTTTCTTTTTATCACTTACCTACTCGAGGACGAGCAGGAGTTAAGCTTGGGGATGTTGATATGTTGCTAACGTATCTATAATTTTTGATGTTCCATGCTTGTTTTATATCTACTTTCTTATGTTTTATCCACACTTTGGAGTATTTTTATACACTTTCTTGGACTAACCTATTAACAAGATGCCACAGTGCTAGTTGCATGTTTTCTGCTGTTTTTGGTTCTAAGAAAGTCAGAAAACGAATATCCTCGGAATTGGACGAGACAAAAGCCAAAGTCAATATTTCACCGAGGGGGAGACGGAGCCAGAAGGCGAGACGGAGAGGCGCCAGAGGCCAGCCACACCACCTAGCCACGCGGCCAGGCATGGCCCATGCTAGGGGGTGGTGTGGCCGCCTAGGGCACCCCCGCGGCATCCCCTTTCGCCTATAAGATGCGTCTGATACAGAAACCCTAAGACCCGATGAAAAATTCCACGAAAGAGTCTGTAGCTGCCGTCATCTCCATCCCTAGATCGGGAGGGATCTGAAGCTCTTTCCAGCACCCTGTCGGAGGGGAGAATTCACCTTGGAGGCCTTCTTCATCACCATGCAAGCCTCCGGTGTGATGCGTGAGTAGTTCATCCCTGGACTACGGGTCCATGTAGTACCTAGATGGTTGGTTCTTCTCTTTTGTGCTACCATGTTTAGATCTTGTGAGCTCCGTTTATGATCAAGATCATCTATTTGTAATCCTACATGTTGTGTTTGTGGGGATCCGATGGATATTGAGATGCTATTTTAGATTGATTATTGATTCTATCATGTCTTTGTTATCTGTGATCTTGCTTGCTCTTCGTTGTTAGTAGATATCTTGGCCGAGTAGATGCTAGCAACTCCAAGAGGGAGTATTTATGCTCGATAGTGGGTTCATGCCTCTAGGTATCTGGGGAAGTGACAGAAATATCTAAGGTACTAGATGTGTTGTTGCTACTAGGGAGAAAACAACAATCATTTGTTCGTACAACAATCGTATTGTTTACTTTACACGCAATGCTTAATGCAATTATCTATTGCTTTCAACTTAATACTTGAGGGGGTTCAGATGATAACCTAAAGGTGGATTATTAGTCATAGATACAGTTGGATTATGGTCTATGTATAATGTCATAATGCCCAATCAAATCTCATAGGAGTCAAGATGATTAGTATATGCATGTATGCTTTCTCGATGTTTGTCAATTGACCCGCTGTAATTTGTTCACCCAACTTGTCATCTACCTTAAGGAGAATCACCACTAGTGAACTATGGACCCCGGTCCTTTCTTTTACCATCAATCTACAATCTACTATTTAATGTTTTCTTTTTTACTTTCTGCAAGCAATTACTATCTTCCACACAATACGTTTAATCCTTTATTTTTAGCAAAACCGGTGAGATTGACAACCTCACTGTAAGTTGGGGGCAAAGTTCTATGATTATGTTGTGCCGGATTCCAAGTTGGAAACAACATCTTGGAGGTGTTTTCTTGCTCCTACTGGTTCGATAACCTTGGTTTCATAACTGAGGGAAAACTTGTTGCTATACTCATCATACCTTCCTCTTGGGGTTCCCCAACGAGCTCAAAATATTGAGTAAGCATTCATCATAATAAACCTCCTCCATAGTGGTGTCTTCAGTAGCAGTCATGTCTTCGGTCTTTCTGGTACCTAAGCAAGGGTATTAAGAAGTGTAGATTGAGTACGAGCGGTCTCAGCAAATCCTATAGTGGTTTTCTGATGCTCTATCTAAAGTCGTGGATAAGAATCCTGGGCCTATGCTTAGTTTTCAAAATCAGGTTTTTGGAAAATGTAAGCTTTAGTCTTTGAAAAAAACTATATCCGTAAGCCTTCACAGGTTGTACAGGATTTCACGGAATCCCTTTCCCGCTGCGATCGCAATCCTTTCCCAGGATAGGGAGTAACATGCCATGCTTCATATACTCTTGAGAGGGGCACTACTTTTTCCACAAATGATCTTAATCCTGAGTGCATAAAAGGGTATGCCTTCCCATTCAAACTTCCTTGGTTTGAGGCTCAGTCAAGATCCAAGCCAATCACTATCCTTCACCATGACCCTGCAGTCCACCCAATGTAACGAGTTTTGGTCGAGAGACCTATACTCAATTACCCTCCCTACTAATATGCTAAGTCGTTACTATAAAGCACAGGATAGGAATGTCATGGGATCCCACCTGTTGATCTCCTCTCCAGATCTCAGCCCAACTTAGGATACGAGGACATACGAAAGGAAAAATGTATAGCTGACTTCTCTGTCCCATTTCAGAATTTGTGGCTAGCGTGTCGACGCAAGAACCACTAATTTTGGCTAGCGCGTCGATGCAAGAATCACTGAGTATATTGGTCGTTAATTTTAGGTGTATACCCAGTACAATGGAATCTTGTAACATCCCAACAAAAATCCTAATTTTGGAATGTAAAGTAAATAAAATAAGCTTGGTTGATTGTTTGACTTTGTTGAAAATTCTCAAAGAAAAGAAATTGGATTTGGAAACTCTCTCAACCTTGAATTGGAAACTTTATATGAGAGTGGATAAACATGACTATCCTACTTGGATGTATTTATCTCAAGCCAATTTTGAAAATTTAACTTCAACCATACTTGAATTTTTAAGAGGGAATAAAATGACTGCCCAATTATGGCGGTGAATAGATAATCACGTTTTATTTGAATTTATAGTCCTTTCGAATTTATGGACTTATAAAACACTTTCCATTATTTTATTCGGGTGAGAGAAGATAACATGACTTCTTCATTTTATTTTCATGTTTTTATTTTCCATTTGTTGCTTCATAAAACCTTATATTCTTTTGTTACGACCTAGTAGCCATATAGGCAAAAAAGCATGGATTGAGTTTTAGTTTTAGTATGGGTGTGAGTTTGCAAAAAAGAAATCATGAAACATTCATGAGCATTGCATTGCATCTATGCAAAGTTTTCAAAAATTGAACTCAAACCCTAGTTTTAAAATCTTATATTTGAATTGTCAAAATATATAGGGAGTTATAAAATCCACTATTTGCAAACTAATGAAAAGGTTACAAAAATGATTCTAGAATAATCTATTAAATTTTAGAAAAATTTAGAAACATTAATCATATCATTTGGAGTTTATATGAAAAAGATATAAAGGAAAAACTAAAATTTAGAAACATTAATCATATCATTTGGAGCTATATCAATTTCCCTTCTCGAAATCCTGAACCTACACGTGGTCAAATCATATTTCGTTTTTTAACCCATCTAAATTTCGTTGTTTGCCTTCGGCTCCAACACGGAAGTTGTAGACGTCGTCGAAATATTTTGATCCCGACAAATCTCACCTCTTTTCATCCACCACAACCAGAGAATTTCGCAACGCAATATTTTAGATCTAATGGTGTAAATCCAAGATGTACTTGCGCTCGTTTTTTCAAATCCAAAGTTCTTTGGTCAAAAGGCAGATCTTATGATTCCACAAAACTTTTAGGTTAGAAGTTTTTCAATTTGATCTATGGATTTTTCTCTCTAATACAGATCTAATTCTAATCTATTCGAAGCCAAAACCAAGCCGATCTGAAGCTAGCTTCCTCTCTCAACCAACGGGTCAAGCTTCAGGCCAGATCCAATCGAGCCAGAGCCGAGCCTCAAGATAGAGCCAAACCTAGCTGAAGCCTAGCTGCCAAAGAGCCACTAATCATCAGCCATCCGATTCAGATCCAGTGGATCCCATCGGCCCAATTAAGTGAAGAGGTATCAGTCAACCACAGTCCGCCATGTAGGCATCCAGTCAACATCATACGTCATTGCCACAGCAGCCTGATACGTTGCAAGCGTATCTATAATTTTTGATGTTCCATGCTTGTTTTATATCTATTTTCTTATGTTTTGTCCACACTTTGGAGTATGTTTATAAAATTTCTTGGACTAACCTATTAACAAGATGCCACAGTGCCAGTTGCCTGTTTTCTGATGTTTTTGGTTCCTAGAAAGCTAGAAAATGAATATTCTAGGAATTGGACGGGACAAAAGCCAAAGTCAATATTTCACCGAGGGGAACACGGAGCCAGAAGACGAGACGGAGAGGGGCTAGGGGCCGGCAACACCACCTGGCCGCGCGGCCAGGCCTGGCCCGCGCCAGGGGGGTGCGGCTGCCTCGCGCACCCCCTTGGCCTCCCCTTTCGCCTATAAGAACCATCCGATACAAAAACCCTAAGTACCCGATCAAAATTCCATGAAAGAGTCTGTAGCCGGCGCCATCTCCATCCCTAGATCAGGAGGGATCTGAAGCTCTTCCCAGCACCCTGCTGGAGGGGAGAGATCACCCTGGAGGCCTTCTTCATCACCATGCTTGCCTCCAGTGTGATGCGTGAGTAGTTCATCCCTGGACTACGGGTCCATGTAGTAGCTAGATGGTTGGTTCTACTCCTTTGTGCCACCATGTTTAGATCTTGTGAGCTCCGTTCATGATCAAGATGATCTATTTGTAATCTTACATGTGTTTGCGGGGATCCGATGGATATTGAGATGCTATTTCAGATTGATTATTGATTATATCATGTCTTTGTTATTTGAGATCTTGCATGCTCTCCATTGTTAGTAGCTATCTTGGTTGAGTAGATGCTAGCAACTCCAAGAGGGAGTATTTATGCTCGATAGTGGGTTCATGCCTCTAGTAATCTGGGGAAGTGATAGAAATCTCTAAGGTACTAGATGTGTTGTTGCTACTAGGGAGAAAACAACAATCCTTTGTTCATAGAACAATCGTATTTTTTACTTTACACACTTTGCTTAATGCAGTTATCTGTTGCTTGCAACTTAATACTGGAGGGGGTTCGAATGATAACCTGAAGGTGGATTATTAGTCATAGATGCAGTTGGATTACGGTCTATGTATAATGTTGTAATGCCCAATCAAATCTCATAGGAGTTAAGATGATTAGTATATGCATGTATGCTTTCTCGGTGTTTGTCAATTGCCCCGCTGTAATTTGTTCACCCAACATGTCATCTATCTTAAGGAGAATCACCACTAGTGAACTATGGACCCCGGTCCTTTCTTTTACTAGAAATCTACAATCTACTATTTACTGTTTTCTGTTTAGTTTCTGCAAGCAATTACTATCTTCCACACAATACGTTTAATCCCTTGTTTTCAGCAAAACCGGTGAGATTGACAACCTCACTGTAAGTTGGGGGCAAAGTTATGTGGTTGTGTTGTGCAGGATTCCAAGTTGTAAACAACACCTTGGAGGTGTTTCCTTGCTCCTATCGGTTCGATAACCTTGGTTTCAAAACTGAGGGAAAACTTGTTGTTGTGCTCATCATACCTTCCTCTTGGGGTTCCCCAACGATCTCGATATATTTTGAGCCATCAAGCTATTTTTCTGGCCCCGTTGTCGGGGATTTAAGGACATCTTTGCAAGGGGAGTACCTCAAAACCAATCTCTTTAGCTTGTTTTATTTGTTTTGCTTAGTTTATTTCTGCTTTGTTTGCTCGTTTCTTTATCAAAAACACAAAAAATTAGTTGTACTAGTTTGCTTTCTTTATCAAAAACATAAAAAAATGTTTCCTCGTTCTTAGCTCATCATGTTGATCCCCAAGTTCACCCTAAAAGACCTTGCAATAGGTAGTGGCACTATAATTGGAAAAGATAATATTGAAGAATTCTTTAATCATGTTAGTAAGCATGAGGATATTGAGAATAGATCCCTTGCAGAACTCGCTCCAAATTATGAAATTGCTACAGCTTCTTTAGTTCACATGTTGGAAGATAGGTTTGTTAACCTTAACCCCATAATGCAAGTAATTTTTCTTAAACTTAAAGAAATTCAGGACCCTGAAAAGAGAGATTTTATTCTGGAAACCTTGCTTAAAGAATTCTATGATGTTGCTAAGAAAGCTGGAAAAGTCTTTGATCGTTTTAATATGCTAGGATCATGTGTAGATGTTATTGGTACACGAGAAAAGATGGACAAAACCTAACCTAATGGGGAGGGAATTAAGATACCAATACATTTTAAACTTGTAGGAATGCATGAAGCCTTAGAAAAGAATTTTGACTAGATTGTTCCTGAAAACCCGTTTGACGAAAATAGTGAACCCAAGAGCATTGAGAGAGGATCCTCTAGAACTTATTTGGATGAGATACCTTGCCTTGTTGAAGATATTTCTGGTATTAATCTTAATGCTTCTTCATTTGAGAATACTTGATTCTTTTCTTGCTTCTTATGCCTAACTTAAAGGCGTTAAAGAAAAGTACTTATTGGGAGATAACCCAAAAGTTTTAGTTGAGTCTAGGAAGTTATTGCTTCAGTAATAACCTCTCCTTATTATTTTTGAGTGGTTTTGTGCTAAGAGTAACCTCTAATGAGAGAGAAGTAAGACTTGGGAAAATTGTTGTCCTGAAACAGATTTTTGTGCTTCGCTGTAAAAATTCTAGACAAATCTCTGTACATCAGTTTCAGCTGTAATTTTTTGTGATTCTGCCCCAGGTTGTTATCCAACTTTTGTTAGCTCAACACTTTTTGATTTGAGAAACAGACGGTCTTTGAAAAAATCGGTTTCTACCTGCTGGTCTGTTTTGACAGATTTCTGCCATTATTTGTATTTGCTTCTTATTGATTCCTTTTTGGGTTCCTTTTGGGGAATTTGAGCTTTTTGAGGGAATTGCTATAGTAGCTTGTGTCTTTAGTGAAAGTTATGCTATTTTAAACCTAGAACCCCAAAGGTCTATTATCTTTTGAACATACTAATGTTGCTAATGAAGATTGTGTGAAGTTTTGTATGAAGGAAAAATTTCAGGTGTAGGGAAGAGTAATGGAATGAGATGAAGAATGAACAAAAGCTCAAGATTGGGGATGCCACCCCATGTCACCCCAAGAAATATTCAAGAAGTACAAGCGTCAAAGCTTAGGGATGCCCAAGTCACCCCCTTCTTCATCAATAAAAATCTCAGGTTTCTTCCAAACACTTCATTTTTATTGTTTCATGCACAGTTGTGTTGTTCTTGGAGCGTCTTTGTTTTTGTTTTTTGTTTCTGTTTGCTTGGTTTGCTTAGTTTTCTTGAATAAATTGGTTGGACCCCCTCATTCATGCATTAGTTTTCAAATAAGATTGGTTTGGATTGGAAAAGAGTAGGAAAGTTTATGCTTAAGTGGTAAACAGGAGCTTGTTTTGACTGTGACTTAGACTTTATCATGTCATGCTTGATATTGTTTTGGTTTTATGCTTAGTGATTATTGTTGTAGCATGACATGTTATAAACAATTGAGATTGCTTAATGTGCCTTGAAAGAATCATGCGTTGTTTTAGCATATTAAAGCATAGTATTGTGGTATTCTCCTTTGATGCTTTATTTGGGTTGACTTGGTGCATGCTCACACCATGTTAAGGCTATCCCAAGTCACCATAGCCTCTATGATCCTTTAGTTTTCAACTTGTAATATCACTTTATGCTTTAATTAATAATGTTTTGTCGCTTTGCATGATTATGGCTATTATTGCTCTCTTAGTTGGACGCTCCTAGTCTTTTGCTAGCCTACTTACCAAGTATGAGTTCCCCTCATGCATCCAAATGCAAATAAAACCAAGTTATTCAAAAGAGTCCACCATACCTGCCTATTAGCATTTGCTATTCCAAGTATATTCATGTTTTTATCTACCTTCTGAATTAAACTTGTTATGAGAAAATTAGTGATTAAATCTCTCACGAACTTAATGGCACACTTTACTTTTCTTGCTCCTAATAAACTTGAACCATTGTGTTATCTATGTTGTATATGCTTGCACTTATACGTTGGGGATTAGCAGAACCATGATGTCATGGGGAACGCTTTCAACATTGCACTTGTACATTGTACCCAGTTGATATCTGATACGTCCATTTTGCATCACTATTCTATATCATAAATTCCTATTATTCATTGATATATTTCGTATTAAGAGATGATACTTATGCTATTTCATCTGTTTTTGCATGGTTGATGACTTTTGGAGCATGAACCGCTGCAGTCAGGATTCTGATGGAAAAGGTGCTGTTTGGAGGAAAAATTCGCGAAGATCGGAAAATTCGGGAAAATACATGGAAAATCCTATTTTTCCAAAAGACGAAGAAAGCTAGAAGGGGAAGCGGAGATGGGCCACAGGGGGCCCACACCACCCCCTGGCACAGGCCACCCTAGGCCATGCCACCAGGTGGTGTGGCCGCCCTGGTCCACCCCTGGCTCTCCCCTCTGGTGTATATTATCCTCCCGAAACCCTAAGACTCGAGGAGCAACCACAGAAAGATTCCGCCGCCTCTGCGGGGCGGAAAACACCGAGAGAGAAAGATCTCTCTGGCAGACAGAATTCTGCCGGGGGAATTCCTTCCCGGAGAGGGGAGATCGTCACCATCAATACCACCATCAAGCTGGACTTCATCGGGATCATCATCACCACCATCATCTCCACCAGCACCATCATCACCACCTCATACCGCTGTAACAATTGGGTTGAATCTTGCATAGTTCGTAGGGGAAACTTTCCCGGTGTTGATTACTCCTTATAGTTGATGCTATTGAGTGAACCGTTGAATTATTGTTTATGTTCAGATTGTTACATATCATTATTTCATCTCTGATCATGATCCATATTATGTCTTGTGAGTAGTTCATTTTGTTCTTGAGGACATGGGAGAAGTCATGTTGTTAGTAGTGGAATTGTGTTGAGAAAGATTGAATAGTTTGATATTTAAGTTGTGGTGTACTTCTTCTAGTGGTGTCATGTGAACACTACATGACACTTCACCTATATGAGCCTAGGGGAATGCATTGTGTATTTGGCTACTAATCGTAGGGGTTGTCGGAGTGACAGAAACCTGAACCCCCGTTAGGAAACCATTGCACAAGGGACGTTAGGGTCTTAGAGTTTAAAGATGTGGTTAGGTTTCTACCTTAATTACTTTCTTGTACTTGCGGATGCTTGCAAGGGGTATAATCACAAGTATGTATTAGTCCTAGGAAGGTCGGTACATTAGCACAGGTTCACCCACACACCACTTAGCAAACTAAACAAGATTAATCAACTATATGAAGCGAAAGCACTTGACGGAATTCCCATGTGTCCTCGAGAACGTTTGGTCATCTTAAGTAATACAACCGGCTTATCCTTTGCTAAAGAAAGGATTAGGCCACTTGCTGTATTTATTCTTATTGTCTTTCATTTACTTGTATTTTATTTACCTGCATTATCAAAAACTCCTAAAAATCCGTTTTCTAAGTATTTACAGAGAATTCCTGTTCCTAGCCACTCGCCAGCACCTTCTGCTCCTCATTGGGTTCGACACTCTTACTTAATGAAAATACTGCGATACACCCCCTATATTTGTGGGTCATCAAGACTATTTTCTGGCGCCGTTGCCAGGGAGTGAAGCGCTACTAGAGAGTGGAACTGGTAAAGGAAATTTCTACTATGAGTATTGTTTACTTCTGTTAGTTGCTTTATTTTCATTATGGATAATTCACTGAGTTTCTTATTTCGTAATGCTACTACCACTGCTAAGGTAGTAGACGAACCACCACCTGCTGAGAATGATACTTTTAAAATACCTACAAGAATTATTGATCGTGTTATGGATAACTATTATGTTGGAGATGGAACTGTCCATCCCGATGATCATTTGCTCTTTATACACGAATTATGCGGGTTGTCCAAGTGTGTAGGTATTACAATAGATCAAGTCAAGAAGAAGTTATTCTCATTATCACTGAAAGGAAGAGCTGAAGAATGGTATAAGATGCTGAAGAATGGTCAAGCTCTTGAATGGGAGGAAATAGTACCTCTCTTTTATTCAAAGTTTTATCCTCCTAGTGAGATTCATAAAGATCGGAATCAAATATACAATTTTTGGCCTCTTGATGGAGAGAGTATAGCTCAAGCTTGGGGGAGATTGAAGTTACTAATGCTCAAATGTCCCATTCATGAGCTCCCTAACAATATTATTATCAATAACTTTTATGCAAGGCTTTCTCTTCATGATAAGGATTTATTGGATGCCTCTTGTGCTGGATCATTCACACGCATGGAAGAAGAAGCCAAATGGGATCTTCTGGACCGTATTCAAGATAATGCTGAAGCATGGGAGAATGACAAAGGAAGAAAGTCAGGTATAAATTATGATTATGAATGCATTGAATCTTTTATGGGAACTGATGACTTTCAAAATATTAAAAATGCTTATGGTCTAGACTCTCAAGCTATTGCAACTTATTGTAAGGCTTTGCTTCCTATATTGAAGTTCCTAAAAAGAAATTGAATAAGTATCATGAACCATATAAAGATGTTGCTAAGTGTGTTCCTGCAAGAAATACTGAAGTTTATACTGCTAATCATGCTTTACCCAAACCTTACATTGAGAAAATACCTTTCCTAGTTAAGATAAAGGAACATTCTATGATAGCTAGTATGGTTAATGAAAGTATGAATAAAGCTGTTGAACCTGATGAACAAAATGATGAACCTATAATAGAAAATGTGGAAGATTTTGTCACTAAATATGTAGAAGATGGACACACTATCCTCTATAAGGATACTTCTTATATTGTTTCACAAAGTAGTGTTATGAGAGCTAGTGTTCCTGTGTTTTCTGTTAGGATAAGTGATCATTGCTACCATGGTTCTTGTGATAGTTATATCATTAAATTTATGCATGATACTTAAAGTTATTATGAGAGAGGGAAGACTGTTCTTATGCATCTCAATAATATCAAGTTTCCTCGTTTTATGCTAAAAGTTTTTATGTTGCACTTCTTTTGCCTTCCTATGCTAGTAGCCTCTGGTTTCAACAACTTGTTTGTTTACAAAATTCCCTTGCATAGGAAGTGGATTAGACTTAAACATGTGTATTTTTGCTTCTTAATGCTCTCTTTCACTTCAATTCATATTCTTATGTGAGCATTGTTGAAACTATCATGCCCATCTTAATGGCTATAAAGAAAGAGCTTTTTGGGAGACAACCCATATTATTTCTTTTGCTTTCAGTTTGTTTTTGTTTCTTTGAGTCTTGGAAGTTATTACTTCAGTAGTGACCTCTCCTTATACTTTTGTTTGGTTTTTGTGTCAAGATCAACCTCTAATGAGAGAGAAGTAAGATTTGGGGAAGTTGCTGTCCCGAAACAGATTTTTGTGCTTCACCGTAAAAATTCGTGAGAGATCTCTGTATGTTGGATTGAGCTGTAATATTTTGTGCTTCTGTCCCAGGTTATTATTTAACTTTCGTTAGTTTTGCACTTTTTGATTGGAGCAATAGAAGATGTTCGAAAAAATTGAACTTTACCTGCTGGTCTGTTTTGACAGATTTAGCCACTCTTGCATTTGCCTCTTAAGTCGATTTCCTTTTTGAATCCTTTTTGGTTTTTCGGAAGGAGTTGCTACAGTAGCTTATGTTTTGATGGATTTCAGTTGAAATTGAACCTAAAAGGTTTATTACCTCGCTTACACTAATGTTGCTAATGAGAATTGTGTGAAGTTCTGTGTGAAGAAATTTCCAGGTTAGTGGAGAAAATGGTGTAAGAAGAAAGTGAAAGGTTTCATGACTCGAGCAATATGAGTATGAATATGAAGATATTGATGCTTTTCAAGTTATAACTCCGGAAAAATTTATCAAAGACCAAATTCAGAGACCTGTAGAGTCCGTTTTTGAATAGGTAACGGTTCTGGTAAGAAAAGTTCTGCGAAAATTCTGCCCAGTTATTTTTTTGGAGTTTTTATCCAACAAGGAAAGCTACAAAGTGAAAGAGGGACGGAAACGGAGACAGGGTGGCCCACACCACCCCCTGGCGTGGGGCCCCTAGCCGCGCCAGCAGGTGGTGTGGTCACCTCGGCCTCCGTCTCCGACCCGTTTTCTCCCAGTGCCTTCCTTTTGTTGTAAAACTTCATAATATATAATCCCCCGGATCCCCCGAGGTTCGTATATCATGTTCTCGTCGTGTTTTTGTTTCGGTCTGTTTTGTTCAGATGTCGTTCAGGGGTTCATCTTCAAAGGATTATGAGCTGTGACGCCGTCGCGAGCTCCATCACAATCTTGAGCAGAAGACCTCCGTAGGATGGGTGGAAGAAGAAAGGATCGCAACTAGGCGCGAAGACATGGATCGGAACGGTAGGGAGGAAGTAAAGGACATGACAGCATGCATGAAGGGGCTGATACCTCCAACTCTAGATCTCAGTTCCTGCCCTGCAGCAGTGGAAGCTCTACGAGTAACTGATGAGTTTTGCGACAAGTACCGAGTCTTGAGGAGGAATGTGGATATGCTTCAAGAGGAGAATAATAGGCTTTGCAAGATACTAGAAGATTTCCTCGCACCAATCGAGAGAATGCCACCACCACCGAAGGAGTAATTCGTCATCAGGTTTTGGCATCCCCTTGGTTTGTTCCAAGATTGGGGGAGTGCCGCGGTATCACATCACTATCTTCTATCTTCTTACCTTTTTAGTAGATTCATATCATGAATAGAGAATTTATCATGTAGGATGGTTTGCATTATGGAAGTGTCCCCCCTCTCGTTAGATATCTATGTATCCCTTGGTGTGAGTTGTCGTTATGAAATATTAATGAGATGTTCTATCATTTACTCTTTTGCATATCTTATATTAGTTTTCAATTCATGGTTATATGATTGATCTTGTCGTTAGTATTGGTATCACTTTGGGATCATTGAGTTAATTTTAGTTGGGTTTGGCAAACTTGGATCGGTCAGTAGCAACACTATTTTGAGAATTGAATGAAAAAGATAAAAGTACTCTTAAAGAAATATAATTTCATCATCTTTATTTCTTGATTTGCTCATGAGTCTAGTATTCTCTAGTTAAGATCTTTTGTGCTTCCAAGGAAGATTGCATGTTTGTTTTTATCACTTGTATGTTTGTTTGTTTCCTTCAACTCTTATGCTTGCTACCCAGCCTTGCTAGCCAAAAACCTGTACTAAGAGGGAATGCTTCTTGTGCATCCAATCCTTAATCAAAAACCTATGCCATTTGTGTCCACCATACCTACCTATTAGCATTATTGCTATTCCAAGTAAATTCATGTTTTTATCTACCTTTCAAATTAAACTTGTTATGTGAAAATTAGTGATTAAAGCTCTCACGAACTTGATGGCACACTTTACTTTCTTGCAATTAATAAACTTGAACCATTGTGTCCATCTTTGTTGCATATATGCTTGCGCTTTATAAGTTGAAGTTAGCAGAACCATGTATCATGGGGAACGCTTTCAACATTGCACTGGTACTTTGTACCTCGTTGATATCATGATTCTTTTGCTTATGGATCCCGGCGATGTGAAATAAAAGTGGATCTTGTAAGATCATGGAGTTTATACGTGTGTTAGAGAAATGCCTGGGCCGCTAGCCTAAGCCATGCCTAATCATGGTGGAAACTTTCAGCATAACCATAATGAGCACTCTATGAAGCATCCTCAATAAAAACCTATGCAAATAACAAATAAAAAGATCGCTGAGATGCTCATTGTCTACTTGCCTTGTCATTTTGATTATGGGATAGCTCCTGTATCATGTGCAAGGGGTACGCCGTTGGCGGTTCTCTATGATACATATGTATTTACAATGACAAGATCTTACTTGTGACAGAAGTTGAGTAGCATGAGGTTCGGTACTCGTAAATAAGGGGCATGAGATTTCAACTTTTAACTTGTCAAGCATATCCTCTTAGTTGTGTCACTTTAACCTTAATCACCTAAAGATGCTTATGATAGGGGCAATGAGAGCTAAAAGCTAATAAGTACCATAATTTTTGGAAGATCTTTATGAAACTTGAAATCCCTGCTTCCCTCTACGAAGGTCCTTTCTTTTACTTTTTTCAGTTGAGTCAGTAAACCTATTCCCTTCTACCTCAGCAAGCATTTTGAGTTGTTGTGTTTCATTCATTCATATGATGATTTATTCAATCATGTTTCTTGTGTTCCTTGTTTTGCACATTGCTCTTATCTTAGTGTTTACCTACTTTGAAAGCTATGATTGAAAACCAGTTATGTGTGAACTCCAGCAAATTATCAACTATTCTTCGACCAAGAGCTAAGTTTGCCATTACCAATTGTTATTTACTTTATGTATCTTTATTGTGTTTCCTTTACTTATTGCAAGTTAAGTTATATAAAAGTGAGCTGTCTTCTATTATGACTTATGTATTGATGAATGTGATGCTTCTTGTCCGTATTCTTTTATCGACTCTTCACTCCATAAACCTGAGGTCATGTTTATTGAGTTCAGTTTTCGCTTGGGGACAAGCGAAGTCTAAGCTTGGGGGAGTTGATACGTCCATTTTGCATCACTATTCTATATCATAAATTACTGTTATTCATTGATATATTTCGTATTAAGAGATGATACTTATGCTATTTCATCTATGTTTGCATGGTTGATGACTTCTAGAGCATGGACCGCTGCAGTCAGGATTCTGATGGAAAAGGTGCTGTTTGGAGGCAAAATTCACGAAGATCATAAAATTCGGGAAAATACATGGAAAATCCTATTTTTCCAGAAGACGAAGAAAGCCACAAGGGGAAGCGGAGATGGGCCACAGGGGGTCCACACCACCCCCTGTCGCGGGCCACCCTAGGCCGCGCCACCAGGTGGTGTGGCCGCCCTGGTCCACCCCTGGCTCTCCCCTCTGGCGTATATTATCCTCCCGAAACCCCAAGACTCGAGGAGTGACCACAGAAAGATTCCACCGCCTCTACGGGGCGGAAAACACCGAGAGAGAAAGATAACTCCGGCAGATAGAATTCTGCCGGGGGAATTCCTTCCCGAAGAGGGGAGATCGTCGCCATCAACACCACCATCAAGCTGGACTTCATCGGGATCATCATCATCATCACCATCATCTCCACCAGCACCATCATCACCACCTCATACCGCTGTAACAATTGGGTTGAATCTTGCATAGTTCTTAGGGGAAACTTTTCTAGTGTTGATTACTCCTTGTAGTTTATGCCATTGAGTGAACCGTTGAATTATTGTTTATGTTCAAATTGTTACATATCATTATTTCATCTCTGATCATGATCTATATGATGTCTTGTGAGTAGTTCGTTTTGTTCTTGAGGACATGGGAGAATTCATGTTGTTAGTAGTGGAATTGTGTTGAGAAAGATTCAATAGTTTGATATTTCAGTTGTGGTTTACTTCTTCTAGTGGTGTCATGTGAACATGGGCTACATGACACTTCACCTATATGAGCCTAGGGGAATGCATTGTGTATTTGGCTACTAATCGTAGGGGTTGCCGGAGTGACAAAAATCTGAACCCCCATTAGGAAACCATTGCACAAGGGACGTCAGGGTCTAAGAGTTTAAAGCTGTGGTTAGGTTTCTACCTTAATTACTTTCTTGTACTTGCGAATGCTTGCAAGGGGTATAATCACAAGTATGTATTAGTCCTAGGAAGGTCGGTACATTAGCACAGGTTCACCCACACAACACTTAGCAAACTAAAGAAGATTAATCAACTATATGAAGCGAAAGCACTTGACGGAATTCCCATGTGTCCTCGAGAACATTTGGTCATCTTAAGTAATACAACCTGCTTGTCCTTTGCTAAAGAAAGGATTGGGCCACTTGCTGCATTTATTCTTATTGTCTTTTATTTACTCGTATTTTATTTACCTACATTATCAAAAAACCCTAAAAATCCGTTTGCTAAGTATTTACAGAGAATTCCTGCTCCTAGCCACTCGCCAGCACCTTCTACTCCTCATTGGGTTCGACACTCTTACTTATCGAAAATACTGCGATACACGCCCTATACTTGTGGGTCATCAATATCATGATCTTTTGTTTATGGATGTCGTCGGTGTGAAATGAAAGGGAGTTTGTAAGTCCATGGAGTTATGTATGTGTGTTAGAGAAACACCTGGGCCGCTGGTCTAATCCATGCCTAATCATGGTGGAAACCTGCAGCGTAACCATAATGAGCAATCTATGAAGCATTCTTCTTATATAAAAAAGAGATAGAGATTGAGAAGAAAATAAATAAAGAAAAGATGAGAAAAGAGGAAAGAGAGAAAAAAGCACCATTTTCCCATGGTAAATAAGAAGATGCTGAGATGCTTATTGTCTGCTTGCCTTGTCATTTTGATACGGGGATTCTTCCGTATCATTGGGCAAGGTGTACCCTGTTGGCGGTTTTCTATGATACACATGTATTTACTATGACAAGAACTTACCGGTAACTAAACTTGAGTAGCATGAGGAGCGGCCCTCGTATTCAAGAGACATGAGATTGTCAACTTATACTTTATCAAGCATATACTCCATAGTTTGTTCACTTTAACCTTAATCACTTCAAGATACTTATGATAGGGGCAATGAGAGCTGAAAGCTAATAAGTACCATAATTTTTGGAAGCTCTTTATGAGACTTGAATCCCTTCTTCCTTCTATGAAGACCTTTCTTTTATTTTATATTGAGTCTCCATCTTCTATCTGTATGCACCTATTGAGAGAACATAGTGGCCATTCTTAGTTTAATGTGCATTTTCCCAAAACTTGTTGATTTATTCATAACTATGATGTTGCTTGTTCTTAAACTACTTGTATTTAGTCACCCTTATGAACTTTGAAGGTGTCCTATGCATTTATGTTTTGCTACACTATGAGGGACAAGCTGAATGGCATTCTCATTATGCTTTCTTTATGTGAAACAAACAAACGTCTTGCAAAGGGTTGTTATTCATGAATCTTTTATTTGTACCTTTTCCTGTTACAACATAGTTGTTATATCTTATTGTTAGAACTATATCTTTCATGCTATGTTAAAGTACTATGATCCCAGCTATCAATGTTTTACAAATACCTTGATCAAGATTATAATGGTGCATGTCACCTCAAAAATTATTCTTTTTTTATCACTTACCTACTCGAAGACGAGCAAGAGTAAATCTTTTTATCACTTCCATGCTTGTTTTATATCTACTTTCTTATGTTTTGTCCACACTTTGGAGTATGTATATACAATTTCTTGGACTACCCTATTAACAAGATGCCACAGTGCTAGTTGACTATTTTCTTCTGTTTTTGGTTCTAGGAAAGCTAGAAAATGAATATTCTCGGAATCGTACGGGACAAAAGCCAAAGTCAATATTTCACCGAGGGGAACATAGAGCCAGAAGACAAGACAGAGAGGGGCCAGGGGCCAGCCACACCACCTGGACGCGCGGCCAGGCTAGGCCCGCGCCAGGGGGTGGTGCGGCCGCCTCGGGCACCCCCTTGGCCTCCCCTTTCGCCTATAAGAAGCCTCCGATACATAAACCCTAAGTACCCGATCAAAATTCCACGAAAGAGTCTGTAGCCGCCGCCATCTCCATCCCTAGACCGGGAGGGATCTGAAGCTCTTCCCGGCACCCTACCGGAGGGGAGAGATCACCCTGGAGGCCTTCTTCATCACCATGCCTTCCTCTGTTGTGATGCGTGAGTAGTTCATCCCTGGACTACGGGTCCATGTAGTAGCTAGATGGTTGGCTCTTCTCCTTTGTGCTACCATGTTTAGACCTTGTGAGCTCCGTTCATGATCAAGATCATCTATTTGTAATCTTACATGTTGTGTTTGCGGGGATCCGATGGATATTGAGAGGCTATTTTAGATTGATTATTGATTATATCATGTCTTTCTTATTTGAGATCTTGCATGCTCTCCATTGTTAGTAGCTATCTTGGCCGAGTAGATGCTAGCAACTCCAAGAGGGAGTATTTATGCTCGATAGTGGGTTCATGCCTCTAGTAATCTGGGGAAGTGACAGAAATCTCTAAGGTACTAGATGTGTTGTTGCTACTAGGGAGAAAACATCAATCCTTTGTTCATAGAACAATCATATTGTTTACTTTACACACTTTGCTTAATGCAATTATCTGTTCCTTGCAACTTAATACTGGAGGGGGGTTCGGATGATAACCTGAAGGTGGATTATTAGTCATAGATGCAGTTGGATTAAGGTCTATGTATAATGTTGTAATGTCCAATCAAATCTTATAAGAGTCAAAATGATTAGTATATGCATGTATACTTTCACCCAACATATCATCTATCTTAAGGAGAATCACCACTAGTGAACTATGGACCCTGGTCCTTTCTTTTACTATCAATCTACAATCTACTATTTTCTGTTTACTTTCTGCAAGCAATTATTATCTTCCACACAATACATTTAATGCTTTGTTTTCAGCAAAACTGATGAGATTGGCAACCTCACTGTAAGTTAGGGGCAAAGTTATGTCGTTGTGTTGTGCAGGATTTCAAGTTGGAAGCAACACCTTGGAGGTGTTTCCTTGCTCCTACTGGTTCGATAACCTTGGTTTCATAACTGAGGGAAAACTTACTGCTGTGCTCATCATACCTTCCTCTTGGGGTTCCCCAACGCAGCCCAGGTTAGAAGCCACATAATGCCCAGTCAGCAGTCAAGGCCCAGTCAGCATGCATAGTCAGCAATCAATTTAAATAAATAAAAATAAAAGTTAGGAAATTGGTTAATCTTGCAAAATTCATAACAAAAGATATATATGTCCAAATTTAGCAAATAATATACCTTTGGAAATTTGATGTTATGTAGAACACTATTTTATGATTAGATATAACTTTAATAATCTAATTGGTTTAATATACTTTTTAAAGTATTTAATTCATCAAAAAATAAATATAGATCCAAAAAATACAAAGGTATCTTTGGATTTCCATTTTCATGTAGGACATTAATATGGACTTATATATAATTTTTGACGTAAAATATATTTTAAAATATCTAAACCTTTTAATTAGTATTTAAATCATAGAAAAATATCCACAACTCAAAAATTAGTGAAACTAATTGCCATTATTTTGTCATGAAAATACCTATCCGTATAAAATATAAATATAATTATTTGGTACTGTTAAAGTAGAAATTCTTGCAGAAAGCTATAAACCTATTGCAATAGCAATTAAATCATAGAAACGGATTTATAACTCCTTGTTGGTCGAGTCCAATTGCTACTGACTATAAGATGAATTACCTATCCAGTAGTATTTAATTCATAATTTAATACGATAGAAAGATCAAAATTTCAATTAAAGTGAATAAAACCCTATTTAAATTGATATAGTTTTAATAATAAATGTTTTGTTGCATTAAATCTTTTACATATGCATCATGTGATATAATAATGTTTCGAGGACTAAATACAACCATTGTAACATTAAATCATCATGCATGCATTTAATCATTATCGTTTTATTGTATTGTTGTATTGCTGCAATGTTTTGAATGGTGTGTTGTTGTGCTTTGTTTCAAACAATAAATTACGAGGAGTGCAAATATTATGATAGCAACTACTATGATTGTGAGTATTGTGATTATGACGAGTGCAACCATTTGTGAGGATCTGAACGACTACAACAAAAGCAAGTGGTTCTATCTTGGTCATAAATTTCCTACTGTTTTTCTATGCATTGTAGATTTTTTTGTAGAATTGTATGTGTAGGAATTGATGTGTATATGCTATGCTATATCCCATATTATATTCCTAGTTATTCTTTTCTATGAGCCATCGTATTGGTAGATTTCTTAGCCATGCTATTTAGATGTGGATGGGGTCACACCATGAAAAATATGTGTTTTGGAAACTTAAATTTTACTAATAACAAAATGCAAAATAGTGGGTTGCCCATGGTAGCAGCGGTGCATGGGCTAACCACCATTGGATAAGATAAAGGGAGCAAACGGTGTTAAGAGAATAAACGGTAGAGCTGGTCAGGTAGTATAACGATGTTCAAACCGGGAGCATAGCGGCTAGAAAACACATAGATGCACCACGGTAGCACATGCATGCATTTAGCCCGTGGCCATCATCAAACTAGTATTACGCATGTATTTGGTGCTTTCACACGGTGATCGGCGGATGCATGCACTACTGTAGTTCTAGGAGGCAGGTAGTTGCCTATGGAGAGGCCCCGTACTTCTGGCTGAACCCGTGTTATGCTTTGTTTTGTTGCTTTCCAACGACAACGACTCAGTTTTCAAAAAAAATTGGACGTACGTGAAGATGCGGGTCAATTATGTACCGTGCACTTGAAGAACAACACGGGAAAACTCCAATCGTAGTTTGTTGAAGAAATTAACGACTGAGTTCATTGGAAAACATATCGACCCTGCCATGATTTCTACTCTCTTCGTTTCAAAATATTCCCTCTGTCCCAAAATAAGTGACTTGGGTTTGTCTAGATTCGTATATACCTATGTACTAAAACGTGTCTAGATATATCCGAATCTAGATAAACCCACGTCACTTATTTTGGGACGGAGGGAGTATAATATGTTTTAGATTTGTAAAAGGAGTGTATCTAGACCCCTTTTAGTGTGTAGGTTTATTTAGATTTGAAGTGAACCTACACACTAAAAGAGGTCTAGATACACTTATTTCACAAAACTAAAACATCTTATATTTTGAAACAGAGGGAGTACATTGCAACGCGCGATGTGCTTTCCAAATAACCTAGGCAGCCTAGTCTTGCCGCCTTGGTTTCTGGAAAATTTGTATTTCCTAATTCGTTGCTTTTTGTTTCATGGCATGTTGAACATTTACTCTGAACTATACTTTTGTAGTATCTGGTTGAACTATTATATTAAGTTCTCTCATCCAATCTTTCTGTAATATACATCACACATTCACACCCTCAACAAAATTACTGCCTCCACAAATGTCAAACACACAATCTACTATAGCGCGTGGTATACGAGATCCCTACAACATATCACTGTTTCCTTCTGTCCACGGTCCAGACCATCACCCTGCGCTGGTCCACTGCGCGCGTAAACAGATATTTGGCTTGCTCGGGAATTGGGGCACGTACTGCCAAGTTGAGGACACATAGGCCCCCCATCCCTGATCGGCTCTTCGACATCACATTTGTATTATCTCTGTGCGGACATGTTTGATTTTCGCAAAAACGCTAATTAAAGCCTGGTTGCTGGTCACAGTTGTTGTAGCCATGCGCTCTCTAATATCTCCACGGGCCGTGTGAGACCGTACAATGCGCCATATTTACATGTTTACGCACGGCGCCGGCATGCATGCACCATGGACCGTGAGCATACGTAAAAAACTACAACAGCTGGAGGTTGCCCACCATGAACGGCATGCGACGCAACGACTTCTCCATGGCTGACGGAGAAGCCAACTCCGTTAACCGCACAACACATCCATGATCAACATTCACGTATCAAGGGAGCAAATACACCACAATCGGACGGCGTATAGGGTATGAGCCATGGCCACCATGGGCAGAAAATCCGTGTTGATAACAAAATAACATATTGCCATAAGAGTGCAAATTTATGGTGGGGAATGTCGCCTAGGTAACTGAGAAAGAATTGGTTTCTTTGTTTGGTAACTTACATGTGTAACCATGTGCCAATGAGTTATGGGTGGTTGGCTGGACTTAATAGGTTGTGGTGACTCGAAATTGACGTGGCCAGAGATGTAGAATAGTATAGATTGGTACGACACGTATCTGTATTTGGGAAGCTCTTCCCGAATGGTTTCTCCTTAGAATTCTCCCTACCATGACACAAAATGAGTGTGGTGATATGAGCGGGTTAACCAGGTCACATGGGTAAAGTGTATAAACCCCTGCAGGGTTATAAACTAAGTACTTAGCCATGTCTCCGATTATGGACAATTTGAGAAACTAGATTCTGAGGCTATGACATATTTCTCACTCATCGCAATTTCTCAATTACTTAAAACTTGTTGGCTGAATTTAATTGGGTAGGAGCACCTAGGAGTGAACCAGAGTGTCCTATTTGTTGTATTGAAAAAGTACTTTGTTTCAAATGATAGGATAAAGCTATTGCTTTATGCAAATAAGCCTGAACTCCACCTAGCCAAATAAGCATGCAATTATTAGGTTTGTTGTAATCCACTTTAGCCTACTTGCCATATATTCAATGTATTGAACATTTATGGCTGCAACATTTCATGTTGTAGGTTATATCATTTTTGAGTGATCGTTCATAGGTCGCGAGACTCCGCTCAACAATTGTTCGCCTATATAACATTTGAAGGATGGAGATCTACCTTGTATTGCTTTCCGCTATAATATAATGTAAATTCTGGATTATATTCATTGTATTTATGATGCACGGTTATATTTGGTATCATTTTGTACTGTGTGTTCTAGTGAACCGATCCAGGGATTAGCACTATACACATGAACTCAGCCTTATCAGACGAGGATATTACAAGATGGTATCAGAGCTGCGTGTTGACTGTAGGATCGTGAGCTTAGAAATGGATTAGAAATAGGAAGACTCTATTAGGAGAAAAACCATATCTTCTACTTACAAGATTTCTTATAATCCTTGTCTATATTTTCTGAAACCTCTTCTTGATCAAAACTTGTAGATGTCCATTCTTTTGACCCCTACAAGAGATGATCTACATGAAGACTTCAAGAATTGAAAATATCACTAGAAGTAGTATACAAAACATGTCCCTATATGAGAGTTGTCCTACAAGTAAAAGAACAAATAAGATGACACGAATAAATATCTCACCAAGTTTGAGTAGATTTGGACCACCATGCTTTATCTATTTAGGAGATGATTTCTGTCATGTTAGTGTATTGGCCTTAACAACTTATGTGGTACAGGAAATACTAGTTGCTTTCTTGACTGAATGAACCTTGTTGTGTGATACATTTGTTTGAAATCTTGAATTTGGTGCTATCATGGTTTAAATTGCATCGTTGGTGTTTCATGTTGCTTTGAGTGTTGTGTGATTATGTTAGCATAGGTATAACATTTCTCTGGACCTGTAACTTGTCTATGACGGCTTAATAGATGCCCTAAGACTAAAGATAATATCGGAACCATGGTCGAACCAAGACCTTGATCCCATCTCCCTACCTAAGACCTAAACCTCCATCTTTACCATCCCCCCACCCCACACACCATGTTTATAGCCCAAGCTCCATTGGAGCCTCTCCAATGACCTCATTTTCTATTTTTCACTTAAGAACACCACCTATGGGTTGTGGGACCTAACCAAGTCACGAAGTTTGCCAACAGCCGCACCCAACCCTAAGGCATGGTTGTTCAAGGCCAAGAGATTCATTGGTCCCGGTGGCCCTGTGTGGTAGATTTTGTCGATGTAGCATACTTTTACTCCAACCTGTCAAATACTGAGCAAGTCCGTTGTATTTTACCATCATTCTCCTGCCCAACAAAAGTGGCAACATGGTATTCCTTTATAACCATAATCCACATATGTATTGGGCGTCTTTTCACACTCTTAGGGCTCATTACCGAACAATCCTTCTCACCCATAACATCAGCAATCATATTCCTCAGCCTCATTATACAAGTACCAGATCCAAACCTCTTCGGTGGCCTTTTTTCATACTACACTCGAGCTTCATTAGCATAAACCATGTGGTTTTTTTTGGGCTTCTCACCTCCTATGCATCTCCCCCCTCTCGCTAGTGCGAGACAAGGAAGAATCAAAAAAGTTCCTAAACAGGTTCCTTTTAGGAGGTAGGTCTCTTACCCTTGGTCTCTCTCCCGCTCCTGGCCAAGTATCCCCCAAACTGCTGGAAAATCTCTATGATGAATGTGAAGGCATCAACGTTGGGGGTGGTTTCTTACTCTTTCTTGGGGATGCCCTTAGCCATTCTCCTCACTACTCGATCTCCTTCACTTTAGCTAAACAAATCTTCCCCAGGTGAACTAACTGACCACAATCAAAACAAAAATGTGGGATATTCTCATACTTAATATCAAAACCAATTGCCTTCTATTTGATTTTTAGATTCTCATAGCCTAACACCTCTCGCCATAGGCTGATCAACTAGGATGGCCACCCTAATCCGCGGTTCTTCTCCCCACGATGTCCCATCCTCATCCATGTCAACTTTCAGGAAATTAGCAATCCAACCTCCTATCATTTTTCCATAAGCCACATTCACTTTATCCAAAGGAAGAACGAGAGCCCGAACCCATATTGCCATATTATTAAACAACATATCTGACAGCCTTACAACTCCATCATACTTTTGAAGCAAAAGAGGGTGAAAGTCAAACTACCATGAACCATTGTGAATCGCGTGTTTGCAGTCCCCTTCCGAATTAAAGTGCACAACAAATCTATTCCCACCTATGACCTTGAAATGTGTAGGGTGGTGAAGACCCCAGCCCAAGCCCGTTGCATTGATCTCTCCAGATCATGGACGATCATTTTTCAACGCTATAAGACCTACCCAACCGCGGTCCATTTAGGTTTAGGGATATGAATCGGTTCTGTGTTCTTGATGATAAACCACTCTAGTTCCTTTTCTGTTAGAACCAGAACACCAAGGATCATAGAAAGACCTGCATACACCTCCTCATCACCCTTAGCCAGAGAGATTGATGGTGCTGGACGCCCCCAGCGGGGCCTTTGACGGTGTTGCACTATCCTTTGACATGGCTCTCCGGGCAAACAACTACGGACATCTTATCCCCTGCACCCTAGCGCGGGTATATGAGGCCAACACCTTGCCTCCAGATGAGATCACGCCACCGCGATCATGATCAGAGACAAACAAAAACACCTATCAAGATGGAAACCCTAGCTCTGTATGATCGCCTCCTGATCTCCCTAGCGTAACTCCCTCTCATGGTGTACCTGCATGATGGAACACCTTGGTAAAGGCACCTTTCAATAACTCTGTAAAACACACCATTCTAGCTTCCTCGCAAGTTGAAGCATCAGCCAGTTCACCACATAAGGATAAACACATTAGGAGTATGATAGACTAGTATCATGCACACTAATATCATTTAGTTTCATCTATTGTTTTGTGTCATAAAGTTTCATTTATTGTTTTGTGGGAGTAGTAGGAGTTTCTCAACATTGTGATCTACTCGTGACATGTACCAATATAAATTTCTGTTTGTTAGTAGAATAATGATGACCCACAAGTATAGGGGGTGTATCGAAGTATTTTCGAGGGAAGTGAAACCCAATTTATTGTTTCGACACAAGGGGAGCCAAAGAATTTTATCAGCCTTAACAACAGAGTTGTCAATTCAGCTGCACCTGGAAACAATTTTTCTCATAGCAGTTTATCAGTAGCAACAGTTTTGTATTAGGAATAGAAGAGTAGCAGTAGTAGTAAAGCAAAGACAGTAGTAACAAAAGCAGTAAACAGTGGGATTCGAGTGCGGTAGGCATAGGGATGGATGGACGGGTGTTGCATGGACAAGACAATTCACATAGCAATCAGAACATAGGGCAATTGCAGATAAATAAGATAAAGCATCCAAGTACTAGACAATCCTAGGCATGTGTTCCATATATAGTCACACGTGCTCGCAATGAGAACTTGCACAACATCTTTTGTCCTGCCAGCCCGTTTGCAGCGGGGCCTCTAGGGAACTACTGGCAATTAAGGTGATCCTTTTAATAGAGCACCGGAGCAAAGCATTAACACTCCGTGAACACATGTGATCCTCACATCAAAGCCTTTCCCTTCCGGTTATCCCGATTTCTGTCACTTCGGGGCCATAGGTTCCGGACAACAACGTGTGTATACAACTTGTAGATAAGACCAAGAACAATACTATCATAATGAATCAATAATACGTTTAGATCTGAAATCATGGCACTCGGGCCCTAGTGACAAGCATTAAGCACAACAAGTCGCAACAAAGTCATAAAGCACTAATAAAAGATACTAGGCACCATGCCCTAACAATCTGATGCCATTACATGAACGATCTCATCCAATCCCTACCATCCCCATAGCCTACAGTGGGGGATTACTCACTCATAGATGGGGGAACATGGATGGTCGATGGAGAAGCGATGGTGATGATGATGGCAATGATCTCCTCCAATTCCCCGTCCCGGCAGGGTGCCAGAACGGAGTTTCTGGTGCTGTTTCGTGGAATCTGGTGGTGGCAGCGGAGCGGAACTCCTTCTAGAAAAACGTCGAACCCCCCGAAGTTTTTAGGTCAGAAGGCTCCTTATAGGCAAAGAGAGAGGTCGAGGGGGTGCCTGGGGGGCCCACACCACCCCCTAGCATGGCCTGGCCTGGCCCGTGCCACCAGGTGGTGTGGCCACCCCCTAGCTCTTCTCCGTCTCGTATTCTGGCTCCTGGAGTCTTCGGGTGAAATAGGATTTTTGGCATATTTTCCGGGATTTTTCCTGATAGTTGATTTTCTGCATAAAAAGTAGACACCAAGGCAATTCTACTAAAAACAACGTCAGTTCACATTAGTTGCATCCAAATCACACAAGTATAGAGGAGAAACAATAGCAAAAGTGTTCGGGAAAGTAGATACGTTTTGGACGTATCAACTCCCCCCAAGCTTAGCTTATTGCTTGTCCTCAAGCAATTCAGTTGAAAACTGAGTGCGATAAAAGAACTTTCACGAAGACATTTGCTTCAAATGATGTAAATATTCTCAGCAATGTGATCAACTACTTGGACAATTCATAATAAAGAGTATGCAACTGAGTCTACTTAATAGTCATTGCAAGCTATGAAGAGTTTCCAACTCAAGAATAATAAGTAACATGAAACACGAACATAAGCAACATTACAATGCTCATAAAAAGGTATGATAGAGTGGTATCTCACTTGCCTTTGATTGTGAATGCCAAGGCACCTCTGAAGTTCAAGTGATGACTAGAAGTAAAGATATCAAAGATACAAGCATCAAAGTCATAACACAAATAACCAAGTAATGGAACAAACACAAAGAATGACAACTATGCTCTCAAGAAGGTGCTCAAAGAATATGTGGAGACTCAACAAGTAGAAGAGAAGATTTTGAATAATTTGAAAGGCTTCCAAATGCTGAAAGTATGGTACTCGTTAGCTTTGAGCTCTCATTGCCCCTATCATAAGCATCTTTAATGTGGTTAAGGTGAAAGTGAGGTCTAATCTGAGTTATATGCTTGACAGACTATAAACTGAAAATCCCAAGTCCCTTGAATACGAGGGCCGCTCCTCATGCTACTCAACTTTAGTTACCGGTAAGTTCTTGTCATCGTAAGTATGTGCGTATCATTGAGAACCGCCAACGGGGTACCCCTTGCCCGATGATACGGAAGAATCCCCATATCAAAATGATAAGGCAAGCAGACAATGAGTATCTCAGCAATCTTCTTATTTACCATGGGAAAATGGTGCTTTTTTCTCTCTTTCCTCTTTTCATAAAACTCTTTTTTCTTTTCTTTTTCTCAATAGCTACCTCTCTCTCTTTTTTTATAAGAAGAATTCTTCATAGATATCATTATGGTTACGCTGTAGGTTTCCACCATGTCAGCATGGATTAGACCAGCGGCCCAGGCATTTCTTTAACACATATACATAACTCCATGGACTTACAAGCTCCCCTTTTATTTCACACTGACGACATCCGCAAACAAAAGAGCAAGGTATCAACTGGGTATATATTTACATGTGTTGAAAGCGTTCCCCGTGATAGCAAGGTGCTGCTAATCCCCAGCCTATAATTTGCAAGCATATAACTTTCATGGAGAGTTCAGAGTGGTTCAGGTTTATTAAGTGCAGGAAATAAAGTGTGCCATCAAGTTCGTGAGAGCTTTACTAACTAATTTTCCCATAACAAGCAAACATTTTATTCGGAAGAAAACAAGGCACATTGAATATGCACGGGAGTAGCAAATGATGCTAATAGGTAGGTATGGTGGACACTTTGGAAATATTTGGTTTAGGGAGTTTGGAACTTGAGTAAAACATACTCAGTGAAAGTGAAGGCTAGCAATAGTAAGGGAGCGACAAACGAGAGAGCAATAGCTATCATTATCATGCTTGCAACAAAACAGGACTACTCATGGCATGAAAGTGATTCAAGATCCTCAAGGCAAAATAATTCATCGAGGCTTAACTGATTATTACAGTCATGTGCATGCGTGAGCATGTGCCAAGTCAATCAAATGAAACATTCAGAGGAGGATACCACGGTGTCATACCAATTTATGAAAAGAGTAATGCAAGCAAACATTCATGAAACATGCTACAAACTATTAGCGAGCTGGAGCTAATCACAAGAAAGCAAGAACTACTAAGCATCCAAAGATAACATACACCCTACATGAACGGACTAAGCAAGCTCACAATGATGAGTATACGTACAAAAATGAAAACAAATAGAGTTCGTTACCAGCCTCTTACCACGCCTCAAGTTGTCATTAATCCTCATTATTGCTCTTCACTTTTGTGGCTTGAATAATAATATGAAACCAATATTCCACTGAGAACTGCCGAACCCTGTAGCAAACTCGCAAAAACCAAAGAAGAACGGCAAATATTTTTGGTGTTTTCGATTTTTAAACAAGAACCAAAAGAGAAAAACGCAAAGCAAAATCTTTTTGGTTTTTTCGAATAGTTCAAACAAAGCAAAAAGGGAAAAGCAAACCAAGGCAAAAAGAAGAAGCAAACCAAAGAGAAACAACAAAAATATTTTTTGGTCTTTTTGTGTTTTTAGAAAGCAAAAGCAAAGAAGAACGAAAACTAAAAAGAGAATGAAAACATGAATATACAAAGTACCGACGCATCATGATATGGAGATGAGTGCGATGTCGGCGTACCTCCCCCCAAGCTTAGGCTTTTGGCCTAAGTGGGTATCAATCCATGTACGAATAGGGGTTCCAAGCGGGCGGATCTTGGTAAGAATGGTCGTAGCTAGGCCCATGAGAAGAATAATAAGCTCCCCAATCATAAGCGGGCTGCTGATATGAAGACTCTCCCTCATTCGAAGGATGGACCGAATCATCCGTGACCTCCCTTATAGTGTCCTGCTCCTGTTGGGAGAATTCTCCCAAGTACGTGTCAAGCTCCTCCTTAGTGAGGGACCATCCTTCCCTGTTATCAAGGTTAAACAAAACAGGTGCAGGAAAAAGAACAACACGCTCGGACTTGCTCTTTCTCCAACCAGCTTTGAGAAAGGTTATTTCATAAGACAACTCACTCAAACTAGCCCACGAGGAAACAAATTTATGCTGAATTGTGGAATTAAGATCAAGCATCTCTATGGGAAACTGTAGGTCTAGAAGATGAGGCACTAAACCATGCAATGCTAGCAAACGAGAAGCAATGAGGCCTCCACAAATTCCACCTTTCTCACGGTTAGCAGCAAGACGGAAAGCTATCAAAGCACCCAAGTTGTAAGACCTATCTCGTCTAAGAGCAGCAGAGATAAATGCTAGATCAAACGAAGATAACTTATTGGCAGTTTTCCTAGCAAGAACACACTTGGCAATAAAGTAGGCAAAGTAGCGAATGGAGGGAAGATGAATGTTACGGATTTTTCCATTCTCCTTCGAGAAGCTGCTCCCTTGGCAAATTTCTGCATATAAATCCATGAGTGGTTCAGGTCTTTCTTTAATCTTCCTACATGATCCCCATTGAGGTACCTTAATAGCTGCACAAAAATCATCAAGAGAAAGGTTGACAGCAATATTGTAAATTTTGTAATGGACCATGGGGTTAGGCAAAGAGTGACTAAATTTGAAATCCTGCACCACAGACATGGTTAGCTTAACAAATTGACAAGGTTCATCTTCCAGAAAGCGCTCTAACCCTGCATTAGAAACCAAAGTGTGGAGATCTTGTAGAATTCCTGCAGCTCTCATGAACTCAGGGCATGGATAAATGGAGGGAAAAACGTCCTCCTCCTGATGGACCTTCATGACCTCAGGCACCCAAAGCTCATGTTGGTTTAGGTGGTGTTCACTCATCTTCTATTCTGAAATTTAAACACCTTTTAAACAAGTGATTGCAAAGTAAATATAAGGAAGGATTCTACTCATATGGACTTGCAAGAGGCCTAAACATGCATCAAAACTATATCTCTAAGCATCAAACAAGCTTATAAGCTCTCATAACCAGTCACCTACAATAGCAAAATACTCAACATATAATCCACTGAACACAAATCTACTTAGACAAGGGGAGGAGTCACATACCAGGGAACAAATGCTCCAAATTTCAGCAAGAAAGATGGGCTGAGCAAGGAGATCGAAAAAATCGAGAGCAAGCACAGAAAGAACGCGATTTTGAGCTATGAACTGGAGCTTACTCGGGAGAGGGAAGAAAGTGGCAGGTGAGAGAGGTAGTGGGGGCCAGGGGTGGCCCACACCAGGGCATGGCGCCACCCAGGGCTGGCCGTGCCACCACATGGTGTGCCTGCATGGTGGGCCCCCCTGGTACCTACCAGGTACTCCTCTGCCCCTTTTTTCACGTAAAAATTTAATATGAATTTTCTGGAATTTTCCGAGACACTTTATTTTTGGGCTTTTTTCAGAAATAGAAGAATGATTTTTCTGACAGACAGATTTTTTTTTATTTTGGAAACATGATGCAAGGACAAAAAAGGCTAGAACTACAGAAGTTCTAGCATGCAAGCAACTAACAACACAAAGAAAACTAAACGAAAGAAAAAACTAAAAATGCAAAGGATAGAAATAAACGGAGATAATCATAATGAAAACATTGTTTTGTTCAATGGAATCCTTTTGTTAGCAAGGTTGATCAAGTCTTGCTACCACAACAATTGCATATGAGACAAAACTTTGTACTCCACTAATGATTATGTTACCTTAACCTTGATAGCAATGGTCCCAATCATAATAGTTTCAAACTTTTCTCTTGGTATGGGACAATATATTTCTCCAACTTGAATGCCTTCAACATGTTCAATTGAATTCAGACCATAAGTCCTTTCAATCTTCTTGAGGAAATAGACAGTATGTTCCTTGTCATTAACATTGAAGGTCACCTTTCCTTGATTACAATTAATAACAGCTCCTGCAGTATTAAGAAAAGGTCTCCCAAGAATAATAGACATATTATCATCTTCAGGCATTTCAAGCACAACAAAATCAGTTAATATCAAGCAATTGTGAGCCACCTGAACAGGTACATCCTCACATATACCCACAGGAATAGTGGTAGATTTATCAGCCATTTGCAAAGATATATCAGTTGGTATCAATTTTTCAAGCTGAAGCCTCTTATAGAGAGAGAAAGGCATAACACTAACTCCAGCTCCCAAATCACACAAAGCAGTTCTAACATAACTGTTCTTAATAGAGCAAGGGATAGTTGGAATCCCTGGGTCTCCAAGTTTCTTAGGAACCTTACCATTGAAAGAATAATTAGCAAGCAAAGTAGAGATTTCTTCATTAGGGATCTTCCTTTTATTCGAGACAATGTCCTTCATATACTTTGAGTAAGGAGGCAATTTAATAGCACCAGTCAAAGGAATTTGCAAGAATAAAGGCTTCATCCACTCACAAAACTTATTATAGTGTTCATCTTCTTTTGACTTGTGTTTCTTATCAGGGAAAGGCATAGGTTTTTGGACCCAAGGTTCTCTTTCACTACCATGTTTCTTAGCTATAAAATCTTCTTTGGTGTATTTAGTAGTCTTAGTGTGGTTTTTAGGTTCTTCCTCAACTTTTTCTTCATTAGGAACTTCATTTTCTTCATTACCACTTTCAGTTTCAGCATCAGAGATAGATATACTATTAGGATCTATAGCAGGTTCAGAGGGTTCTACAACAGTTTTATGTTTCTTTTTCCTTTTCTTATGAGTAGAACCACTATTTTCAGCTTGTTGAGAATCTTGCTCAATTCTTTTGGGATGCCCCTCAGGATATAGAGGATCCTGGGTAGCATCACCACTTCTAGTTCTGATTTCATAAGCATGTTTTTCTTTAGCAACATTAACTAGCAAGTCATTTTGCACTTTAACGAGTTGATCTATTTGAGTTTGAACCATTTGAAAGTGTTTAACAATCATTTTAACATCATTAGAGGTTCTTTCCACAATATCTTTCAACTCAACAATAGCTCTAGTGTTTTCCATTAGATGATTTTGCACCCTTTTATTAAAGTTATCTTGCTTAACAATAAAGATATCAAATTCTTCTAAGCATTGATCATGAGGTTTAGAGTAAGGGATATCACCTTCATCAAAGTGTTGGAGAGAGTGTACCTCAATAGTGGATGAATAGGGAATAGGCTTACATAATTCTTCTATAGGAGGTAAATTCTTGACATCTGCAGCTTTAATTCCCTTCTCCTTAAGACATTTCTTAGCTTCCTTCATCACTTCATCATTTAATTCAATAACTCCCCTCTTCTTTGATGTTGGAATAGGCACAGGAATAGATGGTTCAGGTACAATTACTTCAGGTATAGCTTGTTTAGGAGGAGTCCAATCTTCATAATTCTTGGTTATTTTAGCCATTAATTCCTCAGCTTCCTTAGGAGTCCTATTCCTGAAAACACAAGCAGCACAACTATCTAGGTATGTCCTAGATTCCTCGGTTAGTCCATTATAAAATATATCAAGAAGCTCATTCTTAGGTAATGGACTTCCAGCCTGTGCATGAATCAAAGCACAAAACCTTGCCCAAGATTCAGGCAATACCTCTTTTTCTCCCTGTTTAAAATCAAAAAGTTCCTGCAAAATAGCATGTCTAGCACTAGGAGGAAAATATTTTTGCAGGAAAGTACTAATCAAACACTCAGGGCTATCAATAGATCTAGGAGGTAAATTATTAAACCAAGTTTTAGCTTCTCCTTTTAGTGAAAAGGGAAAAATCTTAGCAATAAAGTAAGTACGCATCTTAATATCATCAGAAAACAAGCCACTCATGGTAGAAAGTTCATTCATATGTGCTACCACACTTTCATTCTTAGTCCCACAAAAAGGTTCTTTCTCGACAATAGCTATGTAAGATAGATTGAGAGAGAAATCATAATCTTCATCTATAATGTTTATGGGAGAAGCAGCAAACTTAGCAGCAGGATATAATTTCGGTCTAATAGTACGCCTCTCAAGGAGACTCTTAGCAGCGCTCCTATCATGGGTGTTCTTACATTCTTTAACAAACTCATCGGTCATCTCAACATAACCATCTTCAATATCATAACTCTCACTAGACTCAGGTGAGCTAACAGGTGTGGTAGTGTCTTCATTAGGAGTTTCGGTATTTCCAGCTATAGTTCTAGAAATCGTAGCATCTAGGAAAGGACCTAATGAACCACTCTTATCAAGCATAGTAGAAGCAGCATCATAAGTATCAGAAGTTTCAGATTTAGCAGTAGTAGCAGTGTGTATAGCATGTGTATGTGGTGGTGTAACGAGCTTACTTATAACAGATGGTGAATTAAGAGCAGCAGAGGTGTTTAGAACCGTACCTCTTCTTGTAGTGGATGGTAAAATAGGAACCTTGCCATCACGAGACTTACCCATGATGGATGGATAGCAGCGAACAATAGAGAATCCAAGTGAACTTGATAAATAAAGCTATGCTCCCCCGCAACAGCGGCAGAAAATAGTCTTGATGACTCACAAGTATAGGGGGTGTATCGCAGTATTTTCGAGGGAAGTGAAACCCAATTTATTGATTCGACACAAGGGGAGCCAAAGAATATGTATCAGGCTTAACAACTGAGTTGTCAATTCAGCTGCACCTGGAAACAATCTTGCTCATAGCAGTTTATCAGTATCAACAGTTTTGTAGTAGGAATAGCAGAGTAGCAGCAGTAGTAACAAAAGCAGTAAACAGTGGGATTCGAGTGTGGTAGGCATAGGGATGGATGGACGGGCGTTGCATGGACAAGACAATTCACATAGCAATCAGAACATAGGGCAATTGCAGATAAATAAGATAAAGCATCCAAGTACTAGACAATCCTAGGCATGTGTTTCATATATAGTTATACGTGCTTGCAATGAGAACTTGCACAACATCTTTTGTCCTGCTAGCCCATTTGCAGCGGGCCTCTAGGGAACTACTGGCAATTAAGGTGCTCCTTTTAATAGAGCACCGGAGCAAAGCATTAACACTCTGTGAACACATGTGATCCTCACATCAAAGCCTTTCCCTTCCGGTTATCCCGATTTCTGTCACTTCGGGGCCATAGGTTCCGGACAACAACGTGTGTATACAACTTGTAGATAAGACCAAGAACAATACTATCATAATGAATCAATAATACGTTCAGATCTGAAATCATGGCACTCGGGCCCTAGTGACAAGCATTAAGCACAACAAGTCGCAACAAAGTCATAAAACACTAATAAAAGATACTAGGCACCATGCCCTAACAATCTGATGCCATTACATGAACGATCTCATCCAATCCCTACCATCCCCATAGCCTACAACGGAGGATTACTTACTCATAGATGGGGGAAACATGGATGGTCGATGGAGAAGCGATGGTAATGATGATGGCGATGATCTCCTCCAATTCCCCGTCCCGACAGGGTGCCAGAACGGAGTTTCTGGTGTTGTTTCGTGGAATCTCGTGGTGGCGGCGGAGCGAAACTCCTTCTGAAAAAACGTCGAACCTCTCGAAATTTTTAGGTCAGAAGGCTCCTTATAGGCGAAGAGAGAGGCCGAGGGGGTGCCTGGAGGGCCCACACCACCCCCTGGTGCGGCCTGGTCTGGCCCACGCCACCAGGTGGTGTGGCCACCCCCCGGCTTTTCTCCGTCTCGTATTCTGGCTCCTAGAGTCTTCGGGTGAAATAGGATTTTTGGCATATTTTCCGGGATTTTTCCTGATAGTTGATTTTTTGCACAAAAAGTAGACACCAAGGCAATTCTGCTGAAAACAGCGTCAGTTCGCATTAGTTGCATCCAAATCACATAAGTATAGAGGAGAAACAATAGCAAAAGTGCTCAGGAAAGTAGATACGTTTTGGACGTATCAAATAAGTACACAATTTTTAAATGGATCCACAATAAACAATAATTGACATCATTAAAATATATAAAACAAATTTAGAATTACATGGATTAGTACTCGCAAATAATATATCGCGGCCCAACTTTTTTCCAAATATATGCTCAGTTAAATCATTTTTTTAGAACTCTATGCGTCTAGCGATCACAAATTCTAGTATCTCTATCGAGTACATCAGCAAATACTAGCATGTCACCGTGAGTAAATAAAAAAGGAAGGACAATCGATGAGCCTGCTTCCTCATTTAAATCAAGAATATTGCCCACGTCTTCTTTTTCAACATCAACTATCATGTCGTGTAGAATGATGCAAGCTATCATAACATGATGAAGATCTCACGGTCATATAAACATAGTGGACACTGCAAAATGAACCATCGGTGATGGAGCACCCCCAAATGCACGTTCCACATCCATTTTTTGCTCCTTCTTGATGTTCAACAAACAACTTGTGCTTTTGTTTTTGAGCCATCAGTATTGACTTGATGAATCCTATCCACTCGAGGTATATTCCATTTACAAGGTAATAACCAAGTTGGTTTTCCTTCTTGTTTACACTATAGTTTACCCAAGGGGTTTGCCCTTTTAGCTACAGCATCATCCATATGAGATGTGTTATCTAAGAGCATTTTTTACAAACATCTATTTTTTGTCTTGTTAGTGATCTTTGCAGTTTCAAGCTGTCTATTTGAAATAAAAATCTAGTCTCCATCACATTTTGGCGCTCCTCCATATACTGAGTATTAATCTCAATGAATTTCTCTATTTTTTCTCCTAGTTCCTATGGGACTTGTCTTGGCTTGCCTTTATCATCACGTTCAACTTTGGACTTATCACAGCCTACTAGTAGCTCTTTCTCACCTCCAGTTTGATCACATTTTATGTGAAATAAGTCCTCTTGGGTGGACTTTTTGCTTCTTTCACTATCATTATATTGTAACATGCTAGCCATTTCCCATCGTCCTTGAGTTCTAGCCACATAGTAAGGATTGTTTGGCTAGGATTTTTCTATCATTTTGGGTTTTGGCTTATAAGCCACAAAACCACTTAAAGAGGATTTTTCTGTCTTTGGATTTTGTCTCTTAACTAGATATTGCTAGATCATTGTATAAGCAAAAAGTCAAAACCAAAAGCATATATTTAGGTGCTTCTGTGTCTTAAGCCAAAATACAAATACCAAAATTAATTCTAACCAAATAGCCCCTGGATGTTGGAAATGATGGCCATAGTTGGCTTCATAGTTCTCCAAGGCTATTGTCTCCAAGTCAACAGTGTTGAAACCACTATGATACACGCCATTCACAGGAGTCCACTCACCATGGAAAGCATCGAGTCTTTCCTTGGTCATTTGCCACTCTTGCTTCAACTGATCCTGATCCCTATTTCAGTTACTTGGGGTATTGTAGAGTGGAAATATCATCATAGACCTTCTCACCCTTCTTATCATTCTCATTGGTGGAATCAACCAAATGCTCCAACGCTAGAAGAAAAATTGCCATCCGCAATAATTTGGTATGTCGAGCATTGTAGAAGGTCCGCCTTCTACCATAATTTTATCTTTTTCTTGTGTTAGATCGAAACACGGTCCTTTTCTATGACGAAATCGTAAAACACATGCAGAAGCTCAGTCCACACATGGTAGATGTCAGATTTTCGGTTTCTCGTGTGATTTTGACTATGATTGATGCCATAGTAGTCTTTTGAATCTTGTGGGTCATCAATGTCGGGTTCTCTAGTGGACCTTTTTTCAGTCGCGTCTTCTAGTTTTAAAATTGATAATGTTCCTCGATGCAATGACCGTTTAATTCCTCTACTGAATCCCTGATGCCGGTTGATACGTTGCAAACGTATCTATAATTTTTTGTGTTCCATGCTTGGTTTTTATCTACTTTCTTATGTTTTGCCCATACTTTGGAGTATTTTTATACACTTTCTTGGACTAACCTATTAACAAGATGCCACACTGCTTGTTTTCTGCTGTTTTTGGTTCTAGGAAAGTCAGAAAATGAATATTCTCGGAATTGGACGGGACAAAAGCCAAAGTCAGTTTTTCACCGAGGGGGACACAGAGCCAGAATACGAGACGGAGAGGGGCCAGAGGGCCGCCACACCACCTGGCCGTGCGGCTAGGCCTGGCATGCGCCAGGGGGTGGTGTGGCCGCCTAGGGCACCCCCTCGGCCTTCCCTTTCGCCTATAAGATGCCTCCGATACAGAAACCCTAAGAACCCGATCAAAATTCCACGAAAGAGTCTGTAGCTGCCGTCATCTCTATCCCTAGATCGGGAGGGATCTGAAGCTCTTCCTAGCACCTTGCTGGAGGGGAGAATTCACCCTGGAGGCCTTCTTCATCACCATGCAAGCCTCCGGTGTGATGTGTGAGTAGTTCATCCTTGGACTACGGGTCCATGTAGTAGCTAGATGGTTGGTTCTTCTTCTTTGTGCTACCATGTTTAGATCTTGTGAGCTCTGTTCATGATCAAGATCATCTATTTGTAATCCTACATGTTGTGTTTGCGGGGATCCGATGGATATTGAGAGGCTATTTTAGATTGATTATTGATTATATCATGTCTTTGTTATTTGAGATCTTGCATGCTCTCCATTGTTAGTAGCTATCTTGGCCGAGTAGATGCTAGCAACTCCAAGAGGGAGTATTTATGCTCGATAGTGGGTTCATGCCTCTAGTAATCTGGGGGAAGTGACAGAAATCTCTAAGGTACTAGATGTGTTGTTGCTACTAGGGAGAAAACAACAATCCTTTGTTCATAGAACAATCATATTGTTTACTTTACACGCACTGCATAATGCAATTATCTGTTGCTTGCAACTTAATACTGGAGGGTGTTCGGATGATAACCTGAAGGTGGATTATTAGTCATAGATGCAGTTGGATTACGGTCTATGTATAATATTGTAATTCCCAATCAAATCTCATAGGAGTCAAGATGATTAGTATATGCATGTATGCTTTCTCGATGTTTGTCAATTGCCCCGCTGTAATTTGTTCACCCAACATGTCATCTATCTTAAGGAGAACCACCAGTAGTAAACTATGGACCTCGGTCCTTTCTTTTACCTTCAATCTATAATTGTTTACTGCATTTTGTTTACTTTCTGCAAAATTTTACTTTCTTTCACACAATACGTTTAATCCTTTGTTTTCAGTAAAACCAGTGAGATTGACAACCTCACTGTAAGTTGGGGGCAAAGTTCTGTGATTTTGTTGTGCAGGATTCCAAATTGGCAACAACACCTTGGAGGTGTTTTCTTGCTCCTACTGGTTCGATAACCTTGGTTTCATAACTGAGGGAAACTTGCTGTTGTGCTCATCATACCTTCCTCTTGGGGTTCCCCAACGAGCTCGAGATATCTTGGGCCATCACCGGCCTCTATTTGAAAAATGGATATGTGAAGGATTTTTTTTGGTCGCGCCTTCCTGTTTTGAATTTGATAACGTTGCTCGATACAGCAACCATTTACTCTAGTTATTGGGTATCCAATATCAACTAGTCTTTAAAATAACGTGTGTATGATGAACTTTATTTTTTGGTCGCGCCCGTAGTTTTTGACTTTGATAACATTGCTCGATGCAGCAATCGTGTAGTCTAGCTACTGTGTCCCCAATGCCAACCTCTTTTTAACAGAAACGCGTGCATTTTGGACTTTTTTTTGCCGTGACTGCTGTTTTGACCTTTGTAATGTTGCTCGATGCAGCAATAGTGTATAGTATGGCTACGAGGCCCGATGTCAGCCTCTTTATACATAAAACATGTATATGTTGGACCTTCTTCGGTCACGATCATCATTTTGACCGGGGTAACGTTGTTCGATTCAGCAGTCGTGTATGGTCTGACTGTTGGGTCCCGGTGTTGGTTCTATATAAGAAACGTGTGCTCCGTTGGACTTTTTATGGTTGACCTTGATAACGTTGCTCGATGCAGTAACTGTGAATGGTCTGGTACTAGAGGGCATGTATATTCTTGATCACCGAGAGTGTAAACTAGTACTCCCAATGTCAATAATTAACTCCATAATTAACTGACTTACATTTATCTAGATTCACATGCATGTAGAGGTGTTTTAGTGTATAAATATATATATGCGAATTTAGACAAATATGAGTCAGTTAATTTCGAATATATAGAGAGAGTATCTAATACTAAATTGAAACCAAAAATAAAAGGGCATTCCAAAAAAGATAATACGAAATAACAACGAAGACTAAAATTATACTATATTAAAATATATTTGAACATATGTGAATTATTATTGTTTGTGTGTGTGACTGTTTTTATATATCAATTTGCTATTTAAAAGAAATTAATAGATGTCTCCCAAGTTGATATTTAAAGAGTCAAATTCACCGTCACCATTGATTTTGGGCCAAAATTTGGGTCGTATTGATGTTTTTACCAAAATCTTAGGCAGTGAGGACAAGGTTTATAGCAATAAGAGGCGCACAATTTTAATCGGTGCATGGTTCTACAAGAATAAATTACATACATATTGGACTATTTTCTAGCCAATCTATAGCAAGCGCACAACCATATTTACTTGCTCTGTTCGGAAATAACTGACTTAGATTTATCACGTTCGGGAGTACTATGTTCTGTTGTTTTTTCAATTTGAGAACTCAAAAAAGGCATCCCATATCGGAAAATCACTTTTTTGGATGGTCTCTAGAGCTGTTTCTGAAACTTTTTGAAATTAATATTTTGAATTTTTAAAAAAATCAAAAATAAAATTTTAGATGTTGACAATGATGTATTCTACGGCCATGCAAAATTTAAAGAAGAAATAGTTCATATTTCGGCCTAAACAAAACTGACAAATCCTGACAAAGTTGACGGTTTTTGAATTTTGCACTGTTCACTACCCCATAATCTAGAAATTTTTCATTTTTACATAACCCAAAATATAGAATATTCATCATTATCTACACCTAATTTTTTTCCAGATTTTTTAAAACTTTAAAATATCGAATTCAAAAATATATGAAAAAGGCTTCCATGGAGCCTATCCAACTGAATCGACGCACTCCATCCCATATGCTATACTTGCTTCCTCCGACATAAGATGACTTTTAATTTCGAAAAGTATACTATTGTGGAGTGACTGCGTGAACATGCAGAAAGTGTTTTTTACCACATAGGCATAGGGATAAAAGTGGAGCTAAAAGTTTCTGAATTTTCCACGAAAAACATAAATAGAATAAAAATATGGAAACGGAAACAGAATTTTGCAAACCAAAAATGAAAACTAAATATTTTTGGTGGAAACGGAAACGAAAACGGAACTATGTTTCCGGGTGAAACAGACGCGAAAACGGAATTTCTGTTTTCGTCTAATATGGAATTTCCGTTTTAGAGTTGATGTGTATTGCCAAATTCAACCCATTACATGATCTTGTTAAGCCAAACTTGCAAAGTTGCTCACCCTGACCATGTAATCCCTTCATACATTTGAGGAGGCTTCCACAATTTGATCTTTCCCTTATTCCCTTGTAAATCTAGCACCATGCTATAATCAGGAAACAATTTTATTGGTTTTCTTGAATGCTTGTGATTGGTTGCATGAGTCTAGAATTCTCTTAGTCTCGAGTAAAATCTGCATCGTTACCATATTCGGTCTGTATCTATTTTTGATAATATCTGCTTCTGTTTTTGTTTCCGGGATTTCTGTATTTATTTCCGCTTACATAAAAAATATGAAAACAAATGTGGCACCACTTAGTTCTGTTCGTTTCCGCTCCGTTTCATCCCTGCATCGGCACTAGTGCTCTCTTCATTTTCAAATTTTTGAAAATTTTACAAACACACTTCTATGTCTCCAAAAATTATGGCGTTAAATATGTAGATAGATATATACATGAGAAGTGTATGCAAAAAAATCTGTTAAAAATACATTGTATTTTGGGAAATACAAAAAGAAAATTTCTGACAAAAAGATGCACTATTTTATACTCAGCCATGTTTCAAAATATAAGAAGTTTTATCTTTTGTGAAACGGATGTATCTAGAGATCTTTTAGTATACATCCATTTCATAAAAGCTAAAAAAATTTATATTATGAAACAGTGGAAATACTATTTTGCTACTATTTACTTTCAGAAATTTATCTTTTCTATATCTCCTAAAATATAAAAAATTTAACGGAACCATTTTACGTACAGTCCTCCTGTATATATTCATATATATATTTAACGCCACAATTTTTCAAGACATAAAGGTGTGATGTTTTGATTTTCAAAATTCCAAAAGTTAAGGTAGTAACGGAGTTAATTGCAAAAATATCACGACAATCGCATGAGAAGTTCAAAAATCCACCACTTTTCAACAGACTCGCAAAAATCCGTGTACATCGAGTCTGAGGTTTGCAATGTTCACTGATGATCGATTTGGCGAGAGCTAATGAAGGTTCTGATAGTTGGGTCCCGATGACGTGGCAGGGGACACACGGCCGGCGCGGACAGCCGTTAACGACGCGTGGGCCCTGCAGGCTGCTGGCCCCGTCTCCTAACCTCTCACGCCGCCGTCGAGCTGGACCTGCTCACTCATTTCCTCGCTGCAGTCTAGCCGTGCGTCGTCACCGCCAAGATCCCTACGCCGCCGCTGTGCGCCGCTGTTCGTTGCCATGTCCAGCTGGTATGATGGTTCCTCTTTGAGCCAGTCGCCGCTAGGGGTAAGCTTTCGTTCCCAATTTCATTTCTTGGGTTAGGGTTCCTGGTTTTGGGAATTCGAATTGTGTGCTCGTTTCTTTCCAATCTGAGCTTGTTTCTTTCCAATTTCTTGCCTAGTAGAACCTCACATCCCTTGATTATGCCCATGTTACTTGCGAAGACGAGACATTCCGTGGGAATGCCTTGGGATATGAGCACCTATGCAGCGGCCACACGCTGGAACCACAGAAATTTGTGGCATTTGAGGGCACAAACACTGGACGGCGATTCTACATGTACTCAGTGGAGGATGTAAGTTCTTCTAGCTCGAAAAAATTATGTTCTTGATTTGCATTTTTAGCTCTGAACGCTGGTACAGTTGATTTGCATTTTTAGCTCTGAACGCTGCTTGCCGCTCCGGCGGCGGGAGGAGGTGGGGACCTCGGACCTGCGCTCGGTGTTGAGAAGGGTCCCTAAAGTTAGAGTTTGGTCATCCGGCATCGTCGTTATGGTGGCTATGGCGGCGTTGTGCGGGGCAAGAATAAGGTATGCCCGCCTCCTCTTTCACCTCGTCGGCGATGATCCTGCTGCTGGCGTTAAGGATGGTGGGGATTCGTCTGGTCGCCGTTTCCATGGAGTGGTGGATCTCGTCCAGTCTACGTGTATTCTAGATCTCGTCCAGTCTACGTGTATTTTAGGTTTGGTGTTACAAGTTTCGGATCAGTTCAAGGGTTTAATGACGACAACTTCATCTCTGGGGCGCTGGTACTTAGGGAAACGTGCACGAAAACTTTCCGACTGTCATCAACAATGGCATGCTGGCTCCGGTAATGGAGCGACGACAGCGGCACGTCGGCGGCTCGCTTTGGCGGCAATAGTATTCGTTAGGTGGTCCAAGACCTCGATGTAATTTTTATTATGTTTAGGATACTTTGTATTTCATATGAACTCATGAAATAGATCCGGATCTTTTTCCGCGAAAAAAAAAGAAATTAGTTGTAGCCACAGACTCGATGTATATTTTTAAACTTCTCGCGTGATTCTCGCGGTTTTTTTGCAATTAACTCGGAGCAACGCTTCCCACGTGCACAAAATCCCTTGTCGCGAATCTGGGCTTGTTATTTCAGTGCATTATTTGAACCCGTAAACAACTAATTTGTCGTCAGTCACTGGACAAATAAACGAAGAAATATCACTGAGGAGATTCCGTTACATCCAATTTACCGTCCGCGAGATCTCGCAAGAAACCGCTGAAAGAACGATGCGACGAGCCGCCTTCCTTGACAGCGCTACCAGAGGCGTGGCGCAGTTCTGCATCTCTTCTCCTCATTTCTTGCCCAACCTCACTGTCGAAATCCATCAGCTTCCTCACGGCAGCAGAGATCGCGGCCCTGCCCACGGTGCCATCCCGGCCCCTCTGCTCCCTCAGGTTGATGCCGACCTTCCATTCGTCGGCGACCATCCGGGCATTCACCAGCTGATCCCACCCAACAGGGAAGGCGAGCAATGGCACCCCGGCGCACACGGCCTCCAGCACCGAGTTCCACCCGCAGTGGCTGAGGAAGCCGCCGACGGAGGGGTGGCACAGCACCTTCTGCTGCTCGCACCACGGCACCGCCAAGCCCTTGTCGCCGTACCTCTCCTGAAGATCGGCGGCCTTGTCCCGGGCCACCCAGAAGAACCTGACCCCGCTGTCACGCAGCCCCATGGCGATCTCCTCGAACTGCGAGGGGGACATGGCGACGAAGCTGCCGAACGAGACGTACAGCACCGAGTTCTCTGGCTGCGCGTCCAGCCAGCCACGGTGCTCCTCGTGGAGGATTTTGTCGTCCCCGTCGAGTGCCAATTGTGGGATGGAAGGGCCGACCGGATATACGGGGCATGGAAGTGACCCTGCTATTGCGTCGATGGCGCAGGGCTCAAGCTCGTGGAAGGAGGTGAAGAGAACACACTGCGCTCTGTGTATGTTGGCGAACGTCTCCGCTGATATTTCAATCGGGCGTTCCCATGCGCGGAAGGTCTTGAGATCTGAAAGTCTTACCGACGAGAGACACGGGACCGGGACAGTCTCCTCCAGTGTCCTGATGCTTAGTTCTGCAGGAGGATGGAAGTAATACACCCAAATCAGTAATAGTTATGTGCGATTGATTAGCTGAAGGACGAACTGGACATGCATTTTGCAAACACCACACTAGCATATAGTTAGATAATTGCTCGTTCCGAATTCCGATTAACGATTGCTCTGAAACAAATACTGGATCATGGTCAAACGATTGGGTTCTTACCTTGTTCGGAGGCACGGCCATCCACCGGCGGCCACAGGTCAAAGTGGTAGAGCGCCAAGAAGAACGTGGCCGGCTGAGTCCACAGGGAGCACACCGGTATCCCCCGCCGCGCGCCGACCGCCACCGCCCACGTCAGGTAGGTGTCGGCCACGACAGCCTCCGGCCTCCGCTCCAGCCGATCGAGCAGCCGCTCGACGGGTCCCCCCATCTTGTGATACACGGCGTCGATGAAGCCGGCGTGGTCGGCACCACGGCCGCGCTCCGAGGGGATGACGTTGGGGATGGTGGCGAGGCGGACGCGGTCCGGCAGAGTGGTGGAGGCCAGCAGCGTGTGCCACTCCTCCGTGACGACGACGGTGACGGTGAGGGCGCCGTCCGCGGCCACGAGCAGGCGGCACACGGCGAGCATGGGGTTGATGTGACCGCGCCCCGGGTACGGCAACGCGACCACGTGCCGAGCCTCCTCCGCTGCCGCCAGCGATGCCATTTTTTGAATGTGAATAACTGCAGAGAGAGATTCGGTGGGGTGTGACCGTTGCGGCAACACAAGTTATATAATTTTATAACACGACGATGATGGAGACGTACTCCATTGTCCGCTAGGCAACAGGCAAGATAGAACACGCTCGCGGCTCGTAGCCGAGGGCGCCTTTCAATTATTCATCAGAGCACCATGTGGCTGATTATATTCTTGAGGTCATCACTGATGTCAGCAAGTGTACATTGCATGCAATTTGCAATAGCATCGTTGTTTTCCTTTGGCACATTTAAACTACAAAACTGCCCACAAAATGTTTATGCCTTTGATGAATAATAGCATATATCTCTTTTAAATAGTTAGTGTTTCATTATTATTTTTGCGAAATGGATCCTGGTATTAAAAAAAATATATAATCAACGACTCGTGTCTCCACTTCACTCTAAAATTAGTACTATACCACTACGAGTCGGTCAATTGGACAGATGACATCAGCCGACGCGGACTAGTTACGTTTGTGCCCTGATTCCGTTTGACGTCGGCCGCCATATGCCCTATCTTACCTGCCGTCTGGTTGAATGGGGTTCCTACATGTGGGTCCCATCACATGTAGCCGTTGTTCTGGCCATTATTCTAATGAGCAGGGCCCACCACCTAAGATGTCGAATGCACGCACCGAAGGTCCGAGGATCCGGGCTCGCATTATTCTATAATTTTTCATATTATATCGTTCCACCGCCCCGCTCCATTCCACTGTTGGGGTCCCTCTGCTGCCGCGTCGTTCCGATATGCACCGTCCCGAACCTCCACTACACTTTCTTTGGCCTCTATTCGTATCCCTCGATGTTGTCCCCTCCCTACCCTCTCGCCTTCCCGTTGTGACCAGTCCTAGCATGATCATGAAGCTAGAAGTGAAAAGTTGAACTTCTCGTTGGTCGCACGACTACGACAATGGACGTGAAGCGGATCCAACACAGAGGTGGATCTTGCACGGCAGAAGTGCACGATGATGGATCCTGCAAGGCTGAAGATCACATGCGAGGACGGCACGTGTGGCGCCCCGCAAAACCACTACTAGAAAATCGTATTGTTTTTGTGCATTGCATCATCATGACCGCATGCTCATGTCATCACGCCACATTGCATTTGAGCATCGTCATCATCATGCATGGTTTTTGTCTAAAACTATTTTCGAAACGCCTAGTTTTGTTTTCTAAATATTCCCGTCTTTATTCAAATCAAAAATCCCGGTCGTCCGAATATTTTGTTTTGTCTACAAACTATTTACAAAAGGCTATTAAAAATCAAATAAAGATAAAAACTATTTTTTTCCTCGGGGGAGGCCGCCACCGGCCAGGCCCAAAGGCCGAGCTGGCAGCCCTAGCCACCTACCCCTACCCTAACCACCCAGCCGCCACACCCTCTCCCTATCCCACCCGACACGCCTGCACATCCTTCCGCGTGCCCCGGCCCCACCCGACACGTCATCGCCAGCCTGCCCCGTCCCGCACGCCTCAGCCGCCCCCTGCACGTTGCCTGACACCACCTGGCCTTCTCCACCCCGACTCCTATGCCCGGCCTCCACCTACCCCACGTGCGACCCACCCCGCATCGCCCCTACCCCTCCTCGTTTCTCCACGCGCTCGCCCACGATCCCCACCCCTCTCGTCTCGTTTCCCCACCTACCTCCTCGCGCCGCTCACCTCGTTCCCCTGCAGAGCCACCACCGCCGCCCTCCTCGCCCCGGCTCTCCAGCAGCACCGCCTGGCCGACCTCTCCTTCTCCTCACCCCGCCGCCTCTCTGTAGCGCCCAGCGCCACGGGTCGCTCCCCTGCACCTTCTCGGTAAGTTGCCACAGGAGCTCCACCGCAGGGCCTCTCGCTGCCACCGACAGGGACGCTGCCTCCCCGAGCCGCGCCGCGAGACCCTGGCCTCCTTGCGGAACCTCTCCGTCGACCGCCCTCTGCCGCTAGCGCCGGTCGTGCCCCATGCTCCTCTTCGCCGGCCGCCTCCTACCCCGACGGTGCCCGCAGCCGCCCGTCCTCGCCTATGCCCGAGTCACCGCCTCTGCGTGCCTGGCCTCGCCGGTGACCTCCTCGCGTCGCCCCTGCAACCCCCTCCTGCCGCGACCACCGTCGACCCCGGGCTTCTGCATCGCGTCGCCGCCTCTCTCCTGTGACCCCGTCCTGCCGCTCCACGCCTCCAAGGCCGACCCGTCCTCGTCGGCCGTCGCCACCGCATCGCCCTCGACCCAGGCCCTTCGGCGCGACCTCGTGCCGCTGCATCTCGCGGCGGTCTTCCTGCAGTGCATCAGGGTGTGGTGCCGCCGGCCACGTCACCTCTTCGACCTCGCACGCCCCATGCGCCGCGCCTGCCGTTCGTGGCTATGTATCCACGAAGCCATGCCCCCCGTATCCTTCTTCAAGTGGTGTTGTCCCTGTCGTTTTGTCTCTGATACATGCCCTTACCCCCGAGCTCGTGTGAGATGCACCGGCTTTGTGTCTGTTTGTTGGTGATACGGTGTAAAAATTTGTTGATGTGGTACTATTGTTGTTGTTGGACAAAGAGGACCGTGTCGCCGCCGAGTTCTACTTCTGAGCGTGTCGCCATCCAAGACCGTCCCAGCGATCTCATGTGCAGTGGTAACCGTCAAGGTCTCCGGACGAACAAGATCGGCAAAGGACAAGTTGTACAAGTACTTCCGACAAGATCTTCCCTGCCGACAAGACCGGCTCAACGCCGATGGGTTCGAGGGATGTACATGGTGCCACTAGAAGACCCCGTCACCCCAAGATCTCCGTCTCGGAACGACAAGGGCTCCTCGTTGGCAAGCGACCCGAGTCCGACACCGACAATCGAAACCGCGGAACCAACAAGTTCGCCTACCCGGACACCGTGCGACAAGATCTTCTCAGACCCGAGGACCACCAAGACTTCCGCTCGGCAACGCCAAGTTCTCCTTCCTGGCTTCGAAGCCCGACCCCGAGGACCGATCCACAGATGCGACAAGTACTTCTTCCTGGATCCGATGCCCGAGAACCCGGACGCCAAGGTCGTCGACACGGATACACCAAGTACTTCCTCGAGGACGCCAAGTTCTTCACCTCGAACGCCAAGACCGACCCGATACGCGGATCGGACAGGATCTTCGCGACGACAAGAGCGACACCGACCAGGGCGAATCCGATGCGCCCCCAACGCCAAACCAAGCCCTTCTTCCCGGAAAGCCAAGTTCTCCTTCCGTTGTCCGAGAACGATCCCGTCGATCCGAACCCCGGACCCGCGTCCCGTCGAACACCAAGATCTTCTGAACCCCGATGTGTGAACCTTTTCTGAGCCCCTATTTTATAAATGCTATATATAAAACCTGTTGCATAATAATTGTTCATCTTGCATGCATATCATAATCATGTCGGATCTTCTGCCGTCGTATTAAATATTACATCCGATGTTTCTTCTAGTGTTTGCTTCTTCGCGGATTAGGCCGATGAGTTGATGCGAGAATCGACAAGTTCTCCGGGTATGATCCTTCGGCAGTGTTTCCCAGGCGAGCATCTCTCCCCCTTCTACCTATTTTGCATTTATAGTCTTTATTTTCTCCTGTTGATCTATTGTTATCCGTGTCACGATGCTTTAGTTTCCGTGCACCAGTTATATCCCGTGCAGCCTCTATATTGCCTTGGACACCTCCTATTACCCGTGTTTGGTAGATAGCTGGCCTTGCGAGTCGTAGTTGCTTGCTCAGGTGCGATCTCGTGTTGTCAAGTACCACAGTTGTTGAAATGCTGGCAGATGCTTATTGGTGGAGATGCTTACTGGTGGAGATGATCATGACTTCAAATACAACTATTAAAATGCTAGATATAACTAATGCAGAGGCATCGGTGGGCAATAGATGTTATCTGGTTCTTCCACACTCACTTGTGTCCCGTAGGACCCCGAGTACTTGATACCTGTTCCTTGATTTTTCGCACTATCCACATCCGGGAGGCCTTATGGACCCCCCTGAGCCAGAGCTTGATTCATTTCTATTTCTTGGGGCCACAAAGTAGTTTGGGGCTTTATTACTATCCTGTACTTATGCCATACTTTACCGCTTTATTTACGATTGTGCGTGGAGCACCTATACTGTTTAGGATTGCGGAGTGTTTTCGCGGTATCGACAAGCCCAGTCACACTTTCGGGTTCCCAGTCGTTTACAGCCATTGGCGCAAACCTTGAGTCCGTCTCGGAGCTGGCCAACTTCGTTGCGGGTAGCTTAATGGGGTGGCCCCCCGAAATATTTATGAATCCTGTGATCGCTTTGTCGTGAAAGCCTCGTTGGGTTTTGAGTTGGTTTTTCCGAGGTTGATCGAGTGTGTGTTGCTATTTGTGCACCCCTGCAGGGTAAAACTTTCTAAAAGCCGTGTCCGCGGTTATGGATGACTTGGAGCACAGTATCTCGATCATGGATAAGCATAACTAAAGTAGTGCTATAAATTTGACTTAATATGTGACTAGTAAGCAGATGCAACTATAATGGAATGGATAATAAAAATGCCAACAACTGGTGGATCTGTGGTGATCTGTGTCATACTATACCTGCCTAGTAAGTATTACAACTCCAATGGAATGTGATAAAAGTGCCAACAAATGCTGGGTTTTGGGATTCCTCGGGATAATTGTATCTGACTAGTAAGTACTGCAACTACCACTGAATGTTAACTAAAACTGCCCACTACTTATGCCATCAGGATGACCCATGTTATCTATATCTGATTAGTAAGAGCTTCAACTATAATGAAATGAGTAAAACTGTCCACTGTGTGAGTTCCTCGGTTTGACTTCCTCGTTTGGTCTCGAGGGGGAAATGCCAGGACGGGTATGTTTGGTGTTAGTATCAGGTTGGATCTGGATAGGTCTTTCTTACCCCTCTCTGATAACCGCTAGTTGTATCGAGTCTCTATAGGTTGTTTAGTGCCGTTGTGCTGCCGCTTCAGTTCACCATACCTATGTAGGCGAGAGCCGCCGAATTCTAGCCTCGCCGTGTACTGGCCTCAGTACTGACGCTCCTATTTTTCCTTTGCCCTTTGTCGGGACCCCTTTTGTTTTAGCAGGTTGAGATCGACGTCGTTAGCAGGGTTACCCTTCCGGCTTGGCCTGGGCAGGGTTATGGATGCCATTGGTTATTCTTCAGGGCTCTTAGCCCCATTTGCATCTTGTCCATAGTCGGACGCTCTATCGTTTTAAGGTGATTTGGATCTTTGTATAGTATATCTGTATTCTTGACTCATGGAGTCGTTGTTGTATATATATGTTCTGTGGGTTCCATCGTGGACTAATGTGTAATGGTATTACTTCGTTCTCCACCGCACGCAAGTGCCTGGTGGGCGTCCTTGAATCGTTTCTATGCGGGTTTGGCGGGAAGTGCTAAAACTTGCATAGGGCCGATTCGAGGGTGTTACAGCACGGGGGAAGAGGACGTATGGAACAAAACCCTACAACTTTGGAGTCCGATGAATGTGTCGTTCATTCTCCATGAAGGTTAAGAACTGTAATTCCGGCTGTACCCTTTTCAATTCGCAACTCTAGTCTAGTGATAATAGTGAGAATGTGTGTTGATAACCATAGGACGCCTACCACCTCTAGATTCCTACTAAAGATTTAGCACAGGTGTCAGACAAGAGAATTACAGTTAGAGCTATTTTTGATTATCGATTGACAGTCGACGCGCAGACCTAACTCTATGTGACTTGTACACGGAATTTGGCAAGTTCTCGATTATCGAGAATGAGGAATTCTTATCCAGGCACTACGATACAAATTCCCGGTCTTTCTGCGATATTAGGACCGATGATTCCCTGGCCATGATGTGGGGTACCCATCTGGGGACTAGGATTGTGCTCATGCCTGTCCACATTGTTAATAAGGAGACTAGGGAAGAGACTATCGTCAATGATTTCGGACCACCTGCAATATAAAAACTAGTGTTTAAGATGTCTATTAATGCTTGGGCAAGTGTAATTAAAGTGTTAGTCATGAGGGTATTAAAAATATAAAAGCAAAAAGAATACACTAGGAAACATGGATGCCATAATAGTTTCTCCCCGGGTAGTGTAAAGTATGGTGAAGCAAAATATAAGTTTTCATGATGTAATGCAAAAGGTACCACAATAAAGATCTTCATAGATTGGGTCTCGATTTGGATATCTAGATCATGTTGATGTATACACACTTCTATTCTTGTAGACAGTTCTTGGGCCTCCAAGTGCAGAGGTTTGTAGAACAGCAGCAAGTTTTCCCTTAAGTGGATCACCCAAGGTTTATCGAACTCAGGGAGGAAGTGGTCAAAGGTATCCCCTCTCAAGCAACCCTGCAATCAAGATACAAGAAGTCTCTTGTGTCCCCAACACACCCAATACACTTGTCAGGTGTATAGGTGCACTAGTTTGGAGAAAAGATAGTGAAATACAAGTGGTAACAGTGATAGAGAATAGCTTGATGGCGTGGAAAAGACTATAGTAAAACTGAAATAAAGATGGAAGCAAGCAAACATGTAACAGATCTAGTTGCAAACGGTGTTTCAATGCTTAGAAACAAGGCCTAGGGATCATACTTTCACTAGTGAACACTCTCATATAAATATATTCTTCTTTACGATACTACGCTGAAATACTCTCCGGTTGAACACTCTAATCGATGGTAGGGATATAATAGCACACCTCAAAGTAAGCCTTTCCCATCTAGAAAACCCCACACTGTCACCTTGAGTACTAGATGAGTCAAACAAACACCACAATTTCATAAAGATATCCAACTCCAAATATAACTCATAACAAGTATTTGTAATCTCTAGCCTAAGTGCCACCATGGTGTGCACGTTGTCACTTTCACACACATGGGGAAAGCAGAGATCTATTAAAGCACTTGAGTAGAAAGGTAGATCTATAGATTACAAGCTCATGATCACAATATGATCATGCATAGAGAGAGAGAGAGAGAGAGAGAGAGAGAGAGAGAGAGAGATGAACACATAGCTACCGGTAGAACCCTTAGCCTCGAGAGAGAACTACTCCCTCCTCATCATGGGAATCAGCAATGGTGATGGAGATGGTGGTGGAGATCGATGGAGATGGCTCCAGGGGCACTTCCCCGTTCCGGCAGGGTGCCGAAACAAAGACTTTCTGTCCCCCGAATCTCCCCTTCGGTGGCGGCAGCGCAACGGAACTTTTCGTGGATTTCTGATTGACTCCTTAGGGTTTTGGTATCGGGAGGCTCTTATAGGCGAAGGAGGCAAGGTCGGTGGCCGGCCAGGGGGCCCACACCATGCCCTGGCGCGGCCTGGGCTAGCCCGCGCCAAGGGGGGTGTGGCCACCCTGTGGCCCCTCTCCGACTCTCCCTCTGGCTCCGTGAGTCTTCCGGTAAAATGGTAACTTTGGCTTTTTTCCCGTCCAATTCTGAGAATATTCATTTTCTGACTTCCTGGAACCAAAAACAGCAGAAAATGGGCAACTGGCACTGTGGCATCTTTTTAATAGGTTAGTCCAAGAAATCATATGAAAAGTACTCCAAAGGGTGGACAAAACACAAGAAAGTAGATAAAACCAAGCATGGAACATCAAAAATTATAGATACATTTGCAATGTATCAACATCCCCAAGCTTAACTCCTGCTCGTCCTCGAGTAGGTAAGTGATAAAAAGAAATAATAATTTTTGAGCTGACATGCACCATCATAAACTTGATCAAAGTATTTGTAAAACTTTCAAAGCTGGGATCATAGTACTTCAATCATAACATGAAAGACAAAGTTCTAGCAATAAGACAAAGAAACTATGATGCAACATGAAAATGCACAAAAAAAGATTCATGAATAACAATGCTTTGCAAGACGTTTGTTTGTTTCACATAAAGAAAATGTAGCATAGTAGTATTTAGCTTGTCCCTCATAGAGTAGCAAATATAAATGCATAGGACACCTTCAAAGTTCATAAGAGTGACTAGATACAAAAGTTTAAAACAAGCAATATCAAGTTATGCATCAATAAACTAGTGTTGGGACAATGCACATAGAACTCAGAATGGCCACTATGCTCTCAAAGTAGGTGCATAAAGGTAGAAGGTGGAGACTCAATATAATGGTGGAAGAAAGGCCTTCATAGAAGGAAGCAGAGATTCAAGTTTCATAAAGAGCTTCCAAAAATTATGGTACTTAATAGCTTTTAGCTCTCATTGCCCCTATCATAAGCATCTTGAAGTGATTAAGGTTAAAGTGAACAAACTATGGTGTACATGCTTGACGAAGTATAAGTTAGAAATCTCATGTCCCTTGTATACGAGGGCCGCTCCTCATGCTACTCAAGTTTAGTCACCAGTGAGTTCTTGTCATCATAAGTACATGTGTATCATAGAGAACCGCCAACGGGGTACCCCTTGCCCGATGATACAGAAGAATCCCCATATCAAAATGACAAGGCAAGCAGACAACAAGCATCTCAGCAATCTTCTTATTTACCATGGGAATATGGTGCTTTTTTCTCTCTTTCCTCTTTTCATAATAACTCTTTTTTTCTCTTTTTCTCTTTTTTTTCTCAATATAGGACTCTTTTTTTATAAGAAGAATGCTTCATAGACAGCTCATTATGGTTACGCTGCAGGTTTCCACCATGTCAGCATGGATTAGACCAGCGACCCAGGCGTTTCTCTAACACATATACATAACTCCATGGACTTACAAGCTCCCCTTTCATTTCACATCGATGACATCCATATACAAAAGAGCATGATATCAACTAGGTACAAGTACCAAGTGCAATGTTGAAAGCGTTCCCCATGAAAGCATGGTTCTGCTAATTCCCAACAAATAAGTGCAAGCATATACAACATAGACGACACAATGGTTCAAGTTTATTAAGGGCAAGAAAAGTAAAGTGTGCCATCAAGTTCGTGAGAGCTTTAATCACTATTTTTCTCATAACAAGTTTAATTCGGAAGGTAAACAAAAACATGAATATACTTGGAATAGCATAAGCTAGTAGGTAGGTATGGTGGACCCTTTGGAATAACTTGGTTTAGGGAGTTGGATGCATGAGTGGAACTCATACTTGGTTGTGGAGGCTAGCAAAAGACTGGGAGCGACAAACTAAGAGAGCAATAATGGCCATAATCATGCAGAGCAACAAAACATCATTGATCAAAGCATAAAGTGATACTACAAGTTGAAAACTAAAGGATCATAAAGTCTTATGGTGACTTGGGATAGTCATAACATGGTGTGAGTATGTGCCAAGTCAACCCAAGTAAAGCATCAAAGAAGAATACCACAATACTATGCTTTAATATGCTAAAACAACGCATGATTCTTCCAAGGCACATTAAGCAATATCAATTATTTATAACAAGTCATGCTACAGCAAAGAATACTAAGCATAAAGCCAAAACAATATCAAGCATGACATGATAGAGCATAGGCCACAGTAAAAAACGAGCTCTTTTTACCACATAAGTATGAACTTTCCTACTCTTTTCCAAACCAAACCAAACTATTTGAAAACAAATGTAAGAAAGAGGGGGTCCAACCAATTTATTCAGAAAACTAAGAAAACCAAAGAAAACGAAAAACCAAAACAAAAACGAAAAAGAAGACGCTCCAAGAACAACACAACTGTGCATGAAACAAATAAAAATGAAGCGTTTGGAAGAAACCTGGAATTTTTATTGATGAAGAAGGGGATGCCTTGGGAATCCCCAAGCTTTGACGCTTGTACTTCTTGGATATTTCTTGGGGTTACACGCGTGGCATCCCCAAGCTTGAGCTTTAGTCCATCCTTCATCTCATTACTCATTTCTTCCATACACCTGAAATTTTTCCTTCATACAAAACTTCACACAATCTTTATTAGCAATATTAGTGCACTCAAGATAAATAAGTCTTAAGATTTAGTTCTAACATAAATAAACTTCCATTAAAACACTAGCTACTGTATAACTTCCCTCAAAAAGCTCAATTCCCTAAAAGAACTCAAAAAGGAACCAACAAGAAGCAAATGCAAATAATGGCAGAAATCTGTCAAAACAGACCAGCAGGTAATGACGATTTTTTTTGAAGAACTTCTGTTGCTCAAATCAAAAAGTGTTGAACTAACTAAAGTTATATAACAACTGGGGGCAGAAGCACAAAAATTCACGCTTCAAATGGACATACAGAGATTTTACACGAATTTTTACGGTGAAGCACAGAAATCTGTTTCAGGACAACAACTTTCCCAATCATTACTTCTCTCTCATTAGAGGTTACTCTTGGCACAAAAAGTAAATAAAAAAGGATAAGAGTGGTTATTACAGAGGTAATAACTTCTAAGACTCATCTAAAACTTTTGGGTTATCTCCCAATAAGTACTTTTCTTTAACGCCTTTAAGTTAGGCATGATAGTTTGAGAAGATGCTCACATAAAAAATATGAATTGAAGTAAAAGAGAGCATCAAGAAGAAAATTCAAAACACATTTAAGTCTAACCCACTTCCTATGCATAGGAATCTTGTAAGTAAACAAGTCATGAAAGAACAAAGCAACAAGCATAGGAAAGCAAAACAAGTGCAACTTCAAAAATTTCAACATAAAGAGGGAAAACTTAATATTGTTGTGATACATAAAACCATGTTTCCCTCTCTCATAATAATTTTCAGTAGCATCATGAATAAAATTAACAATATAACTATCACATAAAACATTCTTATCATGAGCCACATGCATAAAAGAATTAATACTCTCCACATAAATATAGTCATTCTTATTAATTGTGGTGGGAGCAAATCCAACAAAATAGTTATCATTATTATTCTCATCACCATAATCATCAAATATAGGAGGCATATTGTAATCATTAATTTTCTCCTCAATAGTTGGTGGACTGAAAATATCATATTCATCATTGTAATCATCATATATTGGAGGTTTGGTATCATCATAAGCAATAGAATAGCTATCTTCCAAAGCTGGGGAACTAAAAAGATCATTTTCATAAGAACTAGCTTCCCCAAGATTAGAATTTTCCATAGCATTAGCAATAATGGTTTCCAAAGAATTCATACTAACAACATTGCTATTAGCATGCAAATAAAGTTCCATAGGTTTTTTAATTTTCTCTTCAAACACTTCATGTCCTAACTCAAGATAAATACTATAAAGCTCTCTAATTTTGTTGTTGTTTTCCATTAAGCCTAACTAGTGAAAACAAGAAACAAAAAGATAAAATTGCAGAATCTAAAGGAAATAACTTCGAGCACTCACACCGGAGGATGTGAGTACCTTTTACCTTACCTCCCCGGCAACAGCGCCAGAAAATAGGCGTTTGCCGTGGGAGGTTCTTCTTCTTTAATACTTCGGTGTGAATACCTTTTACCTTACCTCCCCGGCAACGGCGCCAGAAAATAGTTTGATGTCTACGCACTTCTATTCTTGTAGACAGTTGTTGGGCCTCCAAGTGCAGAGGTTTGTAGAACAACAGCAAGTTTTCCCTTAAGTGGATCACCCAAGGTTTATCGAACTCAGGGAGGAAGTGGTCAAAGGTATCCCATCTCAAGCAACCCTACAATCAAGATACAAGAAGTCTCTTGTGTCCCCAACACACCCAATACACTTGTCAGGTGTATAGGTGCACTACGGCAAAAATATAGTGAAATACAAGTGGTATAGATAATTATAAGTGGTAACGGTGATAGAGAATAGCTTGATGGCGTGGAAAAGACTATAGTAAAACTGAAATAAAGATGGAAGCAAGCAAACATGTAACAGATCTAGTTGCAAACAGTGTTTCAATGCTTAGAAACAAGGCCTAGGGATCATACTTTCACTAGTGAACACTCTCATATAAATATATTCTTCTTTACGATACTACGCTGAACTACTCTCTGGTTGAACACTCTAATCGATGGTAGGGCTATAACAGCACAGCTCAAAGTAAGCCTTTTCCATCTAGAAAACCCCACACTGTCACCTTGAGTACTAGATGAGTCCAACAAACACCACAATTTCATAAAGATATCCAACTCCAAATATAACTCATAACAAGTATTTGTAATCTCTAGCCTAAGTGCCACCATGGTGTGCACGCTGTCACTTTCACACACATGGGGAGAGCAGAGATCTATTAAAGCACTTGAGTAGCAAGGTAGATCTATAGATTACAAGCTCATGATCACAATATGATCATGCATAGAGAGAGATGAACACATAGCTACCGGTAGAACCCTTAGCCTCGAGAGAGAACTACTCCCTCCTTATCATGGGAATCGGCAATGGTGATGGAGATGGTGGTGGAGATGGTGGTGGAGATCGATGGAGATGGATCCGGGGGCACTTCCCCGTCCCGGCAGGGTGCCGAAATAGAGATTTCTGTCCCCCGAATCTCCCCTTCGGTGGTGGCGGCGCAGCGGAACTTTTCGTGGATTTCTGATTGACTCCTTAGGGTTTTGGTATCGGGAGGCTCTTATAGGCGAAGGAGGCAAGGTCGGTGGCCGGCCAGGGGGCCCACACCATGCCCTGGCATGGCCTGCGCTAGCCCGCGCCAAGGAGGGTGTGGCCACCCTGTGGCCCCTCTCCGACTCTCCTTCTGGCTCCGTGAGTCTTCTGGTAAAATAGTAACTTTCGCTTTTGTCCCGTCCAATTCCGAGAATATTCATTTTCTGACTTCCTGGAACCAAAAACAGTAGAAAACGGGCAACTGGCACTGTGGCATCTTGTTAATAGGTTAGTCCAAGAAATCATATGAAAATTACTCCAAAGGGTGGACAAAACACAAGAAAGTAGATAAAACCAAGCATGGAACATCAAAAATTATAGATACATTTGCAATGTATGACATGCTATCGATTATTGTCGTGGAAAGTGTTCCAGACATGTCCATATGATCAAACTATGGGGTCACATGCTTGATGGTCTAGCCATATTTATGAACACAACTAACAAAATGAAGTATGAGAGAGAAGGGTTTTGAATATGTTTAGGATGATCTCAAAAGTGTTTGAGAAGGGACTAGAAGATACTTTAAGGTTCAAGAAGATTCTACAATATCTATTTTTAGAAAGTTCAAGAGTACTTTATAAGGGTACGGGAGGTTCTCAAACGATCAAAACCTACTTTGCATTGGGCGGAATAGACACCCCCATGGCCAATTCATTAGGGGGTAGTCGAGTCTCACAAAGTCTCCTTCCCCTTTGGCCGAATTGGAAAGGAGGGGAGTCCTCCTAGGACTCCTCCTTCTTGATGCAGCTAGATCTAGGGCTTGCGGTGACCTAAACAAGGACGGAAGCACCAAGGGAGGCCCCAATAAAGTTAGCATCCCATACCACAGTTGGGCCCACCTCTACCCCTTGGAGGCACCTCCTTCATGACCGAAACCGTAGGGATCCTCACATGCCCTAGGCACCCCAAACTCTCTCTCTCCCTCCCTCCCTCTCTCTCGGAAAGCTACCAGAAATCTCTACCTCCTAGATCTAATCTAGTGGGTGATCTCGGAGGAATTGATCTTTATCAAGTTGGTTCACCATCTTGTTGGTGTGGTGGGTCGCACAACGATGTGGTTATGCTACACCACCAAAACACATGTATACCTCGGAGGCATTATCTACTTCGGTGCTCGATCATGCAAATCTTCCACTACAAAGATACCCCCGTGCCCGACACTTTTTTGGGTGGCACAAGCGAAAAGTACTTGCAAAAATAATATAGCCGACGGCTGGGCATTCTCAACACCATTTTTACGCAGCAGAGACTTCTACACTGTCACATAGCCCAATAAATGTGTCACAAAATGTGCTAATCAAGAGTGATGCTTTTTACTATTGTCTTAGTTCAAAGGAGGCAAAAATTAACACCCTGTGGAATTCCCACGCTGGATGTGACGTACTTCAGACTGACTTTCCAAATTAGTATCGCTTACTGGTGGGTCCAAGCTCAGTTCCTTTCACACGAAGTAGAAAGACTGGTTAAAAAGCTACGCCCTTGCCCACTCGTTTGCCTAGCCGTCGCGTCCGTTCCACCTCGGCAGCCCCACCGGACTTCATTGCCCGCTGTGTTCACCTCCCACCCTTGGTACAAAATATGTGTATGCTCCTCTCCTCTCCCTCTCCGTCACCACTTCAGAGCACTGGCTCCTTATCTCCTTTTCATTTATTCGACATCCTTCTTGATCAAGCGCACATGGCTCAAGGAGGACCGAGCCGCCGCGATGCTCGCAATCCACCACCATGCCCCGACGCCGGAATTTCTAGATGGCTAGTACTCTCTCCATCGAACACGCTTCCTCATCAAGACGCTCTACCACCGCTTTGCCAGTTCCTTCGCCCAAACGCATAGTCGGCGTCAGTGGGCAGCATCGCAGGATCCCGGCTCCTCCTCCTCCGGGACCCGCTCCTCACATGGAGGATCCTTCTCTGATCCCCTTCCCCTAACCACGGAGCTGACGAGGGGGAGGGCGAGGAGGATGATCTGCGAGAAGGGCGTCTCCTTGCGACAATGGAGCAGTTATCGAAGCTAGAAGCCAACATGAAGAAATTCCAGGAGGACGCGCAGTTCGAGATGGAGATGGGGTTGGTGATTACCCATTCCCTACAACACCAGTAGAGACATGGTCATTCACCAAGGATGGCTACTCTGGCGTTGAGGGCTGGCATGCAAGAATAAAGGGGCCTCTGTTAATATAGTTTTAATATTTTGTAATATTTATGCAACCTTTGTTTATCAACTAGACTTCTCTCTATGCCCTCCTAGGGCGCAAACGGTAGGCATAATGCTTGATGATAGTCGACCATGGTAGGAAAGGTCTAGGCTAGAGATATTTAAAAAAGTTGAATAGATGAATTAGAGGTACCACAAAAAAATCTACATCTCATACAACATCTATCACTTGAAACTGAGTGATAGAGTATTTTGCACCGCAGGTTGCATGCAACCTTCATTCTCGGGTTTATAAGCTAGGTCAGCGTTTTGTAAGCTTCCAAGGTGGGATTAAACATCCAGATGAAAAGTGTCCTTACATCATGGCGTCCTCAGGCAACGCATACATTCCGAGTATATGTGACTAACGCAGTTATTACGTAGAACATGTGGCAACACGTAAGTAATCCATATCCTTTGGTTCGAGAAAATATCAAAAGAATCCGCACACTCTTGATACGAATCTTACAAAAAAGTATAGACTTTTCTCTACACCCTCGGGGCAACACGTCAGTCTGTAAAGCACGGTACTTAATAGATCAATCCATAGGAGCAACACGATGTGTCGACGTCCCAGATAGTTAGTACCTCTGTTCCATAATATAATCATTTTTAGCAAGTTGTTTTATCTTGCTAAAAAAGCTTACATGTTGTCATCTTCAGTCTAGATAAAACCTATGTGTGGCTGTTATTTGGAAAGGAGATAGTCTAACTCTTATCCTATCATCTTGCAACATTGCGTTTGTTCAACATGCACGCACACAGAATGTGTGATGACATAAGAAAATGCTGACAACTCGTGGACAAGGAGCAATGTAAAGACGATATCAACTAAATAGCTCTTAGACATACAACGACCCAGACCAAATAACAAAGAGGGACGTTACTCTTTAATATTTCGCTTTATTTTATTACAGATAAATCGTAGAGAGATGCAAAATCAGAAAAAACAAACATAGGCTTCACTGCTCTCGCTATAGTCTTAGGATTCTTTCGTTGTTGTCCTTGGGGTCAACGGCTCTGTCGTTCTCACTAGCCTAGGCACCGGCTTTCTTGAGGGCATCGACCTTGGCATCCTCGTGCCTGTATCCGCTACCGTGGCCATCGACATCGGCCGCGTCGACCTCGACTTCGTCCTTGGGCACATCGATGTTGCATTGTCGTGTTTATCGGCATTGTTGTGGCCGACGATATAGGGCTCAAAGTTATCGAATCCGGGGGTGGAAGCAGCGCACACTTCGTCGGCTCCGGCATAGTCGACGATAGAGGTGGAGTCGCTGGAACCATCGTGCGAAGACGTTGACAAAAGAAGCAGTTTTTAGAGGGAGGGGGGGTTGAGAGATCCCTTTTTCTGAGAGATAGCCTGGGATGGTAGTGTGAATGCTACAGGAATAGGAGTCGACTGAAGTATATTTTTCGTGCAACGGCGGAGTGCACGGATAATTTCTAGTCGGATATAAAACAAAAAAGACTTGCACGAATATGTATATGGTGCTCGACGTGAACAACATGCAGCGAGTATCATCTGCAACAATACGAAAACATCATTATCAACACAAAATAGCTAGTAAACTGTATTCGTCATTATATTTTCTAGTCTCGTATTTAATCAAGCACACAACAAAAGATAACAAAATATGTAGTACTTATATATGAACGGTTTCACATCCACAGTTCATATACCTCGAGGTTTTATTCGTCACATATGCCGCTTGTAATGTTTTTTTGAATCTGACTAGTTTTATGTATCTACGAATGGTTTCACATCGAAAGTTCACATACATCAAAGTTGTATTCCTCATGCACGCCGCTTGTAATGTTTTTCGAATCTGACTATGTTTGCATGGGACCAACATTCGCAGACCAAGTTGTTGTTCATACTTAACGTAAACCGATATGACCATGTTTCTTTTTTAATGATGCGTTGTCGTCCATCCTCGGTGTAAACCGTTACCGACATGTTTCTCTTTTGATCGTGCTTCGTAGAACATGGCCGCATCGATGTTTCGTAGGTAACTTTTTTTTGCACTCAACAGTTTAACTTTTTTTGCAATCAACGTGATCGAGATTCAACGCGAAAAAATAGTCTATGACTGTGTTTGCATCTAACTTTCGCTCACAACGGTATCGTGGTCAATATTTACGCAGTCAACGATCTCGCTTTCAACGGTATCAACACATTTTGCTTCTAATATAATGTTTGCGTGGAACATGGCTGCATAGATCTTTCGCATACGACCTAATCGTGCTCACCAATTTTGTAGTCAATTTCTTTTTAGATTGAACGGGTTCGAGATTTAACACGAAAAAGAAATTTATGACCGTGTTTGTATTCAACGTGTTCGCATCTAATTTTCGCTCTCACTGGTATCTCAGTCAACGTTATCAAAATTAATGGTTTCGCTTTTCAACGGGGAAAGAAGCCAAGAAAGGGGGAGATAAAAAATCAGAAAAAACAAAGAAATGCAAAATAAGAGAAACAAAAGATGATACATACATATCTCTCGCGTCTCATCGTGAAGCCCCTCACGACCGCCTCCACCATCATCGTCGGGTCGAGCTCCAATGCCAGTGCCACCTCGTACCCAGGTTGACCGCCACCACTCAGCAAGAGAGCGAGAGAAGGCCTAAGCCTGGCTAGAAAGACAACTCGTTTCGTGTCGGGTCAGCCTCGTGGGATCTGCAGCGCCGGCTCCAGGTATGTTCAGTGGAGCATCGCATGTAGCTGACCACGAAGGCGAGTCGGAGCACGACGGAGATAGTGGGAAAAGAACCTAGCTAATACGCTCAAGTGAAGCGTGGCTAGAAAGACACTCCGCTGCATTTCGGGTCAGCCTTGTGGGTAGCTACATCGCCAGCTCAGGGTGTGTTCACCGGAGCGGTGCATGCGCCTGACCACAAATACGAACCGAAGCATGGTGGAGACGACGAGAATATAACCTTTCTAATGCATTGTATAGAGAAAATATGAGAATGAGCAATTTATACTAACGCGGCAGGCGAGAGTTTTCTTAGCCACGACGTCTCCTGACCTACAATGCCAGCTTAGGTCCGAACGGGACCCACAATACAATATCACCTTGAAAACCCGCGGACTTGTACGATCTCGCTCTCCTCCTGTGAACCCGTGTCATCTATGACCTACGCTGACAGACGATATTGGTTCACGTATCGGCTCTTGATGGCCACCAGGAACCGCGCACGTCTACATAGTAGGCCGCCACATTGGCTTTCAGCGGGCCCCATGATCGCGAGAAACCACGGCTGGCAGGGCCTACGGCGCCACGTATGCTCTCAACGGGCCCCATGACCGAGAGAAACCGCGGCCATCATGGGCTCACGAAGCCACGCATTGTCTATGAATGGGCCCTCTCACCCGACGGGTACGGAGGCGTGTCACGTCGGGAACGCCTCTCACACAGGGCGGTCTTACACACATACACTGATGGCGGGCCTATGGCATACGCGGTCTACCGTGCGGCGACACGGAGTATGACGGGGCGCACGACAACCGTCTGCGGCCAGGAATCTTGCATCTGGCCCTGCCTCCCGAAAGAGCAGGGCTCCGTTGCGACCGCGTGTCCTCTTCATTGTCCATCCCACGGCCGAAAATAATCTGAACGACGTGGATAACAGTTTCAGTCAAAACAATCTGGCGCTATTATTTACTCTAATGTGTATAAAAGAGATGATTATGTGCAATTATGTAATGTTTTTATGTGAAAACGTTCGCATTATACCTTGCACAACAGAATAATGCGCCACCGTGTAGTGTAGACAGGGCTATATTACACTTCGCTTAGTCATGACACGTGTTTCGCTGACTGGTGTGGTCCATCTCGTCTGGCGGTTATAATAAGAGTAGTCGTCCCCCGTCTTCTCTATCTCTTATTCTTTCCAAAATTTATTCATTCTACCAATGATCATGAGCATGGAGCGATCGATGAACACGCGTAGGCCTCCCAGTCCTATCCTATCACGGGGAACCACTAGCAGCCTAGACTGCTAGCCGGTCAATGTACGGTTAACCCAGACTAGTTTTCTTTCTCGCATTTTAGAAAAGTTTCTATTTTCCCCATTTTGAGCTCTCGATTCGATAACGATGTTTGCTTTGTAAATATCAGATTCCGGCATGAAGGTCAGACCCGATTTGGCACGATATCTACACACATACGAAGAAGCGGTGCTTGTGCAGCCTGACTCCGTAGTGCCGCGTGGCGTTCGAGGGAACGGACCTTAACCATAGATTTGGGTTGCAATTCCAAATGCGCAAAGTGTTTGTTCATCTAGTGGTATGACCAGCCACACTCATTGTTGCTACAATGCTTTATAATGACAATGTGGTGGGAGAGCAGCCTAGAGGAAGCAAAGCATGAGTTCGAACGGAAAAACATGAGCTCTAGTGGATGCACGCCGAGGAGATGGATGCAACGAGGGCCAATTTAATTGATATCTCTAAAACCCTGCGCTCAGGTACGACCAAGCTAGATGCCCTTTAATTATCATGACTGGAAAGTTATTCTTGTACAATGGTCTATAATATGTACTAATTAATTGCGAGTATTGTGCTAATTAACTAGTTTGTAAGATTTGATAGCGTGATTTATTTTTCCCATATGTTTATATATATAGTTATGATTACTTTTGAGATTTTTTTAAAAAATTAAGACCAAACTCACTGCTTCTGCACTTAGCAAAAAATTCAGATACATTCCCGCACTTGTCTTATTGTCTCACTCGAAGATATCCCCACCAGTTCCAACACTTGACTCATTGTCCCAGCTTCGACCGGCGTCATCAAGACCATTGTGCAGATCCCTGACCCGCCACCGGCTTCCACCATCGTCGTGCAGACCCGTGTCCCACCGCCTTCTTCCACCGTCGCCGGGCAGATCCATGTCTCACCGCTTTCTTCCACCGTCACCATGCACATCCCTATTGCCCCCCGCATTCGCTGGTATGTCCCCTATCTTAAGGGCAAAATTTTACTAGGTATTTTGGATTGGTATATTAAATAGATCTATAGAGCATGACATGGGGATCGTTAAAATAATATTCTTTAAGATAACTTGTATATTGAATCAATGGATTCATCTCTTCTCACAATTATGAGCTTAAACGTCAAGTAATAATTGATATGAACAATAAAATCCTCACTGATATGAGATTTGCGAATCGTGTCCTCATCTGACCTGTCGTTCCTTTACATATGAAGATTACAAAGGTTATTCGATGCATTTAAGTTAGCCAAGTTACTGCATTGCTGAAAAATGTGCTATGTGCAAAGATAAGATGATTTTGTTGTATTTTATTTATCATCATGCTCAGGTCATATCCGAGAAGGCATCCAATTAGCTGAAGCCTTGTAATGATGTACATAGAAAAATTCATGTTTATTTATGTTGTGCTACTTTCTAAGATATACTTACCGACTTAATTTGCTGCATTGTATTTACAGTATCCATCTTAATCAGACCAGTACACACTCAGGAATCATTCCATTTGTGCAACACATGCTTTGATGTATGTAGTTAAATTTTACAATATATAGTAACATGTGTTATTTGCTAAGCTATGTTTGCCAACTAACTTAGCTGCAACAAAATGTGCAACATTCAAGTATTTCTCATCTCTTAGGAGGCAAGAGGTGTCTTTCTATTGCCATGTTCGTTGCAGTATGCATCTCCAAGACAAAGAGGAATCTTAGGACAATACTATTAGGCATCTCTAGGACACACTGAAATGTGAAGATGAAGATATTAGGCAACTCAAAGAGAAAGTGGCAACGTCCACATTGCATATTGCATATCAGTGAGCTGACTACAGGATTCAAAACAACAATTTCAGTCCCCTTTGATGATGCTGGTGAACTTCAAAAGTTTGTTTATAGGCACTTCATCTCAGAGGCATCTAATGTAGATGACATGGAGATCAACATGATGTTACCACACCCATATGCACAAGCTGAAAAACTTCTGTAGTCGGCTATGCAAGTAGATGATAGTCTTACTGGAATTTAAAAGCGTCACACATGCTCGTACAAGGCTGATCCTGCAGAAGATAACTTTGACCTTAAGCCAGACGATTATGGATACAAGTATGGCCCTTACAAACACGACCGTGCTACTTGATGACCCACAAGTATAGGGGTGTATCGCAGTATTTTCGATAAATAAGAGTGTCGAACCTAACGAGGAGCAGAAGGTGCTGGCTAGTGGTATGGATCAGAAATTCTCTACAAATACTTAGCAAACAGATTTTTAGGGTTTTTTGATAAAGCAAGCAAACAAATAGTAATCAACACCGGGGAAGTTTCCCCTAAGAACTATGCAAGACTCAACCCAATTTTTACAACAATATGGAGATGGTGATGAGGGTGCTGATGGTGATGATGGTGGTGATGATGATGAAGATGATCCCGATGAAGTCCAGCTTGATGGTGGTGTTGATGGCGACGATCCCCCCTCTTCGGGAAGGAATTCCCCCGATAGAAATCTGTCTGCTGGAGAGATCTTTCTCTCTCTCTCTCTCGGTGTTTTCCGCCCCGCAGAGGCGGTGGAATCTTTCTGTGGTCGGCCCCCAAGTTTTAGGGTTTTGGGAGGATTATATACGCCAGAGGGGAGAGCCAGAGGTGGGCCAGGGCGGCCACACCACCTGGTGGCGCGGCCTAGGATGGCCCGCGCCAGGGGGTGGTGTGGGCCCCCTATGGCCCATCTCCACTCCTCCTTCTGTCTTCCTTCGTCTTCTGGAAAAATAGGATTTTCCGTATATTTTCCCGGATTTTCTAATCTTCGCGAATTTTGCCTCCAAACAGCACCTTTTCCATCAGAATCCTGACTGCAGCGGTCCATGCTCCAAAAGTCATCAACCATGCAAAAACAGATGAAATAACATAAGTATCATCTCTTAATATGAAATATATCAATGAATAACAGTAAATTATGATATAGAATAGTGATGCAAAATGGACGTATCAACTCCCCCCAAGCTTAGACTTTGCTTGCCCCCAAGCGAAACTGAGCTCAATAAACATGACCTCGGGTTTATGGAGTGAAGAGTCGATAAAAGAATACGGACAAGAAGCATCACATTCATCAATACATAGATCATAATAGAAGAGAACTCACTATTTATAACTTAACTTGTAATAAGTAAAGGAAACACAATAAAGATACATAAAGTAAATCATAATTGGTAATGGCAAACTTAGCTCTTGGTCGAAGAATAGTTGATAATTTGCTGGAGTTCACAAATAACTGATTTTCAATGATAGCTTTCAAAGTAGTAGACACCAAGATAAGAACAATGTGCAAAACAAGGAACATAAGAACATGATTGAATAAATCATCATATGAATGAATGAAACACAATAACTCAAAATACTTGCTAAGATAGAAGGGAATAGGGTTACTGACTCAACTAAAAAGTAAAAGAAAGGCCCTTCACAGAGGGAAGTAGGGATTTCAAGTTTCATAAAGAGCTTCCAAAAATTATGATACTTATCAGCTTTCAGCTCTCATTGCCCCTATCATAGGCATCTTTAGGTGGTTAAGGTTAAAGTGATCAAATACGAGGATATGCTTGACAAGTTGTAAATTGAGAATCTCATGTCCCTTGAATACGAGGGCCGCTCCTCATGCTACTCAAGTTTAGTCACCGGTAAGTTCTTGTCATCGTAAGCACATGTGTATCATAGAGAACCGCCAACGGGGTACCCCTTGCCCGATGATACGGAAGAATCCCCATATCAAAATGACAAGGCAAGCAGACAACAAACATCTTAGCAATCTTCTTATTTCCCATGGGAATATGGTGCTTTTTTCTCTCTTTCCTCTTTTCATAATTTCTTTTTTCTTTTTCTCTTTTTTTTTCTCAATATCGGACTCTTTTTTTTATAAGAAGAATGCTTCATAGATGCTCGTTATGGTTACGCTGCAAGTTTCCACCATGTCAACATGGATTAGACCAGTGGCCCAGGCGTTTCTCTAACACACATGCATAACTCCATGGACTTACAAGCTCCCCTTTCATTTCACACCGACGACATCCATAGACAAAAGAACATGATATCAACTAAGTACAAAGTATTAGTGGAATGTTGAAAGCGTTCCCCATGAAAGCATGGTTCTGCTAATTCACAACTTACAAAGCGCAAGCATATACGCAACATAGATGGGCACAATGGTTCAAGCTTATTAAGTGCAAGAAAGTAAAGTGTGCCATCAAGTTTGTGAGAGCTTTAATCACTAATTTTCACATAACAAGTTTAATTTGGAAGGTAGATAAAAAACATGAATTTACTTGGAATAGCAATAATGCTAATAGATAGGTATGGTGGACTCAAATGGTATGGGTTTGGTTTAAGGAATGGATGCACGAGAAGAATTCCCTCTCAGTACAGGTTTTTGGCTAGCAAGGCTGGGTAGCAAGTATAAGAGTTGAAGGAAACAAACAAACAAACAAACAAACAAACAAACAAATGATAAAGACAAACATGTAATCTTCCTTGGAAGCACAAAAGATCTTAACTAGAGAATACTAAACTTATGAGCAAATCAAGAAAGAAAGATGATGAAATTATATTTCTTTAGAGTACTTTTATCTTTTTCATTCAACTCTCAAAAATAGTGTTGCTACTGACCAAGCCAGGTTTGCCAAAACCAACCAAATTAACTCAATGATCCCAAAGTGATACCAATACTAACAACAAGATCAATCATATAACCACGAATTGAAAACTAATATAAGCTATGCAAAAGAGTAAATGATAGAACTTCTCATTAATATTCCATAACGGTAACTCACACCAAGGGATACATATCTAACAAGAGAGGGGACACTTACATAATGCAAACCATCCTACATGATAACTTCTCTATTCATGATATGACTTTACTAAAAAGGTAAAAAGATAGAAGATAGTGATGTGATATCGCGGCACTCCCCCAAGCTTGGAACAAACCAAGGGGATGCCAAACCTGATGATGAATTACTCCTTTGGTGGTGGTGGTATCCTCTTGATGAGCTCTTTGATCAATTTCCCCAAGTCCTCGATCTCAAAGGTGAGATTGCTAATAAGCTGCGAGTTTTGCTCAATGCGGCTCATGATCATGTCGGGTTGCGAATTCTAGCTCTTGTGATGCTTTCCCCACTCTTCCTCCTTGAAGTCTTCTTTTCTTGCATGGCTAGAATGAGGCAAATCCCAATTGGAGGGTAATTTCCCTTTGGGCATATTCTGGTATTGATGCTCATGGATAAGAGTATGGAAAGGATTCTTGGTGCGTGGAGGAAGTGACCAGGGATATGAACGGTGATGAGGAGGCTTCCCTCCAATTGACATAGTCCTGGCAGGGTTTGCCACCACTCCAATGCTCGCAATGGTAGTGCCGGTGTGCTTTGCCTCCTCTTCATCTTCACTCTTGATCTCCATCTCCTGCCCGGGGTCCTGGAGATCTTCCTCCATAGGCTCCTTTCCCTTATACTTGGCGGACACCATTGTGCTTCTAAGCTTTCAAAAATAGTTCCTGGCAGAAACAGATCGAAACAAAAACACGACGAAAACACGATATGAGAACCTCAGGGGATCCGGGGGATTATATATTATGAAGATTCACAACAAAAGGAAGGTACTGGGAGAAAACGGGTCGGAGACGGAGTCCGGAGTGGCCACACCACCTGGTGGCGCGGCCAGGGGTGGGCCCGCGCCACAGGGTGGTGTGAGCCACCCTGGCTCCATTTCCGTCCCTATTTCGCTTCATAACTTTCCTTATTGTCTAAAAACTGCAAAAATATAGTTGGATAGTATTTTCGTGAAACTTTTCTTACTAGAACTGTTACCTATTTGAAAACGTACTCTTCAGGCCTCTGAATTTGGTATCTAGTAGATTCTTTCGGAGTCACCACTTGAATAACATCAATATCTTCACCTTCATACACTTATTGTGAGTCATGAAACCTTTCACTTTCTCATTACACCATTATCTCCACTAACCTTGAAACTTCTTTCACACAAAACTTCACACAGTTCTCATTAGCAACATTAGTATAAGTGAAGTTATAAAACCTTTTGAACCCAACTTCAACTTAAAACCATCAAAACATAAGCTACTGTAGCAACTCCTTCTGAAAACCCAAAAAGAATTCAAAAAGGAAATCGAATAAAGAAGCAAATGCAAGAGTGGCAAAATCTGTCAAAACAGACAAGCAGGTAAATATCAATTTTTTCGAAATTCTTATGTTGCTCAAATAAAAAAGTTCAAAACTAACTAAAGTTAAATAACAACCTGGGGCAGAATCACAAAAAATTACAGCTCAATCCGACATACAGAGGTCTCTCACGAATTTTTACGGTGAAGCACAAAAATCTGTTTCGGGACAGCAACTTCCCCAAATATTACTTCTCTCTCATTAGAGGTTGATCTTGACACAAAAACCAAACAAAACGGATAAGGAGCGGTTATTACCGAAGTAATAACTTCCAAGACTCAAATAAACAAAAAAAACTGAAAGCGAAAATAAACTGGGTTGTCTCCCAAAAAGCTTTTTCTTTATAGCCATTAAGATGGGCATGATAATTTTGAAGATGCTCACATAGGAATATGAATTGAAGTGAAAAAGAGCACTAAAAAGCAAAATTACACATGTTTAAGTCTAACCCACTTCCTATGCAAGGGAATTTTGTAAACAAACAAGTTGTTGAAACCAGAGGCTACTTGCATAAGAAGGCAAAAGAAGTGCAACATAAAAACTTTCAGCATAAAACGAGGAAACTTGATATTATTGAGATGCATAAGAACACTTTTCCCTCTCTCATAGTAACTTTCAGTATCATGCATAAACTTAACAATATAACTATCACAAGGACCATCGTAGCAATGCTCACTTATTCTAACAGAAAACACAGGAATACTAGCTCTCATAACACTACTATGTGAAACAATATTAGAGGTATCCTCACAAAGGATAGTGTGTCCCTCTTCTACATATTTAGTGACAAAGTCTTTCACATTTGCTATTATAGGTTCATCAACCATTTGTTTATCAGGTTCAACAACTTTATGTGTACTTTCATTAACCATACTAGCTATCATAGAATGTTCCTTTATCTTAACTGGGAAAGGCATTTTCTCAATGTAAGGTTCAGGTAAAACATGATTAGCAGTATAAACTTCAGTATTTCTTGCAGGAACACCCTTAGCAACATCTTTATAAGGTTCATGATACTTATTCCACTTCTTTTTAGGCACTTCAATGTAAGAAGCAAAAGCCTTAAAATAAGAAGCAATAGCTTGAGAGTCTAGACCATAAGCATTTTTAATGTTTTGAAAGTCATCAGTTCCCATAAAAGATTCAATGCATTCATAATCATAATTTATACCCGACTTTCTACCTTTTTCATTCTCCCAAGCTTCATCATTGTCTTGAATACAGTCCAGAAGATCCCATTTAGCTTCTTCTTCTTCCATGCGAGTGAATGATCCAGCACAAGAAGCATCCAATAAATCCTTATCATGAAGAGAAAGCCTTGCATAAAAGTTATTGATAATAATATTGTTGGGGAGCTCATGAATGGGACATTTGAGCATTAGTAACTTCAATCTCCCCCAAGCTTGAGTTGTACTCTCTCCATCAAGAGGCCAAAAGTTGTATATTTGATTCCGATCTTTATGAATCTCACTAGGAGGATAAAACTTTGAATAAAAGAGAGGTACTATTTCCTCCCATTCCAGAGCTTGACCATTCTTCAACAGCTTATACCATTCCTCAGCTCTTCCTTTCAGTGATAATGAGAATAACTTCTTCTTAACTTGATTTGTAGTAATACCTGCACACTTGAACAACCAGCATAATTCGTGTATAAAGAGCAAATGATCACCAGGATGGACAGTTCCATCCCTAACATAGTAGTTATCCATAACACGATCAATAATTCTTGTAGGTATTTTGAAAGCATCATTCTCAGCAAGTAGTGGTTCATCTACTACCTTAGTAGTGGTAGTAGCATTACCAAATAAGAAACTCGGCGAATTATCCATAACGAAAATAAAGCAACTAACAGAAGTAAACAATACTCACAGTAGAAGTTTCCTTTACCAGTTCCACTCTCCAATAGCGCTTCACTCCCCGGCAACGGCGCCAGAAAATAGTCTTGATGACCCACAAGTATAGGGGGTGTATCGCAGTATTTTCGATAAGTAAGAGTGTCGAACCCAACGAGGAGCGAAAGGTGCTGGCTAGTGGTATGGATCAAGAATTCTCTGCAAATACTTAGCAAACGGATTTTTAGGGTTTTTTGATAAAGCAAGTAAATAAAGTACGAGTAAATAAAAGACAGTAGGAATAAATTCAGCAAGTGGCCCAATCCTTTATGCAGCAAAGGACAAGCCGGTTGTATTACTTAAGATGACCAAACGTTCTCGAGGACACATGGGAAGACTGTCAAGTGCTTTCGCTTCATATAGTTGATTAATCTTCTTTAGCTTGCTAAGTGTTGTGTGGGTGAACCTATGCTAATGTATTGACCTTCCTAAGACTAATACATACTTGTGATTAAACCCCTTGCAAACATCCATAAGTACAAGAAAGTAATTAAGGTAGAAACCTAACCACAGCTTTAAACTCTAAGACCCTGATGTCCCTTGTGTAATGGTTTCCTAACGGGGGTTCAGGTTTCTGTCACTCCGGCAACCCCTACGATTAGTAGCCAAATACACAATGCATTCCCCTAGGCCCATATAGGTGAAGTGTCATGTAGTCGATGTTCACATGACACCACTAAAAGAAGTACACCACAACTTAAATATCAAACTATTGAATCATTCTGAACACAATTCCACTACTAACAACATGACTTCTCCCATGTCCTCAAGAACAAAACAAACTACTCACAAGACATCATATGGATCATGATCAGAGATGGAATAATGATGTGTAACAATCTGAACATAAACAATAATTCAATGGTTCACTCAATAGCATCAACTACAAAGAGTAATCAACACCAGGAAAGTTTCCCCTAAGAACTATGCAAGATTCAACCCAATTGTTACAGCAATATGGAGATGCTGATGAGGGTGCTGATGGTGATGATGGTGGTGATGATGATGATCCCGATGAAGTCTAGCTTGATGATGGTGTTGATGGCGACGATCTCCCCTCTCCGGTAAGGAATTCCCCCAGCAGAAATCTGTCTGCCGGAGAGATCTTTCTCTCTTGGTGTTTTCCGCCGCGCAGAGGCGGCGGAATCTTTCTGTGGTCACCCCCCGAGTTTTAGGGTTTCGGGAGGATTATATACGCCAGAGGGGAGAGCCAGAGGTGGGCCAGGGCGGCCACACCACCTGGTGGCTCGGCCTAGGCTGGCCCGCGCCATGGGGTGGTGTGGGCCCCCTGTGGCCCATCTCCACTCCTCCTTCTGGCTTCCTTCGTCTTCTGGACAATAGGATTTTCCGTATATTTTCCCGGATTTTCTGATCTTCGTGAATTTTGCCTCCAAACAGCACCTTTTCCATCAGAATCCTGACTGCAGCGGTCCATGCTCCAAAAGTCATCAACCATGCAAAAATAGATGAAATAACATAAGTATCATCTCTTAATATGAAATATATCAATGAATAACAGTAAATTATGATATAGAATAGTGATGCAAAATGGACGTATCACTACTTTTTATGGGAAGAATTTGGGATCTCTTTAAAGGATGATGTTTGTTAAGTCATGGCTAAACAAGGTGTTATATTTTGTTTAGGTTTATGTAGTACCGTGGAACTGATAGCTACTTATGTCGTATATGTTGTGAACTTGTGATCATATTTGAAGCATAATGTGTGATGCTTATTATGATTATCTATGATTTCTAGTAATTAAGCTAACCCTAAATATAGAAACTACCGAGTTGTGCTGGCCACGCACAGCTGCCACGGCACCTAGGAAATTCCAGCCTACAATGGGCCACGACGTTAACTCCTTCCTGCCATGGAACCGCTAGGTCGGCAGATGATATTCTAGCGAGCCAAAAAGGCGTCACATATGCAATTTCACCGACACGGTTATCTCTCGCGGTTTTTTTGCCGCGCCAGCGCGAGCATGGCGATTAAGTGTGTGCTTCGGCATCTATAAGCACCAGGTCCCAACGTTTAGGTTGTAGTGTTCAAGATGAGAAAATTCTTGCAGAATGAAGTATAATCTATCCCAAAAGTCGGAGGACTTCATCGACAACATAAATAACTCTGCTACGTCGATGTGATTGTTTACTTGTCAAGGGTATAACCTTGTTACCTGCATCTCGATGGTGATCTTGGGTTATTATTGTGCAAGGTATTTTTTATATAGCATGTTCCCAACATTCTTTTCCTGGCCACAGAGGGAACACTACCCGTTAGATGGCCTTTGTCTTTTGGGGATCTAAGCATTGTATAAAATGCAATTTCCACACCAAATATATGCTAGTTGAAAATATTTGTATTTAGAGACAAGATGCACTCCACGATTCTCAAAAGTGAGCCACCCCTGAAAGTTCTTGGAATCCATAGACTTTACTAAGTATGATAACCATGATCAAGGTTCCAAGACACATAGTCCTCTTGATACCACAACACCACCACCTCGATAGAATTCTGAAACTCAAGCTATTGGATCCATCTCGTCCTGACCATAGGAATGCCATAAATAGATTACACAACCTTTGCCTTGGAACAACTACTCAAACTTGATAATGGGGTTGGAACATATGACGAAGATGAGATCAAATCGATATTTGGGGGGAGGTTAAATCATGCCAATGGTCCATCTAGAAGAACATGGATGCACTATACATGATAACACCATTACCGGTGATGTGTCTAGCTGTAAGCTTTTGAAGAAATGTTTAACTGAAAGAATTTTCAAAAAATCATCTTCTTGAAAACATTTATGGAGTCCATTTGGTCATGAGAGAAAATGTTCATGAATTTATAATTCAGGATCCACAACTGACAGGGCATTTCCTTCCCTAAGTGGTTTTGGTATTTGATGATAACACATGTGTCAGACTAATCGTTTGCTAAGTGTATTTCAGGACAACTTTGTTTGCAAAGCATTCCGTTTCCCTCAAAAAGGCCAATAGCAATAATCGGTTTTTCCTAATTCTATTAGTTGAGTCGTAGTAAAAAAAGTACTATCAAGAGGGGGTCCGCATCGGAAAGTTTGGATGAAATCAACTCAGTTTTTAAGCCCATCTAGCTTTCCCTCAATGGTTGAGACTGGAAGTGTTTTTGCTCTTGTTGTTGCACATGTACTGTCTATGAGGTCCGGTAGTACCGGATTTTTCATTTGGTAGTACTGCATGGCGGTACCGAATATGCCTGAACGGTTTTGTGAGCCTAGGCTCCTCTTCTCCCTGGTCCGGTACCTCCATCCGGCACTACCGCCTTGTCTGGTAGTACCGCTGCTACTTCCGGTACTACCTCTCAGCGGTACTACCGGTTGAGGCAGACGCGTGATACCGTAGGAGACAGAGGCTTCGTTGCCTCTTCGTGGCCTCGTCCGGTACCAGTCCTGTAGTACCGTTCATATCCAGCACTACCTCTTATGGTTTCGGTAGTACCGGTCCGGCTAGTCAGCAATGGGAAGATTCCCTTCTTGGAGTATAAAAGGGTCATTCATCTCAAATGAGAAGTTTGCCTATTTTATCTCTTTCCTCCATTGTTCTTGAGCTGTAATTTCCCTAGATCTCCTCCCCTAGTGCTCCAATCTACTTGATTTGTTGGGATTTGGTGGAGGAGGTCTAGATCTAGGGTTTCACCAAAGCAAAGTTGATTCCCCCTTGTTTTCCTTTGTGGATCTTGTTACTCTTGGGTTCTTTGAACCCTAGATGGAAGAGGTCGGTCTTGGAGCTCGTTCATTGGTTGTAAAGCTTCAGGATCATGTTGGGAGACTCCAACTATGGTGGAGGTATACTCAACAAGTTTGTAAAGGTTTCAGTCATGACCTTCAAGGTCACCGCATAGTGGAACGGGTGCTTGCCGAGAGGCAGGTGCTTGGGAGAATAGGGTGAGGCCTTTTGTGATGCTGGTGGTCTTAGTACCACCCACCCCTCCAACGGAGACGTACTTCCCCTCAAAAGGGAGGAACTTCGAAAACATCTCTGTGTATACTCTCGGTTATTTCTATCCTTTACTCTTTTTTGATTGTTGCTTGCTTGCTTGTCATATAAGTTCTCTCACCTAGTTGCATATCTAGAGAACTTACTTTGTGTTAAGCCTTAATTTGAAAAGAAGCTAAAAATTGAGTAGCGCCTATTCACCCCCATCTAGTCGTTTATACCGATCTTTCAATTGGTACCAGAGCAAGGTGCTCTTGTTTGGCTTAACCGCCTAAGAGAAGTATGAGTGACTCGAAGGGGAGTGAAACCACTCCCGAAGTAACACCCATCACTAAGAGAGAGCTTGACGAATCGATTGATTTGATCCGTCAAGAGATGAGAGCCATGTGTGAGTTATACCTTGGGAAGAAGGAGATTATTGTTGCCGATGCCATTGATAATCAATCAAGTGGTTCCAAACCGGTGGAAGATCCCATTGATGGCTCAATGCACGGCGCCCAGAAAAGTGCTGGTACGTGGTTGATGTAGAGCTTGTTGGGAACCCCAAGAGGAAGGTATGATGAGCACAACAGCAAGTTTCCCTCAGTTATGAAACCAAGGTTTAATCGAACCAGTAGGAGCAAGGAAACACCCCAAAGGTGTTACTAGCTGAGCTTTGGCAGGGCGCACTACCGGTGCTAGTGGCAACGTGGAGACCTGCACAACACAACCACAGAACTTTGTCCCCAACTTGCGATGAGGTTGTCAATCTCACCGTGTTTTGCGGAAAACAAAGGATTAAACGTATCGAATGGAAAGAAGTAATAGTTTGCAGAAAGTAAACACAAAGAAGTAAACAGTTGTAGATTGTATGTAAAAGACAAGGACCGGGATCCATAGTTCACTAGAGGTGACTCTCCTTAAGATAGATAACATGCTGGGTGAACAAATTACAGCGGGGCAATTGACAAACACCGAGAAAGCAATACATGCATATACTAATAATCTTGACTCCTTTGAGACTTGATTGGGCATTACAACATTATACATAGACCGCCATCCAACTGCATCTATGACTAATAATCCACCTTTAGGTTATCATCCGAACCCCCTCCAGTATTAAGTTGCAAGCAATAGATTATTGCTTTACGAACTGCGTGTAAAGTAAACAATACGATTGTTCTATGAACAAAGGATTGTTGTTTTCTCCCTAGTAGCAACAGCACATCTAGTACCTTAGAGATTTCTGTCACTTCCCCAGATTACCAGAGGCATGAACCCACTATCGAGCATAAATACTAACTCTTGGAGTTGCTAGCATCTACTTGGCCAAGATAGCTACTAACAACGGAAAGCATGCAAGATCACAAATAACAAAGACATGATAGAATCAATAATCAATCTGAAATAGCATCTCAATATCCATCGGATCCCCACAAACACAACATGCAGAATTACAAATAGATGATCTTGATCATGAACGGAGCTCACAAGATCTAAACATGAAAGCACAAAGGAGGAGAACCAGCCATCTAGCTACTACATGGATTTGTAGTCCAAGGATGAACTACTCACGCATCACACCGAAGGCTTGCATGGTGATGAAGAAGGCTTCCAGGGTGAATTCCCCTCTCCGGCAGGGTGCCAGGAAGAGCTTCAGATCCCTCCTGATCTAGGGATGGAGATGACGGCGGCTACAGACTTTCGTGGATTTTTGATCGGGCCCTTAGGGTTTTCGTCCCGAGGGCAATATATAGGCGAAAGGAGAGGCCGAGGGGGTGCCGGGAACGGCCACACCACCCCCTGGCGCGGGCCAGGCCTGGCCGCGCGACTAGGTGGTGTGGTGGCTCCCTGGCCCCTCTCCGTCTCGTATTTTGGCACTTGATGACATCCGGAAAAATAGGCACTTTGGCTTTTGTCCCGTCCAATTCCGAGAATATTCATTTCCTGACTTTCCTGGAACCAAAAACAGCAGAAAACAGGTAGCTGGCACTGTGGCTCTTGTTAATAGGTTAGTCCAAGAAATCATAAGAAAAGTACTCCAAAGTTGGAACAAAACACAAGAAAGTGGATAAAACCAAGCATGGAACATCTAAAATTATAGATACATTTGCAATGTATCAACATCCCCAAGCTTAACTCCTGCTCGTCCTCGAGTAGGTAAGTGATAAAAAGAAAGAATTTTTTTGAGGTGACATGCACCATCAAAGACTTGATCAAAGTATTTGCAAAACATTCAAAGCTAGGATCATAGTACTTCAATCATAGCATGAAAGACAAAGTTCTAGCAATAAGACAAAGAAACTATGATGCAACATGAAAAGGCACAAACAAAAGATTCATGAATAACAATGCTTTGCAAGACGTTTGTTTGTTTCACATAAAGAAAACATAGCATAATAGTATTCAGCTTGTCCCTCAATAGAGTAGCAAATATAAATGCATAGGAAACCTTGAAAGTTCATAAAAGTGACTAGATACAATAGTTTAAAACAAGCAATATCAAAGTATGCATCAATCAACTAGTCTTGGGACAATGCACATAGAACTAAGAATGGCCACTATGCTCTCAAAGTAGGTGCATAAAGACAGAAGGTGGAGACTCAATATAATGGTGGAAGAAAAGTCTTTGTAAAAGGAAGTAGGGATTCAAGTCTCATAAAGAGCTTCCAAAAATTATGGTACTTGTAGCTTTCAACTCTCATTTCCCCTATCATAAGCATCTTGAAGTGATTAAGGTTAAAGTGACACAACTAAGAGGATATGCTTGACAAGTTATAAACCGAAATCTCATGCCCCTTACTTACAAAGACCAATCCTCATGCTACTCAACTTCAGTCATGAGTAAGCTCTTGTCATTGTAAGTACATGTGTATCATTAAGAGCCGCCAACGGGGTACCCCTTGCACATGATACGGGAGCTTTCCCATAATCAAAATGACAAGGCAAGCAGACAATGAGCATATCAGCGATCTTTTTATTTGCTATTTGCATAGGTTCTTATTGAGGATGCTTCATAGAGTGCTCATTATGCTGATGCTGCAAGTTTCCACCATGATTAGGCATGGCTTAGCTAGCGGCCTAGGCGTTTCTCTAACACACATACAAACTCCATGATCTTACAAGTTCCACTTTTATTTCACACCGCCGGGATCCGTAAGCAAAAGAACATGATATCAACGAGGTACAAAGTACAAGTGCAATGTTGAAAGCGTTCCCCATGAAACATGGTTCTGCTAATTTCAACTTATAAAGCGCAAGCATATACGCAACAAAGAAGGACCCAATGGTTCAAGTTTATTAGATGCAAAAAAGTAAAGTGTGCCATCAAGTTCGTGAGAGCTTTAATCACTAGTTTTCTCATAACAAGTTTAATTTGGAAGGTAAACAAAAGCATGAATATACTTGGAATAGCACAAGCTAGTAGGTAGGTATGGTGGACTCTTTGGAATAACTTGGTTTAGGGATTTGGATGCATGAGTGGAACTCATACTTGGTTGTGGAGGTTAGCAAAAGACTAGGAGCGACAAACTAAGAGAGCAATGGCCATAATCATGCAGAGCAACAAAACATCATTGATCAAAGCATAAAGTGATACTATAAGTTGAAAACTAAAGGATCATAAAGGCTATGGTGACTTGGGATAGTCATAACATGGTGTGAGCATGCGCCAAGTCAACCCAAATAAAGCATCAAAGGAGAATACCACTATACTATGCTTTAATATGCTAAAACAACGCATGATTCATCCAAGGCACATTAAGCGATCTCAATTGTTTATAACAAGTCATGCTACAACAAAGAATACTAAGCATAAATCCAAAACAATATCAAGCATGGCATGACAAAGCATAGGCCACAGTCAAAAACGAGCTCTTTTTACCACATAAGCATGAACTTTCCTACTCTTTTCCAAACCAAACCAAACTATTTGCAAACCAATGTATGAAAGAGGGGGTCCAACCAATTTATTCAGAAAACTAAGCAAACCAAAGAAAACGAAAACAAAAAAGAAGACGCTCCAAAAAAACACAATTGTGCATGAAACAATAAAAATGAAGCGTTTGGAAGAAACCTAGGATTTTTATTGATGAAGAAGGGGATGCCTTGGGCATCTCCAAGCTTTGAAGCTTGTACTTCTTGGATATTTCTTGGGGTGACACGTGTGGCATATCCAAGCTTGAGCTTTAATCCATTCTTCATCTCACTAATCATTCCTTCCATACACCTGAAATTTTTCCTTCATACAAAACTTCACACAATCTTTATTAGCAACATTAGTGCACTTAAGATAAAAGGTCTTAAGGTTCAGTTCTAACACCAAATAAACTTCCATTAGAACACTAGATACTGTATCACTTTCCTCAAAAAGCTCAATTCCCCAAAAGAACTCAAAAAGGAACCAACAAGAAGCAAATGCAGAAAATGGCAGAAATCTGTCAAAACAGACCAGCAGGTAAAGACGAATTTTTTCAAATACCTTATGTTGCTCAAATCAAAAGGTGTTGAACTAACTAAAGTTAGATAACAACCTGGTGCAGAAGCACAAAAAATTACAGCTCAATCCGACATACAGATCTCTCTCACGAATTTTTATGGTGAAGCACAGAAATCTGTTTCGGGATAGCAACTTTCCCAATCATTACTTCTCTCCCATTAGAGGTTACTATTGGCACAAAAAGCAAATAAAAAGGATAAGGAGAGGTTATTACAGAGGTAATAACTTCCAAGACTCATATAAAAATTTTGGGTTATCTCCCAATAAGTACTTTTTTTAACGCCTTTAAGTTAGGCATAAGAAGCAAGAAAAAATCAAGTGTTCTCAAGTGAAGAAGCATTAAGACCAAATTTCTTGCCCTTACCTCTCTTACTTTTATTCTTAACCTTGGGTAAAATATGATTGTTTGGTGGAGAGGAAAGGTGCATGGTCCCCTTTCCCACATCTATTATTGCTCCAAGGAGTTCTAATAGGGACCTTCCAAGTGTAATTTGTCCTTTTCCTGCACATTCAATAACAAGATAATCGATAGACATCCGGAAAAATAGGCACTTTGGCTTTTGTCCCGTCCAATTCCGAGAATATTCATTTTCTGACTTTCCTAGAACCAAAAACAGCAGAAAACAGGTAGCTGGCACTGTGGCTCTTGTTAATAGGTTAGTCCAAGAAATCATAAGAAAAGTACTCCAAAGTTGGAACAAAATACAAGAAAGTGGATAAAACCAAGCATGGAACATCAAAAATTATAGATACATTTGCAATGTATCACCCATCAAGGATCCCTCCACCGGTGAAGGTAGCAACAAGGATAAAGCTAAGCCTATTGGAAGTGTTCCACCACCACCTAGATACAATGCCGCTCCCCTCCCCACACCTTATATAAACCATCATGGTCCTTCCCCCAAGCTTGATGAATCTAACTTCACCAATTGGCAATATCTAATGCGATCTCACTTGAAAAGTTCTAGTGTCTTTCTTTGGAAGGTTGTGGAGTTTGGCTTCTATCCTCGTGACCCCTACAACATAACACCCACCAAGGAAATCAACAATGAACTCAATGCCACCGCCATGGACATTTTCCAAGATGTGTTGACTCATGAGAAAATGACTCACATTCATTCTTGTGACACTGTCAAGGAAGCTTGGAATTCTCTTCAACGAGTCTATATTGGCAATGAAAGTATTCAAAAGTCCAAGTTTGAAGATATGCACTATTAAGACGATGCCTTCGTTGGAAAGGAAGATGAGACTCCCGAAGACCTCTATCGAAGGGTCATGACCCTTTAAATTAGGATGATTGACCACGGTAGTAGGGATATGGATGATAAGTGGATCAAGCGTAAGTTCATGCAAGCCATCTTGCCCTTCCACAGAGAAATGTCCAACAACATTCGCTCACAGGCGGACTTCTATGCCATGACATCCAATGAAGTGCTAAATGAGTTTGTGGATCTTGGAATCATGAACAAGGCCATCGATGATGCTCTTGCTCGCGCTCGGAGAATAGATTCTCCAACTCTTGCTTTGAAGGCCAAGGCACACATCTATGAAGAAGAAGTTGATTCATTGGGGATGATAGAAGGAGATGACAAAGACATCAAGTGTGCTCTCCATGAGCAATTGACTTTAGTCTCAAGAAGGTTTTGGAAGAACCAAGGGAAGGGTAATCCATCAAGGACCACCACAACTAGCGCAAGACCCAAGTTGAGATCATGTTACAATTGTGGAGAAACCAACCACTTCATCGCCGATTTCCCATATGATAAGAGAGAAGACTATGGATGAAGGCTCATCTTGAAATCCAAGTTCAATCCCACTCCAAACAAGAACTTCGTCAAGAAATTCCAAAACAAGAACTACCCCAACAAGAAGGAGCCACAAAAATATGTGTTCGTGTCCCATGAAGAATATGAAGAGAACAATGAGAATAATAGTGATGATTAAGATGATGGAGAGATTGTGGGCGTGGTCACCATTTCCACAATTTCCACCACTTCCGCTACGACTTCCACAACATCTTCACCAACATCTCTCTTCGACTCTCCCAATGAGAACAAGCGCGTCACCAAGTCTACATGTCTAATGGCTACTACGACCTCAACCCCCTCACCGACATCCCTCTTTGACTCTCCCAATGAGGACAAGATAATCACCAACCCCATGTGTCTCATGGCTAAAGCCTCCATGGTAACTCCTCCACCCACTATTCCTCCTTCTATTAATGCATCTTCATATGATGATGAAATGAGTCTCAAGATTAAGAAGGAGATAGTGGATTCCACTAGTTGCTTGAATAACCTAGAAGGTGAAGCCAAGATGTGTGTTGAGGCTCTAATGAGTTAACTATGTGAAGCTCGCTATATCATTGACAAGAGGTATGATTCCATCTCGGAAATGTTTGGTCATGCTCAGGATGCTACCATAGAGATTGCCACCTTAACGGATGCTCTTGAGGAAGAGCAAACTAAAAGAGTTACTCTTGAAGATACTTATATTGCTTATTAAGAATATTTTAACTTGAATATCTCTAAACTTGTTAAAGAATATGACCATGCTCTTGCATTAACTAATGTGCTTAAAAAGGAAAAGCTCGAGTTTGGGGTTGGTCATGATAGAGTAAGTGAAGGATTTGAGAAACTCAATATGGAACATGAGGCCTTGTTGAGCAAATTCTCTACTCTTTCAAAGTCGCATGAACAACTTCAAACTCAAGTAACAAAAGATGTTTCTACCTTGTATTCTAGTATTGCTTCATGTTCTACTAACCCTTGTTGTGAGCATGGAGATCTTCTCGAGGAGAACAAGTAGTTGAACGCTACAATTGAGAAAGGACTTATATCTTGCATACAAGGTGAGAAAATCCTAAATGACCTTTTGAGCAATCAAAGGGACAATGTGGCTAAAGAAGGACTTGGATTTGCATCCAAGTCGAGGAAGAAGAACAAGAGCAATAAGAAGAAGAAGATCTTGCCCACTCCCCCTTCTAAAATGATTACCTTTGTGAAGGAGGGGGATATGGCAAAAGAGAAGGAGCCAAGTGTCCGTAGGAGTGGTGATGAACCCTCTCATAATGGTTTTGCAGGAAAATATAATCTTTCTTATGTTCTTATGAGATCTTATGATGGTCATGTATATGCTAAATATGTAGGCACCTCTTATGGTGATGATTACCTTTGGGCCATTTGGGTTCCTAAGATTCTTGTGACTAACAAAAGAGGACCCATTCAACAATGGGTACCTAAAAGCAAGCATTGATTCTTGTAGGACTATGCTTCCGGTGGAAGAAAATGGGTGGTTGATAGTGGTGCCACAAGTCATATGACCGTAAGCAAAGAAATGGTTGATGAGACAAGACCTAATACTTCCAACATGTGTGTCACTTATGGGGATGGATCAACGATACATTGCAAATGTATCTATAATTGTTGATGTTCCATGCTTGGTTTTATCTACTTTCTTATGTTTTGTCCACACTTTGGATTACTTTTCATAAGATTTCTTGGACTAACCTATTAACAAGAGCCATAGTGCCAGTTGCCTATTTTCTGCTGTTTTTGGTTTCAGGAAGTCAGAAAATGAATATTCTCGGAATTGGACGGGACAAAATCCAAAGTCACTATTTTACCGGGGGACACTTGGAGCCAGAATATGAGACGGATAGGGGCTGGGGCCTGGCCACACCACCTAGCCGCGCGACCAGGCCTGGCCCGCTCCAGGGGGTGTTCTGGCCGCCCTAGGCACCCCCTCGGCCTCTCCTTCCGCCTATATATTGCCTCTGATACGGAAACCCTAAGTACCCTATCAAAATTCCATGAAAGAGTCTGTAGCCGCCGTCATCTCCATCCCTAGATCGGGAGGGATCTGAAGCTCTTCCCGGCACCCTGCTGGAAAGGGGAATTCACCCTGGAGGCCTTCTTCATCATCATGCAAGCCTCCGGTGTGATGCGTGAGTAGCTCATCTCTGGACTACGGGTCCATGTAGTAGCTAGATGGCTCGTTCTCCTCCTTTGTGCTTTCATGTCTAGATCTTGTGAGCTCCGTTCATGATTAAGATCATCTATTTGTAATTCTGCATGTTGTGTTTGCAGGGATCCGATGGATATTGAGATGCTATTTCAGATTGATTATTGATTCTATCATGTCTTTGTTATTTGTGATCTTGCATGCTTTCCGTTGTTAGTAGCTATCTTGTCCAAGTAGATGCTAGCAACTCCAAGAGTTAGTATTTATGCTCGATAGTGGGTTCATGCCTCTGGTATCTGGGGAAGTGACAAAAATCTCTAAGGTACTAGATGTGCTGTTGCTACTAGGGAGAAAACAACAATCCTTTGTTCATAGAACAATCGTATTGTTTACTTTACACGCAATTCGTAATGCAATAATCTGTTGCTTGCAACTTAATACTGGAGGGGGTTCGGATGATAACCTGAAGGTTGATTATTAGTCATAGATGTAGTTGGATGACGGTCTATGTATAATGTTGTAATGCCCAATCAAGTCTCAAAGGAGTCAAGATGATTAGTATATGCTTGTATGCTTTCTCGATGTTTGTCAATTGACCCGCTGTAATCTATTCACCCAGCATGTTATCTATCTTAAGGAGAGCCACCTCTAGTGAACTATGAACCCCGGTCCTTTCTTTTACATTCAACCTACAAACTGTTTACTGCTTTGTGTTTACTTTCTGCAAACTATTACTTCCTTCCATTCGATACGTTTAATCCTTTGTTTTCAGCAAAACTGGTGAGATTGACAACCTCATCACAAGTTGGGGACAAAGTTCTATGGTTGTGTTGTGCAGGTCTCCACGTTGCTGTTGGCACCGGCAGTGTGCCCTGCCAATGTTCAGCTAGCAACACCTTTGGGGTGTTTCCTTGCTCCTACTGGATTGATAACCTTGGTTTCATACTGAGGGAAAACTTACTGTTGTGCTCATCATACCTTCCTCTTGGGGTTCCCCAACGAGCTCGATATATTTTGGGCCAGCAATCAACATCAAAGGTATTGGGTTTGGGTAAGGTATTGGTCACACCAAATATATCCATCGTGGACATTATGCTTGTCAAAATCCTTTCATACAATTTACTTTACGTTCATGAACTCACACTTATGGGCTTTGTTGCCTATTTTACCCCTAAGATTATGGTTCTCATGTGGAGCAAGACTCTCTCTATATCCTTTGTTGGGTATGCTGACAACGGTTTGTATGTGGTAGATTTCGATAAGAAACCCACACCTACCGTAGCTTGCCTAATGGCTAAAGGTTACGTGTGATGGCTTTGGCATCACCGTCTTGCCCACATTAACATGGGGTCTTTGCAAAGCCTTCACACGGGAGGCCACATCCTTGGTCAAAAAGATAATGTGTGCTTTGTCAAAGATCGTGTGTGTAGGGAATGCATTGAAGGTAATCTCCATGAGACGGATCATCCCCCCACTACAACCATCTACTCCGATAGGATCTTGGAGATCCTTCACATGGACCTCTTTGGTCCTCCATCCTTTGATAGCCTTGGGGGGAGAAGTATTGTTTGGTTATTATGGATGACTGAAGATACACATGGGTATATTTATTCAAGAAGAAGAGTGAGACTCAACAAACCGTCATCAACTTTGCCAATGAAGTGCAACATCAACATAACAAGAAGATCTTGGTCATTAGAAGTGACAATGGGACCGAGTTCAAGAACTACACCATTGATGAGTTTCTTGGTTATGAGGGGATCAAGCATCAATATTCTGCTCCTTATACCCTCAAAACAATGGTGTGGCGGAAAAGAAGAACCAGACTCTTATGGATATGGCAAGAACCATGATTGTGGAGTTCAAGTCCCCATATAACTTTTGAGCCAAAGCTATATCTACCGCTTGTCATATTGCTAACCGGGTTTATCTTTGTAAGCACTTGGATATGACTCCATATGAGATCCTCACCGACAAGAAGCCAAGTATCCACTATCTTCGAGTGTTTGGGTGTAAGTGCTATATCCTCAAGAAAGGTGATGAAATTCCTCCTCAAGCCATAAGAAGAATGAGTGTGAGATTTTTCCGCCCTGTTGAGGAACCCCTTGATGTGTTCGTAGCATGGAAAACAAAAAAATTCTACCGCAAGAACGAACAAAACCCAGATCTAATCTAGACAAAATCCAAGATCTAATCTATTAGACATGAGCAACGAGATAGATCGGTACTAACCCTCGTAGAACCGAAAGCGTTACGAGATTAGATCTCGTGGATGATGTAGTCGATCACTTGACGATCTCAAGATCGTGTGGACGATCCTTCCGGCGCCGCGTTCCGGCAGCGCTTCCGCAGACGGTCACACGTGCGGAGTCGAAGCAGACCTTCCTCTCCCTGTTCCAGCGAGCAGCGGAGGTAGTAGATCTTCTCCACGGAATCCCAACAGCACGACGGCGTGGTGGTGGTGGTGGAGGTGAGAATTCTGCAGGGCTTCGCCTATGCCTGTGCAGAAGAAAGGTGGAGGAGAGAGGCGGCTGAGATTAGTTGTTATGAGAGGAGGGGCAAGAGGGGGCGCCCCTCCCTTCTATTTAAAGGAGGGAGGCGCACTTGGGGAGGGGGAGTCCTAGTAGGACTCCCCTCCTCCTTGGGCCGGCAGGTTGGGGGGGAGGAGTCCTCCTCCCCCACGAATCCGTGTATTGCCCCACTTGGACTCCCTTGATCCCTTTCTTGGTTTTCAAGTAAACTCCAAGAAATCCTCTAGAACCTTCCAGAACATTCTGAAACCTTCTAGAATCTCCATACAAACACTCCGGAACATTTCCCAACTTAGAAAATGATCCCCAATATATGAATCTTATTCTCCGGACCATTCCGGATCTCCTCGTGATGTCCCGGATCCATTCCGAGACTCCGAACAACATTCGGTCTCCAACGCAAATTCCATATCTACTTAAAACAACTTCGAACCTTAAGTGTGTCACCCTACGGTTCGTGAATATGCAGACATGATGAAGACACCTCTCCGATCAATAACCATCAGCGGGATCTGGAGATCCATAACGGCTCCCACATACTCAACGATTACTTCGTGATCGATAGAACCATTTAACATACGAAACCAATTCCCTTTGTCACGCGATATTCTACTTATCTGAGGTTTGATCGTCAGTATCTTCATACCTAGTTCTTCCTCGTTACTGATAAGTAATCTTTACTCGTTCCATGTTATGTCATCCCTTGTGACCCAGTCACATGCTTGCAAGCTATCCAGATGACATTCCACCGAGAGGGCCCAGAGTATATCTATCCGTCATATGGATGGACAAATCCCAATCTTGGTCTATGTGCTTCAACACATATTTTCAGAATACCCAATGACACCTTTATAACAGCCCAGTTATGAAGCGGCGTTTGATGTCATCAAAGTACCCATCTGGTGATGGTGATAGACATAACCTCATGGTCGAAGGATTAGGTTACTATGTATTTCAAAGCTTACAGCAATATGAACTTAATGACTTGATCTTATGCTACGCTTACTATGGGTGTGTGTCCATAACATCATTCTCCTAATGATATAACCTTGTTATTAATCACATCCAATGTCCATGATCAGGAAACCATGATCATCAATCGATCAACAAGCTAGTTCAACAAGAGGCTTACTAGGGACTCTTTTACGTTTACAAAACACACAAGTATTAGTGTTTCCTAATAATACAATTATAGCATGGGATGTAAACTTTCATCATAAACACAAAGATATAATAATAACCACTTTTATTATTGCCTCTTGGGCATATCTCCAACACCCCTTGTGGTGGAAGGAGAAGTACAATTCTCTACTCATGTGGAGCCCTCACCTACTCAAGATCTACTTCAACCCCATGGCCAACAAGACACCATAAATGAATAGGTACCTCATGATCAAGGTCAAGCTCAAGTGAACGATAGGTGTCCATCACCCCTTATGGACCAAGGTCATGCTCATGAAGATGGACAAGGTCAAAATGTCGAGCAAGCTCAAGGAGAGGAGCAAGCTCAATTTCAAGGTCAAGACAAGGATCAAAATGGTGGTGATGACCAAGTAGCTTCTCAAGAATCCATTGAGGAAGCTCATGCTCATCGTGAAGCAATGAGGATCACCGAGCTCATCCGAGAAGGACTTACTCTTGAAAATGTTGTTAGTGATCTTGAAAGGGGCATTACTACTCGTAACCAAGTGGCTAACTTTGTTGGCCATGATACGTCCATTTTGCATCACTATTCTATATCATAATTCATTGTTATTCATTGATATATTTCATATTAAGAGATGATACTTATGTTATTTCATCTGTTTTTGCATGGTTGATGACTTTTGGAGCATGGACCGCTGCAGTCAGGATTCTGATGGAAAAGGTGCTGTTTGGAGGCAAAATTTGCGAAGATCAGAAAATCCGGGAAAATATACGGAAAATCCTATTTTTCCATAAGATGAAGGAAGCCAAAAGGAGGAGTGGAGATGGGCCACAGGGGGCCCACACCACCCCTGGCGCGGGCCAGCCTAGGCCATGCCACCAGGTGGTGTGGCCACCCTGGCCCACCTCTCGCTCTCCCCTCTGGCATATATAATCCTCCTGAAACCCTAATACTCGGGGAGCGACCATAGAAAGATTCCGCCGCCTCTACGGCAGACAGATTTCTGCCGGGGGAATTCCTCCCCGGAGAGGGGAGATCGTCGCCATCAACACCACCATCAAGCTGGACTTCATCGGGATCATCATCACCTTCATCACCACCATCATCACCATCAGCACCCTCATCATCATCTCCATATTGCTGCAACAATTGGGTTGAATCTTGCATAGTTCTTAGGGGAAACTTTCCCGGTGTTGATTACTCTTCGTAGTTGATGCTATTGAGTGAACTATTGAATTATTGTTTATGTTCAGATTGTTATACATCATTATTCCATCTCTGATCATGATCCATATGATGTCTTGTGAGTAGTTCGTTTTGTTCTTGAGGACATGGGAGAAGTCATGTTGTTAGTAGTGGAGTTGTGTTGAGAAAGATTCAATAGTTTGATATTTAAGTTGTGGTGTACTTCTTCTAGTGGTGTCATGTGAATGTCGACTACATGACACTTCACCTATATGGGCCTAGGGGAATGCATTGTGTATTTGGCTACTAATCGTAGGGGTTGCCAGAGTGACAGAAACCTGAACCCCCGTTAGGAAACCATTGCACAAGGGACGTAAGGGTCTTAGAGTTTAAAGCTGTGGTTAGGTTTCTACCTTAATTACTTTCTTGTACTTACGGATGTTTGCAAGGGGTATAATCACAAGTATGTATTAGTCCTAGGAAGGTCGGTACATTAGCACAGGTTCACCCACACAACACTTAGCAAGCTAAAGAAGATTAATCAACTATACGAAGCGAAAGCACTTGACAGTCTTCCCGTGTGTCCTCGAGAACGTTTGGTCATCTTAAGTAATACAACCGGCTTGTCCTTTGCTGCATAAAGGATTGGGCCACTTGCTGCATTTATTCCTATTGTCTTTTATTTACTCATACTTTATTTACTTACTTTATCAAAAAACCCTAAAAATCCATTTGCTAAGTATTTGCAGAGAATTCCTGATCCATTCCACTAGCCAGCACCTTATGCTCCTCGTTGGGTTCGACGCTCTTACTTATCGAAAATACTGCGATACACCCCCTATACTTGTGGGTCATCAGGCCACAATAGTTTAATTTCTTGTGTAGAGCCCCAAAAGGTGTATGAAGCTCTTGAGGACCCCGATTGGCTTGAGGATATGTATGAAGAGCTTCATAACTTCGAACGTAACAAAGTGTGGTCATTGGTGGAGAGACCCAATGAGTGCCATAATGTCATCGGAACAAAGTGGATCTTCAAGAACAAGCAAGATGCAAATGGAATGGTCATTCACAACAAGCAAGATTGGTGGCTCAAGGCTTCTCCCAAGTCGAGGGTATCGACTATAGTGAAACTTTTGCATCTGTTGCCCATCTTGAATCCATTCGTATCTTGCTTGCATATACATCTCATCATAACTTTAAGTTACAACAAATGGATGTTAAGAGTGCATTTCTTAATGGTCCCTTAAATGAGTTGGTGTATGTCAAGCAACCCTTGGGTTTGGAGGACCCAAAGTTTCCAAATCACGTCTACAAACTTGATAAGGCACTCTATGGACTTAAACAAGCTACACGTGCGTGGTATGAGTACCTTAGAAAGTTGTTGGTAGACCGTGGTTTCGAAGTTTGGTTAATCGACCCCACTCTTTTTACTAAGAGAGTTGGAGGAAACTTGTTCATATGTCAAATTTATGTTGATGATATTATGTTTGGTTCTCCTAACAAAGCCTTCAATGATGCCTTTGCTAAGCTAATGACCGATGAGTTTGAAATGTCTATGATGGGAGAATTGCAATTCTTTCTTGGATTGAAGTGAAGCAATTGATTCAAGGTATCTTCATTAATCAAGCCAAATACATTCAATATATGCTCAAGAGGTTCAAGTTGATGGATTTAAATGGAGCCAAGACTCACATGCCTCTCAAGTGTGATCTCACTCTCGATACTAAGGGTAAAGATGTGGATCAAAAGGTATATCGATCTATGATTGGTTATTTGCTTTATCTTTGTGCATCTAGACCAGATATCATGTTAAGTTTGGGTATTAGTGCATGGTTTCAAGCCGCCCCAAAAGAAAGCCACCTTGTGGCGGTCAAGAGAATCTTTCGATATTTAGTTGATACCCCAAACTTTAGCTTATGGTATCCCAAGGGCTAAAGCTTTGTTCTTCATGGTTTCATGGATTCGGATTAGGCTGGAGACAAAGTTGGAAGGAAATCAACCTCCGGGGCTTGCCAATTCCTTGGTAGGTCCTTGGTGTGTTGGTCATCAAAGAAACAAAATTGTGTCTCCTTGTCCTCCACCGAAGCCGAGTATATTGCGCCCGCTAGTTGTTGTGCACAATTATTGTGGATGAGGCAAACTTTAAAGGATTACGATATCACTTGTGACAAAGTGCCTCTTCTTTGTGATAATGAAAGTGCAATCAAGATCGCCTACAACCCGGTGCAACACACAAGAACGAAGCATATTGATATTCGCCATCACTTCATCCGGGAGCATGTGAACAATGGAGATATTGACCTCTCGTATGTGAGCACCGAGAAGAATCTAGCGGATTTGTTCACCAAGCCCCTTGATGAGAAGAGATTCCAAGAGTTAAGGCATAAGCTAAATATCATAGATTCGAGCAATGTGGCTTGAGATCATGCACCCATACCCATGCATTCATCTGCTATTTGATCTAGATGTAAGCATGGACATAGGGGGAGTGCGGCTCTAATTGATTGGGCTATCCCTCCCCCCATTATGACCAAAGTAAGAAAAACATTCTCTTAATATCATTTGGTGATATGCGAGCTTTAATGACAAGTTTTGGTAATGGACCCAAGATATATCTTTGCGGTGCCAAGCCAAGTATACTCAAACATGGTAGCCTCGGCCACCGACCCTCTCTCTCTCGAGAGAGGTTGCTCTTTCCTCGTGTTTGCCATCCTTTTGGTTTTGTTTGACATGTTGGGAACTTGCACTCTCATTTGGTGTTTATTGTTGGTTCTTAACTTATTCGAGTGCATTGTTCCCACTTTCAACATGGACATCTTATCCTAAGCCCTTTTTTTTTATCTCCAATCCGTTAGCCCTCCTCTATCCGCACAAGTTCCCACCCTCCCCACATGTTTTTCCTATCGAGTTCTCTTCAGGCCTCGATGGTACTACCGGATTTTCCGCGGTACTACCGGACCGGGCCAGTTCCTAGGAGCAATCCTAGAAACTGCCCCTGGTCTGGCTGTACCAGAAAATCAAGCGGTACTACCGGTGACCGGTGCTACCGGAGCCACTGCGGTACTACCGGACCGGGCCAGTTCCCAAGGCAATCCTGGAAACTTCCCCAGGTCTAACTATACCGGTTAGTCCTGCGGTACTACCGATGCCCGGTACTACCGGACCCAAACCTGGTACTACCGGTCGGTGGTTTTGGGTTAAGTGAGGGGTCGAGTGGGGAGGCACCCTTCAGTGCCTCACTTTCCCCCATCCCCCTCATGTAACACCGCCGACACCTAGAGCCGCCCTCGCCACTGGGAGCCGCACCTCCACCCGTCTCCGCCGGATTCCTCCAAGATCCAGCCTCTATGCCCTCCCCATCATTCTCCTCCACCATGGACACCGGTACAACTGTCTTTCCTCTCCTCTCCGTGTTTTTACTTGAATCTAGATCCAGGTTTGATTCATGGTCAAATCTACCTTTGGATGGTAGTTTTCTTCGCATACCTCGCCATTACACACTTCTTGTGCCTAGGAATCCTCTTTTTGCATGGATTTGTGCTCCGTTTGAGGTCCCTCCCGACCAGATTTGCGCTCTATCCCGCACCGCTGGTAGTACCGATTTTTTTCCAGTACTACCGCTTGCGTGCGGTACTACCGATCGCATGTCTGGTACTACCGGACCTCACAAAACCCAAATCCCTACCAAAACTGAGATTCCTTGCGTCTCTTGTGTCGGGATCTTGTGCCTTCATCCCCATGCTTTTCTCCCTATTGCTTTCATAGGTGCAGGTGGCTCGGGTGCACGGAAACGGTCCAAGGCTAGTCATGAGATCGAGGAAGATTTTGAGTTTGAAGAGGAGGTTATGCCCCAGCAAAGCAACCGTATGAAGCTCAAGATTCGGGAGGGTAGTGGAGGAGCTACCAAGCGGACATCCAGTCGTGGTAGTTCTCCTTCCCCTCCCCCCATTCCCATTGGATGCACCAAGAGTGTGAGTGCAGGGCCATCAGGGCCAGCTGTGCCAAAGCTGCTGTCTGATCTTTCTGAGGACGAGTTCGCTACCTTGCAGAAAGAGAACCCTTATCTTCGTGATCGTGACCATCACCGTGAAGGTAGTTTGTTATTCACCAACTTTCAGGAGAGGGTGTTAAAGTAGGTTCTTCTGCACAATGACCAGTTGTTTGTGGATCAGAAGTGGATTGATATGGCTCACATCAACAAGCATAGTGAGTACTTTGGGGAGGACAAGGAGATTTGTACCAATATTGGCTTGCTTCCTATCATGGAGTTCAAGCAAGACTTTGACCCTCAACTTGTGGCTCAGTTCTTTGCTACCGTGCACTTTGCCACATCTCAGACGAGGCAAATGACATGGATGACACAAGGTGTTATCAAGGAAGCAACTTTGGTAGAATTTGGGGAAATTCTTGGGTATGAGGACCGTGGCTTGGCCAGTCCTTGTGGTTTTCGTTGTCACGCTAATGATATACCCATGAGGAAGGAAGTTCTTGCTCATCTATATATTCATGGCCGTGGTGTTGCTAGCAAGATCAAGGATCTTCTCCCCACTTATGATATTTTGAACCACATCTTCCATGAGACAATTGCCCCTCGAGCGGGGAACAAGGATGAAATGCATGGCTTTATGGTTGGTCTCATGTACAACACCTATGTCAACCGTGAGTCTAGTACCCCACTTGATGTGATGGACTTCATGTGGAATGAGATGGTCATTGCCGCTCACACTAGAAGGGTGCCCCCATTTGCTCCCTATGTTATGGCTCTTATCATCCGCAAGTGAACTTTCATTGCCAAGGATCTCCGCAACCATCAGCTTGTTCCTCACAAGTCCAAGGCTTTATTGATCAAGAAGCATTCCAAGCCTCACAATGCGACTGACCAAGAAGTTGATGAGGAAGGCAATGTGGTCGAAGAAGGCTCGGATGAAGATGTGGGTGGTCATGGTGGGCATGCCTTTATTGTGTCTCATCGCGCCAATGCTCAGCCCTCATGGGCAAAGATACTTGAGACCAAGCTCAGGAAGATATTTTGCCTCCAAACCGACAACCAAAAGCGCATGTATGAAGCTCATGTCTATGCCAAGAAAGCGTGCGCTCATCAGAAAGAGTTGATGGAAGCTCAAGGCTTGATCATCTCTGAAGGCTCAGAGAACATCTCCCCTGAAGAGCAATGGATCTCCAAGCATAGCAATTGGGATGACGATGATGCCTCTTCCTCCTTCCGCGCCCTGAGCTTCCATGTTGGTCATGATGATGAGGAGTGATCGTTGGGCCGTTAGACTTGCTCTTGTCCCTTTTTGGCGTCTTGATGCCAAAGGGGGAGAAGTTGCAATATAGGCTATGCGAGGATTTGTATGGGAAAGTCACAAGCTCATTCTTCATTTGATCTTCAGTTGCTTGTGAATTTTTTTCCGCCATCTAGTATTTGTGAACTCTATGTGCTACCTATGTGTGAACTTATTGTGCTCTATGTGAGTGAAGACTATGTGGTTATGTGGATCCATCTTGTGGTGATGCTCTCTATTGTATTGCTCGTTTAATTCTCATCACATAATATTGTGCAAAGGTATGAAATTCAAGTCATAGTATTCCTTTCCTTGCCCTTGGCTAGTTTGCAAATTGAGGGGCAGTGTTGATCCTAGTATATGCTTGTTGGTGCACATATCTAGGGGGAGCGTGTCTCTATTTTTCAAACCTTGTGCGCTATCATAATATTTGGTATGCAATTATGTGTGTTATCATCAAACACCAAAAAAGGGGAGATTGAAAGGGCATTTCCTTCTCTAAGTGGTTTTGGTGTTTAATGGTAACACATGTGTCAGACTAATCGTTTGCTAAGTGTGTTTCAAGACAACTTTATTTGCAAGGCATTCTGTTTCCCTCAAAAGGGCCAATATCAATAATCAGTTTTTCTTAGTTCTATTAGTTTGAGTCATAGGAAAAACCATACTATCAAGAGGGGGTCCACATCAGAAAGTTTGGGTGGAATCAACTCAGTTTTTAAGCCCATCCAGCTTTCCCTCAATGGTTGAGACCGGAAGTGTTTTTTCTCTTATTGCTGCACCTGCACTATCTATGAGGTCCGGTAGTACTGGATTTTTCATCCGGTACTACCGCTCGTCACCGGTAGTACCGCATGGCGGTACCAGATAGGCCTGAACGGTTTCGCGATCTTAGGCTCCTCTTCTGCCTGCTACGGTACCTCCATCCAGCACTACCGCCTTGTCCGGTAGTACCGCTGCTACTTCCGGTACTACTGCTCAGCGGTACTACCGGTTGAGGCGCCGCGTGATACTGTAGGAGACAGAGGCTTCATCGCCTCCTCGTGGTCTCGTCCGGTACCTCGTTCGGTACCAGTCCGGTAGTACCGGTCATATCCAGCACTACCGCTTCTAGTTCCGGTAGTACGGTCCGGGCAGTCAGCAATGGGAAAATTCCCTTCTTGGGGTATAAAAGGGTCCTTCTTCTCCAACGAGAAGTTTGCCTCTTTTATCTCTCTCCTCCATTGTTCTTGAGCTGTAATTTCCCTAGGTCTCCTCCCCTAGTGCTCCAATCTACTTGATTCTTTGTGATTTGGTGGAGGAGGTCTAGATCTAGGGTTTCACAAAAGCAAAGTTGATTCCCCCTTGTTTTCCTTTGTGGATCTTGTTACTCTTGGGTTCTTTAAACCCTAGATGGAAGAGGTCAGTCCCGGAGCTCGGGCATTGGTTGTAAAGCTTCGAGATCATGTTGGGAGACTCCAAGTGTGGTGGAGGTTTACTCAATAAGTTTGTAAAGGTTTCGGTCGCCACCTTCAAGGTCACCGCATAGTGGAACGAGTGCTTGCCGTGAGGCGGGTGCTTAGGAGAATAGGGTGAGGCCTTCTATGGCACTGGTGGTCTTAGTACCACCCACCCTTTCAACGGAGACGTACTTCCCCTCAAAAGGAAGGAACTTCGGGAAAACATCTTCGTGTCTACTCTCAGTTATTTCTATCCTTTACTCTTTACTTATTGTTGGTTGCTTGCTTGTCATATAAGTTCTCTCACCTAGTTGCACATCTAGAGAACTTACTTTGTGTTAAGACTTAATTTAAAAAGAAGCTAAAAATTGAGTAGCGCCTATTTACTCCCTCTAGTCGCTTATACCGAACTTTCAACAATCCTCTGCATTCCTTGAGCCACCAAACCACTGGCCAGAGATTGGTACCATCGTTTTGATCGCGCTCCGTCCAAATTTAGAGAAAGATGTCTCGCCATGGAAATATGGATGCCATCATGCATCACACACCTACCATGACGTGCAAAGGCAACATGAAAAATGCTAGAACAATGCTTTTTTAGACATAACTAATGACATTATGTTATTGATGATTTTACCAGTATATCAGATCATGCGAACCAGAACACATTTGCCAACACATATCTATTAGAAAAACAAAAATTTACAATGAATGGCTTCGAATATGTCTCTGGTTATTTCCAGATAGGGAGGCAAACATTGCATCACATCTAATAGCTAGGCATAGCTTTGATTTGAAATCCTCTTGTATCTAGGTTGATGACCCCCTAGCTTTATTTTGCAAACCCCTGTGGATGATGTAACAATTATTTGATACCAATAAAGCTAACTATGATGGCTTCCCCTAAAATGACTTGAGGAAAAGACTTGAAAGCGAGAACATGCCCTAAAAAAACTTGAGAGACAGAACATCCACTCGTGGGCTGAGAGTAGTGGATGTCGTAGCACTCCATCTAGGGTTCCATGCTATTCCTATTCTCTGCTCATTGCGTGCACTAATAGCGCATGTGCACCATGTTGAGTCATATGGGGTAGTCCATTTAGTGCATGTAATGAGCAGGTTCGACAGGTTTTTCTTAGGTTCATGTTTTTTCGGTTCTTTTTTTCCTAGGTTTTCGATTTTATTTTTTGTGCTTTCCCTTTTCTTTATTTTATTATTATTTATTTATGTTTCATTTTCTTATTATTTTTCATTCATTTTATATTTTATTTTCTATTTCTATGTTTCTTTTTGTTTTGTATTTTTTCGTTTTATATAAATAACTGAGTATGTTGTGAAAAAACAATAGTAGTTTTAATTTTCCAAATAATCAATTTTTTTCAAATAACATAAATGTTCATATTAAAAAATGTTTATGTTGTTATGAGTAGTTTTTCTTTTGTTCAAATAAGATTAATGTTTTTTAAAAACTTTCAAATAACATAAATGTTAATATTTTCAAATAAGATAAATGTTGACCTAACATAATTGTTCATATCTAAAAATTATTCAAATAATATAAATCTTTTCTTTTTAAAAAAATGTTTACATAACATAAATGTTCATATTGAAAAAATAAAATAGAAAAAGAATAGAAAAGAATAGGGAAAAGAGAAAAAACTGCCCTTTTTTATTTGGGGCATAATTAGGACCAGTTCTTTTAACGGCTTCTCTGAGAAGCTGCTCTACCTCCAACTTCCTGAGAAAGCCGATGCTAAAATTCTGTGAGACTTCTAAATTAGTGTAGCCTCAACCATTTTAAAATCCTTATAATTTTTTGAACTAGCTTCCCGGGAAGCTGGGTAGGGCAGGTTCTCCGCCAAAAGAACTGGGGGCCTTAGAGCGGCCCATGAAGGAATCGCGTGCGCGCGGAACGCAGTATTGCACGCGAGAAGCGGGCCATAGGAGCTCCGCATTTTCCCCTTTCTCTTTGCTTCACTCCACGGACAACGGCCCCGCTCAGAACCCTCGTCCCCACCACGGCGGCGGCGGCGGCGGCGGCGGCCATGGACACACGGGCGTATAACCGCACGCTCAAGATGGCGGCCGAGTTTCTGCGCAACGAGCACGACGTGGGCCGTCTCTTCGCGCACATGTGCACCCCTACCCTCTACACCCTAATCCCCGAGCCACCGGTCTCTGCCGACGCTCGCCTCTTTGCCCTCCTCCCCCATGACGCCGTCGACCGCCTCAGCCGCCTCCCGGACGCGCTCCTCGGCAACATCGTCTCCCGTCTCCCCGTCAAGGACGCCGCGCGCACCGCCTCGCTCTCCCGCCGCTGGCGTGGTGTCTGGCGCTCCACCCCGCTCGTCCTCGTCGACGCCGACCTCTTCCCCGTCGCCTCCGCCGTGTCCTGCGTCCTCGCCCAGCATCCGGGACCCTTCCGCTGCGTCCACTTCACCAGCAGCTACATGGAGGACGAGTTCCATGGCCTGCTCACGAGCTGGCTCCAGATCCTCGCCAGCAAGGGCATCCATGAACTCGTGCTCGTTAACAGCCGCTGCCAGTCGCCGCTCGACTTCCCTCTACCCACCACCTTCTTAGGCATGGCCACCCTCACCCGTCTCTACCTCGGCTTCTGGAAGTTTCCCTGCACGGCCGGCCACCCGCGCGCCACCTGTTTCCGTAACCTCCGTGAGCTCGTGCTCTACAAAGTCCTCGTGGAGACAAGGGATTTGGACTTCATCCTCGACAGGAGCCCCGTGCTAGAGACGCTCCATCTCGAGGGTAATCTGTTAAAGCTTCGCCTCCGCCTTGTTAGCCAAAGCCTCCTGCACTTGCAGCTCATCACGTCATCCATTGAAGAAATCTTCGTGGTGGACGCCCCACGCCTTGAGAAGCTCATCCATTCGGAAGATTGGACCCGTGATGTCAACTGCACCAAGGTCAAGATCGGCCATGCCCCCAAGCTTCACTTGCTGGGATCTTTGGATCCAAGAAATCATATCCTAGAGTTGGGCAACACCATCATCAAGGTGCCTGATCTTTCAAATTGTTCAATCCCGATCAATGTTGATTTGTGATCTTCTCTTAATCGGGTGTATTGTGATTGCAAATGCAGGCTAGCACAAGGGTGAGCCCAAGCACCATGGTACCAAGTGTGACACACCTGGCTATGGAGGTCCGTTTTGGAGTCCGCAATGATGTCAAGATGATTCCCAGTGTCCTCAGATGCTTTCCGAATGTTGAGACCCTTGACATCACGGTGAAGCCCCTGACGCTTCTTTTAGCATTCATTTGCGCCATCATGTACGCGCACCATATTGCTAATTCCTACCAATAGCTGATGAACTGCATCTGCATTTTACTTGATTGAGTTTTCAGTCTGAAGAAACCGATCAATCCGCTGGCAAGCTCAAGCTGAAATTCTGGCTTGAGTCTGGTACCATAGAATGCATCCAGTCGCGCATCAAGCGGCTTGATTTCCGTGATTTCCGAGGGGGTCGAAGTGAGCTCGCATTCCTCAAATTTTTCTTTGAGAGCGCATTGGTGCTGGAGGAGGTGGTGATTCTACTGGCCGCTGATTTCACTTCGATGAAAGAGGTGGACTCCAAAGTGGAGAGTCTAGCGTCCATGAAACGGGCCAGTGAAGCTTCCATGGTTCTGGTCACTGACTCTTGTGATCCTCCAGGAGGTTACCCTCAGAGCTTCAAGGGACGTTCTGATTTTTGGGTTCATGGCCCTTTTGCTAACTAATGAAGTCACAGCAGGTGCCTTTGCATTTGATCATGAAAAGTAAGTTGCTCTAGCAGTTCTTTATGTTCTGTTGCTCCAGTATGTACATGCACGACACCATTTGTGATTTGTTTTCAGTGTTTGAAGATTCGTCCTGCCTCTGAGTTCTGCTAGTATGATTAGCTAACTGTTGTAGTACCGATTGTTGATGTGCACGACTACCATTCTGTTGCAATTATTGTTTTTTGATTGGCAATTAAGGACCACTGTATTCATGTTTTTCATGTGATTTCATTAGTTAGCTGGGATCTGATGGCAGTGGTGTTACATTGCATGGTTTTTGCTAAACAAATGGGATTATGCTGGTAAGAATTAGTGATGTCTGAGCTAATCGATGTTCTATTTAATGTCATGCTAATCTCTGTATGTTACACGGAAAATTATTTCCAGCTGTCAGAAGGTTTTGGTGCAGGTGTGTATTCTGATTGATTTGCATAGAGATATGCCCAGACAACATTTGTGGCAGCTCTTTATGGTTTATGTTGTTCTTCAGTTGTGAAATTTGAATCCTGATATACAAGCTATTTTGATTATTTTGCCATGCGTTAAGGCCATGATAACTTTAGCTACATTGCTAAGAATAGTTGTCCAAGTAACCAAACTATGATATGTAGCATCGTTGACCAGTTGGTCTTAAATGCTTAGCCCCCTGCCATTTATTCTCAGGTTTTCTCTATACCATGACTAGTTGTCGTTGCAGAGAACACACATACTAGCATTGTGGGGGCTTGCATGTTATCTGCTTATGTTATGATATTTTGTTACAGAGTTGCAAAAATGTTTAATATGGCATGATCTTATTTATATCACTTTACTGTGTGACCTTTCTGTTTGTGCTTGCAGTTTTTCTTCATGTGGCAGTGTTTCTATACAGATTGCACCAATTATTGCTGGCTATTGAGATGGGAGTACTTCTTGGGTGATCCTTCGACCTTTATATTTCCAACTGTCACAGCGTACATAAATTTAACAATTGCAGAATCGGCCAAGATAAATAGCGCGCGGTTGCTCGCTCAATGACACTGCACACATAGCGAGTTAGGGACTGCACATGTAGCTCCTTTTTTCCTCTGTATGTCATTTGCGAGTTTGAATGACCTTAATTTGCTAAACTTGAAGTCGAAAGCATGTGTTTAATTCATCTTTATATCAGATTCCTGCAATTTCGAATCTCATGCAATTCTGCATAATTATGCCATCTTCTTACATCAAAGTATTGCAGATATTACCTATCCTTTGCAGCTCAATCGGTTTATATATTGATATAAATTAGATATGAGCACATTTCTGGTATTAGTTGTATCTTTGAATCTGTCAAATTCCACCCACACTGGATGCGGCATATATTAGACCCAATATGAGAGAGTAGCTATATTTGGTTAGTTATATGCTTACCTTGATTAACACAACCATATATTGAACCATCTATTTAATTGCACGCAACAAGTTGGGCATAAGAAGAGCTTCAGTGGTTTGTATGCATTGCTAATTATCGACCACATGTCGGCATGCACACCGAGCCTGATGCATAGCCAAACGTATGATGTATGCTCTATATGTTTGTGCAAAATAACAGGTTAGTAGATATCCACTATAAAAACCCATTTGTATATCTGATTATCCTTGTGACAATATTGCACCTATTTTCTGCTAACTATAACAAGGTAAGAACAAATTTTAAGGTCGCCTTTACATCCTAATATGAACATTTAACTGAGGCACCTCTTACTATAATTCCATATGCTGTGATCTATCATTTATCTACTCCCTCTGACTCATATTAGTTGACTTGATTTGTCTAAATATGGATGTATCTAATACTAAAATGAGTCTAGATACATCCGTATCTAGATAAATCTGAGTCAACTAATATGGGTCGGAGGGAGTATATGCATTATGTAAGATCATGATGATTTCAGGTCAGTATGTATACCTTTTCTATTATGAAATGTCATGACATCGGTCTCTTATGACAAACATTACAAAGAGTTTGTAGAGTCCATAAAAAAGAATAAGTTGTGCTAGATATGATGTTGAGCAGTTATATACTGTTCTTGTGCTCCAGCAGCATTGTTCTAGTATTATGGTGGAGTACTCCACCGAATGTGGATTGTTCTTAGGCAGTGTTGCTCAATCTTTCTCAGCGATGTACAGAAAGGAATACTAACTTTGCTTATATACCTTATCATCCAAGTATGGAAATCATGGATGACTATACGTTTTAAAAATACAGTGTTATCTATGTTATAGTTTTTTTTTCTCCAGGGAGAAAGTTGTGATGTAATTGTTTTCAAAAAAAAAAAAAAATCTCTTTCACAACCTGCTATCTTGTTCCTAATCGATCGACATCACCAACCCAACGAAGTTTATATCGATGGAACAGTACCCTCTGCTATCCTGTGTGACTGGTCCATAATTTTTTCTATACATAAACTGTATAGCGTGACAGTGAGCCTGAGTAACCTGTCATTTTTTTATATGAACTGCATATGTAATGTGTGATTTTTGTATATGAACTGCATATGCCATAACAACGCCCGATGCAAGATGGCGTGGTATGATTAACCTCTATATTAAGCTACAAGCTTACTGTCACCTTAGTAGATAAGTAGTACTCCGTATCTCTTTACAAGTGGTCCAAGCTTCAAAAACAGTGGTCCAAGCTTCAAAAACACTACTCCCTCCGACCCAAATTAGTTGACTCAAATTTAACAAGATATGAATGTATTTAATACTAAATCATGTCTAGATACAATCGAATCTAGTCATATCTAAGTCAACTAATTTGGGTCGGAGGGAGTAGCTTCTCGTGTCCAAGTACCTCAGGGTTCAGATAGGCGACCCAACTCCAGATCTCCCAGCTGCCAAGGGGCAAGCCCGCAATCATACTTGAAACGAGTCTACCATGGCCTTGAGAACCTTCTCGGACGACTGCCACTGTTTGTCGCTGGCGCTGGCGACGAAGAGCACCACGGTGTTCCCCTTGGCTGTAGCCTTGGCCAGATTGTGAGAACCGGTGAGTGCGAGTGGAGTCTCCAGCACATAGCTGTAGTACTGCATCACAAGGATTTATGCCAGTCAGGAATTCTGGATTCAGCATTCAGCAGTAGTGCCATCGGCAATAATTTACTGACAGTACTTATATTAGCAGCGACCAATCCTGATTTGCAACTTCGGCACACATCAGAAGATGTACAGAGATAACTTAAGCAGTATAGTAGCCAACTTACAGTCAGGTCTCCGATTTTCTCGACGGAGGTCTCGATGATCTCTTCGGGCTCCAAGGTGTTGCCGGTGACGAAGGGCCCCAGGGAGGCGATGAGCTTCTCGGGGCTGCCGATGTCCTCGATGGTGGCGTTGGGCCTGTTGGTGAGGCGGATGAGCGGCGACGCCACCACCTGCACCTTGCCCTGCTTGTCGTCCTCGAACTTCACCTCCACCCACGGCTCGGCGCACTTGGGCTGGCAGTAGTTGCCGGACAGTATGTTGGCCACTCGCAGCTGCTTCCAGGTGGGCGGCAGGATGAACTCGTAGGGCTCCACATTGCCTGGAATTGTTCGGGACATGGAGAACTTGCCTTGAGTGTCATCAAGAACCAAATTAAGAATCTCTCGGAGACGGACAGAGAGGGTTGTGAAGCAGCAAGAAGGGAGTGATCACCAGCCCGGAGGGCGGGGGTGTCCTTGGTGGTGGCTTTGAAGAAGACGAAGCCCGGGCTGGCCGGCGCCGGCGGCAGGTACTTGCCGGCCTCGACCTCACGCGCCCCGGCAGGCAGCGAGAACAGCGCGCCCAATGCCGTTGCCGTCCCCACCACCAGCTCCCTCCTGTGACTGACAACCGCGAGGGGAGCCGGCCGCGAGGCAGCGGCGGCGTTGTCCACGGACACGGCGTGTGGAGCAGACGCGCGCGTGCTGCAGGAGGTGATTCGCAGCCGGAGTCGGGGCAAGAGCGGGGAGAAGACCGAAGAAGAGGAAGAAGCCATGAGCACCACGGGTTCGCGCGCGCGCGGGAGGGACGGGGCGTCGGCTCTTATCCAGACGAGTATGATATTTAGGAGCTTGACGCGCTTGCATTTTTGGGTTTCGATGTGGCGAAGTTGTGTACGTGTACGCGAGAGGCCCTGGCGCGGGGACGCGGCTGAGCAGTGCCCGCTCACGCTCAGTCAGTCAGGCTGTGGCGGATAAGATGAGATAAAAAGGAGCCAGAGGTGCGGGTGTGCGGCCGAGCAGCAACGGGGACTTCTCGGCAAGCATGGCGCCAGCAGCCCTGTCCGCCCCCGTCCTTCGCGTCTCTCCGCACTCCGCCGCGAGGGCCACCGCCGCGGCCGCTCTCGCCGGCGGACTCCACCGCTTTGGCAAGACGACTTGTCTGCACTCTGTCCATTCTGGTATTTTCACTCCCTGCGCCATGTTCTTTCCTCGTGCTAAACTGCTATTGATCTGATTGCACAAACTCAGTGAGAAGACATGTTAACCACTTTAATCTTGTTCTGCTCTGTATGTTGCTGCCTTCCCTCCAAAAGGCAAAGCAGCGCTGCCGCTGCGATCCAACGGGCTGGTGGGACCGGCGGGACAGAGGAGGCGTTCGGCGCTACGAAGCAGCTTGGACGACTCCAAGGCCACCGACGACAAGGTAATCAAAGCGCTCAAGCACCGGGGATGTCCCGACCCCAACCGATCAATTCGCTCGATCAGTTTCTGACACACGCCGGAACTAACCGCGCGATCCGCTCGTGTTCTCGCAGGCGGAGTTCGGGTACTCGAGGAAAGACGTGCTGCTGATCGGCGTCGGCGTGACCCTCCTCGGCTACGGCCTCAAGTCAGGGCTCGAGGTTTATGACGGGCTGCGTTTCGAGCCCTTCTTCTTTGCTTTCGCAGCTGCTCGATTCATTTCGGCACAATATTCACTGAATGATCTACTACTACTCCTATCTGATTTCTCCCCGATCGCTCTCGCAGTTCGTCGGCGTCGACCCCTTGCAAGCCGGCAACGTCGTCCAGCTCTTCATCGTTCTCGGGATGACGGTCGGCTGGATCTCCTCCTACATGATCAGGGTCGCCAACAAGGACATGACCTACGCCACGCAGCTCAGGAACTACGAGAAGCAAGTCATGGAGGTCACACTCTCTGCCTCTACACAGATAGTCGTAGCGCCCCAGTGTATGCACTGGCACGCCAACAATTTTTGTGCGCTGTCGTGACTGACCATTAACTAACTGAATTCTTTTCAGAAACGGCTGGAGAGCCTGTCGGAGGCGGAGCTGCAGGTTCTGCTGGAGCAAGTGGAGGAGGAGAAGGAACGCCTGCCGCCGGCGAGGGCTCAGGGTATCACCATCAACAGGAAGACGGAGGACCAGACTACTGCCAACTAGCTAGAAAACCTTGATTAGCCCAGTACGTACACGGTTAGGATAGCTTTGCATCTCATAGCTGGCTCCCTCTGTTAACAACTTGTAGTACAGTGCCACTTCTCTTAGCTGCAGAATTGGGGTTATATATAGCAACTTTCTTTTTAAAACAATGGGCCTCCCCATCGATTTTCGTTAAAGCAGCCGCCATCGGCTCGGGCAGGACCCTACACCCTAGCGCCATCACCCCCTTCCCCTTCGCCCCTAACCCCCGCCGCTGCTGAAGGATGCCGCCAATCGGCTGACGGTGGTGGCGCGTGGGCTCTCATCCCCTAGCGCGGCTGATGGCGGCGGGGGACCGATATTCCTTGTGGGGCAGGATCTCCGGCCAGAGTCTCGCGGTGGCCCTGGACGGCGTGACTCTTCTAGTGGAGATGGACGGGGCAGCGGTCCTAGACTTCTTTGGCGACCTTGGCGGCCGCCATGGCCATGAGGGCGGCACGACGGCTGGTTCGAGGGGCTCGGTGTGGCTCAGCCGTCATCTCCGTGTGGTACATGTGGTGGCGGTGGTGCTCGCCGAGATCTCTGGCCTACTGTTGGAAGTCGGCGGGTGGCGCCGTGGGGGCCTGCCAATCTGCCTAATAAAAGAGGCGATCCTAGAGTGGATCTTGCGATTCGGATGAGATTCGGTCATTTGCACCCCAGTTTTTGGTCTTGCGGCTTTAGGAAGGTGTGACTCGAAGCTTCGTTGTCTGTTGCCATCATGGGACTTGTCGGTGTTTCAATCTCTATGGTGAAGATTGTAGTGGAGAATGTCATGGCGGATGAGGTCTCAGGTCTAGTAATGGTAGACCGACTTTTCGAGGCGATGATGACTTTGCTTGGTGATTCTTGACTTGTAGCAACGGTACCGGTAAGCGGGGGCGACAACATAGGAGGGGTATAGAGTCTTATCTTTCAGGGTGAAAATTCAAGCTAACGTCAATTGGTTGTGGCTCGCAATGGTTATTGGAGACATTGTTTCGAGAGCACGGACTTTCTTTAGGGTGAAAAACTAATATATATGATTGGGCGACGACGACGCTTATGTGTTTCCTTCTTAAAAGCGTCACTTTTGGAGAATTTGGACTCCAAGTGTTGTCTTGGCTGGGGTTTGTGTCGTAGCTACAAGATTGTGATCACAACAGGATTTTTTTTTGACCCCGTAATATCTTTAGAGCATTTAGTTATTGTAGAGGGCAGCTGTAATTGATATTTTAGCGATATTAATATATTTTCTTTATAAAAAAAGCACACGCTACAAACTGATTGTTGTGAAAGGAGCCCATGCTGGATTTCCGACCCTAATAGAAATACTATGGTGTCAAGTCAGATCCGGCCAATGTTCCATTTATAATTAATTTGGAATATTCTAGTCCAAGTTTTAGATTAAAATTTAAACCACAAATTTCTAAATGAGCTATAAGTGGATTTTTTGTGGGATCCCACTTACATCTCTAGGTAAAAGTAAAACTAACGGAATGTAAAGCAAGTATGAAGCGAAACAGGTGGCTGGAACAAAACACTACTTGTTACAGCCAGCAGAACATGTCTGACGCATCAACCAAAATATGTTCGAACTTCAATGTTCTAAAACATACAAAATTTACAGGGCAATAATATGTTGTAACTTCAATATTTAAAAAGAAACTCTAGATTTTTTGGTGCACCGTAAATATCTAAAATGAGTATTTTATGGATAAATTATGTTGATTTTAGTTTTTATGGTACGCAAATATATTTTTTGCACTTTATGGTGGCCTGGCAATATCAAAATGGAGTTATGGAGTCACCAAGTTGTTTGACCGAATAATAACTAAGGTCTTAGCTGGGTTACCATTAGGAGTAAGGGGATGCACCTCAATGCATCTAAGGGAGTCCGATCTTACATCGCGATATGTAAGGCAGTAAGCAAATTTTTGTATCAGAAGCCCTCGTTCCTTGGTGGACCCGTCTGAGATTCTAGTGACTACTGGTTAAGCTAAGTTGGCCTGATCATCTTTAGCTCGGTTGCCGATTCTATGGATGTAAAGTAGAAGAAATCGACGAAATAACGGAAGCAGGACAAGTGTTTCGAGAGTATGAAAAAATATATTTTATTGATCTATATCGATTGTGTGCTGATTCTTTAGTAGGAATTTATTACTAAACTAGGTAAAAACTACACCAGCTTCTTTCTTGGATTCAGACTCCAATCGTTCGAGTGAACCTTAATAGATTCGCCTTTCCTTCTGTGTCGAACTAGTTTCTGCACTGTCTTTGTTCTATTTTCGATTAAGTCTTGGTCTCATGAGTATGAAGTTAATTTAGACCAGACTTCTATCTTGACTCCGCTTCTATATCTTTCCAGCTTAGCTCCTTCCTCCCTACGCCTTTTAGTCGCCTATCTTTTGTCCCTCTTTCCTTCGAGCGGCTTACAAAATCTTCATCTGGCATCGAATCACGCTCCAAGAACTTGGTTTTTAGCCGATTTTCTGGCTTTCATCGTTTAGTCCACTTTCTGGCCAAAAATGGATGTCAACATATGCCCCATGTTTCCTGGTGTAGGTTTGCTTATCAGGAAATATTCAATTTAAAGCGACTAAGAGCGATGTTTTATTGATCATTAGCCACCTTTTCTGCTAAGGGTGATACACATATATTAGACATATTTCTCATGTCTTAGGTGGATTGCCAAACACTAGTACAAAACTTCTTCAAATATAGCATGTTCAGGGCCTCAGAAAATAAGTCTTCATCCATTGTGTCCACGAAATAAGAGTTACCTGGTAACTCTCCATTGGGATTCTACTTGATTGCTACTCTCTCCCTATGTGTGATTCTATCAAGAGCTAGCCAATCTCTCTCATGGGATTCTACCTTTGGTCTCTCCCTTGAGATTCTATTGGGTTGGTGATTCGGGCCAACAAGAGCAAACCGGAATTGTATTAGGTGTGGCGTGCGTTCTTATCGATTTCCCTTGCGTGTTCATCATGTTCTTCGCTCCCTGCCCCAAATCCCCTCGAATTTATGAAGATCGGGCCATCGCAAGGGTAAATCCACAAGGGAACCCATAATATCTGGTATCAAGAGCTTTTGGTTGCCATGGATTCGAGTTTGTGTTGAGTTTCTAGCCACCAATTTCCTTTTTCTTGCCTAAATTCAAAAATTTCCACCAAAAAGAGACATATTTGTGATTTGGATCGATCTGGATTTTCAGAGCGTTTTGGTAGGTTTTGATCCATAGATCCGCTGCTATACTCGTTGATCTACCTTCCTTTGTGTTCCAATGGCCTAATTCCTTGATTTCCCCATCAATTTTGAGGTTTTGGTTCAAGTTTTCCGCCCAAAATCGTGCCACGGACATGTTCAGGACGTTCTGGAAGTCCCAGACCAGAGTCTCCGGCCCAGGACCGGAGTCTTCGGGGTTAGTGAGCTCAGACCGGAGTCTCCGGCCCCCGAGACCGGAGTCTCCGGCCCCTGCAGACAGAAACACCGTTTCACCGTTTTACGCATAAGTTTTGCATTCGAACTTGGGGTTTGGTGTTATTTAGCTCACTTCGAAGAGGAGAAGGATCTCTACACCATTATCCACGTTGTTCATGCTATCTACTCTAACAAAATCCATGAGCAAGGATGTATCCAACAAATAAAGGGTGAAGATCGACGACGAAAGGTAAATCAATTCCGCGACTTCTCCCCACTTGCATCCTTTTGAAAGCCACACTATCTTTGTGATACAACAAATACCTTTTGAGACTAGTTCCTCCTATGATTGCTTGGGCTTTGCACATTTGATACCTTGTAAAATTCCGAGCAAAAGTTGTGAGTGTTATCTCATAGAGTTATCTTGTATAGTTGTTGGCACAAGAAAAGAAAGTGAAAAAGAAAAAGAAAAAGAAAAAGAAAGAAAGAATAAAAAGAAAAGGAGAAAAAGAAAAAGAAAGATACAAGTGCCATAAGGAATAGAAAGTGCAAGCTCAATGAACATATTGTAGGTGGTACTGATTGTGCAAATCATGTAGCCCTCCAATTTTGTGCAATTGAACTAGCGTCTCTCCTTGTACTTGTGCAGCATGAGATTTTAGTCTTCTCTAGGCCTTCATTTGGTTCTTAGCTCACTTTTTTGTCGCACAAGTCCCGTTCATCCCACCGTGTGTGTTTCCTTGATCTTAATTCCTATATTGTGGATCCACTTATTTGCTTTGTGATCATCATGGTTCTCTACTTTCCGTTACATATCTTGGTTTCCGATTGTTCCAAATTGCATGCCACTTGCCTTACCTAAGCTCCTCATAAGCCATGTGTGTTTGGTGTTTCTTATGTTTTTGGATACAATGCCACTTCTACTTTGCATTTTGGTAGCTCTCATTCCTTACCATTGATCCAATACTATCTACAAGGTTAGCTAAGGCATAGCATCTTTGAACCCAATTTCCACTATATCACGCTTGGTCTTGTGAGCACAATGTCTAGGGGCTTTGAAACCGATGAGGAAGAATCCATGATGAGCCATGGAAACGGCGACTATGCAAGCATAGATGACACGATGGAGCACTACATCGACATTGGCTCTGCATGCTTGGAGGACTTGGATTACTACACCGACAATGATGCCCCAAGCATGGAGCACATGGAGCACCATGAGGACTTTGACTTCTCAAGCATGGAGCCGAAGGGAATATGCCCGAGAGGCAATAATAAAGTGGTTATTATCTTATTCCATGTTTATGATAAATGTTTATTTTGCATGCTATAATTGTATGGATCGGAAACATCAATACATGTGTGTTTAATAAACAAAAAGGGTTCCTAGTTATGCCTCTCTTATAGACTAGCTTGTTGATTAACAAGATGATGAAGGTTTCCTGATCATGGACATTGGATGTTGTTAATAACAAGGTCACACCATTGGTGGAATGATGTGATGAACATTCATCCGAAGTATAGCATTACGATCAAAGTCATTATGTTTATATTGCTATAACATCATACGAAGTAATCTTAGTCCTTAGACCATGAGATCATGTTAATTGCTAACACCGGAAGAGTATCTTGATAACATCAAACATCACACCGTAACAGGGTTACTATAAAGGTGGGTTCAGTTCTACGAAGGTGTTATGTTGAGGCTCATGGACCAAGAGTGGGATTTGTCCATCCCGATGACGGATAGATATACTCTGGGCCCTCTTGGTGATATCACATTGAAATAGCTTGCAAGCAAGTGATGTGATCACTAGAATGTTATATCACGGGAACGAGAAAAGAGTGCATGTCGGTAACGAGATCAAACTAGGTATGGAGATACCGATGATCGAATCTCGGACATGTAATATATCGCGGGACAAAGGGATTTAGTTACTAGCGTTAAAGGTTCTCACGATCACAGAAGTCATCGTTGAATGTGTAGGAGTCAGTATGGATCTCCAGGTCCCGCTGCTGATTATTGATCGGAGAGGGGTCTCGATCATGTCTGCATTATTCGTGAACCGTAGGGTGACACACTTAAGGGATACCGACACCATTTGGAGCAAATGTGTTTTAGATAAAGATTTAAGAAAGCGCTGGAATTATTTCAGTAGACACCGAAACTGTTTTGGGTGAAATTGCTGAAATTGGTTCTGCATGTAATATTGAAATGTTGCAGGGGGTTTTATGTGAATGTTTGTTAATTAAAGTAATTAACAAAATTCTGAATAAAAATAATAAAAGAGTTTTATTAAATGAGAGAGCATTAAATTTGGAGAAATTTAATGCATTTAAAGTGGAGACTTTAAAAGAGAATGTGAAGGGGCAAATTTATGTGGAGGGAGTTACCACCACATGAATGGAGGAGGTGAAGAGATACCTCCTCCATGCGCCGGCCATGAAGGAGGGGCACCCCCTCCTCCTATAAAAGGCCACCCCTCCCCACTTCTCACACACACCTCCTTGTGAAGGATCTCTCTCCCCCTCTAGTATTATTCCCCCATGGTCTCGGATTAGCGAGATACATGTTCCCGGTGGCTTTATCTGGAAAGGAGTTGCTGCTTCCGCTGCTTTTCTGGAGCGAGGGATGGAGGTTGTCGGGGTACCGGACGTGTGTGCGATCACGGATGCACCGCTGCTTTGCGGTGCTGGACTTGGTGGTGCTGGAGCTAGATCTGATGGACGTGCTGGAGCCGGACATGCTGGACTTCATCATGATCTTGAGATCGGCAAGTGTACGACTACATCAACCACGAGTTCCTACTCGTTAACAAAGCTCGTTGTCTACAAGGGTAAGTTCTCTTTGGATGTATGTCCACCCATTGCTTTGTACCTAGTAGATAGATCTTGGCGTGTTGTTCACATCGTAGGAATTTTTTTGTTTTCTATGCTGCGGACCCAACAGTGGTATCAGAGCCTGATCTATGCGTAGGTGCTTAGCACGGGTAGTACACATATGTTGATATGTGGGAGATGATGATCATGTTATTGCATCTTCTATGTATTTTGGATATTGGTGGCATAGTGGGATGAAGCGGCCCGGACCAACCTTACATGTCATCGTACATGAGACCGGTTCCACGACTGACATGCAACTTGTTTTGCATAAGTGGCTGGCGGGTGTCTGTCTCTCCTACTATAGTCAATATCTGATTTACAACGAGTTGCTAATAACTTAGTTATCCTCGTTGTGGTTCATGTTCGTAGGTAAGAACGGTTCTATCTCCGAAATCCCTAAGCCACGTAAAACTTGCAATTGATAAATTAGAGGCGTCTAGTTTAGATCGTTGCTGGGCTAGTGTATTGATATGGTATTGTTGTAAGTAGATGTATGATAGATACTCTTACAACACACTCAACATGTAAGTTCCATAGACCTTGGCCTTACACACAAAGGAATGATAGAGATCATACCACGATGCAAGTGATAGAGATCAAATGCATGGACCATATCATCTCACTTTACACATTAGATGTTAGCATCTTATACTGCTAGTTTGGCGCTTTTAGTAGCATTGTAAGATGATCCCTCATTTAAATATCAAGATAAAATGTGTTCTTCCTTAAGTATGCACCGTTCTATGGATCGTGTTTCGAGACATCACGTGATGATCGGGTGTTCTCAACTCTACGCTTTCATGCAACGGGTGTAAGACAGTTTTACACACGCGAATACTAAGGTTCTTACTTGACGAGCCTAGCATGTACAGACATGGCCTTGGAACACGGACCGAAAGGTTAAGCATGAGTCATATAGTTGATGTGATGACCATATTGATGCTCGCCTTTGAAGCTACACTGACTCACGTGATGATCGGACTTGGTGTAGTGGATTTGGTTCATGTAATCACCAAAAAGGCACGAGGGATGTCGTTTTTGAGTGGGAGTTCATTTCTAATTTGGATTAGTCGAACCAAATTTGTCATAAATTAAATCAAAGTGAATTTTCATAGTTTGTTGTAGTCATTGGCATTCTTTTTCTACCTTATGCTTAGTTTTTATTTGAGATAATAGAACTATAGAATTCTAGATATTTACTTTACGATCTGGTATCGTATTGTTTCGAATGTCAATTTAAAGTTTATAAGTCCTATTGCAAACTTTCAGCAAACTCTATTTACTCCATGAAGTTTAATAAGTAGTATTAAATCAAGATTAAGAATTCCAATGTTAGTATCTAAAGTATCATGTTTGCCTCCATGATTATTGATATTCAAAAAGTTGTTTTAATATCAAGATTATATTGGAGCTGAAAATTGTTTCAGAAACCATCATGTGTGAAAGATATTGTGATATCTGAAACAATGTTTTTGGTTGCATTATGATAGAGTATAATTTAGCAAAATACATGTTCTCATATTGTATGAGAATTTGTGAAGGATGGAGATGCTAGGCATCCGAATCTACCAAAAAGGTTTTGGGAACTGATATTATACTCGTGATTCTTCCTTATAAGCTATAGTAGCTTGATCATGAAAGTTGTCATGATAAGGATGAATAGAATATGTAAGTAAAATGTTTACTACACTAATAGATTACTAAAGAATGGATTTTTTGAAAGAATGCCAAACATTTGATGATGGTGATCCACTTCAAAGTGCAGGTCCAAAGGTATTAGTATTTGACTATATACGCTTTGTACCATGTGTCATGTTGATGACACCACTATTGATGTTGATATATTCTTTTAAAAGAAAAGGAATTGCTAAAAGAGAATCTATAAAATATTTGGCAGAAAATAAAAGGTTGGAGATGTCCAACTTAGGTATATAGAAGATATACATGTTATGGCTATATTCCTTGCTTGTTAAACAATGTGGTTCTTAGGTATTGGATACCGAATTGGTTGGTATGAAGTGTCATACAGGACAACGCAATTCATGAACTACAATGGCCTAAGTAACCAGCAAGAGAATGAGTGATGATGTTCATTGAAAACAAATGAAGTGTTATTATGTTTTTCGTTGTCATCAAACCAAGCCTTCAAGATTTGTTTAAATAATTGTTATTTTATTCCGGTATTATGAGAACAATGGCTGTTCAAATAATTACCGTATTCCATAAAGGATGGATGAACTTTTACAAGTCTAGTTGGAGAAATCACATCCATAAACACTATTGCTAAAATGTCGCAAGACAAATGATTGAAAGATCACTTATGAAGTGACATCGCTGTTTGAATTATATTTGAAAGAAAACATGAAGAAACTCCATGTTGATGGAATTTTGGAGTCCTTGATTTTGATCAATTGACGCATGTGAGACTTTCCTCGAGATAATTGAAACTTCGTTCATAGGCCAAAGAGGAACGGATGACTAGCTTATTGGAAATTGTGCATGCTGATGTGCATAGTCCATTATGTGTAGCCATATGCGATGGATCTTTTTGCTTCATATGCTTTCTCCGAAAATTTGAGTGAATATATCTGTATATTTACTTAATAAGGAAGAAGTATGAAACATTTGAAAATTGTTCAAAGACTTTCAAGATGAAGTGGAAAATCATTGTAACAAGAAAATAAAGAGTTTATGATTCGATCATAAAGGAAGATATTTGAGTTACATGTTTAGCAAAAACACCTATGACTTGAGGAATTGTTCCATGATTTGTGTTTCCCGATAAACCATAGGAGTATGGCATATTCGAGAGATAAAATCAAACCATGTTTGACATGGTAAGATCAAGGGTGTCATTTATAAAACTGCCATTATGTTTTAAAGATTGAAGCTTTAGAGACTACCGCTTTTACACTGAAAAGAGCACCATCGTGATCCATTGAAATGACACCATATGAGTTATGGTTTGGGATAAAACCCAAATTGTCTTTTCTTAAATTTTTGTATGCTATGCATAAGTAAAATGTTTACAACCAAAGTCGGATAAGCACGTCTTTGTAGGTTATCCCAAAGAATTTGTTGGGAATTTCTCCATAACACCGAGGACAAAAGAGTTTGTCGCTTGGAACGTCAAGTTTCTTGAGAAGGAACTTTTCGTGAAAAGTTAAGTGGGAGGACAATAGAACTTTGATAAGGTTGTTGAACCTTAGCTATATGTGCTAAGTAGCACAGTGCCGGAAAGTGTCCCGGTGGCGGCCACAATGCTCATGGCTCTCGTGATTACAAAAGGTGTGATCTCGGAGATTAGAGTTCCTATAGAACCGTGTGGGTCGGTAAGAATCAAATAGTAAGATTTGATAAGCAAGTCGTTATTGTTTTGACAATGATGAACCGACTACATGCAAAGAAGCGATGATGGGCCCTGACTCCATAAAATGACTAGAAGTCATAGAATCCGTGATAGTATCCATACACGAGAAAACAAGTTTCTGAACTTGGAAGACCCTCCGGAAAGGCGTGAAGCCTATTGGTCATGTTTGGATCTATAAAGAAATAAGACATGGATGTTTAACATCTATGAAATAGTTGACATGTCGGAAAGAAGTTTACGGCAATGTTCAAGGAGTTGACTATGACAAGATATGATCTTTCATAGCGATATATAGTCTTGACGGATTAATGTAGCAACCACTACATATAATTTGGTATATGGTAGTTGAATAAACAAAACAAGGTTCTTCTAATAGAACAGTAACCTAGGACATGTACATGACATGGTCCGAAGGGTTTTGTTAATTCAAAGGGTGCTAAAAGGGCATGTAAACTTCAATAGTTGAAGTAAGCATAGCGGAGTTGGAATCTTCACCATGATGAAACTGTTAAAAGAGTTTAAATTCATCGGAGATGATGAAGATGCTTGCATTTGCAAGAAATTAAGTGGGAGCGCTGAGACATATTTCTAATACATTATGTAGAGGACATATTGTTGATTGGAAATGATGTATCTTGAATTGACACAAGTTAAGGATTTCATTAAAATAAGATTTCGATGAAAGACTTGGGCAAACCCGGAATATTAGGCATCAATATCTATATGGATAGATCAAGGCGCTAATATGGTTGTGCCAGACATACATATATGAGATATTGAAAGGGTTCAATATGGAAACAACAAGAAAGGTTCTTGCTGCATGGAAAGAATTGTATCAAAATTCAAGTGTTTCAACACTAGGTGAGTAAAATCACATGAAGATTTTGATCGATTATACCATGATATGTATATATCGAGAATGTCCTATGCTCTAAATGTTATGAGCATATACCAGAATGATTCATAAGATGATCATTGGACAATAGTAAAGATATTCTTATGAGCTTTGGAAGAACTAAGAATATATAATGTATAAGTGACAAATAGTTAAAGGTAGTTCATTGTAAAGTGTTACATTGATACTAGTTTTGTCACAAGATACAAATTAAATTTATCTCAATTTAGACTATGCGTGGCACAATATAATGGAAAGGATGTTCCATGATGGATTTGGATGAGTTCCAAAGTTGAGATATTGTGACGGATACTACAACAAAAGGCTAAGTATATGACTGCTATAGTAGCAACATAGGAGGGTATTTGTGTTAAGTAGTTTGTTATCAAACTAGGTGTGGTTCAAAGTGGGCTAATACTATGAAGATATATTGTGTGACAATAATATCAACATATTTAAACCCGAACAAACTAAAGGTCTCACCAGAGGACCAAATTTATACAATGCCATCTCATTTGAGAATGAGTGATGCGTAGAGACGCAAAGACATGCAAATACACACGGACCTGAAACTGTCAGATCCGGAGATTATGTTAACCACTAGCAATTGCGTATATGCAACACCATAAAGCCATAGGTGTTCAATGCGCAAAGTTTTTCAAACTAGATTATTGACTCTAGTGCAAGTGGGAGACTGAAGGGAATATGCCCGAGAGGCAATAATAAAGTGGTTATTATCTTATTCCATGTTTATGATAAATGTTTATTTTGCATGCTATAATTGTATTGATCGGAAACATCAATACATGTGTGTTTAATAAACAAAAAGGGTTCCTAGTTATGCCTCTCTTATAGACTAGCTTGTTGATTAACAAGATGATCAAGGTTTCCTGATCATGGACATTGGATGTTGTTAATAACAAGGTCACACCATTGGTGGAATGATGTGATGAACATTCATCCGAAGTATAGCATTATGATCAAAGTCATTATGTTTATATTGCTATAACATCATACGAAGTAATCTTAGTCCTTAGACCATGAGATCATGTTAATTGCTAACACCGGAAGGGTATCTTGATAACATCAAACGTCACACCGTAACAGGGTGACTATAAAGGTGGGTTCAGTGCTACGAATGTGTTATGTTGAGGCTCATGGATCAAGAGTGGGATTTGTCCATCCCGATGACGGATAGATATACTCTGGGCCCTCTCGGTGATATCACATTGAAATAGCTTGCAAGCAAGTGATGTGATCACTAGAATGTTATATCACGGGAACGAGAAAAGAGTGCATGTCGGTAACGAGATCAAACTAGGTATGGAGATACCGATGATCAAATCTCAGACATGTAATATATCGCGGGACAAAGGGATTTAGTTACTAGCGTTAAAGGTTCTCACGATCACAGAAGTCATCGTTGAATGTGTAGGAGTCAGTATGGATCTCCAGGTCCCGCTGCTGATTATTGATCGGAGAGGGGTCTCGATCATGTCTGCATTATTCGTGAACCGTAGGGTGACACACTTAAGGGATACCGACACCATTTGGAGCAAATGTGTTTCAGATAAAGATTTAAGAAAGCGCTGGAATTATTTCAATAGACACCGAAACTGTTTTGGGTGAAATTGCTGAAATTGGTTCTGCATGTAATATTGAAATGTTGCAGGGGGTTTTATGTGAATGTTTGTTAATTAAAGTAATTAACAAAATTCTGAATAAAAATAATAAAAGAGTTTTATTAAATGAGAGAGCATTAAATTTGGAGAAATTTAATGCATTTAAAGTGGAGACTTTAAAAGAGAATGTGAAGGGGCAAATTTATGTGGAGGGAGTTACCACCACATGAATGGAGGAGGTGAAGAGACACCTCCTCCATGCGCCGGCCATGAAGGAGGGGCACGCCCCCTCATCCTATAAAAGGCCACCCCCTCCTCACTTCTCACACACACCTCCTTGTGAAGGATCTCTCTCCCCCTCTAGTATTATTCCCCCATGGTCTCGGATTAGCGAGATACATGTTCCCGGTGGCTTTATCTGGAAAGGAGTTGCTACTTCTGCTGCTTTGCTGGAGAGAGGGATGGAGGTTGTCGGGGTACCGGACGTGTGTGCGATCACGGATGCACCGCTGCTTTGCGGTGCTGGACTTGGTGGTGCTGGAGCTGGATCTGATGGACATGCTGGAGCCGGACCTGCTGGACTTCATCACGATCTTGAGATCGGCAAGTGTACGACTACATCAACCACGAGTTCCTACTCGTTAACAAAGCTCGTTGTCTACGAGGGCAAGTTATCTTTGGATGTATGTCCACCCGTTGCTTTGTACCTAGTAGATAGATCTTGGCGTGTAGTTCACATCGTAGGAATTTTTTTGTTTTTTATGCTGCGGACCCAACAGGAGCACATGGAGCACCATGAGGACCTCGACTTCTCATACATGGAGCACATGGAGCACCATGAGGACTTCAACTTCTCATTCATGGAGGACATGGAACACTTCATCGACTATGATAGCAACTCCCTCATGAGCTATGATGACTTATTCCACAACATGGAGACTGAGAACTTCTACGCCATGCAAGCGGAGGCACGTCTCCAAGAGGACAAAAATGACAAGCTCTTCAAGTCGCATCCATCAAGAGGAACTACTTACCCCGAGGGTTGTCCATCAAGATATCCATCGCTAATACACATGAGCCAAGACAAGTGCGTCTCCACCAACAAGAGATCAAGAGCATCCATGCTATGTGCTATACAAGCTCAAGACACGTACAAGTCCTCTCCGCCATGAGAACAAGGAAGCAAGCTATTGTCCGCGCCATCAATGTACATCAACAAAACAAGTTCGACATGAGGTGCCCAACTACAAGAACATCACTGAGACCACTTCTCCTTCGAGGAAGACTACTACATAAGCTTCAAGACCCTCAAGAGAGAAGACCTCATATGGCATTGGTGATACCTCACGGACAAAGAAGGCGAACAAGAAAATGCGTCGTCATCAACACCATGAAGCTTCCAATGCCAAGAACTTCCACGACAAACCTTCTTCAAGGAAGCCTCCTACACAAGCTACGAGATCGTCAACAAATGAGAAGGACTCTATGGTTCTCTACTTCACCAAGTTGGATGAATCCATCAAGATGACCTCTCATGAAGTTGACGCTTTCAAGACATGGTGCAAAACCTTGGATGATGACAAGCATTGCGGTACAACCATGGAGGTGAGATATGATACCTCGAATGGCGATGAGAGTGATGATGCCCAACTTAAGGCATTCATCTTTGGAGGCGATAAGGTTGAGGATGGTGAGCATGGGATTTTCCCTTTACAAAAGGAGACACATGGAGTTGAGAAAACCGAGCTTATTCCCATATGCTTCAGTGATGACGTGGTACCAATCCCACGTGAGTTTGAGAGCCATTTAGCCCACTTGAGTGAGATCGAAAGTGAGATGAGTGACTCCACCATATGTGAGATTGTGTGCTTCCACTTTGAGGACATGAGTGATACACCTAGTGAGTTCAGAGTGGTAATTGATAGGGAAAGTGAGGCTATTTCAATTTCTAACAACTTACCCTCTACATCTAGTGTGTTTCCTCATGATGTTCTAGGTACCTTGGAGGAAGAGGCGCCAAGCTTGGAGATGATGGTGCCTCCTATCGCGAACATGTACATGGTGGATGAAGATGATGCCATTCCCATATATGATGAAGAAATCGCCCACATGGAGGAACCCACTACCATAACACCCACTTCAAATGAGAGGTACGACCAAGGTAAGAATATGAGTGTTGATGATGTCATGATCCCACTAGTGGACATGATGAGTTGTGAGGATATGCATGCTATGGATACTACTTATGACATTTCTTATGCTTCATTCATGTTCCCATGTGATACTTTGCCTTTGCATAATGTTGACCATGAGGAATTATTTGAGTGCGATGATATTGCTGAAGGGAATATGCCCGAGAGGCAATAATAAAGTGGTTATTATCTTATTCCATGTTTATGATAAATGTTTATTTTGCATGCTATAATTGTATTAATTGGAAACGTTAATACATGTGTGCTTAATAAACAAATAGAAGGTTCCTAGTTATGCCTCTCTTATAAAATAGCTCGTTGATTAACACGATGATCAAGGTTTCCTGATCATGGACATTGGATGTTGTTAATAACAAGGTCACATCATTGGTGGAATGATGTGATGAACATTCATCCAAAGTATAGCATTACGATCAAAGTCATTATGTTTATATTGCTATAACATCATACGAAGTAATCCTAGTCCTTAGACCATGAGATCATGTTAATCACTAACACCTGAAGAGTATCTTGATAACATCAAACATCACACCGTAACAGGGTGACTATAAAGGTGGGTTCAGTGCTACGAAGGTGTTATGTAGAGGCTCATGGATCAAGAGTGGGATTTGTCCATCCCAATGACGGATATATATACTCGGGGCCCTCTCGGTGATATCACATTGAAATAGCTTGCAAGCAAGTGATGTGATCACTAGAATGTTATATCACGGGAACAATAAAAGAGTGCATGCCAGTAACGATATCAAACTAGGTATTTGGATACCGATGATCGAATCTCGGACATGTAATATATCGTGAGACAAAGGGATTTAGTTATGATGTTAAAGGTTCACACAATCACAAGAGTCATCGTTGAATATGTGGGAGTCAGTAGGGATCTATAGGTCCCGCTATTGATTATTGATCGGAGAGGGGTCTCAATCATGTCTGCATTATTCACGAATTGTAGGGCGACACACTTAAGGGTTGCCAAACACCATTTGGAGCATATATGTTTCAGATGAAAGAATTGCAAAGCGCTGGAATCATTTCGATGGAAACCGGAATTGTTTCGGGTGAAATTGCAGAAACTGGTTCTACATGTGATATTGAAATGTTGTAGGGGGTTTTATGTGAATGTTTGTTAATTAAAATAATTAACAAAATTCTGAATAAAATAAATAAAATATCTTTATTTAATGAGAGATTGCATTAAATTTGGTGGAAATTTAATGAAGGTGAGTGGAACTATGAGTGGGAGGCTAATTATGTGAGTGGGAGCTCCACCCACATGAATGTGGAATAGGTGGGGGCACCTCTCTTGGCTGCCAGCCATGGTGAGAGGCTGCCCCCTCTCCCTATAAAAGGCCCCTACTCCCTCCTCTCATCTCACACCTCCTCGTGAAGGATCTCTCTCCGCCTCTAGTTATTCCCCATGGTCTCGGATTAGCGAGATACATGTTCTCGGTGGCTTAATCTGGAAAGGAGTTGCTGCTTCCGCTGCTTTGCTGGAGAGAGGGATGGAGGTTGTCGGGGTACCGGACGTTTGTGCAATCACGGATGCACCGCTGCTTTGCGGTGCTGGACTTGGTGGTGCTGGACTTTCTGGAGCTAGATCTGATGGACGTGCTAGAGCCAGACCTGCTGGACTTGCTGGACTTCATCATGATCTTGAGATCGGCAAGTGTAGGACTACATCATCCATGAGTTCCATCTCGTTAACAAAGCTTTATTGTATTTGAGGGTAAGTTCTCTATGGATGTATATCCACCCGTTACTTGTATCTAATAGATAGATCTTGGCGTATAGTTCCCATCGTAGGAATTTTTTTGTTTTCTATGTTGAGAACCCAACAGTGGTATCAGAGCCTGATCTATGCATAGGTGCTTTGCACGGGTAGTACACATATGTTTATATGTGGGCAATGATGATCATGTTATTGCTTCTTTCATGTATTTTGGATATTGGTGGCATAGTGGGATGAAGCGGCCTAGACTAACTTTACATGTCCTCACACATGAGACCGGTTCCACGACTGACATGCAACTAGTTTTGCATAAATGGCTAGCGGGTGTATGTCTCTCCTACTATAGTCAATATCTGTTTTACAACGAGTTGCTAATAACTTAGTTATCATCATTGTGGTTCCATGTTTGTAGGTAAGACCGATTCTATCTCCAAAAACCCTAAGCCACGTAAAACTTGCAATGGATAAATTAGAGGCATCTAGTTTAGATTGTGCTGGGCTAGTGTCATGATATGGTAATGTTGTAAGTTGATGTATAGTAGATACCCTTACAACACACCTAACGTGTAAGTCACATAGACCTTGTCCTTACACACAAAGGAATGATAGAGATCATACCACGATGCACATGATGGTGATCAAATGCATGGACATATCATTCCACTTTACACATATGGTGTTTGCATCGTACATTGCTAGTTTGGCGTTTTTAGTAGCATTATAAGATAATATAAAAATGTGTTCTCTCTTAAGTACGCACCGTTTATGTTTTGCCGCTTCAAGACATCACATGATGATTGGGTGTACTTGAATCCATGATCATATTTCGGGTGTAAGACAGTTTTACACATGCGAGTACTAAGGTTCTTACTTGGCGAGCCTAGCATGTACAGAAATGGCCTCGGAACACAGACCGAAAGGTTAAGCATGAGTAATATAGTTGATATGATGCCCATATTGATGCTCACCTTTGAAGCTACACCAACTCACGTGATGATCGGACTTGGTGTAGTGGATTTGGTTCATGTAATCAGCAAAAGGACACGAGGGATGTCGTTTTTGAGTGGGAGTTCATTTCTAATTTGGATTAGTCGAACTTAGTTTGTCATAAACTAAATCTAAGTGAATTTGCATAATTTGTTGTAGTCATTGACATCTGTTTACTACCTTATACTTGGTTTTAATTGAGATAATAGCACTATAGAATTCTAGATATTTACTTTACGAACTGGTATCGTATTGTTTTGAATGTCAATTTTAGAAGTCCTATTGCAAACTTTCAGCAAACTCTATTTACTCCATGAAGTTTAATAAGTAATATTAAATCGAGAGTAAGAATTCCAATGTTAGTATCTAAAGTATCATGTTTGCCTCCATGATTCTTGATATTCAAAAGTTATTTTTAATATCGAGGTTATCTAGGAGCTGAAAGAATTGTTTCAGAAGCCATCATGCGTGGAAGATATTTTGATATCTGAAACAATGTTTATGGTTGCAATATGATAGAGTATAATTTGGCAAAATACATGTTCTCACATTGTATGAGAATTTGCGAATGTTGGAGACGCTAAATGTCTTAATCTTCCAAACAGGTTTTGGGAACTGACATTATACTTACGATTCGTCCTTATAAGCCATAGTAGCTTGATAATGAAAGTTGTCATGATAAGGATGAATAGAAGATGTAAGTAAAATGTTTACTACACTAAAAGATTACTAAAGTATGGATTTTTGAAAGAGCACCAAACATTTGATGATGGCGATCCACTTCAAAGTGCAAGTCCAAAGGTACTAGTATTTTACTATACATGCTTTGTACTATGTGTCATATGTATGGCACCACTATTGATGTTGATAGATTTTTTAAAAAGGAAAAGGAAATGCTGAAAGAGAATCTATAAAATATTTGGCAGAAAATAAAAGACTGGAATGTCCAGTTAAGGTATATAGATGATATACAAGTTATGGTTATATTCTTTGCTTGTTAAACAATTCGGTTCTTGGGTATTAGATACCGAATTGGTTGGTATGAAATATCATACAGAACGACACAATTCATGAACTACAATGGCCTAAGTAACTAGCAAAAGAATATGTGATGATGTTCATAAAAAAAAGTGTTATTGTATTTCTCATTGACATTAGAGCTTGCCTTCAAGATTTGTTTAAATAATTGTTATTTTGTTCCGGTACTATGAGAACATTGGTTGTTCAAATAATTACCATATTCCATAAAAGATGGATGAACTTTTACAAGTCTAGTTGGAGAAATCACATCCATAAAACTAATGCTAAAATGTTGCAAGACAAATGATTGAAAGATCACTTACAAAGTGACATTGCCGTTTAAATTATATTGGAAAGAGAACATCAAGAAACTCCATTTTAATGGATTTTTGGAGTCTTTTGAGTTTGATCAATTGACGCTTGTAAAACTTTCCTCGAGATAATTGAAACTCCGTTCATAGGCCAAAGAGGAACGGATGACTAACTTATTGGAAATTGTGCACGATGATGTGCATAGTCCATTATATGTAGCCATGTGTGATGTATCTTTCGACTTCATATGCTTTCTTCGGAAATTTGAGTGAATATATCTATATATTTACTTAATAAGGAAGAAGTATGAAACATTTGAAAATTGTTTAAAGACTTTCAAGATGAAGTGGAAAATCATTGTAACAAGAAAATAAAAGAGTTTATGATTTGATCATAAAGGAAGGTATTTGAGTTACAGGTTTAGCAAACTACCTAAGATTTCAGGAATTGTTCCATGAAAATTGCATTTCCCAATAAACCATAGGAGTATGGTATGTTCGAGAGATAAAATCAAACCTTGTTTGACATGGTAAGATCAAGGGTGTCATTTATAAAACTGCCATTATGTTTTAAATATTAAATCTTTAGAGACTACTACTTTTACACTGAAGAGAGCACCATCGTGATCCGTTGAAATAACACCATATGGATTATGGTTTGGGATAAAACCCAAATTGTCTTTTCTTAAATTTTGGTATGCTATGCATAAGTAAATGTTTACAACCAAAGTAGGATAAGCATGTCTTTGTAGGTTATCCTAAAGAATTTGTTGGGTATTCCTCCATAACACCGAGAACAAAAGAGTTTGTTGCTTGGAACGTTAAGTTTCTTGAAAAATAATTTTTCGTGAACAGTTAAGTGGGAGGACAATAGAACTTTGATAAGGTTATTAAACCTTAGCTATATGTGCTAAGTAGCGCAGCGCCGGAAAGTGTTCCAGTGGCGGCCACAATTCTCATGGCTCCCGTGATTATAAAGGTTGTGATCTTGGAGATTAGAATTCCTATTTGAACCATATGCATCGGGTAACAATCAAATAATGAGATTTGATAAACAAGTCGTTATTGTTTTGACAATAATGAACCGACTGCATGCAAAGAAGCGATGATGGGCCCTGACTCCATAGAATGACTAGAAGTCATAAAATCCGTGATAGTTTCCATACACGAGAAATCAAGATTTTGAACTTGGAAGACCCTCCGAAAAGTGATGAAGCCTATCGGTCATGTTTGGATCTATAAAGAAATAGACATGGATGTTTCACATATATGAAATAATCGACATGTCGAAAAGAAATTTATGACAATGTTCAAGGAGTTGACTATGACAAGATTCGATCTTTCATATCGATATATAGTCTTGACGGATTGATCTAGCAACCACTACATATAATTTGGTATATGGTAGTTGAACAAACAAAACAATGTTCTTCTTATAGAATGGTTACCTAGGACGTGTACATGACACGGTCCGAAGGGTTTTGTTAATTCAAAGGGTGCTAAAAGGGCATGCATACTTCAATAGTTGAAGTGAGCATAGCAGAGTTGGAATCTTCACCGTGATGAAAATGTTAAAGAAGTTTAATTTCATCGGAGACGATGAAGATGCTTGCATTTGCAAGAAATTAAGTGGGAGCGCTAAGACAAATTTCCAGTAAATTATGCAGAGTACATATTGTTGATTGGAAATGATGTATCTTTTATTGACACGGGTTAAGAATTTCATTAAAATTAGATTTTGATGAAAGACTTGGGCAAACAAGAATATTCAGCATCAATGTCTATATGGATAGATTGAGGCGCTAATATGGTTGTGCCAGACGTACATATATGAGATATTGAAAAGGGTTCAATATGGAAACAACAAGGAGGGTTCTTGTTGCATGGAAAGGATTGTATCAAGATTCAAGTGTTTCAACACTTGGTGAGTAAAATCACATGAAGATTTTGATCAATAATACCATGATATGTACATATCCAGATTTGTCCAATGCTCTAAATGTTATGAGCATATACCAGAATGATTCATATGATGATCATTGGACGATAGTAAAGATATTCTTATGAGCTTTGCAAGAACTAAGAATATATCATGTATACGTGACAAATAGTTGATAATAGTTCATTGTAATATGTTACATTGATACTAGTTTGTCACAAGATACAAATTAAATTTATGTCAATTTAAACTATGGGTGGCACAATATTATGGAAAGGAAATTCCATGATGGATTTTTTCCAAAGTTAAGACATTGTGACGGATACTACAAACAAAAGGCTAAGTATATGACTGCCATAGTAGCAGCAAAGGAGGACATTTGTGTCAAGTAGTTTGTTATCAAACTATAGGTGTGGTTCACAGTGGGATAATACAATGAAGATATATTATACAACAATATTATCGACATGATTTAACCCAAAGGAACTAAAGGTCCCACCAAAGGACTAAATACACACGGACCTGAAAGTGCCAGATCTGGAGATTATGTTAACCACTAGCAAACGCGTATATTCAACACCTAGGTGTTGTATATACAAGTTTACAAACTAGATTATTGACTCTAGTGCAATTGGGAGACTGAAGGGAATATGCCCGAGAGGCAATAATAAAGTGGTTATTATCTTATTCCATGTTTATGATAAATGTTTGTTTTGCATGCTATAATTGTATTAATTGGAAACGTTAATACATGTGTGTTTAATAAACAAATAGAATGTTCCTAGTTATGCCTCTCCTATAAACTATCTTGTTGATTAACAAGATGATCAAGGTTTCCTGATCATGGACATTGGATGTTGTTAATAACAAGGTCACAACATTGGTGGAATTATGTGATGAACATTCATCCGAAGTATAGCATTATGATCAAAGTCATTATGTTTATATTGCTATAACATCATACAAAGTAATCCTAGTCCTTAGACCATGAGATCATGTTAATCACTAACACCTGAAGAGTATCTTGATAACATCAAACATCACACCGTAACATGGTGACTATAAAGGTGGGTTTAGTGCTACGAAGGTGTTATGTAGATTCTCATGGATCAAGAGTGGGATTTGTCCATTCCGATGACGGATAGATATACTCGGGGCCCTCTCGGTGATATCACATTGAAATAGCTTGCAAGCAAGTGATGTGCTCATTAGAATGTTATATCATGGGAACAAGAAAAGAGTGCATGTCGGTAATGAGATCAAACTAGGTATTTGGATACCAATGATCGAATCTCGGACATGTAATATATCATGATACAAAGGGATTTAGTTACGATGTTAAAGGTTCACATGATCACAAGAGTCATCGTTGAGTATGTGGGAGTCAGTACAGATCTCCAGGTCCCGCTACTGATTATTGATCGAAGAGGGGTCTCGATCATGTCTGCATTGTTCGCGAACCATAGGGTGACACACTTAAGGGATACCGACACCATTTGGAGCAAATATGTTTCAGATAAAGATTTAAGAAAGCGTTGGAATCATTTCGATGGAAACCGGAATTGTTTCGGGTGAAATTGCAGAAACTGGTTCTGCATGTGATATTGAAATGTTACAGGGGGTTTTATGTGAATGTTTGTTAATTAAAGTAATTAAAAAAATTCTGAATAAAATAAATAAAAAAGTTTTATTTAATGAGAGCTTGCATTAAATTTGGTGGAAATTTAATGGAGGTGAGTGGAACTATGAGTGGGAGGCTAATTATGTGAGTGGGAGCTCCACCCACATGAATGTGGAAGAGGTGGGGGCACCTCTCTTGGTCACCGGACATGGTGAGGGGCTGCCCCCTCTCCCTATAAAAGGCCCCCACTCCCTCCTCTCATCTCACACCTCCTCGTGAAGGATCTCTCTCCCCTCTAGTTATTCCCCATGGTCTTGGATTAGCGAGATACATGTTCCAGGTGGCTTAATCTGGAAAGGAGTTGATGCTTCCGCTAGTTTGCTGGAGCGATGGATGGAGGTTGTCGGGGTACCGGACGTGTGTGCAATCACGGATGCACCGCTGCTTTGTGGTGCTGGACTTGGTGGTTCTAGACTTGGTGGCACTGGACTTGCTGGAGCTGGATCTGATGGACGTGTTGGCGCCAGACCTACTGGACCTGCTGGACTTCATCACGATCTTGAGATCGGCAAGCGTATGACTACATCATCCACGAGTTCCATCTCGTTAACAAATCTTTGTTGTCTTCGAGGGTAAGTTCTCTATGGATGTATATCCACCCGTTGCTTGTATCTAATAGATAGATCTTGGCGTATAGTTCCCATCATATATTTTTTTGTTTTCTATGCTACGAACCCAACAATTCCCATAGACATGCCATGCTACAAATCCTTCTTCTATCCTACAATTGTTGCGACAAACTTGATGAACAATTGCTCTTTCCCTATGTTTGTTGGCAACCATACTCATACTTTGGAAATGCTTGATCATGCATGTTCTTCACTTTCTCCCATTGTTGCTGAAATGGATCATATGGGCACCTAGAGGAGGGTGAATAGGTGCTACTCCAAATTTTAATACCTTTTCAATTTTAGGCTTAGCATAAAGGGTAAATTCTCTAGATAAACTATTAGGTGGAATTTCCCTATATGCAAACCTATCTACTAGCGAGTAAAGAGCGAGTGGAAGAGGAACGGGTAAACCGTAGTGAAGCACCCGGAGACACATGATTTGTTTGACCGTAGTTCCTTCCTTGTTAAGGGAAGTACGTCTGCGTTGGAGGGGTGGGCGGTACTAAGACCACCACGCCACAATAGGCCTCACCCTATTCTCCGATGGATCCCGCCACCAAAGGCCTGATCCACCTTTCCACTATAGGGACCCTTCGAGGCGGGTACCGGTGCCTTTACACAACTAGCGGGGCACAACTTCACAATTAACTTGGAGGCTCCCGAAATGACAACAAGCTGCCACAAGAACAAAGTTATCAAATACAACGAACAAGATCTAGATATTGACAAGAATACTAGATCAGGGATTTCTCCAAGTGAATGGAGAGGAGTTGATGCGCTTGATTCGTGATGATGATGATCCTCTCCTCCTTCAATTCCCCCAAAGATCAAAGCCTTTGAGTGGTTGAAGTGGGAGATCAAGAATGGGAGCTCTTGCACAATGTCTGGACAATTTCGAATGAATCAAGCGTTCTGAATGTTGGGGAAGAAGGGGTATTTATACCCCCTTCCAAAACCAGCCGTTGGAGACTTTGGGGGCCGGATTATCCGGCATGGGGAAAACTCCACCCCAGACTCGGAATATCTGGCAGATAGTCCGCCCCCCTATCAGAGCGTCGCGCCGAGCTTGCCCTTGATCATCTTCTGGAGGCCAGATTATCCGGCCCCATGTGAAGGCCGGATTATCCGGTCTAGGGAGGAAAAACCGCCCCAGTTCGGATTTTCCGGGAGAAAATCTGACCGGACTCTGAGCGACGCGCCTTGGCATGCTTTGCTCAAAAACTAGGGGCTGGATTATCCGGCCCATGCGACAGCCGGATTATCTGGCCTGGGGAAGAAAAACCGCCCTAGTTCAGATTTTTCGGGAGAAAATCCGACCGGACTCCGAGCGACGCGCCTTGGCACCCTTTGAACAATGAGGTAGGCCGGATTATCTGGCCCTTGGTGGGGCGGATAATCCGCCCCCCTCAAAGCTTCCTGCACACTTAGCGCACATGAATAATCTCCATAGTATTGTTATCTAACACACAAAACATAGGAAAACATGAAATGTTCTTTCAATCTCCCCTTTTTGGTGTTAGATGACAATACCAGGATTTGTAGGAAAGAGTCACAAGACAACCAGCAATAAACATGGAAGAGACTCCCCCTCAATGTGTGCATATTAGAATTTTGCATTGGAATACAAATGCACACAAACAGTTGAATCTATTCCATAGACATATGAGCAACATAATCATACCACCGAGGTAGAAGGAAAGGCATCCTTGAAATAGCCTCAATTATTTCCGAGATAACCAATATAAGCGCCTTCCTTGATAAAGATTTCCAGCTTAATAGGATATGAATAGATGAATCCATAAGCATAATCCATGAGATGAATCCATAAGCATAATCCATGAGATAAATCCAGACAACCACTGACATAGAGTCTCAAACAAACCACAAACACAAATTTAAAGTTCAACGCTAAATGGGCATAAGCGAGAAAGCGATGAATCGAAAAATGCAAGTGCTTATGCCCGACCCATGCAAATCCATGAATATCCTAATAGAACTACTTCTCCCCCTTTGGCATCGAGACACCAAAAAGGAAGAAGAGCGATGCTAGCGTCCCACGGGATCACTCGTAGTCCTCATCCTCGTCCTCGTCCTCGTCTTCATTCTCGTCCTCATCCTCATCTTCAAGCTCCTCGGTGTCACCATCCTCATCATCAGCAGCGGCCGCAGAGGGGAACAAGTGGCGCTCCAGCTCTCCATAGTTCAACCCTGAGGAAGAGTTCCACCGAGCATATGGTGTGGGAGGTGTAGGAGCCGGAGGGTCACCAGAAGCACCGGACACATGGTGAAGGATGAGCTGCTGGGAGTGAGCCAACTCATGGCGCTGCTTGTATGCCTCGTACTGACCCTTGTGTGTGTCCACTCCCATGCAAAGTATGTGACGCTGGAACCAGTTCAGCTACTTGATCTCACGAGCAATGGGAGGCACTGGGGGCCTGCGAGCATCCCTCATGAGACCCTCAGGAGCAGAGGAGGGGTGAGAGGTCTTCCGAACCTTGGTGTAGATCTTCTTGGCCTTATGCATAGAATCAATGTTGAACTCCTCAGAAGGAAGCAGGTGCCGTATGAGCATCATAATGTAGGGTGCATAGGGGATGGACAGACGGTTGAATATAGCATCAGTCAATTCATGGTAGATGAAGTCCATGACATCCAGCCTGTACTGCACGGACTCGTCCTCGCACGAGGCAACCTCATGAGAAAATTTGAAGGAGCTGGACAAGGTGACCACGGATGCTGTCATTGTTTCCCCCACTCGGAGTGATGGAGTCACGGAAGAGGCCCACTAAGGCAGCATAAATAGGAGCAAGACCAGCCAGAGTGCCCACAATGCCATTGTCCACTGTGCAAGGAGAGAGAGCTGTATCTTTGTTGGGCTTCAGCTGGGTGATGATGCGGTGGCCACTGGCTCTATCCCTGCCGCGGAAAGAGTATCCAAGAACCTCAGCAAACACATGAAAATCAGCAGACATAGCCCTATCATGAGTCATCCACTTCATAGTGCGATGCTCATCTCCACAAATAACCAAAGTGGAAAAGAACTACTTCACCACCTCAGAGTCATAAGAGCACTGTAGAGACATGAGATGGTGCAGCCCCATCCTCTCAGCCACAAACATTGCATCCACAAGGTGGGCCTTCTCCAAAGCCTCAACAAGGACCAGTGGGTGCATAGGCCTAATGTTCAGCCTGGCATACACATCTTCATAGATACCTTTCTGTTCAGCACACCAAAAACGAGCATCCCCCAGCTCATCATCATGAGGCAGCTCAGCAAACAAGTCACGGTGATGGATGGAGGAATAGGTGACTGCATCCAAGGTCCTGTAGTTGATCTTGGGCTCCTTGCCCTTTCTTTTGGACACCCCCTTCCTAGTCCTCTTTGATTGTTCAGCCATGCGCTTCTCTTCGTTCTTTCTTCTCCTCAACTCAACTTCATCCACTAAGTTACCCTATCCGTTGTCCCGAAAGTATTTACCGCGAGGGCGACGCTTGTAGGTCTTGGGAACACTAGAACCACCTGTGAGGAGAACAAGGGCGATAGCATGGGGATAAGCATACACACAAGTCCAGGAGAGAGCATGGAAAAAGTAGTCAAAAAGTTCATAGGACAAATCTACTCAATGCATACTCCATAGTGAATCTGAACCAGAGTTGAATCTGTTAGGCCGGATTATCCGGCCTGGCCAGGGGTGGATAATCTGGCCCTGGCAGAAAATTTCGATTTCACCTAGATTGAATGCAAAAAAGTAGATCGGGCCTAGAAACTGCAAGACTACGATTTCTATGCGAAAACACATTCTTCTAGACAATGTTCCAACCAACAAGTAACACATCTAGCCAAAGATGGGGAGAGAGGGAGTTACCCTCACTCATTGGAGGAAGAACGCGGAGGAGAAGGTACCCGGAGGCGCGGAGAAGAAGATCCGGGGAGGCCCAGAAAATCTGGTGGCCGGAGAGGCTCCGGGGAGGGTGGGGGACGGCAGGCGGCGGCTGAGGAGGAGAGTGTTGGGGGAGAAGTGCTGCTCGTTATGAGCCCTTCCCCCCGATCCCTGCCCTTTAAGATGAAATCCGCCAGGGCCGGATTATCCGGCCTACACTTGGGCCGGATTATCCGGCCACAAATCTGAAATTCTATTGTACACAGATTCAGGCCCGCGCGTCCCCAAACAACACCCCCACAAGGTGTACTAGGGACTTTTGTGCAAGAATAGATGGCTTAGGGGTAGGGAAAGGCTTAGGATTAAGAGAACCAAACTGAGATGGTACTAGACACTCAAAATTGCAAGATCCAAATGAAATAAAAGCCAAGATTGAGTGTGATTCCCATAAGAACATGAGAGAGCAAAAACAGCCAAAAAGATCCAATTCTCCTCAAGGGAGAGGGCGGTGGCCGAAGCCACCTTGTTGGAGTGAATGGTGTGACACCGCGAAGATATATCTTGGGTTCACGAACAATACTCATCAATAAGCTCACATATCACAAAATGATATTAAGAGAAATGATTTATCTTGCTTTTGGCATTATGGGGGAGGGTTAGCCCAATGAGTTAGGACCACACTCCCCCTAAATCCATGCCCACACCTTGACCAAAATAGGACTGAGATGTGCGAGTGAGTGCATGGGTAATCAAGACAAACTCCTGGAATCAATGATATTTAGCTCATTCCTCAAGTAGCAGAATCTTGCTTCATCAAGTGGCTTCGTAAAAATGTCCGCAAGTTGGTTCTTCGTTCTCACAAAAGATAGATCAATATCGCCTCGAGCAACATGGTCTCGAATAAAATGATTCCGAATCTCAATATGCTTCGTCCTTGTATGCTGTACCGGATTTTACGCAATTTTGATTGCACTTTCATTATCACATAAAAGAGGCACTTTGTCATAATGGACACCATATTCCTTTAAAGTTTGCCTCATCCACAATAACTGAGTGCAAGCGCTGGCAGCAGCAACATATTCAGCTTCGGCGGTGGAGAGAGATATACAATTCTGCTTTTTAGATGACCAACACACAAGAAATCTTCCCAAAAATTGACAAGCTCCAGAAGTGGATTTCCAATCATCCTTATCACCAGCCCAATCTGAATCAGTGTAAACACATAGAGAGAAATTGGAGCCCTTGGGATACCAGAGACCAAAGTTAGGGGAATGAACCAAATATCGAAAGATCCTCTTAACCGCCACTAAGTGGCTTTCTTTAGGAGCTGCTTGATACATTGCACACACTCCCACACTCAACACGATATCGGGTCTAGATGCACAGAGGTAAAGAAGAGAGTCGATCATGGACTGGTATACCTTTTGGTCTACATCTTTACCATGTGGGTTGATTTCAAGATGACATTTTGTTTGCATCGGAGTGGCGACACCATTAAGATCCGTCATCTTGAATCTCTTGAGCATGTCTTGGATGTACTTTGCTTGGTTAATGAAGGTTCCTTCTCTAAGTTGCTTGATCTTGAATCCAAGAAAGAACCGTAATTTCCCCATCATAGACATCTCAAACCTGTCAGTCATAAGCTTTGAAAATTCATCATTAAAAGCTTTATTAGTAGAACCAAAGATGATGCCGTCTACATATAGTTGGCATACGAAGAGCTCCCCCTTAACCTTCTTAGTAAAAAGAGTGGGATCGATTTGCCCAACTTCGAAGCCACGGTCTAACAAAAGCTCTTTAAGGTGCTCATACCACGCACGTGGGGCTTGTTTAAGGCCATAGAGTGCCTTATCGAGTTTGTAGACATGGTTCGGAAAGTTAGGATCCTCAAAGCCCGGGGGCTGCTTTGCATATACCAACTCATGTAGAGGACCATTAAGGAAAGCACTCTTGACGTCCATTTGCTGCAACTTAAAATTGTTATGGGCAGCATAAGCAAGAAGGATACGGATGGACTCAAGGCGAGCCACTGGAGCATAGGTCTCACCGAAGTCAATGCCCTCAACTTGAGAGTAACCTTGTGCCACAAGTCTTGCCTTGTTCCTCACAACAATGCCATTCTCATCTTGCTTGTTTTTAAATATCCATTTGGTGCCGATAACATTGCAGCAATCTTTGGGTTTCTCCACGAGTTCCCAGACTTTGTTGCACTCGAAATTATTCAATTCTTCATGCATAGCAACAACCTAGTCTAGATATTCAAGAGCTTCAAAGACTTTATTGGGTTCCACCATTGAGATATGAGCTTGATGCTCACCAAAACTGGCCAATTCCCTTCTTGTAGAAACTCTTCATCGAAGATCACCAACAATCTTGTCGAGGGTGTGACCCCTTAACTCAAGGTTCCGATCAGCCCGAGCCTTGCGACGAAGTTCAATAAGTTTGTTGTCTCTTGGTGGAGTAGTTTCATCACTTGAATCTTCATTGGAATCATTTGCTTGACTTTGACTCGAAACTGGGATAACAACAGAAGGTGGTGATGAAGCATGCCTTTGAGGTGAGTTAGTAGCAGTAACAGGAGGATGCTGAATAGGTGAGTCAGGGCCGGATAATCCGGTCGATGGAGGGGTCGGATAATCCTGCCTGGGAGTACTTGTAGCAGTTTCATTAGGATGCCTGGGGCTTGCTTGAACTGGCGACAGGCCGGAAAATCTGGCCTGGAGCTTGCATCGATATCTTCACCACCAGGAGCAATATGGTTAGCAGGAGCGGGGTGGCCGGATAATCCAGTGTCCTCCGGATAATACGGCCTGGAGCTCTCTGGAACAACTTGACCTTCAGCAGTTGATGGAGATGGTGCAGAAGTTGATCCCGTGGTGGGAACATGTTGGGTATGTGTAGATGAGGGCTCTTCATGAGTAGAGCATTGTCCTTCCCGATCCGCCACAAGGGGTTCCTCAATGGGGCAGAAAAATCCCACGCCCATTCTTCTTATGGCATCTTGGGGTATTTCAACATCTGCATCACAAACACCAACTTGCTCCACACGGGAACCGTCATTTTCCTCGAACACCACACTACAAGATTCTACAACAGTTCCGGAGAGCTTGTTGTGGACTCTATAAGTGTGTGATTTGGCACCATAACCAACAAAAATACCTTCTAGAGCCTTAGATTCAAACTTAGATAAACGAACTCCCTTGATGAGAAAGAAACACTTACACCCGAATACCCGAAAGTATGAGATGTTTGGCTTGTTACCAGTAAGTATTTCATACGGAGTCTTGTCCAAGATCTTATGGAGGTATAACCGGTTGGATGAGTGACATGGGTATACCCTACAGGTACTCGAGCTTGGTATATATGGTCCAAATACATACATGCCCACGGTGTCGCCAAGGCCCGGATGGAGGGACTCGAGTAACCTACGGACTCTCGATTGCTTGAAGAACAAGAAGAAGCTAAAGATAGAAAGATTAAAGGGAAAAACCCTAACTTGTAACTGACTCGACCTGCTACCCGAGACCTATCCTATCTATATAAAGGCTAGGAGGGGGCAGCGAGGAGGACACATGCAACCCTAGTTTCCACAACCTTCGCCAGATTACATCTGCGCACCATTGTAACTTTCGACTCCCTCAATAATTCCACGAGCAGATAAGCAGGAGTAGGGACCTCTACGAGGCCTGAACCTGGGTAAATCCTTTGTCCCCTGTGTGCTTGTTTGCTAGCCGATAGATGTCTCCAGCGCTCCCTCCTTCTCCAAAACCCAAGTCCATAACAATGGGCATTGACGAGTTAAACCCTCGTCAATTGGCGCCGTCTGTGGGAATTGGGAGTGCTGATGTTGCGGCTTCTTCGGCCCCATCAACTGCGATCTACAACTCTGCAACAGCGGAGATTCGTCAGCTCTTCGGTGCCTTCGACTTCAGCATCCACCCGCCAGCCACCCGCCTGGCCTTCGAGTCCGTGGGCGATGGAATCAGCCTGGCGATTGGGAGCTTCCGCTTCCAAGTTGGTCAGATGGGCACACTTCGCATGCCTGATCAGCCGACAACACCGGCGATTGCCCCGGCATCATGGTTCCCTCCATCGATCGGCACCCTCAGCGAGCTCAATGCTCCGGTGGCAGTCGAGAACACGGCCAGCGACAGCAGTCGCGACTCCGATTTAAGCGATCTGGCCACTGAAGATGGAACCTACGGTTCCAGATCTGAAAGTTGTGGAAGCAACAGCTTCCCCAATCACTTCATGTGCGCCATCATCAACGCAGGTGACACCTCCGCCAATCGCGGCAACGGTGGTAACACCGGCAACGGCACCGATCCACCCAATCGCGGTAACGGTGGTAACACCGGCAACAGCACTGATCCATCCAACGCTGGCAACCGTGGCAATGGCGGTAATGGTGGCAACGGAGGAGTAGTCGAACCTCCCAGCATGATCAATGAGCAAACCGGCAAACGCGTCGTGATCAGGCTCAATGAGCAAGAGTGGGATCGCTGCCGCGAAGCCCTACGGGGTGCACCTCTACCCTTCGGGTCCCCACAGGAACTGCTGATGGGCTACCACTGGCTCCTAAAAGAGGAATTCAAGCGCCAAAAACAAGCAATCGTGCAACTCGAGGTGCGTAAAAAGGCAGCAGACGAATCGAGCCTTCGTCGTGCTGGGCTCTCCTCCTACGGAGGATCCTCCTCAAGAGGCAACGAGTACCTCGCCAAGAAGAGGCAGTCGCGGATGGCTCACCTCACCGAACAAGAGCGCATAGAAGCCGCGAAAGTCCTCGACTTCGGCTCTATGACAGTTGACACGAGAGGCAACGTGGTTCCCAGGACGCCACAGGCTGCGGTGACAACAGCCACCATGTACCTCCTCAATAACTAGCCGCCAGCTGGAGATCCCCGAACCGCCATGCACCGATCTACGATTGCGGGTTTGGGGTTAATCGAGGCCGCCCTCAACAAGGAGCCGGTACCGGACCCAAAAAAGGGCAAAGCGCTACTCCTCGCCCTCGTCCAGCGATGACAGTCACGACCTGTCTCGACACCGCCGCTCACGGCGACACGATCGCGACTACGATGCGTGCGACGACCTCACGCAGCGCAAGATCGAGAAGTCAAGGGCACGACGTGCTCAATCGACTGACTCGGAAGAGGAAGATGGGGAGCTCTGCGGCGCCAGATGCTTCAGCAGATCCATCAGGCAAAAGCGAATGCTTAAAGGGTTTAAACTCCCATCGGAGAACCCGAAATTTGACGGTCTGTAGGACCCCAAGATCTGGCTGGAGGACCACATCTCCTCCGTCAGGCTACATGGAGGCAGTCGAAGTACTGCCATGCAATGCTTGCAGCTACAGCTGCAGGGCGCCGCCCGGGCATGGCTCAATAACCTCCCACGCGGATCCATTCGCAGTTGGGATGAGCTGGTCTACAACTTCGTGCGCAACTTTAAGGGCACGTATAAACGGCCCGCCTCAATCGAAGAACTGAGATGCTGCCAGCAAAGATCTGGCGAATTGTTGCGCTCTTACATCCAAAGGTGGTCCATCATCAAGAACTCCACGGAGAACATCTCGGAAGACCGCACGATTGATGCATTCAACGGTGGTGTCCGCCGCATGGAACTCAGGGAGGATCTAGGCCGCTCAAAGCTCCAGACCATCGACCACCTGATGGAGATCGCAAATCGGTGGGCCGATGGAGAATATTCGGTGAAGAATCGCGTTCACTCCGATGAGGAGGCAGAACTCGAACGCAGACGCGACCGCCGGGGCAAGCGTCGCATGCGCATCTATGACGATCGCGATGACGTCAACATGGTCGCAGCCGGCTACGCCGATAGACACGACGATAACCGCAACAGCGGGTACCGCAGCGGCGGATACCGCGACTCCAGGAAAACCACGCAAGTGTGGCAACGCCGCACTCGCGATGAGGCACCCACGACCTCCATCGAGGATAAACTGTCCGGGCCATGCACGGTACACTTCTAAATTGACAAGTATGATGGCAAGAGAAAGTCTAGCCAGCTCCTCAAGGACTACCGCGAGTTCCTCAAGCTACACAAGGGATTGGTTCGGATGAACCGCAACGCAGTCGAAAGAGGCTACAGAGCCGCTCCAGGCGCCGTGGCACATGGCGCACTGCCACCACCACCCGGGCCACCCCCGAATAGAGCTGCACCGGACCAGCACCACGGAGGCGAACCGTACCCACGGTCCATGGGTACCATGATGATCCAAAATGGGCGCCCCTCCAACAGGGTGCAGAAGGCCATCACTCGCCAAGTCAACTTGGCCACGCACTCGCCACCATCCACCACTGAGTACCTCAGTGGCAGCGAGTCGTGCATTACCTTCAACAAACGTGACCACCCGCCTCAATTACCTTGCCCAGGTCATTACCCCCTCGTACTCGAGGCGCAATTTAGAGGCTTCGACATGAGTCGCGTCTTCATGGATGGCGGAAGCGGCATCAACCTCATATTCGCGAGTACCTTGCGAGCAATGAGGATCCCTCTAACCTGCTTGGAGGCATCGGACACAACGTTCCACGACATCGTCCCAGGGAAAGGCGTATACCCCCTAGGCAAAATCAACCTCGACGTCATCTTTGGCACACCGAAGAACTTCCGGCGCGAGCGCATTGACTTTGAGGTCGTCGACTGGCCCTCACAATACCATTGCATCCTTGGGCGCGTCGCATTTGCCAGGTTCATGGCAGTACCCCACTACGCATACCTGCAGATGAAAATGCCAGGTCCCAACAGCGTCATAACGATCAACGGGAACTTTGAGCGATCTGACGCTTGTGACAGGGAATAACAGAATCTCCCAGTCCTTCGGCATGCAGGAGGAACTCGCAAGACTGAAAGAGACGACAGACAATAGTCTGCCTCCCTTGAGTAGGCCAATCTCACCTGATCTCTCCTTCGACTCATCCGTGCACACAAAGAAGGTGCAGGTCCATCCATCGGATCCCGCCAAGACGGCCCTCATTGCCAACAACTTGAGTCCCGCATAGGAACTCGCGCTCGTCAAATTCCTCCGTGAGCACTGGGAAATTTTTGCCTGGTGTCCTGCGGACATGCCAGGAGTTCCCAGGGAATTCGCCGAGCACGCACTCAACGTCAGCCCCGACGCAAGGCCAGTCAAGCAAACAATCAGGCGACTGTCTGAGCCACGAGCGCAGGCAGTCGGAATGGAGATCAACAGACTCCTCAAGGCCAAGTTCATACGCGAGATCATTGAAAGAACTTGGCTCACCAATACGATGCTGGTACCAAAAAAGGACACAGACATCCTACGGATGTGTGTGGACTTCACTTCTTTAAACAAGCACTGCCCAAAAGATCACTTCCCACTGCCACGGATCGACCAGATCATCGACTCCACCGCGGGATGCGAGCGCCTCTGCTTCCTCGACGCCTACTAAGGCTATAATCATATTCGAATGAAGGAGGAAGATCAGGAGAAAACAGCGTTTACAACACCCTTTGGTGTGTTCTGCTACAACACAATGCCCTTCGGGCTAAAAAATGCGGGATCCACCTACCAGCGATGCATGCAGGCTTGCCTCAAGGAACAACTAGGTCGCAACATCCAAGTCTATGTCGACGACATAGTAATCAAGACCAAGGAGGAAGCCTCTCTAATCGACGATTTGCGCGAAACCTTCGCCAACCTCGATCGCTACCAGATCAAGCTCAATCCGGACAAATGCGCCTTCGGCGTACCATCTGGGCAGCTACTCAGATATCTCATCTCCGCGAGGGGGATCGAGGTGAACCTAAAGAAGATAAAAGCCATATTGGCCATGGAGAAGCCGAAGAACATAAGAGGCATCCAACAACTGGCCGGATGAATCGCGACCCTCAGTCGATTTATCAGTCGGATGGGTGAAAAGGCACTGCCCTTCTACCAGCTCCTCCGCAAAGCCGAAAAATTCGAGTGGACCAATGAAGTGCAAGAAGCATTCGAAGATCTCAAGCACATGCTATCCACCTCGCTAGTACTGGTGACTCCATGAGAAAGGGAACCACTGTTGCTATACATCTCTGCCACCAACCAGGTGGTCAGCACAGTGCTCGTCGTTAAGAGAGCTAAGGAAAACAAAGTCCACGGCGTACAACGCCTGGTATACTACCTCAGCGAGGTCCTCACGCCAACAAAACAGCGGTACCCGCACTACCAGAAGCTGGCGTACGACGTCTTTATGACCGCCCGGCGACTGCACCACTACTTCCAGGAACACCCAATCGTGGTAGTCAACGACGCCCCATTGGGGCATATCCTCAATAACCCCGACGCCATGGGGCGAGTCGCGCTCTGGGGAATAGAGCTGTCCCCACGAGACATCACATACGAAAAATGCGACGCCATCAAGTCGCAAGTGCTCCCTGACTTTCTCGTGCACTGGATGGAGAACCAGCTCCCGGATAAGCCATATATGTCCTACCTCTGGACAATGCACTTCGATGGGTCCAAACAGAAAGACGGAGCAGGCGCAGGTGTCATATTGACATCATCTCAAGGGGACAAGCTGAAATATATCCTGCGAATGCAGTTCACAGCCTCAAACAACGAGGCTGAATACGAGGCCCTGTTGCATGGAATGAGGATGGCAAAAGCCTGTGGTGCCAAAAGGCTCATCATATATGGCGACTCCAAGTTGGTCGTCAACCAAACAATGCACGAGTGCGACGCACTGAACGACAACATGATCGCGTACCGCGACCTCTACGATACACTCGAAGGAGACTTTGATGGTTGCGAGTTGCGACACATAGGTCGCGAAAGCAACGAGGAGGCGGACACACTCGCCAACATAGGCTCTACCTGCGCCCCCATACCACCTGGGGTATTTCTCGAGCGCATATGCGAACGCTCCATCAAGCCAAAGGCCGCAGAGAAGAAAACAAACGCAGCCACGGACTCGGGGGCTATGCCACCCAATGAGCCAATGGCACTCGATGACTTGGAGCTGGACACAGGACTCGAGGGACCATTGAGCGTCATGATGATCGAGCAATCTTGGACGCAGCCGTACATTACGTACCTCCTCAGCAAGAGACTACCGGACGATCCGACAGATGCACGGCACATCACGCGGCGCTCCAAGGCATTCGCCGTTCTCAACGGCGAACTGTATAAACGCAACATCACAGGAGTGCTACAACGATGCGTCTCCATGGCCGACGGAAGAGCAATTCTCCTCGACATCCATGAAGGGACCTGCGGGCATCATGCAGGTAGTCGCGCCCTTGTTGCCAAAGCTCTACGAGCTGGATTTTACTGGCCCACGGCCATGCGTGACGCCAAGGACATAGTCCAAAAATGCAATGCTTGCCAGCGATTCATGGACAAGCCACACGCACCAGGCGCAGAGCTATGGCCTATTCCATTGGCCTGGCCCTTCGCACAATGGGGGCTCGATATGGTTGGCAAGCTGCCAAGATCCTCGCGCGGAGGCTACGTCTACCTCTTGGTGGCAGTCGACAAATTAACCAAGTGGATCGAGGCCATGCCAATGACCAACCAATCAGGGCACAACGCAGTCAAGTTCTTCGAGTCCATCGTCTACCGCTTCGGCGTGCCGCACAACATCATTACCAACAACGGGACAAACTTCACATCCAAGGAGTTCCAAGAATTCTGCGAGAACCTAGGGATCAACATCAGCTACGCCTCAGTAGCGCATCCACAGACCAACGGTCAGGTGGAAAAAGCAAACAAGCTCGTCTGCAGCGGCATCAAGAAGCGACTCCTGCGACCACTCGAGCAAGCAGCGGGTTGCTAGCCAGATGAGCTGCAGTCCGTCCTCTGGAGTCTACGTACAACTCCAAACAGCACCACGGGCTACACGCCATTCTTTATGGTGCACGGAGCAGAAGCAGTACTACCCGCCGAGGTACGGTACAAGGCACCGCGCGTGGTCGCCTACAACGAACAAGAGTCATCCCTTGCACTCGAAGATTCCGCCGACCTCCTCGACGAAGCAAGAGAAATCGCCGCAGAAATATCTACGATCTACCAGCAGAACCTGTGCAACTACCATAGTAGAAGGCTTTGCCCCAGATCCTTCGTCGAAGGTGACCTGGTCCTACGACTGAAGCAACAGGGACATCTCAAGCTCGAGTCCCCTTGGGAAGGACCGTACGTGATTACAGAAGTAATCCCAGGTGGCGCCTATCGCCTTCAAGATTTAGAGACAGGAGTCACATACTCCAACCCTTGGAACGTCGCACAACTACGACGCTTCTACCCTTAGTCGTTTTCTTTACTTTTCATCGCAAATAAGGCTACTCAGCCAAGGACACTTAGCCACACATTGTACTTCGTACTATTCTTCGAATAAATAAAAGCTAAGTGTCCCGAAACTCTGTGTTCTCCTTTACTTTGTCAATTTTCACACTCGGGGGCTGTGCCACCCTATACACATATGTTCTTCGAACCAAAACGCGACATCCTGAGTAGCTGGCACATCAATCGAACCCCTTAACACAAACTCAACCCAGCTGCAACGCACCTGACAGGTTGACAAGGGAACGAGATAAAATGATGGCCAGGCTAACGAAAAGGACTCGCATAGTGCAACGCACCTCACGCTCACAAAGCTCCTTATGCACATTCGACAATAAATTATCTACAACATCTATACGAACTTTACAACACAAGTACACTTATGTGCAGGATACATATTTGGCTACCCTTGCAACAGAAGAACATTAGTTTGTTCCTCGAAGAAGTCGATGATCTCCTCGGCTGGGCCGTCCACCGCCTGATAGTGCGACACCATATTCCAGGAAGATCCTGCTGGTGGCGCCAGCGGCCCAGAGGCAATGGCGGCAATATCCACGTCAGGCCTATGCAAACGCACCATCGAGAGGGCAGCCTTGGCACCATCCACCAACTTCTGCCTCACGCACTCGCGAACCATGGACAGATCTTGAAATTTGGCAAGAAGAGCCAGCAGGCTTGACGGAGCGTCGTCCAGCGGGAACATAGCCCGATAAATGCTTTTCAAGCACGACTGCGACTTCTTCAGGAAGAGCAGCACTCGCGATGCGCGATCCTGCAGGGTCGCCAACGCAGTCGCACGATCATGATCTACCCAGAAGTATCCACTCTCTTGAAGTTGTTCTTGGGTGAGATCATGAAGGCGAATGGCAATTCTATCCCTCTCCTCCTCTGGATGGCGTGCACTAACAACTACATGAAGCAGCATCAATAGCATGAGTACAACGTACCTCTGCAAGTGACTGCAAAGGAACAGATGAGGAAAAAGCAAACTAACACTTAAATTGGTCGCTCAGTTGTGTCACCTTGCCAAGAAAATATTGCTCGTGGGCGGCGGACTTTTTAGCCTTCGACTTCCACACGTCCGCGCTACCACGGATCACGGGAAACTCACGCTCCAGCTGCTTAACGCGATCACGAAGTCACGAAAGCAAGGACAGCTCCTCTACCCTGGAGCGCGGAGGTGCCACTGTATCTTCAAGAGATGGCGAGTCCTGGGTTCCCCCTATAGGATCACTTGATGTACCCTACCACAAAGTCAAGACAGAGGCAAATAAGGCGACCAACTTAACACAAAGGCAAAAGTAACAGATGCATTCAGGATCAGCATAAAGTATTCACAAACACACTCACCAGCAGGCATGTTCTTAGACCAAAAGGACAATTCATTAACTATTACAAAAATCTAACTACGGAGCAGCTGGCTTCTTCGACTTCGACGGCTTCGGGGGCTTCATCAAGTCCGTGGCAGTATCAGACGCCACTGACTTTCCGCCGGCTTCTGAGGCCGAAGCTTTCGCCGCCTTCTTCGCACGCTGGAGATCCTCCAAATACTTGGCAATGGTATTTATCAAGGAATGGCCATATTTGGCACAGGCAGTCGCGAAAGGAGCGAAGACTACCTGCTGACCGTCTGCGCCAACAGGCATCGCCTTTGACACCGTAGAGGGATCCATCTCGACTTCGTGGGATTGCACCATGGCGAGTGACATGGTCGCGCCAGCCGCGTGGAGGGAGTTCTTGTATGTGGCAGGCACACCCCCGGCGAGTGACTCCACCAGCTCGTCCACATTATCGACCAGTTCTGCCTTTGGCATCAACTCCTCCTGGAGGCGACTAAGGGTGACCTTGGCCTTGGACAATGTATTTTGGGCAGCAGCGCTATGGTCCTCGACTGCAGACACCGCGCCTGCCAGAGCGTCATCGCGACGAAGGGCCTGCGGGTCAAAGCTCAAATCGCCAGCATTTGCACAGAAAACCCACACATGGATGAAATCTCTAGCGCCACCGGCAAAACTCCAGATGCAGAGAAGGACAACAATAAAATATCTACCAGCAAAGGTACCCGAGAGGGCCTTGGCGACTGAGAACCGTTGCTCTTTGAACAACTTTTCCCTATCCGCAAAGGAGGCACACAGATCCTTTTTGCGCTTCTGTGCATCATCACGAGCCGCGATTGCCTCGTCGCGCCCTTTCACAGCCGCGGCTAATGTCTTTTCCAAGGTGGCGACATTGCGTAGTAAAGCGTTATGCTTAGCTACATGGCAACCAAAAGTTGACTATCAGTCGACTATACAAAAAAAGGAGGAGACGAAAAAGAATAAGTGTAGAACACTCACTTTCGACCACGCGGTGATGCGTTTCCAGCATTGCATGCTGGTGACCCATCACCATCACCTGCTCCGCCACTTGCGCGGCTGCCTTTACAAGGAGCTGTCGCACAAACAAGGAATCAGAGAGGGCAACAGAGAACATCGACTGCCATACTAAAAAGAAGGAAAGATATATTTACATGGTCCTCCAGCGACTCCGAAGAAGTTTGCTGAACGGTCATCTGAGCAACCATTCGATGTTCCCCTACGCGAGGAGAGCTCGAAGAATTGTGTCCGGAGTGGGCCGCCGCCAGAGGGGAAGGAGCGCGCTCAACCTCTACCTTGGCCCTTGAAGTCGCGACTCCCGATTCCTTCAAAAACTCAACGTCGCCAGAAGATGACGACGCCTCCTGACTACAAGATCAAATCCACATTGAGAAATGGCAAACTCTAGGGCAAAGTCAACAAGAAGAAAACATAAAATAATGAATGACCTAGAAAACTTACCAATCAAACTTGTCAAGATCAAACGTGGCCGCCGCTGACTCCGACGAAGACTCCTTGGGCAATCGCATCTTCTTGCGAGAAGACGGTGCCACAGCCCTCACAGGAACGGCTAGAATTGGCGACTCCGCGCCAACAGCCGTGCCTCCTAGAGTCGAAGGAGTCGATGCGTCGGAATCCTTGCTACGCGAACGCTTGCGAGTATCCGGGCTCTCGGACTCGGGGGCTTCCTCTTCCACATCAGAAGGGACAGTCGACTCAGACTCGTCCTCTTCCAAAGCTTCGTGAGGAATAATCCCCTCAGGAAGAGGAGGCATACAAGGCGACACCGCCCAATCCTGCATACATACAGTGAAGATCAGCAAACAGAACAAGTAAGCAAACAGAAAAGCAATCATGAAAATAAGCTACTGCGTAGCACAACTATACCTCAGGAGGAGGATTCGAAGCATCGAAAGGAGGAACAACAGGTTCACTTGGAAGCACATCCTTGACAGTGCACTTCGTGACCAGTCGAATCCTCTTATCCACCTCACTCGCGGACATGCCATCGGCAGACACGCGAGTGGCATCATTAGCGCCACTCAATTGAAACAAGGGATGGACTCTAGCTTGGAGAGGCTGGACGCGACGGCGCAGCCAAGTTCTAATAAGAGCGCAACCTCACTCTTCTGTGCCTATGCGACTTTCGAGGTTGCAGACGCGCTGATACAACATGTCCGTCTTTGCGAGTTTGCCAGGCATAACTGCGTTCTTCCAAGAATGCACCTTCTTGCAGGGAGTCGTCGGATCGAAGGGCGCGAGTCCAAAGTGCTCATCTTTGGCCTTCTGATCACGGACATAGAACCATTTGTCCCTCCATCCCTGGACGGACTTGGTAAGCTTGATGTCGAAGTAGGTGGCGGATGGGTCGACGTGGATTCCGCAACCACCTACGTCATAAACTAAAGAGCCAGATGCGGACTGACGCTTCAATTTAAACAAACGCTTGAAAAGACCAAAGTGTGGCTCGATTCCGAGCCAGCACTCGCAAAGGGTGATGAAGCAGGTGATGTGGAGAATCGAATTTGGGGACATCTGATGGAGCTGGAGCCCGTAGAAGCAAAGAAGACCCCTAAGAAAGGGGTGGAGAGGCAAGGAGAGACCGCGAATGACGAATGCGAGAAACATCACTCGAAAACCAGCGGGAGGAGCAGGAATGGTCTCACCGCTGGGGACGCGCGCATCAGCGACTGCTGCAAAAATAACTCCATCCCGACGAAGAAGACGGAGATCCGACGCCTTGATGATGGAGGGGCGCCATGCACCATTTGTCACGCGGGTGCCCGTGACCTTCTTCTTCCCGCTGGCGGCGGCGCTGGTGCCCGCAGTAGGGGAGCCACCCTTCTTCTTCATCGCGGCAACAGTGGCCGCGGAATCAGCGGCAACGCCTCCTTTCTTCTTTCCCATTGCGCGGCGGCGATGAGAGCGCAGAAAGTAGCTTGGAAACGAATGGAGGTGGTCCAACGCTGTGAAGGAGACGAGCGCAGGAAAGCAGAAGAACAGCAGCAATGGCAATGGCAGCAAGGACGAAAGAGCGCAGATGGAAAATTACCGCCGTAGCGCCGCTACTTAACCCCTGGGAGATGCAATCCAACAGCTGACAAAAACCCTATTGGACGCGTGGCATGCATCGCGTTGGACACGTGGAGAAGAGGAAGCGCGAACCGTCCCCCCACTTCTACCATTACGCGTGGAAATCGAGGAGGCGCAGTTAAAAATAAGATTACGCACGCCCAGTCAAACCAAAGTCAGAAAGTGGGACCCACCGCTCGTCACGTTCCGTCAAACTCGCTCATGCGAGCAACTGAGATCATATAAGCGTCAGCACTGAGGTCATCAAGGCTACGCAGTGGAAAACTTCGACTATTTTAGTCCTTGTTGGAGTCTTCGACTCGACCAAGCACTCGGGGGCTACTCCCATAGGGAGCGCTGGCCGCGCACCCTACGACTTTTTCTTTTCTTGTTGCAGGAACGTGGACAATCACAAAGCAAACCCAACCACTCGAAACACAGTTTGATTACGGACATGGGTTACTCCCATAGGGAGCGTCAAAAACAAATTCGACTGAAACAAGCAGGCAAAAGACGACAGTAGTCGCAAAAGTGTTTTAGTCCCTGCCTGAGTCTTCGATTGAAACAAGCAAGCAAAAGACGACAGCAGTCGCAAAAGTTCCTTAGTCCCTGCCTGAGTCTTCGACTCAACCAGGCACTCGGGGGCTACTCCCATAGGGAGCGCTGGTCGCGCACCCTATGATTATTTGCACAAAAACTGTGTGTTGATAACATCCGCACTCGCAACCCTTGGCGACACCGCCTCACAAATTTCCCTACAAAGAGATTACGTCTCCTGGGATGCCTGAATCGTCTCCGCGATGATAAAATTCGGATGTGGCGCTTACGGCGTGAAGGTAAGACCTAAATAAGGCCTGGCACTACCAGAAATGTATCCGTGCCTACAGGCACGATGAATATGTCTTGACGGACGCGTCGAGTGCTCACACCCATATAACTGGAATTTGACTCCTGTAAGACCTCCGCGGCCTGAGTCGAATTACACCAGCACTTTTCCGGATTAGAGTCCGGGGACTCGAATTTGAGTAGATTGCGTTGTTTCACCCTAAGGTGGTTAACTGATACCGATACTTCGGTTATATCAGGCACGTATATCAACAATCCCTATGACACAAATAAAAGCAATCGAAATGTACTCATTTAGGCACTCGAAGGCTTCAAAAAGTCCCCAGTCGAATCTGCGATTCCACTGGACGCTCGGGGGCTACTGACATGGGTATACCCTACAGGTACTCGAGCTTGGTATATACGGTCCAAATACGTACAGGCCCACGATGTCGCCAAGGCCCGGATGGAGGGACTCGAGTAACCTACGGACTCTCGATTGCTTGAAGAACAAGAAGAAGCTAAACATAGAAAGATTAAAGGGAAAAACCCTAACTTGTAACCGACTCGACCTGCTACCCGAGACCTAGCCTATATATATAAAGGCTAGGAGGGGGCGGAGAGGAGGACACATGCAACCCTAGTTTCCACAACCTTCGCCAGATTACATCTGCGCACCATTGTAACTTTCGACTCCCTCAATAATTCCACGAGCAGACAAGCAAGAGTAGGGACCTCTACGAGGCCTGAACCTGGGTAAATCCTTTGTCCCCTGTGTGCTTGTTTGCTAGATGATAGATGTCTCCAGTGCTCCCTCCTACTCCAAAACCCAAGTCCATAACAATGGGCATTGAGGAGTTAAACCCTCGTCAATGAGTGACAAGCGGTAGAGATTGCTTTAGCCTAGAAGTTATATGGAGATTTGAATTCAGCTAGCATTGATCTTGCCATATCCATTAAAGTCCGACTCTTCCTCTCGGCTACACCATTTTGTTGAGGGGTGTACGCAGCGGAATATTGATGTCTTATCCCCTCTCCACTTAGGAACTCATTTAAGGTGTAGTTCTTGAACTCAAGGCCGTTATCACTTCTTATAGCCAGAATGGGGATGTTGTGTTGACGTTGAACCTCGTTGGTGAAGTTGATGACCGTTTGTTGAGTTTCACTCTTCAACTTGAAGAAATAAACCCAAGTGTATCTTGAGTAATCATCAACAATCACTAGACAATACTTCTTCCCACCGTGGCTTGCATGAGATGGAGGTCCGAAGAGGTCCACATGAAGGATCTCTAAGATCCTTTTTGACGAGATAATAGTTTTCCTTCGATGAGGAGAGTCATGCATTTTCCCTTCAACACACTCCTTGCAAACATGATCTTTGGCAAATGAGACATTTTCTTTTAGTCCAAGGATGTGGCCACCCTTGTGGAGACTTTGCAAAGTTCTCATATTGACGTGGGCTAGTCGGCGATGCCATAGCCAACCCGCGTCAGCCTTTCCGAAAAGACACATTGGGCCTATAGTGGTTTTCCCCGAAAAGTCCACCACATACAGGTCATTTTCGACATATCCCACGAAAGCGACTTTTAGAGACTTTCTCCACAAGAGTACCACCAAATCAGCATCAATATAAATTGCAAATCCCATCTTACCAAGGGCGCGAACTGAAAGTAAGTTGTACCCGAGGGTCTCAACAAGCATGACGTCCACGAGAGAGATATCGTGAGCCACCACAAATTTGCCGAGGCCCAATACCTCAGATTTTGACTTGTCACCATAGGAGACGGTTATTTGATCATGGTTTGGCCGCATCTCTATGATGATCTCTTTGCTTCCGGTCATATGACTCGTGCAACCGCTATCGAGTACCCATTTCGAACCACCAGAAGCATAGCCCTGCAAGAAAATTACTTCTTGGTTTTAGGTACCCATTTTCAATGGGTCCTCTCATGTTAGTGACAAGGGTCTTGGGGACCCAAATAGACCAAGGAATGTAACAATCATAAGGGCCTACATAACTAGCATAAACATCACCATAATAATCACAATACAATTCAAAGTTAGGATTGTTGACCCCTGCAAAACCATCATAATTAGTCTTGTCATTGGTAATGTTGCTAGTCTTTGGTTGAGCAGTCTTGCTCTTCTTTTTCTTCTTCTTCTTCTTCTTCTTCTTCTTCTTCTTGGTTTTCTTGCTCTTTGTCTTGGGAATGTAACCAAGACCTTCTTTTCTATTGTTTGTCCTTTGCTTGCTAAGTATCTCATCAATAACCTCTTTACCTTTGTGTTGAGAACCTCTTGCAAGGTCTTCTTTTCCATAGGATGAAGTGGAGGTACTTGGCACATCGTACCGTTTCAATTGAGTTTGGAGCTGGTCATGAGACTCATTTAAATTAGAATGATCACTCTTCAATGCCTTGTGAACACTTTCAAGATTATCAAACTTCTCCAAAAGTCTAGCATGAACAACCCCAAATTCAATCTTTTCTTTGTTTAGTTTCTTTACCTTGGCAAGAGCATGGTCACGTTCTTTGATGAGCTGAGCCACAACTTCTTCCTATGACTCCTCAATGGATTCGAGTCTCTCTTCCAAAGATACTCGAGCTTCCTCTTCTTCCAAGGCATTCTTTAAAGAAGCTATCTCGAAGGCATCTTCTCTTTCAATTCTGCCCTTTTCTTCAAGAAGATCTTCGGCTTGAGCAAGTTGACTCATAAGAGCATCAAAATGGAGTTTGTGCTCACCTTGCAGGTTAGTGAAAAAGGTGTCCAAAGCAATAACTTCTTCTTTTAGTTTAAGACTGTCATGATCATCCATATCCAAAATTATGTTAGTCTTAGGAAATGAAGAGCTAGAACTTGATACCTCGGACCCTCTTGCCATTAGGCAAGTAGCGTTGTTGTTGATGACGTTCTCATTTGGCGAGTCGAAGAGAGATGATGGAGTCGATGTGGTGGCTATAGAAGCCACCTCGCGAGAACTATCTTCATCCTCTTCATCTTCACTTGCAGAGGAGTATTCTTCTTGTGCCACTCAGACAATCTTGGGTTGCTTCTTATAGGGGCCATTCTTCTTAATAAATGGCTTCTTCTTAGGTGCTTTGGATTTTTCTTTAAGAATGAGCCTGCCACCATTGTCTTCTCTATTTTGATACGGACACTTGGCTACAAAGTGCAGCCTATCTCCACAGTTGTAGCAAGTTCTCAGTTTTGGGCCACTTTCTCTTCTTCCATTTGACCCGTTCTTGCGCTCGAGTTCTGACTTGGCTTTGGCAGGATCCTTCCAAAAGTTCCTTGCATAAAACGCCATGTACTCACCATGAGCATGTTTGACTTCATCGAGGCAGTCCATGGAGGCCCCCTCAAATGCTCTTTCATCCTCCTCTTGCTCAACAACATTGGCTTTTAGAGCAACATTGACACCCTTTTGCATTCCAATGGCCCGAGCACATGCATCTTCAGCATTCTTTGCTGCCACTTTGAATGAAGACATTTCTTGCATGACCTCATTGGATGTCATTTGATGGTAGTTATGTCTACCTTGCAGGCTCTTCAAATCCGTTGGCTCGAAAGGCATTAAGGCACTTACATATTTCCTTTTTATCCATGCATCATCAATGTGAGTGGCTCCATGCTTTCTAAATGTTGTTGCGATACCCTTGAGTCTTCTATACATGTCTTCATGGTTTTCACCATCCAACATGTAGAATCCCTCAGCTTCATTACTAAGGGCATCATACCTATTCCTTCTCATGCTTTCATTCCCAACAAAGAGATCCGTAAGAGCATCCCAAGCTTCTTTAGCTGTGTTGAGATGTTCAATGTGTGGCATGTCCTTAGGACTCACACCAAGCTGTATCATGTGGAGAGCAGTGGCATTCAATTGGCTGTCCACAACTTCTCTTCTTGTCAGGTTGGTTTGATCTCCAATATGAAGACCCTCTTCAATAATCCTCCAAAGTTCAATAGAGGAGCTACAAACATGAGACTTCATTAAGAATTGCCATTGATTGAAAGAGGATGCAGTGAGCTTGGGTGGATCACCCCTATTGTTTATATGAGGATGAGGGATAGGTGGGTCGGGGGGAATATACGTGACGAACCTCACTATATTCCTCCTTACCACTTCGCTTCTTGGAGGTGGAACAATTAAGTTTTTCACCCTCCGCATCATCATCCTTGGATCCGGTGTTACCCTTTTCCTTAGATGATGGTGTGGCTGCCTCAGAGGAGGATGGACATGGGGCTATGGATGATGTGAGGCGAGTAATCATTTGATTCATCTCCTCCATCTTGGCCTCAAAGGATTTCAACAAGGTTGTTTCCAACGTCTTGAGATCATCCATTGTGACCTTATCCACAGCCTCACTCCCATCACCCTTGGTACCCATACTACTCTTAGGCGGTTAAGCCTGAATTAAGAGTCGGGGCTCTGATACCAATTGAAATGGATCGTATGGGCACCTTAGAGGGGGGGTGAATAGGTGCTACTCCAAAATTTAATACTTTTTCAATTTTAGGCTTAGCACAAAGGGTAAATTCTCTAGATAAACTATTAGGTGGAATTTCCCTATATGCAAACCTATCTACTAGCGAGTAAAGAGCGAGTGGAAGAGGAACGGGTAAACTATAGTGAAGCACGTGGAGATACAAGATTTGTTTGACCGCATTTCCTTCCTTGTTAAGGGAAGTACGTCTGTGTTGGAGGGGTGGGCGGTACTAAGACCACCACGCCACAATAGGCCTCACCCTGTTCTCCGATGGATCCCGCCACCAAAGGCCTGATCCATCTTTCCACTACAGGGACCCTTCGAGGTGGGTACCGGCGCCTTTACACAACTAGCGGGGCACAACTCCACAATTAACTTGGAGGCTCCCGAAATGACAACAAGCTACCACAAGAACAAAGTTATCAAATACAACGAACAAGATCTAGATATTGACAAGAATACTAGATTAGGGATTTCTCCAAGTGAATGGAGAGGAGTTGATGCACTTGATTCGTGATGATGATGATCCTCTCCTCCTTCAATTCTCCCAAAGATCAAAGCCTTCGAGTGGTTGAAGTGGGAGATCGAGAATGGGAGCTCTTGCACAATGTCTGGACAATTTCGAATGAATCAAGCATTCTAAATGTTGGGGAAGAAGGGGTATTTATACCCCCTTCCAAAACCAGCCGTTGGAGACTTTGGGGGCCGGATTATCCGGCCCAAGTGAGGGCCGGATTATCCGGCCTGGGGAAAACTCCGCCCCAGACTCGGAATATCCGGAAGATAGTCCGCCCCCTATCAGAGCGTCGCGCCGAGCTTGCCCTTGATCATCTTCTGGGGGACGGATTATCCGGCCCCATGTGAAGGCCGGATTATCTGGCCTGGGGAGGAAAAACGGCCCTAGTTCAGATTTTCCGGGAGAAAATCCGACCGGACTCTGAGCGACGCGCCTTGGCATGCTTTGCTCAAAAACTGGGGGCCGGATTATCCGGCCCATGCGGCAGCGGATTATCCGGCCTAGGGAAGAAAAATCGCCCCAGTTCGGATTTTCCGGGAGAAAATCTGACCGGACTCCGAGCGACGCGCCTTGGCACCCTTTGAACAATGAGGTAGGCCGGATTATCCGGCCCTTGGTGGGGCGGATAATCCGCCCCCCCCCTCAAAGCTTCCTGCACACTTAGCGCACATGAATAATCTCCACAGTATTGTTATCTAACACACAAAACATAGGAAAACATGAAATGTTCTTTCAGTTGCTTGCAATAATGATCATATGGTTCATATTGAGATCGCCCCCATAGCTTTCTCAATTTTTGGAGACTTTGATACTTGCCATGATAAGCATATTCCCACCTTTTGCTCGCATAATCACCATGCTTTCTATAATATATTGCCTAATGCTAATGGTGATGTGCACAAGAGAATATACATCATGATGGATGATGTGTTCATCTACCATGCACACATGTTCTTCCTTTTGTTTATGTTATGTGTAGGTACCCGCATTCCAATGTCAACCTCGATTGAGCACGAGTTGACAAAACAAGCTCTTGAGATCATCCACCAATATAAAGGGTACATCTACTTCCTTGCAAGATGATGATAATATATCGTCGAGGTGGACTCTTTTTCAAGAGGGAGGAGATGATGCGGCCCAACACATGGAAACCACCATTGGTCCACATCATGCTACGCCAACCATTCCTATCAAGGTGAAATCCTTCCATCTTTTACCTTCCTTCGGTTATCATGTGAATGGGATCCTACTTGAGATGAATTCCTATTGTATGACTAGGCCCATGACCTTGACGCCAAGAGGAGTAAACCAGGATGCAAAAGGAGCCAAGACCCTCAAGCACGAAGCCTAGAAAAGGAGACGCAAGAAGCTGCTGAACCAGGCCCGGAGTCTCCGCCCCTAGACCCCGGAGTCTCCGGCCTGGACTCCGTACAAGACTTCAAACCCATGCCTGAAGCTCTCTGTCTCCCTGCCGGATACTGCACCGGATACCGTCACACCGACTAAGGTCTTCGGCCCCTCTACCCTGGAGTCTCTAACCTGAGTGAAACATGCATGCGTGTCTTGAGCTGGGCATGGCCCATGTAACGCCCCAAACTTCCCCTTTATGCCTAAAGTACCCCTAGCTCGTGGTTGGCCTATATATATGCCCCCACCCCCTCCTTAGAACCCTAGAATGGAATGGATGATGAATTGAGGCACGTTCCTAACCCTGGATGGGATCCCCCTCTCTATAGTTTATCTATGAGTTGTACAAGGCCTTCTTAATTGAAGTTGTCAAGGCGCTCTTCTAGTTCTTGGTCTCTTCCATGTATGGATTATAGTAGTGCTAGGTCTCTCCTTGTTGGGATTCTACTTGGTTGCACTCTCCCTATGCATGATTCTATCAAGAGCTAGCCAATCTCTCTCATGGGATTCTACCTTTGGTCTCTCCCTTGAGATTCTATTGGGTTGGTGGTTCAGGCCAACGAGAGAAAACCGGAATTGTATCGGGTGTGGTGTGCATTTGTATCTATTTTCCCTTGCGTGTTCATCATGTTCTTTGCTCCCTCCCCCAAATCCCCTCGAATCTATGAAGATAGGGCCACCCCAAGGGTAAATCCACAAGGGAACCCATAATACACCTTCTCTTTCCACTTCATCTTCGTGCTGGTTCATATTTCAACCTGTCTCATCAACACTTCCTCATTTTCATCTTGTTGTAATTTGTGTGCCATCATAATGTATTTCCCCACTTGAGAGAGCTTGTCAAAAGACACTTGTCTCTGAGTTCGGCTCATCTAATTTTGGGATCATCACAATGCCCCTCTATGACATGATCGTCGTTGGAGGGGTTATGAACCTACACATACATCGATGATGAGTTGATATCTGGTAGGACCAAGAATTCCCTTGGAAACGATAATGATTGAATTATCAATTAGAAAAATTGAGAAGAAATCTACACTAATATAATCAATCATGAAAAGAGTCATGTTGAAGATTGTGGTAGGACCAAGCTATGAGAGCACTTAAAGCATCTCCACTCGCGTTCCCAGGGCAAACTTTTACATCCGGATGGTGAAATTTCGCCTAGTAACGTTCCCAGGACGCCGAAGTGGTCCGAATTTGGCCCAACTTTCATCCGACATTCCTAGGCCGAACCTAGGGCGCTGGGAACCGCCTGGAAATGTTGGACGCTGCGAACAATAGGTGGGCCAACCCTATCGGCGAGGCAACCCCATTCCCCACCCCGACTCAGCTCTCCCATGGCAGAGAGCTTTCGTCGCCACCATGTCGTCCCTGGCGAGGTCCCACCACTCCAAGCCGAAACCACGCCTATAGATGCCAGTGCCAATGACTATCTCCGTATGGCCCAGTCCATCGCCATTGATTGATTGTACAGGTTCTGTAGGGAAGTGATTGTAGTGTTTGGGCCATAGTACTTGAGAAAACCCAATGCTAAAGACACAACTCGGATCCCTGCAGTCAATGAAAGTAGAGGATTTCCTAGAATGCTTGGAAGCATCGACTGAATGCATTGGCACTGGAAGAACTGTCCGTTTTCTTGGCAAGGAATGTACAAAAGGCCACAAAGGAGGTTGCACTGTGATACTCGAGGCAGTTGCTACACATGATCTTTGGGTTTGGCACTCCTTCTTTGGCATGGTAGGATCGAACAACGACATCAACATCCTCTAGTCCTCAAATGTCTTTGCCAAGCTTGTTGAGGGTCATGCTCCCCCTCTAGACTTTGAGATCAATGGGCACTAGTACAACAAGGGATACTATCTTACAGATGACATCTATCCAAGATGACCAACATTTGTGAAGACTATCTCAAGCCCGATGCTCCCCAAGCATTCTTAGTTTGCTAAGGAATAGGAAGCTTGCAGGAAGAACGTGGAACAGGCATTTGGTGTGCTTCAATAGAGGTTTGCAGTTGTCTGGTTCCCTGCTATGACTTGGTCGAAATATTAGACATGGGAACTAATAAACTGTTGTGTGACCTTGCACAACATGATCATTGAGGATGAGAGAAAAGGCCTAGTGGATTTGGTCGAGCAGGACGAGCCATGCTACAGACAAGGACCCCTTACAGAGCCTGATCACCAGGTGGCGCCATGTCGTGGTGGTGGCACGACAGATGCCATGTATAGGCTAAGAGTGGGGCAAATGTGCACTAGAGGAATCCAGGGAGGGATAGTGTGGTGATTCCACACACAGAAGCTTGTATTTTCTATCAATCAACGGTGGATTACAAGGGCTCCTTGAGTTGTTCGTGGGAAGGAGACTAATTCTCTTACTACCCACACACTACACTCTAGGGGCTCTCCCTTAGTAAAAAATGGCTGACATTCTCTATGGAGATCCTGACCCTCCTTATATAGGGGGGCTAGGTTACAAGTTAGGGCATACGTGGAGGCATATTCTCCGAATATGCTCCTCGGTAAAGCAAGATGCTTCTTTATCTCTTTAACAGGCTGGTCCGGACTCAGGGCATAAGCTTCTCTAAGCCCCTCTGCGGCGTGATGTCAGCCGACATTGGTTGCGTTAGCCAACATAGGTCACATCACCATTGTTGGCCACTTCCCGCTAGTCCTCCTCTCTGTCTACTTCGCTCACGCTATAGTGGAAAGAGGCCACCTTTTGACTAGCGATATCCCTTCCTTCTCTTGTAAGCCATGCTGTAACCTGGCTTGCGCCTAGTTAACTCGACCCTACGGGTACCTACAAACAAGATAAACTGAGATGGCCGACATACGCTTTATGTCGGCCGAGTTAACATCAGTTGAATATCGACCGGGTCGGGTCTTCTCGTAAGTCGGCCTGCCATGAGTAACTCAGCCATCTTCTTCTTTGGCCTTGCTGTACCTTGGCTATTATGTCCATTATACCCCAACATGTGATGGCTATGAAATATAGCCATCTACGTCCACATTTAAACTGCATATTTTTGATGAAATGTATCTATAAACCCTGCCACTAATGCCTAATGATCCAAGGGGTATGCAATCCTTTCTTTCTATTTTTCCCTGTGCAGATAATGACGTTTGATGATGGGAATCACAACATTAAAGTCAAAGATACGAGGTTTCCAACAACCCGAAGAAACCAGAGGTCGTGAAGTGGAGACAGACGCTTTAACAACCAACTATATGACGGGAATAAAATTCTGGCCGTATAGTTCTGGTCGTATAGTTGCCATCGACACCACTAGGTCAAACAGAACAACTTTCGTGAAGGACTATATAAATAGGCTTCAGGCGACGAGAAATAGCCGGACAGCCACCCCCTGAACTCCAGAAACCTGCATCCACAACACCGAAGAGCCATCGGAGGAATAGACTTAGATCTAATCTCCAAACCCTTCTCCACCACCATAGCCATATTCCACCACTTGTAATAGTAGATCTCATAATCGATTGGCGACATTGTAAGACTATTTGATATCAATCTCATAATTTCCATTGCAATGTTTATGATTGTTGATTTCATCTCTATGCATGAGTAATTCTCTTTGGGCTAAGGGCTTCGGCCTAGCCATGTAGCTTTTGTGCATGTTATTTATCATATATGGGATCAAGTATTAGTTTGTATGACATGATGATTATTGTATCCTCTGTTGCCTTAATCCAAGGACTTGTCAGGTACCCAAGACCCCGAGGATTGAGCCAGGTATAGGGAGTATGAGTAATGACTAATCTGCAGGTTGGGAACCCCAGTGACAGAAGGGGTAGTAAGACTGTATGCGAGGGATTTACTTGGGATTAATGGTGACATCACTATGCATACCATTAGTTCTCTTTCAACTATGGATGAGCCTAGTAGGTTATTGCTATAAGCGGTTGCGGTGGCAATAGAAATTATGGATGCACTGCCCATATATAATTATCTTGCTCTAACAATTACATGCATACTTTATTATTATCTTTTACTCCCATCAGATGTTTTGCACAGCTACAGGTGAAACCGAAAGCCCTAGGCCCTCTCTCTCCATCATCGACAATAACAAAAAACAGCAAACTCTTGGTCTGGTAAAACACAAAAATAATTCTAAAACTCCCGAAGGTCCGTTAAAGTAACTTCACTATGCTTTCTGCTCCCCAAGGATTCGATAACCTAGGTCTACTAGGGAAAAAGAGCTATACTACATCCGTAATCCGGATCAAAGGTATCAGCGTGACCCTACCAAGGGTTATCCCCCCAACATTAGTCCCCAAAACAGGTGCGGTCTAAGCAACTTTAGCTGATAAGGCCGCAACAGGTCCAACCTTCTAAGTTCTTCTTGCCGAGTATTGCAGTGATTCGGCTTGCCCACTGCTGATTTCCCTTGGCTCATTCCGAGTTATCCTTCACTGGCCGGGTTATTCCATCATATCCGGGTTATCCCTTGGTTCTCTTCCTTCTCTCGTACACTTCCCCACATCCCACGTGGAGGGTAATCATCATTTTGCCTCATTTTAAGGGCATGTGCCAGTTACTGTGCCGGTTGTTGTATTCATTGTCAAGGATAACTGCTGCAAATGTCACCTCATGACTGTCTCCTCATTAACTGTAACACCACGTCGCATTGATGACCCACAAGTATTGGGGGTGTATCGCAGTATTTTCGATAAGTAAGAGTGTCGAACCCAACGAGGAGCAGAAGATGCTGGCTAGTGGTATGGATCAGGAATTCTCTGCAAATACTTAGCAAACGGATTTTTAGGGGTTTTTGATAAAGCAAGTAAACAAAGTACGAGTAAATAAAAGACAGTAGGAATAAATGCAGCAAGTGGCCCAATCCTTTATGCAGCAAAGGACAAGCCGGTTGTATTACTTAAGATGACCAAACGTTCTCGAGGACACATGGGAAGACTGTCAAGTGCTTTCGCTTCATATAGTTGATTAATCTTCTCTAGCTTGCTAAGTGTTGTGTGGGTGAACCTGTGCTAATGTACCGCCCCATCCAAGACTAATACATACTTGTGATTATACCCCTTGCAAACATCCGTAAGTACAAGAAAGTAATTAAGGTAGAAACCTGACCACAACTTTAAACTCTAAGACCCTTACGTCCCTTGTGCAATGGTTTCCTAATGGGGGTTTAGGTTTCTATCACTCCGGTAACCCCTACGATTAGTAGCCAAATACACAATGCATTCCCCTAGGCCCATATAGGTGAAGTGTCATGTAGTCGACGTTCACATGACACCACTAGAAGAAGTACACCACAACTTAAATATCAAACTATTGAATCTTTCTCAACACAACTCCACTACTAACAACATGACTTCTCCCATGTCCTCAAGAACAAAACGAACTACTCACAAGACATCATATGGATCATGATCAGAGATGTAATAATGATGTATAACAATCTGAACATAAACAATAATTCAATGGTTCACTCAATAGCATCAACTACAAAGAGTAATCAACACCGGGAAAGTTTCCCCTATGAACTAATGCAAGATTCAACACAATTGTTACAGCAATATGGAGATGGTGATGGTGGTGGTGATGATGATGATGATCCCGATGAAGTCCAGCTTGATGGTGGTATTGATGGCGATGATCTCCCCTCTCTAGGAAGGAATTCCCCCGGCAGAAATCTGTGTGCCGGAGAGATCTTTCTCTCTCGGTGTTTTCCACCCCGCAGAGGCGGCGGAATCTTTCTGTGGTCGCTCCATGAGTCTTAGGGTTTCGGGAGGATGATATATGCCAGAGGGGAGAGGCTGGAGTGCGCCAGGGTGGCCACACCACCTCCTGGCGCGGCCTAGGGCTGCCCGCGCTAGGGGGTGGTGTGGGCCCCCTGTGGCCCATCTCCACTCCGTCTTCTGGCATCCTTAGTCTTCTGGAAAAATAGGATTTTCCGTATATTTTCCCGGATTTTCTGATTTTCGCGTATTTTGCCTCCAAACAACACCTTTTCCATCAGAATCCTGACTGCAGCGGTCCATGCTCCAAAAGTCATCAACCATGCAAAAATAGATGAAATAACATAAGTATCACCTCTCAATACGAAATATATCAATGAATAATAGTGAATTAAGACATAGAATAGTGATGCAAAATGGACGTATCAACTCCCCCCAAGCTTAGACTTCGCTTGACCCCAAGCGAAACTGAGCTCAATAAACATGGCCTCAGGTTTATGGAGTGAAGAGTCGATAAAAGAATACGGACAAGAAGCATCACATTCATCAAATACATAGATGATAATAGAAGACAACTCACTATTATATAACTCGACTTGTAATGAGTGAAGGAAACACAATAAAGATACATAAAGTGAATCATAATTGGTAATGGCAAACTTAGCTCTTGGTCGAAGAATAGTTGATAATTTGCTGGAGTTCACAATAGCTGGTTTTTCAATGATAGCTTTCAAAATAGTAAACATCAAGATAAGAGCAATGTGCAAAACAAGGAACATAAGAAACATGATTGAATAAATCATCATATGAATGAATGAAACACAACAACTCAAAATACTTGCTGAGATAGAAGGGAGTAGGTTTACTGACTCAACTACAAAGTAAAAGAAAGGCCCTTCGCAGAGGGAAGCAGGGATTACAAGTCTCATAAAGAGCTCCCAAAAATTATGATACTTACTAGCTTTCAGCTCTCATTGCCCCTATCATAGGCATCTTTAGGTGATTAAGGTTAAAGTGATCAAATATGAGGATATTCATTGACAAGTTGTAAGTTGAGAATCTCATGTACCTTGAATACGAGGGCCGCTCCTCATGCTACTCAAGTTTAGTCACCGGTAAGTTCTTGTCATCATAAGCATATGTGCATCATTGAGAACCGCCAACGGGGTACCCCTTGCCCGATGATACGGAAGAATCCCCATATCAAAATGATAAGGCAAGCAGACAACAAGTATCTCAGCAATCTTCTTATTTACCATGGGAATATGGTGCTTTTTTCTCTCTTTCCTCTTTTCATAATATCTCTCTTTTTTTCTCTTTTTCTCAATCTCTATCTCTTTTTTATAAGAAGAATGCTTCATAGGTACTCGTTATGGTTACGCTGCAGGTTTCCACCATGTCAGCATGGATTAGACCAGCGACCCAAGCGTTTCTCTAACACACATGCATAACTCCATGGACTTACAAGCTCCCCTTTCATTTCACACCGATGACATCCATAGACAAAAGAACATGATATCAACTAGGTACAAGGTACCAGTGCAATGTTGAAAGCGTTCCCCATGACAGCATGGTTCTGCTAATCCACAACTTACAAAGCGCAAGCATATATGCAACATAGGTGAGCACAATGGTTCAAATTTATTAAATGCAAGAAAGTAAAGTGTGCCATCAAGTTCGTGAGAGCTTTAATCACTAATTTTCACATAACAAGTTTAATTTGGGAGGTAGATAAAACAAGAATTTACTTGGAATAGCAATAATGCTACTAGGTAGGTATGGTGGACACAAATGGCAAAGGTTTTGGTTTAAAGGAGGTAGATGCACGAGAAGAATTCCCTCTTAGTACAGGTTTTTGGCTAGCAAGGCTGGGTAGCAAGTATAAGAGTTGAAGGAAACAATCAAACATACAAATGATAAAGACAAACATGCAATCTTCCTTGGAAGCACAAAAGATCTTAACTAGAGAATACTAAAATTATGAGCAAATCAAGAAAGAAAGATGATGAAATTATTTTTCTCTAGAGTACTTCTATCTTTTTCATTCAACTCTCAAAAATAGTGTTGCTACTGACCGAGCCAGGTTTGCCAAAACCAACTAAATTAACTCAATGATCCCAAAGTGATACCAATACTAACAACAAGATCGATCATATAACCACGAATTGAAAACAAATATAAGCTATGCAAAAGAGTGAATGATAGAACTTCTCATTAATATTTCATAACGGCAACTCACACCAAGGGATACATATCTAACGAGAGAGGGGACACTTCCATAATGCAAACCATCCTACATAATAACTCCTCTATTCATGATATGACTCTACTAATAAGGTAAAAAGATAGAAGATAGTGATGTGATACCGTGGCACTCCCCCAAGCTTGGAACAAACCAAGGGGATGCCAAACCTGATGACTAATTACTCCTTTGGTGGTGGTGGTATTCTCTCATCTTCGTCCGTCTTCCAGGGTAAAGGCTTCCCATCAACAAAGGACATCGTGGTTTCCAACATACTGAAACTTGCAGAAGCACTTATGCGTTTAAATCTAGCCTCATACTCACAGTTTTGATTTTGAACGTCATAGAACTGTGCTTGCAGTTTGTTGGTTGTTTGGCGGAGTGAGAGGACTTCATCTTTGAGTTCAACAGTCTCCTTTTGGTGCTCGGTGATGAGTTCGGAACACATCTTATGGATGATATCCACTTCGCGCTCCGCCATCTTCTTGTACCTAAAGACTTCTTGCTCTAGTGCTTCCATCCTGTCCTCCAGACTTCCTTCACCTTTAGGGCCTTGAACCTCTTTAATACGGACCTCCCCACCTTCGAGCAACAACTCCTTGGGATGAATCTTCAATTCTCTCATGTATGGGTTGATGATATCTTCTAAGGAATATCTCTCGGCTGATCCAGTGGAAGACATTGTGGCTACAAATCTGGGATTTTGCCTGGCAGAAACAGATCGAAACAAAAACACGACGAAAACACGATATATGAACCTCGGAAGATCCGGGGGGTTATATATTATGAAGTTTCATATCAAAAGGAAGGTACTGGGAGAAAACGAGTCAGAGGCAGAGTCCGGGGTGGAATCACCACCTGGTGGCGCGACCAGGGGTGGGCCCTCGCCACAGGGTGGTGTGAGCCACCCTGGCTCCGGTTCCGTCCCTTTTTCGCTTTGTAACTTTCCTTATCGACTAAAAACTGCAAAAATATAGTTGGATTGTATTTTCGCGGAACTTTTCTTACCAGATCTGTTACCTATTTGAAAATAGGCTCTGTAGGTCTCTGAATTTGGTCCTCGATGAATTTCTTCAGAGTTATAACTTGAAAGGCATCAACATCTTCATTGTAAGAATCTGCAGCAATATAGTGTTTGAGTCGCTGTCCATTCACTACTTGTGTAGTATTATCTTTTAAAGAAGAAATTTTTATTGCTCCTGAACGATATACTTCCTCTATAATGAAAGGTCCTTCCCATTTTGACAGTAGCTTTCCTACAAAAAATCTGAGACGAGACCTATACAATAGAACTTTCTCACCAACATGAAATTCTCTCTTGAGTATTCACTTGTCATGCCATCTTTTAACTTTTTCCTTAAAGAGCCGAGCATTTTCATAGGCTTCACTCCTCCATTCATCTAAAGAACTTAAGTCAAATAATCTTTTCTCGCCAGCGAGCTTACAATCTCTATTTAGTTCTTTAACTTCCCAGTAAGCTTTGTGTTCTAATTCTAAGGGTAGGTGACAAGCTTTCCCATAAACCATTTTATAAGGAGACATCCCCATAGGATTTTTGTAAGCAGTTCTATAAGCCCATAAAGCATCATTCAACTTCTTAGCCCAGTTTTTTCTAGACCTATTAATAGTCTTTTGCAAGATAGATTTAATTTCTCTATTTGATAACTCTACTTGCCCGCTAGTTTGGGGGTGATAAGCTTAAGCAATTCTATGATTAACATCATATTTAGCAAGGGTCTTCCTAAAACCACCATGAATGAAATGAGAACCCCCATCACTCATGAGATACCTAGGCACCCCAAACCTAGGAAAAATAACATCCTTAAGCATTTTTAGAGAAGTCTCCCCGTTAGCACACTTTGTAGGAATGGCTTCTACCCACTTAGTAACATAATCAACGGCAACAAGAATATGAGTGTACCCTTTCGAAGGAGGGAAAGGACCCATAAATTCGAATCCCCAACAATCAAAAGGTTCAATATCTAGAGATTAGTTCATAGGCATTTCATTGCGTCTAGAAATATTACCAACATGCTGACATTCATCACAAGATAAAACAAATTTTCTTGCATCTTTAAAAAGGGTAGGCCAGTAGAAACCTGATTGTAGCACCTTTTGTGCAGTTCTATATCCTACATGATGTCCTCCATAAGCACTACCATGACATTTACGAAATATCTCTTTTTGTTCATATTCTGGAACACATCTTCGCATAATACCATCCACTCCTTCCTTGTATAAGTGTGGGTCATCCCAAAAATAATGCCTCAAATCATAGAAGAACTTTCTTCTTTGCTGAGCTGTAAAAGTTGGAGGCAAATACTTGGAGACAATAAAGTTAGCATAATCAGCGTACCAAGGGCTCCCTCGCGAGCTCACCCCTACTGCAGCTAACTGTTCATTTGGGAAACTATCATTAACAGGCATAGGGTCAAAAGAGATGTTTTCCAAACGACATAAATTATCAGCTATAGGGTTTTCAGCACCCTTCCTATCTACTATATGTAGATCAAACTCTTGTAAAAGTAGCACCCATCTAATAAGCCTAGGCTTAGCGTCCTTCTTCGTCATAAGATATTTAATAGCAGCATGATCAGTATGAATGGTGACTTTTGAGTCTACAATATAGGGCCTAAACTTATCACAAGCAAAAACAACAGCTAGAAATTCCTTTTCAGTAGTAGCATAATTCCTTTGAGCAGCGTCTAGAGTCTTACTAGCATAATGGATAACGTTTAACTTTTTATCAATACGTTGCCCAACCCCTATAGCAAAATCACTAGCATCACACATTATTTCAAACGGTAAACTCCAATCAGGTGGTTGAACAATAGGGGTTGTAGTTAAAGCCTTCTTAAGAGTTTCAAAAGCTTCCTTACAATCATCATCAAAAACGAAGGGTACATCTTTTTGAAGAAGATTGGTGAGGGGTTTTGATATCCTAGAAAAGTCTTCAATAAACCTCCTATAGAAACCAACATGACAAGGGATACTACGAATACCTTTGATGTCTCTTGGACATGGCATCTTCTCAATTGCCTCAACCTTAGCTCTATCAACTTCTATGCCTCTTTCAGAAACTTTATGCCCAAGAATAATCCCTTCATTAACCATGAAGTGGCATTTCTCCCAATCAAGAATAAGATTAGTTTCTTCACATCTGTGCAAAAATTTATCAAGGTTGTGCAGACAATTATCAAAAGAAGTTCCATAGACAGAAAAGTCATCCATGAACATTTCTACAATTTCTTCACAAAAACCATGAAAGATAGCAGACATGCACCTCTGAAAAGTAGCAGGAGCATTACATAAACCAAAAGGCATACGTCTATAAGCATAAGTTCCGTAAGGGCAAGTAAAAGTAGTTTTTTCTTGATCTTGTTGTTTAACAGCAATTTGAGAGAAACCAGAGTATCCATCAAGAAACGAAAATGGGTCTTTTTATACAACCTTTCCAACATTTGATCAATAAAAGGAAGCGGGTAGTGGTCTTTCTTAGTAACTTTATTAACTTTCCTAAAATCTATGCACATCCTATAGCCTACCACTATTCTTTGAGGAATAAGCTCATCATTATCATGAGGGACAACGGTAATATATCCCTTTTTAGGAACACAATGTACAGGACTAACCCATTCACTATTAGCAATAGGGTAAATAATACCAGCATCAAGGAGTTTCAATACCTCATTCCTTACCACTTCCTTCATCCTAGGATTTAAATGTCGTTGGTGCTCCACTACTGGCTTCGCATCTGGTTCTATGTTGATAGAATGCTAACATATAGTAGGTGAAATCCCTTTTAAATCATCCAGAGTATAGCCCATAGCTCCTCAGTGTTTCCTCAAAACCTCCAATAACCTTTCTTCTTCCTTCCCTGAAAGTTTAGCGCTAATAATAACAGGATATATCTTTTTATCATCAATATAAGCATATTTAAGATCATCAGGGAGAGGTTTTAGATTGAAAACCGGATCCTTTTTAGGTGGCATTGTGGTACCCAAGTCTTCTACAGGCAAGTCATGCTTAAGCATCTTAGGTTGATCACGGAGAATCTTGTCAATCTCATTCCTTTCTTCCATGAAGATTTCACTTTCATGATCTTCCATAAATTGCTGCAAAGCATTGTCAGGAGCAAGAGAAATAGAAGCAAGTTGTTCAACTCTAAAATCCTCATTATGGGTTTCCTCTTCGCAAGGTTCTTTAGCAAATTTCGAAAAATTAAACTCATAAGATTCCCCATCAAACTTAGTCAAGATGTTCTCCCTCTTGCAATCAATAATAGCTCCACAAGTACTCAAGAAAGGTCTACCAAAAATGATAGGATAAGTTTTACTAGCAGCTGAACCAAGTACTAAAAAATCAGCAGGGTACTTAATCTTACCACAAAGAACTTCCACGTCTCGTACAATACCAATTGGAGAGATGGTCTCTCTATTAGCAAGGTGAATAACCACATCCATCTCTTCCAACTCGCAAGGACTGATTTCATGCATAATTTCTTTGTAAAGCTCATAAGGAATAGCACCGGAACTTTCACCAATATCACATAATCCATAATAGCAATGATCACCAATTCTAACAAAAAGCACAGGAACACTAGCCTTTTTAGTTCTATTAGGATGTGAAACAATATTAGAAGCATCCTCACAAAAGACTATGTGCCCATCTTCTATGCTTTTAGTGACAAGGTCTTTCACAATTGCTACCACAGGTTCAATATTTATTTGTTCGTCAGGTTTTACAGTTCTCTTTTCACTTTTGGTGATTACATTAGTTATCATAGGATGGCCCTTTACCTTTTCGGGGAAGGGAATCTTCTCAATATAAGGTTCGGGTAAGATGGGATTAATAATGCAATACTCAGCACTTCCAACAGGAGCATAGTCAACAATATCTTTGTAAGGTGCATGGTATTTATTCCACCCCCTTTTTGGAATTTCGATATAGGAAGCAAAAGCTCTAAAGCAATTCATAATAACTTGCAAATCAAGACCATAAACATTACTAATATTTTGAAAGTCATCAGTTCTCATAAAAGATTCAATGCATTCATAATCATAATTTATACCTGACTTTCTACCTTTGTCAATCTCCCAAGCTTCAGCATTATCTTGAATACGGTCCAGAAGATCCCATTTAGCTTCTTCTTTCATGCGAGTGAATGATCCAGCACAAGAAGCATCCAATAAATCTTTATCATGTAGAGGGAGCCTTGCATAGAAGTTATTGATAATAATATTGTTGGGGAGCTCATGAATGGGACATTTGAGCATAAGTAACTTCAATCTCCCCCAAGATTGAGTTGTACTCTCTCCATCAAGAGGCCAAAAGTTGTATATTTGATTCTGATCTTTATGAATCTCACTAGGAGGATAAAACTTTGAATAAAAGAGAGGCACTATTTCCTCCCATTCCAGAGCTTGACCATCCTTCAGCAGCTTATACCATTCCTCAGCTCTTCCTTTTAGTGATAATGAGAATAACTTCTTCTTAACTTGATCTGTAGTAATACCTACACACTTGAACAATCCGCATAATTCGTGTATAAAGAGCAAATGATCACCAGGATAGACAGTTCCATCCCCAACATAGTAGTTATCCATAACACGATCAATAATTCTTGTAGGTATTTTGAAAACATCATTCTCAGCAGGTGGTGGCTTATCTACTACCTTAGCAGTGGTAGTAGCATTACCAAATAAGAAACTCAGCGAATTATCCATAACGAAAATAAAGCAACTAACAGAAGTAAACAATACTCACAGTAGAAGTTTCCTTTACCAGTTCCACTCTCCAATAGTGCTTCCCTTCCCTGGCAACGGCTCCAGAAAATAGTCTTGATGACCCACGAGTATAGGGGGTGTATTGCAGTATTTTCGATAAGTAAGAGTGTCGAACCCAACGAGGAGCAGAAGGTGCTGGCTAGTGGTATGGATCAGGAATTCTCTGCAAATACTTAGCAAACGGATTTTTAGGGGTTTTTGATAAAGCAAGTAAACAAAGTACGAGTAAATAAAAGACAGTAGGAATAAATGCAGCAAGTGGCCCAATCCTTTATGCAGCAAAGGACAAGCTGGTTGTATTACTTAAGATGACCAAATGTTCTCGAGGACACACGGGAATATCGTCAAGTGCTTTCGCTTCATATAGTCGATTAATCTTCTTTAGTTTGCTAAGTGTTGTGTGGGTGAACCTGTGCTAATGTACCGCCCCATCCAAGACTAATACATACTTGTGATTATACCCCTTGCAAACATCCATAAGTACAAGAAAGTAATTAAGGTAGAAACCTAACCACAACTTTAAACTCTAAGACCCTTACGTCCCTTGTGCAATGGTTTCCTAACGGGGGTTCAGGTTTCTGTCACTCCGGCAACCCCTACGATTAGTAGACAAATACACAATGCATTCCCCTAGGCCCATATAGGTGAAGTGTCATGTAGTCGACGTTCACATGACACCACTAGAAGAAGTACACCACAACTTAAATATCAAACTATTGAATCTTTCTCAACACAACTCCACTACTAACAACATGACTTCTCCCATGTCCTCAAGAACAAAATGAACTACTCACAAGACATCATATGGATCATGATCATAGATGGAATAATGATGTATAACAATCTGAACATAAACAATAATTCAATGGTTCACTCAATAGCATCAACTACAAAGAGTAATCAACACCGGGAAAGTTTCCCCTATGAACTAATGCAAGATTCAACACAACTGTTAAAGCAATATGGAGATGGTGATGAGGGTGATGATGGTGATGATGGTGGTGATGATGATGATGATCCCGATGAAGTCCATCTTGATGGTGGTGTTGATGGTGATGATCTCCCCTCTCCGGGAATGAATTCCCCTGGCAGAAATCTGTCTGCTGGAGAGATCTTTCTCTCTCGGTGTTTTTCGCCCCGCAGAGGCGGCGGAATATTTTCTGTGGTCGCTCCCCGAGTCTTAGGCTTTCGGGAGAATGATATACGCTAGAGGGGAGAGGCTGGAGTGGGCCAGGGTGGCCACACCACCTCCTGGTGCGGCCTAGGGCTCCCCGCGCCAGGGGGTGGTGTGGGCCCCCTGTGGCCCATCTCCACTCCGTCTTCTGGCATCCTTAGTCTTCTGAAAAATAGGATTTTCCGTATATTTTCCCAGATTTTCTGATCTTCGCGAATTTGGCCTCCAAACATCACCTTTTCCATCAGAATCCTGACTGCAGCGGTCCATGCTCCAAAAGTCATCAACCATGCAAAAACAGATGAAATAACATAAGTATCACCTCTCAATACAAAATATATCAATGAATAATAGTGAATTAAGAAATAGAATAGTGATGCAAAATGGACGTATCACGCATCATGGGATCTTCGGTACCTTGTGGCCTTTCCTATGGCTTGCATCTTATTAGTTGAACCGGCGGATATACGGCCACATCGTGTGGCTCCACCGTGCAACTAGATCCCACTACCTCTCTCTTTGGCATGATGAAATAGGGGTGAGGAACGCCCCTTGGTCATTTCCCCACCCTCGCACGCATCTGCCTCTGTTCTTATAGGGGGTAAGGGCGGGAATAAAATTCTGGTCGTATAGTTTCGGTCATATAGATATTGATGCTTGTTTTGGAAATTTATCTCGAGCGACAAACGGTTTAACGACCAACTATACGACAGGATCATTGCGATCCGGCTGTATAGTTGCATCTGTATAGCTATTCTTATGCTTAAAGAAACCCTAGTTGGCGGCGCCGCCGCAATTATACGGGCGGAACAACATCACCCTCCCGTATAGTTCTGGCCGTATAGTTTGGTGCGACCACAAAATCGCACCGGGCGGCTAGGTCTTCCACCCCTCCTCATTATTTCTCTCATATTCTCTCTCCAAACCTCTCAAAATCCACCTAGAACTCTTGATTCTTCGTGAATTTTGTTTGTTTGAGTGGGGGAATCAACAAATCGGTATGTTTCTCTCCCTATCCATGCTTTATTTTTAGTTTTCCATGGTTGAAACTCTCATAGTGATCTAGTGGATGAACTCAAGCTTATTTTGTTTTTCCTATTAATTTCTTACATTAGGATTGAATTTTTCCACGTAGGATCGTTCATATATCATATAGAAACTATATGCCTAAGGTTTTATGGTGAAATTTTTTAGTGCATCACGATGAACAAAATTGGTAACATCTTTCGCAAGAGCAAGCGCCAGCGTGGTGAGGGCTCGGGCTCGGGGTCCCGAGCCGAGCGCAACCCCAAGTTGGATGTGGTCTCATCAAGGAGGATTCTACCAACACGTTGGGCCGACCATAGCTTTCTCACCGCGGCGGGGTTGAAGGCGAACTTCGACCTCATGTGTAACAAGTTCGGGCTAACAGTACTTGGCATTGCAAGACACAACACGTACGCCGAGCTTACCTACGAGTTCCTTGCCTCCTTCAACGACGACCACAGGGAGAAAGGTGATGCGTGCACGGTAAGCTTCACCATGAACCGACAGCACTATGAAATAACCTTTGAATAATTTTGTGATGCTCTAGGTTTCCCTCATGTTGGGGAGCCTACTGTTACTAACCTCTATAGCGTCACAAGTGGAGAGACTTGGGAGGTTATTTCTGTTAATGGTGGCAGGCCATTTTACCAGAAGAAGATGTCCACCATTCTAAACCCAACCTTCCGCTACTATGCTTTGTTCCTCGCCAACACACTACTGGGAAGAGGTGACACCGGTTCCATGGCCAATGCGGACATGGCAATGATTACCAAGGCTCTATTTCCCACTGTGCCGCAAAGCCCCAATCCTGCAGCTCTACTCATCTAGCACCTTCGCCACCAAAGCAACAAGACCAAAGGTGATATTCGCATTGTTGGATTGGTAACCCACCTTGCCCATGCATTAAATATTATACTACCTGTTATGCAATCTGTTGATGGCTCCAAACTCATGGACGTCAAGTATTTGACTGCTTGTGGCTTCCTTGGTGTCTACCATGCTAACCGGAGGCTCCGAGCATATCAATTCAGTTATCTTGGTGATGCACAGGGTGAGCAGGTTCATTTGCCCTGCCCCCAAGCCTTCTCGATTGTGGAGAAGGATACTTGGATCCTCACCAAGGACCAAGTGATGGAGATCATGGCCGAACTCTAGCCCAATGAAGAGGAAGATGAAGAAGGAGGGCAACAGGATGAGGATGAGCAGGAGCAGGAGGATGAGCAGAGACACAACCTTGCTTGGGAGGGACATCAGCAAGGGGGATCTTGGGACCCGTGGCCCAACCAGCCACATCAGGGGTACAACTACATCCCCTATCAGGAATTCTAGCAGCTCAACCAGCGCATTGGGATCGACCACACTCTTCAGGAAGTGAATGAAGATATGAGTACTTTGACTCACAACTTCAGTCACTTCATGACCCACTTCCCTGACTACTACCAGCAGTATCCGCACCAGCCACCAAATGACGGCAACAACTGAGCCTAACAATAGCCTAAGCTTGGGGGAGGTTTGAAAACCTCCAAACTTTGCATTCATGTTTTTATTTCTTCTTTTGATTTATTTTATTTCTTGAAATTTGCATTTTTATTTTCAGTTTTGCATTCCTAAACCAAAAATACAAAAAAAAATAGTTGTAACTTTATTTGCAAGTTCGTTTCTTTGTTTCTCTCGGAGATTGCTCAATTTCAGGTGACTTGGCAATATGGAAATACAGAAGGGGTTCGATTCAAATACGAGAACGAAGCAAGCAAGAGGAGGTATCACATTCCTTTCATCACCCTCTTTGTAACCTTAAATTGATCCTACAATTATTTACTTGCTTAAACTAGAGTCACTCCCAACTTAGCTTGTTATCCTACAAATTCTATTCCTTTACTAGTGTCTCCTTTTTAGCTTTCAAACAATGAGCAATGAACTTGGTTATAAATACTTCCTACATTTTTACAACAAGAAAAAACATCTGAAAGATGACTTGAGTCCATGTTTAGCTCAAAGAATTTGATTTTAGAACTACTACATCCCATTTGAGCTTAATATAAATAGACTCGATAGTACCTTTGAATGAAATTGTTTGATAAAATGGATGCTTCGAAGTAGTAGAGATTATGCCACTACTTTTTATAATAATTACCGTAAGATATTGCTTTACATGTGTCATTACAACTTTGTCGTGCTCCATGGGGAACTATTAACTCCGTTGGCCAACGAATGATCTAAATGTGGGAAACCACTTGATTTCGGCTATTGACTTATGTAAACGTCTGTAGCAGCAATGCTATGACGGGTAAAAAATTTAGTCTCATCATGATTTCACGTTCCAAGTGAAGTTGTAGTACTCCTCTGACCCATTATTTCTCAACACTATATATTGGCATGGTCACGAGTGCACAACACAACCCCAATTAACATGTTAAAAATAGTGGCATGATTTCTCTATGAAAGAGCTGAAGTTTTTGGAAGACAAAAGAAAGAAAAAGGTGCTTTGAGAGTCTTGAAATTTTGACATGGGAGTAGATGAGTTGTTCTTAAATTAAAAGTTCAGGTGCCAACTTGAGTACTCTTAATTTATTAAACAAACAAGAACAAAAAAAGCATCTCTCGATGAAGAGAGACACCAAAAGAATTTATCTCACTTTCCTAGCTAAACTTTTGACACTTGCTTGGGCATATGATTTATTTGCTAACAAGATATACGTGGTTAGGAAGTGGACTCAGTGCAATCTTGTGAATACTTGTATGATCATATTTAAGATTGCATGGATTATGAAGAAAAGAATTTGACACCAATTCAAACTTGTAAGTTCCTTTATTTTTAGTCTCGAATCTCCGCTATTCTTCCTTATTTCCATGTCACTCGAGGGCGAGCAACATCTAAGCTTGGGGGGTTGATAGTTGTGAGATTCGACACATTTTGTATGGCTTTTATTGATGGTTTTCTCCTAGATTTGATCGTTTTCTAGCTTTACCTAACGCTAATACTTCGGTAGCGAAGAAAACTTGGTTTTTAATGTGTATTTCAGGTTCTGGATGTCAACAAAAGGTTTTAACTAGAGAAACACAATACTCTGGAGAAAACAATCAAGTCCCTCTTTGGAAGCACTCGAGGGGAGCATACATAAGCTTTAACGAGCAACTATACGACAGGAATATTTTTCCGGCCGTATAGTTCCCACCGTATAGTTGCCGCCGCCTCTGTCTTGTCAAAAGGGACAACTTCCGTGAAGGGACTAGGGACGAAAACACAACACAGCAGCTGCCATACCATCCAGAAGGGAGAAAGAGGAGATCCGGAGAAGAAGGGGAAGACGTTCTTCATCTCGCTCCACGATCTTCGACCTCCTAGCCAATACACCCCCATAGCCACTACTTGTACTTGAGAGAGAGAGAGAGGGATCTTCACCTTGGAAGACTAGGGTTTGAGATTGTTCCTTCCCATCTTGAATTGTGTTGGATATTTTTCTATTCTTATTGTGGATCTCCACGGTAATATAAAGACGAATTCCCTTTATTTGATTATATTGATGATCCGTTCTCCTCTCATGTGTGAGTAATTCCCTTAGGCGTGGGAGATGTAGGGGATTGGTGAGATGTGATGTGCCTTCATATATTTTCCATTAGTTTGTGATTGATTCTAATTACTATATTATGTGTGCTTGACTATCTATGGGATGCCTAATGCTTGTTGTCTAATTAAGGGCCCAGACAACATGATGCTTTGTTCTACATAGATAAGATCTTCTTCACTAGCAGACCGGTGACCCCCGGGTGACACGGGGATACCAATGGAAAACTAGTAGACCCGAGGATAATGAGGAACCACTATGTTTATTGCATTAGTTCGATCCAAGGAGCTTAATCACTAAGTGACCTGAAGGGTCTTAATCGTCTAGTGTTTGACCATGGTTTTGGTAACAGGCTAGTAGGATTATTAAAGTTGGGATAAAATCTACCAAGAGGAGTTTCAACTAATTATGGGTTGCTCGCCTACACATATATTTATAAGATTATAATTGTTACATTTATCATTCATCCACCTGGCACAATCACTATCACCATGAACTAAATCTCCCTGCGCCTTCTTTTTCCATATGCAGGAAATAACAAACAACCAAGTCGTTCTTTACTTTTATGCTTTATATTTCTAAAGTTTACATTTTAGTTCTATTTAAATACATCTCATTTAATCAAAACCCCATTCTTATTTCAACATTTGCAATCAATTCACTCGAAGACCTGTGACAACTTCGGGTGTGACAGAGACTTCACCCATAAATACTTACCTTTGGGCTCCCTGTGGGATCGATATCTATACTTCGAAACTAGCTACAAACAATATGTGCACTTGCAGACATCTCACGCCAATCCAGGCCACTGTCCCTATCACAGATTGGGCCTGTGAGGACATCGACTTGGAGATGACTAAAGAGGAGATTACCATTGTCGAGGAGGAGGAGGAGGGTGAGAGGTGCATGAGCGCGGCGCCTGGGCCGGCTCCTGGGTCTGCCAAGACGATCTCGATTGGCTCTATCAGACTCGCCGCATCCTCGAAGGGGTGACCTGTCGCCTCCCCTTCTAGGACATCGCTCCCTCACCCAATCTAGGGTGAGTTCGTGGTCTTCCTCTCTCACTTTAAACATGGCTTTGTTCTCCCTATTAGCGATTTCTTCCATGATTTCATCAACATATACGAGCTCTAGCCGCATCACCTTCCGGCAAATGCCATCACCTCACTTTCCTCTTTTGCATCCGTATTAGAGGGGTATGTCGGCCTTTGGCCCACCATTCATCTTTGGTACAAGTTCTTTGGTCTCCACAAAAATGTCATCCTTGATCCTTTGGCTGCCCCCGCTAACAAATCCTGAACTCAATGTGGTGGAACATCTATCTCTCCCTGCAAGAACTCCGCATTCCCCCGTCACTAGCCTCGAGTTTTGCAAGGGCTAGGCCCGGACGTTCTTCTACGTGAGGAACAACACTGATGAGGATTTGATCCGGCTGCGCCCCTTCCAACTAGGTGTGCTAGATACATCTTTGTGGAACCGAATCCCAAGGCGGCCCACTCCCTTGGCGAATTAGGTGCAGAACCAGATCAAGGAGCTGAATAGGTTAGGGCTATGCAACGAGGATGTGATGGTCACCTTCGTGCGTAGCCGAATCTCTCCCCTACAGAAACGTTCCCACAAGCTCTGCCATATGAGTGGGCACCTTGATCCCAACCGGACCTCATCGTTCGAGCTCAACAATACTGAGATCTTCCGCCGGGTCAAGGCTATCTTAAAGATAGAGAAGGAGTTCTTAGAGGAGTGGGAATGGGGGTTGGAACACTTTTGCCAGGATAAGTTGCCTCCTCCAGTATGTTTATGATACGTCCATTTTGCATCACTATTCTATATCATAATTTACTGTTATTCATTGATATATTTCATATTAAGAGATGATACTTATGTTATTTCATCTGTTTTTGCATGGTTGATGACTTTTGGAGCATGGACCGCTGCAGTCAGGATTCTGATGGAAAAGGTGCTGTTTGGAGGCGAAATTCGCGAAGATCAAAAAATCCGGGAAAATACATGGAAAATTCTATTTTTCCAAAAGACGAAGATTGCCAAAAGGGGGAGTGGAGATGGGCCATAGGGGGCCCACACCACCCCCTGGTGCGGGCAGCCCTAGGCCACATCAGCAGGTGGTGTGGCCACCCTGGCCCACTCCAGGCTCTCCCCTCTGGCATATATTATCCCCTCTAAACCCTAAAACTTGCGGAGCAACCAAAGAAATATTCCACCGCCTCTGTGGGGCAGAAAACACCGAGAGAGAAAGATCTCTCCGGCAGACAGAATTCTGCTGAGGGAACTCCTTCTCGGAGAGGGGAGATCGTCTCCATCAACACCACCATCAAGCTGGACTTCATCGGGATCGTCATCATCATCATCACCATCATCATCTCCACCAGCACCATCATCAGCACTTCATACCTCTGTAACAATTGGGTTGAATCTTGCATAGTTCTTAGGGGAAACTTTCCCAGTGTTGATTACTCCTTGTAGTTGATGCTATTGAGCGAACCATTGAATTATTATTTATGTTCAGATTGTTGCATATCATTATATCATCTCTGATCTTGATCCATACGATGTCTTGTGAGTGGTTCGTTTAGTTCTTGAGGACATGGGAGAAGTCATGTTGTTAGTAGTGGAATTGTGTTGAGAAAGATTCAGTAGTGGTGTCATGTGAACATCGACTACATGACACTTCACCTTTATGGTCCTAGAGGAATGCATTGTGTATTTGGCTACTAATCGTAGGGGTTGCCGGAGTAACAGACACCTGAACCCTCGTTAGGAAACCTTTCAAGGTACGTCAGGGTCTTAGAGTTTAAAGTTGTGGTTAGGTTTCTACCTTAATTACTTTCTTGTGCTTGCGGATGCTTGCAAGGGGTATAATCACAAGTATGTATTAGTCCTAGGAAGGTCGGTACATTAGCACAGGTTCACCCACACAACACTTAGCAAACTAAAGAAGATTAATCGACTATATGAAGCGAAAGCACTTGACGATATTCCCGTGTGTCCTCGAGAACATTTGGTCATCTTAAGTAATACAACCGGCTTGTCCTTTGCTAAAGAAAGGAATTGGCCACTTGCTGCATTTATTATTATTGTCTTTTATTTACTCGTACTTTATTTACCTGCATTATCAAAAACCCCTAATAATCCGTTTGCTAAGTATTTACAGAGAATTCCTGCTCCAAGCCATTCGCCAACACCTTCTGCTCCTCGTTGGATTCGACACTCTTACTTATCGAAAATACTGCGATACACTCCCTATACTTGTGGGTCATCGAGACTATTTTGTAGCGCCATTGCCGGGGAGTGAAGCACTATTGGAGAGTGGAACTGGTAAAGGAAACTTCTACTGTGATTATTGTTTACTTCTGTTAGTTGCTTTATTTTCAATATGGATAATTCACTTAGTTTCTTATTTCGTAATGCTACTACCACTGCTAAGGTAGTAGATGAACCACCACCTGCTGAGAATGATACTTTAAAATACCTACAAGAATTATTGATCATGTTATGGATAACTATTATGTTGGAGATGGAACTGTCCATCCTGGTGATCATTTGCTCTTTATACACGAATTATGCGGGTTGTTTAATTGTGCAGGTATTATAACAGATCTAGTCAAGAAGAAGTTATTCTCATTATCACTAAAAGGAAGAGCTGAGGAATGGTATAAGCTACTGAAGAATGGTCAAGCTCTTGAATGGGAGGAAGTAGTACCTCTCTTTTATTCTAAATTTTATCCTCCTAGTGAGATTCATAAATATCGGAATCAAATATACAACTTTTGGCCTCTTGATGGAGAGAGTACAACTCAAGCTTGGGGGAGATTAAAGTTACTAATGCTCAAATGTCCTATTCATGAGCTCCCTCACAATATTATTATCAATAACTTTTATGCAAGACTTTCTCTTCATGATAAGGATCTATTGGATGCTTCTTGTGCTGGATCATTTACACGCATGGAAGAAGAAGCTAAATGGGATCTTCTAGACTGTTGGGGTTCCGCGTATGAAAAAAATAAATTTTACTCTACGCCCCTGAACCCCTGAAGCTGCCAGGACCTATCTATTAGTAATACAGTAATCGGAGGGGCTTTTCGCGAACTTACCCTTGAATACCGAAAAGCGTTATCAATGCTCAGGAGAGCGTGGTTGATGTAGATGAGCCGAAGCCGACCTCAAGGTCGTGATGAAGTCCTTGCGCTCTCTGGCTCCAACGACTTGAGTACCTCAAGTGCGACACCTCGCGGGGATTTACACACGTCCGATGCCTGGCAATGACTCCTGCTTCCCCGATCCAGAAGCAGTTGCAGAAGTAGAGCTCCCGGATCCGAATCCCGAAGCGCGACGGTGCTCCGCGGTGATGATCTCTCTCGTTCGCGCAGTCCAGACTTGGGACCACGGTCACGAGAGAGAGAGAGGGGGAGAGAGAAAATATCAACTGGAGGTCCTCCCAAAAGTGAGAAGACCTTTATTGATTATTGGTGTATTTAAATTGGCTAAATACCCCCACTATATAGGGGGAGGGGAGGTACTACCTCCCTCAAAGTCCCGGGGTGGGACTAAAGGAGAGGAGGGGGAGGGGTGGCCGCCGGCCACCCTAGTGGGACCCGCGCGGGGGGCTAGGCCCATTCGGCCTCCCCCTTTCCCCTTCTCCCTCTCTCCTTTCCCCTAATGGGCCCTCTCCCTCCGAAAATTGGCCCATTAAGCCTCTGACCATTGAAATTGATTTTCTCTTTATTAAATAATTATGAATAAATGATTAAATCAACATTTAACATTCATTTACACATTATTCAATCTCCGTGGCTATGGAACACCTTCCACCTCCACTCCGGACATCCTCCGGACTTATCGAAACCCTTCCGGTTTTCTCCCTACTCTTCTTCGATGATTCCATCCGATCCTATAAACACTCTCTAAGCATCATCAAGCCCTTAAGCGTGATACCTCACGGTTCGGGAACACTCCAGACATGGTCGGGACACTCCTGCACCAATGATCGACAGAGGGACCTGGATGGCCATGTGACCCCTGTGCATTCCACGAAGATCTTTTGTAGTTTGAACCGGGACAGTCATGTATTATTCCTTTTGTCACTCGATACTTGCATTGCCTGAGATCTGATCAATGATATCACCATATCGTGTTCAATCTCGTTACTGAACAATGCTACTTGACTCATTCCGACAAGTTATATCCCTGTGATCGAATCACATGCTGCGCAACTATTGGATATAACTTCTCTGAGTGGGCCCTTGAGTATCTTCCCGTCACATGGACGGACAAATCCCGCTCTTGACATATATTGCCTCAATGGTTTCCTCTGAGTACCTGAACACGCCTTTATAACCACTGTATTACCAAGTGGTGCTTGATGCTATCAAAGCACTCTCGGGAGACAGTGATTGATATAGCCTCACGGTCTAAGGAATAGTCTACGAGGATCCATTTCTAATCATCGTAACTTGAACTTCGTGACATGATCGGGTCACGATGTTTAGGTTGGGTATTGGTTCATCATCTCGTTCTCAGAATGAGATGACCTCATTTCCAACTGGCATAGATGCCACATGATTAGGAAACATGATCATATGTTGACCAATGAACCAGTGACTAGAGTTTCACTGGGAACCCCTGGTTGTTTGTATATCACACGTGTATTGATGTTTGCACTCAATACAGTTATAGCATGATATAAAACTTAATCATAAACTATATGAAATATGAAAATAGTCCTTACTAATATTTGTCTCTAAGGCATATTTCCAACAGTCTCCCACTTGCACTAGAGTACAAATACACTAGTTGCATTTGTTCTCAATCATTGGCACCATCTATCCGGTACCCTGAACATGCTTGCTCATGGAAGAGGTTAAGTCTTGGGTCTGTACTTTATAGTCCCAAATCCTTTGCAACTTACTAATGTCACCTTGATTGACATTAATACTTTATAATCTCATGGTAGCATCTGTGTGTATGCATCGTCGCTATGGCAGCAGAATGAGGCCTGATTCCAGGAGCATACAGTGACATTAGATCAACCTCGAGGGCTTTCTCATGGGCACTGTGCCCCGGGACACATCATTCTACGTTAAAAGCGAACTAGCCCCGCCATAACATTATACAACAATTTAGATGGTACCCTTATCTATTATTATAAATGTATTCATCGAAACACTAGTGCACTTTATGCAACTTTCGATGTTTTTGTTCACCTCGCTTCCTACTTGACTTTAATCGACATTTACAGGAGATTCCAACATATTCCCTTATAACATAACCCTTTATGCTTTAAGATATGTCATCCTTTGTGGATTTGGGAAACATGTCTACAGTTCTCTACTAGACACTGCGGACAAAACTTAGCTCAACGTTCTATGATTCAAACTTAATCACTTTCAAACGTTCCTTATTTGGATCACATATTATGCTAAGTTATCATCATGGTTTACTAAGATAGAACCTATGTCTTAACATAGTGGATGACAATCATCCATTTCTTTCTTTCAACCATTGATGTTAAACTTAATGTTATTCCTAATTTGAGTTATTAAGGACCAATTCCTTAATTGACTTCTATTCTGAAACCCTTTTTCAGAATCCCTTAAGGAATACTACATAATATCTTAATACACTTATTGTCAACTTCTACATCTTCTAAATCATTATTTATAAGTATTTGCGCTTTCATTCTTAACATACTTAAGAATTACTCCTATAAGCTCCCACTCAGAATATGTCCCTACATATTTGAATTTGAGACTTATATTGCTCCCACTTAAAAATATGTCAATCACATATTGTTTCATGAAGACTTTCCTAGCTCCCACTCAATTTATGCAAATTGCACATCCACTCACTATTTTGAACAACTTCAAAATCCTTTGATCAAATATCAAAGTTGGAGATTTTACTATGAGATTCTAGTACTTCACTAGTTTTAAATCCTCTAGACATTCAACACACTTGAATCAAATTCATTTGAATTTGTCCAATAATTGACAAATTGTGCTTTTGTCATTCACCCCCTTTTCCACTATGGCTTTGCAGTCATTTGGGAAAATCCAAGTAACCCCTTTTACTTGTGAGATTCAGCAATGAATTGCTTTCTAATCTCAATGGAAGTTTGCTTCTAGGATTTCTCATAATTTTAGTTTACCATTATTTCCTTTGTAGTTCGTAGGTATGTCACATTCCAAGAATCATGAAAATTGATTCACAAATGTCTCCATACTAGATATGGATTTACACTTTGAATCCTACTTCATGTAGTGAAAACACTAGTGGAGGAAAACACAATGATCAATGTCATTGATTCTTTTCTTTTGTGAAGAGAATCGTTCAGGAATGTTCTCCGTTGTGCTTCTCAACACTCTAGTGCAGGGTTTTGAATCCTCATCGTGTTTTTCACTATATTCCATTTGCTCCATAATTGAGAAACATCACTAAAAGTGAGCTTTCTCAAGAATGCACCAAAATCCAAGCAATACAAGTTTTGCTTCTCTTTCAGTTTAGCTATGGATTTTGTATTCAAAGTTTTCCAATGAATAATCTACAAGGACTTATTCGCTATTGTTTTGGTTATATCAAATAACCCCAAAACTTTCACAAATTCAAATGGTTCACTACCTTCTAATTGAGTGCTAATTATTTCTAAGCTAATGGTCTCTACATCTACACTACAACGATTTATTTGGTGCCTTCTATTCAACCCCTTTGATATCTAATATCACATTGTGATGCTTTGCATTTTGACGTTTCAAAACGCTTTGCATTCCACAATTTCTTTTATGCCATTCTTATAAATTTGAATTTCATTACTATGATCAAAACATAGCAATTTGATTATCTTTTATATTTATACCCTTTTATTGATGAAACACTTTGATCAAATCAAATAGTTTCATATTCATGTTTCCTTTGGTAAACTTCTTTACACATTTAAACAATCACATAATGATAATTACCATTTTTGTTAAACATAATACATCGAATATGTATTTACTTTTAACAATTCTTTAAACACTTTGTATTCAAGTAATACACGGTGTTCAAGTTATTTTTCCGAACTTAGGCATGATTTATATGTGATAAGAAATCGAATGACTTTCACATATTATCAGCATAACTTTGAATTTATACAATGGTTTCTCATTCATTAATGAACATATCATTAAGTTGGGTATTTTAAACAAGGCATTTTTTTAATGTTTTATAAATGTTCATGCATTATCAATTAGTTTCAAACAACAAGGATAATTCACACATAACCAAACAAGATATGAACATGAATAGAAATCATTCATAAAAGTGGAACAACTGTTTGTTACAAACTCATATGAATAACCGTCTCACGAAGTGTGATACACACTAAAGAAGTTCACAATCTCTTGATTACAATAATCATCCCAAAACATAAACTAAATGATAAATGTCGAGGGAGAGTGTCGTCGGCCGTCATCATCATGCTCGCCATCAACACGCAACGTCACCTCCTCTCCAGCAAGCACCTCTCATGCAGAAGGACCTGTTTTCAGTAAAACAGAACAAGTATCAAATATACTTAACACTGCAAATGTGTTTGCAAGATTATAACATTTATAAAACTGTATATCAAATATATACCTTTGTCATTGATGACTCCAGCGACGTTGGGTTCATCTACCACATTTCTGAAATGTGATATGAACTCGAGGAAATCCAGTGTTTCTGTGTCGCCTCTCATAATGCAGATCCCGACCTGTGCTTGGAAGCTTGGTGGAAGCGACCGTAGCACAACTCCCATCGCAAATGAGCTTGAGTACCAGTTGTCCAGGTAGTATGCGAGACTCATGTACGCATCGTATATGCTCAATAAGTGCTCGTCCAGTGAGGAGCCCTCCTCCATCTTTATGGAGAGGAAGTCCCCCATCAGCTCATACTCCCACATGCGCACTTGTTCCACGAAATGCGATCTCAGATGTGCCATGACCACTCGAGGTTTAAGACTTCCCACCATTGGCCATAGCCCATCCTCCATTCTGAGGTGCATCGTCACTGATATGAATGTGGACATCACACGACGACGGCAACATAGATCCTGCTGCTCCTGGGTCTCATGAGAATAGGGTGGATCCAAATACATCTCGCAGGTCATGTAGTTAGCTACATTGTTCTCACCAAGGAGATCAAACAGGCATATGACCCATGCAGAAAAGTTGGATCCATCTAACTTGAGCTTTTCTCCTTTCAACCAATCGTCGATAGGAAAGGTAATCTCAAGAAGAAACATTTTCTACATTTATAATTGCAAAAGGAATTTAGACTAAGTTTATAATTAAATGAGTTAATAATAACTCCACTCATAAACACCTATCCCCATAAGGGTTCCTAGTGATAACACGACCCCTATCAGCCACATCTCCCCCGACTGAACACGGCCATCGATGTGGGTTCAAAGGTGGACACTAAACGTCGGTCACATCATTCATGCGACTCGTGCTCGATCTTTCGACCATCCGTGTTCCGAGGCCACACTTTTGTGGCGTGCTAGGCTCTCCAACTCAACCTTAGTGTATTCGCTGTGCAACATGGCTTACACCCACTGTATGCGAACGTAGATATGTCTGACACCCAGGCCTATAACCCTGGATCGCCTCATACCGAAGAACTTTCTTGGTGGTGCACACTAAGGGGGAACACAATCGTTGGCAATTTTAACATGGATCATCTTATTAGGCTACCGTCGAGTATCTAATACTAGCACACAGTAAGACATACAAACAATAACATTGAATGTAAATGCTATGTGATATGGTCCTTCACGTCGTGATCTCCATCCGCCGTCACCGGGTTCTGGCGCCAGGGTTCCGACACCGTAGACACCAGGGTACCAGTGTCTTTCCAGCGTGGTAGTTCGTCACCTCCGTTACTATCTACTACTACGTAACAAAAGTTAATCACTTTACCTTTGCCACAACCATATCACAAAGCAACGCCCCCCTGCAAAACAAAGTTAGATGACTTTATCTTTGCATGTTTTACGTGGCTGAATGGGCTTTCGCACAAGAACCGTTCTTACCTACGAACTTTCAGCACAACACTGATCAAGTAGTTGTCTCTAATACACCCCTTTCGGGGCCCTCCATTGCAAATGGCATACCAACTAATGCGAGAGAGACAGACACCCCCCTAAGCCACTTTATACGGTACAAGCCGTATGTCAAGCGTGGACCAGTCTCGCGAATGAACGCGTAGTCGGTTGGGGGGCGGTTCATCAAGCATTACTGAGGTATACACAAGTACACGTGGGAGGGTAACAACTAAAAGATCAATGCCCACACGCTACATCTCGTGTGTTCTACCCGTACTAGCATTACTACGCATAGATCTAGCTCTGATACCACTATTGGGGTTCCGCGTATGAAAACAATAAATTTTACTCTACGCCCCTGAACCCCTGAAGCTGCTAGGACCTATCTATTAGTAATATAGTAATGGGAGGGGCTTTTCGCGAACTTACCCTTGAAGACCGAAAAGCGTTGTCCACACTCAGGAGAGCGTGGTTGATGTAGACGAGACGAAGTCGACCTCAAGGTCGTGATGAAGTCCTTGCGCTCCTCTGGCTCCAACGACTTGAGTGCCTCAAGTGCGACACTCGCGGGGAGTTACACACGTCTGGTGCCTGACGATGACTCCCGCTTCCCTGATCCAGCAGCAGTTGTGGAAGTAGAGCTCCTGGATCCGAATCCCGCAGCGCGACGGCGCTCCGCGGTGAAGATGTCTCTCGTTCGCGCAGTCCAGACTTGGGACCACGGTCACGAGAGAGAGAGGGGGAGAGAGCAAATATCAACTGGAGGTCCTCCCAAAAGTGAGAAGACCTTTATTGATTATTGGTGTATTTAAATTGGCCAAATACCCACACTATATATAGGGGGAGGGGAGGTACTACCTCCCTCAAAGTCTCGGGGTGGGACTAAAGGAGAGGAGGGGGGAGGGTGGCTGCCGGCCATCCTAGTGGGCCCCGCGTGGGGTCTAGGCCCATCTGGCCTCCCCCTTGCCCCTTCTCCCTCTCTACTTTCCCCTAATGGGCCCTCTCCCTCCGGAAATTGGCCCATTAAGCCTTTGACCATTGAAATTGATTTTCTCTTTATTAAATAATTATGAATAAATGATTAGATCAACATTTAACATTCATTCACACATTATTCAATCTCCGTGTCTATGGAACACCTTCCACCTCCACTCCGGACATCCTCTGGACTTACCGAAACCCTTCCAGTTTTCTCCCTACTCTTCTTCGGTGATTCCACCGATCCTATAAACACTCTCTAAGCATCATCAATACCTTAAGCGTGATACCCCACGGTTCGGGAACACTCCAGACATGGTCGGGACACTCCCGCACCAATGATCGACAGAGGGACCCGGATGGCCATGTGACCCCTGTGCGTTCCACGAAGATCTTCTGTCGTTTGAACCAGGACAGTCGTCTATTATTCCTTTTGTCACTCGATACTTGCATTGCGCGAGATATGATCAATGACATCACCATGTCATGTTCAATCTCGTTACTGAACAATGCTACTTGACTCGTTCCGACAAGTGATATCCTTGTGATCGAATCACACGCTACGCAGCTATTGGATATAACTTCTCCAAGTGGGCCCTTGAGTTTCTTCCCGTCACATGGACGGACAAATCCCGCTCTTGACATATATTGCCTCAACGGTTTCCTCCGAGTACCTGAACACACCTTTATAACCACTGTATTACCAAGTGGTGCTTGATGCTATCAAAGCACTCTCGGGAGACAGTGATTGATATAGCCTCACAGTCTAAGGAATAGTCTATGAGGATCCATTTCTAATCATCTTAACTTGAACTTTGTGACATGATCGGGTCATGATGTCACATGATCATTTCCAACTGGCATAAATGCCACATGATCAGGAAACATGATCATCTGTTGACCAATGAACCAGTGACTAGAGTTTCACTAGGAACCCCTGGTTGTTTGTATATCACACGTGTATTGATGTTTCCACTCAATACAGTTATAGCATGATATAAAACTTAATCATAAACTATATGAAATATGATAATAGTCCTTACTACTATTTGTCTCTAGGGCATATTTCCAACATAGACCGTATCCAAGACAACGCTGAAGCATGGGAGAATGACAAAGGAAGGAAGTCAGGTATAAATTATGATTATGAATGCATTGAATCTTTTATGGGAACTGATTACTTTCAAAATATTAAAAATGCTTATGGTCTAGACTCTCAAGCTATTGCAACTTATTTTAAGGCTTTTGCTTCCTATATTGAAGTTCCTAAAAAGAAGTGGAATACATATCATGAACCATATAAAGATGTTGCTAAGTGTGTTCCTGCAAGAAATACTGAAGTTTATATTGCTAATCATGTTTTACCTGAACCTTACATTGAGAAAATGCCTTTCCTAGTTAAGATAAAGGAACATTCTATGATAGCTAGTATGGTTAATGAAAGTACAAATAAAGCTGTTGAACCTGATAAAAAAATGGATGATGAACCTATAATAGCAAATGTGAAAGACTTTATCACTAAATATGTAGAAGAGGGACACACTATCCTTTGTAAGGATACTTCTAATATTGTTTCACAAAGTAGTGTTATGAGAGCTAGTGTCCCTGTGTTTTCTCTTAGGATAAGTTATCATTGCTACAACGGTTCTTGTGATAGTTATATCATTAAATTTATGCATGATACTGAAGGTTATTATGAGAGAGGAAAGACTGTTCTAATGCATCTCAATAATATTAAGTTTCCTTGTTTTATGCTTAAAGTCTTTATGTTGCACCTGTTTTGCCTTCCTATGCTAGCAGTCCCTGGTCTCAACAACTTGTTTGCTTACAAAATTCCCTAGCATAGGAAGTGGGTTAGACTTAAACATGTATATTTTTGCTTCTTAATGCTCTCTTTCACTTCAATTCATATTCTTATGTGAGCATCATTGAAATTATCATGACCATCTTAATGGCCATAAAGAAAGAGCTTTTTGGGAGACAACCCAATATATTTGTTTTGCTTTTAGTTTTTGTTTATTTGAGTCTTGGAAGTTATTTTTTCAGCAATAACCTCTCCTTATCCTTTTTGTTTGGTTTTTGTGTCAAGATCAACCTCTAATGAGAGAGAAGTAAGATTTGGGGAAGTTGTTGTCCCGAAACAGATTTTTGTGCTTCACCGTAAAAATTCGTGAGAGATCTCTATACGTCGTATTGAGCTGTAATTGTTTGTGCTTCTGCCCCAGGTTATTATTTAACTTTCGTTAGTTTTGCACTTTTTTATTTGAGCAACATAAGATTTTCGAAAAAATTGATCTTTACCTGCTGGTCTGTTTTGACAGATTTTGCCACTCTTGCATTTGCTTCTTAAATCGATTTCCTTTTTGAATTCTGTTTGGGTTTTTGGAAGGAGTTGCTACAGTAGATTATGTTTTGATGGATTTCAGTTGAATTTGAACCTAAAAGGTTTATTACCTCGCTTATACTAATGTTGCTAATGAGAATTGTGTGAAGCTTTGTGTGAAAGAAATTTCCAGGTTATGAGAGAAAATGGTGTAATAAGAAAGTGAAAGGTTTCATGACTCGACCAATATGAGTATGAAGATGAAGATATTGATGTTACTCAAGTAGTAACCCCAGAAAAATTTATCAAAGACCAAATTCAGAGACCTACAGAGTCTGTTTTCGAATAGGTAACAGTTCTGGTAAGAAAAGTTCCACGAAAATTCGGTCAAGTTATATTTTTGCAGTTTTTATCCAACAAGGAAAGCAACGAAGCGAAAGAGGGACAGAAATGGAGCCAGGGTGGCTCACACCACCCCTGGCACGGGCCCCTGGCCGCACCAGCAGGTGGTGTGGCCACCTCGGACTCCGTCTTAGACCCGTTTTCTCCTAGTACCTTCCTTTTGTTGTAAAAATTCATAATATATAATCCCCCGGATCCCCCGAGGTTTGTATATCGTGTTATCGTCGTGTTTTCATTTTGATCTGTTTCTGCCAGGAACTATTCTTAAAAGTTTGGAAGCACAATGGTCTCCGCCAACGATAAGGGCAAGGAGCCTACGGAGGAAGATCTCCAAGACCCCGGGCAGGAGAAGGAGATCAAGAGTAAAGATGAAGAGGAGGCAAAGAAAAGCCAGCATCTACACACCGGCACTACCATTGCAAGCATTGGAGTGTTGGCAAACCCTGCCAAGATCAAAAGGACTACACGGATGTCAACTGGAGGGAAGCCTCTGAGTGACTGTTTGGCTCCACGGTCACCTCCTCCACGCACCAAGAATCCCTTCCATACCCTTATCCATGAGCATGAATTCTAGAATATGCCCAAGGAGAAACTACCCTCCAATTGGGATATGCCTCGTTCTAACCATGCAGGAAAAGAAGATTTCAAGGAGGAAGTGTGGGGAAAGAATCGTAAGAGATGGAATTTGCAACCCGACATGATCATGAGCCGCATTGAGCAAAACTCGGAGTTGATTCGTACTCTCACCTTCGAGATTGAGGATTTGGGGAAATTAATCAAAAAGCTCATCGAGAGAATACCACCACCACCAGAGAAGGAGTAATTCATCATCAGGTTTTGGCACCCCTTGGTTTGTTCCAAGCTTGGGGGAGTGCCGCGGTATCACATCACTATCTTCTATCTTTTTACCTTTTTAGTAGAGTCATATCATGAATAGAGAAGTTATCATGTAGGATGGTTTGCATTATGGAAGTGTCCCCCTCTCGTTAGATATCTATGTATCCCTTGGAGTGAGTTGCCGTTATGGGATATTAATGAGAAGTTCTATCATTTACTCTTTTGCATATCTTATTTTAGTTTTCAATTTATGATTATATGATTGATCTTGTCGTTAGTATTGGTATCACTTTGGGATCATTGAGTTAATTTAGTTGGTTTTGGCAAACCTGGCTCGCTCAGTAGCAACACTATTTTGAGAATTGAATGAAAAAGATAAAAGTACTCTTAAGAAATATAATTTCATCATCTTTCTTTCTTGATTTGCTCATAAGCTTAGTATTCTCTAGTTAAGATCTTTTGTGCTTCCAAGGAAGATTGCATGTTTGTTTTTATCACTTGTATGTTTGTTTGTTTCCTTCAACTCTTATGCTTGCTACCCAGCCTTGCTAGCCAAAAACCTGTATTGAGAGGGAATGTTTCTCATGAATCCAATCCTTAAAACCAAAACCTATGCCATTTGTGTCCACCATACCTACCTACTAGAACTATTGCTATTCCAAGTAAATTCATGTTTTATCTACCTTCTGAATTAAACTTGTTATGTGAAAATTAGTGATTAAAGCTCTCACGAACTTGATGGCACACTTTACTTTCTTGCACTTAATAAACTTGAACCATTGTGCCCATCTATGTTGCGTATATGCTTGCGCTTTGTAAGTTGTGAATTAGCAGAACCATGTTGTCATGGGGAACGCTTTCAACATTGCACTTGTACATTGTACCTAGTCGATATCATGCTCTTTTGTTTATGGATGTCGTTGGTGTGAAATGAAAGGGGAGCTTGTAAGTCCATGGAGTTATGTATGTGTGTTAGAGAAATGCCTGGGCCGCTGGTCTAATCCATGCCTAATCATGGTGGAAACCTACAGCGTAACCATAATGATCAATCTATGAAGCATTCTTCTTATAAAAAAGAGATAGAGATTGAGAAAAAAAGAAAAAAAGAGATGAAAAAAGAGGAAAGAGAGAAAAAAATCACCATTTTCCCATGGTAAATAAGAAGATTGCTGAGATGCTCGTTGTCTGCTTGCCTTGTCATTTTGATATGGGGATTCTTCTGTATCATTGGGCAAGGGGTACCCCGTTGGCGGTTCTCTATGATACACATATACTTACTATGACAAGAACTTACCGGTAACTAAACTTGAGTAGCATGAGGAGCGGTCCTCGTATTCAAGGGACATGCGATTTTCAACTTACAACTTGTCAAGCATATCCTCATATTTGATCACTTGAACCTTAATCACCTAAAGATGCCTATGATAGGGGCAATGAGAGCTGAAAGCTAATAAGTACCATAATTTTTGGAAGCTCTTTATGAAACTTGAAATCCCTGCTTCCCCCTGCGGAGGGCCTATCTTTTACTTTTTAGTTGAGTCAATAAACCTATTCCCTTCTATCTCAGCAAGTATTTTGAGTTGTTGTGTTTCATTCATTCAAATGATGATTTATTCAATCATGTTTCTTATGTTCCTTGTTTTGCACATTGCTCTTATCTTAGTGTTTACTACTTTGAAAGCTATCATGGAAAACCAGTTATGTGTGAACTCTAGCAAATTGTCAACTATTCTTCGACCAAGAGCTAAGTTTGCTATTACCAATTATGATTTACTTTATGCATCTTTATTGTGTTTCCTTTACTTATTGCAAGTTAAGTTATATAATAGTGAGTTGTCTTCTATTATGATTTATGTATTTATGAATGTGATGTTTCTTGTCCGTATTCTTTTATTGACTCTTCACTCCATAAACCTGAAGTCATGTTTATTGAGCTCAGTTTTTGCTTGGGGACAAGCGAAGTCTAAGCTTGGGGGGAGTTGATACGTTCATTTTGCATCACTATTCTATATCATAATTTACTGTTATTTATTGTTATATTTCATATTAAGAGATGATACTTATGTTATTTCATCTGTTTTCGCATGGTTGATGACTTTTGGAGCATGGACTGCTGTAGTCAGGATTCTGATGGAAAAGGTGCTGTTTGGAGGTGAAATTCTCAAAGATCAAAAAATCTAGGAAAATACATGGAAAATTCTATTTTTCCAGAAGACGAAGATTGCCAGAAGGGGGAGTGGAGATGGGCCACAGGGGGCCCACACCACCCCCTGGCGCGGGCAGCCCTAGGCCGCACCAACAGGTGGTGTGGCCACCCTGGCCCACTCCAGGCTCTCCCCTCTAGCGTATATTATCCCCTCGAAACCCTAATACATGGGGAGCGACCACAGAAAGATTCTGCCGCCTCTACGGGGCGGAAAACACCGAGAGAGAAAGATCTCTCCGGTAGACAGAATTCTGCCGGGGGAATTCCTTCCCGGAGAGGGGAGATCGTCGCCATCAACACCACCATCAAGCAGGACTTCATCGGGATCATCATCATCACCATCATCATCTCCACAAGCACCATCATCACCACTTCATACCGCTGTAACAATTGGGTTGAATCTTGCATAGTTCTTAGGGGAAACTTCCCCGGTGTTGATTACTCCTTGTAGTTGATGCTATTGAGTGAACCATTGAATTATTGTTTATGTTCAGATTGTTACATATCATTATATCATCTCTGATCTTGATCCATATGATGTCTTGTGAGTAGTTCATTTAGTTCTTGAGGACATGGGAGAAGTCATGTTGTTAGTAGTGGAATTGTGTTGAGAAAGATTCAATAGTTTGATATTTAAGTTGTGGTGTATTTCTTCTAGTGGTGTCATGTGAACATCGACTACATGACACTTCACCTTTATGGGCCTAGGGGAATGCATTGTGTATTTGGCTACTAATCGTAGGGGTTGCCGGAGTGATAGAAACCTGAACACCCGTTAGGAAACCTTTGCACAAGGGACGTTAGGGTCTTAGAGGTTGAAGTTGTGGTTAGGTTTCTACCTTAATTACTTTCTTGTACTTGCGGATGCTTGCAAGGGGTATAATCACAAGTATGTGTTAGTCCTAGGAAGGTCGGTACATTAGCACAGGTTCACCCACACAACACTTAGCAAACTAAAGAAGATTAATGAACTATATGAAGCGAAAGCACTTAACGATATTCCCGTGTGTCCTCGAGAATGTTTGGTCATCTTAAGTAATACAACCGGCTTGTCCTTTGCTAAAGAAAGGATTGGGCCACTTGCTGCATTTATTATTATTGTCTTTTATTTACTCGTACTTTATTTACCTGCATTATCAAAAACCCCTAAAAATCCGTTTGCTAAGTATTTACAGAGAATTCCTGCTCCAAGCCATTCGCCAACACCTTCTGCTCCTCGTTGGGTTCGACACTCTTACTTATCAAAAATACTGCGATACACCCCTATACTTGTGGGTCATCAGTTTCCCATTTGATCCCTTTTCTGAGTCTTGTCTTATGTCGGACCGTACCCTTACTTGATCCATTTGTATTTTTGCCTTCAGTTGTTTCTTCAGCAGACCGTTGAGCATGGTTTGGAGCCATCCCTCAAGTGGGGGAAGGACCGGGACACCTCGGACACTGAGGAGCCGGATCTAGAAATGTTTGTTCCCACTCTGAATGGCTCCAAACGAACTTCTGGTAAGGCCTCTTCTTTAAGGGATTGGCCCGATGATGATGAAGATGATGATTGTGAGATTTTGGAGGTACTTGACCCGATGCCCATCTCTTATGTGTTTCTGGTTGATTCAGCTTCAGCTAATCCGGCCGGGCAGTCCACGTGAATCCTCCTCTTGCCCCCTCCAAGAAGCGTGCGGCAACCTTGGTTGCTTCTTCCGAGCCGCCTCCGCCCAAGAAAAGGCAGAAGAAACCCGACATCAAGGGCGCCGGCAAACCCGTGGCCAAGTCCACGGTCCGGCGAACCCCGAAGCCTAGGGAACCATGCACTTATTTCAAGTAAGCCTCTTTTCCTTTCTCGCTTGTCCTTTGGGGTAGTATAACATTGTCTTCATATATTCTTGTCTCTAACTTGTGTTTGATTTCTATTTGATTCTGTAGGGCTCCCAGGGAGATCCCTCAGAGTTGCCCAAGCATTGCCTCGCCCATTCGAGATGCCCCATATCCCCCTCGCAACGATGATGCGTGCCTCCTAGGCCCTATTTCGGAGAGCTCAGCGGCCGCTCCAAATCTTAGCCCTCCTCGTCAAGAGGAGGGCAATGTCGGTGCAGAGGGAGGTGGCGCTGCCGACGATGCGGTCATGTCGGATCTGCCAGCTCCTCTTCGGCTCAGTTGCAGCAAGTTGATGAAGGCGCCAGCAATGTCGATGCCACCCCTTCTGTCTCCGAGGTGTTGGTTACTCCAACACCGACCCAAGTTTTTCCTTCACCAGCTCCAACACTTGTATCAGCACCAGCACCAGCACTAGTACCAGCTTCAAGTTTTGTATGAAGTCCTCATGCCTTGTCTGAGTCTCCCAAGACTCGGCGAGAAGACCAGACTAGGGCCAAGACTCCAGCCAAATCTCCTGCGCCAGCTCCTTCTGTCAAGGATATATTCCAGCAGAAGCCTCAGGCCAAACCCGTAGCGCAAGCCTATCCTTCATGGAAGCAACCCAAAGTAGGCACCAAGGCCAAGAAAGGTTCTGATGCCTCCAAAGGCCAACCAGCTGCCGAAGCCACCAGAACCCTTGAGGAATTAACTGTAGAATCTGGGCAGCGCACTCTTGTGTCCATGGTAAAGAAGGGGAGTAACGCCTTTGGCTCTGCCGCCTCCGGGTCTGCTGGCAGCAAGCAACTCACTCTTCATATAAGACCAGCTGCCGCACAGGTTGCCAGAAGAGAAGCGCATGCCAAGGGCTTGGTGGCGACTCAAATGCTCATCGGGGAGAACTGTGGTCCGACGCTCATTGAATATGTTAACAACTGGAATGACGTTGAGTTCATCAACCCCAATGATGACCTCTCAGAGAAATTTTTTCCCGCCGAGTTCAGGGCCCAAATGAACACCGCTAAAAGATCACGGATGTCGCCTAGAGGGGTGGGGTGAATAGGCGGTTTAAAACTTTTACGAGATGGGCTTAACAAAGGCGGAATAAAACTAGTGTTTTCTTTTGTCAAGTGATACATTGCAAATGTATCTATAATTTTTGATGTTCCATGCTTAGTTTTATCCACTTTCTTGTGTTTTGTTCCAACTTTGGAGTACTTTTATTATGATTTCTTGGACTAACCTATCAACAAGAGCCACAGTGTCAGCTGCCTGTTTTCTGTTGTTTTTGGTTCCAGACAAGTCAGAAAATGAATATTCTCGGAATTGGACGGGACAAAAGCCAAAGTGCCTATTTTTCCGGAAGGGATCAAGTGCCAGAATACGAGATAGAGACGGGCCAGGGGCCGTCCACACCACCTGGCCGCGCGGCCAGGCCTGGCCCGCGCCAGGGGGTGGTCTGGCCGACCCCAGCACCCTCTCGGCCTCTCCTTCCGCCTATAAGTTGCCCTCGGGACGAAAACCCTAAGTACCCGATCAAAAATCCATGAAAGAGTCTGTAGCCGCCGTCATCTCCATCCCTAGATTGGGGGGATCTGAAGCTCTTCCCGGCACCCTGCCGGAGAGGGGAATTCACCCTGGAGGCCTTCTTCATCACCATGCAAGCCTCCGGTGTGATGCGTGAGTAGTTCATCCTTGGACTACGGATCCATTTAGTAGCTAGATGGCTGGTTTCTCCTCCTTTGTGCTTCCATGTTTAGATCTTGTGAGCTCCGTTCATGATCAAGATCATCTATTTGTAATCCATACATGTTGTGTTTGCGGGGATCCGATGGATATTGAGATGCTATTTCAGATTGATTATTGATTCTATCATGTCTTTGTTATTTGAGATCTTGCATGCTTTCCGTTGTTAGTAGCTATCTTGGCCAAGTAGATGCTAGCAACTCCAAGAGTTAGTATTTATGCTCGATAGTGGGTTCATGCCTTTGTTACTTTACACATTCATGCCGTTGTTAGTATTTAGCTGTCTTTGTTACTTTACACACAGTTCGTAAAGCAATAATCTGTTACTTGCAACTTAATACTGGAGGGGGTTCGGATGATAACCTGAATGTGGATTATTAGTCATAGATGCAGTTGGATGGCGGTCTATGTATTATGTTGTAATGCCCAATCAAGTCTCAAAGGAGTCAAGATGATTAGTATATGCATGTATTACTTTCTCGGTGTTTGTCAATTGCCCCGCTGTAATTTGTTCACCCAGCATGTTATCTATCTAAGGAGAGCCACCTCTAGTGAACTATGGATCCCGGTCCTTTTTCTTTCCATACAATCTACAATCTTTTACTGCTTTGTGTTTACTTTCTGTAAACTTTTATTTCTTTCCATTCGATACGTTTAATCCTTTGTTTTCTGCAAAACACGATGAGATTGACAACCTCATTGCAAGTTGGGGACAAAGTTCTGTGGTTGTGTTGTGCAGGTCTCCATGTTGCTACTAGCACCGGTAGTGTGCCCTGCCAAAGCTCAGCTAGTAACACCTTTGAGGTGTTTCCTTGCTCCTACTGGTTCGATTAAACCTTGGTTTCATAACTGAGGGAAACTTGCTGCTGTGCTCATCATACCTTCCTCTTGGGGTTCCCAACGAGCTCTACATCAACACCATGCACCAAGCACTTTTCTGGGCACCGTGTATTGAGCCATCAAGCGATTTTCTGGCGCCGTTGCCGGGGAACGAAGAAGAAGAAACTCCCACGTCAACCACGCGCTAGCAAGATTTTCTGGCGCCGTTGCCGGGGAGTCAAGGACATCTTCACAAGGGGAGTCCCTCATAACCAATCTCTTTACTTTGTTGTTTTTGTTTTGCTTAGTTTCCTTTTTGCTTTATTTGCTTGTTTTGTTCTTCAAAAATCCAAAAAAAATTAGTTTTACTTGATTGCTTTCTTATTTGAAAACACAAAAAATTAAGTCTCCCTTAGTTGTCACCTCTCCCTTAGCTTACCATGTTGATCCCTACATTCACCCTGAAAGACCTTCCAATTGGTAGTTGTTCTATAATTGGGAAAGACAATATTGAAGAATTCTTTAATCATGTTAGCAAACATGAAGATACTGAGGATAGATCCCTTGTAGAACTTGCTCCAAATTATGAGATTGCTGCAGCTTCTTTAATTCACATGTTAGAAGCTAGGTTTGTTAACCTCAACCCCTTAATGCAAGTAATGTTTCTTAAGCTTAAATAAATTGAGGATCCTGAAAAGAGGGATTTTATTCTAGAAACTTTGTTTAAGGAGTTCTATGATGTTGCCAAGGAAGCTAGGAAAGTCTTTGAACATTTCAATATGCTAGGCTCATGTGTAGATGTTGTTGGTACGCGAGAAAAGATGAAACATAAAGCTTCTATTCCTATAAAGCAAGAAGATGGTTGGGAACCCATCATTAATATGAAAGTGAATGACTTTGATTTCAAAGCTTTGTGTGATCTTGATAGTAGTGTTTCTATTATGCCTAGAAGGATTTATGATATGCTTGATTTGCCTCCTCTTGAAGATTGTTATTTGAATGTCCCACTTGATGCTAATGCTAAAAAGAAACTCATGGGGAGTCTTAATGATGTTCTTATTATGGTTAATGATTCCTATGTCCCCGTTGATTTCTATGTTTTGGATGTTGAATACCATGCTTCTTGTCCTATTACTTTGGGAAGACCTTTTCTTAGAACTGTTGGTGCCATCATTGATATGAAAGAAGGCACCATTAAATACCAACTCCCACTCAAGAAAGGTATAGAACACTTCCCTAAAAAGAGAGAAAATATTTCTTTTGCTTCTCCTATGAAAACAAAATTTGGTCTCAATGCTTCTTCATTTGAGAACACTTGATTCTTTCTTTGCTTCTTATGCCTAACTTAAAGGCGTTAAAGAAAAGTACTTGTTGAGAGATAACCCAAGAGTTTTAGTTGAGTCTTGAAAGTTATTACCTCTGTCATAACCTCTCCTTATCCTTTTTATTTGCTTTCTGTGCCAACAGTAACCTCTAATGAGAGTGAAGTAATGATTGAGAAAGTTGCTGTCCCGAAACAGATTTCTATGCTTCACCATAAAAATTCCTTAGAGAGCTCTGTACGTCGGATTGAGCTGTAATTTTTTGTGCTTCTGCCACAGGTTGTTATCTAACTTTCGTTAGTTCAACACTTTTTGATTTGAGCAACAGAAGGTCTTCGAAAAAATTCGTATTTACCTGCTGGTCTGTTTTGACAGATTTTATGCCATTTTCTGCATTTGCTTCTTGTTAGTTCCTTCTTGAGTTCCTTTGGGGAATTGAGCTTTTTGAGGGATGTGCTACAGTAGCTAGTGTTCTAATGGAAGTTTATTTGGTGTTAGAACTGAACCTTGAGACTTATTTATCTTAAGTGCACTAATGTTGCTAATGAGATTGTGTGAAGTTTTGTATGAAGGAAAAATTTCAGGTGTATGGAAGGAATGAGTAATGAGATGAAGGATGGACTAAAGCTCAATCTTGGGGATTCCACACGTGTCACCCCAAGAAATATCCAAGAATTACAAGCGTCAAAGCTTGGGGATGCCCAAGGAATCCCCTTCTTCATCAATAAAAATTCCAGGTTTCTTCCAAACGCTTCATTTATATTGTTTCATGCACAGTTGTGTTTTTCTTGGAGCGTCTTCTTTTTTGTTTTCGTTTTGGTTTTTAGTTTGCTTGGTTTGCTTAGTTTTCTGAATAAGTTGGTTGGACCCCCTCTTTCACACTTTGGTTTGGTTTGGAAAAGAGTAGGAAAGTTCATGCTTATGTGGTAAAAAGAGCTCGTTTTTGACTGTGGCTATGCTTTGTCATGCCATGCTTGATATTGTTTTGTCTTTATGCTTAGTATTATTTGCTGTAGCATGAATTGTTATAAACAATTGAGATTGCTTAATGTGCCTTGGATGAATCATGCGTTGTTTTAGCATATTAAAGCATAGTATAGTGGTATTCTCCTTTGATGCTTTATTTGGGTTGACTTGGCGCATGCTCACACCATGTTATGACTATCTCAAGTCACCATAGCCTTTATGATCCTTTAGTTTTCAACTTGTAGTATCACTTTATGCTTTGATCAATGATGTTTTGTCGCTCTGCATGATTATGGCCATTATTGCTCTCTTAGTTTGTCGCTCCCAGTCTTTTGCTAGCCTCCACAACAAAATATGAGTTCCACTCATGCATCCAACTCCCTAAACCAAGTTTTTCCAAAGAGTCCACCATACCTACCTACTAGCTTATGCTATTCCAAGTATATTCATGCTTTTGTTTACCTTCCACTTGTTATGAGAAAACTAGTGATTAAAGCTCTCACGAACTTGATGGCACACTTTACTTTATTGCCTCTAATAAACTTGAATCATTGTGTCGTCTATGTTGTATATGCTTGCACTTATTTGTTAGGAACTAGCAGAACCATGCTGTGATGGGGAACGCTTTCAACATTGCACTTGGTACTTGTACCTAGTTGATATCATGCTCTTTTGTATATGGATGTCGTCGGTGTGAAACGAAAGGGGAGCTTGTAAGTCCATGGAGTTGTGTATATGTGTTAGAGAAACGCCTGGGCCGCTGGTCTAATCCATGCTGACATGGTGGAAACCTGCAGCATAACCATAATGAGCTGTCTATGAAGCATTCTTCTTATAAAAAAAAGAGTCCTGTTGAGAAAAAAAGAGAAAAGAGAAAAGAAAAAAAAGAGATACTATGAAAAGAGGAAAGAGAGAAAAAAGCACCATATTCCCATGGTAAATAAGAAGAATGTTGAGATGCTTGTTGTCTGCTTGCCTTGTCATTTTGATATGGGGATTCTTCCGTATCATCGGGCAAGGGGTACCCTGTTGGCGGTTCTCTATGATACACATGTACTTACGATGACAAGAACTTACCGGTGACTAAACTTGAGTAGCATGAGGAGCGGCCCACATATACAAGGGACATGAGATGTCTGACTTATACTTCGCCAAGCATGTACACCATAGTTTGTTCACTTTAACCTTAATCACTTCAAGATGCTTATGATAGGGGCAATGAGAGCTGAAAGCTATAAGTATCATAATTTTTGGAAGCTCTTTATGAGACTTGAATCCCTACTTCCTTTTTACAAAAGGCCTTTCTTCCACCATTATATTGAGTCTCCACCTTCTAACTTTATGCACTTACTTTGAGAGCATAGTGGCCATTCTTAGTTCTATGTGCATTGTCCCAAGACTAGTTGATTGATGCATGACTTGTTATTTCTTGTTTGAAACTATTGTATCTAGTCACTCTTATGAACTTTGAAGGTGTCCTATGCATTTATATTTGCTACTCTATTGAGGGACAAGCTGAATACTATTATGCTCTGTTTTCTTTATGTGAAATAAACAAACGTCTTGCAAAACATGTTATTCATGAATCTTTTGCTTGTGCCTTTTCATGTTGCATCTTAGTTTCTTTGCTTATTGCTAGAACTTTGTCTTTCATGTTATGATTGAAGTACTATGATCCCGGCCTTGAATGTTTTGCAAATACTTTGATCAAGTCTTTGATGGTGCATGTCACCTCAAAAATTATTTCTTTTTATCACTTACCTACTTGAGGATGAGCAGGAGTTAAGCTTGGGGATGTTGATACATTGCAAATGTATCTATAATTTTTGATGTTCCATGCTTAGTTTTATCCACATTCTTGTGTTTTATTCCAACTTTGGAGTACTTTTATTATGATTTCTTGGACTCACCTATTAACAAGAGCCACAGTGCCAGCTGCCTGTTTTCTGTTGTTTTTGGTTCCAGAAAAGTCAGAAAATGAATATTCTCGGAATTGGACGGGACAAAAGCCAAAGTGCCTATTTTCCCGGAAGGGATCAAGTGCCAGAATACGAGACGGAGAGGGGCCAGGGGCCGGCCACACCACCTGGCCACGCGGCCAGGCCTGGCCTGTGCCAGGGGGTGGTCTGGCCGACCCCAGCACCCCCTCGGCCTCTCCTTCCGCCTATTAGTTGCCCTCGGGACGAAAACCCTAAGTACCCGATCAAAAATCCACGAAAGAGTCTGTAGCCGCTGTCATCTCCATCCCTGGATCGGGGGGGTCTGAAGCTCTTCCCGGCACCCTGCTGGAGAGGGGAATTCACCCTGGAGGCCTTCTTCATCACCATGCAAGCCTCCGGTGTGATGCGTGAGTAGTTCATCCTTTGACTACGGATCCATGTAGTAGCTAGATGGCTGGTTTCTCCTCCTTTGTGCTTCCATGTTTAGATCTTGTGAGCTCCGTTCATGATCAAGATCATCTATTTGTAATCCATACATGTTGTGTTTGCGGGGATCCGATGGATATTGAGATGCTATTTCAGATTGATTATTCATTCTATCATGTCTTTGTTATTTGAGATCTTGCATGCTTTCCGTTGTTAGTAGCTATCTTGGCCAAGTAGATGCTAGCAACTCCAAGAGTTAGTATTTATGCTCGATAGTGGGTTCATGCCTCTGGTAATCTGGGGAAGTGACAGAAATCTCTAAGGTACTAGATGTGTTGTTGCTACTAGGGAGAAAACAACAATCCTTTGTTCATAGAACAATCGTATTGTTTACTTTACACACAGTTCGTAAAGCAATAATCTGTTGCTTGCAACTCAATACTGGAGGGGGTTCGGATGATAACCTGAAGGTGGATTATTAGTCATAGATGCAGTTGGATGGCGGTCTATGTATTATGTTGTAATGCCCAATCAAGTCTCAAAGGAGTCAAGATGATTAGTATATGCATGTATTGCTTTCTAGGTGTTTGTCAATTGCCCTGCTGTAATTTGTTCACCCAGCATGTTATCTATCTAAGGAGAGCCACCTCTAGTGAACTATGGATCCCGGTCCTTTTTCTTTACATACAATCTACAAGCTTTTACTGCTTTGTGTTTACTTTCTGCAAACTTTTATTTCTTTCCATTCGATACGTTTAATCCTTTGTTTTCCGCAAAACACGGTGAGATTGACAACCTCATCGCAAGTTGGGGACAAAGTTCTGTGGTTGTGTTGTGTAGGTCTCCACGTTGCTACTAGCACCGGTAGTGCGCCCTGCCAAAGCTCAGCTAGTAACACCTTTGAGGTGTTTCCTTGCTCCTACTGGTTCGATTAAATCTTGGTTTCATAACTGAGGGAAACTTGCTGCTGTGCTCATCATACCTTCCTCTTGGGGTTCCCAACGAGCTCTACATCAACACCACGCACCAAGCACTTTTCTGGGCGCCGTGTATTGAGCCATCAAGCGATTTTCTGGCGCCGTTGCCGGGGAACAAAGAAGAAGAAACTCCCACGTCAACCACGCGCTAGCATCAAGCACAAAGCCTATAAATGCTATGGTTCACCTATGTGCACGAACAACGTATGCTAAGCAAGATAAGCAACAATGTGATATTAAGATAGATTACTTCAAGAACGAAGGCTATCACAATGTAAAGTGCATAAGTAAAGAGCTCGGGTATAGAGATAACCGAGGCATGCGGGGACGACGATATTTTACTGAGTTCCTCCCAACAAGGGAGTATGTCTCGTTGGAGGGGTGGGCGGTACTAAGACCACAAATGCCACAAGAGGCCTCACCCTATTCTCCCAAGCACCCACCACGTGGCAAGCACTCGTTCCACTATGGGACACTTGAGGGCGGTCACCAAACCCGTACAAGATTGGGGCAATCTCCACAACTTAATTGGAGGCTCCCAATAATCACCACCAAGGCCACAATCTTGGGGAGAGCTCCACAACTTAATTGGAGTCCCCAAGAACTCGCCACAAAGGCCACTCAACCGTCCAGGGTTCCAAGAACCCAAGAGTAACAAGCTTCATGATTTCACCAACCAAATCCTCCGTATAGAACTCAAACCAATACACCTAATGCAATGGCAAGTCGTTCACTCTCAAATTCCACCAAAGATACAAAAGATATTGGGGGAATAAGAGAGGAAGAACACAAGAGGAAATCCAAAAAATAAACCCCAAGATCTAGATCCCAAGATGTTCCCCTCACATAGAGGAGAGATGGATTGGTGGAGTTGTAGATCTAGATATCCTCTTTCAAATCCCCCAACAAGATTCAAGAAATATGGGAGGGACTGAGAGGAATAGCAAGCTCTTGAAGGTAGAAACAATGGAGGAGAGAGAGAGCAAGCAACGAGCCCAAGGAGGAAGAAGGGGGCTTTTATAGGCCCTCCCACGAAACTAGCCATTGCAGCATCACTAACCCCGGAGTCTCCGGTCACCAGGGCCGGAGTCTCTTGGGTGGACGCTGGACTCTTGGCAGGACATTTGGGGGTTACTGAAAGCTTTCGAGCCATCCTGGAGTCAAGGCCGAAGACAGGGCTAGAGTCTCCGGGCTCCTACCACAGAGTCTCCGGCGAGGCGCACGACTTCGAACCCAACTCTAGGGGAGGACACAAAGAGAAAAACCAGGGGGCGGAGACTAGCCCGGAGACCAGGGCCGGAGTCTCTGGTCCAAGACCCCGGAGTCTCTGGGCGTGGACCCTGGAGTCTCCGGACTTAGGGCACGCAACAGACCAAAGCTTCCAACAAAGGCACCTTCTTCATTAAAACAAATAGGCAAACTTCAAACACTAATAACTTGAGTTTGGCAACTCCGATTGACCCAAAACCAATTTCGTTGGAAAGAGGACAACAAGAGCTACCCGTTGAAATATTGGATACCACCAAGTGAGAATCTATCAAGTATTATAATGTGAGATACCTCTCTTGCTGAGGATCCGAAAAACCTCCAAGATCAAAAACACAATAAGATATAAAGGGGAGATCCCTTTTTGATGAACTAGAGCTTGTATTGACCACAAGATATAGAACCAAACATGGATAAGACCCAAAGAACAACCAAGAACGATGATGCTAAGAATTGAATGGTTTGAGCTCTCTCCAGACGATATAATCGAGCTACTCACTCGAGAGACCCTCTTGATAGTATGGTTATCTATCCTAAACCCAGTCTCCCAACAACCAACAAGAGACCGGCAAAAGGGAAAAACCTATGAAGATAATACCTTTGCCTTGAGCAATCCACTTGAGCTCGATGTAGACGATCTTGTCCTTCTCAAGATGGACACCTTTCTTGATTCCTATTCCTTGTGCTTGCTAGATGAAGACTTGCACTTTGCTCCCCCATACACGATGGGGAAACTTTTACTTTGACCTTGTCTTCATCGATCCATGACCCCCGAGAATGGCAAGCATCAAGCATGAGATCTTCTAGAGATGGCGCATCTTGATCTTGCACAACACTTCTTCTTCTACATGATTCCAATAGGCCCAAAGCCCCTGGACAATGCTTCTTCTTCTTCTTCATTTCTTCTACCTTGAAGCCAACACATGATCCAAGTGATGCCAAAAGACAATTCCTACAAGTGCAGCTTAATACACACATTGCTCCATAAAGATTGTCATTAATTACCAAAACCACACATGGGGGCCCACATGCTCTTTCAACCGCTACCAAGGCTATTTCCCTCGCCGGCCGAATGATGGAGGTTAGCCTTTTTTCCATGCCTTAGATATGCATAAGTACTTAGAGATATATCCACTAGTCCCCGAGCCTCCAGGGGAGTAATTTGTTACTCGGCCTGATGCTCTTAGAAAATTAGTATAGTTCCTTAGTAGTTTCAAATATTCACACACCTAGAGCCGGGTTAAGTTCCACTTGGCCCGGATCTTGTAAATTTCGAATATTCACAGACCTAGAGTCGGGTTAAGTTCCACTTGGCCCAGATCTTGTAAACTTCGAATATTCACACACCTAGAGCCAGGTTAAGTTCCTCTTGGACCGGATTTTGTAAACTTCGAATATTCACACACCTAGAGCCGGGTTAAGTTCCACTTGGCCCAGATTTTGTAAACTTTGAATATTCCACACCTATGGTCGGGTTAAGTTCCACTTGGCCTGGATCTTGTAAACTTCAAATATTCACACACCTAGAGCCGAGTTAAGTTCCACTTGGCCCGGATCTTGTAGACTTTGAATATTCACACACCTAGAGTCGGGTTAAGTTCCACTTGGCCCAGATCTTGTAGACTTCGAATATTAACACACCTAGAGCCGGGTTAAGTTCCACTTGGCCCGAAATTTGTACACTTTGAATATTCACCCTAGGCTAACATTGTTCTTTTCAGATCACAACTAACTGCTGTACCACCGACTTTTAGTGGCTTCTGGATACACACAAGGATCTTCGCTCAAAGCATAGTAAATTAATCGCTGAGCTGAAGAAGAAATGTAAGTTATCTCACTTAAGATTTTTACTCTTACTTCTCTACATCATTTGTTATCCGAACTAACTTGTTATCCGGATTGCACAGCCGAAGTTGAAGCTGAGAACATCATCATGAGGAAGAACTTGGCCGAGATCAGAGGTAACTCATCTTGGTTATTTAGCCTTCGTCCATTTTCCTTCTGACTCGGCAGATAATTATACCTCAACTCTGCCGGGTCAACAAACTATTGTAGTGACACTTCAAGATAGCGTGCCTATGCCTGACATGATGCTTCACTTTATCGAACAAGCAGGGCAGCATGAGGCCGAGCTTAAGAAGAAGGATGATGAGCTGGCCAAGCTTCGCCTCAAGAATGATGAGATAACTCGGCTGAACGCTGAAATAAAGAAGTTGAAAGATCTCCATAAGGATGAGCTGGACAAAGCTGACCAGGAGTTCTCCAAGGAGAAGGAACTTCTGAAAACCCAGTTGGAAAAGGACCAAGATTTGCTGAAGGAAGCCGACATCAAATTTGAGTCAGTGACCAAAGAATATGAGAAGCTCGAAAATAGAAATGCTGACAGTCTCATGGAGCTGACCCGGATCCTCAGTTATATATCTCGTGAGTTTACTCTCCTTTGCCGGCATTCCTTATTCCGGGTTATGTATCTGTGTTGAATTATTCTGCTTGTCCCATTTTCAGGCAAAGTCCCAAAATCTGATGTTATTGCCAGCACTGCAGTTGATAGGTTTCGCACGCAGAGAGGCATTCCCTTTGGTCCTGGCGCCGAATCAATTCCTTATGACATGGAGGACATGCTGGTGAGCCTCGCGGCATGAGCCGAAGTCATGAAGAACTACGACGCGGATATTATGACCGCAACTGTCCGGATCTTCAATTCTTTGTGGCCCAATGATGACACTCCCGAAGGTTCGACAACTTTTATTGCAAAATTAATGGAGTGTGAGACTCATCTGGACCTCTGGAGAGAATCTGCCACGCGCGCTGGGGATGATACGGTGTTGAGCTTCGTACTTTCATGGTATGAAACCTTGGACTTGAAGGTTCTTGACCGTATGTGCACCGGATCAAAGTGGATCAATGACCCGGAGTGCATCGCTCAATGCAAAGCTTGCGCCTACAACCTCATCTAGTATGCATTCTTCCACAGTTGGAATGAAGGTCCAAGCTTCCTTGACGCTGTCAATGATGAATGTATTGAAGATGGTATGGGCAGCGAAGAGGAAGAGGGCTCGGAGTTTGCTGAGGATATTGAAGATCCGGAGGACGCTGAGGTCAACCCGAATGATGAGGCAGAGACTAAATCTCCCCCACCGATGCCGAATTACCTCCTCCTACAACCGATACTTTGGATGCCGCTGCTCCTTGAGCAAAAAACATTTAAATTCATTAAATCCCTGGTATGCCAGGTGCAGATGTAATGTGCACAATGGTTATTCTGCTAGCACTAAGTTTTTAATGTCGGATTAATTTGAGCGAAGTCCCCGAGTTCCATTTTCTTGTTCCCCCAATTTTATGATTCAGCTCGTGTCTACCTTGATTCGGTTTTTGACTTACGAGTCCAAGGTTCAAAAAATTGACTTAACAATACTTGAAACTTTAGGATTAGCTCAAAATAATTCAACATAACAGAAGTAAATTAAAAGCAGGGGTTAGTCCGAATAATGAATGTCAGCTCGATTACGTTACTTTTCCTTAGTCATTTTTCATATGTTCTGCAATTCCAAACTTGTTCTCTTGCTTGCCATGAAGCCAATCCTTGTTGGATAGTAGCAAGTCGAAGAGTTAGTTTTTGGTGCTGACATACTACTAATCCGGCTAAGGCATAAGCAATTTAAGCCAGCCAATATATAAAAAGTAAATGCAGAAAAGACAATTATTATTAAGGCAGTCCCCGAGTTTCTGCTTGGGGTGCCAAAGTTCCATTCATGAACTCATTGTCGACATACATACCGACATATGATAGATTCAGATACATACACTTTTTGCTAAGTGTAAAACGGATGGAGTAGAGCTACATTCCACGGATGCTTAGATTCCTCGACGAACCTGTCCGCCTTGTTCTTCTCCTATGGTTGTGCATTTATAAGATAATAGGCATCATTGTGCAATGCTTTGCTTAAAATGAATGGCCCTTCCCATGGAGGGGATAGATTATGCATGCCAGCAGTTCGCTATACCAGATCACCTTCCCGGAAGACTCAGGCGTTTACTTTTTGGCTATGATAGCTTCAGAGATTTTGCTGATAAATGGCAGATCTGGACAATGCCAATTCTCTCGCTTCTTCCAATATATCAACATCATTTTGCCGGACTTCTTGCACTTCGACTTCCGTGTATTGGGTGACTCTAGGCGAATCGTGCTCTATGTCGGCTAGTAATACATCTTCTACCCCATATACCAGAAAGAATGGTGTATAGCCTGTTGATCGATTCAAAGTCGTTCTTAAGCTCCATAATATGGCTGGTAGTTCTTCTATCTAGCACCCCGCTGATCTTTGCAGTGGCTCAATGAACCGGGGTTTTATCCCGGACAAAACTAGTCTGTTGGATATTTCCACTTGTCCGTTTGATGCGGGGTGGGCTACTAATGCAATATCTAGCTGGATCTTATTTTCTTGGAGGAATCTAGCAAATGCTCCTTCGACAATATTAGTACCATTATTAGTTATGACATTGTGAGGATAATCGTATCTCAAGGTGATATCTTTGAGGAATTTCATGGTCGTAGCTCCATCACACTTCCTTATTGGCTTTACTTCGATCCATTTGGTAAATTTATCCACCATGACCAAGATGTGGGTCATGCCCCCCTTTGCCGGCTTAAATGGTCCAACCATATCTAGGCACCATACATCAAATGGCCAAGTAATGGGGATAGTCTTGACCTCTGACATTGGCATATGAGTCTTGGTGGCGTACCTCTGATAGACATTGCACTTCCTTACTAGATCCTCAGCTTGCTCCAAGGCACTTAGTCAATAAAATTCATGGCGAAAAGCTTTTGTCACTAAGGCCCTGGACGAGGCATGATGACCACATTCCCCTTGATGGATATCTCGGAGAATGTCTAGTCCTTCTTCCGGGTCAACACATCGCTGTAGGACATTTGTAACACTTATCTTGTACAGTTCAACATTGATTATGGTATAAGCCTTGGCCCTTCTTTGAACTTCCCTTGGGAGTACCTCATCATCTAGCAAAGTTCCATCTTTTAAGAACTCAAAAATTGGCTTTGCCCATGTTGGCACTACACGAACTGGAAAAAGCTCTTCATCAATTTCCATGGCATCCACCGCATAACTCCTACCGGATTAGATTGACCAGTCCCTGGGTTCTGCGAAGCAGTCCCCGGGTTACCCGAGGCAGTCCTCGGGTTTGCTGAGGTGTTCCCCCAGTCAATGTCCATTGGGGTAGGTCCTGATCCAGGGAGCTCCAGGATATATATTGATTCATATTCTGGCGAGGTAATGATGGATGGCTTCCTTAAGTGCTCCAAAGCAACTCCTGGCGGGATAGCTTGTCGAGATGAGCCTAGTTTAGATAACACGTTACCTGCTTCATTTTCAACTCTAGGTACATGATGGAATTCACATCCCTCAAAGTACCCACATATCTTCTGGACGTGAAATCTATAGAGAGCCATGTTTGCATCCAACGCATCCGAGTGACCAGATACTTGTTGTATCACCAAGTCCTAATCTCCAAAGCATTCAATCCAACGTATGCCAATCTATTTCGCCACCTTTAGGCCATGCACGAGCGCTTCATACTTGGCAACATTATTTGATGCACGAAAATGGATCTGCAGAACGTATTTCAACTGATCTTTCTTGGGCGAGGTAAGGACTACCCCAGCCCCTAATCTGTCCTTCACTTTCGACCCATCAAAGTGCATCTGCCAGTAATTCGGATCTGGCAAAGGTGGTTTGCATTGCATTTCGGCCCAGTCCACGAAAAAGTCTGCCACATCTTGAGACTTGATTGCATTCCTTCTATTGTATTGTGGTGCATGAGGGGCTAGTTGTATCTCCCATTTGGCAATCCGGCCACTAGCATATTTGTTGCTCATTATCTCGGATATTGACGCTTCACAGATCACCTTCATAGGGTGTTCTTCAAAGTAATGCTTGAGCTTCTTGGCTGCCATATAGACGCCATATGCCATCTTCTGATAATGAGGGTAATTCTGCTTCAAGGTAGATAATACTTTGCTCAGGTAATAGATAGGCCTTTGCACCGACTTACCATCCTCGTCACGCTCTACCACTATCACTGCACTCATGACTCGGTTGGTCGCTTCTATATAGAGCAACATTGGCTCCTTGGATAGAGGTGGAGCTAAAACAGGTGCAGAGGATAACATCCTTTTGAGCTCGCTAAACGCACTATCTGCCTATGGTGTCCACACAAATTTATCAGATTTCTACATTAGCTGGTAGAGAGGCAAAGCCTTTTCTCCCAGTCGACATACAAACCGACTCAGAGATGCTAAGCATCCAGTGAACATTTGGACATCGTTGAGACACTTCGGCAATTCCATTTTTTCAATGGCCTGGATCTTAGTTGGGTTCGCCTCGATACCTCGGCTAGACACTAGGAATTCAAGTAATTTTCCCACCAGGACACCAAAGGTGCACTTCTCCGGTTAAGCTTCATTCGGAATCTCCTGAGATTCGCGAACGTCTGCCGAATATCCTCAAGGAGCGTTTTGCTTTCCTTGGTCTTTATAACCACATCATCAACATACACCTGCACATTTCTACCAGTTTGATCATGAAGACACTTTTGCATACATCTTTGGTACGTTGCACCAGAATTACGTAACCCAAATGGCATAGTCTTGTAGCAGTAAGCGCCATAAGGGGTGATAAATGTAGTTTTTATTTGATCCTCCGGATTCAAAGGTATCTGGTGGAAACCAGAATAAACATCAATGAACGACAACAACTCACACCCTGTGGTAGAATCGATAACCTGATCTATCCTTGGTAGTGGAAATGGATCTTTTGGACACGCCTTATTCAGGTTCGTGTAATCGATACACATTTGCCATACCACTGCCACATTCGGATCATCCTTTTTCTTTTCAACAAGCACCAGGTTAGAGAGCCAATCCGGATACAACGCTTCCATTATGAACCTGGCTGCAAGGAGCCGAGCTAACTCATCACCAATTATCTTCCTCCTGTCTTCGGTGAAGCGGCGGAGAGGTTGCTTCACCGGCTTAGCTCCGGGTCTTACATGTAAAGAGTGCTTGGCCAACTCCCTTAGAACACCTTGTAGATCCTGTGTGGACCAAGCAAAAATATCCCGATTCTCATGGAGGAAGTTGACGAGCTCGCTTTCCTAGTTGTCACTGAGCTCGGCACCAACAGTTACGGTGCACTCCGGAAACTGGTCATCAATTTGGATCTTCTTTGTGTCCTTTGCAGCTTGAAATGAAACACTCCCATACGGGTTGCTCAACGCTGGCATATTCACTTGCGTGGATTGAGCTAATGCCACCACTTCTTAGATCTCCCTCTTCTCTTGCACAATCACCAATGATTCGGCCGAGTTAGACCCGGCTGAGGCACATTCAATGAACCACCTGAAGTCCCCAGCTATGGTAATCACCCCATTTGGTCCGGGCAATTTCATCTTCAAGTAACTAATGTGAGTACTTGCCATAAATTTGCTGAGAGCAGGCTTGCCGAGTAACGCGTGATACGCGCTTTCCAAATTCACATCTTCAAACTCCAAGTTTTCCGTCTGGTAGTTATCCCTTGTGCCGAATAACACGTCAACTCGGACCTTGCCAATGGGCTCACAAGAGATACCCGACATGATGCCGTGGAAAGTTGTCCTTGTTGCTTGGAGCATGTTCTCTGATATTCCCAACTTGTGCATTGTATCCCTATACATGATGTTCATGCTACTACCATTATCGATCAACACTTTAGAGAATCTTACATTGATATTTGGCCCAATGAATGTTGGGTCCCGCACCAGCGCATATGATCCAGGACTTGGTATGAGCTTGGGGTGATCCTTGACACTCCAAGTAATTTCCTGATCTACCCAAGGCATGTACCTCGTCACTGCCGGCATAACTACATTTACCTCCAAATGTCGGCGTTGCAAGCTCTTTCTGTCAGTTTCCTCAGTTGTGAACACACAATAACTTTGGTGGTTGACATGGGTATGATTACTCGGATACTCATTATTCGCTACCCTACATTGGGTAAAAGGCCTACAACCCATAGAGATTCCAGATAAAAGCCCAAGGAAGCAACCGACAAAGACTCTTTGTTGTATTAGGAAAGAACCACGAACCGACATTATGTTGGTATTGTAATCACGCGTGTATGAAACCTATCCGCATACAGCTTTGAGACCCGACCTATTATATATAGGGCGGGAGAAGCCCAAGCGAGGGTACCAAAATCTAGAGGACAACTTGTAATAGAGTGTTTCCCCAATATTCAGGCGACTTTGTCTTCATTGTTTTACTGACATCCGATGAAATCCCTAGTGTTCTCTTTTCTGCGAAACCCCAAGTCCATCATCATGGGCATTGCCGAGGTTACCCCTCGTCAATTGGTGCCGTCTGTGGGAAACTTGAATGCTAGAAACACGGATTCAGCGGAATGCTCTCCACCAAGCATCAACTCGACGAAAGAAAATCCACACCCACCCACCCTTGTAGTAGTACCCGACGATTTCAACGGTGGATCCAATCTAATCATCGGAAGCATCCACTTCAAAGGAGAAAACATGCAGGAATCACACCCTTCGGCCCTGATCACATCAGAACTGCCGGTGGGAAAAGACACGCCTATAATAGTACCAACACCTCTCGTTGGACCCCCCACAGACATCACAGCTCAGATCGAAGCAGAAAAAGAAGGTGGTCAATCAACCTCACCACACGGAGAAAAGCCAACACACTCAGAACCCGAAGAAAGCAGGGAGAATGTCGACTTTGAAGAAAGGATGGCAGAAATTTATCCAGAATTGCGATCTCAGAGTACTACCAACACACCCGCAGAAGCAAAAGGCGACACCATTGATGGCCCAAAATATATCGAGCTCGTTGGGGAACCCCAAGAGGAAGGTATGATGAGCACATCAGCAAGCTTTCCCTCAATTATGAAACCAAGGTTTAATCGAACCAGTAGGAGCAAGGAAACACCCCAAAGGTGTTGCTAGATGAACTTTGGCAGGGCACACTACCGATGCCAGCAACAACGTGGAGACCTGCACAACACAACCACATAACTTTGCCCCCAACTTGCGATGAGGTTGTCAATCTCACCGGTTTTGCTGAAAACAAAGGATTAAACATATCGAGTGGAAGAAAGTAATAGTTTGCAGAAAGTAAACACAAAGCAGTAAACAATTGATTGTAGATTGATAGTAAAAGAAAGGACCGGGGTCCATAGTTCACTAGAGGTGTCTCTCCTTAAGATAGATGACATGTTGGGTGAACAAATTACAGCGGGGCAATTGACAAACATCGAGAAAGCATACAAGCATATACTACTCATCTTGACTCCTTTGAGATTCGATTAGGCATTACAACATTATACATAGACCGCCATCCAACTGCATCTATGACAAATAATCCACCTTCAGGTTATCATCCGAACCCCCTCCAGTATTAAGTTGCAAGCAATGGATAATTGCATTACGAATTGCATGTAAACTAAACAATACGGTTGTTCTATGAACAAAGGATTGTTGTTTTCTCCCTAGTAGCAACAACACATCTAGTACCTTAGAGATTTCTGTCACTTCCCCAGATTACCAGAGGCATGAACCCACTATCGAGCATAAATACTAACTCTTGGAGTTTCTAGCATCTACTTGGCCAAGATAGCTACTAACAACGGAAAGCATGCAAGATCACAAATAACAAAGACATGATAGAATCCATAATCAGTCTGAAATAGCATCTCAATATCCATCGGATCCCCGCAAACACAACATGTAGAATTACAAATAGATGATCTTGATCATGAACGGAGCTCACAAGATCTAGACATGATAGCACAAAGGAGGAGAACCAGCCATCTAGCTACTACATGGACCCGTCGTCCAGAGATGAACTACTCACGCATCACACCGGAGGCTTGCATGATGATGAAGAAGGCCTCCAGGGTGAACTTCCCTCTCTGGCAGGGTGCCGGGAAGAGCTTCAGATCCCTCCCGATCTAGGGATGGAGATGACGGAGGCTACAGACTCTTTTGTGGAATTTTGATCGGGTACTTAGGGTTTCTGTCTTGGAGGCATCTTATAGGTGGAAGGAGAGTCCAAGGGGGTGCCTGGGCTGGCCACACCACCCCCTCGCGCGGGCCAGGCCTGGCCGCGCGGCCAGGTGGTGTGGCCGCCCTCTGGCCCTTCTCCGTCTCGTATTCTGGCTCCGGGTGTACCTCGGTGAAAAACTGACTTTGGCTTTTGTCCCGTCCAATTCTGAGAATATTCATTTTCTGACTTTCCTGGAACCAAAAATAGCAGAAAATAGGCAGCTGGCACTGTGGCTCTTGTTAATAGCTTAGTCCAAGAAATCATATGAAAAGTACTCCAAAGTGTGGACAAAACACAAGAAAGTAGATAAAACCAAGCATGTAACATCAAAAATTATGGATACGTTAGCAACGTATCAACATCCCCAAGCTTAACTCCTGCTCGTCCTCGAGTAGGCAAGTGATAAAAAGAAAGAATAGTTTTTGAGGTGACATGCACCATCATAAACTTGATCAAAGTATTTGTAAAACATTCAAAGCTGGGATCATAGTACTTCAATCATAACATGAAAGACAATGTTCTAGCAATAAGACAAAGAAACTATGTTGCAAAATGAAAAGGCACAAACAAAAGATTAATGAATAACAATGCTTTGCAAGACGTTTGTTTGTTTCACATAAAGAAAACATAGCATAGTGGCATTCAGCTTGTCCCTCATAGAGTAGCAAACATAAATGCATAGGACACCTTCAAAGTTCATAAGAGTGACTAGATACAAATAGTTTAAAACAAGCAATATCAAAGTTATGCATCAATCAACAAGTCTTGGGACAATGCACATAGAACTAAGAATGGCCACTATGCTCTCAAAGTAGGTGCATAAAGGTAGAAGGTGGAGACTCAACAAAAAGGTAAAAGAAAGGCCTTCATAGAAGGAAGTAGGGATTCAAGTTTCATAAAGAGCTTCCAAAAATTATGGTACTTAATAGCTTTCAGCTCTCATTGCCCCTATCATAAGCATCTTGAAGTGATTAAGGTTAAAGTGAACAAACTATGGAGTATATGCTTGACAAAGTATAAGTTGGAAATGTCATGTCCCTTGAATACGAGGGCCGCTCCTCATGCTACTCAAGTTTAGTCACCGGTAAGTTCTTGTCATCGTAAGTACATGTGTATCATAGAGAACCGCCAACGGGGTACCCCTTGACCGATGATACGGAAGAATCCCCATATAAAAATGACAAGGCAAGCAGACAACGAGCATCTCATCAATCTTCTTATTTACCATGGGAATATGGTGCTTTTTTCTCTCTTTCCTCTTTTCATATATCTTTTTTTCTCTTTTCTTTTTCTCTTTTCTTTTTCTCTTTTTTCTCAATATTTGACTCTTTTTTTATAAGAAGAATGCTTCATAGACAGCTCATTATGGTTATGCTGCAGGTTTCCACCATGACAACATGGATTAGACCAGCGGCCCACGTATTTCTCTAACACATATACATAACTCCATGGACTTACAAGCTCCCCTTTCATTTCACACCGACGACATCCATAGACAAAAGAGCATGATATCAACTAGGTACAAAGTACAAGTGCAATGTTGAAAGCGTTCCCCATGACAGCATGGTTCTTCTAATACCCAACAAATAAGTGCAAGCATATACAACATAGACGACACAATGGTTCAAGTTTATTAAGGGCAAGAAAAGTAAAGTGTGCCATCAAGTTCGTGAGAGCTTTAATCACTAGTTTTCTCATAACAAGTTTAATTCGGAAGGTAGATAAAAACATGAATATACTTGGAATAGCATATGCTAATAGGTAGGTATGTTGGACTCTTTTGGAATAACTTGGTTTTAGGAGTTGGATGCATGAGTGGAACTCATACTTGGTTGTGGAGGCTAGCAAAAGACTAGGAGCAACCAACTAAGAGAGTAATAATGGCCATAATCATGCAGAGCGAGAAAACATGATTGATCAAAGCATACAGTGATACTACAAGTTGAAAACTAAAGTATCATAAAGGCTATGGTGACTTGGGATAGTCATAACATGGTGTGAGCATGTGCCAAGTCAACCCAAATAAAGCATCAAAGGAGAATACCACAATACTATGCTTTAATATGCTAAAAGAACGCATGATCCTTCCAAGGCACATTAAGCAATCTCAATTGTTTATAATAATTCATGCTACAGCAAAGAATACTAAGCATAAATCCAAAACAATATCGAGCATGGCATGACAAAGCATATGCCACAATCAAAAACAAGCTCTCTTTACCACTTAAGCATGAACTTTCCTACTCTTTTCCAATCCAAACCAAACTATTTGAAAACCAATGTATGAAAGAGGGGGTCCAACCAATTTATTCAAAAAACTAAGAAAACCAAGAAAACAAAAACAAAAAAGAAGACGCTCCAAGAACAACACAACTGTGTATGAAACAATAAAAATGAAGTGTTTGGAAGAAACCTGGGATTTTTATTGATGAAGAGGGGGATGCCTTGGGCATCCCCAAGCTTTGACGCTTGTACTTCTTGGATATTTCTTGGGGTGACACGCATGGCATCCCCAAGCTTGAGATTTAGTCCATCCTTCATCTCATGACTCATTCCTTCCATACACCTGAAATTTTTTCCTTCATACAAAACTTCACACAATCTTTATTAGCAAAATTAGTGCACTCAAGATAATAAGTCTTTAGGTTCAGTTCTAACACCAATAAAACTTCCATTAAAACACTAGCTACTGTATCACTTCCCTCAAAAAGCTCAATTCCCCAAAAGAACTCAAAAAGTAACAAACAAGAAGCAAATGCAAATAATGGCAGAAATCTGTCAAAACAGACTAGAAGGTAAAGACGAATTTTTTCGAAGACCTTATGTTGCTCAAATCGAAAAGTATTGAACTAACGAAAGTTAGATAACCACCTAGGGCAGAAGCACAAAAATTCATGCCTCAAAAGGACGTACACAGATTTTACACGAATTTTTATGGTGAAGCATAGAAATCCGTTTCAGGACAACAACTTTCTCAATCATTACTTCTCTCTCATTAGGGGTTACTCTTAGCACAAAAGGCAAATAAAAAGGATAAGGAGCGGTTATTATAGAGGTAATAACTTCCAAGACTCATCTAAAACTTTTGGGTTATCTTCTAATAAGTACTTTTCTTTAACGCCTTTAAGTTAGGCATAAGAAGCAAGAAAAAAAATCAAGTGTTCTCAAATGAAGAAGCATTAAGATTAATACCAGAAATATCTTCAACAAGGCAAGGTATGTCATCCAAATAAGCTCTAGAGGATCCTCTCTCAATGATCTTTGGTTCACTATTTTCATCAAACGGGTTTTCGGGAACAATCCAATCAAGATTCTTTTCTATGGCTTCATGCATTGCTACAAGTTTAAAGGGTATTGGTATCTTAGTTTCCTCCCCATTAGGCTCGGTTTTGTTCATCTTTTATCGTGTACCAATAACATCTACACATGAGCCTACCATATTAAAACATTCAAAGACTTTTCTAGCCTCCTTGGCAACATCATAGAATTCCTTAAGCAAAGTTTCCAGAATAAAATACCTCTTTTCAGGGTCCTCAATTTCTTTAAGTTTAAGAAACATTACTTGCATTAAGGGGTTAAGGTTAACAAACCTAGCTTCCAACATGTGAACTAAAGAAGCTGCGGCAATTTCATAGTTTGGAGCAAGTTCTGCAAGGGATCTATCCTCAATATCCTCATGTGTGCTAACATGATTAAAGAATTCTTCAATATTATCTTTTCCAATTATAGAACCACTACCTATTGAAAGGTCTTTTAGGGTGAATTTAGGGATCAACATGGTGAGCTAAGGAAGAGGTAACAACTATAGAAAGACTTAATTTTTTGTGTGTTTTTAATAAATAAAGAAAACTAGTAAAACTAATTTTTTTGTGTTTTTGATAAAGAAACAAGCAAACAAAGCAAAAGTGAACTAAGCAAAACAAAAATAACACAGTAAAGAGATTGGTTATGAGGGACTCCCCTTGTGAAGATGTCCTTGACTCCCCTGCAACGGCGCCAGAAAAATAGCTTGATGGCCCAAAATATATCGAGCTCGTTGGGGAACCCCAAGAGGAAGGTATGATGAGCACAGCAGCAAGTTTTCCCTCAATTATAAAACCAAGGTTTAATCGAACCAGTAGGAGCAAGGAAACACCTCAAAGGTGTTGCTAGCTGAACTTTGGCAGGGCGCACTACCGGTGCCAGCAGCAACGTGGAGACCTGCACAACACAACCACAGAACTTTGCCCCCAACTTGCGATGAGGTTGTCAATCTCACTGGTTTTGCTGAAAACAAAGGATTAAACATATCGAGTGGAAGAAAGTAATAGTTTGCAGAAAGTAAACACAGAGCAGTAAACAGTTGATTGTAGATTGATAATAAAAGAAAGGACCGGGGTCCATAGTTCACTAGAGGTGGCTCTCCTTAAGATAGATAACATGCTGGGTGAACAAATTACAACGGGGCAATTGACAAACATCGAGAAAGCATATACTAATCATCTTGACTCATTTGAGACTTAATTGGGCATTACAACATTATACATAGACCGCCATCCAACTGCATCTATGACTAATAATCCTCCTATAGGTTATCATCCGAACCCCCTCCAGTATTAAGTTGCAAGCAACAGATTATTGCTTTACAAATTGCGTGTAAAGTAAACAATACGATTGTTCTATGAACAAAGAATTGTTGTTTTCTCCCTAGTAGCAACAGCACATCTAGTACCTTAGAGATTTCTATCACTTCCCCAGATTACCAGAGGCATGAACCCACTATCGAGCATAAATACTAACTCTTGGAGTTGCTAGCATCTACTTGGATAAGATAGCTACTAACAACGGAAAGCATGCAAGATCACAAATAACATAGACATGATAGAATCAATAATCAATCTAAATAGCATCTCAATATCCATCGGATCCCCGCAAACACAACATGCAAAATTACAAATAGATGATCTTGATCATGAACGGAGCTCACAAGATCTAGACATGATAGCACAAACGAGGAGAACCAGGCATCTAGCTACTACATGGACCCGTAGTCCAGAGATGAACTACTCACGCATCACACCGGAGGCTTGCATGATGATGAAGAAGGCCTCCAGGGTGAATTCCCCTCTCCGCAGGGTGCCAGGAAGAGCTTCAGATCCCTCCCAATCTAGGGATGGAGATGACGGTGGCTACAGACTCTTTCGTGGAATTTTGATCAGGTACTTAGGGTTTCTCTCTCGGAGGCATCTTATAGGCGGAAAGAGAGGCCGAGGGGGTGCCTGGGCTGGCCACACCACCCCCTGGCGTGGGCCAGGCCTGGCCGCGCGGCCAGGTGGTGTGGCCGGCCAGGCCTGGCCGCGCGGCCAGGTGGTGTGGCCGCCCTCTGGCATTTCTCCGTCTCGTATTCTGGCTCCGGGTGTCCCTCGGTGAAAACCTGACTTTAGCTTTTGTCCTGTCCTATTCTGAGAATATTCATTTTCTGACTTTCCTGGAACCAAAAATAGCAGAAAATAGGCAGCTGGCACTGTGGCTCTTGTTAATAGGTTAGTCCAAGAAATCATATGAAAATTACTCCAAAGTGTGGACAAAACATAAGAAAGTAGATAAAATCAAGCATGGAACATCAAAAATTATGGATACGTTAGCAACGTATCAACCATCAGGCCACATACAACACGCCGCCAAGTTTACATGATCAACAGAGATACCTCAACGCCACATGACAAAAACGGTAATCCCATCACAAACCTGATGATATCTTATCAGATGACCATGCAGGAAACCACGACAATGAAGGAGAACACAACAACAGAGGAGAACACGGAAACGGAGGAGAAACAACAGATAATCGCATAGTTCTAGGAGGAGGCAGAGAACCACGCACAGAAGAGAGACTAGGACTTTGGCTACCAGTGTCGGCATGGCAAAAAGCAAGAGAGGCAATTTCAGGAGCAGTCCCAATGACGGCAGATGCTTCACATGAGGACCTACTGGTGTACCAATATTTGCTCCACCACAAGAAGAGAGACCTACTCCGGATGCAAAGACAACTCGATGAAAGGAAAAGGTTAGCCGATGAATCAAGTTTACGACGGGCCCAACTAAGTTGTACATGAGGGTTCGGGAGTGTGATAGGAGCAGCACCACCAAGAAGAGTGACATCTCAATTACAGAATATCCCCGAAGCAGACAGAAGTGGAATCATCTGAGACCTCGACCTATCGTTCATGTCGATCGAACAAGCAGGAAACATCAAGGCAAAAATAGCTTAGGCAGCTATTGTGGATGCACAGACATACCTGATCACCACTCAACCCGCACCTGACGATCCGCGCGCGGCACTCCACCGCTCCGCTCTGATGAACCTCGGCATGGTAGGAGCCTCACTTGCGGAAGCAGAACAAGGACTCACACAAAGGACCCCACGCCGTCAAAGCAGTCCTCGACAAGCAGGACACACCCAGCGATTGCAATCACCACACCAGGTGCACCTTGTAGGATCCGAGCCATGAAGCAACACAAGGAATGACAACACCCAGCATAGGAGCAATGGAACCAGAGATGAAAACCGCACCCGATGATATCAAGATGGAGATGACGAACACGACCATGAATTATGCGGGGCCAGTTGTTTCACGCACAGGATTCACAAAGCCTTAGTACCAAAAGATTTCAAACTTCCACATGATTGATACAAATACAATGGGCTCCAAGAACCCGAAGCTTGTCTAGCAGATTATCTAGCCATCGTCAAACTACAGGGCGGATCCACAACTACTGTGATGCAAAGCTTACAACTACACCTCACCGGCGCCGCAAGGTCATGGTTAAGGCAGCTACCCGAAGGTTCAATTGGTAGCTAGAACAATCTGGAAGATAAGTTCATCCAACACTTTCATTCTACATTCAAGCGACTAGCATCCTTGGAACAGTTGCGAGCGTGCAAACAAAAATCCGGCGAGTCAATAAGAGCATTCATACAAAGATGGAATATCATCAAAAACTCAGTTGATTCCATATCTGACGAAAGGGCCATTGACGCCTTCAACGACAGCTTACGTCGTCGAGAATTCATAGAAGAGATGGGTAGCACGAAACCAAAGATAGTATCACAATTGATGGAAATAGCAAACCGCTAGGCTTTTGGAGAAGACGCGCTACATAATAAGCGCACACGGTCACCCGAGGAAGACAGGGATAAACACGACAATGACAGAAGACGAAGGAACAATGACGGGAACGCGGGACCAAGTTATGTCGCAGCAGGTTTCTCGGGTGAAGGTAACAACAGAAGCAATGGCAATAATGGCGGATATCGCCCGAACAGAGACGACGTTGGAGGAAGCCAATCCGCATAGCGATATCAACCAAGAGCATGAGACCCACCTATGTCCACGATGCAAATGTTGGAAGGACCCTGTAATATGCATTTTTACATCAACTCAGCAGGCAGGCGACAATCCAACCACCTGATGAAGGACTACCGAACATTCTTGAAGATGCAGGATTTATGCAACACAAAGGCAGCCGAAGTAGCAAACCAGAGGGTACACATCCATGCCTGGCGCACTAGCTATCGGTGCACCACCACCAGTTGCACCATCGCAAAATCCAAACGATCAAAACAACGAGTACCCCAGATCAAAAGGAACAATGTCTATGATCCAGAAAGGGCGTCCACCCAACAGAATTTAGAAGCTCATCACAAGACAAATAAATATGGCGGAAACATCAACATCAGCCACACCCGAGTATCTCCATTGGTCAGAGCAAGAAATTAAGTTCAGCAGAGCAGATCACCCACTCCGGGTCCCACGACCAGGACATTTAGCCCTGATAGTAGAAGCACGAATTGGCGGATTCGACATGAGCAAGGTCTTCATGGATGCAGGGAGTAGCATAAATTTAATCTATGCGAAAACTTTGCGAACAATAGGCTACCCTCTGGATAATCTTGCTCCAACAGAAACCTCTTTCCACGGAATAGTACCAGGCGAGAAAAACTCGAATTCGAAGTCATGGATTGGCCATCACAATACCATGCAATCCTGGGACGACCACCCTTTGCACGTTTCATGGCAGTACCACATTACACATATCTAGTAATGAAAATGCCAGCACCAAAGGGAATTATCACGATGCAAGGAAGCTTCACACGGGCGGATAGCTGTGATCGAGAGTTCAACAAAATTTCTGAGTCTTTCGGGATGGCAACAGAGTTCGAGCAACTCAAAAGTTCGGCAAACAAACAACCTCTAGAGGTAGCACGTGCCAATCTCGATCAAGATTTTGACACGGTAAAAGACACAAAAGAAGTATAGATCCACCCCGCTGACCCGACGAAAACAAAATTTGTGGCTTCAAACCTTGATCCCGCATAGGAAAGCGCGCTCATCGAGTTCCTCCGTGAGCACTGGAAGATTTTTGCATGGCTACCTTCTGACATGCAAGAAATCCCAAGGGAACTCGCTGAGAACGCACTCAATTTAGATCCAAAGGCAAAGCCAGTAAAACAACCGCTTCGATGCTTCACAAAACCAAAACGCAAGGCCATTGGAAAGGACCTCCATCGCCTAACCGATGCCAATTTTATCAAAGAATTGACAAAATCAGAGTGGCTTGCATACCCAGTATTCCAAAGAAAAACACTACGGAACTTCGGATGTGTATCGACTTTACTGCACTGAACAAACATTGTCCAAAAGATCAATTCCCATTACAGCGAATCGATCTAATCATCGATGCAACTTCGGAATGTGAACGTCTTTCTTTCTTGGATGCTTATTCAGGATACCACCAGATCAGGATGAAGGAGGAAGACCAGGAGAAAACAGCGTTTATCACGCCTTACAACATTTTCTGCTACACAACAATTTCGTTTGGTCTCAAGAATGCTGGAGCAACATATCAACAGATGATGCAGAAGTGCCTGGGAAGACAAATAGGTACGAACGTGCAAGTGTATATTGATGATGTCATAGTTACTACAGGACAAGGATCGATGCTGATCAAGGACCTAGAAGAAACATTCATAAATCTCGACAGGTTCAGCATCAAACTGAACCCGAATAAGTGTTCCTTTGGAGTTACGGCAGGACAACTCCTCGGATATTTCGTATCAGCCAGAGGAATCGAAGCTAACCCCGAAAAAATACAAGCTATCCTCACAATGAAGAAGCCAACAAATCTACGTGGTGTATAGCAATTGGCGGGACGAGTGGCGGCGCTGAGTCGTTTTATCGCAAGATTAGGAGAAAAAGCGCTGCCATTCTATGCCCTCATGAGAAAATCAGAAAAATTTGAGTGGATAGAAGAAGCTCAGCATGCCTTTGAAGATCTTAAAAGGACACTTTCGACATTCCCTGTCGTCGTGTCGCTAAAAGAGAAAGAACCTTTACTCCTTTATATTGCTGCAACATATCAGGTGGTCAGCACAGTCTTGGTCGTAGAACGACCCGAAGAAGGAAAGACGTACGGTGTTCGGAGGCCAGTATACTTCCTGAGTGAGGTTTTAACGCCATCTAAACAAAGGTACCCAAACAATCAAAAACTAGCATACGGAGTATTTATCACAGCACGAAAGCTACGCCAATATTTTTCGGAGCACCCGATCGTAGTGGTCAATGAGGCACCTTTGTCAAGCATCCTCAACAATCCAGAAGCAAATGGGCGTATTTCTCTGTGGGGCATCGAATTATCCCCTTGGGATATCACTTATGAGAAGCGCAAAGCAATTAAGTCACAAGTTCTGCCAGATTTCATCACAGAGTGGACGGAATTGCAATGTGTGGGTCCACTAGACCTTTCTAGAAGATGGACAATGTACTTTGATGGATCAAAAAGAATAGAGGGAGCAGGAGCAGGAGTCGTACTAATATCACCTCAAGGTGACAAAATGCGCTACATTCTCCGGATGAGCTTTACAAACGCATCCAATAACGAAGCGGAATACGAGGACCTGTTGCATGGCATGCGAATGGCCAAAGTGTTGGGTCCGCAGCATAGAAAACAAAAAAATTCCTACGATGAGAACTACACGCCAAGATCTATCTACTAGGTACAGAGCTACGGGTGGACATACATCCATCGAGAACTTACCCTCAAAGACAACGAGTTTTGTTAACGAGTAGGAACTCGTGGTTGATGTAGTCGTACACTTGCCGATCTCAAGATCGTGTGGAAGTCCGAGCGCCGCAAATCAGCAGCGCATCCATACTCGCACACACGTTCAAGCCACCGGACAACCTCCACCTCCTCGCTCTAGCGATCCAGCAGAAGTAGCAACTCCTTCCAGACGAAATGCCATCGGGAACATGTATCTCGCTAATCCGAGACCATGGGGGAATAATTCTAGAGGAGGAGAGAGATCCTTCACGAGGAGGTGTGAGGAAGGAGGAAGAGGGGGGCCTTTTATAGGAGGAGGGGGTGCCCCTCCCCATGGCCGGCGCCTCATGGAGGGCGACCCCTCACCTCCCCCATTCATGTGGTGGTAACCCCTCCACATTAAAGTGCCTCTTAACATTCCCCTTTAAAGTCCCCACTTTAAATGCATTAAAATTCTCTAAGTTTAATGCTCTCTCTCATTTAATAAAACTCTTTGATTAAATTTATTCAGAATTTTGTTAATTACTTTAATTAACAAACATTCACATATAACCCCTTGCAATATTTCAATATCACATGCAGAACCACTTTCTGCAATTTCACTCGAAACAATTTCCGGTTTCTATCGAAACAATTCCTACGCTTTGCAATTCTTTCGTCTGAAACATACATGCTCCAAAATGGTGTCCGGTAACTCTTAAGTGTGTCACCCTACGGTTCGCGAATAATGCAGACATGATTGAGACTCCTCTCAGATCAATAATCAGAAGCGAGACCTGGAGATCCATACTGACTCCTGCATATTCAACGATGACTTCTATGATCATGAGAACCTTTAACGCTTGTAATTTAATCCCTTTGTCTCATGATATAATACATGTCCGAGATTCTATCATTGGTATCCAAATACCTAGTTTGATCTCGTTACCTACATGCACTCTTTTTTCGTTCCCGTGATATAACATTCTAGTGATCACATCACTTGCTTGCAAGCTATCTTAATGTGATATCACCGAGAGGGCCCAGAGTATATCTATCCGTCATCGGGATTGACAAATTCCACTCTTGATCCATGAGCCTCAACATAACACCTTCGTAGCACTAAACCCGTCTTTATAGTCACCATGTTACGGTGTGACGTTTGATGTTATCAAGATACTCTTCAGGTGTTAGCAATTAACATGATCTCATGGTCTAAGGATAAAGATTACTTCATATGATGTTATAGCAATATAAACATAATGAGTTGATCATAATGCTATACTTTGGATGAATGTTCATCACATCATTTCACAAATGATGTGACCTTGTTATTAACAACATCCAATGTCCATGATCAGGAAACCTTGATCATCTTGTTAATCAACAAGCTAGTCTATAAGAGAGGCATAACTAGGAACCTTTTTTGTTTATTAAACACACATGTATTGATGTTTCCGATCAATACAATTATAGCTTGCAAAATAAACATCTATCATATATAAGGAATACATAATAACAACTTTATTATTGCCTCGCAGAGCATATTTCCTTCAGTCTCCCACTTGCACTAGAGACAATAATCTAGTTCACATAGTGATAAATCTAACACCCATGGAGTTCTGGTGTTGATCATGTTTTTCCCTAGGGAGAGCTTTAGTCAACGGATCTGCTACATTTAGGTCCGTGTGTACTTTACAAATCTTTATATCTCCATCCTTGACATGTTCGCGGATGGAGTGAAACCGGCGCTTAATATGCTTGGAATTCTTGTGAGACCTCGGTTCCTTGGTGTTGGATATGGATCCATTGTTGTCACAATAGATCACCATTGGGTCCAATGCACTAGGAACCACACCTAGTTCCGTAATGAACTCTTTCATCTAAACCGCTTCCTGCGCCGCTTCTGAAGCAGCAACATATTCCGCCTTCGTCGTTGATCCAGCCACCACAGGTTGTTTGGAACTCCTCCAACTAACTGCTGCTCCGTTCAAGAGAAATACGTATCTGGATTGAGACTTAGAGTCATCCGGATCGGTGTCAAAGCTAGCTGAAGTTTGCATACCTTATTAGCATCCTTAGGATCGACAAAACCCTTAGGTTGTATCATATACAACTCTTCTTCAATATTACCATTGAGGAATGCAGTTTTGACATCCATCTGCCATATTTCATAATCGAAATATGCAGCAATTGCTAACATAATCCTAACCGACTTAAGCATCGCTACGGGAGAGAATGTCTCATTGTAGTCAACTCCTTGAATTTGTCGAAACCCCTTTGTGACAAGTCGAGCTTTATAGATGGTCACATTACCATCAGCATTAGTTTTTCTTTTGAAAATCCATTTATTCTCAACGGCCTTTCGATCGTGAGGTAAGTCCACCAAGGTCCAAACTTGGTTCTCGTACATGGATTCCATCTCGGATTTCATGGATTCTAGCCATTTGTTGGAATCCGGGCTCATCATCACTTCTTCATACGTCGCTGGGTCATCTATTTCATCAACCATGAAATTCACAACAGGATCACCGTATAGTTCAGGAGCTGCACGTGTCCTACTAGACCTGCGAGGTTCGGTAGTGTCCTCTTTCGGAGTTTCATGATCAATATCATTAGCTCTCTCTTTATTAGGTGAAGTCAACTCTGAAACAATTTCGCTACTCGCCATTTCATGAAGAGAAGGTTCAACAACCTCTTCGAGTTCTACCTTTTGACTACTCACACCTTTCGTGAGAAACTCCTTCTCAAGAAAGGATCCATTCTTGGCAACAAAAACCTTGCCCTCGGATCTGTGATAGAAGGTATACCCAATCGTTTCCTTAGGGTATCCTATGAAGATGCATTTTTCCGATTTGGGTTCGAGTTTATCTGGCTGAAGTTTCTTCACATAAACATCGCATCCCCAAACTTTAAGAAATGACAACTTAGGTTTGTTTCCAAACCATAATTCATACGGTGTCATTTCAACGGATTTAGATGGTGCTCGATTTAAAGTGAATCCAGCTGTTTCCAGTGCATAACCCCAAAATGACAGTGGCAAGTCAGTTAGAGACATCATAGATCGAACCATATCCAATAAAGTACGATTATGATGTTCCGACACACCATTACGTTGTGGTGTTCCGGTAGGCGTGAGTTGTGAAACTATTCCACACTCTTTCATGTGTGTGCTAAACTCGTAACTTAGATACTCACCTCCATGGTCGGACCGCAGAAATTTGATCTTTCTGTTACGATGATTTTCCACTTCATTCTCAAATTCCTTGAACTTTTCAAAGGTTTTAGACTTGTGTTTCATCAAACAGATATACCCATATCTACTCAAATAATCCGTGAAAGTAACAAAATAATGATATCCACCTCGCGCCGACACACTCATTGGTCCACATACATCAGTATGTATGATTTCCAATAAATCTGTCGCCCATTCCATTGAACCGGAAAACGACGTTCTAGTCATCTTGCCCATAAGGCATGGCTCACATGTATCAAATGATTCAAAATCAAGTGATTCCAAAAGTCCATCAGAATGGAGTTTCTTCATGCGTTTAACGCCAATATGACCTAGACGGCAGTGCCACATATATGTAGATATATCATCATCAAGTTTAATCTTTTTAGCATCAACATTATGAATATGCGTAATATTACTATCGAGATCCAATAGAAATAAACCGTTCAACACAGGTGCATGACCATAAAAGATATTATCCATATAAATCGAACAACCATTGTTTTCAGACTTAAACGAATAACCACTTTGCATCAAACATGATCCAGATACAATGTTCATGCTCAGTGCAGGCACCAAATAACAATTATTTAGGTTTATAACTAATCCCGATGGCATATGGAGAGGCAGCGTTCCGACAGAGATCACATCAACTCTTGATCCATTGCCGACCCGCATCGTGACCTCATCCCTTGCTAGTTATCGCTTGTTCCGCAGCCCCTGAATCGAGTTACATATATTAGCAACCGATCCTGTATCAAATACCCAGGTGCTACTGCGAGTACTAGTCAAGTACACATTAGTAACATGTATATCACATATACCTTTGTTTGCCTTGCCAGACTTCTTGTCCGCCAAATACTTGGGGCAATTGCGCTTCCAATGGTCAGTCCCTTGCAATAGTAACACTCGGTGTCAGACTTAGGGCCAGCCCGGGGTTTCTTTTTAGGTGCGGCAACAGATTTGCCACCCTTCTTTCCCTTGTACTTGCCTTTCTTGTCCTTCTTGAAACCAGTGGTCTTATTGATCATCAACACTTGATGTTCTTTCCTAATCTCCACTTCTGCAGTCTTAAGCATTGACAGAAGCTCGGGAAGAGACTTCTTCATGCCCTGCATATTATAGTTCATCACGAAGCTCTTGTAGCTAGGTGGTAGAGATTGGAGAACACGATGTATGCCTAAGTCAATGGGAATCGTTATTCCCAAGGACACAAGCTTATCGGCGTACCTAGACATTTTGAGTACGTGCTCACTAACGGAGTTGTTCTCCTCCATCATGCAGCTAAAGAACTTTTCTGAAGCATTATAACTCTCTACGGTAGCATGGGTATCAAAAATCATTTTCAACTCTCCCATGGTATCAAAGGCATTGCCATTTTCGAAACGCTTTCGAAGTTCTGGCTCTAGCCCATACATTATGCCGCAATGAACTAAGTTATGGTCCTTCTGACGAGTCATATAGACATTCCTTTTCCTCGTCAGGGGCATCAGGAGCTGGTGGGGGCCTAGCGGCGCCTCTAGCACATATTGCTTTTGTGCAGCAGTGAGGAGAATCCTCAAATTCATAGCCCAGTTGGTGAAGTTGCTACCATTCGCAGCAAGTTTCTCTTTCTCCATGAACACATTGAAATTAAAAGCAGGTGGTGCCATCTACAACAGAATTTGTAAAGTTTATTTAGACTAAGTTTATGATAGAGTGAGTTCAACTAATCCAAATTACTAATGAACTCCCACTAAAAACGACATCCCTCATGCCTTTTTGGTGATTACATGAACCAAATCCACTACACCAAGTCCGATCATCACGTGAGTCGGTGTAGCTTCAAAGGCGAGCATCTATATGGGCATCATATCAACTATATGACTCATGCTTAACCTTTCGGTCTGTGTTCCGAGGCCATGTCTGTACATGCTAGGCTCGCCAAGTAAGAACCTTAGTACTCGCGTGTGTATAACTGTCTTACACCCGTTTGTATGAAAGCGTAGAGTCGAGTACACCCGATCATCACATGATGTCTCGAAACACGATCCACAAAACGGTGCATACTTAAGGAAGAACACATTTTTATCTTGATATCTAAATGAGGGATCATCTTACAATGCTACAGAAAGCGCAAAACTAGCAGTATAAGATGCTAACATCTAATGTGTAAAGTGAGATGATATGGTCCATGCATTTGATCTCTATCATTTGCATCGTGGTATGATCTCTATCATTCCTTTGTGTGTAAGGCCAAGGTCTATGGAACTTACACGTTGAGTGTGTTGTAAGAGTATCTATCATACATCTACTTACAACAATACCATATCAAAACACTAGCCCAGCAACGATCTAAACTAGACGCCTCTAATTTATCAATTGCAAGTTTTACATGGCTTAGGGCTTTTGGAGATAGAACCGTTCTTACCTACGAACATGAACCACAACGAGGATAGCCAAGTTATTAGCAACTCGTTGTAAATCAGATATTGACTATAGTAGGAGAGACAGACACCCGCCAGCCACTTATGCAAAACTAGTTGCATGTCAGTCGTGGAACCGGTCTCATGTACGATGAGATGTAAGGTTGGCCCGGGCCGCTTCATCCCACTATGCCACCAATATCCAAAATACATAGAAGATGCAATAACATGATCATCATCGCCCACATATAAACATATGTGTACTACCCGTGCAAAGCACCTAAGCATAGGTCAGGCTCTGATACCACTGTTGGGTCCGTAGCATAGAAAACAAAAACTTTCCTATGATGTCGTGGTGGTATCACGGCAGATGCCATGGATAGGCTAAAGGTGGGGACTAATACACGCTAGGGAAATCCAGGGAGGGATAGTGGAGTGATTCTCCACACAGAAGTTTGTATTGATTTCCTTCGCAGATTACAAGTGCTCCTAGAGCTGAATTGGCGAGAGGAGGAAGAAGGAGCTCTCTTACTCTTGCCTATAGTTCACCCCTAGAATCTTAACCAAAACCCTATGACCTCAAAGAACTCATCCCCCTCTACTGAAACCCTAGCCCCCCTTATATAGAGGAGGCTCGGTCCCTGCCTAGGGCATACGTGGAGGCATATTCCTGAGAATATGCCCCCTCCCAAAGTGGTAACCCGACCGGGGTGCTTTTCCCCCGCGCCATACATGCTTTAGCGACGTAAGCCTCTGTGACGCCCGCGTCAGCCGACATGGGCGTCGTCACCCTTGTTGGCCATGATCTGGTGGTCCTGCCCTTGCTTTCTTCGCTCATGCGGTGCGTACCAGACCTTCTTTTTGACCAGAGAGATTCCTTCCTTCTCCCAGAAGCTAAGCGGGGACCCGGATCATAGTAGATCCGGCCACACCTGTTCCTGCATAAAAGTTAGACAAGCACTTCCGACTCACTCCTTAAGTCGGATGAGACAATGTTAGGCGACCCCCCTGGTCCGGGTTACTCCATGATCCGGCCTGCCTTGAGGTGACCCGGCCAGCATCTGCTTTGACCCTGCCGAACCTCGGCTAACTCGGCCCTTATACCCCGGAGTGACCCTACCCGGGGGTATCCCCCCAACATTAGTCCCTGAAGCTGGTGCGGTCTTAGCGGCCTTGGCCGCTAAGGCCACATCAAGTTCATTTATGTTTGAGCCTTGGATGTTTAATTCCGGGTTAGCTCCTTATCTCGGATTGTATGGATTTACGTTCCCTTCGCACGTACCAAGTTTTCACTTGCCCGCCGGGTTACCACTTTGGCTCGGATCCATGGTTACCATGGTTTGATCCGGGCCCCGTTTCCTTCTCTCATACGCCAACCCACGTGGAGGCTAATCATTACCTTGTCTTATTTTAAGGGCCTGCACAGTAACCGCCGCAGTAATTGTCGGTTATCACTCTGCGTGGGTCATGTCATGCCTGCCTCCTCGTTTACCGCATCAGCGCGTCGCGTCATGGGATTGCTTCTACTCTGTGGCCCTCTGTGTGGCTCCTCTACGATTGGCTGAGGCGTGCGATACACAGCCACACCATGTGGCTCGTCGGCGCAGCGCGATCACACTCATCCATCTCAGGGGGTGGTTAAGTAGAGGAGGGGCGCACCCCTTAGCGTTTTCCCACTTCTGCGTCCCTCTGCTCACTGCCCTTCTCCTTCGTCTTCCTAGCGACCGTGCCGCCGCCAGTGCTTCTAGCAGCAGCGCCGCCGCCGTGCTTTTCGCCATGCCTCTGCGTCGCAGCCACCGCTGTGCAACTTCTTAGCCACGGGTCCTCGCCAATCCAGGCCTCAGATCCCCGCCGCCGCTAGCGCCATCGAGAGTAGTGAATACGAGATGACGGAGGAGGAGCTCATCGTCGCCGAGCAGGAAATGGAGGAGGACATCGCCGCGGCGGACCGCGGCCCGTGGGCCAGATCATGGGTCTGTCAAGATGACCTTGACTGGCTCTACCAGACCAGGCGCATTCCTGCCGGCGTCGTCGCTCCTCTCCCCTCCGCCGAACTGGCCCCCTCACCCAATCCGGGTGAGTTCGTCGTGTTCCTGTCCCACTTCCAACGGGGATTTGGTCTGTCGGTGAGCGATTTCTTCCGGGATTGGGTTAGGACCTATCACTTGCAGCCGCACCATCTCCCAGCCAACGCTATCACCTCTCTCTCCGCCTTTGCTTCTACGATCGAAGGCTACACTGGACTATGACCCACGAAGGAGATGTGGATCCGGTTTTTCGGCCTTCGTCGCAACGTCATCCCCAACATCCAAGTAGAGTCGAAGGATAAGCAGCTCACCCAATTCGGAGCTGCCTCCATCTCGCCCCGGAGACTTTCTGTTTTCCCCCGGGTTACCGGGCTTGACTCCTGCAAAGGATGGGCCCGGACCTTCTTCTATGTACGGAATGAGGGCACTGAAGATTTAATTCGGTTGCTGCGGGTCCACCTGACACGGAATTCTAGGAGGAGGTCCCCAAGAAACCTACATCTCTGGCCAACCAAGTTAACAAGAGGTTCGCGGAGCTGAAGAAACTCAGATTGCGCAATGAGGATGCTATGATCACGTTCGTGCGCAACCGAATCTCTCCCCTCCAGAAGCGCACCCACAAGTTGTGCCACATGAGTTTCGGCCGCGACCCCAACCGGACCTCCTCCTTCGAGTTGAGCAACACGGAGATTTTTCGCCGGGTTAAGGCTCTTTTCACCACCCACAAGGATTTCTCCGCCGAATGGACGTGGGGAATTGAGCACTACTGTCGTGACAGGCTCCCTCCTGCGGTAAGCTTCGCGGGGAAAAATTATTTCGGATCAAATATGTGTCGGTTTTTGCTGTATTTTTGACTCTGTTCTTCATGCTTTTTCTCAGATGTTCCTTCAGCAAACTCTCCAGGATGGTACGGACCCGACCCTTAAGTGGGCGCCGGACCGAGAAATCCCGGATGAGGAGGAGCCGGACCAGGAGATGTTCCTCCCTATGACCGACGCTACCAAATGACCCAGCGGTAAATTCTCTTCTCTTAGAGATTGGCCTGATGATGAGGATGATGAGGATGTCGACGTGATTGAACCTGTTGAGGCTGTCCCTCTTTCTTTTGCCTTTCTGGCATCAGCCAACCCCGGTGGGCATATCTACGAGGATCCTCCACTTTCTACGGGCGAGCCAGTTTTGGTGGCGTCGAAGAAGAAGCGCGGAGCCGCATCGAGTTCTTCCTCCGAACCTTCTCAGCCCACAAAAAGGCAAAAGAAGGCCGGAGACAAGACTGCCTCCAAGCGGGCAGGCAAAGCCCTGGCACGTAGGGCTCGGAAACCCAAGGAGGCCGAAACCTCGGATGCGTAACTCATTTTTCGTTGCGTAACTCACTTTTCCTTGCGTCGTGGCAATTTCTCTTCTGACATTATTTTCTTCTTCAGACCTCCGGTGGAGGTCCCTCAGAGCGGATAAAGCATCTCTTCACCGCATCGATCCGGCCCTTCTCCTCCTCGTGACGACGAGTCATGTCCGCTGAGCCCTATTCCAGAGGGTTCTGCGGCTGCTCCGGGTTCCGCACCACCTCGTCGAGAGGAACGCGACCTTGGAGCAGGAGGGGTCGGACCAGCCGAGGCGACGGCGTCCACCACCTCGGCATCACCGCAACCAGCAACCACCGAGTCTATCTCAACACCAGCACCAGCAACAGTTCCAGTACCAGCGACCGAGCCAGCACCAGCACCTGCTCCGGCACCAAGGAAACCAACAACAGCTCCAAGTTCAGCTACAAGAGCTCCAGTGCCAAGTTCTTCCGCCTCGTCCGAGTCATCTCAACCTCGGCGAGGAACTACTCCAGCAGCTTCTAAGGGGAAATCCACTGCAGTTACATCTTCCCAGCAAGCTAAGGGCAAAAAGGCTCCGGATGCTACCAAGTCTACATCTGTCGAGGCTGGGCAGCGAATCCTATCGTCGATGCTTCCCAAGAAAGCTTCAGCCGCGAAGGATGTTCCTGCCGAGCCAACTGATGTGCAGGAGATGGTTATGCATACCAGCCCAGCCCTTGCCTTGGTTGAGAGGAAAGAAGCGCACGCAAAGGGCTCGATGGCACCCCATATGCCCACCGATGAGCGGTACCCTTCGAGTCTTATTGAGTCCGTCATGAACTGGAATAAGGCGGAGTTCGTCCACAACGACGATCTCCCGAAAAAGTTCGGCCCCGCAGAATTTTCCGCCCAGATGAATACCGCCGCTAAGGCAATTAACCTCGCGGGGCAAATGATGGAGGTATGGCATTTCTCCTTTACATGCTGTAGATAATAACCATTAGTCCCCGAGCCTCCGGTGGAGTAGCTTGTTACTCGGCCGGATGCTCATTAGAAAACTAACGTAGCTGCATGTAAACTTCGAATCTGCACACACCTAGAGCCGAGTTAAGTTCCACTTGGCCCGGATCTTGTACACTTCAAATATGCACACACCTAGAGCCGGGTTAAGTTCCACTTGGCCCGGATCTTGTATACTTCGAATATGCACACACCTAGAGCCGGGTTAAGTCCCACTTGGCCTGGATCTTGTACATTTCGAATATGCACACACCTAGAGCCGGGTTAAGTTCCACTTGGCCCGGATCTTGTACACTTCGAATATGCACACACTTAGAGCCGGGTTAAGTTCCACTTGGCCTAGATCTTGTACACTTCGAATATGCACACACTTAGAGCCGGGTTAAGTTCCACTTGGCCCGGATCTTGTACACTTCGAATATGCACACACCGAGAGCCGGGTTAAGTTCCACTTGGCCCGGATCTTGTACACTTCGAATATGCACACACTTAGAGCCGGGTTAAGTTCCACTTGGCCCGGATCTTGTACACTTTGAATATGTACCAAGCTAATTTTACACTTCTGTACTTTTTTCAGGTAACCACCAATCGCCGGAGCGCTGAATTCCAACGCCTGCTGGATACCCACAAGATGCTACGCGCAAAACATGTTGCACTTAGTGCAGAACATGAAAAGAGGGGTAATTTTCTCCCTCGGCACTTCTCCGTTTTTCTTCACTTTCTTCCGCCGAACTAATCTCCTCATTCGGTTTCTGCAGCTGGGGTGGAGGCTGAGAACAAGATCATGCGGAAGAACTTGGAGGAAATCCGGTGTATGTCCTCTTTTGTCCAACCTCGTAGTGTTTCCCATTTCCTCTTCTCCTTGGCTCGGCAAACATTCACTCCTCGGCTCTGCCGGGTTAACATACTATTTCAGCATCGCTTGAGGATAGTGTGCCCGTGCTTGATATGATGCTGCATTTTCTCGAAAAAGCAGGACAACATCAAGCCGAGCTGAAGAAAAAGGATGATGAGCTCGCTCTCCTCCGGACTAAGGACAATGAGATTGCCAAGCTCAAGGCTGAGATGGAGAAGGTGAAGGCCCAGCACCAAACCGAGCTCCAAAAGGTTGGCCAGAACTTCACAGAAGAGCGTGAGCGCCTTACTCTCCAGATCTCCAAGGACCAGGACCTACTTAAAGAATCCGACGTCCAGCTTGGGTCGGCAAATGCTGAGCTTGAACAACTTCGCAAGAGACACGACGATTGCATCAAGGAGTTGACCCGGATCCACACCCATATTTCACGTAAGTTCCTTTCCCTTATCTGACATAATTCTCCGGCTTAGTTCATATGTCTTTGCTTCAGCTTCTTCCTTTGCCTTGTTTCCAGGCCACTTTCCAGAGGGTACTCCTAATGCAAGCACTGCTGTTGCTAAATTTCGCCGAGAGAGGGGTACTCATGCCGCTCCTGCTGGTGAGGAGGTTCCTTACGACATGGAGGACCTGTTGGTCAGCTTGTCGTCTTGCGTGGAGATTATCAAGAATTATGGCAAGGATATCCTCGACGTTGCAGCTCGCATTTTCAATACGTTCTGGCCCGGAGAGAGTAGCTCGGAGACCATCGTGATTCTCATCAAGAAGTTAATGGAGACTGAGACCTAGCTCGATCTCTGGAGAGAATCCGCTGGTCACGCTGCAGCCGATACTATCCTTCACCATATTCTCACATGGTACGAGAAGATCGACCTCAGCCTCCTTACACGCCGGTGCACCGGATCCAGATGGACCGATGATCCAGAGTGGGTAGCTCGGCGCCAGGCTTGTGCCTACAGCCTCGTCGAATATTCTCCTATCCATGACTGGGTTGAAGGACCGAGCTTCCTGGAATCCGCTGGGGACGAGCACATTGAGAACGTTGAAGATGGTTCGGATGAGGGCGGAGAAGATGATGCTTCAGATATTGAAGACAGCGACGACGATGCCGAACTTCCTCCTCCTGCTGCTCCTTAGTTCCAAAAAACTTGAAAATTTATCAGATCCCCGGTATGCCGGGTGCAATTGTATGCTGGATATGTGATATTTTTCTACTACATTTCTATGCCGGATTAACTTGGGCGTAGTCCCCGAGTTTCATTTTCTTGTTCGTCCAATTCTCTGGCTTGGTCTGTGTCTACCTTGATTCGGTTTTACGACTTACGAATCCGAGCTTCAAAAATTGTTTTAACAATACTTAGAAACTTTTAGGCTTAGCTCAAAATAATTCAGCATAATAACTTGAAAATAAATATAGGGTTAGTCCGAAAAACAAACGTTAGCTCGAATAAACTCGTTTCCTTAGTCGTTTTTCATGTGCTACACAATTCCAAACTTATTCTCTTGCTTGCCATGAAGCCAATTCTTGTTGGACAGCAGCAAGTCGAAGAGTTGGGTTTTTGGTTCTCACACATTACTAATCCGGGTTAAGTAGAACGACTTATTCTAGCTACCGCATAAGAAGTAACAACAAACATTATTAAGGCAGTCCCCGAGTTACTGCTCGAGGCGCTGCTATTTCATTGATAAGCTCATTGCCGACATACACACCGATATATGAGACGACTCGGATACATACACTTCTTAGCTAAGTGTAGAAGGGACGAAATAGTGCTACATTCCACGGTCGCTTAGATTCCTCTCCGGACCTGTCCGCCTTGTTCTTTTCTTGTGGCTTTGCATCTATAAGATAGTAAGAATCATTGTGCAATGCTTTGCTCACAATGAATGGCCCTTCCCATGGGGGGGGATAATTTATGCATTCCAGTAGTACGTTGTACCAACCGGAGCACCAGATCGCCTTCCCGAAAGACTCGGGGGCACACTTTCCGGCTATGATAGCGTCGGAGATTTTGCTGATATATGGCGGATCTGGACAATGCCAGTTCTCTCGCTTCTTCCAGCAGATCAACATCATTTTGCCGGGCTTCTTGCACTTCGGCTTCTGTGTATTGGGTGACCCTAGGCGAATCATGCTCTATGTCGGCTGGTAATACAGCTTCTGCCCCATATACCAAAAAAACGGCGTATAGCCTGTTGATCGATTCAGAGTTGTTCTTAAACTCCACAGTACCACTGGTAGCTCTTCTATCCAGCACCCCGCTGATCTTTGCAGCGGCTCAATGAGCCAGGGTTTTATCCCGGATAATACTAATCCGTTGGATCTTTCCACTTGTCCGTTCGATGCAGGGTGGGCTACCGAGGCGACATCGAGTCGGATCTTCTTGTCTCGGCAAAAGCGCACAAATGCTCCTTCCGCAAAATTTGTTCCATTATCAGTTATAATACTGTGTGGATAACCGTATCTCAAGATGATGTCTTTGAGAAATGTCACGGCCGTAGCTCCATCACATTTTATTATAGGTTTCACTTCAATCCATTTTGTAAACTTGTCCACCATGACCAAAATGTGTGTCATGTTTCCTCTTGCTGGTTTGAACGGGCCAACCATATCCAAGCACCATACAGCAAATGGCCACGTAATTGGTATGGTCTTGAGTTCCGACATAGGCATATGTGTCTTGGTGGCGTACCTTTGACAACCATTGCATTTTCTCACCAGATCTTCTTCTTGTTCTAAGGCACTTGGCCAGTAGAATCCATGCCGGAGCGCCTTTGCCACCAAGGCTCGGGATGAGGCATGATGCCCGCATTCTCCTTGGTATATATCTCGGTGGATGTCAAGTCCTTCTTCCGGGTCAACACATCGCTGGAGGACGTTGGTTACACTCTATTTGTATAGCTCGGAATTGATAATCGTGTATGCTTTTGCTGTCCTCTGAGTTTGCCTGGCTAACACCTCCTCAGCGGGTAATGTTCCGTCTTTCAGGAAATGGAATATAGGCAGTGCCCAAGCTGGTATCGCTCGTGGAGGGAACATCTCCTCATCAATTTCCATCTGATCCGCCGGCATCACTTCAGTTGGATCACGCTGAGCAGTCCCCGGGTCTAGCGAGGTAGTCCCCGGGTTTGCTGATGCAGTCCCCAGGTTTGCTAATGCAGTCCCTGGGTTTTGCGTACTACCTCCCGTGTCAATGTCCATGGGCTCAGCTCTGGATTCTGTATTTTCCGGGACATAGATCGAGTCGGTTCCTGGGGACGACCTGATAGATGGTTTTTTGAGGTGTTCCAATGCTACACCCGGTGGAATTTCCTGTCAGGTCGATCTGAGCTTCGACAGCATGTCGGCAGCCTCGTTTTCCACTCGGGGTACATGGTGAAATTCACATCCCTCGAAGTAACTAGATATCTTCTGCACGTGAAATTTTTATAGCGCCATGTTTGGATCCAGGGCATCCCACACTCCAGACACTTGCTGCACCACCAGATCCGAGTCGCCAAAGCATATTATCCGACGTATGCCAATCTCCTTTGCCACTTTGAGCCCATGCACAAGAGCCTCGTACTCAGCGACATTGTTCGATGCCGCGAAATGGATCTGCAATACGTATTTTAGCTGGTCCTTCTTTGGCGAGGAAAGCACAACCCCGACGCCTAATCCGGTTTTGGTTTTCGACCCGTCAAAGTGCATTCTCCAGTAGTTCAGATCTGGTGGCGGTGGTTCGTATTGTACCTCGGCTCAATCTACAAAAAAGTCCGCCACAGCCTGAGACTTGATCGCTTCTCTTCTGTCATATTGGGGCGCATAAGGGGCTAGCTCAATTGCCCATTTTGCAATTCTGCCACTCGCATCCTTGTTACCCATTATCTCGGATATGGGAGCTTCACATATTACTTTGATGGGGTGCTCCTCAAAGTAATGCTTTAACTTCTTTGCCGCCATATAGACACCATATGCCACCTTTTGAAAGTGCGGGTAGTTCTGTTTTGAGGCAGACAATACCTCGCTCAAGTAATATACTGGCCTCTGCACCGACTTACCCTCTTCATTGTGCTCCACTACAATCACTGCACTTACAACTCGGTTGGTTGCGGCTATGTAGAGCAACATTGGCTCCTTTGATAGTGGAGAGGCTAACACTGGTGTCGTGGCCAACATCTTTTTTAAGTGGGCAAAGGCTTCATCGGCCTGTGGCGTCCAAACGAATTTATTCGACTTTTTCATGAGTTGGTAGAGAGGCAGTGCCTTTTCTCCCAACCGACATACAAACTGACTCAACGATGCCAGGCATCCAGTGAACTTATGGACATCGTTAAGACACTTCGGCAGCTCCATTCATTCGATGGCTCGGATCTTAGTTGGATTAACTTCGATACCTCGGCTGGAGACGAGAAATCCGAGTAATTTTCCAGCCGGGACACCGAAGGTACGTTTTTCCGGGTTAAGCTTCATCCGGAACCTTCTCAAGTTCACGAATGTTTGCCTTATGTCGTCAAGGAGCGTTGTGCTTTCCTTGGTCTTGATAACCACATCATCCACGTATACTTGTACGTTTTGACCTATTTGGTCGTGCAAACATTTTTGCATACATCTTTGGTACGTTGCACCTGCATTACGTAAACCGAACGGCATAGTGCGATAGCAGTAAGCCCCGTACGGGGTAATAAACGCAGTCTTTATTTGATCATCCGGGTTCAGAGGTATCTGGTGGAAGCCAGAATATGCATCAATGAATGACAACAGTTCACATCCCGCGGTCGAGTCTATGACCTGATCTATCCTCGGCAGTGGAAATGGATCTTTTGGACACGCCTTTTTTAGGTTCGTGTAATCGATACACATTCGCCAAACCACTGCCATGTTCAGATCGTCCTTCTTCTTTTCTACCAGCACCGGATTAGAGAGCCAATCCGGATACATCACCTCCATGATAAATCCTGCTGCTAGTAACCGAGCTATCTCGTCTCCAATGACTTTTCTCCTATCCTCGGCGAAGCGGCGGAGAGGTTGCTTCACCGGCCTTGCTCTGGGTCTTACGTTCAAAGAGTGCTCGGCCAACTCCCTCGGAACACCTTGCAAGTCCTGTGTAGACCAAGCAAAAATATCCCAATTCTCATGGAGGAAGTTGACGAGCTCGCTTTCCAATTTGTCAGTTAACCCGGCACCAATTGTTACGGTGCGCTCCAGGAACATGTCATCAACTGGAACCTTCTTGGTGTCCTTTGCGGCTTGAAATGAAACACTGCCATGCGGGTTACTCAACGCCGGCATATATTGCTACGCGGACTGAGCTAATGCCGCCACCTCTTGGATTTTTCTTTTCTCTTGCGCAATCACGAGTGACTCGGCTAGGTTAGACCCGGCTGAAGCACACTCAATGGAACGTCGGAAATCTCCAGCAATGGTAATCACTCCATTTGGCCCGGGCAACTTCATCTTCAGATAACTGATGTGGCAGCTTGCCATGAACTTGTTCAATGCTGGTCTTCCGACTAACGCGTGATATGCACTTTCCAAGTTCACCACCTCAAACTCCAGATTCTCAGTTCGGCAGTTATCCCTTGTGCCGAATAGCACGTCGACCCGGACTTTGCCTATGGGCTCACAAGAAATGCCTAGTACAATGCCATGGAAAGTTGTTCTCGTAGCCTGGAGCATGTTCTCCGAGATGCCCAACTTGCGCATCATATCCGCATACATTATGTAAATGCTACTGCCATTATCAATCAGTACCTTGGGGAACCTCACATTGATGTTCGGTCCAATGAATGTCGGATCTAGCACTAGCGTATACGAACCTGGACTCGGCATAAGTTTAGGATGATCTTTGATGTTCCAGGTGATTTCCTGGTCCAACCAAGGCATGTACCTCGTCACTGCTGGCATAACCGCATTGACCTCCATATGTCGGCGCTGCAAGCTCTTTCTATCTGTTTCCTTAGTCGTGAACACACAATAACTCTGGTGATGCTCCCTGTACTCATTCCTTCCCTCGTTTCTGGGGTACCTCTGATCCGGTTGTTGCTGATTTTCCACCTGATGCACTGCATCCCTTCTCTCATTGTTGTCATACCTCGGCGGAGGGGGAGGCAACATTAGCTGTTGCGTGTTCGCCCCGGAGAGCAATTGCTGCCGAGGTAACTCCTGCCAAGGTTGATCATTTCGGGGTGCCTGAGCATTCCCCGAACCACCTTGTTCTATCTTACGCATCCACTCACATTGCCTCGTCGTGTAACCCGCCGGGCTATTCGGATTTGGCGTGTGAAACTTACACGGATGGTCTAACATCAACTCATAGGTATACCTCGGACGGTCTTTCTTTTCCTGCCACTGTCTCTTTTGCTCCGGAGTCCATGTTTTCTTGCCATCGTTTCTTGGAGTCCATTGCCCTCCCGTTTTCTGGCATTGGTTGCTCCCTGCTCCGGGTTGATCTTGATTCACAGCTGCAACTTGTTGCGAACCGTAGCGATGATCCGGTCTATCATCTCTTCTTTTTCCTCTGTAATCGTTCCTCCGAGATGACCCGGCTCCATCCCTCTGATAGTATTCCTCGTTCGACTCGTTTGACGCGATCCTAGGTTGAGTCGGATCACCCAAAGCATACGAATCTGCAATCCGGATCATCTTTGCCAACGTAATCGGCATCTTCCTTTGCAACTTCATCCACAACTCGCTGCCATATCTGCACCCTTGTGCAAACCATGCTATGGCTTGTGACTCTATGACACCCTCACACGAGTTTCTCACGGTACACCACCGGGTCAAGAATTCACGGTCCGTCTCATTATGTCTTTGCTTGCACATTGCTAGGGTCTGCGGCCTATTCGGCCTCTGATATGTACTTGAGAAGTTGCTGATAAACATTTCTTCAAAATCTATCCAGCAGTTGATGCTTCCGGGTGGTAAATTATTCAGCCATACTCTGGCCGGACCCTCCAACATCTGGGGTACGTATCGTACAGCCCATCTCAAGTTGCCAGTGGCAATTTTCACAGCCGTAGCATAGTTTATCAGCCAATCCTCCGGCTTGGTACTGCCGTCATACGTCTTCGTGCCTCTGGGCAGCTGGAAGTTGGGTACCGGTGGCTCTTTCATGATCCGGGGTCCAAAGCACGCTGGACCCGAGGGACCTTGACATTCGATCTGTTTCGACCTATACAGGCGATCCAGTTTCAACCTGGCGTCATCTGGCATTAAATCCCTGCTTCCCAATCTCGACCCTATCACATGATAGTTCGGTCTGGGGTACCTTGCGTTCACCATCTCCGAATCACCGTCGTTGTATCGGTTTTGCTCTTGTTGCGCGCCTTTCTGTTGCATACCTCGGTCGGCGCTTTGCTCTTGCCTTGGTATATTCCGCTGCTGCGGTAGTCCTGCTCCTGCGGAGTCTCACTGTCTGGCATTGCCATTGGCAGCGTTTTCTTGACCGGCATTGCCTTGGTCGTGGTTACCTCGGCCAGCTTCACCTCGGCTCACACTCCGTCGATCATCATCTTTCCGCGTCTCTTTTTCTTTTCCCACACGCGTCGGGTCGTACGGGACGATCTGTTTATTTCGTCTGGCCGAGGTTACTACCTCTTCTCTCCTCGGACCACCATGAGGTGACGATGCGGCTCCAGCGGATTTCTCCGGGTTACCCATCATCGAATGGACGATTTTGGAAGCTCCATCTCTCTCCGGGTTAGCTCTCAGTAGCTCTTCATTCTGTCTGTTCGCGATCCGAACCAGCTCGTTAACCCTATCTTGTTGTCTCTGACGGGCCTCACCCGTCAGACCCTCTAACTCGGACGCAGCCGCATCTGCTGCTCTGAGGTTCTTCGCTGGGGTACTATACTTCGGCAACCCCACAGACAGATAGTTTTCCGACCCTTCTGCTCCATCATCACCTTCTCTGTTTAGCTCGCTTATGAGATTTCTCCCTTTTACTTTTACCGTATCAACTTTGTTTGCCTTTGCATACTCACGCAGCGTCATGTTCAGCGACTGCTGAGCCGCGGCTATTTTCTTTGCGCCCTCTAGTATCTTTTGCCTAGTTTCCTCTAGCTCGGCCTGTGCCTGAGCCGGATCTACCACTGCTGCTACCGGGTTAGCCAAGCTATCCATAGCTTCTCTCAGTACGTTCTCAGGCCTCTCTAGTGGAGGTCCTCTACCTTTCCTCGGTGCCTTAGGTGTTACCTCCGGGTCCGGTGTTGGATCCTTGCTTGCGCCTGCACCTGGCGCAGTCATCATCACCTCCGAATGGTCCGGGGAGCGAGCGATACGCGCCCCGCGAGCCATAGTGAGGGGTGGTTCCCCCGCATCGACGACACGGCGCGGATGAACGCATGATACGTCCACCGCAACGTAGACCTTGTGCGCACCGAGCTTGACAAAGAGGCCGTTGCGCAGAAGTGGGCGCGTGCCGAAGCAGCCAGCGTTGTCGCTGACGAAGTCCAGCGCTCCAAAGCGCTGAACGAGCCCGGAGACAACGCGTTCGCCAACGCCGATGATGTTTCCCGTCCGGATCTTCACCCCTGCTAGCGCCGCTAGCCCCACGGTGGGTGCCAACTGTCGTGGTGGTGTCACGAAAGATGCCATGGATAGGCTAAAGGTGGGGACTAATACACGCTAGGGGAATCCAGGGAGGGATAGTGGAGTGATTCTCCACACAGAAGTTTGTATTGATTTCCTCCGCAGATTACAAGTGCTCCTAGAGCTGAATTGGCGAGAGGAGGAAAAAGGAGCTCTCTTACTCTTGCCTATAGTTCACCCCTAGAATCTTAACCAAAACCCTATGACCTCAAAGAACTCATCCCCCTCTATTGAAACCCTAGCCCCCCTTATATAGAGGAGGCTCGGTCCCTGCCTAGGGCATACGTGGAGGCATATTCCTGAGAATATGCCCCCTCCCAAAGTGGTAACCCGACCGGGGTGCTTTTCCCCCGCGTCATACATGCTTTAGCGACGTAAGCCTCTGCGGTGCCCGCGTCAGCCGACATGGGCGTCGTCACCCTTGTCGGCCATGATACGGTGGTCCTGCCCTTGCTTTCTTCGCTCATGCGGTGCGTACCGGACCTTCTTTTTGACCAGAGAGATTCCTTCCTTCTCCCAGAAGCTAAGCGGGGACCCGGATCATAGTAGATCCGGCCACACCTGTTCCTGCATAAAAGTTAGACAAGCACTTCCGACTCACTCCTTAAGTCGGATGAGACAATGTTAGGCGACCCCCCCCCTGGTCCGGGTTACTCCGTGATCCGGCCTGCCTTGAGGTGACCCGGCCAGCATCTGCTTTGACCCTGCCGAACCTCGGCTAACTTGGCCCTTATACCCCGGAGTGACCCTACCCGGGGGTATCCCCCCAACATACGATGAGAACTACACGCCAAGATATATCTACTAGGTACAGAGCAACGGGTGGACATACATCCATCAAGAACTTACCATCGAAGACAATGAGTTTTGTTAACGAGTAGGAACTCGTGGTTGATATAGTCGTACACTTGCCGATCTCAAAATCGTGTGGAAGTCTGAGCGCCGCAAATCAGCAGCGCATCCGTACTCGCACACATGTTCAAGCCACCGGACAACCTCCACCTCCTTGCTCCAGCGATCCAGCGGAAGCAACAACTCCTTCCAGACGAAATGCCACCGGGAACATGTATCTCGCTAATCCGAGACCATGGGGGAATAATTCTATAGGGGGAGAGAGATCCTTCACGAGGAGGTGTGAGGAAGGAGGAAGAGGGGGGCCTTTTATAGGAGGAGGGAGGTGCCCCTCCCCATGGTCGGTGCCTCATGGGGGGTGACCCCTCACCTCCCCCATTCATGTGGTGGTAACCCCTCCACATTAAAATGCCTCTTCACATTCCCCTTTAAAGTCCCCACTTTAAATGCATTAAAAATCTCTAAGTTTAATGCTCTCTCTCATTTAATAAAACTCTTTTATTATTTTTATTCAGAATTTTGTTAATTACTTTAATTAACAAACATTCACATATAACCCCTTGCAATATTTCAATATCACATGCAGAACCACTTTCTGCAATTTCACCCGAAACAATTTCCGGTTTCTATCGAAACAATTCCTGCGCTTTGCAATTCTTTCGTCTGAAACATATGTGCTCCAAAATGGTGTCCGGTAACTCTTAAGTGTGTCACCCTATGGCTCGCGAATAATGCAGACATGATTGAGACTCCTCTCAGATCAATAATCAGAAGCTGGAGATCCATATTGACTCCTGCATATTCAACGATGACTTCTGTGATCGTGAGAACCTTTAGCGCTTGTAATTTAATCCCTTTGTCTCATGATATAATACATGTCCGAGATTCGATCATCGGTATCCAAATACCTAGTTTGATCTTGTTACCGACATGCACTCTTTTCTCGTTCCCGTGATATAACATTCTAGTGATCACATCACTTGCTTGCAAGCTATCTTAATGTGATATCACCGAGAGGGTCTAGAGTATATCTATCCGTCATCGGGATTTAAAAATTCCACTCTTGATCCATGAGCCTCAACATAACACTTTCGTAGCACTAAACCCATCTTTATAGTCACCCTGTTACGGTGTGACATTTGATGTTATCAAGATACTCTTCAGGTGTTAGCAATTAACATGATCTCATGGTCTAAGGATAAAGATTACTTCGTATGATGTTATAGCAATATAAACATAATGACTTGATCGTAATGCTATACTTCGGATGAATGTTCATCACATCATTTCACAAATGTTGTGACCTTGTTATTAACAACATCCAATGTCCATGATCAGGAAACCTTGATCATCTTGTTAATCAACAAGCTAGTCTATAAGAGAGGCATAACTAGGAACCCTTTTTGTTTATTAAACACACATGTATTGATGTTTCCGATCAATACAATTATAGCATGAAAAATAAACATCTATCATATATAAGGAATACATAATAACAACTTTATTATTGCCTCTCAGGGCATATTTCCTTCACAAAGCTTGCGGTGCAACTTGCCTCAAAATCTTCGGAGACTCCAACCTTGTGGCACAGCAGGCAATGAACAAATGTGATGCTGTCAGTGAAAATATGGTCGCTTATCGCGACTTATACGACATCATGGAGGCTCAATTTGTTGGGTGTGAAGTATCACATATAGGAAGAGCACAAAATGAGGAAGCCTACAATCTAGCAAACATCGGATCATTATGTTTACCAATACCATCAAGAGTTCTTTGGGAAGAAATAGTGGAGCAATCAATCAAAGCGAAAAGAGTATCGGAAGTCATAGCACCAAAAACAGGGAAAAAGAAGCATCCGCAAAAAGAATCGGGGGCTCCTTCATAAACCAAAAACATAGAAGAGTCCATCGAAGAAATAGAACAAGAAATCAAAGAGATCATGCTAATTGAACCAGCCTGGATGCAGCCGTATATAGCATATATGATTAAGGGAGACCTACCAGAAGATGTGATCAAAGCTCGGCGAATCACCCGACGATCGAAGGCTTTCAGGATAATTAAAGGAGAACTATATAAAAGAAGTATTTTGGTGTGCTGCAACATTGCGTAACACCCAAAGAAGGAAAAATTATACTAAAAGATATACATGAAGGCGTCTGTGGTCACCATTCTAGTAGCCGAGCAATTGCTGCAAAAGCATTCAGGACATGATTTTATTGGCTCACTGCAGTACAAGATGCAAAAGACATTGTCAGAACATGTGAAGCATGTCAACGATTCGCAACAAAGCCTGGCGCACCAGCCGCTGAGCTAAATCCCATACCTTTGACTTGGCCTTTCGCTTAGTGGGGACTCGACATGATGGGAAAACTTCACAAATCATCTCCAGGAGGACATGTCTTTCTGTTAGTAGCAGTTGACAAATTTACTAAATGGATTGAAGCAATGCCTGTCACCACCCAAGATAGAACTTCGGCTGTGAATTTTATCAAATCCATATTATTCCGGTTTGGCGTACCAAATAGCATCATCACGGATAATGGGACCAACTTCACTTCCAATGAGTTCAAGGAGTACTGCCAGGAGATGAGCATCAAAATAAGCTACGCCTCGGTAGCTCACCCGCAAACAAATGGATAGGTTGAAAAAGCCAACAGACTAGTTACCGCTGGACTCAAAAAGAGACTACTGGCACCACTTAACAGAGCAAAAGGAGCATGGGTGGATGAATTGTCATCCGTATTATGGAGTTTACGTACAACTTCAAATAATTCAACACAAGAGACGCCTTTCTTTTTGGTCCACGGTGCGGAAGCTGTGCTTCCAGTTGAAGTATCACATGAATCCCCAAGAGTAGCTGCATATAATAAAGAGGAATCAAGAGAAGCACTTGAAGATGATGTGGATGCACTTGATGAAGCTCGAGACGAAGCCCTCCAAAGAGCAACTATGTACTAGCAAAACCTGCACAATTACCATAGCAGAAGACTACGTCCTAGGTCCTTCGTAGTAGAGGACCTAGTTCTTCGCCTCAAGCAAGATGGCCACAAGAAGCTAGAATCGCCATGGGAAGGACCATACATCATCACATAAGTTATTCCCGGAGGAGCATATTGACTACAAGACAAGAAGAAAGGAGTAAATTATTCAAATCCATGGAACGTAGCACAGCTACGACGCTTTTACGCATAAGATTAATTGCAAAAGTAATAAGAGTTACAGTTCGGCTTATTAAGCCAATATGTCCAGGAGAAAAAGGCTAAAAAAGCCATCTACTCAAACAATAATGTACCGTCGATTTTTCGCCTTGTATATAAAGAGAAGTTATTTGTATCTTAATCTTCTTTTTCAAAAGATCAATGCTAACAACAATTATGAGCCTACGTCCAGATACAGGCATCCGAACATAGCCTCGGGGGCTACTCCCATCAGGAGCGCTAATGTGCACCGGATAGAAATACTGTTGTGTATAAAGTGCATTGATAAATTACAAAAACCTTTTGAGTTTTACACTAGTGTATCCTCAAAAAGGTGTGACTCCCATCGGGAGATAGTATAAAAAATAAAAAACATCAGATATAATCAGAAATATTAGCGGTCCAGCAGGCCAACTGCCAAAAAAGCCAAAAACCTCGGATCACGCTCAGACGCGAGAAAAAAATCCGAATGTCGTGTTTAGAAACACGAAGGTAAGACCCTAGAATTCGTCCTGTGTGGCCTGGTAATCGCACAAGAATGCGCTCTGCCAATAAAAATCCGTATCAACGATACGATGCAAAATCCCTACGGGCCCGTTGGGTACCCGATAAAAAATAGAAAACTGGAATTCAGTATTCGGTAAGACCTCAGCGGCTCGAACTGGATTACGCCAGCAACAAATTCCAGATTCAAGCCTGGGGACTTGAGTTTGATGTAGGACAACCTTTTTTTTTGCCTAGGAGCAATTAACTAATTCTCGATCCGTCGGAAGCATCAGACTTATTGTACCAAAATCCCTATAGAAAACAAAATCAAACAGACTGAGAAAAAGAAGAAAGAAAACTCTAAGACTCAACTTGAAAACTACGGATTCAGGTAGAGTCTCGGGGCTACTGACATGGGTATGATTACTCGGATACTCATTATTTGCTACCCTACATTGGGTAAAAGGCCTACAGCCCATAGAGATTTCAGATAAAAGCCCAAGGAAGCAACCGATAGAGACTCTTTGTTGTATTAGGAAAAAAACCATGAATCGATATTATGTTGGTATTGTAATCACACGTGTATGAAACCTATCCGCATATAGCTTTGAGACCCTTCCTATTATATATAGGGCGGGAGAACCCCAAGTGAGGGTACCGAAATCTAGAGGACAACTTATAATAGAGTGTTTCCCCAATATTCAGGCGACTTTGTCTTTATTGTTTTCCTGACATCCGACGAAATCCCCAACGTTCTCTTTTGGGCGAAACCCCAAGTCCATCATCATGGGCATTGCCGAGGTTACCCCTCGTCAGTGGTGCTCCCTGTATTCGTTCCTCTCGTCATTGCTGGGGTACCTCTGGTTCTGCTATTGCTACTATTGATTATCCACTTGACGCATTGCATCCCTTCTTTCTTGATTTTCATACCTCGGTGGAGGCGGAGGTAGCATTAGCTGCTATCCATTTGCCCTAGTGAGTTATGGTTGCCAAGGTATGTCATTTCGAGGTGTGTCTTGCCGAGGTGCCTGAGCATTCCCCGAACTGCCCTACTCTATATTTTTCATCCATTCACATTGCCGGGTTGTGTGGTTCGCCGGATTACTCGGATTTAGCATATGGAACTTGCATGGCTGGTCTAACATTGACTTATAAGTGTATCTTGGCCTATATTTTCTCTCCTACCACTATTTCTTCTGCTCCGGAGTCCAAGGCTTCTTGACTTCACCCTTTTGCTACCACTATTGTCCACCAATTTTCTGACGCTGGTTTGTACCGTCATTGGAGTGATCTTTATCCATCGCAGCAACTTGTTGTGAGCTGTACTGGTAATTTGTCCTATCATCTCTCCTCTTACCCCGAAAGTCATTGCGCCACGATACTCTAGCACTTTCCCTAGGGTAATACTCATCATTGGACTCATTCGACATCATCCGAGGTTGGGTTAAATCACCCAAAGCATACGAATCTGCAATTCGGATCGTCTCAGCCAACATAGTTGGCATATCTCTCTACAACCTTTGCCATAGCATACTTGCATCCCTACATCCTTGGGCGAACCACGCAATAGCTTGTGACTCAATCACCCCTTCACATGAGTTGTGGACATTGCACTAGCGAGTCAAGAACTCCCGGCCAGTCTCATTCGGCCTCTGTTTGCACAATGCCAGAGTCTGTGGACTATTCGTCCTCTTGTAGGTGCTCGAGAAGTTATTGACAAATGCTTCCTCAAAATCAATCTAGCTGTTGATACTTTCAGCTGGCAAGTTGTTCAACCAGACCCTTGCAGGCACTTCCAACATCTATGACACATATCTAACCGCCCATCTTCGATTATCCGTGGCAATGTGTACTGCTGTAGCATAATCAATGAGCCAATCCTCTGGCTTCATGCTGCCGTCATATGTCTTAGTTCCTCTAGCTAACTGGAAGTTTGCCACATGTGGTTCTCTCATAATCCGAGGTCCAAAGCATGCCGGACCCAGTGGGCCCTATAGCTCAATCATTTCCGACCTGTGGATCCGGTCCAATTTCAACCTGGCATCATCCGGCTGTAAGTTTTTGTTCCCCCGCCTCGATCCAATCACATGGTGATCCGATCTAGGAAATCCGGCATCAGCCATCACTGAATAACCATTATTGTATCTATCCTAACCCGGACGAGCATACTATTGCTGCATTGCCGGACTAGCATTTCTCTCTAGCCGAGGTTCACATTTTTGTTGCTGTTGCCGAGGTGGGTTTTGCCCTGCTCCCTCTGAGTTACGCTGGCCGGCATTGCCATTCCCAGCATTTCTTTGACCGGCATTGCCTTGGTCATGGTTACCTCGGCCAGCTTCACCTCGGCTGGCACTGTGACGATCCTCGTCAAACTGCACCGCTTTGCCTTTTCCCTTGCCGGATCATACAGTACCATTTGCTTGTTCCTCCTAGCCGAGGTTACCACTTCTTCTCTTCTGAGATGACTATGTGGAGATGATGCTGCTTCGGCGGATTTTGCCGGGTTATTCCTTGCCAAATGAACTACCCGCGAAGCTCCTGGTACTACCGAGTTTTCCTTGTTTATTTCCTCATTCTGCTGGCATGCTACCCTCAGCAGATGGTTAACTCTCTCATGTTGTGTTTCTTGGGCGTCCCCGGTCAGACCGTCTAACTCGGATGCCGCTGCGTCGTTAGCCCTGAGGTTTTTCGCCGGGGCGCTATACCTCTCCAGTCCTGCTGTCACTAAGGTAGTTGTATGACCCGGCTTAGGCACATACTCCCTGTCTATCTCAGTGATCAAGTTTTTACCTCTAAACTTTACCCCATCCATCCGAGTTGGGCTAAGCCGGTTTGCCTTTGCGTACTCGCGTAGAGTGATGTTCAGTGACTGCTGCAGATCAACTACCTTCTTTGCCCTAGCTAACATTTTTAGCCTAGTCTCTTCCAGTTCGGCCTGTGCTTGAGCCGGATCTACCACGGGTGCTATGAGTGTTGCTAAGCTATCTATTGCCTGCTGTAGTATATTTTCAGGTCTCTCTAGAAGAGGGAATCTAGACCTTGTTACCTTTGGCGTAGCGTCCGGATCTGGAACCGGATCCTTACTTGCTCCTGCATCTGGCGTTGTCATCATGACCTCGACGCTATTAGCGGGGTGAGTGATACACACACCGCGAGCTGCGCTGAGAGGTGGTTCGCCTCCCTCGACGACATGCTGCGGGTGAACGCAGGAGTCGTCGACGCCGACATATATCTTGTGGGCGCCAAGGTTGATGAAGAGGCCGTTGCGCGGTGGAGGGCACTTGCCGAAGCTACCAATGTTGTCGCTAACGTAGTACAACGCTCCAAAGCGCTAAACGAGCCCGGAGACGATGCTTTCGCCGGTGTTGATGAAGTTTTTCGCCCAGATTTTTACTCCTGCTAGCGCCGCTAGCCCCACAGCGGGCGCCAACTGTCGTGGTGGTGGCACGACATATGCCATGTATAGGCTAAGAGTGGGGCAAATGTGCACTAGAGGAATCCAGGGAGGGATAGTGTGGTGATTCCACACACAGAAGCTTGCATTTTCTCTCAATCATGGTGGATTATAAGGGCTCCTCGAGCTGTTCGTGGGAAGGAGACTGATGCTCTTACTACCCACACACTACACTCTAGGGTTCTCCCTTAGTAAAAATGGCTGACCTTCTCTATGGAGATCCTGCCCCTTCTTATATAGCGGGGAGCTAGGTTACAAGTTAGGGTATACGTGGAGCCATATTCTTCGAATATGCTCCTCGGTAAAGCAAGATGCTTATTTATCTCTTTAACAGGCTGGTCCGGACTCAGGGCGTAAGCTTCTCTGAGCCCCACTGCGGCGCGGCGTCAGCCGACATAGGCTACGTCACCCTTGTCGGCCACTTCCCGCTGGTCTTCCTCTCAGTCTACTTCGCTCACGCTACAGTGGAAAGATGCCACCTTTTGACCAGCGAGATCCCTTCCTTCTCTTGTAAGCCATGTTGTAATCCGGCTCATGCCTGGTTAACTCGGCCCCGTGGGTACATGCAAACAAGATAAACTGAGATGGCCGACATATGCTTTATGTCGGCCGGGTTAACGTTAGTTGAATATCCACCGGGCCGGGTCTTCCCGTAAGTTGGGCAGTCATGAGGTAACTCGGCCAGCTTCTGCTTTGGCCTTGCCGTACCTCGGCTATTATGGCCATTATACCCCGGCGTGACCCTACCCGGGGTTATCCTCCAACACGCCATCGTGGGCTACATTCATCACTATGGGTCATGAGATCCGAGACCCAGTAGTGCATCAACAACTGCACGATGATTTGGTTGAGAAGAATAGAGATAGGCCTTTTTCTGGCGCAGAAGAATAGAGATGACAGAGGCCCACAAGGCCCAAACATCAGTAATGGATACGATAAACGGATAAAGGCATCGAGCGTGAGACTGAGAGGCTAGCCCGCACTCTCTGACTGCACAGACATGGCCTCTCCAATGGCGTCCCTCTCGCTCCTCTCCGGGAGGATCTCGGCGGTGGCTATCGGCGGCGGTCTCCGCCCTCGCAAGGCGGCCCCTATGGGAACCTCCGCCTCCCCATTTCTCCGGAGCTCATTCGTCTCGTCCTCCTCCACCTCCGCCTCCTCCGCCTCCACCTCGTCGCTCTCGGCTGTGGTCTCGGCGTCGCTAGCCTTCACGTCCGCCTCATCGTTCGCCGGTGAGAGAAGCTCCTCCTCAAATTTGTTTTATTTACCGGTCCTGTTGCGCTAGTTCTGTTGTGTTAGGGGAGTGGAAGGTGAAATTACCTGCAATAGAATTGATGGGTTTGAACAGTGAAAGTGCGAAATGGTGGCTGTTGAGCTGTTGTATAATGCCATGATGATGCAATGTTGATCTGAGCCTTTTCTGTCACGAAATCTACAAATTCAGTCACACAAAGAAAGCGAAACATTTCGAAGAGGGAGACAGCCTGTTTGGTTGCTTCACAACGACACAACCCCATTTGATACTTGTTGTGTTAATCCAAAACAGTAAACAGAAGAAATTAGGCGCTTCGATTTTGGTTTAATGTTTCAGGAAAATAGCCCAAAACAGGTGTCTGAAAAATCTTAAATCTATTCAGTACATTGTCTACAAAATCTTAACATCCATCATTGATGGACCTGTTGGTTGATGTACATGGTGTGGTAAAAACTACAGTGTCCTGCCCTAGAGGATGAGCACTATGTAATTGATATTCGTATTTCATATATTAGTTTGAGTGAATGCAAATTACAGAATTAGGAAAATGTGCACAGCTGAAGGTTTATGTTTGTCCACCATGTCCTGCAACTTCCACTAGTTCAGGCACACCTGAATTCCAGAGCCCAAAACCCTGATTCACATAGACATTGCGAAATCTGACAAAACGGCTAGATGTAACTGGTATGCTTGTCTTATTTCTAGAACTCAGTTTGTAGGGAGCAACTGGAGTAGTATATGTTTCAGAGCTAGAGGGCTTTAAGCGCTTAATCGTACAAATGAAAATCTTACAGAATATTTATTTATAACAGTGGTTCATGTAGACGAAGCAACTCCTTCATGGCTGAACAATGGTCTAATATAATGAAATGGATCGTCTAACAGAGTTGAAAAAAATGAACGGACAACTTCAAGAATCTAAAGTCAAACTTTGATACCAGCTTAATCTGAACTAATCTATCTACCATCTATAAGTGACACAATCTGCTTGAAAAACCAGCAAATGTCTGAACATGTTTGTTCTAAAATCATCACATGTCCGAGTATGTTTGCAGAATTTGTTCTAAACTTCTGTTTAGCAAATTCCTTATTGCATATACAACTGTATTGTGGAGAAGATCAAGAACACTCTCACTGAGTGGAGGCAGTGTGAGCAGTGGATTACGAGAGAAATCACTACTGCTTAGTTATATTATATGGTGTTAAGCTTCCCTTTTGATATGTTAGCGCGTCTGTCACAGTCAAGTGGAGGTTTTCTGTCTTTGTATGTAAACAACCTCTTCCCCTTCTTAATACAAAGACCTGACGCGCGTTCAATAACGAAAAATTTATGTGTCAAATTCTAGTGTCGTCTACCTAGAAGTCTAGAACTGGCACAGTATTATGATATTTGAACTGTACGTATGTCATGTATGTCAGGTTCATCTTTGGGAATTGAGTTCAGCTACAGCAGATCAACAACACGACGACCCCGTGGTCTGCAGATTAGGGCCGGAAAGGCTGCCCTCTGTCTAACCAAGAGGTCAAGATCTAGGAAGTCACTTGCCCGAGTGCATGGATTCAGGAGGCGGATGCGGACTACTGCTGGAAGAAAGGTCCTGAAGCGTAGACGGGCCAGAGGAAGGAAGATTCTATGCACGAAGACAAACTCACCAACTGGGACAAAGTTCTGATTGCACTGCAATTGGATGTGTTCTTTATCCCAGCTGTAAGTTTTACTCGTTTGTGTCCCATATTCCCAGCCATGTTCATTTGTAAGACTGTAACAATTGATGCACATCATTTCCCTGCTCTGGTTAATAACTTGATATCTGAATTACATTCTCAACACCTGTACCCTTCCGGTTATGCAGTCTTCAGTACTACTATGTTGTTTTGTGGATCATATCATTTTGAGCGCTGCATTGTATAACTTTGTAGGACCCAGTTTGTATACATCATCCAAGTATTTTTGTGCTTTAGAACAAATTGGTGACCTACACCTTAACAGTTTTGGGAACACTTAGCATCTTTGGGTGAACACTTCAGGCAGTCGGTAGAATACATTCATCATCTATGCTAGCCTATATAGGACGACCTCACTGTTAGTAATTTTGTTGAGTGCCTGAATCAATGATGCCTCAAAACAAGCTAGAATTGAACCTGAATATGTAGAACTCAAACCAGAAAGCATAAGAGAGGAGCAACCAGTAGGCAACGTAAACATGCCTAGCAGCCTAGTGCTCCCTCTTTTTCACTTGCATCTGCAAGCCACCCTCCATCCGTAAGGTCACGGAGAACACAAGTCCTGGCTGCCCCTCGCCTCCCACAAACTGGAAGCTGAACCTTTCCAACACGCACGCAGCGATGGACTTCATTTGTATGTAAGCCATCTCCTTGCCGAGGCACATCCTCGGCCCAGCATGGAAGATGGGGTACTTGAACGAGCTCTCCGGTCGGAACAGACCCTCTTCGTCGAGCCACCGTTCCGGTCGGTACTCCGTGCAGTCGTATCCCCATATTTCCTCTAACCTTGCCATGGCGTAAGCATTGTAGGAGACCTGCCAACCTTTGCCCACAAATGTGCCATCAGGCAGGATGTCATCGTGCTGGCAGCGACGCGAGTCCATGGCCACGGGTGGGTATAGCCGCATAGACTCCGTGATTGCCGCGTGCAGGTACTGCATCTCGCGCAGCTCGTCGAAGCTGAAGGTCGCATCCGTGCTCCCGCTGGACGCCCGCACTGCGGCTACCTCGCGCACGATCTTCTCCTCCACCTCAGGGTGGTTTGACAGGAGCCAGAAGAACCAGGTGAGCGCTGACGAGGTCGTGTCCCGTCCAGCTAGGATGAAGTTGGTGACCACGTCACGAAGGCTCTCATCGCTGTGCTCGCCACTGGACACAAAACGCGACAGGAAGTCATCCTTGCGCGCCAACCCAGCTTCTCCCCTCTCGCTCCGCTCACGAACAATCCTGTCGACGTAGCCGTGGATCGTGGCAAGTGTCTTGTTCATCCGCCTCTCTGGTTCCATGTTGAGTAGCTTCTTGATCCGCCATGCCCACTTGACCGGGGGCATGAACCGCGCCATGACGATGATCTGTGCATCGTTCAAGGCGTGCATGAACTCTGCACGCCCATTCACCCCCAAGCCCTCCTCAGTGAGGCACGCCGGGTCCTCGTCGAAGGCGATGCAGCAGATGTTATCGAACGCGAAGCGCTCGAGAACATCCTGCACGTCCAGCGTCAGGCCATGTAGCTCCGCCCGGGAGAGCAGTGGCAGCAACCGCTCCACGACTTCAAACCGGACAGTGCTGACCACGAAGTTCCTCAGTGAGCGCTTGCTGAACTCGTAGCTGGAGGCCTTGCGCTGCCAAAGCCAATGGTCGCCATCGGAGTTGAAGATGCCGTGGCCAAAGAAATCCTCCATGACAGACGCTACGAACTCACCCTTGGGGTAGTTATGGAAGTTGGTCTTCAGGAAGTATTCCACATTGGCCGGGTTCGCCGTGATGGCGCCGGCCATGAGGCCGAGGCCCTTGAAGTTGAAGAACATGGTGTGCGTGGGGCAACGACTCACAACGCCGGTCGACCACTCGACGAGGCGGTGCTGGTTCTTGATGAAGTGTGGGAGCGTGCCGATGATGGGATAAGCCTTGAGGCCATCGGCGCGAGGTTGCTTCCTGGTGGTTCGGCATAGACAAAGGAAGCAGAGTAGATGTAGGAGCAGAAGGGCCAGCGTCAAGGAGAGCTCCATGGTGATCGGGGTCTCAGACTTGCCAGGTCCAAACTGTATCTGTATGAGTGAGTTGGATGCTTGGCAGTTAGCAAGGCAAGAGGGAATGCAGGATTCTCAAGTAGAGTTGTTGCATCTTTGATGCTATATAACCATTCTTCTCTCTGATTTATCTGATGTCGATCCTTAAGCAAACTATGTAAGCAACCGGACCGTCAGCTAAAACATAACCATAAAAATCACTTGAGCACAACTGAACCATGGAAAAACACTAGTAAAGCAACACAGTTTAATACCAGTTCGCAGTTCCTGCTGAAAGGAAAGAGGCTTATATTTCGTTACTCTTGAATAGTTAATGCTACTTCAGCGTTGATGTGCTACCATCCAAGTGCAAGAAAAGTATTTGGCATTTACTAGTTGTGCCTGAAGCATGTATTTTGTAATTTCACACTATATGGTTCGATTCATACAGGGATGAAAGGGCAAAAAATCGATTTGGATCCTGGGCTACATGGTGCCCTTTATTTTTTGCACTTTTGAAAACTTGATTTCAAAATATCAAAATATTATGAAAAAAAATTCTAGACGTCGATAACAATGTACTCTATCTCACCCAGAAATACTTTGTATTATGGGCTCAACAAAAATGACAAAATTTGACAGATTTTGGTGTTTTGAAATCTGACACTGTTCACTACTCTAGATGTCAGATTTTGACATTTTTGTACAGCCAAAAATACTGGGTGTTTCGAGTTGAGACTTTGTGTGTTGGATAGAACATATTATTTCCTACACTCAGAATTTTTGGTCGGATTCTTTTTGAAATTTCAAACTGACATTTTCGAACGGTTCAAAGAAGGGGATCCATGTAGCTCGGTTCCAAGTATCCGCACTCGATGAAAGGAAATTTCTGTACTATCATTTTTGTTACTACAACTAGTTAATACTGGTACTAGTAAACTTTAGTAAAAATATGTTTGCATGTCCATTCCACATCAGATGGCAGTTGGGCTAATCCTTGTAGGCAATAATGAAGAGCTGAGAGACAATAGTTCAAATGTCAGGCCTGGAATTGCTCCACGCAGATCATCATCCTCGGCCGATTCCTCTTTCCGTTGTAAGGGAGTCTGTCTCCAGCATCCACACGAGAAGCTCGTGAGTCGTGACAAGTTAGCTAGTTTGGGGTGTACGTGTGGTACACTGAAACCAGGAGTCACGCTATAGCAATGAGCAATCTTCTGATGCTCCGCTGTTGTGTGCTATTCTGAACCCAACCCGATATTTCACGTGCGGCGTGTGGCACCTTCTCCCACTACTAGTTAGCTTTGCTTCTCCACTGCTGAGGCTGCTTTGTCCACGGAAGTACGAAATAACAGTTCATCAGCAAGCCAATGATCAAACTAGGTGGTTGAGGAAACAAAGATAATGATAAGAAGTGCATGTTCCCTTCCCTTCCCAATTGGCGTAGCGTATCAGACTCGGTAGGCCATTTGGAGAAGACAGGCGAGCTAGTACTAGATTTGTTTCTACCTTTCCAGTAAGTGATGTATCGATCTGCATCAACTAATGCTCTCAAAATTATTGTGTCCGTACTGTATTAAACCTTTCTACTCCCTCCGTCCCAAAATAACTGATTTGCATTTATCTAGATTCGGATGTATCTTACACTAAAATAAGACTAGATACATCCGAATCTAGACAAACTCACGTCACTTATTTTGGGACGGAGGGAGTATTTGGGTTCATCCGTCCAAAGTTGACGTGTGTGGTGGCTAGTTTGGCAAGGGCTAACGTAGTACTCGTGCAAACAGCCCCTGATGATCACTACTTTGATGCACGGTAGTCTGGGGTGAAGTTGGAGTCACTGGATGAAGAACATAAAGCGCTTCAAAACTCAACTACCTGACAAGACGGTAGAGACGTTGGCTGTTCTTTTCGAGCTTAATATTCGCAGCACGACCGCTGTGGACGAGGCCCTGATTGCCATGGGAGGTCCAAGTGGAGCCGAGGTTAAAGCAAGAGGTGTGCGCCTAGCTCACAAGTCCGTTTCCGCTGTCATCTTCCTGCGTCTGTTAGCTCCGCGTTACCTTTGGGTTGAACTCCTTCAGTCGTTTGTCTTTGTTCTGTAGTCTGGTTGTGCTTCGCCTTCGTAAGGATACGATCTCAATGATCTGTCCAAACCTAAACATCATGGATTGGAATGTCCGGGGCCTCAACGGCCAAGAACGCAAAGATATCGTCCACGCCTTCCTCGCAGACATCCCGTGTCAAATTGCTTGCATCCAAGAAACCAAACTGGATTTCATCGACCATCAAATGTCAGCTTACATTGGTGGCTTCAGGCTTAGGTCTTTCGCCCATAGACCGGCCATCGGCACTCGGGGAGGCATCCTCCTTCTCTGGGATGAAGATTATGTCTCCATGACCAATATTCACAACGGCAACCACCTGATCTCCGCTGAGGTTACCATCTGGTCTTGCGGCACTACTTTCAAACTTACCACGGTCTATGGACCTAGCACAGATGCTGACAAGGGGGCCTTTCTGGCTGAAATCATCGCCATATCCCCCGCTGATGATCAGAAGTGGCTCATTATCGGGGATTTCAATCTCATTTATCAAGCGGAGGTTAAAACAATGACAACCTGAACTTCCGTCTTATGGGTCAATTTAGGCGCACTCTTACCACCTGTCAACTCAAAGAGATCAAGCTTCAAAACAGAAAGTTTACGTGGAGCAACGAGAGGGAGTCTCCCACCCTTGTAAGATTGGACCGCGCCTTCTGCAACTCTAGCTGGGATTTGGCGTTCGACAACCATGTCCTTCATGCTTTCTCGTCCTCCCTCTCAGATCACTGCCTCCTCCTACTCTCCAACCAAAGTGGTCCTCGCAAGCTGCCTTCTTTCCGCTTTGAATCCTTCTGGACTAAGCTGCCTGAATTCCAAGATAAGATCTCGCAAGCATGGTCAATGTCGTCCACACACACTCAGCCGGTTCATGTGATCAACCATAAGTTAAAGTCTACGACATGTTGCTTACGGTCTTGGAGCAAGGGCCTTTTCTTCGAACAAGTTGCAGCTTCTTATGTCACTGGAGGTCATTCTACAACTAGATACGGCCCAGTAAATCCGCACCCTTTCCGCAGATGAAAGGGCCCTTTTCGTGCCGGCCTCAAGCGCCGGGTTCCGGGGTTAGCTGCTCTTGAGCGTTCGCGGAAACGTCAGGCCTCTAGAATTAACTACCTCCGTGAAGGGGATGCCAACACCAAGTTCTTCCACTTGCGGATAAATTCAAGGAAACGGAAGAATCATATACAAAGGCTCAAACATAATGATGGTTGGTCGGTGATCCACGAAGACAAGGAAAAGATTGTTTTCGACCACTTCTCTCATATGTTGGGTCGGCCACCTCCCTGACAACTTGTTTTGAACTAGACGGTCATAAACCCCACCCGCCATGCTTTGGAGGATCTTGACCTCCCTTTCTCCAAGCTTGAAATTAAGGAGGCATTTGACAACATGCATGCCGACTTCCGTTCGTGTTGGGATATCATTAAGGATGATCTCATGAACGCCATTAACGCCTTCTCCGAGCTATCGGCCTCCAACTTTCACATCATCAACACTGCCAACATTGTCCTCCTCCCAAAGAAAGATGTTGTCGAGTCCATCACTAACTTTAGGCCCATAAGCCTCATTCATGCAATCCTAAAGATTATCGCCAAATGTCGTCAGATTGATGACAAGTACGCCATGAGGGGGTCCTCGAGGCGTGCGGAAGAGAGGGGTATGAGATGTACGGTGTTTCGGGACGGTGAGCACACAAGTTTACCCAGGTTCGAATCCGCCGGCTTTGGACGGACCCTACTCCTGCTAGCAATCCAGTAATACGGCAGAGCCGGAATATGGGTTACAAGGGTTTCGCCTGTGCGAGTTGAGGGTCTAAAGTATTGGGTGCCCTAAAGGCTCTCCCTAGGACGGCTTATATAGATATCCGCCCTAGGGTTTACATGAGAGACCTATCCGGCTACGACTAAGAGTCCGTTACAGAGTACATCTTGAACAACAAGTAACATTATGGGCCTAAGTCGGTAAGTCTTCTGGGCCTTCCCGTAGCCGGATTGGACTCCGTCTTTCTCCCTGACTAGGCCGCCCGTGAAGCAAAGCTCTAACCCGAAGTGGGCCACCCTGGTCAGTGAGGAACTGTGAGGATACCCGGAAAGTATATCCCCAACAGCAGCCCCCGGAGGCCTCCAAGATCCAGAGTCGGATTTATCATCGTCTAGCTTGATCTTCGGCTTGCAGAATCTTGAAGGGTTCCTGAAACTTCACAACAAAAGATACGACCCGGGTCTTAAAAAATAAGTCGGACCTTCTAGTTGGTCACTCGGATTTTCCAACTCGTTTTTAAACTAAGTCGGAACTTGGTCTCTAACGCCGCCTGACACAAGCATGGTCAAGTCACGTCATCTGACAGGCGTTCCGTTAGCACGACCATTGGTGGGTCCACGGTCCGCGGAACCGAGGCGCCGTTTCAATGCGTGCGTGGAGATCGAGGCGACGCAATCATCGCGCGGGTCCTTCCCAGTTCTTTCCACGACGCGTGGCGGTTGCACTGTAGCGTTTGCACGAATCTTGGCGCAGGTAGGTGGGTATAAGGGGTTCAGATTTCTTCTTCTCCTTTCCACCAGTCCTTTGCCGTTTCCTTCCTTCCCAATCCTCCTGCGCGCACAGAGCCTCCTCGTCCTTCCCCCACAGAAACTTCCAGCGCCGCCCCTTTAAGGTCACTTTCTCACCGGAGAAAAATGGCTTCATCATCTTCTTCCTCTGGCTTGGCGGCAGCGGCGGAGGCGGCGAAGGCGGAAGCTGCAGCGGAGAAGGAAAGCTACAGGGGAATCTGGATCCCCTGCACCCTCGACAAAGCAGGCCTCAAGAATGTGGAGAAGGAGGGGCTGCTCGTCGCCGGTGACTAGCGGAGCGGCTCCGCGAAACCGTCCCCAACCCACACGAGGGCGAGCGAGTCCACTTCGGCACTCATATGGACCGAGGTCTGTCTTTTCCTCCCTCAGAGTTCTTCTCCGAGGTGATAGATCACTATGGAGTTCAACTCCACAATCTTCCTCCCAATTCTCTTCTAGAAATGAGCGCATACGCTGCGCTTTGCGAGGGCTTTCTCGGCATTAGGCCGAGTTTGCTTCTCTTCCGGTTTTACTTTCATGTCTGGAGGAATTCCATCACTGCCGGTGTTCCTTACATCACCGGCACCATTAGTTTTTTCTCTTAGACGAGACCGGGCATATCCCAAAATTTCTGCCAGTGACTCGGTCAAACAATGGCCAGCCACTTTTTTCTACCATAGGGATATTTGGCTCCTGGCAAAGATACTGCTTTGCCGGTTTTTGTTGACGGAGCCGCCACGGCCCAACCTTCCTGGGACGAGGCTGCTCCGGCTCTTACAAATGATCTGATCCTCGCTAAGAGGCAGATCGAAATTCTGATCAAGCACAATGGTCTGAAGGGATCCGACTTGGTCCAGTGCTGGGTCTCACGCCGGATCTACCCACTTCAGTACCACGGGGATAGACTGATGCACTTCGTCACGTCTTCTCTAACCGACTCCCTCCGCATCAGCCCCAAGGCCTACACCACTCAAGGCTACATAAGCCAAATTAAGTGGCTGATCAAGGAGCGGATCGAAAGGCGGATTCCAGAGGTTTCTCTGGACATGCACACGGCGGAAAACCCCATGGTGCCGGTAAGCTTTTATCATCACATCTTTTATGTGTTTCTATATTTTAGTTATATTTCAATACTGATATGTTTTCTTATTTTCATCTTGCTGACATCCCCGAGTCGGAACTTGCTCCGCTCGAAGGATACCCTCCGGAGTTCTCTCAGGAGGTGGAAGTAGTTCCACTGCCGGATCTTGCGCTCAAGAAGCGCAAAGCTCCGACAGTAGCGGTTGGCACAAAGGAGGTGCCTGTCGTTAAGAGGTATCCTTTTCGTCACAACTTTTCCGTCTTTGTGCTTTACTTAAACTTCTTTCCGAGATGTAATGTTTCTAACTTTTTTACCTTCTCAGAGCAAAATTGATCATCAAGGGCAAGGGGAAAGGGATTTCTTCGAAGCCCTTACGCCAGACGAAGCTTACCATAGCTTCGCCTGCCGTAGCTCCTCTGACTCCAGCCCCTCAACCTTCTGCAACTCCGGTTATCTCGTCGGATGCTACAGAAGATCCGACTCCTCAAACGGAGCCTGCGATCCTTGGGTCGCAAAGTGACGCCAATGTGGGTGCGTCAGGTCAAGATAAGGGTGAACCCTCTTCGGGTAATGATCCCTCGACTGAAGTCTTCGCCGAAAACCTCCTCAACAATCCGGGTCTTGCCAAGTTTGGCCTGACCTAGAAATCTGCAGAGGAGATCCAGCGGCTAGTCAGGCAAGTCCTGGACAAAAGCCATCTATCCCCCGAAGAGGAGGCACAAGAAGCAGAGGACGTCAAGTTCTCTGACCTTCTCACTCAAGTCCGCCTTCCCGACGAGAGAATCAGGACTGGCGAGCTTCCAACAGCCCTAGTGATCCCTCTTACTCTCGCCGAGAAGGTGGCAGCTGAAGTGAACGCGGGTTTAGACAAACTCACCCGCGGGCAATATGTAAGTCGGAATTCCAACTCTTGTTTTTACATTATGTTATATCATATCCTCTAGCCCCCAAGCATGAAGTAGGATATAGAATCCGAGTTTATGCTTTCATTAGGATGCCAAAGAACGAACTAGTGTAGCACCCAAGGCTCGTGCTGATATTTAGCAAAAAATATTAGCTCGAGTCTTAAGTAGCTTTCTGACTTTGGGTATTCTGATTTACAGAAAGTATGTTCCTATAACCAGGAATTATTGACCAATGTCTATGATAAGCAGAGAGAAATCAAAGCTCTTCGGCTAAAAAATGCTGAGCTCAAGGTAGCCAAGGATGAAGTCGAAGGTAAACATTTCGAGATTCAAACCTTGTCTTTTGCTTTTTCTATGTCGAATTTTTCTGAACTGTTGTTCTTTTTGTCTTACAGAATTGGTGAAACAATCCATCGCTATGATTGAAGAGGCCGAGAACCTCAAAACCCTGGTGGTGGAAAACAAAGGACTTTGCCAAGAGCTGGATAAGCTCAAGGCGGATCATGAAACGAGCATAGCTCAAGTCCTGGAATCCTCCTCCATGGCCACTGAAGAGCGTGATCGCAAGATTGCTGCTCAAGATAAAGTAATCTCGGACCTCAAGAATGAGCTTGGCAGAGAGAAGGATATATCTCAGGCGCTCCGGGCTAAACTCCAGAGTCTCCGGGAGGAGAAGACCAAGATTGACGACGTCATTTTTTGGTACGTTCCACCTCTCTGACTTATCTTTTCTTCGACTTTTATCAATGTCGGTTTTTTCTTGACTTGTTTTGTGTATAGGTCCTCTAAAGTTGACAGACTCTTCCTCGTCCGAGCCCCGCACTCACCGGCTTACCCAAGTCGGTGATCTTCTTCATGACTTCTGCCAGTCCCTTGAGGACATTGGCGAGTCTCTCAGGATTCCGGACATGCCAAGCATGTCGGATTTTGAGGTGCGGGATAGGGCCAAGGAGATGCCGCCGCTTGTTCGGGACTGGAACATGTCCTACGCGCAGACTGCTGTGCAGAACTCTCTCTCCATGGTCACGAGCCACCATGGAAACATGGAAATATGGCAAGTGACTAAAGGGTACTGCAAGGTAGACGAAGACGGCCAGGAGCAGGACCTTCAAGCCATCATGCACTCCTGCGCCGGATACGGGTGCCACGTAGCTGATCTGACTAGCTACGAGATCCCCTTCTTCACCTGCGTGGATACTCCGCCTCCTCCTACAGAAGAAGCCGAAGAAGTTTCCGACGATGAATGCACCAACTCGGATGCGGATATCTCGGAACGATATCAAGGCGGAGTGACCAGCGAGCCAGTAGATCCTTCATCTCCTCCTGCACCATAGACCACAAACTTATGTATTATTCTGTGAAAGAACATGATGCGTTTGTAAATATTAAGTACTATGACTTTTTGCTAGTGCTAAGTTTTTTATCTATTCAGCACTTTTGTCCTTAGACTTTTTTTTGTGTGCCTGAAATGTTTTCACAAGCACTTATATTTTTCGTCTCGACTTATCGTTTATCTGGCTTTTCGCCTCGTCCCTTTCGTGAGCCGGCTAAACCTTCAGCCGGAAACTTTGCTGAGCAACGGAGCTCAATTGCTAAACCAGTTTAAACTCGGAAACAAAGCCGGCTTCCAGTACCAACAATTCACTACTTGGAAAATGCCCGCATCCGACAATCAGATAAATAACCAAAGTAAAGACTAGAAATTTTAAAGTTATACCCGAAGGTAGCAGTTTTAGAATCGGAAATCTAGACCAGAACGAACATGAGAATAAAGTACTTTCAAGCATTCTGTGATTTTCGACTATGACATGATTATTCGGAAATAAGATGGTCTAAGAACTTCTCAGAAAAACTTGAGACAACCAAAACTTTTATTTCTCACAGAACATGTACATATATATGATTACAAAGAAGGATAAACTAAGAATAAAAGGGACGTAGCTGAGCAATATTCCATGGTCTGTCTAACTCATCCGGATTTGTACTGCCTCCAGCTCTCTTTCTCTTCTTAGTAGCAGGTCTTTCTTTAATTGGCCTCATGTCAGTTAAGTAGTACGATCCATTGTGCAATACTCGACTAACTAAAAAGGGCCCTTCCCATACTGGGGAAAGTTTGTGCTTTCTTTGTTGCACAAGCCGGAGAACCAAATCACCTTTATTGAAAGATCTATTTCGGACTCTCTGGCTATGATACTTGCGTAACTTCTGCTGATAGGCTATAGATCTCATTTCAGCAACGACGCGAACTTCTTCGACTAAGTCGAGATCATTTTGTCGAGAAATCTCGGCATCCTCTTCGATATACGCGGCCACTCTAGGAGAAGTATGAATTAAATCACTAGGAAGGACTGCTTCTGCGCCATAGACCAAGAAGAAAGGTGTGTATCCTGTTGACCTGTTCGGAGTTATTCGTAAACTCCAAATTACAGAGGGTAGTTCCTCTGCCCAAGCCCCCGCAGCACATCGTAGTGGTGCTTCGAGTCTTGGTTTCAAGCCTTGTAGGATGTGTGACTAACGCAATGTCAAGCCGGATATTTTGCTCATCGCAGAATTCAGCCAGTTCTCCCATAGAAAAGTTACTCCCATTGTCCGTGATAATGCTATGCGGATAACCAAACCGGATTATAACATCCTCGACAAATCTTTTGGCTGTTGCTCCATCACAACTAGTGACAGGTTTAGCCTCGATCCACTTGGTGAATTTATCCACCATCACTAAGAGGTGGGTAAATCCACTTGGAGCTCGTTTAAAGGGTCCTACCATATCAAGCCCCCAGACCGCAAAAGGCCATGTTATAGGTATTGTTCGCAACTGATCAGCCAGAACGTGAGCTTGCTTGGCGTACTGTTGGCAGCCTTTGCATGTCTTGACTAATTGTTCGGCATCTGCCTGAGCTGTAAGCCAGAAAAATCCATGTCGAAAAGCTTTTGCCACTAAAGATTTGGCTGTAGCATGGTGACCACACTCGCCTTCGTGGATTTCCCTTAAGATTTCCACTCCTTCTTCTGGAGATACACAGCGCTGAAAACCCCCAGAAACACTCTGTTTATGGATCTCACCCTTAACAATAGTATAAGCTTTTGCTCGTCGGATAATCTGCCGGCTCAGCACCTCGTCTTCGGGTAATTTGCCATCTACCAAATAATCAAGGTAGGGTTGAGTCCAACTGGGAATTACAGCCAGAATCGCTATTAAAGGTGAGTCGGATTTGGTCGGATATTCCTCATCTACTCCCTTTATCGAGGGAACTTTGAGGTGCTCTAAAAATGCGCCATCCGGGATCTCTTTCTGCGCAGAGCCTATTCGGGATAGTGCATCTGCTTCCTCATTTTCTGCTCGAGGGATGTGTTGAACTTCAAACCCTTCGAACGATTTAGATAGATCATCCACGACAGCTTTATATGCTGCCATGTGCTTATTTGCATTACAAATATCCGAGACTTGCTGAGCAACAAGATCCGAATCTCCGTAACACATCAAACGTCGGATGCCAATATCCTTGGCAATCCGGATTCCGTGCAACAGTGCTTCATACTCGGCAATATTGTTTGTCGCTGTGAAGTGGATCTGCAACACGTATAATAGTTTATCTCCTTGGGGTGATTTGAGCACCACGCCAGCCCCCGAGCACCCTCGAGCCTTAGACCCATCGAAAAAGAGGGTCCAGTATTCCGACTCAGGAAGGACCATGTTCTCCTTCGTCTCTATCCAATCAGTGATAAAGTCGGCAAGGATTTAGGATTTGATTGCTATCCGAGGTTTATACTCAATATCGAAAGCTGAGAGCTCTATGCCCCATTTGGCGACACGTCCTGTGGCGTCGCTATTGTTGATTATGTCTCTCATGGGAGCTTCGCTCACCACGGTAATTGGATGCTCCTGAAAATAGTGTCGTAACTTACGAGATGCTAGGGAAACATCGTAAGCCAACTTTTGATAGTGCGGATATCGCTGTTTTGATTCTGTCAAGACCTCGCTGACAAAGTAAGTCGGACGCTGCACCAAGTGTTCCTGATTTTCCTCTAGTCTCTCCACCACCATGACGATACTAACGACCTTATTTGTCGCAGCAATATAAAGCAACATCGGTTCCTGAGGTTCCGGCGCTGCGAGGATAGGAGCAGATGAGAGTACTTTCTGCAGGTCTTGCAGTGAGGCTTCAGCTTCGTCAGTCCAGACAAAATCTTTGGTCTTCTTCAGAAGTTTGTATAATGGTGCGGCTCTTTCACCAAGCCGGCTTACAAATCGACTGACCACAACAATGCAACCAGTTAATCTTTATACGTCCTTCAGGCGAGTTGGCCTGGAAATATTGAGGATAGCCTTGATTTTGTCGCGGTTCACCTCTATGCCTCTTTGAGACACGATGAAACCTAACAATTTTCCGGCTGATATTACAAAGAAGCATTTCTTCGGCTTAAGCATAATGTTGTATTTTGTAGATTGGCGAATGTTTCCTCCAAGTCGGAAATAAGTGTTTCCTTCTTTTTGGACATCACCGCGATATCATCCACGTATGCATGTACATTGCGTCTGAGTTGGTCATGGAGGCAACACTGCATCGTGCGCTGGTACGTAGCTCCTGCGTTCTTCAGCCCAAAGGGCATCGTAACAAAACAGAAGGTTCCGAAGGGGGTTTTGAATGAAGTTTTGACTTTGTCAGATTCCTTCATCCGGATTTGGTGGTAACCGGAATATGCGTCGAGAAAACAGAGGAGTTCCGAGCCTGCCGTAGAATCGATAACTTGATCAATTCTAGGTAGAGCGAACAGATCTTTTGGACAAGCCTTGTTCAAGGCAGTATAATCAACACACATCCTTAAATCAGTGGTGTCCTTTTTAGGGACCATTACAGGATTGGCCGACCACTCAGTGTGGATGACCTCTTCTATGAATCCGGCTAACTCGAGCCGTGCTAGTTCCTTAGCTATTGCCTTATTCTTTTCGTCGCCAAACCGTCGTAAAGACTGTTTGACGGGTTTAGCATTCGGGTTTACATTTAGAGAGTGCTCGGCAAGTTCCCTAGGTACTCCGGTCATGTCAGATGGCCGTCATGCGAAGATATCTTGATTTGCTTGGAGGAACTTGACGAGCGCGCTTTCCTATGCGCTATCTAGGCCTACGCCTATCTGGGTCACCTTGGAGGGGTCATTATCCTTCAACGGCGCTTTCTTCATCTCTTTTGATGCCTTGAACTCCGGATTTGGCTTGGTAACCTCCTTCTTCGTTGCGGGCATCTCGGACGGATCTATGCTCTTCTTGATCTCCTGGTACTCCTGGGCGTGCAGCACGGCTTCAGCAAAGGCAACATTTCTATCCTCGCACTCTCGCGCTTTCTTCGGGTCTCCCCTGATGGTGATCACGCCGTTGGGACCTGGAATTTTCATCATATTGTAAATGTAACACGGACGAGCCATAAAAGCCGAGTAAGCCGGACGTCCAAATATAGCGTGGTATGCGCTCTTGAACGGGACCACTTCAAAGGAAAGTGCCTCCGTCCGATAATTCTTTGGAGTTCCAAAGGTAACATCCAAAGTGATCTCTCCCAGGGAATTAGCTTGTCTTCCTGGGACAACTCCATGAAAAATCACAGAGCTATGGTTTAGCTGGGTTTCCGAGATCTTCATCCGGCGTAGCGTTTCGACATAGAGAATATTGATGCTGCTACCACCGTCCATGAGAGTCTTGGAGAAACCATAACCGTCAATAAGTGGGTTGACGATTAAGGCGTATTTTCCTCGCCTATGTAACTTAGGCGGGTGATCATCGCGGTCAAACGTGATTGCCACTTCCGACCAGTCCAAATACTGGGGGACAGCTAGAACTATTGCATTGAGCTCGTGTAGAACTTCTTTCTTGACCTTTGCTGGTTGAGATCCGAGGAAGGTGACATAAGTGTCCTTCTTGGTGGGAAAAGTCTTCTTCCCTTCCGACTTGGGATTTGAAGCATCAGCTTCCTCCATGTCGGAGTCTTCCTTGGTCTCCTTGTCTTTTTCGGGATTTTTCTTTCCCTTCTTCCGCTTAGCTTTGTAGCCCGCGGTGTCATCTCTTTTGATGTCATCATTGAAACGACATTCAGCGTTGGTGTGGGATGAGCCCCCATTGGCGTCTAGGTGATGCACACATGGGTTATTGGCAATGTTGGCCCAAGAGTAGGTTTTGCCTGGTTGTTGTTCTCCTCTACCTTGGACCCTTGATGTCCCACGGCCACGCCCGCGGCCTCCGCCACGTCCTCCTCGTCCTCCAGATCTAGAAACAGTAGTAATTACCGCTGTTTCCGCGTTGGGTTTCTCTTCCGAGGTGTTTTTGCGCTTCTGAGCTTGTTGCTTTGGTTGTTTTGCCGACTGAGGCACAGCTAGGGCATTGAGTAGTCCTTCTGCATCGTTGTCAGCATTTGCATACTTGCTCGCTGTTTCTATCATCTCTCCCAAATCGGTAACCTTGTCACACTTCAAGCGATGGCGTAGTAAACCAATAGGGAGACCTGCGATGAAAGCTTCAATCGCAGTTTGATCATTTACTCCTTCGCAGGAGTTCTTGGTGTCGATCCATCGTTCGAGGTAATCCCGGCAAGTTTCTCCGGCTTTCTGGGTGCAACGCTGTAGGTCTCCAACCGTACAGGGCCTCCGATATGTGCCTTCGAAATTCCGAAAGAACGCGCTTTGTAAATCATACTAGTTATGGATGGTGTTTGCCGGAAGTTCATTGAGCCATGATCGTGCCGTCTTCCCCAACATAAGTGGGAGATATCGGGTTGCGACCAGGTTGTTTCCGCCTTTGGCGATACAGCAAGCTTGGAAGAAATCCTATAACCAGGTGTCTGGCCGAGCAATGCCGTCGTAGGCTTGGATATGTCTTGAGATAGCAAATCCTTCCAGGAATTTTGTAGCTCTGATGCGTGGACCGAAGCACTTTGGGCCCACGTACACGTCATCGTTTTCATAGCGCCGAGCCTCTATGTTAGAGTTGATCCTGTGCCTTGCGTCGTTCGGGGATAGAGATCGTCCCGAATGTCGGCTGTGGCTGCGGTGTCGTGGAATTGGACTTCGGCTTCTGCCACCACCTCCTCCGCCATGTCGTCCTCCATGTCCTCCATGGGAGCCGTTGTGATGAATGTGTGGTGGAGAGGGTGGAGCAGCTTGACTATGACGAGCCCCTTGCCGGCTTGTACCGGCATGGTTTCCATCGTTTCTTCGCCCATCATTCCCACCATGGTGAGGCTCAGCCGGACGGTTCTCATGTCTAGGAGGTGGCATTCTCTGACGATCCTCCTCCCGACGTTTCTCTTTATCTTCTCCCCTTCGATCCTTAGATTCTCATCGGGGAGGGTTTGTCGGATTCAGGGCAGCGATGGCGTCTTTCTCAGCCGCTGGGGCGATGTTGCTCCAGTTATGTGAAGTTTTGTGATGCTGTCCTGAAGATCCGGTTCTTGAATAGTTGTCTTCCTTGCGTTCGGGGTCATGATACTGCGCCCGGACGTAGTAGGATCTTACGCCAGCCCATGCCAGATCTGTGCGACATTGGTCAGCATCTGAGACCAGTTTTTGACTTTCGGACAGGGCAACCTTTTGCTGCTCCAGTCCCTTGTTGAGTAGCTTGATACCCAAACGGATCTCCTCTGGTCCTGGATTAGCCGATAGAATTTCTCGGGCTGCCACGGTATTTTGTACTGGTGTTGGGTATACCCAATCTCCGTTGCTATCTTTCCGTGGCTTCCCCATCTCATCTCCAAAAAGGACGGCACGAACACGTGGGAATTGGTTGTCATCTATGTGACGCTTCTGTGTCTTCTGATGCAGACGAGACATGTACTCCTTGTTCGACATGCGTTTCTTCTCCACCTCGATGTTTTTGGCTTCATCGAGGAGTTGTTGACGACGCGCTTCTAGGGCTTGCGCCCTTTCGTCCAGCTCATCTGCAGTAAGTTCTGCAGCTGTAGGGATAGGCGTGGTTAATGCGGCATCGATGATTTTACGTGCACCTTCAGTGATCACGTGTCCATCCACCGATGCTTCTTTTTTCAGCTCGTCTGGGATAAGTTCTCCATCCGAGTCTTCTTCGTATTCCTCGGCAATCACCTCCTCTGTCAGAGGGTCTTTTGCCGGGGTCTTGTTTTTCTTGTTCTTCTTCTTTGCCTTCTTGGCAGCGCCGGTAACAAAGACAGCTTTGGGTCCGTTTCCCAGAGTCAAGCTCTGGTCGGTACTTTCGAACATCTGGACCTCGGGATTATCTCCGACGTCCATGTCATCCTGCGTTTTGGGAGAGTGTTCCCCGGATCCTTCATCCATGGCTTCTCCTTCTTCTGCAGCTTGGAGTTATACTCCTCTTCATATTCCGCGAAGAACTTTCGTAAATCTGCTGACGTTATCAACTCATCCGAGGATGCGGGTACGTCGGCGTTTGTTCCGATTGCCTCCAGCACCGAGTCGGTGTTTTCTCGAGCATCGGCAGAGCCGGATCCGGATCCCACGTATCCGACGAAGTGCGACACGTGCTTTCTGAGGTACCTGCGGCTTTCGCGATCAGCCATATCAAAACTTTTGATGGTCTCGAGGATTGCATCTGCACTTTCGCCTTGCAGTATCATACGTCATAGTGTGTACCTTAGGAAAGGCCTGTCTATTCCGGCATCATCAGAGCCGGAATCAGTGTCGTTGATGTGCTCCTCCTGGATTTCGACTTCCACGGGTGGGTCGATCTGGGATTCAGCTCCTCCGGGGAGATCCACTCTAGATTCGACGTTGACCGCTAGGTCTTCTTCAGGTTCGGGTTTCTCGAATATCTCCGCAACTGGTGTGGGCTGGGTGGGATTAGGGTTTTCTGAGATCCGGAACTCTGCCGCCTCCGCGGACAAAGGGGACCCACAAAATTCTTCTGCCTCTATCATCACCGCTGGGGTGGGTTGGGCAGCTTTAGCGAAACCGATGTAAACATCGATCTCGCCAAAAGACATGATTGTGTAGGCAGTCACGACCTCCCTTGTCGGAATCCAAGTCTCGTCGAGAACGATGAGAGGGACGTCGCTAGCGTAGAGGATGCGACCGACGGTGATAGTCTCGCCGATTCCGATTCTTGCAGATTCCGCTCGGAACGCAGATCCGAAGCTCACTTGCCCCACGGTGGGCGCCAACTGTCGTCAGATTGATGACAAGTACGCCATGAGGGGGTCCTCGAGGCGTGCGGAAGAGAGGGGTGTGAGACGTACAGTGTTCCGGGACGGTGAGCACACAAGTTTACCCAGGTTCGAATCCGCCGGCTTTGGACGGACCCTACTCTTGCTAGCAATCCAGTAATACGGCAGAGCCGGAATATGGGTTATAAGGGTTTCGCCTGTGCGAGTTGAGGGTCTAAAGTATTGGGTGCCCTAAAGGCTCTCCCTAGGACGGCTTATATAGATATCCGGCCTAGGGTTTACAGGAGAGACCTATCCGGCTACGACTAAGAGTCGGTTACATAGTACATCTTGAACTACAAGTAACATTATGGGCCTAAGTCGGTAAGTCTTCTGGGCCTTCCCGTAGCCGGATTGGACTCCGTCTTTCTCCCTGACTGGGCCGCCCGTGAAGCAAAGCTCTAACCCGAAGTGGGCCACCCTGGTCAGTGAGGAACTGTGGGGATACCCGGAAAGTATATCCCCAACACCAAAGCTATGGCCCGTCGGTTTAGCTCAAAGATGGATGCTATTGTTTCTCACTGCCAAAGCGCTTTCATCAAAACCAGAACCATCCATGACAACTTCATGTACGTCTGGAACACAGCCCGCAACCTCCACTGTTCCAAGACCCCGACCCTCCTCATTGAGCTTGACATTGCTAAGGCTTTCGACACTGTTCGCTGGGACTACATGCTGGATCTCATGCAAGGCCTTGGTTTCCCTCCGAGATGGCGGGCTCTGCTTACTACTCTGTTCTCCTCTGCCTCCTCGTAGGTTATCCTGAATGGCATCCTCGGGAAAGGCATTGCACATGGTCGTGGCCTTCAACAAGGAGACCCACTGTCTCCTCTGCTTTTCGACATCGCCATCGACCCTCTGCAGCAGATCTTGGATAGGGCAACTACATCCGGTCTTGTTCATCAGATGTGAGGAGGATTACAGGGGCCATGTACTTCCATGTATGCAGATGACGCTGGCATCTTTTTGGCCCCTATCGAGCATGATGTGACAAATCTGGCCAATATCCTCCAAAATTTCGGTGAGGTCACCGGGATGATCACCAATGTGGCCAAGAGCTCTGTGGCCCCAATTCGCTGCACCGACATTGATCTATCCCCAGTTTTGGCGAACTTCCCTACCGCCATCGCTCAGTTCCCTCTCAAGTATCTGGGTTTACCTTTGTTGCTCGGTAGACTCAGGAAGACTGATCTCCATCCCTCATTCGATAAGGCATCTGCTCGTCTAAATCCTCTAAAAGGCAGATTCCTCAATCGGGTTGGTTGTTGAGCTTACGTGAAGTCGGTTCTTTCTTCCATACTGATTTTCCTTCTCATGGCCCTCAAAGCGGATAAGGGCATTCTGGAGGCGTTTGCCAAGATCAGCCGGGGGTATGCTCTAGGCCTACAAAGAAACTGTGAGTAGGGGAAAGTGCAAGGTCAATTGGCAGAAGGTCTGTCGGCCCAAAGATCTTGGTGGTTTGGAAATCCTCGACTTTGGAAAGTTCTCCCGAGATCTTCGTTTGCGTTGGTTGTGGTACGAGTGGAAGGCCCTAGAAAAACCTTGGGTGGGAACCAAAACCCCCAACGATGAAACTGACCGACAACTTTTCAACGCAGCAACTAGAATCACCGTCGGCAATGGTAGGAAAGCCTCCTTCTGGTCTTCCTCTTGGCTTGACGGCTCGCCTCCAAAGGACTTGGCATCTCTCATCTTCAAAGCTTCTAGAAGAAAGAATCAGACAGTTCAGGATGCTCTCAATGGCCAAAGTTGGATTACCGATATTGCGGTTAACTCTTTCACTACTGAACACATCGCTCAATTTGTTCAGCTTTGGGGTCTTTTGTCGGACTGTCAGCTATCCCCGAGCGTGGAAGACTCCGTCACTTGGACCTTGTCTCCTGGCAGATGGTACTTGTCTAGCTCCGCTTATAAGTCCCAATTTATGACCTCTCAACCTTGCTCCTTCGGATCGATCGTTTGGAAGACCTGGGCCCCTCCCAAATGTCCCTTCTTCACCTGGCTCACTGTTCAAAACCGGCTTTGGACCGCCGACCGCTTGACAAAACGCTGATGGCCTCATCACCCTACCTATCTGCTATGTAGGTGTACCCTGGAGACGACCCGACACATCCTTTTCGAATGCTGGTTCTCCAAGAGGATTTGTTCTCAGTGGCTAACTGGCCTTCTTGCCCAGATTTGCTGTTTAATATGGGTTCCGGTCGTCCTAAGGTGCTTGACTATTGGCATGCTATCGCCAGGTCGCCCGCTTCCTCTCCCAAAGGTCTAAAGACTTCGATCGTGCTCATCACTTGGGAGATCTAGAAGGAGAGAAATGAGAGAGTCTTCAACAATAAGTCGTCCATGCCTTCGGAAGCCATGCACAGGATCAAAGAAGAAGGGAAGGCTTGGGTCCTAGCGGGTGCTAAAAACCTTGCGAAGATCATGGGTTGAGTTGTTGGTTATTCCCCTTTTTTTAGGGCTTAGTCCCACTCCTGTTTGCTTCTTCTATATTAATATAAGGCAAAGTTTTTGCCTCGTTTCAAAAAAACAAGAAGAACGACGGGTGATGACGATGGTTTGTGAATGGCCAAGGCTAGATAGGTCAAGTGTGTTGCAACTGACATGACACTTACTGACTAACAAGTACTATGTGTTAACGGTCTCACAGTTGGAGATTGCGTTTTCCTTATGTGCGGGTATAGTAGGGTCGCGTTTGGCTACTCGTGGCCATTTTAGGAATTTTGCATGTGTGGACTAGTTCAGCCTCCATTTGGGCTGGGTTAGTGTCGATCGAAATATTTGGTTGCACACTTTAGGTCCGATACAGTTACCTCGCGCTCCTATGTGGTGAGCTTACCAGTTATACTAGTGTTGGCATTGCATAAGAAATAGACAATCACGACGGATTGGACAAGGATTACGAAGTCCTTCAGCATACTAGCCCTGGTCTGACTTGCACCGTTCCCAACTCCATGATTGCTTCCCCCCCAAAAAAAACTCCATGATTGCTCATGTGTTGCTCTAAGAACTTTGAGTAATCTTCTTCTACATCCTCTCTGGTCTTAAACCATTTAAAGAAGATTATCTTGTAACTGAGCACTTGGGCACTGCATAAGTGCCATGAGTCGTAGACTTCTGTAACCTTTCCTTCGCACACCATGTACCATATGTTCTTCTATCAAGATAGAAAACAAACAAATTCAACATGCAAGCAGCTCAAGTTCACAACACAAGATAAGTAACGTAAGTATGCATGATTCATATTAGCAAAAGCATCACAAGTTCAATCACATCAACTATTATGGGGTCATCCTACCACCACATCAAAAGAGGTGTAATCCTTATCTTGTTGAGGACAAGTACGTCATGAGGGGGGTCCTCTTGGCGAGGGGAAGAGTAGGGTGTGAGACAGATGGAAGTCCGGGACAGAGAGACACACGAATTACTCAGGTTCATATCTGACTGCGGTGGACGGATCCTAGTTCTACTATAAATCACTATAATGACAATATGCCTGAGGTTACAGAGATGATTGTGCATGTTGCACAGAGGGCTCCTGTAAGACGGCTTATATAGACATCCGGCCTAGGGTTTATAGGAAGAAACCTATCCGGCTACGTTACAGAGTTTTAGGCTAGGTCGGTAAACAATAAGTCTTGTAGTCCAAGTATTCTAGTCATCTAGGCCATAGGCGGAAGTGCTCGGGGCCTTCATGTAGCCGGATGGGCCTCCGTATTCTATCAACTACTGGGCCTTCTAACGTGCCATACTTCACCTAGGGCCGGATAATCCTAGGCGACCCTGTGTGGCCGCCTAGGGCCCACGACTAGGAGGGGTCCATCCTATAGACTATATAACTATACATGTATTATTATTTTGTGCTGAAAAAATTAGGGAGAAGACATATGGGCCAATCGGGGAGAGTAGGCAGGGAAACATAAGCAGCTAAGCAACGACGCGACTCGACCGAAGCGACATGCAATTGATCCGCCTCTTCGTTCTACTCGTCCCTGCCCCTCACGCCTCAATTTTTCTCTGGCTCTCCCTCACGATCCTGCTCATCCCTCCGACCCTGTCCCTGTACTCGGTACGTGTTCAATCGCCGAATCGATAATTCTTGTTCCCTTGACTCTTTACCCAACAAGGGAAGCATCAAGCATGTTAGTGTTAGATTATGGTTCTAGCTTCATGTATAACTTATTTATTTAAATTTTAGGCATTAAAATGCCAAAACATAAGTCCGATGCTACCAAAAGGAATAAAAGAAAACTGGGAGAATCAACTTATTGGGCGCAAGAAGGTGATTTAATAATTGTTTGAGGTAATCAAACTAGAAGGGGACACTACTCGTTATATTTTGCTACACTTTTAGTCTTTCTGTCTTAATATGACATTTCTTAAGTGCTTAATAATAATCTGTATACATCTTAGAATAAGAATATGTGGTTGGATGTTAAATTTTAACCTTTTTTAAGTGAAAGTAGATGCAATATATTTTTAGATATGCGTACATATATTAGCCTTAGGACCCACTGTGTCAATGCGCATAGGGCCCCACAAAATATAGAGTCGGCCCTGACGTCACCACCACCTGTGGGCCACCCTGGCAAGATAGAATTAGTCCATGCCTTGGGTAATCCTATTTGATATATCCCCAATAAACCTACCACCACAAGTTCACTATCTTGGGCTAATATATACCACCTTACAAAATATGCACGCATTGGCATAAGTTTTCATCAAGTCCTAGTCCTAGCTACTCCAAAATGTATATCATCATTACCATGCATGCATGCATCATCACCACCACGACAGCAAGCACTACACATATTAGTTCTTGGTTAGGAATGTCCTAAGCCAGAGTTCATGTGGTCCTCTTCCATCCCAAAAAACCAAAGACCTTGAGACCTATTGTCGAGGAGGTGGCTTAGAGCCTCATGATTGAACCTAGAGGATTGCATGATGGTAGAGTAAAGGTCGGGGGCACATCGACATGATTGCTCTCCCTGATGGTGGTTGCCACATCCTTCATGACCTCGGTCATGTTGGTGAAGACGATCACCTCATATTACAAGAAAAGTTGGCTTTTACAACAAACGGTTTTTATGGTTGAAGGTCCGTTTTTCGTGGTTAGAAAGTATTTTCGACGGATGACCTTTATGATAAAAGTCCCGACACCAAAGAATCTACCACGATTTTTTCCTGGCCGTGGCGGATCGCACCCTTCAGCCACGAAAATTCGTGTCGTGGTAGATCGGCTTCTCCAGTCTCGTTGGCTGCTGATGTCATGCAAATGGCCACATGGGAAGCGCCATTAACGGCCAGTTACCGCTGTTAATGGTCACAAAACCATGGTAGAAGCCAAGGCCTAGCCAAGGCCTGCTAATTATTAAGTGGACCAGCCCATGAGACAAGCCCAATAAGAAATGACACATTACTGTTTTTGCATGCGCTGATTGAAGGTCCCATCACGTTGCAGCCCTATTGCGGCATGTTAACTTTCCAGCTCATTACTGTTCCGGCTCGTTACTTTTCTGGCCTATGCAAGGCCCAACTTGGTCCATCACTGTGCGACCCATTTGAGGCATGTGCCACTTCGGTCTAGTACTCCTAAGGTCTGCTTTAGGCCCATCAATATTCTTAAAGCCCATGGTCGACCGGCCACTAAAGGCCTATTTGCGAAAAGGTCCGTTCCTGTTTTGGCATTTTACTGTTCGAGCCTGCCCATAGTGGGCCGCTCACTAACAACACATTTGTGAGAAGGTCTGCTACTGTTCTGGCATTTTACTGTTCGGCCTATTACTGTTCAAGGCTTTCACTATTCAAGCTCGTGAGGATTAGGCTTTTTACCGCTTTGCAGCCTTCTATTATTTTGGCCTTTTTACTGCTCCGGCCTTTAATGTTCATGGAGCCTGTTCGTGGTATTCCTTTTGGCTTTTTTACACGCAAGTCCTATTATTATTACAGTCTTTTACTGTTTCATCCTTTCTGATGACCACGCCAATCACAACGATCAAAAAGAGTGTGTACGGACCATCATCGAGCATCATTTACAGTACAAAATGGGCGAACACCAATGCCCAATCGGCCCAGTTATGGTACCGCCTACCGTCAGGTGGGAACATCGTCAACTAAATGCCTACATGGCATATGCAATTTATGTAGATATTACATCAGCTGCAAACTTCTTAAATTATTACATATCATCAACAAACTGAAGGGTAAGAAAATTCGGCATTTCAGTTGCCAATCGAGATTGAGCCTTCTCACTTTGCTTTCTCAATCTATCAACAACATCTCCCTTTTGAGTGTGGAAGCTACATTGGAAACCCACCTCGAGGCGTGATCTTGCAGCCCCCTCTTTGGTGGTCATAGCAATAATTGTAGTCTGAAACTAAATAATAATAAGTTAATACAACAAACAAGTCAAATAAAAAACCATCTTCATTATCAAAGAACTTGAAACTACTCATTTGACTGATACGATAGGATCAATGAACTAGAGTTTACTACTAGTACATGGTTCAATTATTGACCAATGCATCAAACAAACAGGACAAGCAAACATTAAACAAGTGTGCCTACCATGAGACGAGCAATCAAACAATGTGTGTGTGGCTTAGAATTTCAGCAAATATAAACTAGCCAGGTCATTTCAACAAATATATATGGAAGCAGATGTATATGCTGGAAAGCAAGAGACACTGGGTGACTCAGAATTTGCGGTGACCTACACGATGGAATGCAGTTACTATCGTAGCTAAGAATGAACTAGATAAAAATTATAATGGCATCATACGTGAACTTATAGAGCAGGAATACAAATCAAGAATGAACTACACAATAGAGGATAATTATGTCGTTGCTTACGAGGAACCATCACCAGATGCGGAATATAATGACATCGCTCGTGAACCTGTAGAACATGAGAAGAAAGCATTAAACAAGTGTGCCTACAATGAAACGAGCAATCAAATAATGTGTGTGTGGCTTAGAATTTCAGCAAGTATAAACTAGTGGCTCCAAGAGGACATAGGGGAGTCCTAGGAAGGTTCTAGAGGTTCCCAAGAGACCTTGGATCAAATGGGCATCCATCCCATGGTTTAGATTGCATCTCCACCTCTATATATTAAGGGGAAACCCTATTTTTGGAGGCATCCATCAGAAGTCATGAAAATCCCCCCTCTCGGCGGCCGCAAAGAAGGGGGAGGAGCTCCTCCACACTAACACCATCTCCGAGAAAGAAGAGGGTGCAAGTTAGGTCATTTCAACAAATATATATGGAAGTAGTTATATATCTTGGAATGCAAGAGACGTTGGGTGACTTAGAATTTGTGGTGCCCTACACAATGGCATGCAGTTACTATCGTAGCTAAGAATGAACCAGATAGAAATTATAATGGCATCATACGTGAACTTGTAGAGCAGGAATGCAAATCACAAATGAACAACATAATAGAGGATACTTATGACGTTGCTTAGGATGAACCAACACTAGATGCGGAATATAATGGCATTGCTTATGAACCTGTATAACAGTACAAGGAAGTATTAAACAAGTGTGCCTATGATGGCTCAAGATGTATCGAGCTTGTTGGGGAACCCCAAGAGGAAGGTATGATGAGCACAGTAGCAAGTTTTCCCTCAGTTATGAAACCAAGGTTATCGAACCAGTAGGAGTAAGGAAACACCTCCAAGATGTTGTTTCCAACTTGGAATCCTGCACAACACAACCATAGAACTTTTCCCCCAACTTACAGTGAGGTTGTCAATATTACCGGTTTTGCTAAAAACAAATGATTAAACGTATTGTGTGAAAGATAGTTATTGCTTGCAGAAAGTAAACAGAAAACAGTAAATAGATTGTAGATTGATGGTAAAAGAATGGAACGGGGTCCATAGTTCACTAGTGGTGATTCTCCTTAAGATAGTTGGCATGTTGGGTGAACAAATTACAGCAGGGCAATTGACAGGCACCGAGAAAGCATACATGCATATACTAATCATCTTGACTCCTATGAGATTTGATTGGGCATTACAACATTATACATAGACCGTAATCCAACTGCATCTATGACTAATAATCCACCTTCAGGTTATCATCCGAACCCCCTCTAGTATTAAGTTGCAAGCAATAGATAATTGCATTAAGCAAAGTGTGTAAAGTAAACAATACGATTGTTCTATGAACAAAGGATTGATGTTTTCTTCCTAGTAGCAACAGTACATCATTAATTAAAGCATAAAGTGATATTACAAGTCGAAAACTAAATGATCATAGAGGCTATGGTGACTTGGTGTAGTCTTAACATGGTGTGAGCATGCGCCAAGTCAACCCAAATAAAGCATCAAAGGAGAATACCACAATATTATGCTTTTATATGCTAAAACAACGCATGATTCTTTCAAGACACATTAAGCAATTTCAATTGTTTGTAACAAGTCATGCTACAACAATAATCACTAAGCATAAATTCAAAATAATATCAAGCATGACATGACAAAGTCTAAATCACAGTCAAAAACAAGCTCCTTTTATACCACTTAAGCATGAACTTTCCTACTCTTTCCCAATCCAAATTAACTTATTTGAAAACTATCATATAAGAATGAGGGGGTCCAACCAATTTATTCAAGCAAACTAAGCAAACGAAAACTAAAAACAAAACAAAGATGCTCCAAGAACAACACAATCGTGCATGAAACAATAAAAATAAAGTGTTTGGAAGAAACCTGAGATTTTTATTGATGAAGAAGGGGATGCCTTGGGCATCCCCAAGCTTTGACGCTTGTACTTCTTGAATATTTCTCGGGGTGACACGGGTGGCATCCCCAAGCTTGAGCTTTTGTCCATTCTTCATCTTATCACATTATCCTTCCCTACACTTAAAATTTCCTTCATACAAAAAACTTCACACAATCTTCATTAGCAACATTAGTGCACTCAAGATAATAAGTCTTTGGATTTAGTTTCAACACAAGTAAAACTTACATTAAAACACAAGCTACTGAAGCACTTCCTTTAAAAAGTTCAAATGATCAAAGAGAACTCAAAGAGAAAGAGATTAAGAGGCAAATGCAAATAATGGCAGAAATCTGTCAAAACAGACTAGCAGGTAAAAACCAATTTTTTCGAAGACCTTCTGTTGCTCAAATCGAAACGTGTTAAACTAACTAAAGTTGTATAACAACCTGGGTCAGAAGCACAAAAAATTACAGCTCAAACCGATGTACAGAGATTTACACGAATTTTTACACCGAAGCACACAAATCTGTTTCGGGATAGCAACTTTTCCAAGCATCATTTCTCTCTCATTAGAGGTTACTCTTGGCACAAAAACCACACAAAAAGGATAAGGAGAGGTTATTCCTGAATCAATAACTTCCAAGACTCAACAAAAGATTCCTAACGCAATTTGGGTTATCTCCCAATAAGTGCTTTTCTTTAACGCCTTTGAGCTAGGCATAAGAAGGAAGAAAAGAATCAAGTATTCTCAAATGAAGAAGCATTAAGAGCAAATTTTGTTTTAATAGGAGAGGCAAAAGGAATCTTCTCTCTCTTTTTAGGGAAGTGTTCTATACCTTTCTTGAGTGGGAAGTGATATTTAATGGTGCCTTCTTTCATATCAATAATGGCACCAACAGTTCTAAGAAAAGGTCTTCCCAAAATAATAGGACAAGAAGCATTGCATTCAACATCCAAAACATAGAAATCAACAGGGACATAGGCATTGTTGACCATAATAAGAACATCATTAATAGTCCCTATGAGTTTCTTTTTAGCATTATCATCAATTTGGACATTTAGATAATAATCTTCCAATGGTGGCAAATCAAGCATTTCATAAATCTTTCTAGGCATAATAGAAACACTAATATCAAGATCACATAAAGCTTTGAGATTAAAATCATTCACTTTCATATTAATGATGGGTTCCCAACCATCTTCTAATTTCATAGGAATAGAAGCTTTATGTTTCATCTTTTCTTCTTTAATTTTTATGAGAGCATCAGTAATATGTTTTGTAAAGGCCATATTCATAGCACTAGCATTAGGACTTTTAGCAAGATTTTGTAGGAACATAATTACTTCAGAGATATTGCAACCATCAAGATCAAAATCATAATCACCATCTAAAGTAGTAGAGCTATTGTTTCCCATATTTCGAAGAATTTCAGCATTTTTATTAGAAAAGGTTCCATTGGTTTTAGGTATTGTTGCAGAAGGAACTTCATGTGGTTTGCTAGCATTAACATTAGTGGTGGTGATAGTAGAAATACTAATATTTCTAGCAATTTCATCTTCTATTTCCCACTTAGCATGCAATTCAGCTAACAGTCTAACATTTTCATCAATTCTACCGTTGATGGCATTAGTAGCAGCAAAGGGATTTTCAATAGTTTCAGGTTTAGCAGCCATTTTATTCAAAGAAGATTGTGCTTCAGCCAATGATGCTATATTTCTTTCAGCATTAGAGAGTTTTTCCTCAATAGTTTTATTGAAAGCAGTTTGTTTACTAATAAAATATTTAAGCATGACTTCAAGTTCAGAGGGTGCACTTCTATTATTGTTGTAGGAATTTCCATAAGCATCACCATTGTTGGGAGGATATGGCCTATAATTATTATTACCAAAATTATTCATGTAGGCATTGTTGCTAAAATTATTATTTCTAATAAAGTTCACATCAACTTGATATTCTTGAGCAACCAAAGAAGCTAAGGGAACATGATTTGGATCAATATGAGCTTTCTCATTAACAAGCATATACATAATAACAACAATTTTATCACTCAAGGAGGAGGTCTCTTCAACAGAATTTACCTTCTTACCTTGTGGAGCCCTTTCAGTATGCCATTCAGAATAGTTAACCATCATATTATCTAGAAGCTTTGTTGAAGCACCCAAAGTAATGGTCATAAAGGTACCTCCAGCAGCAGAATCCAGCAGATTTCTTCAAGAATAATTCAGTCCTACATAAAAGGTTTGGATAATCATCGAAGGAGTCAGTCCATGAGTGGGACAATTCTTTACCAAAGATTTCATTCTTTCCCAAGCTTGAGCAACATGTTCACTATCAGATTGCTTAAATTTCATTATTTCACTTCTCATAGATATAATCTTAGTAGGAGGATAGTATTTTCCATTGAAAGCATTTTTGCATTTAGTCCAAGAATCAATACTATTTCTAGTTAGGGATAGCAACCATTATTTAGCTTTTCCTCTCAAAGAGAAAAGAAACAATTTAAGCTTAATAATATCTCCATCTATATCCCTATGTTTTTACATCTCACAAAGTTTAACAAAGTTATTAAGGTGAGCAGCAGCATCTTCAGTACCAACACCAGAGAATTGTTCTTTCATAACAAGATTGAGCAAAGCAGATTTAATTTCAAAGAAAGTAGCTTCAGGAACAGGTGGAGCAATAGGTGTGCACATGAAATCATTGTTTTTGGTGCTAGTGAAGTCACACAACTTAGTGTTTTCAAGAGTATTCATTTTTTTGTGTTTTTAGTATAAAGAAGCAAACTAGTACAACTATTTATTTGTGCTTCTTATAAAGAAACTAGCAAACAAAGCAGAAAAAAGTAAGAAAAAAACAAAGTAAAGAGATTGGTTATGAGGGACTCCCCTTGTGAAGATTTCCTTGACTCCCCGGCAACGGCGCCAGAAAAAGTGCTTGATGGCTCAAAATGTATCGAGCTCGTTGGGGAACCCCAAGAGGAAGGTATGATGAGCACAATAGCAAGTTTTCCCTCAGTTATGAAACCAAGGTTATCGAACTAGTAGGAGCAAGGAAACACCTCCAAGGTGTTGTTTCCAACTTGGAATCCTGCACAACACAACCACAAAACTTTGCCCCCAGCTTACAGTGAGGTTCTCAATCTCACCGGTTTTGCTGAAAACAAAGGATTAAACGTATTGTGTAGAAGATAGTTATTGCTTGCAGAAAGTAAACAGAAAACAGTAAATAGATTGTAGATTGATGGTAAAAGAATGGACCGGGGTCCATAGTTCACTAGTGGTGATTCTCCTTAAGATAGTTGACATGTTGGGTGAACAAATTATAGCAAGGCAATTGACAGACACCGAGAAAGCATACATGCATATACTAATCATCTTGACTCCTATGAGATTTGATTGGGCATTACAACATTATACATAGACCGTAATCCAACTGCATCTATGACTAATAATCCACCTTCAGGTTATCATCCGAACCCCCTCCAGTATTAAGTTGCAAGCAATAGATAATTGCATTAAGCAAAGTGTGTAAAGTAAACAATACGATTGTTCTATGAACAAAGGGTTGTTGTTTTCTCCCTAATAGCAACAACACATCTAGTACCTTAGAGATTTCTGTCACTTCCCCAGATTACTAGAGGCATGAACCCATTATCAAGCATAAATACTCCCTCTTGGAGTTGCTCGCATCTACTCGGCCAAGATAACTAGTAACAACGGAAAGCATGCAAGATCACAAATAACATAGACATGATAGAATCAATAATAAATCTGAAATAGCATCTCAATATCCATCGGATCCCCGCAAACACAACATGTAAGATTACAAATAGATGATCTTAATCATAAACGAAGCTCACAAGATCTAAACATGGTGGCACAAAGGAGGAGAAACAACCATCTAGCTACTACATGGACCCGTAGTCCAGGGATGAACTACTCATGCATCACACCGGAGGCAGGCATGGTGATGAAGAAGGCCTCTAGGGTGATATCTCCCCTTCGGCAGGGTGCCAGGAAGAGCTTCAGATCCCTCCCGATCTAGGGATGGAGATGACGGCGGCTACAGACTCTTTCGTGGAATTTTGATTGGGTACCTAGGGTTTTTGTCCCGGGAGACTTTTATAGGCGAAGGGGCAAGGTCGGTGGAGTGCCAGAGGGCCCACACCCCCTGGTGGTGCGGCTAGGGTAGCCCGCGCTGCCACCAGGTGTGGCCGCCCTGTCTCCCCTCTTCGTCTCCTCTCCGGACTCTGTATTCCTTCTGGTGAAATATTGACTTGGGCTTTTGTCCGGTCTAATTCCGAAAATATTTCCTTACTAGCTTTTCTGAAACCAAAAACAGCAAAAAATAGGCAACTGGCACTGTGGCACCTTGTTAATAGGTTAATTCCAGAAAATGTGTAAAAATACTCCAAAGTGTGGACAAAACATAAGAAAGTAGATATAAAACAAGCATGGAATATCAAAAATTATAGATACGTTTGCAACGTATCAACCTACAATAAAATGATCAATGAAACAAAGCGTTTCTTAGAATTTCAGCAAACATAAACTAGCAAGATCATTTCAACAAATATATATATGAAAATAGTTATATATCCTGAAATGCAAGAGACGTTGGGTGACTCAGAATTTGCCACGACATATACATTGGCATGCAGTTACTGTCATAGCTAAGAATGAATCAGATAAAAATTATAATAGCATCATACGTGAACTTGTAGAGCAGGAATGCAAACCACAAATGAACTATACAGTAGAGGATAGTTATTTCGTTACTTAGGACGAACCATCACCAGATGCGGAATATAATGGCATCGCTCGTGTACCTATAGAACATGGCAAACAAGCATTAAACAAGTGTGCCTACAATAAAATGAGCAATGAAACAAAGTGTTTCTTATAATTTCAGAAAATATAAACTAGCCAGGTCATTTCAACAAATATATATGAAAGCAGTTGTATATTGGAATGCAAGAGATGTTGGGTGGCTCGGAATTTGTGTTGAGCTACACAGCGGTATGCAGTTACTGTCGTTGATAATAATGAACCAGATATAAATTATAATGACATAATACATAAATTTGTAGAGCAGGAATATAAACCACGAATGAACTACACAATAGAGGATAGTTATGTAGTTTCTTAGGACAAACCAGAACCAGATATAAAATATAAAGGCATCGCTTATGAACCTTTAGAACAAGATTTTCAAACCAACATGTTCAGTATTCCATGTTTGAGCTCTATGCAATGGAAGAGAAAATAGTTAGCGTTCAGATCTTGAAGAACCAAATGGCAACAACAAAATTATAAACGAATTAATGGGAAGATTTTAACGGTACTACATGATAGAGGAAGGATTCCAAGAAGAAAATAATAGCAGGAACTTATCTCAGGACAAACCATATAGATGTCAGCAAGTGTGAAGCAGGGAATCCACACTAATATTTTCCACTGACTTTAGATTTTGCAAGAAGTACACAATAGCAGGCTATTGTATAGGGTAGCTAAGAACATGTGCATCACAAAATAACAAATATGTGCATGACTTAAAATTTGTAGAGGAGTGAATGCAAACCAACATATCTAGTGTCCTTGTATGTAGCACAAAGAACAGGCGTACCTAGTGACTTATATGTACTAGCACGATTACAAAATGCAGTTCACTGCGACAGGCTTGAACCTGCTATATTGCTAACAAAACAGAAATGGGTTGGGGATTTGGTTACCTTGGTTGGAGAGGCATCTAAGCATTGTTGGCACCGTGCGGGTGACGTCCAGGTCACCGACGGTGCTGCGGTTGCGGTGGTTGTTGGTGTCGGGTAAGTAGATCTTGGGCGGTTGATGCTAGCTTGAGCGTGGTGGACGAGAGCATCACTGAGGTAGATCTGATGCAGTGAACGAGGATGCCCGTGCAACTAGTCTGGAGAGGCAGACATGGAACTCGTTGAACTAGATCACGTCCAATGGACATCAGTGAAGCTGCTCTAGAATGATTGGGTAGCTGTCGGCGGCGGGAAAGGAGAGCTTGGGCGGCCGATGATGCCGTTGGCACGGTGAACAAGACCACAACTCCAAGACCTGAGTCCAGAGTCTCATCAGATGATCAAGGCTTGATCCTATGATCCGGTATAAGTACCCGAACATAGTCTCGGGGGATATTCTCTCATCGGGAGCGCTGATCACGCCCCTGAAGGAAACAACAAATCCTCCTACGGAGTCGACAGTGAAACTCATGAAGATGAACTTTAAGCCTACACTCGAATACAAACATTCGAATGTAGCCTAGGGGCTACTCCCATCGGGAGTGCTGGATGCACACCCAATAGAAAGGGCGAAAAATCCTCCTATGGAGTCGAGCAAATACAAAATCTATGAGTATTACCCAAGTGTATCCTCAAACGGTTACTACCATCGGGAGTGTTAACAACGTGCCCAATGAAAAAGGCAATGAGTTGACAACTTCAGCAATTCCAATAGCAAAACAAGGAAGTTGACAAAAACTTTAAATTCTTAGACCGTGTCCGTCGTGTTGGGTTCCATAGCAGAAAACAAAAAATTTCTATCTACTCGAACACTAATACCAGGATCTATACTATGTAGACATAAGTAACGGAGAAGGAATACAGTATTCATACCTTTGCAGAGAGAGGCACGTCTTACGCAGGAAGGCGTATATTGATGAAGACGAGCAGCACCTCAATTGTGGTGCCTCCGAAGTTCTTCACACGTCTAGTGTAGGGGACGTCAACCGGGCTTCGATCTAGCCGAGCAGTGGAAGAAGTAGATGCCGGATCACTGATCACACGACGGTAGTGTGAAGGTGGAGAACTCAACCATGAGGTCTTCCCCAATATTACGGGGAAGTCCTCAGCAGATGAGAGAGAAAGAATGAGAGGAATGGGTGTCTTCCAAGGGGAGGGGGACCCCTTTATATAGTGGGAGGGGGGTGCACCACCCAGAGGCCAGGCGGTGTGGGACTAATCCCACACCCGCCGGCCACCTTGGGGCAGCCGCGGACCCTAGGTGGGCCCCACTGGGGCAGCCCACTAGCCCTAGGCCGGCCGGCCCCCACTCCCTAGGCGCCTTGCCCACTTGGGCCTCCCTTCGGGTGAGGCCCATTAGCAATATAGTGCCTTTAAAAATAAATAAAAAATATATTTAATATTAATTCTCCAATTAACATTCAAATACACATATTATATTATTCCTTCACTCCGGACCCCTTTCCGATCTCCATCGGGTGTTACCGAAACTATTCTGGTCTCTCTCTCTATTTCTCATATGATGCCTCATCTACCCTAAGCGTCTCTACCCTTAAGCGTGACATCCTTCGGTTCAGAAACACTCTGGACATGATAGAGACCACTCTCATATCAATGATCAACAAAGGGACCTGGATGGCAATGTGACCCCCGTGTTTTCATGAATACAATCGCTCGAACCGTGAGATAGTTGTTCCCCATTCCCTTTGTCATATGATACCTAATTCATCTGAGACTTGATCTTCGGTATCTCCATACCTTAGTTCGATCTCGTTACCGATGAACTTGTTTTCTCGTTCTCATGTCGTTGCATTCCGTGACCTAGTCACATGCTTGCAAGCTTCATTAATGCAACGTCACCGAGATGGCCACATGTATCTGTCTGTTACATGGACTAGACAAATCCTGGTCTTGATATGTACTCCTCTACGCATTCCTTCGGAAAACCTGAGTGGAACCTTTTTTTGATCACCCTGTTACGAGATGATTCTTGATAACCATCTAAGCTTCTTCCAGAATGGTGATTTGCATTACCTCACAGTCAAAGGATCAGGTAGCGAGGTTCTCTGTGTTTTATCATCAATGGTGAACTTTGTAACTAGATCTCATTACGATATAACGGTCGGATGTTTGTCTATCATGTTATTCAACTAATAACATGACCTCATTGTCAGTTGGCATAAATGCCCATGATCTTGAAACACAGACCATCCTCATGACCAATGAACTAGTTCACTAGAGGTAACTAGAGACATGGTTTGTTTACATACCACACGTGTATTAATGTTTCGTATTAACACAGTTATAGCACAATATGAAACGTATTATGAACATACAGGAGATATATCAAATAATACACTTTATTATTTGCCTCTATGGCATAACTCCTTTAGTCTCCCACTTGCACTAGAGTATACAAAACTAGTTTACAATAGGCAGGAACCTAACACCAATGGAATCTCGGTGTTGTTCGTGCTTGTCATGTTGGAGAGCTTTAGTCAAAGGATCTGCTACATTCAGTTCCGTATCTACTTTGCAAATCTTGACTTCACCTTCGTCAACAATCTGCCGGATGACGTGAAATCTGCCGGTGGTGGCACAAGCTTGATGTGTTTGGCTATGGAATGAGTTCTCGGTTCCCTTGCATTTGCAATAGCTCCCGTGTTATCACAATAGATCGTCACGGGGTCTTGTGCATTGGGAAAAACTCCTAGTTCGATGACGAAATTCCTTAGCCAAACAGCTTCATTTGCCGCATCAGCTACATCAATGTATTTAGACTCCATTGAAGATTGTGCCACCACCGGCTGCTTCTTGCTTTTCCAGCTTACCGCCCCACCATTCACCAAGAAAACAAATCCTGTTTGAGACTTTTTGTCATCATGATCTGAATTCCAGCTCGCATCTATGTAACCTATTATGTTTAGAGCTTCATCATTTCCTCCATAGATCAGGAACATATCCTTTGTTCTTCTCAGATACTTTAGGATATTTTTCACAGCTGTCCAGTGATCCGGTCCTGGATTACTCTGATATCGGCTCGTCAAACTAAGAGCCAATGCCACATCAGGTCGGGTGCTAAGCATTTCATACATGATAGATCCTATTGCAGAAGCATAGGGGACGTAAGCCATCTTCTCTCTATCATCGTCCATTACAGGACATTGAGTCATACTCAAGATGCAATTCTTCATCATAGGTGTAAAACCCCTCTTGGTGTTTTCCATTTTGAACCTCTTCAAAATCTTATCTATGTAAGTACTCTGACTTAATGCTATTAGGTGCCTTGATCTATCTCTATAGATCTTGATTCCTAATATGTATGCAGCTTCACCTAGATCCTTCATGGAAAATTGGTTGCTCAAATACGCTTTCACGCTATTCATAAGATCCACATCGTTTCCCATGTGTAATATGTCATCCACATATACTACTAAGAAAACAACCGAGCTCCCACTCGCTTTCTTGTAAACACAGAACTCTTGTTGGTTTTGGACAAATCCAAAACTCTTGATCACTTGATCAAAATGTTGGTTCTAGCTCCGAGATGCTTGCTTCAACCCATAAATGGACCGTTGGAGCTTGCATACCTTTCCAGCATCCTTAGGATCAACAAAACCTTCCGGTTGCATCATATACAACTCTTCATCAATGTGACCATTGAGGAATGCGGTCTTGACATCCATCTGCCAAATTTCAGTCGAAATGTGCAGCAATTGCTATTAAAATCCTGACAGCCTTAAGCATCACTACGGGAGAGTAAGTCTCGTCGTAGTCAACTCCTTGGATTTGACGAAAACCCTTTGCGACAAGTCGAGCTTTGTGAATGGTCACATTACCATTCGCATCTGTCTTTTTCTTAAAGATCCATTTATTTTCCACGGCCTTGCGGCCTTTTGGAAGATCCACCAAGGTCCAAACTTGGTTTTCATGCATGGATCCTATTTCGGATTTCATGGCTTCCAGCCATTTCTCGGAGTCAGCACTATCCATAGCTTCTTTGTAGTTTGTAGGTTCTTCCTGTCCATCCAGGTTGACAGACATCACAAGGCTGTTGTACCAATCTGGAGTGCCACGAAGCCTTGTAGACCTGCGAACCTCAGTAGTCTTGATGTCATTGTTTTGATCATCATCAATTGGCTCTTCGTCCATGTTGGAGACCGGTTTCGGAACAGCTTCCGTTGCGCTACTCGGAATTTGGAGAGAAGGGTCAACTATTTCATCTAACTCAATTTTCCTTCCACTCACTCCTTTTGCAAGAAACTCTTTCTCGAGAAAGGTGTCGTTTCTTGCGACAAACATTTTGCCTTCGGCTTGGTTGTAGAAAGTATACCCATCGGTTTCCCTTGGATATCCCACAAAGATACATTTTTCCGATTTGGATTCGAGTTTGTCAGGTTGCAGTTTCTTGACGTAAGCCTCATAGCCCCAAACTTTCAGAAATGACAACTTGGGCTTCTTCCCATGCCATATCTCATATGGGGTTGTCTCCACGGATTTGGATGGTGCTCGGTTTAAAATAAAAGCGGCGGTTTCTAACGCGTATCCCCAAAAAGACATAGAAAAATCAGTTAAAGACATCATGGACCGTACACTATCTAATAGTGTTCGGTTACGGCGTTCCGACACACCATTACGCTGTGGTGTTCCGGCTGGCGTAAGCTATGGGATGATCCCACAGTCCTTCAAGTGCATGTTAAACTCATAACTCAAATACTCGCCTCCTCGATCCGATCGAATGTGCTTGATTTTCTTGTTAAGTTGATTCTCTACCTCTTTCTGAAATTCCTTGAACTTTTCAAAGGTTTCAGACTTGTGCTTCATCAAGTAGATATATCCATATCTGCTTAAGTCGCCAGTAAAGGTAACAAAGTAACGATAACCATTGCGTGTTGAGACACTCATTGGTCCACATACATCCGTATGTATGATCCCAAGTAGGTCTACAGCTCGCTCCACTATACCGGAGAATGGTGTCCTAGTCATCTTGCCCATGAGGCATGGCTCACATGTATCAAGGGATTCGAAATCCAATGATCCAAGAAGCCCTTCTGAATGAAGCTTCTTCATGCGTTTTACGCCAATATGACCAAGACGGCAATGACACATGAACATGGAATTATCGTCACTGTGCTTACAACGTTTAGCATCAACACTATGGATGTGTGTATCACAATCAAGATCAAGTAAGAATAAATCATCACGTACAGGAGCATGAACATAGAAAACATCATTCATATAAATTGAACAACCATTTGTTCCTAATTTAAACGAATAACGATCTTGCAACAAGCAAGACCCACTCACAATATTCATACTCAGTGCGGGTACATAATAGCATTTATTCAAAACCAACAATAATCCTGATGGCAGACGCAGATGCAGGGTGCCGACAGCCATCACTTCGACTCTCGAACCATTGCCGACGTGCATCGTCACCTCGTCCTTCCTCAGGCGCCTCCTACTCTGCAGATCCTGCTGAGAGTTACAGATGTGAGCAATAGATCCGGTATCAAATACCCAGGTGTTACTCATGGCGCTCGTAAGGAATACATCAATAACATGTATATCATATATACCTTTGTCCGAGATGGCTATCTTGCCAGCTCGCTTGTCTTCAAGGTACTTAGGGCAGTTGCGTTTCCAGTGCCCATCCCCTTTGCAGTAGAAGCACGAAGTGCCGGGCTTAGGGCCAGGCTTGGAAGTCTTTGAGATGCTAATAACAAACCTGCCATCCCTCTTAGACTTTTTACCCTTGCCTTTCCCTTTTTGCCCTGGTTTCTTAAAGTTGGTGGTCTTGTTGACCATCAGCATCGTGTGCTCCTTCTTGATTTCAACCTCAGCAGTTTTGAGCATGGCGAACACCTCAGCAAGGATCTTAGTCATCCCTTGCATGTTGTAGTTCATCACAAAACTCTTATAGCTAGGGGCAGCGAGTGCAGCACCCTATCTATAGCGAGCTCCTCCAGGATTTTGCAATCCAGGGCGTTTAAGCGCTTGACGTAGCCAGACATTTTGACCACATGCTCACTAATACTGTTGTGCTCTTCCATTTTAGCAGAGAAGAAGAGCTCGGAAGAATCATACCTATCTACACAAGCCTGTGGAGCAAAGACAGCCTTGAGATACTCAATGATCTCAAAGGCATTCATCTTCTCAAAACGCTTTTGAAGCTCCGGCTCCATGGCATAGAGCATTCCACTCTAGATGAGGGAGAAATCATCCGCCTTGGACTGCCAAACATTATTTTCGTCCTGGGAGGTGGAATCTGCAGGCTTAGCCAGAAGCTCAGCCTCGATGACATAAGTCAACTTATAGGGGACTAGGAGGATCCTAAGATTGCGGAACCATGCGGTGAAGTTGGTTCCATCAGTTTTTAGCTTTTCCTTCTCGAGGAAAGTGCTAAGGTTGAAGGTGGGTGGGCGAGACATCTACAAAGGAATTTGCAAAGTATTTAGACTATGTTCACAATAATGAGTTCAAGTTTTAGCTAAAAGAACTCCCACTTAAACAAACATCTCTATACTCGTTTAGTGATCACATGATCTCAATCCCCTGCACCTCCCCCGGTTAAACACAGTCATCAGTGCAGAATCAAGGGTGGACATTCCCTAATGTCGATCACATCAACTATGTGATTCATGCTTGACCTTTTGGTCTCTTGTATTCCAAGGCCACGTCTCCGTAACGTGCTAGGCTCGCCAGTTCTAACTCGTGTGTATTCGTAGTGCAACATGGCTTATACCCACTGTATGCGAACGTAGATATGTCAGACACCCAGGCCTATCACCCTGGATCGCCTCATACCGAAGAACTTTCTTGGTGGTGCACAGACAAGGGGAATACGATAACTGGAATACTATGAGGGATTATCTTATTATGCTACCGTCTAGTAAGAATACTAGCACAATAAGTAATACTTCAAAAGTAAAGTGTTATGACATGGTTGTAGCTTCATGATCATCATCAACAGCCTTAAAGTTTCACAAACTTGTCAATGCCATGTTATAATACTTGCCCCTATGCAATAAGGAAGATAGACGCCTCTATATTAACTATTGCATGTTTTACGCGGCTTTAGGGCTTTCGCAGTAGAACCCCTTCCCACCTACGAACGTTGAGCCACAACATGGATTCAATGATTGCCGTTCTTCTTCCCTTTTCAGGGCCCTCCAGTGTCAATTGTTGGAGATATGCCCAAGAGGCAATAATAAAGTGGTTATTATTATATCTTTATGTTTATGACAAATGTTTACATCCCATGCTATAATTGTATTAACAGGAAACATTAATACTTGTGTGTTTTGTAAACATAAAAGAGTCCCTAGTAAGCCTCTTGTTAAACTAGCTTGTTGATTAATGGATGATCATGGTTTCCTGATCATGGGCATTGGATGTCGTTAATAACAAGATCATGTCATTAGGAGAATGATGTAATGGACACACACCCATAGTAAGCATAGCATAATATCAAGTCATTAAGTTCGTTTTGCTACAAGCTTTTCAAATGCATAGTAACCTAATCCTTCGACCATGAGGTTATGTTAATCACCATCACCGGATGGGTACTTTGATGACATCAAACGCTGCTTCGTAACTGGGTGGTTATAAAGGTGACATTGGGTATTCTGAAAGTATGTGTTGAAGCGCATGGACCAAGATTGGGATTTGTCCATCCATATGACAGATAGATATGCTCTGGGCCCTCTCGGTGGAATGTCATCTAGTTAGCTTGCAAGCATGTGACTAGGTCACAAGGGATGACATATCACGGAATGAGTAAAGAGTACTTATCAGTAACGAGGTAGAACTAGATATGGAGATACCGACAATCAAACCTCGGATAAGTAGAGTATTGCGTGACAAAGGGAATTGGTTTCGTATGTTAATGGTTCTATCGATCATGAAGTCATCGTTGAGTATGTGGGAGCCGTTATGGATCTCCAGATCCCGCTAATGGTTATTGATCGGAGATGTGTCTCCATCATGTCTGCATATTCACGAACCGTAGGGTGACACACTTAAGGTTCGAAGTTGTTTTAAGTAGATATGGAATGTGCATTGGAGACCGAATGTTGTTCGGAGTCTCGGATTGGATCCGGGACATCACGAGGAGATCTGGAATTGTCCGGGGAATAAGAATCATATATTGGGGATCATTTTCTGAGTTAGGAAATGTTCTGGAGTATTTGTATGGGGATTCTAGAAGGTTTCGGAATGTTCCGGAAGGTTCTAGAAGATTTCTTGGAGTTTACTTGAAAACCAAGAAAGGATCAAGGAATCCTCGTGGGGTAAGACAAGGATTCGTGGGGGAGTAGGACTCTCCCCCCACCTCCTTGATCCGCCGGCCAAGGGAGAGGGGAGTCCTACAAGGACTCCACCTCCCCATGGCGTCTCCCTCCTTTAAATAGAGGGGTGGAGGCACAAACCCCCTTGCCCCTTCTATTCTCTAGATCTCAAGTTGCCTCTCTCCTCCTCCTTCCCTCTGCTCTGGCTTAGGCGAAGCCCTGCAGAATTCTCTACTCCACCACCACCACGCCGTCGTGCTGCTGGGATTCCATGGAGAGATCTACTACCTCTGCTGCTTGCTGGAACAAGGAGAGGAAGGTCTGCTTCGACTCCGCACGTGTGACCGACTGCGGAAGCACTGCCGGAACGTGGCGCCGAAAGGATCGTCTACTCGATCTTGAGATCGGCAAGTGATCGACTACATCAACCACGAGATCCGATCTCGTAACGCTTTCGGGTCTACAAGGGTTAGTACAGATCTATCTCGTTGCACATGTCTAATAGATTAGATCTTGGCTTTTATCTAGATTAGATCTGGGTTTTGTTCGTTCTTGCGGTAGAAATTTTTTGTTTTCCATGCTACGAACCTATCAGTGGTATCAGAGCCATGTCTATGTGTAGAACTGTTGCACGAGTAGAACACAATGGTTTTGTGGGCGTTGGTGCTCGTGCCGTCTTTTGCTTTGTGTACTTTGCATCTTGCGGTATGGTGGGATGAAGCGGCTCGGGCTAACCTTACATGTCATCGCACATGAGACTTGCTCCATGCTTGACGTGTAACTTGCTTTGCACAAGTGGCTTTGCGGGTGTCTGTCTCTCTCACCATAGTATAGATCCAATCTACACTTTGCACTTGATAGCACTTGTATCAACGTTGTGGTTCAGTTTCGTAGGTAAGATCCGTTCTTATTCGAAAGCCCCAAACCACGTAAAACATGCAAAGAAAATTAGAGGCGTCTAACTTGTTTTTGCAGGGTTTTTGTGATGTGATATGGCCATCATGTGATTGTGATTATATTTGATGTATGCAATGATCCTTGTTGTAATATGGCAACCGGCAGGAGCCTAATGGTTGTCTTTAATTATGTTAAGACCTGCGTGTCTATTCATCTTGTAATAGCTTTATTCCAAGTAGTTGTAATAGTTGCTAGTGATGATGGACAACCATGAAGCGGCGCCACTGACCTTGACGCAATGCTGGTGATGATGGAGATCATGTCCGTGCTTTGGAGATGGAGATCAAAGGCATAAGAAGAAAGGGCCATATCATATCACACTAATTATGAATTGCCTATGATGTTAATCCTTTATGCATCTTGTATTGCTTAGATCGCGACGGTAGCATTATAAGATGATCCCTCTCACTAAATATCAAGTAATAAAGTGTTCGTCCTTAGTAGGCACCGTTGCTAAGACTCGTCGTTTCGAAGCATCTCGTGATGATCAGGTGTGATAGATTCTACGTGTGCATACGACGGGTGCAAGCCATATTTGCACATAAGGATACTAAGGTTAACCTTGACGAGCCTAGCATGTACAGACATGGTCTCGGAACATGGAACACCGAAAGGTAAAGCATGAGTCATATGGATGATATGATGAACATGTTGATTGTTCGCCTTTAAAGCTACATCATCTCACGTGATGATCGGACTTGGTGTAGTGGATTTGGTTCGTGTAATCACTAAAACAACTCGAGGGATGTTGTTTTGAGTGGGAGTTTATTTGTAATTTGGATTAGTCAAACTCAATTTATCATAAACACAATCAAAGTGAATTTGCATAGTTTGTTGTAGTCATTGGCATCCGTTCACCACCTTACGCTTAGTTATAGTTGAGATAGTAGAACTATAGAAATTCTGGATATTTGCTTTACGAGCTGGTATCGTATTGTTTTGAGTGTCAATCTAAAGTTTAAAAGTCATATTGCAAACTTTCAGCAAACTCCATTTACTCTGAGAAGTTTAATAAACAATATTAAATCAAGAGTAACAATTCCAGTGTTAGTATCTAATGTATCATGTTTGCCTCCATGATTCTTGATACTCAAAAGATTGTTTTTAATATCAAGTTTATCTAAGAGCTGAAAGCAATGTTTCAGAAACCATCATATGTGAAAGGTATTGCGATATCTAAAACAATGTGTTGGTTACAACATGATAGAGTATACGTCCTCATATTTGATGAGAATTTGTGAAGATTGGAGACGCCAGTCGTCCTAATCCTCCAAAAGGTTTTGGAAAAGAAACATTATACTCGCAATTCACCTTTATAAGCTATAACAGCTTGATCATGAAAGTTGTCATGATAAGGATGAATAGAAGATGTAAGTAAAATGTTTACTACACTAAAATATTACTAAAGAATGGAATTTTGAAAGAATGCCAAACATTTGATGAAGGTGATCCACTTCAAAGTGCAAGTTCAAAGGTATTAGGATTTGACTATACACACTTTGTACTATGTGTCATGTGAATGACACCACTATTGATGTTGATAGATTCTTTTAAAAGAAAAGGAATTGTTGAAAGAGAATCTATAAAATATTTGGCAGAAAAGAAAAGATTGGAGATGTCCAACTTAGGTGTATAGAAGATACATGTTATGGCTGTATTCCTTGGTTGTTAAACAATGTGGTTCTGCGGTATTGGATACTGAATTGGTTGGTATGAAGTGTCATACAGGACAACACAATTCATGAACTGCAATGGCCTAAGTAACTAGCAAGAGAATATGTGATGATGTTCATCGAAAACAAACAAAGGGTTGTTGTGTTGCTCGTTAACATCAAAGCTTTCCTTCAGGATTTGTTTCAATAATTGTTATTTTGATCAGGTATTATGACGACAAAAGGTTGTTCAAATAATTACCGTATTCCATAATAGATGGATGATATACAAGTCTGGTTGGAGAAATAACGACCATAAAACTAATGCTAAAATGTCGCAAGACAAATAATTGAAAGATCACTTGCGAAGTGACATCACCGTTTAAATTATATTAGGGATACATGAAGAAACTCCATGTTGATGGATTTTTGGAGTCTTTGTTTTTGATCAAATGACGCTTGTGATACTTTCCTCGAGATAATTAAAACTCCGTTCGTAGGCCAAAACAGGAACGGACGACTAACTAATTGGAATTTGTACATATTGATGTATATAGTCCATTATGTGTAGTCGTGGGCGATGGATTTCAACTTCATATGCTTTCTCCGAAGATTTGAGTGAGTATATGTATATACCTACTCAATAAGGAAGAAGTATGAAACATTTGAAAAATGTTCAAAGACTTTCAAGATGAAGTGGAAAATTATTGTAACAAGAAAATAAAAATGTTTATGATTGGATCATAAAGATGTTTGAGTTACAAGTTTAGCAAAACACCTAAGATTTGAGGAATCGTTCCATGGATTTGCATTTCCCAAAACACCATAGGAGTATGGAGTGTTCAAGATATGTAATGAAACCTTGTTTGACATGGTAAGATCAAAGGTGTCATTTATAAAACTGCCATTACATTTTAAAGATTAAAGCTTTAATGACTACCGCTTTTACACTAAAAAGAGCTCCATCGTGATTCGTTGAAATGACACCATATAAGTCATGGTTTGGGATAAAACCCAGGTTGTCCTTTCTTAAATTTTTGGTATGCTAGGCATAAGTAAAATGTTTACAACCAAAGTCAGATGAGCATGTCTTTGTAGGTTATTTCGAATAACCATTGGGTATTCCTCCATAACACCGAAGACAAAAATGTTTGTCACTTAGAATGTCGAGTTTCTTGAGAAGGAATTTTTGGTGAAAAGTTAAGTGGGAGGACAATAGAACTTTGACAAGGTTGTTGAACCTTGGCTAATATGTGCTGAGTTGCGCAACATCGGTAAGTGTCCCGGAGGCAGCAACAATGCTCGTGGCTCACGTGCCTCAAAGGTTGTGGTCACGGAGATCTAAGTTCCTATTGAACCAAGTAGGTCGGGTAAGTAATCAAATGCCAAGATTTGAGAGTTAATCATTGTTGTTTGACAATGATGAACCGACTACATGCAAATAATCAATGATGGGCCCTGACTTCATTAAGTGGCTTGAAGCCATAAAATCCGTGATAATTCCATACACGAGAAATCAAGCTTTGAATTTGAAAGACCCTCTGGAAAGGTGCAAGAACTTACAGTCGTATATGGATCTATAAAGAAATAGACATGGATGTTTCACATCTATGAAATAGTCGACATGTCGGAAAGAGTTTACTACAATGTTCAAGGAATTGACTATGATAAGATTTGATCTTTCATAGCGATATTTAGTCTGGACGGATTAATGTAGCAACCACTACATATATTTTGGTATATGGTAGTTGAACAAACAAAACAAGTTCTTTTAATAGAATGGTTACCTAGGACGTGTACATGACACGATCCAAAGGGTTTTGTTAATTCAAAGGATGCTAAAAGAGTATGCAAAACTTCAATGGTTGAAGTGAGCATCGCGGAGTTGGAATCTTCACCATGATGAAACCGTTAAAAGGATTAATTTCATCAGAGACGATGAAGATGTTTGCATTTTGCAAGAAATTAAGTGGGAGCGCTAAGACATATTTCTAATACATTATGTGAAAGACATATTGTTGATTAGAAATGATGTATCTTTTATTGACACAGGTTAAGAATTTCATTTCGGTGAAAGACTTAGGCATAACCCAAGAATTAGGCATCAATGTCTATATGGATAAATTGAGGCGCTAATATGGTTTTGCCAAATGTACATAGATAAGATGTTGAATGAGTTCAATATGGAAACAACAAGAAAGGTTCTTGACGCACGGAAAGGACTGAATCAAGATTCAAGTATGTTGACACGAGATTCAAGTGTTTTGACACTTGGTGAAATCACAAGAATATTTTGATCAATCTTTGAGATGTACACATCCAGATATGTCCTATGCTCTAAATGTTATGAGCATATACCAGAATGACTCATAAGATGATCATTGGACAATAGTAGGGATATTCCTATGATCTTTGGAAGAACTAAGAATATATTATTTATATAGTGGTGACAAATAGTTCATTGTAAATTGTTGCATTGATACTAGTTTTGTCACAAATTAAGTTTATCTCAATTTAAACTATGGGTGGCACAATGTAATGGATAGGAAGTTCCATAACAGATTTGGTTGAGTACCAAAGTTAAAACATTGTGACAGATACTACAACAAAAGGCTAAGTATAGGACTGTTATTGTAGCAGCAAATGAGGGCATTTGCATCAAGTAGTTTGTTATCAAACTAGGTGTGGTTCATAGCGGGATAATACTATGAAGATACATTGTATGACAATTGTATCAACATGATTTAATCCCAAGGAACTAAAGGTCTCACCAAAGGACCAAATTTATACAATGCCATCTCATTGGAGAATGAGTAATGCGTAGAGACGCAAGGACATGCAAATACACACGGACCTGGAAGTGTCAGATCCAAAGATTATGTTTACCACTAGCAATAGTGCCTATACAACACCAGAAAGCCATAGGTGTTGAATGCACAAGTTTTTAACTAGATTATTGACTCTAGTGCAAGTGGGAGACTGTTGGAGATATGCCCAAGAGGCAATAATAAAGTGGTTATTATTATATCTTTATGTTTATGATAAATGTTTACATCCCATGCTATAATTGTATTAATAGGAAACATTAATACTTGTGTGTTTTGTAAACATAAAAGAGTCGCTAGTAAGCCTCTTGTTAAACTAGCTTGTTGATTAATGGATGATCATGGTTTCCTGATCATGGGCATTGGATGTCGTTAATAACAAGATCATGTCATTAGGAGAATGATGTAATGGACACACACCCATAGTAAGCATAGCATAAGATCAAGTCATTAAGTTCGTTTTGCTACAAGCTTTTCAAATGCATAGTAACCTAATCCTTCGACCATGAGGTTATGTTAATCACCATCACCGGATGGGTACTTTGATGACATCAAACGCTGCTTCGTAACTGGGTGGTTATAAAGGTGACATTGGGTGTTTTGAAAGTATGTGTTGAAGCGCATGGACCAAGATTGGGATTTGTCCATCCATATGACGGATAGATATGCTCTGGGCCCTCTCGGTGGAATGTCATCTAGTTAGCTTGCAAGCATGTGACTAGGTCACAAGGGATGACATATCACGGAACGAGTAAAGAGTACTTATCAGTAACAAGGTAGAACTAGATATGGAGATACCGACGATCAAACCTCGGATAAGTAGAGTATCACGTGACAAAGGGAATTGGTTTTGTATGTTAATGGTTCTATCGATCACGAAGTCATCGTTGAGTATGTGGGAGCCGTTATGGATCTCCAGATCCCGCTAATGGTTATTGATCGGAGATGTGTCTCCATCATGTCTGCATATTCACGAACCGTAGGGTGACACACTTAAGGTTCGAAGTTGTTTTAAGTAGATATGGAATGTGCGTTGGAGACCGAATGTTGTTCGGAGTCTCGGATTGGATCCGGGACATCACGAGGAGATCCGGAATTGTCCGAGGAATAAGAATCATATATTGGGGATCATTTTCTAAGTTAGGAAATGTTCTGGAGTATTTTTATGGGGATTCTAGAAGGTTTCGGAATGTTCCGGAAGGTTCTAGAAGATTTCTTGGAGTTTACTTGAAAACCAAGAAAGGATCAAGGAATCATTGTGGGGTAAGACAAGGATTCGTGGGGGAGTAGGACTCTCTCCCCACCTCCTTGATCCGCCGGCCAAGGGAGAGGGGAGTCCTACAAGGACTCCACCTCCCCATGGCACCTCCCTCCTTTAAATAGAGGGGTGGAGGCACAAACCCCCTTGCCCCTTCTATTCTCTAGATCTCAAGTTGCCTCTCTCCTCCTCCTTCCCTCTGCTCTGGCTTAGGCGAAGCCCTGCAGAATTCTCTACTCCACCACCACCACCACGCCGTCGTGCTGCTGGGATTCCATGGAGAGATCTACTACCTCTACTGCTTGCTGGAACAAGGAAAGGAAGGTCTGCTTCGACTCCGCACGTGTGATCGACTGCGGAAGCGCTGCCGGAACGTGGCGCCGGAAGGATCGTCTACTCGATCTTGAGATCGGCAAGTGATCGACTACATCAACCACAAGATCCGATCTCGTAACGCTTTCGGGTCTACAAGGGTTAGTATAGATCTATCTCGTTGCACATGTCTAATAGATTAGATCTTGGCTTTTATCTAGATTAGATCTGGGTTTTGTTCGTTCTTGCGGTAGAAAATTTTTGTTTTCCATGCTACGAACCCATCATCAATGCCATATCGACTACTGTAGAGAGATATACACCCCCCTAAGCCACTTTGATTCGTGGACCAGTCTCGTGAATCACCCCGTGAGGTCGGTTGGGGGCCGCTTCATCAAACAGTGCCGCGATATTAACAGTAACACTAAAAGAGGGTAGCAACTAGAGAATCAATGCCCACATATTGCTATGTGTTCTATCCGTACGACATGTCTACCCATAGACCCGCTCTGATACCACTGTTGGGTTCCGTAGCAGAAAACAAAAAAATTCTATCTACTCGAAAATAAGTAACGGAGAAGGAATACAGTATTCATACCTTTGTAGAGAGAGGCAGGCCTTACGCAGGAAGGCGTATATTGATGAAGACGAGCAGCACCCCAATTGTGGTGCCTCCGAAGTTCGTCACACGTCCGGTGTAGGGGACGTCAACCGGGCTCCGATCCAGCCGAGCAACGGAAGAAGTAGATGCCGGATCGCCAATCACATGACGGTAGTGTGAAGGTGGAGAACTCAACCACGAGGTCCTCCCCAATATTACGGGGAAGTCCTCGGCAGATGAGAGAGAAGGAATGAGAGGAATGGGTGTCTTCCAAGGGAAGGAGGGGGACCCCTTTATATAGTGGGAGGGGGGGTGCACCACCCAGGGGCCAGGTGGTGTGGGACTAATCCCACACCCACCAGCCACCTTGGGGCAGCCGCCGGCCCTAGGTGGGCCCCACTGGGGCGGCCCACCAGCCCTAGGCCGTCCGGCCCCCACTCCCTAGGCGCCTTGCCCACTTGGGCCTCGCTTCGGGTGAGGCCCATTAGCAATATAGTGCCTTTAAAAATAAAATAAAATATATATTTAGTATTAATTCTCCAATTAACATTCAAATACACATATTATATTATTCCTTCACTCCGGAACAACTTCCGGACCCCTTTCCGATCTCCATCGGGTGTTACCAAAACTATTCCGATCTCTCTCTCTATTTCTCATACGATGCCTCATCTACCCTAAGCGTCTCTACCCTTAAGCGTGACATCCTTCGGTTCGGAAACACTCCGGACATGATAGATACCACTCTCATATCAATGATCAACAGAGGGACCTGGATGGCCATGTGACCCCCGTGTGTTTCACGAATACAATCGCTCAAACCGTGAGATAGTCGTTCCCCATTCCCTTTGTCATACGATACCTAATTCATCCGAGACTTGATCTTCGGTATCTCCATACCTTAGTTCGATCTCGTTACGATGAACTTGTTTTCTCATTCTCATGTCATTGCATTCCGTGACCTAGTCACATACGTGCAAGCTTCATTAATGCAACGTCACCGAGATGGCCACATGTATCTGTCCGTTACATGGACTAGACAAATCATGGTCTTAATATGTACTCCTCTACGCATTCCTTCGGAAAACCTGAGTGGCACCTTTTTTGATCACCCAGTTAAGAGATGATTCTTGATAACCATCTAAGCTTCTTCCAGAATAGTGATTTGCATTACCTCATAGTCAAAGGATCAGGTTGCGAGGTTCTCTGTGTTTTATCATCAATGGTGAACTTTGTAACTAGATATCATTACGATATAACGGTCGGATGTTTGTCTATCATGTTATTCAACTAATAACATGACCTCATTGTCAGTTGGCATAAATGCCCATGATCTTGAAACACAGACCATCCTCATGACCAATGAACTAGTTCACTAGAGGTAACTAGAGACACGGTTTGTTTACATACCACACGTGTATTAACGTTTCGTATTAACACAGTTATAGCACAGTATGAAACGTATTATGAACATACAGGAGATATATCAAATAATACACTTTATTATTTGCCTCTAGGGCATAACTCCTTCACGTCGCGATAACATGTTTGAATGCCATGTCTATGACATGAAGGTAAGACACCGGGATCCGTCCTATGAGGCCTGGTAACTGCACACGAATGCGCTCTGCTAGAAAATTTCCATATCGACGATATGATGAAAAATCTAACGGACACGTTGGGTACCTGAAACATAAAACTGGAATTCAGTACTCGATAATACCTCCACGGCCTGAGTTGAATTACGCTAGTATGTATCAGGTTTGAGTCTGGGGACTTGAGCTTGAAGAAGGTTCACGATGTTTTTTCCCAAGAGAAATTAACTGGTTCCCGATCCGTCGGATGCACCATACTCGTTATACCAAAATCCCCATGACAAAAATACTTAATATACAGTTAGCTTACTCGAAGAGATCTCAGGTTCAATGTCAAATATGTCTTTGAGACTCAATCTGAATCTACGATTCGGATAGAGTCTCGAGGGCTACTAACATCTGTATGACTTATTGAGTTCCCATGATTGGAATACCTGGTATGTATCCGAACTACGGCCCACGAGGCCCATAAGGAACCAAGGGCCCTGGAAGCATCTGAAGCCCAGGAACAAGATGTGGTGATCAAGATAGAAGTGCAAACTGACATAATCGTAGAGTTGTAAACCAAACCTGTAACATATCCATATTCAGCTCCGAGACCTGGCCTCTTATATAAAAGCTGGGAGGAGCCAACAAAGAGGGCACCATAGCTTCAGCAAACCACAATGTAACACCCCGTCAACTGGGCCCCGGGGGTGTCACTGGCAGCTTAATAGGATATCTAGACTGACCCTACAAACCAACACTAGTCTTTTCTACGTATTTTGTCCTCATTCGTGCGCACCCTGTACCCACTTCCCGGTCGGTCATCCGTCCTAGAATTGCTCTAGGCCAAGCACACTTAACCTTAGAGTTCTTTTTGAATGAGCTTCTGAAAAAGAAGTTGCAACTTGTTGGTATGAGTATCCTATCAATCATATTAAGCAATGTGTCTGGATCTCACATACACCCACCCTTTAGAAGATCGATGCCCTCATCAATCAAGCATACCCTAGGAACATTCCCTCTTGGCTCACATCTGTGCGTCCAGTGCCGGCACATGTTCCATGTCGTGTCCACTCTGGGCCACACACGCCATGCTCCACATGTCCCGCCACTGACCCGCACACCTGTATAACCACGAGGGTCGGCTCTAATACCAATTGTAACACTCGTCCATTGGGCCCCGGGGTGTCACTCCTGACAGCTTAATAAGATATCTAGACTGGTCCCACGGACCAACACTAGTCTTTTTGCGCACTTTGTCCTCACTCGTGTGCACCCAGTATCCACTTCCTAGTTGGTCACCCTTCCTAAAATTGCTCTAGGCCAAGCACGCTTAACCTTAGAGTTCTTTTCGAATGAGCTTCCGGAAATAAAGTTGCAACTTGTTGGTATGAGTATCCTATTAATCCATGTGCCTATATCTCACACACAACCCACCGTGAGTTATATATATTGCATCTAGCGAACCGTTGACTCTGTAATCATCTTCTTCAATAATCAGATGAGCATTGACTCCCTTGTTTGTCTGATAAGACGACGAAATCACCAACGCTCTCTCTTCCCCGAAATCCTAAGTCCATAACAATGGGAATTATCGAGATTAACCCTTGTCACCGAGTTTTTGGCTTTTTGATGCTCTCCCATGTGAAGCTTTTCTAGCTCAGACAAAGAAAGTGCCGAATCGAGCACGGAGAGGCCGTCCCGCTGCTTCCCGCGCAAGGGCGCATGCAAGAGCGGCTTACCGGCATGCGGAAGTCAGGAGCAAGGATATCGTCTTCATAGCCGATCATGATGCATGCGCCGGTGGAGTGAACGCGAAAGGCAGCATGAGTGGTGGCTGCGTTGGTGGAATAAAGACGAAGGCAGCAGGACCGGCATCGATGACAGAGACTTCTATATGACAGAAACTGTTCTTCTTCGTAAGTGTCATTTGTATGGCAACTCCAAGCAGTAGTTTAGAGTCCAACCATTAGCGTATTAGACATGGCTAAGTAAGGTTTACCTTTTAGCCTGTTAGACTCTTAGACATAGCTAAGTAAGAAGGTTTAGCTTTTAAACTGTTATAGTCTTTGTAATCTACTATGTACTAATATTTGAAATCAATAAGGAACTTTTGTGATCTTTGTTTCACGTCGATATACCTTTCTATTCGCGTGTGTGAAAGTGTGTTATTGTTTGCGATGTAAGATCTCTGTGATGTTTTAGCAGCAAACATCTTCTCATATGAGCATGCGACTGATCTTTCCATAACTTCTGTTGCGCCAGATAAAAGATTGCCTAGAAGAACATCGATTTAAAGACGTGTGATCTCTACTATATCAGATCTTTTACATCGTGGTTCAGATAGACGTATAACTAGCTCTCGTGCTCATCGACGATCTTTCTGATATCGGGAGAGTTCTTGACATATCTATTGCTGTGCGTCTAAGTCTAAATATACATCTGTATATATACGCTTGCGAATGAAATTGTCTTACGGGTAGACGTGTCAGACAACAGTGAAATATGATGAGGAAGATTCGGAACAACTGACGTAGAGACTCCAATCGTGATATCTCATGTTGTGCACGTAAGAGTTTTCGGCAAAGGAATCCCGTACGTACATGCACAATTGTTGTTTGTACGTATATCCAGTGTATGTCTAACCGTGCGCCTCCGAATGTTTTTTGTGTTGAACTATCATCGTTTAGCCTAACTTGGTCTGGACTACTGAATGACATTCTATCCACGCGAGCCTCATAGACTCAAGAATTTATCAGCCTCACTTATGCGTGTTAGGACGAGTTTGGTTTCATCTTTTCTCTTGCACGTAGAAGTATCGGGATCATATCATCGGGCGTTCTGGCTACCGGCCGCACCCGGGAAGCGCAAAGAAAAGTCTAGTAGGAAATAAATGTCCTATTGAAGTATTCATATTAGCAATAAAACCATCAATATCATCTAGATCAATATTTAGAAAAGCTTTACCAAAGGCAATATCCTCTTGAGAGGGTGTTAATCTAGAATTAGTAGCGACACAAGTTTCATCATTCTTTTCATTAAGTTTATCAATCTCATCAGATAAGGACTTGGATAAATCAAGAGAGGCCGGCCGGCCGGCTTCAACGTGGTCGCGGAGGGGAGGCAGCCTCCATGGCCTTCTGTGGGCAAGCTCAATGGGGTCATATAGAGCCTCCCTTGAGCTTTTTATTTTAAAAATTCGAAATGATATAGTTAAAAAAAAACATATACATGTAGGTAATGATGTATATTTCACGTAGTACTCCACTAGATCTCGATGTCGGAACTGTTGCTGGATCTAGATAGATAGGAGACCAGTGTGTCCGTGCAGGCCGAGATGGGCGCGACGTCATCAGTTCCAGTAAGTTCAGAACATTGTACCAACTACTCAACTAGTTGTCCAATAAATGAAGATTTAATTCGTGAACCAAGCGAGAACACTAAGTAAGTTGCAAAACTATCATGGGCTTGACTGATCGCTAAACCCGTTACGAGGATACGGTCATGTTAGGCCGATCGTGTTGTAGTGAGAGAAGGAATACCGCTTTGCCACTACCATCATACACCGACGAAGGGAAGCTAGTCTAGTTCAACTGGTTGGAGAGTGGAATGTACAGCTAAGTTTAAATCCTCGCGAACGCAAATTAAGATTCATATTTATACTTGAGGAGTCAGTCTCACCTGCTACTAGTGCAGTTTATCTTGAGAAACATACTTGATATTTACCAAGTTTAAAAATCATAATACTCATCTTAAAAGGTTGTGTGCATGTTTAGTTGGTGCAAAGGCCACGAAGTGAAATTCTCCCCTAATTTAGGAATACGTGAAAAACTGTCTCCTAGGTTGCTCGCTCGAGGCGACCCAAGGGGCCTGCCCAACCCTAGTGGTGGCGGCGCCCCGTCAGTCTAAGGCAGATGGGGGTCTTCGCTCAGCCGCGGTGCTTCTTTCGAGTGGAGCGGAGACGTTTGGCTTGGGCGCGGAGGTGGTGTCCATCGTGCCGGCGTGGCAGTGGCTATGTGTGGTTGGACGAAGCGGCAAGGTGAGGTGGATCGACGGTGCAGCGATGACTGGCGGCGACAGGATCACTTTGGCCCGCATGGGCCTGATCCGGGCCGAGTTGACCCTCAGCGAGTCTACAACAGCGGCAATCATGCATGGCGTGATACCTCGTCCTCGTGGCGCTGCCTAGGTGTGGACTTGGGGTCTCTGGACCTTGCGTTTTGCGCCCTGGTGTAGTCTCCGGATGCTTTCGCCGACGTGGGATGATCTGCAGCGTTGGGGCCCGGCCTGAATAATGGTGGCAGTCCTTGGATCCCTCTCACACCGCGATAATGAACCGCCTAACGCTTGTATCCATTGATCTTGGATGGACTGTCGAGTTCCAGAAGGCTTCGCCGATAAATTTTAAATGGACGACATGCGTGGAGTTTGCCGGAGCAGATGGGTTTCGGTCACGCGCAACCATGTTTTTTCCTGGCCGCTTGGTTCCAAAGGGAGGCGATGTGAAGCTCTGCGTTTTTTGCCGTCGTGGGACATGTCTTAGTCCCATGGTGAAGTCAGCGCGGAGATTGACATGGAAGCTCAAATCTGAAAACTAGAAGGTTTAGATCCTGATGGTGACGAGAATCACCCGGCTGAAGGTGACGGAATTTCCTCCGCATTTTTCACGGACGCGCCGAGCTCAGGGCATCTTCACCCTCGCACGACACGGCTTTCTCCAACTTTGCACGGGTGAAGCTTGGTTCTCCAAAAATGGTCGCGATTTGGTTGAAACGTGATCAAAAAATTATGTGGGCGGAGATTTGGTTCTGCCCCAGACAATAAAACGGACCAAATTTGGCTCCCTATAGGATTTGCAATGCTCTAGATACGTGAGTATGTCATCGGTTTTACTAGCACATTTATTATACCAAAATGCTATTGGTGTCCTAGTTTTTAAAAAAAAGTACATGTAGGTAATGACATTTTTCTTTGCGAAATTCCACCAATCTTTTAACAATCATCAACAGCAGTACAAAGAGGTTTAAAAGTAAAATAAATTACAAATAGATTTTTGGACCACCTAACGACGATACCAATCAATAGCGCGAACCGAAGGCGTGCTACCGTTCTCAGCTGTTGAAGCATGAAATATCTCAATCTAAAAAGAGTTATATTATTGCCGCGTAAAAAAGGAAAAATCTGACAAAATTTGACCGCGTGTAGTGTTCACCTAACCAGATCTATAAATTTTTTTATTGGTTTCAGATTAATTTTGCACAATCTAAGTATGCATCACTCTCGTTGCCTATCCGTACATATTTTTTTATTTTTCTCGAAACTTTATAAATAATTTTTTTGAATGTTCAAAATAATGGTTGCAGGAGCTCCTGAGCCAAAATGACTACTCACTTAATAATCCGACATAAATATAAGAGGTGAGCCTAACTTAACTGGTTGAAGGAGTGAATGTACAAACCTAACACCTGAGTTTAAATCCTCACGGAAGAGAATTAAGGTTTCTATTTATACTTGAGGACCAGATCTCCTGGTACTCATGCAATTTTTCCTGAGGACCAGGCTTGGTACTTAACCAAGTTTAAAAATCCCGGTACTCATGCTTAATGGCTGTGTGCATTCCTAGTTGGTGCAGAGTCCGGGGAAGTGACATCATCCCTCCATTTTAGGCACCCATCTCCCGCACCCGCGCGGCGGCGGCGCGTCGCGCCGGGCGGTCCCCTCTCCTCCCCGGCCGACCTTCCCCTCAAGAACCTCCCGCCCACCGCCGCCGCTCGGGGCATCACTGGGCAAAGATCTGGTGGCGTGGAAGCGGCGGCGGCGACCCTGGCTGCGATCTGGCATGGAGGCGTCCGCGTCCGCGCTGGTTCGGCGGTGGCATCGTGGCTGGCGGTGGTTGGTGGTCCTTGGTCCAAATGGCTGCACGCGGTGGCGGGAATCCGTGCCTACGGGCCAAGATCTATTCCGTTCGTCGCCGACGCCGGCGCCTAAGATCTCCGGGCCATGCTCGCGACACTAGGGCGCTTGGGGATACTGCCCCTGGCATGGTGGTGGTGACTTCCTTCTCTGTCGGAGTGGTGGGGATACTGCCCCTGCCATGCTCGCGGCGAATCCTGCTAGTTTTCGGCGGGTAGGCGTGGGGGCTGCTGGCTCGGTTTCAATAAAGGGGGTGGTCCTTGGATCTCTCTCGCACCAAGACGAAGATCTGCTTGATGCGTGTCTCCATTGATCTGGCCGGAGTGTCTGGTTTCGGAAGGCTCCGCCGGCAAACTCCCATGGGCGCATATGCCTAGAGCTTGTTGGATCGGAAAGAATTCGGTCATGCGCACCTGTATTTTTTGCTGGCCGTTTGGTTTCAGCGGGAGCGTGGTGAAGCTCTGCTACATATTACCATCATGCGACATGTCTTTGACGATACACATGGTGAAGTCAGACGCGAAGAATGTCATGAAGGCAGAGACATGTGGGTGAGCTATGGTGGATTGAGTCTTTATGGCGATTAGGCTCTGGCTTGGATATCGCAGCAACGTCTGTTAGAGGGGGCGACATCACATGAGGAGTTCGTAGTCTTACCTTGCAGGGTGAAAACCCAAGGTCTAGGCTTTATTGGTTGTGTTTGGCAATGGCCTTGCAGAAAGCATTGCTCTGCGAGCGAGGAATTTCTTCAGAGTGAAAACCTAAGATCTTTGATCGGGCGATGACAGCACATGTGCATTGTTTCCTTCTTAAAGGTGTCACTTTTGGAGGGGTTAGACTTCTGTTGTTGTTTTGGTGGTCATAGTGTCGCTGCTACTAAGGATCGGATTCCTGCATGTGGACTTTTCTTTTTTGTAATTTTTTTCGGCTATGTGCATCCGTAATGTCATTAGGATATGTGTTGTTGCTGAGTGTAATTGGCATCTGTGTGATATTAATATATTCTTATTTAAAAAAATGTAGGTTTGGCATTACCCATGGCTGTGAGCCAAAATGATTACTCACGGGAGTACTGCAATGTGTCCATGTCGGAACTGTTGCTGGATCTGGATGGAGATGGGACCAGTGTGTCCCTTGTCCCATACGTGGAGGCAGAGATGGGGCCGACGTTCTCAATTATTTCCAGCAAATTCAGAACATTGCATCAACTACTCAGCAGAACTAGTTGTTCAATAATTGAAGATTTTATTTCGTGAACCAAGCGATAACACTACCAAAGTAGTAGTTCATCTGACAACTAAAACAAGAAAAGCATTCAAAGAGAGGAGCAACCTGTAGGTCAAAGGGAAGATGCCTAGCGGTTCCTCTTCTTCACTTGCATCGGCAAGCCGCCCTCCATCCGTAAGGTGACCGAGACCAGAAGCCCTGGCCGCTCCTTGCCTCCGACGAACTGGAAGGTGAACCTCTCCAGCACGCACGCGACGATGGACTTCATCTGTATGTAAGCCATCTCCTTGCCGAGGCACATCCTCGGGCCAGCGTGGAAGATGGGGTACTTGAACGAGTTCTCTGGCCGGAACGCGCCCTCCTCGTCCAGCCACCGCTCCGGTCTGAACTCCTCGCAGTCCTTGCCCCATATCTCCTCTATCCGCGCCATGGCGTACGTGTTGTAGGAGACCTGCCAGCCTTTCCCCACGAATGTGCCGTCAGGCATGACGTCGTCCTTCAGGCAGCAGCGCGAGTCCATGGACACGGGCGGGTACAGCCGCATAGACTCTGAGATTGCCGCGTGCAGGTACTGCATCTCGCGCAGCTCGTCGAAGCTGAAGGCCGCATCCGTGCTCCCGCTGGACGCCCGCACTGCGGCCACCTCGCGCACGATCTTCTCCTCCACCTCAGGGTGGTTTGACAGGAGCCAGAAGAACCAGGTGAGCGCCGACGAGGTCGTGTCCCGCCCAGCCATGATGAAGCTGGTGACCACGTCGCGGAGGCTCTTGGCGCCGAGCTCGCCGCTGGAGGCGAAGCGCGACAGGAAGTCGTCCTTGCGCGCCAGCCCGGCCGCGCCCCTCTCGCTGCGCTCGCGGACAAGCCTGTCGATGTAGCCGTGGACCGTGGCGAGCGCGGAGCTCAGCCGCGTCTCCGGCTCCATCTTGAGGAGCTTCTTGACCCGCCATGCCCACTTCACCGGCGACATGAACCGGGTCAGGATCATGAGCTGTACATCGTTGAAGGCGTGCATGAACTCCGAAGTCCCATTCAATCCGGAGCCCTCCTCGGCGAGGCACGCCGGGTCATCGTCGAAGGCGATGCAGCAGATGTTGTCGAACGCGAACCGCTCCAGAACGTCCTGCACATCCAGCGTCGCGCCACCCAGCTCTGCCCGGGAGAGCAGCGGCAGCAGCCGCTCCACGACTTCGAACCGGACAGTGCTCACCACGAAGTTTCTCAGCGACCGCTTGCTGAACTCGTAGCTCGCGGCTTTGCGCTGCGAAACCCACTGGTCGCCGTCGGAGTTGAAGATGCCGTGGCCAAGGAAGTCTGCCATAATAGACAGCACGAACTCACCCTTGGGGTAGTTCTGGAAGTTGGTCTTCACCATGTACTCTATATTGGCCGGGTTTGCAGTGATGGCGCCGGCCATCAGACCGATGCCTTTGAAGTTGAAGGACATGGTCTGCGTGGGGCAACCACGCAGAACGCCCGTCGACCACTCCACGAGGTGGTCCTGGTTCTTCACGAAGTGCAGGAGCGTGCCGATGATGGGGTAGGCCTTGAGGCCGTCGGCGCGTGTCTGCTTCCCGCTTTCTCGACGAAAATTGATGAAGCAGAGTAGAGGTAGGACAAGGAGGAGGAGCATGGCGACGGCCCAGCTTAGCGAAAGCTCCATGGCTATCGGTCAAGATCTCAAGCTTCGCAAGTGCAAACTGTAGGAGTGAGTTGGGTGGTTGGCAGTGAGCCCAGGAAGGGGGTTCTCGAGAAGAGTTGTTGCATCTAGATGCTATATAACCACTTCTCTCGGGCGATGATTTTATTAAAAGGGATAAATGACATCACGTGCCCTAGAGACCACCCATCCCTCCCGTCTCGCCCCTGCCTGGGCGGCACCAGAGGCCACCCACCCATCCCTAGCACCACCAGCCCACTACCCTTAAGCTGATCACCTGGCCGCTGCCGCCGCCGGCGGCGCCCTGTCTCGCCAAAGGGCAGAGGGCCTGAGGAGGCACGCAGCGGCGATGCGTCGGGGCGAAGATCGTGGCGGCGGACACATGCGGTCGGAGGTTTGTGGAGGAGATGGCGCGGTGGTGGCGGCGCTGGAGGAGGGCAGAGCAGGCGAGACCAGTCCTCGTTAGCGCCATATGAGGTGTTGCTGCCATGGCGGGCGGCAGTAGCGGGCATGTCCTCGATCTGATATGGGCCGGCGGGTCGTAGCAGCAACTGCATCCATGACAAGATGGTCTCCTTTCCACGAAGGTGGTGGTGTGGATCCTATGGGATCTGGCGCCGGATCCAACAAGGTCGGCGGCGGTTAGGTTCATATTCTCCTTTGCTGCTGACGGGTGGCGTGGGGCTACTAGATCGACTTGAATAATGGAGGCCGTCATAGGGTTCCTCTTGTGCCAAGACGAAGATTTGTTTGATGCTTGCCCTCGTCGATCTGGCCAGAGTGTCGATTTCTGGAAGGTTCCGCCGGCGAACTTCCATTGGCACCTTATGCCTAAAGATTGCTGGATCAGATGGGATTCGGTCATGCGTACCTGTGTTTTTTCTGACAATTTGGTTTCATAGAAAGCATTGTGAAGCTCTACCATGCGTTACCATCATGGCACATGTCTTACATTCCGGGTGAAATCAGAGGCGCGAAATCTCATGAAAGGCAAGATCTGAGGACTAACAATGGTGATTCGAGTCTTTGTGGTAACGAGGAACTGTTTTTCTGATTCGTGACTCGTAGCAACGACACTGGAAGTGGGGAAGGTAGCGCAGGAGAAGTTACAGTCTTACCTTTCAGGATGAAAATCCAATGTCTGGACTTAATTGGTTATGCCTGAAAATGACATTGTTAAATGCATTGTTTTGTGAGCGAGAACTTTCTCCAGGACGAAAACTTATGATCTATGACCGGACGACAAAGGTCCTTGTGCAGCGTTTCCTTCTTAGAGGCGTCGCTTTTTTAGAAGCACATGTTTGGTGCTGTCTTGGTGGTGTTAGTACTGCTGCTAAAAGAAATATATCACTATAGCGGTTTATTTTTTGTAATTCTTTTTTTTTTTGCTATGTGCATCCGTAGTGTCACTAGGCCAATGCGTTGTTGCGGAGACTAGGTGTAATTTATATATCCGCGATATTAATATATCCCCTTTATCAAAAAAATGAAAAGGGATAAATGCCAACATCCCTCTCTAAGGCGACGCGGGGAACCCTACCTCTACACCAGCACCGAGTGCCTGCTCCTTCCACGCCATCCCTTACCCACGCCACTACCGGAGGTGCATCTAGCACCGACGAAAGGCGTGTGAAGTCGTTTGTCCGAAGATCTCCTAGGATCTAGTTTGTTTTCATGTTCGTTGGTTTGTTTTCAGTTTATTCTCTTCCGATCTACGGTTGTCATCATTGACGATGGTTGCTGCTCTGGTGCATTGGTCCTTTGTGGCCTTAGCACGACGACTTCCCGTCTGTCTACTACATCAAGTTCTAGTACGACAAGCTTTGCCTGACTCCGGCGATGGAGGGGCGAGGATGACGGCCCGCCTTTGGCTCACGTTAGTGTTTGTAGTCGTCGCTAGGTGATCCAATGACCTATTTATAATTTTTATTAATTTTAGACCGCTTTGTACTGTTATCGATGATTATTAATACATCGGTGATATTTCGCAAAAACAAAACTCAGTAATATTTTGACTAATACCAGTATAAATCATAAATGGACGACATGATTGTCACATACTCACATGTCCTACTAGCTACGAGAGTAAGTTCCCTAGACATAATTAATGTATCTCTAGTGTAAGTACTGCTTCGCGTGACCCACGTGATATTTAATTCATCTTCGCTCCCCTACTGCCAACCATCGTGAGTCTTCAAGTCGGCCCCTCATCCCATCCTTCATGGTTCCTCCCCGTAGGTCCTTTTTCCTTTCGATGAATTCCCGTTGAACAAAACTAATCAAGCTTTGTTGCTCGCTATTTTTTTTAAAATAATACTTTTTAAATAATTTTTACATATAATACACGAATCTGAGAATTTGCAAAACTAGCACGGCGTCGGTAGTTCAAGTACCAAACAGAACCCGTTGGTGGTTAAAGCCCAACCAGGCTGTCAGAGGGACGCCTGACACGATAGTGAGCTCGTCGGTGGTCACCGACTAGTCTGGTCGGTGTATGAACTACCGATTGTAGTACATACTCCGACATCTCTATGGATAACGCAACGTGTTTAGTTAATCTAAAACAGTTTTTTGTTCCCGTCGTTTATCTTCCGCTAGTCGTTTTCTGCCAAATATTTTTTCCGCCACTGTTTCGCGTTGTTTATCTTCCGCTATCGCTTCCCGCTTTTTTCCCCGCCATTTTCCCCGCTCTTTTTTCCCGCCTTTTTCTCCCGCCTATTCTTCCCAGTGTCTATAAATCCGGGCACCGAGATATTTTCTCTTCACCCAGTTCATCTGTTCCTCCTCTTTCTCTTGCATTTCCCTCTCCTCTCCATCATGAGTGTGCCATGTTTGGATCCAGAGTATAGGCCCAGGAAGATAAAAGATGTCAGGTTGCCATAAGGGGTGACACACAAGCGTTGTTGGTGCGGCCATCTCGCCAAGGTCAAGGAGTCGATCGGTTTCTCCACTTATATGGACATGAAGTTTTTCATGTGTCCCAACTACGACGCAAGTCCGCCCGGCAAGCAAGTTCGTCGTACGAGAGACCTCCGGTATGTTCCCAGAGCATGGTGAATATGAATGATTCACGTTATTACGTGTTCTTTTATTCATTCCATTGATGTGCTTGCAGTCTCCTCCTCCTCTTTGCAAGTGGTACCATTGGATTGACACGGAGCAGCCAGCTTGGGCCGCGAAAGAGTGTCATGATAGGAACCGAGCTGCGTAGGCTGCCTTTTACAAATAGGAACGTGCCGAAAGGATGGACGAAGAGGAGAAGAACGAGCAGGAGAGAGAGCTAGAAAAAATAAGAGAGGAGAGAGCTCGAAACCGAGATATAAACGAGAAAAGGAGGGCGGAAGAGGAAGAGCGCAGGTATGCGGAGGAACAAGTACGCAAGGAGGCCCGGGATGCGGAAAGGAAGAGATTAAGAGAAAGGGCTGCTGAGGCGCAGGCAGCAGAGGAACATGGTGACAAGACCGGGAAGTACCCGCGCTGGACTCAGGGAAGGTAGACGTATGTTCTCAGTACCGATGTATCTTGATTTCAGTTGTAGTGTCATGATGTATCTTTATTTTAGTTGCAGTGTTGTGATGTATCTTAGTTTCAGCATCACTTTGTAGTTGTCAGTTAATTTCGGAGACAATGTATCTTAGTTCTTCCCGCCAAAATATTTCCCTCCGAAATGTTTCTCGCTAATGAGTTCCCGCCATTTCTTGTTATGTAAGCACACTATTTACATTTTTAGCCAGTATATCCGGTTTTCCCTACGACCGCAGTTTTGTTCCAAACATCATAATTTGCGCCATCAAATATATAAAGGGAATATGCCCGAGAGGCAATAATACAGTGGTTATTATCTTATTCCATGTTTATGATAAATGTTTATTTTGCATGCTATAATTGTATTAATTGGAAATCTTAATACATGTGTGTTTAATAAACAAAATACAAAGTTCCTAGTAATGCCTCTCATATAAACTAGCTCGTTGATTAATAAGATGATCAAAGTTTCCTGATCATGGACATTGGATGTTGTTAATAACGAGGTCACAACATTGGTGGAATGATGTGATGAACATTCATCCGAAGTATAGCATTACGATCAGAGTCATTATGTTTATATTGTTATAACATCATACAAAGTAATCTTAGTCCTTAGACCATGAGATCATGTTAATTGCTAACACCGGAAGAGTATCTTGATAACATCAAACGTCACACTGTAATAGGATGACTATAAAGGTGGGTTCAATGCTACGAAGGTGTTATGTTGAGGCTCATGGATCAAGAGTGAGATTTGTCCATCCCGATGACGGATAGATATACTCTGGGCCCTCTCGGTGATATCACATTGAAATAGCTTGCAAGCAAGTGATGTGATCACTAGAATGTTATATCACAGGAACGAGAAAAGAGTGCATGTCGGTAACAAGATCAAACTAGGTATTTGGATGCCAATGATCGAATCTTGGACATGTAATATATCGCGAGACAAAGGGATTTAGTTACGACATTAAAGGTTCACACGATCACAAGAGTCATCGTTGAATATGTGGGAGTCAGTACGGATCTCCAGGTACCGCTGCTGATTATTGATCGGAGAGGGGTCTCGATCATGTCTGCATTATTCGCGAACCGTAGGGTGACACACTTAAGGGATACCGACACCATTTGGAGCAAATATGTTTCAGATAAAGATTGAAGAAAGCGCTGGAATTATTTCAATAGACACCAAAACTGTTTTAGGTGAAATTGTTGAAATTGGTTCTGCATGTAATATTGGTTCCATGGACCATATCATCTCACTTTACACATTAGATGTTTGCATCTTATATTGCTAGTTTGGCGTTTTAGTAGCATTTTAAGATGATCCCTCATTTAGATATCAAGATAAAAATGTGTTCTTCCTTAAGTATGCACCGTTCTATGGATCGTGTTTCGAGACATCACGTGATGATCGGGTGTACTCGACTCTACGCTTTCATACAATGGGTGTAAGACAGTTTTACACACGCGAATACTAAGGTTCTTACTTAGAAAGCCTAGCATGTACAAACATGGCCTCGGAACATGGACCAAAAGGTTAAACATGAGTCATATAGTTGATGTGATGCCCATATTGATGCTCGCCTTTGAAGCTACACCGACTCACGTGATGATCGGACTTGGTGTAGTGGATTTGGTTCATGTAATCACCAAAAAGGCACGAGGGATGTCATTTTTGAGTGGGAGTTCATTTCTAATTTGGATTAGTCGAACTCAATTTGTCATAAACTAAATCTAAGTGAATTTGCATAATTTGTTGTAGTCATTGGCATCTGTTCACTACCTTATGCTTAGTTTTAATTGAGATAATAGAACTATAGAATTCTGGATATTTACTTTATGAACTGGTATCGTATTGTTTTGAATGTCAATTTAAAGTTTAGAAGTCCTATTGCAAACTTTCAGCAAACTCTATTTACTCCATGAGGTTTAATAAGTAGTATTAAATCAAGAGTAAGAATTCCAATGTTAGTATCTAAAGTATCATGTTTGCCTCCATGATTATTGATATTCAAAAGTTGTTTTAATATCAAGATTATATTGGAGCTGAAAATTGTTTCAAAAAACATCATGTGTGAAGGATATTGTGATATCTGAAACAATGTTTTTGGTTGCATTATGATAGAGTATAATTTAGCAAAATACATGTTCTCATATTGTATGAGAATTTGTGAAGGATGGAGATGCTAGGCATCCGAATCTCCCAAAAGGTTTTGGGAACTAAGAGTATACTCGCGATTCTTCCTTACAGGCTATAGTAGCTTGATCATGAAAGTTGTCATGATAAGGATGAATAGAAGATGTAAGTAAAATGTTTACTATACTAAAAGATTACTAAAGAATGGATTTTTGAAAGAATGCCAAACATTTGATGATGGTGATCCACTTCATAGTGCAAGTCCAAAGGTATTAGTATTTGACTATATACAAGCTTTGTACCATGTGTCATGTGAATGACACCACTATTGATGTTGATAGATTCTTTTAAAAGAAAAGGAATTGCTGAAAGAGAATCTATAAAATATTTGGCAGAAAATAAAAGGTTGGAGATGTCCAACTTAGGTATATAGAAGATATACATGTTATGGTTGTATTCCTTGCTTATTAAACAATGTGGTTCTGAGGTATTGGATATCGGTATTGGATACCGAATTGGTTTGTATGAAGTGTCATACGGAACAACGCAATTCATGAACTGCAATGGCCTAAGTAACTATTAAGAGAATAAGTGATGATGTTCATCGAAAACAAATAAAGTGTTATTGTGTTTTTCATTGTCGTCAAACCTAGCCTTCAAGATTTGTTTTAATAATTGTTATTTTGTTCTGGTATTACGAGAACAAGGGTTGTTCAAATAATTACCGTATTCCATAAAGGATGGATGAACTTTTACAAGTCTAGTGGGAGAAATCACAACCATAAACACTATTGCTAAAATGTCGCAAGACAAATGATTGAAAGATCACTTATAATGTGACATCGCTATTTAAATTATATTGGAAAGAAAACATGAAGAAAATCCATGTTGATGGATTTTTTGAGTCTTTGATTTTGATCAATTGACGCTTGTGAGACTTTCCTCGAGATAATTAAAACTCCGTTCATAGGCCAAAGAGGAACGGATGACTAGCTTGTTGGAAATTGTGCATGCTGATGTGCATATTCCATTATGTGTAGCCATATGCGATGGATGTTTTTGCTTCATATGCTTTCTCCAGAAATTTGAGTGAATATATCTATATATTTACTTAATAAGGAAGAAGTATGAAACATTTGAAATTTGTTCAAAGACTTTCAAGATGAAGTGAAAAATCATTGTAACGAGAAAATAAAAGAGTTTATGATTTGATCATAAAGGAAGATATTTGAGTTACATGTTTAGCAAAACACTTAAGATTTGAGGAATTGTTCCATGATTTATGTTTCCCGGTAAACCATAGGAGTATGGCATATTTGAGAGATGAAATCAAACCATTTTTTGACATGGTAAGATCAAAGGTGCCATTTATAAAACTGCCATTATGTTTTAAGGATTGAAGCTTTAGAGACTACCGCTTTTACACTGAAAAGAGCACCATCGTGATCCATTGAAATTGACACCATATAAGTTATGGTTTGGGATAAAACCCAAATTGTCTTTTCTTAAATTTTGGTATGCTATGCATAAGTAAAATGTTTACAACCAAAGTTGGATAAGCACGTCTTTGTAGGTTATCCCAAAGAATTTTTTGGGAATTTCTCCATAACATCGAGGACAAAAGAGTTTGTTACTTGGAACGTCAAGTTTCTTGAGAAGGAATTTTTCGCGAAAAGTTAAGTGGGAGGACAATAGAACTTTGATAAGGTTGTTGAACCTTAGCTATATGTGCTAAGTAGCACAGCGCCGGAAAGTGTCCCGGTGGCGGCCACAATGCTCATGGCTCCCGTGATTACAAAGGTTGTCATCTCGGAGATTAGAGTTCATATTGAACCGTGTGGGTCGGTAAGAATCAAATAGTGATATTTGATAAACAAGTCATTATTATTTTGACAATGATGAACCGACTGCATGCAAAGAAGCGATGATGGGCCCTGACTCCATAAAATGACTAGAAGTCATAGAATCCGTGATAGTATCCATACACGAGAATCAAGTTTCTGAACTTGGAAGACCCTCTGAAAAGGCGTAAAGCCTATCGGTCGTGTTTGGATCTATAAAGAAATAGACATGGATGTTTAACATCTATGAAATAGTCGACATGTCGAAAAGAAGTTTACGGCAATGTTCAAGGAGTTGACTATGACAAGATTTGATCTTTCATAGCGATATATAGTCTTGACGGATTAATGTAGCAACCACTACATATAATTTGGTATATGGTAGTTGAATAAACAAAACAAGGTTCTTCTAATAGAACGGTTACCTAGGACGTGTATATGACATGGTCCGAAGGGTTTTGTTAATTCAAAGGGTGCTAAAAGGGCATGCAAACTTCAATAGTTGAAGTAAGCATAGCGGAGTTGGAATCTTCACCATGATGAAACTGTTAAAATAGTTTAAATTCATCGGAGATGATGAAGATGCTTGCATTTGCAAGAAATTAAGTGGGAGCGCTGAGACATATTTCTAATACATTATGTAGAGGACATATTGTTGATTGGAAATGATGTATCTTGTATGACACAAGTTAAGAATTTCATTAAAATAAGATTTCGATGAAAGACTTGGGCAAAACCGGAATATTTGGCATCAATATCTATATGGATAGATTGCTGCACTAATATGGTTATGCCAGACATACATATATGAGATATTGAAAGGGTTCAATATGAAAACAACAAGAAAGGTTCTTGCTGTATGGAAAGGATTGTATCAAGATTCAAGTGTTTCGACACTTGGTGAGTAAAATCATATGAAGATTTTGATCGATTATACCGTGATATGTATATATCCAGAATGTCCTATGCTCTAAATGTTATGAGCACATACCAGAATGATTCATAAGATGATCATTGGACGATAGTAAAGATATTCTTATGAGCTTTGGAAGAACTAAGAATATATCATGTATAAGTGACAAATAGTTAAAGGTAATTCATTGTAAAGTGTTACATTAATACTATTTTTGTCACAAGATACAAATTAAAATTTATCTCAATTTAGACTATGGGTAGCACAATGTAATGGAAAGGATGTTCCATGATGGATTTGGATGAGTTCTAAAGTTGAGACATTGTGACAGATACTACAACAAAAGGCTAAGTACATGACTGCTATAATAGCAGCAAAGGAGGGCATTTGTGTTATGTAGTTTGTTATCAAACTAGGTGTGGTTTAAAGTGGGCTAATACTATGAAGATATATTGTATGACAATAATATCAACATATTTTAACCCGAACAAACTAAAGGTCTCACCAAAGGACCAAATTTATACAATGCCATCTCATTTGAGAATGAGTGATGCGTAGAGACGCAAAGACATGCAAATACACATGGACCTAAAACTGTTAGATCCGGAGATTATGTTAACCACTAGCAATCGTGTATATGCAACACCAGAAAGCCATATGTGTTTAATACGCAAAGTTTTTCAAACTAGATTATTGACTCTAGTGCAAGTGGGAGACTGAAGGGAATATGCCCGAGAGGCAATAATAAAATGGTTATTATCTTATTCTATGTTTATGATAAATGTTTATTTTGCATGATATAATTGTATTAATTGGAAACCTTAATACATGTGTGTTTAATAAACAAAATACAAAGTTCCTAGTAATGCCTCTCATATAAACTAGCTCGTTGATTAACAAGATGATCAAGGTTTCCTGATCATGGACATTGGATGTTGTTAATAACGAGGTCACAACATTGGTGGAATGATGTGATGAACATTCATCTGAAGTATAGCATTACGATCAGAGTCATTATGTTTATATTGTTATAACATCATACGAAGTAATCTTAGTCCTTAGACCATGAGATCATGTTAATTGCTAACACCGGAAGAGTATCTTGATAACATCAAACGTCATACCATAATAGGGTGACTATAAAGGTGGGTTCAATGCTACGAAGGTGTTATGTTGAGACTCATGGATCAAGAGTGGGATTTGTCCATCCCGATGACGGATAGATGTACTCTGGGCCCTCTCGGTGATATCACATTGAAATATCTTGCAAGCAAGTGATGTGATCACTAGAATGTTATATCACGGGAATGAGAAAAGAGTGCATGTCGGTAACGAGATCAAACTAGGTATTTGGATGCCAATGATCGAATCTCGGACATGTAATATATCGCGAGACAAAGGGATTTAGTTACGACGTTAAAGGTTCACACGATCACAAGAGTCATCGTTGAATATGTGGGAGTCAGTACGGATCTCCAGGTCCCGCTGCTGATTATTGATCGGAGAGCGGTCTCGATCATGTCTGCATTATTCGCGAACCATAGGGTGACACACTTAAGGGATACTGACACCATTTGGAGCAAATATGTTTCAGATAAAGATTGAAGAAAGCGCTGGAATTATTTCAATAGACACCGAAACTATTTCAGGTGAAATTGCTGAAATTGGTTCTACATGTAATATTGAAATGTTGCAAGGGGTTTTATGTGAATTTTTGTTAATTAAAGAAATTAACAAAATTCTGAATAAAAATAATAAAAGAGTTTTATTAAATGGGAGAGCATTAAATTTAGAGAAATTTAATGCATTTAAAGTGGAGACTTTAAAAGAGAATGTGAAGGCGCATTTTAATGTGGAGGGGTTACCACCACATGAATGGGGGAGGTGAGGAGTCACCCCCCATGGGGCGCCGGCCATGGGGAGGGGTACCCCCTCCTCCTATAAAAGGCCCCCCTCACACCCCTTCTTCCTCACACCAACTCGTGAAGGATCTCTCTCCCCCTCTAGTATTATTTCCCCATGGTCTCGGATTAGCGAGATACATGTTTCCGGTGGCTTTATCTGAAAAGGAGTTGCTGCTTCTGCTGCTTCGCTGGAGCGAGAGGGACGGAGGTTGTCGGGGTACCGGACGTGTGTGCGATCACGGATGCACCGCTGCTTTGCGGTGCTGGACTTGCCGGAGCTGGATCTGAAGGACGTGCTGGAGCTGGACCTGTTGGACTTCATCACGATCTTGAGATCGGCAAGTGTACGACTACATCATCCACGAGTTCCAACTCGTTAACAAAGCTTTGTTGTCTTCGAGGGTAAGTTCTCCATGGACGTATATCCACCCGTTGCTTGTATCTAGTAGATAGATCCTGGCGTATAGTTCCCATCGTAGAATTTTTTTGTTTTCTATGCTGCGAACCCAACAATATATAATAGGAATCATGCACTACTTCACTAGAAAAAATCTTTACTCTCAAGGTGGTGAAGCCTAAAAGCGAGAGACCTTGCTCTGATACCAATTGAAAGATCACGGATGTCGCCTAGAGGGGGTGAATAGGAGATTTAAAAACTTCTACGAGATGGGCTTAACAATGGCGAAATAAAAGTAGAGTTTTCTTTTGTTAAGCACAAAGCCTAGATACTAAGGTTCACCTATATGTACCAACAACTTATGCTAAGCAAGACAAGCAACAATGCGATAGCAATATAGATTACTTCAAGCACGATGGCTATCACAATGTAAAGTGCAAAAGTAAAGAGGTCGGGTATAGAGATAACTGAGGCATGCGGGGACGACGATATTTTACCGAGTTCCTCCCAACAATGGAGTACGTCTGGAGGGGTGGGCGGTACTAATACCACTAACGCAACAAAGGCCTCACCATATTCTCCCAAGCACCCACCACGCGGGCAAGAACCCGTTCCACTATGGAACACTTGAGGGTGGTCACTAAACCTGTATAAGATTGGGGCTATCTCCACAACTTAATTGGAGGCTCCCAATAAATGCCACTAAGGCTACAATCTTGGGGGAGCTTCACAACTTAACTGAAGACCCTAAGAACACACCACAAAGGCCACACAACCGTCTAGGGTTCCAAGAACCCAAGAGGGACAAGCTTCAATGAATATCACCGAACAAATCCTTCGGGGAGAACACAAACCAATGCACCTAATGCAAAAGGCAAGAACACCACAAAGATGCCCTAAATCTTCACTCTCAAATTCCAACAAGACTAATAAAACAATTGGGGGAACAAGAGAGGAAGAACACAAAAAGCTCCAAAGATCTAGATCCCAAAGATACACTCACAAAGAGATGATATGGCTTGGTCAATTTGTAGATCTAGATATCCTCTATCTTCCCTTCAAATATGAGCAAGAATCATTGGGGGAAAAGAGATAAATCAAGCTTCAAAGGATTTGAGTCAAATAGGCAAAAGGCTTGAGAAATATTGAGGAATAACTCTCTCAAACGATAAGGGAAAAGGGCTATTTAAAGGAGGGGCCAAAACTGCCCGTTGGGGCGATTTTCCTGGGCCAGCCGGTAGTACCGCAGTCACTCGTACTACCGGTTCTGGGCCAACTAGCAGCAGCCAAGGCGAGCGAAGCAGAAGGGCAAGGGATCGGGGGCGCTGAGCGGGGCGAGCGGCGTGCGTGGGCGGGAGCAGGCTGGCGTGGCGTGGCGTGGCGGAAGGTGGGCTGGGAAGCGGCGGCGGCGGCTATGCTGGCGAGGCGTAGCGAGTGGGGGTGGGCCAGCCCAGCATGCGAGAGGGCGAGCGATGCCAGCGCTCGAGCAAGCGGGCGCAGCGAGCAGGCAAGACTAGGGGATCGGGGCCAGGGAGTGAGGCAGTGTGAGCGGGTGGGAGAGAGCGAGGTAGGAAGAAGGGCTAGCACTGGGAGAGGCTCGCTGGGCCGATCGATAGTACCAGCCCGCCCGGGCGGTACTACCGCAAAGGGCCGGTATCACCGGATGTGGCTACCGGATGGGCCAGAAGGGAGGGGCTGCGTGCAGGGCTGAGTGGTAGCTAACCCGGCAGTACCGGTTCGGCCCAGAAAAAATCTTTTCCTTTTTCTTTTTCAAATAAAAAGGGCAAATAAAAACTGTGCTAACTGAGAAAGTATCAAGTATTATAATGTGAGATACCTCACTTGGTGAGATTCCGGAAAACCTCCGAGATAAAAAAATGCAACACGGTATAAAAGGCAAATCCGCTTTTGATGAACAAGAGCTTGTCATGAAGATAACCACAAGCTCTAAATCCACATATGGATAAGACCAAATAACAACCAAATACAATGATGCAAGTATGCAAAGGTTTGAGATCTCTCCGAATGATATGATTGATTTACTCAATCGAGAGCCCCTCTTGATAGTATGGCTATCTATCCTAAACACTGTCTCTCAACTACCAACACGAGACCGGCAAAAGGGAAAACCTATCAAGAATACCTTTGCCTTGAGCATACTTCGACCTTATCTTCATCGATCCATGATCACCGAGGATGGAAAGCATCAAACAAGAGATCTTCTAGAGATGGCGCCTTTTGAGCTTGCACAACACATCTTCTTCTTCATTTCAACAACCTTGAAGCCAACACATGCTCCAAGCGATGCCAATGGACAAATCCTACAAGTGCAACTTAATACACACATTAGTCCATAAAGATTGTCATTAATTACCAAAACCACACATGGGGCCCACATGCTCTTTCATCCGGCCTTGTCTCTGGGTGGCTCGAAAAGCATTCAGGGACCCCCTCCGGAGTCCTGCCCGGAGTCTAGCGCCCACCTCGGAGACTCTGGCCATGCCCGGAGACTCAGTCCGTCAAGATCGGAGACTCCGGGGTTAGTGATGCAATAGCGGCTACATACCCTCCTTCTTCTCCAAGTGAAGGTTGCGACTTTTACTCTCTCTCCTCCATTAATGCTGAGCTCCAACCTCCTAGATCTCCCTCTCTAGCCACTCAAACTTGATGCCCCTTGGGGATTTGAGGGAGAAGACCTAGACCTAGCTTTCCACCAAAGGGATTTGTGTTTCCCCACCATTTGTGTAAGTTGTTGTTGCTCTAGTGTTTGAGGAAACCCTAACTTGAAGAAGTCGTCTTCCATAGCTCATCCTCGTGTGTAAGAGCTTCGAGGTCATCTTGGGAGCCTCCAATTCAGTTGTGGAGAAGTGCCCCAAGGTTTTGTACAAGGTTTCGGTCGCCATCTTCAAGGTCACCGCATAGTGGATCGTGTGCTTGCCGCAAGGCGGGTGCTCGGGAGAATAGGGTGAGGCCTTTGTGGCGCTGGTGGTCTTAGTACCGCCCACCCCTCCAACGAAGACGTACTTTCCCTCAAAAGGAAGGAACTTCAGAAAAACATCTCCGTGTCCCCTCTCGGTGATTTCTATCCTTTACTCCTTATTATTGTTGCTTGTTTGCTTGTCATATAGGTTCGATCACTTAGTTGCATATCTAGAGAACTTACTTTGTGTCAAGCCTTAAATTGAAAAGAAGCTAAAAATTGAGTAGCCCCTATTCACCCCCCTCTAGTCGCTTATACCGATCTTTCAGTCTCATACATAGATATATATATATATATATATATATATATGTATCATACATAGATAGATATCACTGCCACCGGTCATGGGGTTGCCCTGGCACCGGTCAACTCCATTCGTACCATTTGGGTGGCCCGACATTACGGGGAGGTAGAGTGGACCCGTCACCCCGGGTCTGTGTATTCTGTGTGGCGAAAGGTGGTGGAGTCTGCTGCATCTGATACTGCCCAAACCAGTCAGCCTGATCCTGCTGAGTCTACTGATCCACCTCCTCATTAGTCACCCACTAACCCATAGAGGATATCCTTGGGTCTCCATATCCTCCTGCCATGTAGAAGTATTAAGTACTCAACGATTATATACTACATGCAACAAAAATAGATAGGAAAATGCTTACCCTCAGGACGAGATTGTGGACGATAGCCCATGAAGGGGACGTGCGGCTGCTGCTGCTGCCACTGGTCGAAAGTAAACTATGACTGCTGCTGCTGTTGCCACTGGTCGAAAGTAAACTGCGGCTGCTGCTACTGCTACCACGCCGAGCCTCTAGCCTGGTCTGGAGGTGGTGCTCTCGGTGTCTCCTTCTGTGAGATTCGTGGACGAGGCATGTGGCAGAGTGGTGCTCTCGGTGTCTCCTACTGCTTCCACACCGAGCCCCGGAGTGGTGCCTGGTCTAGATGCGGGGTGCGCTACTGCGTGGAGTGACGCGGTGGGCGCTCCTCCTTTTAACTTACCTTGGGACGTGTCCAATGAGTACTGAATGTAGGCATGTCAATTCTCTCATGGTCAAACAGCAGATCAGACTCATAGACAACTGGTGGCTCATTCTCGTTGATAATTGCTTTATTCTTTGTTATCTCTGGGCGACCGATAGGGAACCTCTCCCATGACCACAGTTACAGCAACATTGGGCATCCTAGCAAGGCAGACCTATCCTTGGTTAGCGTACAAGCCATGAACATACCTCGGTATGTAGCTGCTAAGACAACAGAACCCCAGCTCCAAGTTTGGGTGGAAATCTGAGCTGAAATGGGCTGAAAATCGGTGCAGCAATGGCTGGAAACGAGAACAAGAAGAAAGGAGTGAGGAAGAAGAAGAGCACGCGGGGCTGGCCAGCGTAGCGCGTGGATAAGAAGGCCAAGTCCTCGGGAGTTCAAAACCAGTGCTCTTGCTATATTAAGACTTAGCACTGAAGTCTTAAAATAGCGGAGATTTTTTGTTCCCGGACTCCAGTGCTCTTGCTATTTTAAGACTTCAAAATCATATTCCTGAGTTTCATAAAATATTAAGAAAATCTGGACGTAACCCATGATTTATCTTATAAACATGCAAAATATTAATTTCAAATACTTCGCATTCTGAGAATCGTACAAGTATCTTTTCAAATCCCCATAGTTTATCAAAATTGTCATTTTTATGTAAAGCATGCTCGTGGGATAAAACATTGATTATGTCCGGATTTTCTTTAAATATTTTTGAAACCTGTAAAATGTGTTTTTTAACTTTTTTTAAACGAAAAGAGCACTGGTGCTCGTGAGCAAAAGACACTTTCCGAAATATATGATACAACCTAACAATTCAAAAAAAAAAAAGAGGCACAACTCCTAAAATTAATACAGGCCCTTGGTGTTCTTAGCTTATGTCCAGACAGAAGTTGGGCCACCTGGTGCTGTTCAATACAAAGCCTCAATGTCCCAAGTGCATACATGGAACTGTTCATGTTCGTGTATCTCGGCCCGTATTTCCAGCAGGAGTGTTATTGGGACGCATCCGAGGCCCATATTAGGATCAGGATAGGGTGCTCCAGGTAGCTCGTCTCCGGGGGCTCAAGGTTTACAGGGAGGAACCTGGGACTCTTTAGTTTTAGCGATGAACCGAGGAGGGACGAGCTTCTGTCACTGAGGGCCGAAGATGGAATGAAGAAGCACATCGTCTAGCCGCTACCTTACCAGTTGGTCGTCATGTTTGGCCAGGTACCCTCCCGGGCTAACACTGCAAACGTGCTATGCAAAAGCTGTTTGCACTCGCGAAACAGATACACTAATCGTTTGAAAAACATCATTGACACCAGATTCACACTAGTTCATACATAGGGGGGATTTTTTATCCCGAAATCAATAAATTTACAACCGAAATCGATGCCGCTGCCGCTTCGAAACGAACCCTAGTAGGCCCTCTACACTAGCTACCGGCGGTAACTACTCACCGGAGCATCTACGGCGGCGGCGCGCGCCTACTCCTCCTCGTCGTCGGTGGTGTCATCGTTGGAGTAGTCCACGACGAGGAGGCCGAGCGTGTGAAGAACGGCGCAGGACGCGATGAAGGTCCCGCTGCTCGACGGTGCACTTGACGCGGCGGCGCTTCGCGCAATCCCACACGTCAGAGACGAGGGTCCCGAGCAAGTTTACCTTCGCCTCGCGGACGACGTCATCATCGCTATCGGAGGCCACCCGAATCACGGGCGCGACTGGAGGTGGAGAGGGCGCGCGGAGCACCTGGCCAGCGCGCTCCGCCGCGCTCGATCTTTGGACCTTGCCATCGTTGGTGCGGCGACGGAACGACATCCCCGCCCATCTAGACGAGGTGACGCAGGTGCGGGAGAGGGCACCGCTCGTGCGTGCCTGCTTGGAGAGGCGACGTTGGAGGTCCTCCTTTGACGGAGACGGAGCACGAGGAAGAGACCCAGAGCTACCGCGTCTCCCCCAAATTGCGTAGCGATTGGCGGGCCATAGGTAGATCAGGCGGTTGCGTCGTGGTGGGCGACGGTGATGTGGTTTTCTCCGGTGGAGTGGACCGGAATCGGAACGGCGGTGGACGGCAACGAGAGTTTCTCACGGGGTGAGAAGGGGAAAGTGGGATGCGGGGTGCCGCATTTCGCCCCCCCCCCCCCCCCCCCCCCGCCGCACCGAATATATGTCGCACAGACAGGCCCAAATGCGGGAAGCCGCATATTATTTTGCGGGCTTCGGGCCGTTGCGGTATCTAGAATGACCAATCTTTTGGGTACGGTACCGTATATCGGCACAAAATTTTGCACCGCGGGTCGGCAGGCTAGAGATGCTCTAAACTTCTCTGTGAACGTTGTTTCAGCTGATTAATAAAGAGGTCTGAATTGTAAAAAAAAAAAAATTAGCTCGTCACCAAAATTGACGCTCTCTTTAGTACCCTTCTCTTGAGTACCCCTGCTTCTTCACTTGCATCTGCAAGCCACCTTCCATCCGCAAGGTCAACGAGAACACAAGCGCCGGCTTCTTCTCACCCCCGACGAGCCGGAAGCTGAACCTCTCGAGCACGCACGCCACGATGGACTTCATCTGTATGTAGGCCAGCTCTTTGCCGAGACACATCCTCGGTCCGGCGTGGAAGACGGTGTACTTGAACATGCTCACTGGGCGGAACGCTCCCTCCTCGTCCAGCCAACGCTCCGGCCTGAACTCCTCGCAGTCCGCGCCCCATATCCCCTCCAACCGCGCCATGGCGTACGCGCTGTAGGTGACCTGCCACCCTTTGCCGACGAACGTGCCGTCAGGCAGGGTGTCTTCGTGCAGGCTGCAGTGCGTGTCCATGGCCACTGGCGGGTACAGCCGCATCGACTCCGAGATTGCCGCGTGCAGGTAGTGCATCTCGCGCAGCTCCTCGTAGCCGAGCACGGCATCCGCAATCCCGCTCGACGCCCGCACTGCCTGTATCTCGCGCACGATCTTGTCCTCCACGTCGGGACGGCCGGACACCATCCAGAAGAACCAGGTGAGCGCCGACGAGGTCGTGTCCCGCCCGGCCACGATGAAGTTGGTGACCACGTCGCGGAGGCTCTCGTCGCTGAGCTCGCCGCTAGACGCGAACCGCGACAGGAAGTCGTCCTTGCGCGCCAGCCCGGCCGCGCCCCTCTCGCTGCGCTCACGGACAACCCTGTCGACGTAGCCGTGGATCGAGGCCACCGCCTCCCGCATCCGCCTCTCTGGCTGCATGTTGAGGCGCTTCTGGACTCGCCATGCCCACCTGACCGGCGACATGAAGCGGGCCATGACGATGCTCTGCGCGTCGCTGAGGGCGCGCATGAACTCTGCGCACCCGTTCACACCCATGCCCTCCTCGGTGAGGCACGCGGGGTCCTCGTCGAAGACGACGCGGCTGATGTTGTCGAACGCGAAGCGCTCGAGCACGTGCTGCACGTCCAGCGTCCGGCCGTCCCGTTCCGCACGGGAGAGCAGCGGCAGCAGCCGCTCGACGATCTCGAAGCGGACGGTCTTGACCACAAAGTTCCTCATGGACCGCTTGTTGAACTCGTAGCTCGCGGCTTTGCGCTGCGAAAGCCAATGGCCGCCGTCGGAGTTGAAGATGCCGTGGCCGAGCAGGTCCTCGATGACGGACAACCACGAACTCCCCCTTTGGGTAGTTCTGGAAGTTGGTCCTGGCGACGTATTCAACGTTGGCCGGGTTGGCGGTCATCACGCCGGCCGCGAGGCCGAGGCCCCTGAAGTTGAAGGACATGGTGTACGTGGGGCAACGCGCGAGGACGCCGGCCGACCACTCGATGAGCCGGTGCTGGTTCTTGACGAAGTGAGGAAGCGTGCCCACGATAGGGTAGGCCTTGAGGCCATCGGCCCGACTCTGCTTCCTGGTGTCCCATCGAAGGCAGAGGAACAAGCAGAGTAGAGGTAGGAGCAGGAGGCGGAGCATAGGGAGGGCCGAGGTCACCGAAAGCTCCATCGCCATCGAGATCTGAGGCTTGCGAAGTTCAAACTCTAGTGATGACTTGGGTGCTTGGCAGTTAGCACAGCAAGGAGGATTCTAAAGTAGAGTTGTTGCATCTTCGATGCTGCAAAACAAATATTCCTCTTTGATTAATCTGGTCTACATATGGCTGTCGGTATTCAATCCCCGGCGGGAAGTTTTTAAACAGAAGGCGTAAGAGCATTTGCAGCCCTAGTGCGCCAGCCAAATTTAGGCGATAAAATAGGCCTCCGGGGGACATCGGCGGAAATTTTCGGCACAGGGGGCGCCTAACCCCAGCCGCGCGCCTGGTTCGGCCACCCAGCCCGTGATTTTGATGAAAAAACAATATAATTTCGGCTTAAATTCATGACCTTTCATATAAATTTGGCGTAAATTCGGCCAAGGTTTCGACCAAAGGTAGCAAATAGTACAACAAAGTACATAGTTCGGTATGAATTTAAACAAGTTTTAAAACACAATAAAACACATCAAACTAGATGTTGTCTTTGGGCCTCCATAGGTGCTCCACCATATCCAGCTACAATTATTGATGCATATGTGGGTTTCGGATCTCCTGACTCATAGCCACGTAGCCATCCCATGATGCCGGTACCTTGTGATCAACAACTGCAAGAGGATCCTGTCTGAAATATGGTTCACTGTCAATCACCGGCTTTCCTGCTCACTCTCAATGATCATATTGTACAAGATCACATAGGTATTGATCACCTCTCACATTTGATCTATCGACCAAGTTAGAGCAGGGTACCAGAAAATAGCAAATCGGGCTTGGAGCACACCAAACACCCGCTCGATATCCTTCCTGCAAGCTTCTTGCTCCATGGCAAAGTTCAAATTTTTGCCCACAACAGGATTTGAGATAGTATACACAAATGTTGACCATCTTGGATATGTGCCATCCTGCTAGGTAGCAGACCTTGTTATAGTGGTGCCCATTGATCACATAGTTCATCGGGGGAGCATGACCTTTAACAAGCTTGACAATGACATTTGAGCATTGCAGGACGTTGTTGTCATTGTGAGATCCTATCATTCCGAAGAAGGAATGTCAAATCCATATGTCATGTGTAGCCACTGCCAAAAGTATCACATTGCAAGCTTCTTTGTGGTATTTGTACATTCTCTGCCAAGCAAATGGGTAGTTCGTCCAATCCCAATTCATGCACTCGATGCTTCCAAGCATCAGGAAATCCTCTGGCTTCATTCATTGCTAGGATCCTAGCAATGTCTTCAGCATTGGGTGATCTCAAGTATGTTGGTCGAACCACTTCCCTGCAGAACTTGTACATGCACTGAATGGCCGTGGAACCGACCATGTGCAGATAGTCATCTTGTGTATCACCGAGACCTCCATATGTAAGCATTCTCAAAATGGCCGTGCACTTTTGGACTGAGGAAAATCCTACAGTGCTGGTGCAGTCCTTCTTGCATTTGGAGTAGGTGTCAAACTCCCAGATGGCATGCACAATCTTAATGAAGAGCTTCCGGCCCATCCTGAAATGACACCGAAATGTTGTCTAGCGCCGAGCTACCGCATCGCAGCTTTGCATCCCGCGCGTATAGGCCGACCAGGTAGGTGAGGATGTTTAAGTGTTCTTCATCTTTGGTGGTTGCGGCGGTCTCCTCCTCCATCAGGATGGCAAACATTTCCTCGTTGTTGGAGTCCATCGATGAGTGGAAAAAACACCAAACACTTCGTGGGTGTGGTGGGCTAGGAGCTGCTCGAGAAGCTTCCCACGGATTGGATTCACTGTGAAATCTTGGGGAATAGGAAGGTGGAGGGTGGTGCGGTGGTGGGTGGCCTTGCTAGCGGAGAGCTTTAGGCAGAGTGGGGAGGGGTGGTGCATGTGGTGGCATGGTGGTGAGGGGAAGAAGAAGGGAGGAGGTGGGGGAGAAGGCGAATTTGGGCAAGGATATGCGTTGTCTTGCCGATAGAGCAGGACCACACCCCTTTTCACTTTGTTCGGCACCCCCAAGCGACCCCCAACGCATTGGGTTCGGCGGCTGAAAGTTCGGCCCAATTCCGTGAAGGATTATGGGGCCAACTGTGAGAAAATTACTTTGCCGACGCAAGAAAAGGTCCTCGGGGCTCTCGGGGGCTGCTGGAGATTCTCTAAGAGAATCTATACCGATGATAGGCTCGGCGTTGGGTTGGTTTCGCCCAGGTGCCCCGAAATCGGTCCCTAGATGGAAAATTTCGTATAAAAAAGGTGTAAATATAAACCATAATTTTGATGACATAGTTGAACATAGAAATAAATAGAATTTAACTAGTTCAGGCACCCGAAGCTCATAGTTTAACAAGTTTTCAAACACAAATTAAAACTAGACGTTTCCTTTGATCATCTGCAGGTGGTTCACCAGATCTTCTTCAGTTGTTGTGAAAAGAAACACAAGTATCGTATGTAGGGTAATGGATTGTGCCTCCAAAAGTCATGTATGTGGTATATATATATATATATATATATGCAAAATAGTGGGCTGTCCATGATAGCCATGGAGCATAGAGTTTTCACCGTCGGATCAGATAAAAGAGAGCACAGGGCATTTGGTGAACAAAAGGTAGCTCGCATGCACCGTGGCCCGTGTGTCCATGTGTAGAAATAAAAACAGGTGCATATTGCGGTGTTGCCCGTGGTGAATGGCTAGCCATATGCATGCCGCATGGGTGAGAGTCCCGTATGCACAGCACACCAGCCGTTGGCCATCAACAAACACGTTTTACGTAATTTTTTGTTGTTTCCGCGGAGCAATGGCTCGGTTTTCAATTTTTCCTTACACGTACGTGAAGAAACGGATCAATTCTACCCATTGCAATTACTTAAGATACGTACATGCATGCTTGCACATTGTACTTTTAGAATGTCATGGAAGGTTTTTAAAATGCATTGTTTTGTAGTTGTAAATGAATCTATTCATGAAATGAACTTTAATCTCAAGTGTTTAATAATTTATTCAGTACAAGTACTTTTAGCTCTAGTCGGCAGGGTTGCCACGGGAACATATACGACCTTTGAACTTACCAACCATCTGACAATGATCAAATAATGACCAAAGTGCGTTACCAGTCCCCTCTTAACTTTATTTTTATTTTTAACGTACATGATCTAGGGAAGAAGCTTAATTACGGGATGGTCGTCAGCTGGCCGAATCTGGACTCTCGCTGATCTCAACTTGTGTGCTACGTAGGCGGTGACAAATTTCAACGACATCACCTACCATCATCTTAGCGTGATTGCAACACACATCGACGGCGCGTCCCAATTTGTTATGCTATCTTTTTTTTAAATTCATAAATATAATCCGCTAGCAGGCCGTATCATTAAAAACCTTCTAGTCCTCTTAGGTATCCTGGTAAGAAAAAGAGTGCGTCTAGAACCCGCTGCCTCGAATTTACATGAACGATTACATCATCATATCGCTAGTGACCATCTCCTTTATACAATCAGGAGTGTCATAGCTAAGAAGACCATTAAACCCAACTTTGCCTAATTACGCTAACACATGTGCAACACCATTACTTAGCCGATCTATTTTGGATATACCAACTTCTCTGTAAACTTTTAGAAGATCTCGACCCTCTAAGATTAAAGCCCAGCATTGTCTTGGGCATCCGATGTGAGCGCCTGCACTGCTCTGAGGTAGTCACTCTCCACTATTGCAGGCCATTGTCGCAAGTTAATTAGATGCTTTAACCCCTGAAGACATGCATGAATCTTAGTCTCTTCCGCGCTGCCGCAGTTGGGGACAAATGAGGACAAATAATTTGCAAGAAAATTTACGGATACCGAGACTGATGCTTTACCATCACCATGAACAATATTGTTTCTGTGGTGCCAGACATGCCAAAGTAAGAACCGAACTTTTGGTATCATTTCGTGAGTTATATTGCAAAGAAGATGGAGCAGCCACTCTTTCCTATTGACATTAAAAACCTCCTCATCAGAAAAGGGACCAGATATTCCTCATCTCATGTCGCAACGCAATAGCTAAAGTGCAGCCAATAAGGGCACGATGATCATCCTCCACACACGTACCACAGATTACGCACGCATGGTCCACAGTAGGGATACGACGATGCAACCCAAGACAAACAGCAAGAGAGCCTGTGGCAGCTCGCCATGCAAAGATACAGACCTTTTGTGTCACCTCCGCTTTCCATACTAGGTCCCAAATACGCCTATCGCTTGTGGGTTCCGAACTGGACTGTCCTTGGTCGATTTCTTGCCATTTAACAGCCATACCAATCCGATATGCTGAGTGCATACTGAAAGACTCATTGGTTTCTCCATTCCAAGCAACGAAATCTTCCGTGATCTGAGATGACAGTTTAATACCCAGGATGGTTGCAGCATTATTTGGGTTGTTATGCTATCTTACGTTTGAAGACTTAACATAATCGATTATTAGTTCAATTAAACTGGCCCACTCTTCACTCAGGTAAAACCAGTGTATGCCCATTGTTATACTGCGGCATTGAATGATTGCATGAACCGTGGCCATCTCAAAACATCGATTTCATATGTTGTTCCTGTTCACGCAGAATTCCATTATTGCATGCACCGTGGCCATGTAAGAACATCATTTCGTATGGTGATCATGTTCACGCGCGGACCACCGCCCTTGCATGCACTAGTAGGCACGGGCGCGGAACACTATTATTGCATGCACCGTGGGCGTGTGAGAACATCATTTTCGTATGGTGATCATGTTCACGCGTGGACAACCGCTCTTGCATGCACTAGTTGGAACACAAAAGAATGAAGATTGCGTACGGTGTACGACCAGCTGAGCAAGCTCATTCAACTCCGTTAACTAGACCATGCGGTTGTGACCATCATCCGTCTAAAAGGGAGCATGTGCACCACGATCAGACAGTGAGCAGCCTATGCGCCGTAGCCACCATGGGCAGCAAATCTGTGTTGATATATATATTGATCTAATGGTAGAGTTACAGAAGTACACGGGATACTAGTGAGTGTTGGTGATTTGGTCGGATGGGGTGACCTCAACAATGCCCATTAGTATGGACTTGTGTTGATGGGAAGGGAGGGGGCTAGTGATTTCGTTGGCATATCACACAAACAAGGATGACGAGATTAAATCGAGTTTAGGCCCTCGTAGAGAAAATCCTACTCCTGCCTGTCTGATCTTTATTGATGGGGATTACAAAGTCGCCGAGTTACTAGATGCGATCTAGCTTTACAATGGGTTGCTAAGACAATACCACTGTATCCTCCTCGTCGGCTCCTCCAAATCTTAGATGAGGGGATGGGTCCCAGGGTACTAGACAAGTCGAATTACAACTTGAATACAAATTCTATGACTATGTCGATTTACAACTTTCGGCTTCTTCCTTGATCATCATGTATGGTTCCTGGGCTTTGGATGCTCCTGGGACTCTTTGTTTCTTGTGAGATTTATGGGCCCTAGTTTAGATACATACCAGGCATACCAATAGTAGGAACCCAATAAGTCATAACCATGTCTATAGCCCCCGAGGCTCTAGTCGAATCCCAGATTCAGGTTGAATCTCCAGGACATTTTTTGTATTCAAATGTACCCGAAGTTTATTTCAAGTAGGAGAACTGTAAGTTCAGTGTATCATGGGGATTTTGTTATAACAAGTCTGGTGCATCTGATGGGTCGGGAACCAGTTAATTGCTCTTGGGCAAAAACAACGTGAACCTTATCAAGCTCGAGTCCCCAGACTCAAACTTGGCATATACTGGTGTAACTCAGCTGCTACGAAGGTCTTATCGAATAATGAGTTCCAGTTTTTTGTTTTGGGTACCCAACACGTCCGTCGGGATTTCTCTTCATATCGTAGATATGGAAAATTTATAGCAGAGCGCATTCGTGTGCGGTTACCAGGCCCACAGGACAGATCCCGGGGTCTTACCTTCATGCTGTAAAGACGACATTCAGACATGTTATCACGGAGGACATGGTCCGATAACTCAAAGTTTTTATCGACTGCCTTGTTTGGCTGTTGGAATTGCTGAAGTTTACACTTTGACGAAGTATCGTTATTGTTTTCATTGGGTACTCCCGATGGGAGTGATCGTTAAAACTTCACTTGAGTAGATTCAAAGTTGTTATTTTGTTGAGTCGGATCTGTTGGAGGATATTTGCCTTCTCTATCGGGTGTGCGATTAGCGCTCCCGACGGGAGTAGCCCCCGAGGCTATGTTCGAATACTTGCATTTGAGCATAGGCTCAGAGTTGTTTTTCGTGTACTTCTTGCTTTTATGTCCACTCCGTAGGAGGAAATTATTTTCTATCGGGTGCGCGGTTAGCGCTCCTGATGGGAGTAGCCCTCGAGTCTATGTTCGGCTACTTATAGCCAAGCATAGGCTCATAGATCTTCTTCATCCAAGAAGGTATTCAACTTAGGTCTTCATCATCTCCGTTGGAGGATATATTTTCACCGGGGGCGCGACCAGCGCTCCCAATGGGAGTAGCTCCCGAGTCTATGGTCGGGTGCTTGCAGCCGAACATAGGCTCAGACAATCTCTTCATCCGAGGAGGTACTCGACTCAGGACTTGTTGCCATTGATTGCAAGTAATAATTGTTGGCTCTATTGGAGAATTATTTTTACTAGGTGTGCGGTCAGTGCTTCCAATGGGAGTATCCCCCGAGGCTATGTTCGACTACTTGTAGCCGAACATAGGCTCAGAGATCATCATCCGAGGAAATACTCAAACTCGGGTCTTCGCTATCCAAGAATTTTAATCACCGATCATTTTCTTTCCACCGCACATGACGTCATTGCAAACGATGATGGCATGCTCGCGTTGTGACGGGGATGACATGATGGGATGTATCAGTGGTGGGCCAATGATGCAAATTGACCGACGCGTAGGCAGCGCGTCAATGGTGGGTTTGACCGCATGACCCCATATCGCATGGAAATCGAGGCATCACACGATTCTCCTCCATAATTACTACGGTGATGGGTGATAATTACTACTAATCCTGATTTATCGTTGAAAGGATAGAGATGTCGCCTAGAGGGGGTGAATAGGCAATTTCAAAAATATTACGATTTTAGCTTGATAGAATATGGAATTAAACTAACGTTTATTTTACAAGAACGGGACCTAAATACACTAGGCTCAACTAAGTGCACCAAAAATAAGTTAAGCTAAGTAAGATAGCACAAGATACATATACCACAAGTGATAAGCAAGATATAAGTAATTCAAGCTCAATGGCTATCACAAGGAAAGTAAGCTTGGGTATAGAGATAACCGAGGCACGCGGAGACAAAGATGTATTCCCGTGTTCCCTAACAAGTAAGGTACATCATGTTAAAGAGGTGTGGGATTCCACGAAGGATTTCCCAACGCCACGAAGGCTCACCTTCTTCTCCGAGTATATCCCACGAAGGAATATGCCCTTTCCTTATGGCTAGCTTTTCCTCCACTCCAAAGATGGAAAGCTCCACAACCACTTCACAAGCTCCACGAAGGAGAAGCCCGGGTCTCTTCACAATCTTCCACGAAGAGGACACCACGACACCAACCGCCAAGCCAACTAGGAGGTAACCCTCCAAGGGTAACAGCTCATGGTATCTCACTCGAACAAATCATAATGGAGAGCCCAACACTTATGCAAGAATGCAAAGCAAGAACACCAAGGGTGTTCAAATCCCTCGCTCTCAAATCCCACCAAAGCAATAAGTGCTAGGGAGGAACTAGAGAAGAAGAACAATGGTGGAAGTGAACCAATGACTTCAAGATCTAGATCCAATGGGTTCCCCTCACTTAAAGGAGGAATTGATTGGTGGGGATTGTAGATCTAGATCTCCTCTTCTAGAGTCCTAAAAATATACAAGAATCATAGGAGGGAAGGGAGAGGAAGCAAGCTCAAGAGAGTCAACAATAGAGGTCAATTTCGGGCTCAAGAACACACAAAACACGTTGGGGAAGAAATCCCTATTATAGGGAGAGCAAATATGGCCGTTGGGCGAAATCTGCGAGAACCCGGTTTCAAGTCGGTTGAACCGACTCACAGACCGGACGTCCCGATTTCAAGTTCGGTTGACCTGTTCACAGACCGGAAAGTCTCTATGTACCATCTCCGAATAGACTTGATTGCGACCCGGAATAGACTTGTTTGCGAAACCAGGAAATCCGGTCTATGGGCTGGTTTACCGGTGCTGGAACCGGACCGTCCGGTGTGGGAACCGGTTGAACCAGATCCACAACTAGGATCCAACAGACTTCACAAAAAATACAATAACTTCTGCATCCAGGCTCCGGTTTCGATGATCTTGGGCTTGTTTTGACGAGGACAACAATCTCTACAAGATGGTGCGGAGAAACATCATAGTCCAACAAAAGAGGATAGAACCAAATGAAGAAAGGTTTGAAGCTTCCCTATAAGAAGAAGCAGTAAAACCTTCAAACTTGAAAACACCATAGAAGATGCATACAAATTCCGTTTTCGATGAACTTGGGCTTGTTGAAGAGCTAGAAACAAGCTCAAGAACCTCACATGGAGAAACAGCAAGAACCAAAAAAATAGGAAGATGCAAAGTACACAAAGGATTGATCTCCCTAAGACGATGTGATCAAGTTACCCAACCGAAAGCCCCTCTTGATAGTGCGGCTATCTATCCTATAACCCGGTCTCCCAACAACCACCTTGATACCGGTAAAAGGAAAACATAGCAAGGTCATACCTTTGCCTTGCGCATCTTGCTTGATCTTGATGACAACACTTCTAGCTCCATCCAAGCCGGAATGCATCACTTGATCATTGTTGCTTCGCGAAGACTCACAATTTGCTCCCCCATACACCATTATGGGATATCTTCATTAAGACACGTCTTCACATGTCCATCACCACCAATATGGATGGAAAACTTCAATCAAATGATCTTCTCGAGATGCTTATCTTGAACTTTCCCTTCTTAACCTTGATGATGATCACCACTTGATGTCATCCTCTCATGGGCTATATGAGATCTTCACTTTTGAAGCATGCCCATGGAAAGATACCTATCCCGTATATAAAACGCAAAGGCGCATATATAATGGGATAGTTCAAGATGCATAATTTATAAGGCTTACCATACCACAAGATCCATGTGGTACATTATTTATGCTTTATGTGTTTACCAACTTGAAATCACTCTTCACTCTTTGTATTGGTCAACCAAGTATCTTCTCATGCTCCATCTCAATATCTTGAGGTACATAAGGAACTCTTAATTTGATTACATGATCTAAATCTTAGTCAACCATACCTCAACTAATGAGGCTATCATGACACTGACTTAGAGCCATATCTTGAATTCTTCTATTGAGATCGCACTCTCACGATCTTGATCATACCATATTCTTCTCTCCAACTCGATGATATTGATGCTAATACTCAAGGTATATCTTTAACTTCATGGCATCCATACTTGAATCCAACACATGGACTACAAGCATGACCTATGGAATATTCCATCATATAAAACTCAATGAAAACATTAGTCCATATGGATTGTCATTAATCACCAAAATCACACATAGGGGCAATTACACTTTCAGTCTCCCCCATTTTGGTAACTGATGACAATCACAACAAGAGGGTTTATATAATGAATATTAGAAACAAGTATGCAGCTTATCCGAGAATAAGTTGTATACAAGAGGTTGTATTTGATATGGTTAAGTAACACAAAGGTACTAGCCCATATAAAAACCATTTCTACTCACACAATCCACAACTAATGTAGGAGATGTGAGTACAACCAACATATATATAGCAAACTCCCCCACAATATATGCATGTGTGATGACCTTGAATTTCATTGCATACATTGTCAAGCATAAACTTTGGGAGAGTTTCCACTATATATTCAACCATGCAAAACATAATAAAGATGAAATGCATGAATGGCAAACACTTAAGAACAAACCAGTCTTAAGTATAAAACCATTTCCCTTCAACCCCCTAAACTTATCCCCATTGACAACAAGTGCCAAAATGGATGACAAGGTTAGAAGGACAATATAGTATGAGTTCCTACCCAAGGTGTGCATTACTCATAATATGAGTAAATCATATGCACATATCCAATGACGAATACTTGGAGGAAATCAAACTATATTGAGGATCAAAGACTGCTAAAAGGATAACAAGGTGAAGAAACTTCAACGGATGAAGCACAGAATCGAAATATCCAAAAAAACTCAAATGGACAAATAGTGCTCTAAATGAAATAAGGAATCTCCCCAAGGTTCGTGCATAAATTAGTTGTTTTATTTGAATACAATATGTGCAAACATGGAATCCTCACTCCCTCTATATCATTTAGAACACAATGAAAGATACAAGGAGTATAGATATAAATCAATACACACTTGTCAAGACAAGCTTAAGTCCAAAAGAAACCAAATATGATATATGAGTGCGTGAAGATGCAATAGAAGTAAACCGAGCACTCATAAATCAAGACCTTACCAATAGCATTAAAAACCAAGAGGATAAGAGAGATGGTCGGCAAAGAGCGAGCATATCAAGGCGAGAGCTTAACACTCTCGTGTATATAAGGTTCTAAGTGGACAAAACATGAGAATAATCCACAAAGAAACATCCACACATAAGAGGTTAATGAAAATAAGAATACATGATATCCAAGAGGAAGTCATTAGATATACCAAACAGGATATTTTTTGCTTAAGTGCATATATAGCCCAAGGCTCTATTTTCTCTTATGGTATATCAATGAACTTCACTAAAGAAAAACAAAAGCCTCAAAAACATCACAACTAACACTAAGGGAACTAATGCTAGTTGGGATATTTTGAGAAAGGCAACAAGTATCAAAAGGAAGGATTCAATACAATTTCAACAATATTGCACATGAGAGTACCCTGAGGAATTGATATGCAATAAATTGCTAGAAGGCTTACTTGGAATTGGTGAATCGTGAACTTGATTTTATATAATACCATTATAACATTTCAAATTACTCACATAAGCAATACGGATAGAGAAGACTTTCAAAGATCCTTGCATGAATCGCAACATTTACAAATAAATAAATTCATGCCAAGATGCAACCTACTAGAGATTGGATGGAAGAATAGTATGCATGAATAAGATACTTGTTACCCAGATAGCAATGGTATGATGTAGTAGATAAGAATTCTTCTATCATCCTATCTTGGCTCCAATTATCATGTGGTGAAAACACCTTCCTTATAGATGAGACAAGCATCCATTGCATCTCCAATGTACCTAAAATAACATTCAAGTACATCTTGGTCCCCAAACTTATTGGGTCCAAAGTGGTTAGACTAACCATAAAACATAGGACACACTCCATAAAAATATGTGCATATTTAGAGATGAAATTTGAGTTTCATGCACATATTAGCCATTTAAGGATTTGATGGAGTATACCCTATATATTGGATCAAATAAAGTAAAACATGATATAAGATATACATTTAGTAAACATGCATGCACGAGACTTTCAAGGTCCAACAAAGATATAATTTGGAAAAATACAAAAAATTCAAGAAGGCATAAAAGGTGTGAGAAAACACATTTTTGTCCAAACTATATCAAAGAATCAAATCAACACAAGATTTGTTCAACAAAGTTCAACAAATGAACCAAGCAAAAACTATTGAGCATAAAATATGAAATAAAAACAAAAATTCTCAAAGAATTATCTGATTCAAGCAAATAAAATAGAGAAGAAAGAATGAGATACCAAACTCCCCAAAGAGCAAGGTTTCAACAAATAAACCAAACCCTTAACACTTTTCAGAATGGCATAAGGTTCCGAGAAGAAAAGGTTTGTCTTCCACTAAAACGCATTTGATAATAATCAAAAACATCATCAAAGAGATGTTCAAAAGACAAGGAAGATATGGGAGCCACACACAAAATTTGAAAAGAAAATGTAGCATCCCAATTGTCTAACAATTGTAATGCTACTTGGTCTAGTAATATAATGGCTACTTCCTACATATATTGTTGCATCATAATTATATCATGCTCATGTCATCATGCCACCTTGCATTTGAGCATCATATAAAACCCTTTTTGTTTTGGTTCTTCTCTCATATGCATTGTTAATTGTATTTGCCTCTTGATATTGTATTTGGTTATTGATATATTGTTTAAATGCCCAAGTTGAGTTGGGGGCATATCTTTTATTCCACTCCACCACCTTTCTTTCACCACCTTATAATTCCACCATCCCATTATCCAGGAGCTTGTATTTTATTTTCTTTTGGTATTTAATCTAGCTCATGGGAGATAGGATGGATCTACTTCTACAAATCCTTAGCTTGGCCCTTAATCCATCTTTTGGGAATGCATAAGAATAATGCCATGTTATTATTATTGTTTTCACAAGAATAAGCCTGGCATTAATTATTTTGCATGGGCCATGCAAGTACCACCACATTTTAGTCTTTTGGGTTTTATTTGAATTTTTGAGTGAATCATCAAACTTCCTCTCTACCCTCCTTGGGCTTGATCTAGTTTGGTTTTGCTTAAAGCCACCACCACATCTCTCTCTCTCTTTCCTCACCTTCCTCTCCTTTTCACCTCCATCCATGCATGATCAAGTGGATCATGGCTAAAACCCAAACCCTACACCAATTCCACCTAATCTTGTTTGACCTAGCTTGATGTATGCAAGCATTCAAACCCTAAGCCATCACCCTCTCTCTCTAATCTTTTCTCCAAATCTTACACCTAACCTAAACCCTAACCCGAGCCCTCTCTAGTTAACCCTAGCTACCATGCCCTCTCTCTCGGCCTCTCTCCCTCCCTCTATGCCATGCAGGCCCCACCTAGCCACCCTACTCCCCCTGGCCGAGCTACCCTCCTACCCCAACCCTAGCACCAGCCCTAAACCGAGCCACTACTCCTACTCCAACCCTAGCTCCATGCCACCCTCCTCTCTCTCTCTAGCTCTCTCCCTGCCAGCCGCCCCACCCGAGCCTACCCCTCCTTGTCCTCGCCCTGACCCCACCTGGCAGCCTCCATCTACCCTCCCTCTGCTCCTGCCGTCCAGCCCGAGCACGTGAGGAGGAGAGGAAAAAGGTGGCACCGAGCCACCCTCATCTACCCCCTGCCACGGCTTCTCCTCCTCCCTCCCTCCTTTTTCTTTTCCTGCACGGCTCTCCTCTGCCCCTCCCAGATCTCCCCAGGCCGCTCCCCTTTCTCCCTGCCTTCCCCTACAACCACCTACCCCATCGCCGGCCACCGTCGGTCTCCACCGTTCCCCCCTCTTGCAGCCGGTGGCGAGGTGCTCTAGGTGTCGAGGAAGACCGAGGACCCTCCCCTGCTTCGTCCTGTACGTACCAGCGAGGAGGAGGAGGACCAGAGCCATCAGGACCATCACCGTTCGCCGAAACCCTAACCTCGCCGTCCGTCTGCGTCGTCGCCGATCCCCTGCGTCCCAAGCTGATCCGACCACACCGACCCACTCCCGGTGAGCTCCTCCTTCTCCCTGACACCTCCGTCCTCGCCGTGGCTCCCTGTTCTCGCCAGACCCCAGGACGAACGCTCTCTGGGCGTGTCTGCGCCTGCACGACCCCGTGGCACCCAGCGTTACCTAGCTGCCGATCCGCTCCCTGTCAGCAACCTCCACCTGCCGCTGCGGCTCCGCCCTCCGCGCGCACGCCCAGGGCGTGGGTTCGAGTCCCCCGCGTGCCGCGCTCTGTCTGTCGCGCACGAATCTGTCCGCGGTTCAGAGAAAGAAGAGGAACAGTACGGGCATGTGGTCGATTTATGAATAGCCCCCTTTTTCTTTTTCGCAATCAACCCGCGGTACACCGAGCCCCACCAGTCAGCCTCCCTGTCCCTTTTTGCAAAAACATCCCCGCAGTTTTGAACACCCAACCCGCAATCCATCCCGTCCCCGCTTGTCAGTCACTGCGGGTTTAGACGCTGGCGTGTGGGTCAGCAGAGCCTCGGACCCCACCTGTCATACACTGTGGCTCGCTGTGGTCGCGGTGGGAAAAACTTTTCTGCGCGCATGTTGTCCCAGTCAGCAGATGGCCCACCCGTCAGCGGCTGGGTCTGTATCTGGCTGAGTAACAAAAGGTTTTTATGTTTTCTGTTTTAATTTAAACCTTTCAAATTTGTTTAAAAATTCAAATTCAAATCTGTTTTCAAATATCTTTTGAAATATAAATCCAGTTAATACATGTAATATATGTTTTGAAATCAGAAAAATGTGAGGGATTCAAATATGCCCTTCAAAATGTATTTGGACACTTTAATTTTCAAGTTGTTCAAAATTACAATAAAATGCCCTCTTTCTTAATTAATTAATAACTTTTGTTTTATAACTCCAAATTTAACAAATAATATGTCTAAATCGATCAGCTCGACGAGACCTTTCTGTTTATGCATTCCTTGTTCTGAATTGCAGCATGCATCATATAAATATAAAGTATACAGCAACTTATTTGAGTATAAAAGGTGACTAAAACTCAATAAAATGCCTTATTATTGTATTCTACACCTCACCCATGCCATGCTGCCTTATTGCCATGCAAATTGTGCATCATTCATCATGGCATGATTGTTTGCTTGTCGCATTTTAATTCATATGCTTGTGCACTTTATTTATGTTGGCCCTTGTTTGTTTGGTTCTTCTTCGAATAGACGCTGAGCAGGGGATTTACCAAGAAAACCAGGAGCACTACCCAGATCCTTCTCTCGCTTCAACTGAGCTGCTAGGCAAGCACTACCACATGCTTGCATACATATAGTACCTATTGCCTCTATCTTATTCTTGCATCATTGAGTCGCGATTGCATTAAACTGAATCCCAAGTACTGCATAGCCTTTACTTTTAAACCCCACCGAAGCTTGTTCCTCCATCCCATGAGCCATTACTACAGGAGTTGTTTGAGCCATGCGGGTCGTAGAACAGCATGTGTAGGGTATGTGAGTGTCTGATGGATAACGAGGTACCTAAACAACTTAACCTGAGTAGTAATGGGATAACTAATGAAAGTGGCACCGGTGAGCAATATCTGCTATTTGGTTTTTCATGCTCACTTGTGTCCCGTAGGACCCCGAGTACTTGATTCCTGTTCCTTGAATATTCGCGCTATCCACATCCGGGAGGCTTATGAACCCCCCTAAGCCAGAGCTTGATTCATTCTTATTTCTTGGGGCCACAAGTAGTTTGGGGCTTTATTACTATCCTGTACTTATGCCATGCTTTACTGTTTTACTTAATATTGTGCGAGGAGCACCTGTACTGTTTTGGATGCGGAGTGTTTTCGTGGTATCGACAAGCCCAGTCACATTTTCGGGTTCCCAGTCGTTTACAGCCATTGACGCAAACCTTGAGTCCGTCTCGGAGCCGGCCAACTTCGTTGCGGGTAGCTTAATGGGGTGGCCCCCTGAAATATTTCTGAATCCTGTGATCGCTTTGTCGTGAATGCCTCGTTGGGTTTTGATTTGGTTTTTCCGAGGTTGATCGAGTGTGTGTTGCTATTTGTGCACCCCTGCAGGGTAAAACATTCTGAAAGCCGTGTCCGCGGTTATGGACGACTTGGAGCACAGTTTCTCGATCATAGACAAGTATAACTAAAGTACCGCTTTTAATTTGACTAAGTATCTGACTAGTAAATAGTGCAACACTCATGGAATGGATAATAAAACTGCCAACGGATGTGGGGGTTGTTCGTCCGCTTCCTCGTTGGTAAGCGAGGAGGAGGATGGATCTGTTAATATTACTGTTATAACTGTTGTTATTAATTCACGTCTATCTTTGGTTAGGCGGATGGTTAGCGAGAATCTGTAGAATTGTTAGGTATTATCTTTTGCTACAATTGCGTCACCCCAGGTTGTGTCCCCTTTAGAGGCATAAAGACTTGCTGAGTACCCCTAGGGTCTCACACGATAAATTGTTTGATTCAGATGAACAGGTATACTCGCAAGATGGATACTGGGCGGAGGAGACGGACGATGTTGGCAACGATCACTCGGTGTAGAGATTCCGGGAACGGGGATCCGTGAGATCTGTGGGCGGGATGTGTTTATTTATGGGGCATCTTATGCCGATTTGCTTCTTATCCGTACTCGGATCTTGTTTTCCGCTTCCGCCTGATACTCTGATGTTTGATGTATGAGGAGATATCCTAAACTATTATATCTATCTAGGATATTTGGATCTTGCCGTATGGCGTTGCAATATTTCTATTTCTTTTAGATGGAATGGCTCTGAGGACTGTTGTATGGTGGCTTGCATACATACTCATTTGTGTATGTAGTTGATCCCTTCGCCTGCCGATTACGCCGCCCGTTCTTGTCCCGATGTTTGGAAATGGTTAGGACGGCCGAAAGGTCTACCTGTGAGTGGCATTTGGGCCCCACCGTACTATTTTAACCATTTCCGCTCATCCAGGCTTGTAACTAGGAGCGTAATTCACCGAGGTAGTTACAATTGGTATCAGAGCCATCCCGCCCTTCAGGGTCTCAGCCAAATGGTCGTTGTCAGTCTAGCAATTATTTTTGGTAGCTATGTATACTAGGGAAAAACAAAACGCGAGAGTAGGACTGCTTCCACTTTTCTTCTTACCCACCCACCCACCCTTTTCTGGTAAGCAAGTGTAACGTTTTCAATCCTCTTCTTAAAATTCAAACTAGGATTCACGTGTTCTGGGTTCCGTAGTACCATAGGTTGTGTGTGTGTGAGTGTGTGTGTATAATTCCTTGTCTATCTGTTGCATCCAACATGTTATCTTTATCGGCCTCTTGGTTATCAACTGTTGGTACATTCCATACCGACAGGCTTTTGCAAACCGACGCGATCTATCTGATTCGTTGTATACCGCCGCGATCTGTCTTACTCTTTGTTATCCGACGTTATCTTGTTCGGGGTGTTCGTTTCCGTAGTTACTAATCTTTAGGTTCATCTTGAGAAGAAGGTGTTGGGATACGTGTTCTACTTATTCATGTATGGAGTAATGATTTGAGTGCGGGATGGAGTCACGACCATACCACTACTTTTATCATTCGCTCTTGTATATTGAATTGGTAGAGTCACTAATCTTGATTCGTTAAGTGATTTTGCGCATCTATTGGTATTTTAATGCCGAAATTTGCGGAAAATTTTTCTTTGATAGTTGTGTACCACACTCCTTTTCAGTCGTGTGCGATATGCTTAATATCTTCTAGGTACTTTGAACTTTGTTGATATTTTAATATCATCTTAGTAAATTGTATCCTTTAATCTTGGTTAATTCCATCTTGGTACTATTTTGGATTATTATTATTCTCCATTATAGTACTGACTTGTGTTTTATATCAATAACAGGATGGCACCACCACGCCGTTCTGATGAGGACATACAACCTGAACTGGGGGCCGCGTTGTCAAGCATCGCCAATGCCTTGGCAGCAATGCAGCAGAACCAACAACGTTTTGAAGAAAGTGTCAGGAGGAATGAGTTTGTTCCGCTACCTCCACCTCCCAAGCGAGGAGACATCAAAAGCTTCCTGAAGTTCAACCCACGCCAATTTGATGTGTCTGATCAACCGCTTGATGCTGATGATTGGTTGCGTGAGATATCAAGGTTACTGGTGACTGCTGATGTTCCTGAGCAAGAATGGGTAAAATGTGCCACTCACCTTCTGAAGGGAGATGCAGCTCTCTGGTGGGAGAATTACCTGAAGGCAAACTGCACTGGTTTTCAGCCTACTTGGGGACAGTTCACTGGAGCTTTCAAAGAGCAGTACCTGTCAGAAATTGTCATGGAGAGGATGAAGGAAGTGTTTCTCAACCTCAAGCAGGGCAATGATAATGTCAATACCTACATCAGAAACTTCATGAACCTTTCTCGTTATGGTGGCGATGAGATCTCTGATGACAAGAAGAAGCAAAAGAGGTTCCGACAAGGGCTCAATGCATCGATTAAATATGCAATCACACATGCAAGGCCAGCGTCTTTTCTGGAACTTCAGCATACAGCTCTGCAGGAAGAAGCAAGTAGGCAAGTGTTTGAGGAGTCAAAGAAACACAACCGTGATGCAGCAAGCTCTTCAGCTATGTCAACTCCTTCTAAGCGTCGTGTCTGGGTTCCTAACACCCCACCGTCGCTCCCGGCTCCACCAAGATCTTCAAGCTACGCGCAAGGCCACCAAACTTCCTCACTGCTGCTCCCAGGGGCTACAACCACCACTACCCTGGAGCGCCTGGCGGAGTCCCTGGTTACGTTGCTCCACGTCCACCTAGTGCTTGTTACACTTGTGGAGACACTGGGCATCAAAACTGGAACTGTCCGATGAAAAACAAAGATCTTCCTCCACCACCTCCAAGATCTACGGCAAGCTCTCCTATGGTTCGTGCACCACCACCTCGGGCTCTCAACATCAACACCAAGCCCGGGTCTACTGTTGCTCGTGCCAACTGTGTCAACGCCGCTCAAGCTGAGCATGCACCTGGAGTTGTGATGGGTATGCTTTCCGTTAACTCAGTCCCTGCACGAGTTTTGTTTGATTCTGGTGCATCGCATTCTTTTGTTTCTCACAAGTTTGCAAATGAGAATGAGTTAGCTATGGATCCTCTCCTTAAGTGGTTAATGGTCCTTTCTCCTGGAGCAACAATGGCAGCTTCTAAAATCATCCATGGCAATCAAATTGAGATTGGTGGCTCTTCGTTCTCGGCGTCCTTAATTGTACTGGGCAATTCTGACATTGATGTCATCTTGGGCATGGATTGGTTGACGGCAAATGCAGCTGTGATTGATTGTGCTGAACGCTCGGTTTCTCTGAAAATTCCTGAAGGCCATATAGTCTATTCGCCAAGTATGACTCCTGCTATTCAGCTGTTCTCTTTGGCGGCTATGAATGATGATGCTATGGAAGCTATTCAGAGTGTTCCGGTGGTCTGTGAGTTTCCAGATGTCTTTCCTGAAGAGTTGCCAGGTATGCCTCCGAATCGTGAGGTTGAGTTTGTAATTGAGCTTGAACCTGGAACGGCTCCTATCTCCAAGCGGCCTTATAAAATGGGTCCTGCTGAGTTGGCTAAACTCAAACGTCAGCTTGATGAACAAGAAAAGTTGGGCTTCATTCAACACAGTACCTCTTCTTGTGGCAGCCCAACCCTCTTTGTGAAGAAGCGAGACAGGACTGATAGACTTTGTGTTGACTATCGGGCTCTCAATGCTAAAACCATCAAGAATAAATATCCCCTTCCGCGGATTAATGATCTCTTCGATCAGCTAGCTGGAGCTGTGGTATTCTCTAAGCTTGACTTGAGAAGTGGTTACCATCAAATCAAGATTCGCAAGGAAGATGTTCCTAAAACAGCTTTCACCACCCGCTATGGCCTGTATGAGTACACGGTCATGTCTTTCGGTCTCACCAATGCACCTGCCACCTTCTCGAGGCTCATGAACTCGGTTTTCATGGAGTATCTTGATAAGTTCGTTGTGGTCTACCTGGATGACATCCTAGTCTATTCTAAGTCAAAGGAAGAACATGAAGAACACCTTCGGTGTGTCCTAAACAAGCTTCGTAAGAACCGCCTGTATGCAAAGTTCTCCAAGTGTGAGTTTTGGCTGCCTCAAGTCACCTATCTTGGTCACGTCATCTCTGCCAAGGGCATTGCCGTCAACCCTGAAACTGTAAAGACGATTGTTGACTGGCTCCCTCCTGCTAATGTCAAAGAAGTGCGGAGCTTCCTTGGTTTGGCTAGTTATTGCCGTCGCTTCGTTCAGAACTTTTCGAAGATAGCGAAGCCTCTTACCGATCTCCTCAAGAAAGGCAAGAAATACCTTTGGACTCCTGCATGTCAAGCAAGCTTTGAGACACTCAAAGAGAAGCTCACTTCCACACCAGTCTTGGTTCCTCCAGATACATCCAAGCCTTTCCAGATCTTCTGCGACGCATCTTTGCAAGGATTGGGTGCGGTCCTTATGCAAGAAAAACAAGTTGTTGCTTATGCCTCTCGACAGTTGAAGACGCATGAGATCAACTATCCTACACATGACCTCGAACTCCCAGCAGTTGTCTTTGCTTTTAAAGTATGGAGGCATTACTTGCTCGGCAACCGTTGTGAAATCTTTTCTGATCACAAGAGTCTGAAGTATATCTTCACTCAGCCTGATCTTAACCTTCGTCAGAGGAGATGGATTGAAGCAATCAATGATTTTGATTTGACCATCAACTACACTCCGGGCAAAGCTAATGTCATGGCCGATGCTCTCAGCCGCAAAGCTTATGTCAACAACCTCATGATGGAAGAACAACAGCCTCTCTTGTGCGAGGAATTCCGTCAGCTCAACCTTGAAATTGTGGAACAAGGGTATCTTCTGAACCTTCTGGCAACCCCTCTCTTGGAAGAAAAGGTTCGCTCCTTTCAGCTTGGTGATCCGTACACCAAAAAGATCATCTCCAACATCCAGCTTCCGAAGTATGAGTCCTTCCACGTCGATGATCAAGGCACCCTTTTCTTTGAACACCGGATGTTTGTTCCGAACTACCCGGGTTTGAGAGAGCAAGTTCTCAAGGAGGCGCATGATTCTGTTCTTTCTATCCACCCTGGCAGCACAAAGATGTACATGGACTTGAAAACACAATATTGGTGGCCGGTACTGAAACCATATTGTGCCAAGTATGTCTCGGAGTGTGATGTTTGCCGCAGAGTTAAAGCTGTCCATCAGAAACCTTCCGGTCTTCTACAGCCATTGAAACCCCCGGAATGGAAATGGGAGAAAGTAGAGATGGACTTCATCACTGGTTTTCCAAGGTCGCAGAAGGGCAACAATGCAATCTTTGTTGTCATTGACAGGCTTTCTAAAGTGGCTCACTTCTTTCCCGTCAAGGAAACAATTTCTGCAATTCAGTTGGCTGAGCTCTATATCAACAGAATTGTCTCTCTGTATGGGGTTCCGCTTGAGATCAGTTTAGACCGTGGAAGCATCTTCACTTCCAAGTTCTGGGAAAGTTTCCAAAATGCTTTGGGAACAAAATTGAACTTCAGCACAGCTTACCACCCTCAGTCGCAAGGACAAGTTGAAAGGATCAATCAGATTCTGGAGGATATGCTCCGTGCTTGCGTAATCTCTTTTGGCATGAAGTGGGAAGAATGTCTTCCTTATGCTGAATTCTCTTACAACAATAGCTTCCAGAAAAGTCTAAAGATGGCACCATTTGAGGCTCTCTATGGTCGCAAATGCAGAACTCCGATTGGTTGGTCGGGTGCAGGAGAAAGAATATTGTTTGGCCCTGACCTTGTAACTCAAGCGGAGGAGAAAGTTCATATCATTCTTGAAAATCTGAAGATTGCTCAAAGTTGCCAGAAGAGCAATTATGACAAAAAGCACACGGACATGGAGTATGTCCCTGGTGATCTCGTTTACCTTCGTGTCACTCCCATGAGATGCATGCACCGCTTTGGTATCAAAGGAAAGCTGGCTCCTAGATACATCGGTCCATTCAAAATTCGTGGAAGAAGAGGAGAAGTTGCTTATGCTCTTGAGCTCCCGGAAAAACTCAAGGTCCATGATGTTTTCCACATCTCTCAACTCAAGAAGTGCTTCAAGGATCCCGGCAGGACCGTGGACCATGAGCTTATCAATCTCCAAGAAGACCTGTCTTATCAAGAACACCCCACAAAAATCCTTGAAGTCGCAGAAAGAAGGACTCGCAACAAGTCCATCAAGTTCTGCAAGGTGCAGTGGTCGCACCATTCCGTTGATGAAGCCACTTGGGAACGTGAAGATGAGCTCCGTGCCAAGTATCCTACCCTCTTTGAGTCTTCTTCTTCTTCCTAGAATCTCGGGGCGAGATTCCTGTTTAGTGGGGGAGAGTTGTAGCATCCCAATTGTCTAACAATTGTAATGCTACTTGGTCTAGTAATATAATGGCTACTTCCTACATATATTGTTGCATCATAATTATATCATGCTCATGTCATCATGCCACCTTGCATTTGAGCATCATATAAAATCCTTTTTGTTTTGGTTCTTCTCTCATATGCATTGTTAATTGTATTTGCCTCTTGATATTGTATTTGGTTATTGATATATTGTTTAAATGCCAAAGTTGAGTTGGGGGCATATCTTTTATTCCACTCCACCACCTTTCTTTCACCACCTTATAATTCCACCATCCCATTATCCAGGAGCTTGTATTTTATTTTCTTTTGGTATTTAATCTAGCTCATGGGAGATAGGATGGATCTACTTCTACAAATCCTTAGCTTGGCCCTTAATCCATCTTTTGGGAATGCATAAGAATAATGCCATGTTATTATTATTGTTTTCACAAGAATAAGCCTAGCATTAATTATTTTGCATGGGCCATGCAAGTACCACCACATTCTAGTCTTTTGGGTTTTATTTGAAATTTTGAGTGAATCATCAAACTTCCTCTCTACCCTCCTTGGGCTTGATCTAGTTTGGTTTTGCTTAAAGCCACCACCACATCTCTCTCTCTCTTTCCTCACCTTCCTCTCCTTTTCACCTCCATCCATGCATGATCAAGTGGATCATGGCTAAAACCCAAACCCTACACCAATTCCACCTAATCTTGTTTGACCTAGCTTGATGTATGCAAGCATTCAAAGCCTAAGCCATCACCCTCTCTCTCTAATCTTTTCTCCAAATCTTACACCTAACCTAAACCCTAACCCGAGCCCTCTCTAGTTAACCCTAGCTACCATGCCCTCTCTCTCGGCCTCTCTCCCTCCCTCTATGCCATGCAGGCCCCACCTAGCCACCCTACTCCCCTGGCCGAGCTACCCTCCTACCCCAACCCTAGCACCAGCCCTAAACCGAGCCACTACTCCTACTCCAACCCTAGCTCCATGCCACCCTCCTCTCTCTCTCTAGCTCTCTCCCTGCCAGCCGCCCCACCCGAGCCTACCCCTCCTTGTCCTCGCCCTGACCCCACCTGGCAGCCTCCATCTACCCTCCCTCTGCTCCTGCCGTCCAGCCAGAGCACGTGAGGAGGAGAGGAAAAAGGTGGCACCGAGCCACCCTCATCTACCCCCTGCCACGGCTGCTCCTCCTCCCTCCCTCCTTTTTCTTTTCCCGCACGGCTCTCCTCTGCCCCTCCCAGATCTCCCCAGGCCGCTCCCCTTTCTCCCTGCCTTCCCCTACAACCACCTACCCCATCGCCAGCCACCGTCGGTCTCCACCGTTTCCCCCTCTTGCAGCTGGTGGCGAGGTGCTCTGGGTGTCGAGGAAGACTGAGGACCCTCCCCTGCTTCGTCATGTACGTACCAGCGAGGAGGAGGAGGACCAGAGCCATCAGGACCATCACCGTTCGCCGAAACCCTAACCTCGCCGTCCGTCTACGTCGTCGCCGATCCCCTGCGTCCCAAGCTGATCCGACCACACCGACCCACTCCCGGTGAGCTCCTCCTTCTCCCTGACACCTCCGTCCTCGCCGTGGCTCCCTCTTCTCGCCGGACCCCAGGACGAACGCTCTCTGGGCGTGTCTGCGCCTGCACGACCCCGTGGCACCCAGGGTTACCTAGCTGCCGATCCGCTCCCTGTCAGCAACCTCCACCTGCCGCAGCGGCTCCGCCCTCCGCGCGCACGCCCAGGGCGCGGGTTCGAGTCCCCCGCGTGCCGCGCTCTGCCTGTCGCGCACGAATCTGTCCGCGGTTCAGAGAAAGAAGAGGAATAGTACGGGCATGTGGTCGATTTACAAATAGCCCCCTTTTTCTTTTTTGCCTCAACCCGCGGTACACCGAGCCCCACCAGTCAGCCTCCCTGTCCCTTTTTGCAAAAACATCCCCGCAGTTTTGAACACCCAACCCGCAATCCATCCCGTCCCCGCTTGTCAGTCACTGCGGGTTTAGACGCTGGCGTGTGGGTCAGCAGAGCCTCGGACCCCACCTGTCATACACTGTGGCTCGCTGTGGTCGCGGTGGGAAAAACTTTTCTGCGCGCATGTTGTCCCAGTCAGCAGATGGCCCACCCGTCAGTGGCTGGGTCTGTATCTGGCTGAGTAACAAAAGGTTTTTATGTTTTCTGTTTTAATTTAAACCTTTCAAATTTGTTTAAAAATTCAAATTCAAATCTGTTTTCAAATATCTTTTGAAATATAAATCCAGTTAATACATGTAATATATGTTTTGAAATCAGAAAAATGTGAGGGATTCAAATATGCCCTTCAAAATATATTTGGACACTTTAATTTTCAAGTTGTTCAAAATTACAATAAAATGCCCTCTTTCTTAATTAATTAATAACTTTTGTTTTATAACTCCAAATTTAACAAATAATATGTCTAAATCGATCAGCTCGACGAGACCTTTCTGTTTATGCATTCCTTGTTCTGAATTGCAGCATGCATAATATAAATATAAAGTATACAGCAACTTATTTGAGTATAAAAGGTGACTAAAACTCAATAAAATACCTTATTCTTGTATTCTACACCTCACCCATGCCATGCTGCCTTATTGCCATGCAAATTGTGCATCATTCATCATGGCATGATTGTTTGCTTGTCGCATTTTAATTCATATGCTTGTGCACTTTATTTATGTTGGCCCTTGTTTGTTTGGTTCTTCTTCGAATAGACGCTGAGCAGGGGATTTACCAAGAAAACCAGGAGCACTACCCAGATCCTTCTCTCGCTTCAACTGAGCTGCCAGGCAAGCACTACCACATGCTTGCATACATATAGTACCTATTGCCTCTATCTTATTCTTGCATCATTGAGTCGCGATTGCATTAAACTGAATCCCAAGTACTGCATAGCCTTTACTTTTAAACCCCACCGAAGCTTGTTCCTCCATCCCATGAGCCATTACTACAGGAGTTGTTTGAGCCATGCGGGTCGTAGAACAGCATGTGTAGGGTATGTGAGTGTCTGATGGATAATGAGGTACCTAAACAACTTAACCTGAGTAGTAATGGGATAACTAATGAAAGTGGCACCGGTGAGCAATATCTGCTATTTGGTTTTTCATGCTCACTTGTGTCCCGTAGGACCCTGAGTACTTGATTCCTGTTCCTTGAATATTCGCGCTATCCACATCCGGGAGGCTTATGAACCCCCCTAAGCCAGAGTTTGATTCATTCTTATTTCTTGGGGCCACAAGTAGTTTGGGGCTTTATTAGTATCCTGTACTTATGCCATGCTTTACTGTTTTACTTAATATTGTGCGAGGAGCACCTATACTGTTTTGGATGCGGAGTGTTTTCGCGGTATCGACAAGCCCAGTCACATTTTCGGGTTCCCAGTCGTTTACAGCCATTGACGCAAACCTTGAGTCCGTCTCGGAGCCGGCCAACTTCGTTGCGGGTAGCTTAATGGGGTGCCCCCCTGAAATATTTCTGAATCCTGTGATCGCTTTGTCGTGAATGCCTCGTTGGGTTTTGATTTGGTTTTTCCGAGGTTGATCGAGTGTGTGTTGCTATTTGTGCACCCCTGTAGGGTAAAACTTTCTGAAAGCAGTGTCCGCGGTTATGGACGACTTGGAGCACAGTTTCTCGATCATAGACAAGTATAACTAAAGTACCTCTTTTAATTTGACTAAGTATCTGACTAGTAAATAGTGCAACACTCATGGAATGGATAATAAAACTGCCAACGGATGTGGGGATTGTTCGTCCGCTTCCTTGTTGGTAAGCGAGGAGGAGGATGGATCTGTTAATATTACTGTTATAACTGTTGTTATTAATTCACGTCTATCTTTGGTTAGGCGGATGGTTAGCGAGAATCTGTAGAATTGTTAGGTATTATCTTTTGCTACAATTGCGTCACCCCAGGTTGTGTCCCCTTTAGAGGCATAAAGACTTGCTGAGTACCCCTAGGGTCTCACACGATAAATTGTTTGATTCAGATGAACAGGTATACTCGCAAGATGGATACTGGGCGGAGGAGACGGACGATGTTGGCAACGATCACTCGGTGTAGAGATTCCGGGAACGGGGATCCGTGAGATCTGTGGGCGGGATGTGTTTATTTATGGGGCATCTTATGCCGATTTGCTTCTTATCCGTACTCGGATCTTGTTTTCCGCTTCCGCCTGATACTCTGATGTTTGATGTATGAGGAGATATCCTAAACTATTATATCTATCTAGGATATTTGGATCTTGCCGTATGGCGTTGCAATATTTCTATTTCTTTTAGATGGAATGGCTCTGAGGACTGTTGTATGGTGGCTTGCATACATACTCATTTGTGTATGTAGTTGATCCCTTCGCCTGCCGATTACGCCGCCCGTTCTTGTCCCGATGTTTGGAAATGGTTAGGACGGCCGAAAGGTCTACCTGTGAGTGGCATTTGGGCCCCACCGTACTATTTTAACCATTTCCGCTCATCCAGGCTTGTAACTAGGAGCATAATTCACCGAGGTAGTTACAGAAAATAAGGCAATAAGAGGTGAAATCCAAGGTGAAGATGATAGACAAATGCTACCACACACAAGTATCCATTGTTGAGGACAATGAGTGTATTGGAATTGACTTCCAGTGGCATATTGCAATGATATTAAAGATAAATATTCACAATAAAAAGCATAGGATAGGAATAAAAATATTAAGCACTATGCAAAAATAGAGATTCTTGATAGCTTCAACTAGTCACACAATCATGCAAAGCAATGATTAGAATAACTTGAAGCAAATGGTCTCCCTAATAAGATAAAGAGATATGTATTTGAGGAAGACCGAACCAAGAATTTCTTACTCAAATAAAGACTGAAAATACGAGCAATGAAAGCTTCTAACAAAAAATAGGACCTTGTTTGAGCTAACATGCCACCTAGAAACAAGATAATCAACAATATCAACTCTAAGTGGCACCACTTGATATGTTCACATTTCCTAGGATTGTGATATGCCAAAGAAGCATATTACTCCCCCATAATGTGATATTTATTTTTTCTTAATAAGAGGCAAAACAACCTCAACTAGAGATAATTAATGGACATTTAGAATTTGAATTTCTGATGAGTATAACATACCACATAGTGACTAGATAAGATTGCAATATCAATATTAAGTGGTAGTACTCATGTACACACATTTTAAGGTTTGAGAGATGTGCGAGGCATATCACTCCCCCAAAATGGGATGTTCCATTAACCACTCGAAAAGAGCCAAATAAGATATCATCAAGATGCATTAGAGGCTCAAAATAAAACACGCGAGTAAATGATGTGCCAAACACCTAGAAATATTTGAATACACAAAATAAGCAAGAATGAGGCACAACAAATCCAAACACATACTTGGTACAAAACCAAAACATGTAAAGGTACAAGTAACTTACAATATAAAAGAGTTGAGTTCGAGTTACCGCAAAGAGGCGCATTGGGTATATGGTAGGGACATGATATTAATTATAACTTGGCATGATAAAATATAATATATGAAGATCCCTTAATTCTTCATGAGTTAGCCAAGTCTTCAATGCCCTCCACAAATACCTATTGATCAAGTTTGAGCTTGTTGGTCCCCAACCAAGTTGGGTCCTAAGAGGTTAGTCACAATAGGCTTGGCAACCCAAATGGTTCTTTTTAACACCACTTTGAGTTCCAACAAACTTGGCAAACACATTGACATCCTTATCCTCCCCAAGATAATAAGCATCATCAACAATGATAGGGTTAGATAAGGTACCATTTGAACATGAAGGCGCAAAGTGCCCCTTTTCACGACATATGTAGCAACAAGTGCTCCCCTTTCTCTTCTTCATTAATTTCCTGGCTTGGGGAGCCTTATCTTGATTCTTCTTGGGAAGTGGCCTATCTTCAACTTGAGGTTGAGATTGGGCTTGACCTTGAACTTGTGGTCGCTTCCCTTGTTGCTTCTCACTCAAGTGTTTTTTCTTTAATGGACAAGATCTTACATGATGTCCTACAACCTTGCACTTGAAGAAAATAATCTTGGCCGAATTATTGACCTGGTCTTGGCCCTTCTTATTGTAGCTCTTGGATTTGTCCTTTTTATTGGAGTTGAATACAAGTCCACTTTTAGGAGATTTTTGCACACTCAAAATATTATCGAGTGTGGATTTATCTTCATGCCTCTTTTCCAAGTCTTTCTTCAAAGAAGTGACTTGGGCCTTGACCTTTTGATTTCCTCTACATCACTAGTATAAACTCGTTACTTAGAGACTGTGCCTAGAGCCGGTTTACCCTAAAAATACAAACCACCGGCTGTGTTCATCAACCTCAGGCGGTCGTAATTTTTTGACCGCCTCTAACCGTAATCTCAGACGGTTGTAATTTGCACCGTCTCTAGTATGGGTCCCCCTCAACCGGTCTATAAAGGAAACCACCTCTAAATTAAACCTGAGATGACAGAAATTATTGGACATCTCTCTAGATCACTCAACTGCAGCCGGTCAGAAATATTAATCACCTCTAGGTGTCTACTGAGGTGGACCATAATGCCGCCCGTCTCGAAAACTGACATCGTGCATGTTCCCGAGGTACCATGTGCGTGTTTTTTAGGGAAAGCATGTGTGTGTTGTTAATGTAGTTAGAAAGTGGAGATCGTGCTAGTCCCCCACCCACACGAGTCCACACCCACGTGTCCACTCGAGGACTACCAATGGTCCCGCGTATATAAAACCGCTCGGCCTTCTTCTTCCACAAGATCATGTCATTTTCCCCAATATGTCTAGTCACAAAACCCTAATATGCACCTTCCGCGCATGACGAAGCTCCTTCGCTTGGACCACCGCCCTCCCTAGTTGCGCCATGAAGTGTACGCATGGAGACGAGCCAGAGGTAAATCCAGTTGGAGGCGCAGCAACAGATGGCTCGGTCGTTGCCGAGCAGGCGGAGGCGACTTCTAAGGGCACGCACACCGCTCGTCGCTGCATCGTCGAGGCTTCGGGCTCTGTCCAGCCAGTCACCGTTGCCGTCGAATAGTACGTGGCCGACAACGGCATGGTGCCAACGGTAGATCTGGATGAGGGGCATGCGGCAAGCGGAGGCAACCCAATTTTCTACATCAACGACCCCATCCTCCACCAAGGAATCCTCGACACTATCACGGAGAAGGACGAGTTCGAGGAAGAGGTCTCCGATAAGGCATCTGAGGTACTAATTTGCTACCTTCTCTAGTCGCAGCCGCATATTTCACTATTCATACGTAGGATTTGCTCAATCATATATATATTCTTTTGCTCTTTATGTAGGGAATATATATGGTTTGAACGCTCGATTGTTTTGGAGATTTGATTAGATCTGCTCATCTGCCATCTAGTAAATTTACATATTCTTAACTTGTTGTTGTTAATACGGTTCTTCTTGTGCTGTAAATGTAATCAATCTGTAACATTTGATTTAGGGGTTTTCTAGTTTGCTAGCTAAGTGTTGATTTTGATACACAACATGCATATGACATTACATTTTTATTCCTTACTGAGACCAATGATTCAATTTTGTCCCAAAAGAGTGCAAGGGGAGACACATATGATGGTGCCAGATTTTTTTAGGGATGGTTAGTGAACCTGAGACAATGCACAACAATATAAGTTGTGCAATTGGTATTTTGGTTCGCTAACTCCATGTCCAAAAAAATTATGAGGCCCAAACTTATTCTACACATATTAACTATGATCTTTGAACTGTTTCTCACTAAGGCCAATGATTGAAATTTTCCCCAAAAGAGTGCAAGGGGGACACATATGATGGTGTCATATTTTTTTAGGGATGGTTAGTGAACCTGAGGAAATGTACAAAAAGATAAATTGTGCAGTTGGTACTTTGGTTCGCTAACTCCATCTCTAAAAAAATTATAAGGCCCTAGATTTATTCTACACATACGAACTATGATCTTTGAACTGTTTCTCACTGAGGCTAATGATTGAAATTTGCACCAAAAGAGTGCAAGGAGAGACGCATATGATGGTGTCTTTTTTTAGGGATGGGTTGGTGAACCTGAGGCAGCAATGTATATAAACAATATAGGTTGTGCTGTTGGTACTTTGGTTCTCCAACTCTATCTCTAAAAAAATTATGAGGCCCTTGATTTATTCTCATATGGAACTATATATATGATCTTTGAATTGTTTTTGATCTTTGAATGATTCATATGATACATATGTATATGCATGGTTTTGATCATAAGTTGTTTATACATGTACCTGAAGATTGTTTGGTTTTTTCTTATTTATAATTACAATATTTAGGATTGTTTTTGTACCTGAATATGTATATCCCTGAATATTGTTTTGTAGGATTACATTTCAATTTCTTATTGTGGCAAATGATTCAAATTTTCCCCAAAAGAGAGGCAGACACATTGGTATCAGATTTTCAGAGACGAGTGAGCAAACCCGGGGCAATGTACAAGAACAATAGGTTGTCAAATTGGTAATTGGTTCATAACGCCATCCCCGAAGAAACTTATGAGGCCCCCAGATTTATTCTACATTCATAGAACTATGATCTTTGAATTGATATTGCATGCATTCATAGTGTATAAGAATTATATTTCAGTTTCTCACTCAGGCTGATGATTGAAATTTTCCCCAGAAGAGTGCAGTGGTGACACATTTGTTGGTGTTGTTTTTTTAGGGATGGGTTAGTGACCTTAGGCAGCAATGTACATAAACAATATAGGTTGTGTTGTTGGTAATTTGGTTCACCAACTCCATCCCTAAAACAAAATATGAGGTCCTTGATTTATTCTTATATGGAACTATATTTATGATCTTTGAATTGTTTCTGATCTTTGAATGATTCATATGATGCATACGTATATCCACGGTTTTGATCATAAGTTGTTTCTACATGTACCTACAGATTGTTTGTTTTTTGTTATTTATAATTACAATATTTAGGATTGTTTTTGTACCTGAATATGTATATCCCTGAATATTGTTTCGTAGGATTACATTTCAATTTCTTATTGTGGCCAATGATTCAAATTTGCCCCAAAAGAGAGGCACACACATTGGTGTCAGATTTTTTCAGGAATGAGTTAGCGAACCCGGGTCAATATACAAGAACAATAGGTTGTGCAATTGATACTTGGTTCGCTTACACCATCCCTGAAGAAACTTATGAGGCTGCAATCTTTGTTCTACATATACTCTGATCCAATTAATTGTCATTTTGTTGAGATGAATATGAATTGATCAAACTATATATTGCTAAGTTGCATTCTCTCTGATATGTGTTGTAATACAATTCAATCATATGTATAAGTTCTAAGTTATGTTCTTAAAAATCAACAGGAGGATTCTGATGACATGGACTCTAGCAAGTACTCCAGGGACAAAAAGGGTCACTATGTGCTGAGGCGGTTACGGTGTGGGAAAATCCCTTTCTACCATAGGGGGAAACTATTTTGCCCATTCTGTGGCAAAGCCATTGACACGGACCTCGACAGCATGATCCAGCACGCGCTGGATGTTGGCAAAAGCCGAGGCCGAAGACATCAACCGAAGACCTTGGCACGGCATGCAGCCTTCGGTAAATTCCTCCGGGAATATGTCAGGACTGTCTTGTATCCCCTCGAGTAGGCTATCCCGGCCTCCTGCTGCTGCCCCTGCTAGGCGTCTTCGTGTCCCAGCCTCCTGCTGCTACCCTGATTTTATTTTGTTTAAGTTAATTATTACCTAGTTGCATGTAAGACAATATATCCACGATGTCTCTGGTGAACCTCGTTTATGTATATATATATATATTAATCTACTCCTTTATATGGAGTTCCTTAAAATTTATAGTGTTCAGTTATATTACTGATCATACTCATGCACACTCCCAAATATTTCTAGTGCTCGATTATATTATAATTGTCAAGGAATACATCAACACGATTTTAAACTGGTAGAAAATTTGTATTAAAGTATCTCACATCGGCATTAAACATTTGAATTACTCAAATTCAAAACAGTTGCACCTTATTGCTCTGCAGCATGGTAGAACCTCATTTACTCTTAGGACTCAATTTCACTCTAGAAAGCATGTGTAAATACTTTCCTTTGCCTTTAAATTATGAATTATTCTCAAAATTTAGGATTAACAAAATCCGGACTTCTGAATATATCCCGATGTTCGAATATTCACTCAACGAGATTTCCTTCAAAGAATACATGAAAAAAGGTTATATTGGTGAAAATTTCATAATTAGGTAACTGAATGATCTCACTTCATGATTAAACATTTGAATTAGTCAAATTCAAAACAATTGCACCTTTCTCTGCAGCAAAGCGCATGAACACTAGTCATCATGCCTTTCAGGGTAAAGATCCAAGGTTTATACTATGCCAATTATTTTCTTCAATTTATGAACCTCATTTAGTATTAGGGCACTCAATTTCACTCTAGCAAGCATGTATACACACATTTATTTGCCTTTAAATTATGAATAATTCTCAAATTTTAGGATGGATAATATTCTCCTGCCCAGGGGGATAGATGCCCCCCACGGGTAACCACACGATACTAGCCATTGAGATATGTGATGAACCTAATTATCTTTGTAACACCTGATAATGGATATAATAAAGCTGACCACTGACACATTGTGTCAGTGACAAGAGGAACGAGTGTTGATAGCTGTTTACTACCCCACACCTTTTACACCATTGGCATGCAGTGTAATAGTTTTCTTGGGAGTAGTGCTATAAACAAGATGTATTGTGGATGATTTGTGGACGACTCGCATGGAGTGCCTTGCATCTGTGGGTTTCTTTGTCCTAGCGAAAGGCCACATTTGTATGGTACACAAAATCGTCCAAGAAAGATCGCGTGCAAGGCAGTTCCATTTTCTTGGTACGAATAGTCGAATATACACATGTATAGTGGCACCGTGACAACTAAGAAAAAAGTAAAATAGTTTTCTCGTGAACTGTACTCACATGCACTAGCTAATCCCATGCATCGTGTAACAACTTGAAAAAATCATTTGTTAAAAACTTCCTCAAGCTCGCTTAGTCACAACTCATATATCACTTACTAGTACTCCCTCCGTTTCAGAATATAAGATATTTTAGCTTTGTGAACAAAGTATATATAGACTCCTTTTAGTGTCTAGGTTCTCTCTAAACCTAGATGAACCTAGACACTAAAAGAGGTCTAGATATACTTCATTCACAAAGCTAAAACATCTTATATTTTAAAACGGAGGGAGTACGATGCAAGCATCTAGTCAACTTAACATGCATGCAAGTTGTAGCCTTGTACAGTTGTACTTTACCTTGACATGCATTGGAGGTACAATAATTTGTACCATTAACCTGACCAAATCATGAATAGTTACTCACATACTAGATATGACGTGACTGGTGCACTATTTACTGATGCATGGATTAGCCAAGCTGGCCTATGTTAGCTTCCACACGCATGGCAGTGCAAGAAAGGCCAACACCATCTCTAGAGTACACGTTTGTCTTGTAAACCATAAGGGTTTATCTTGTACTGCTTTCTCGGCCAAGGAAGATGCTTGCATCTAACACACCATGGCTGGCAAGACCCTTATAATTGCTGATTACTATTAGTGTACTTTGCTTGATGTCACATGGGTGAAGTCCATGCTCGCATCTCTAGGTAAATCATGTGGTGGATACATGGGGGGCAGCTATCCCCCGTGGCAGCAAATCCACACTCTTTTAAGATAATCAAACGTCAGAGTTTCGAATATTAGCTCCTTTCAAATTACTAGTCGTCAAGTACTTGGCGGAAAAATGTGAACGAACGGTCTTAGAGACTTTTTACACTTGCAGCCGTCTTAGGATAGTACTTGGCGCCAAATATCTGAAAATATTTGGATAAATATTTCAGATATGTGCCACTTTTCTTCTTCCCCGCCTGCCTAGACCACTGTCCACCACCGTCGCCCTCCACCACTACCGCCTCCAGTCTCCACCACCGCCGCCTCCGGTCCCCTATAGTGTAGACGCTCTCCCTCTCCTCTAATGACCCCTTCGTCGTCCAGGTAGGTATGCGTGAAAACCAAACCCCCCAAACCCTAAATCAACAGCTTCGATGTAGGAATTTTGCCATGGAATTTTCCATTTTGCTTCTCGAATTTAAGGTTCAGGGTTACCGAGCTGCAAAGACCCGACGACACCGTCGGGAGAGCCTCCCCCAGCTGGCCTGCATCTGTCCCAACTCTTTTCCCCTTGTATAAATCTCAAAATATGCAATTGTCACTTCTAGTAATAGAGATTTAATTTCCACTTCCAGCAATAGAGATTTAATTGTCACTTCATTGGTCTATTTTAATTGTCACTTCATTAGTCTATTTGCATCTTGATTGTATTAAGATGCTCTCTGTCTGTATCTATTTAACACATGGGAACCTGTAGTGACGATGCAGTCATGCTCTCTAGCGATGATAGTTTTCGCATTAACTTTTGTGGTTTTAAATTCCAATCAACAGATGAAGAATCCACTTAGAGGATTGAGTTTATAGGTATCAAAATAACATCAAAATGACAGTCAGCCTTTTGTATGCGTTTAGACGGTAGACATTAATATTCCACCGCATTGAATTTTTTATGTGTTGTTGCATCAGGGCCTCAACACAAGGGGACACTGATTTTGATAAGCAGAGTCTTTTTTGGAAATGACATGTATCTGAAAGAATTTCATGTAGACTTCCTCTTAAACTGGCGTGAACCCTAATTTCCACCAAAAATCAAGTACTACGTCTACAGGTTGCCCTATTCATCTGTCATGAAAAAGAAGTGCAAGATGATAAGATAATATATTGTTGATCATGTTATCAACAAGCTACCCTATGATATTTAAATAAATCCAGTAATCAAAAGCATGCTAATTCTTCAATTCTCTGTACTTTGCTAGACATTTGGAGCTGAGTTCACAAGAAAATACCTAAAGAATCGCCTTGATGAACCTATTGATGTCCATGTTTGGCAAATGAAGCGCAAAATGCCATAGATGGTTAGGATGAAGATGGGAGTTGGGTCAAATGCAATCTTGATGACTGGATGTGAGAAGCTTCAAACTAAAGCAGGATAATATTGTCATTTTTTGCTTTGATGAAAAAGATAATGGAGAGGTAATATTCTGGTTTAGCAACTTCCACCAGGCGGTCGATTATAAATGCAATCCTGGTTTGTTAGAGAGTACTAATTATGCTAGCTGGTTGATTTATGGACTGCAATTTGTATGTACTGCCATAACGTGTAATGGCTAAATTTGTATGGATTTCCCCAACTATCTGGCTAATGTTACCATGATCGAGCTTTTATAAGTTCTGTAGTTAATGTGTCTACTTGTCTACTGAATCATGATTATGTGTCATGTCAGCTATGATCGAGTTCAAATTAGCATGTTATTATTTAAAATGGTTTACACACACTGGAGACAGTCACTTTAAAAGCCACTTCAAGGCAAACTAGTTATGGGGACGGTCTTTGTTAGAATCCAACTCATATCACCTGACTATTGGAGACGGTCTCTAGTATAGGCCATATGAGGTTTAGGAGTTTTTGCAAGCGGTCAGAAATAAGGGTCGCCTTGATCTCATACATTTTAGAGGCATTTTCCTTTTTGCACCGTCTGAGGTCTCGTAACTTAGAGTCACAAAGAAAAACCGGCTTAGGTGGTGTGCTCTTAGAAGCTATGCGCTTGAGCCAGAACAAGAAACTGGCTGAGGCCCATGGGAAATTGACATATCTAAGTAACATGTTTGTACTAGTGCATGGTTAGTAGAAATATAGGTACTAGAGGAAGTATAAGCTTCAATGTTAGAGAAACAAGGCAAAACAAGTTATCCAACACAAGTTTTATCACCAGTATGACTATAAGGATCACTAGGACTAGCACATGGCAAAATAGCATTTTGAGTAGAAGTTGTGCTAATGTCCAAAAGAGGCTCACAAGAAGTTACCTTAGTGATACTTGCTTCACGAGCTAACTTTAGCCCATCATAGGAGATTAGAAGATCATTATGAGAGGCCGAGAGCTTTTCATGACTTTCTTCCAATTTCCCATAATTGCTAGTTAGCAACTCAAGTTGACCCCTTAGCTCAACATTATCCTTTAATATAGATGCTTCACAAGAAGTAGAGTGAGCAGCACTAGCATCATTAATAGATTTTTCCTTTTCAAGCTCATAAGATTCAACTTTTTGTGTGAGAAGACAATTAGTGTGCTTATCCTCGGCAAGCTCTTGCTTAAGTAGATTGAATCTCCTACTCCCATCATCAAGTTGGAAATCCAACTCCTCTATGGTTCCCATTTGTTTAGTTATGGTGTCCATAACATGTTTGAGACAAGCAACAGCCTTATTATTACCATGAAGAGAGGTACACAAAAAAGTCAACTGAAGCACGAGAGCACTAGTATCCTCATCAATGTCATCATCACTATCATCATTATCTTTTCTATTATCTTTAGGAGGTATGTTGGGATCCAAAGTAGAGATACCTTTGATCCTCTTGCCATAAGGCACATGTGAGCATGGGAGGATGAAGATGAGGATATTCTTGAATCTTCATTCATGATCGTGTATTGATCCATAGAATGTTTGATTTCCTCTACATTGTTAGATAAACTAGAGGAAATAGAAGCATTTTGTTCATGGGAACAAGGCAAATCAAGCATATCATCTACACTGGTACTCAAGTAATTTCTAGACGATATGCAAGGCCTAGCAACACAAGGGGATGTAGCATCATTGTTGCAAGAAGTGTTTAAATCCAAAGAAGAAACATTGCAATGGGATAGAGATGAAGGATCATCATTAGTGAGCACAATATCAACATTGCAATTTCCAACACCAATCACCATATCATTACCTTGTCTCTTGCCACACGTTGGTGAAGTGGATGAAGATGATAACTCATCATGGCCGGAGGTGGAAGCAACTTTGATCTCTTCATGATGTGAAGGAGAAGAGAGCTCCACGGAGAGATCACCGACAATATGAGAAATTGAACCACCAAATATTTCTTTGAGCTTGGTCCACTTCTCACGAGACAACTTGCGCTTTACAATCGTCAAGAACAAATTAACTATGGGGGCTCAAAGAGAAAATAAGCTCATTAGATACTTGAGCTTCGAGATGTAAATTTTCTCATCCTCTAAAGATAGATTTTGGGGATCTATCGGAGGATAAAAACCTACATTTAGAAATCTCTCAATATTTGGACACAAGGTCCGAAGATTACAAAGCAAGCAATTTCTCCACAAAGCATAATTTGTCCCATCAAATATAATTGTGTCTTTGTGCACTATACTACTAGCTAACATCTTTACACTCTAGGCGGTGAAGGCTAAACAAGGAAAGACCTTGCTTTGATACCAATTGAAAGGATAGAGATGTCACCTAGAGGGAGGTGAGTAGGCAATTTCAAAACTATTATAATTTTGGCTTGATAGAATGCGGAATTAAACTAACGTTTATTTTACAAGCAAAAAACATAAATACACTAGGCTCAACTAAGTGCACCAACGACAAGTTAAGCTAAGCAAGATAGAACAAGATGAATATACCAAAAGTGATAAGCAATATATAAGTACTTCAAGCTCGATGGCTATAACAAGGAAGGTAAGCTCAGGTATAGAGATAACCGAGGCACGCGGAGACGAAGATGTATTCCCGTGTTCCCTAACAAGTAAGGTACGTCATGTTGGAGAGGTGTGGGATTCCATGAAGGATTTCCCAACGCCATGAAGGCTCACCTTCTTCTCCGAGTCTATCCCACGAAGGAATAGTCCCTTTCCTTATGGCTAGCTTTTCCTCCACTGCGAAGATGGCAAGCTCCACAACCACTTCACAAGCTCCACGAAGGAGAAGCCCAAGTCTCTTCACAATCTTCCACAAAGAGGACACCATGACACCAACCGCCAAGCCAACTAGGAGGTCACCCTCCAAGGGTAACAGCTCATGGTATCTCACTCGAACAAATCATAATGGAGAGCCCAACACTTATGCAAGAATGCAAAGCAAGAACACCAAGGGTGTTCAAATCCCTCGCTCTCAAATCCCACCAAAGCAATAAGTGCTAGGGAGGAACTAGAGAAGAAGAACAATGGTGGAAGTGAACCAATGACTTCAAGATCTAGATCCAATGGGTTCCCCTCACTTAAAGGAGGAATTGATTGGTGGGAATTGTAGATCTAGATCTCCTCTTCCAAAGCCCTGAAAAAGATACAAGGATCATAGGAGGGAAGGGAGAGGAAGCAAGCTTAAGAGAGTCAACAATGTAGGTAAATTTTGGGCCCAAGAACACACAAAATGCATTGGGGAAGAACCCCCATTTATAGGGGGGAAGCAAATATGGCCGTTGGGAGAAATTTGCAAGAACCCGGTTTCAAGTTCGGTTGAACCGGCTCATAGACCGAACGTCCCGAAGTGTTTCAGGTCAAATTGCTGAAAATGGTTTCAGATGTGATATCGAAATAATCCACGGGTTTTATCCAAATGTTTGTTGATTAAAGTAATTAACAAAATTGTGAATAAAATAAATAAAAAGATTTTATTTAAAGAGAAAAATGCATTTAAATTAGTGGGTAATTAATGCATATGAGTGGAGAGGAAATTCATATGAGTGGAGAGTCCATCCACATGAATGCCAGAGAGGTGGGGGCACACCCCATGGCCGGCGGCCATGCCCCTTGGGGCAGCTCCCTCCCCTATGAAAGGAGCCCTTCTCCTCCTCTCCATTTGCACCACCTCCTCATGAAGGTTCTCTCCCTCCTCTAGCATTTCCCCCATGGCCTCGGATTAGCGAGGTACATGTTCTGCTGAATTCTTAGAGTAAGATTTATCTACATCTTCTGCTGATCACTAGAGTGGAGGCATGGAGGTTGGAGGGATCCAGACGTGTACCCGAGGACGGATACGCTGCTGGGTTGCAGTGTTCTTCAACTCGATCTTGAGATCGCCAAGTGATCGACTACATCACTAATGAAATCAATTTTGTAAAAGCTTTCGGTCTTCGAGGGTAAGTTATTATGGTTACCCTCTTACTCGTTACTATCATCTACTAGATTAGATCTTGGTGCAATTGGCATTTTTATCATAGGATTTTTTTTGTTTTCTATGTTGCGCACCCTTCAAATTTGTGGAGCTTGCCCACCATGTCGAGTCTCCACTGCGCGAACGGCCAGGCCAAAGGGATAGGGGCTAGTTCAGCCGCGGGTGCGTGCTTTTTTGTGGAAAACCGCTGGCATGCCTCAGACATGCGTACGATGTCCTTGGCGTCCTAGACAATTGTGAGCCAGTAGAATCCTGCCCGAAGGCCTTTGCTGCAATTGCTCGGCTGTTGGCGTGATGACCGCATACTCCCTCATGGATGTCCTTGAGGATGATTTTCCCTTCTTCGGGTGTGACGCATCTTTGGAGGACGCCTGATATGCTTCGTTTGTACAGTTCTCCTTTTACTACTCTGAACTCTTTGGAATGGCGAGTCATATTGCATGCTTCAACTATGTCGTCTGGGAGTTCTCCATTCCTCCAAGTATGGTTGCATCTAGGTGAACTCGATCATCATGATGTCTTCGGGTTCTTCATCATCCTCGGATTCAGGGCATGTTGCATCCCCTGGGTCGCCTTGTGATTTTAACCCTTTGCGTTTTTCTGGCTCCTTGGTGTCTGCATCCTTTTTGATTTTGATGAACCGCTCGTTGATTTATTCCTAGGATATTGCTGATGGTACATGCAGGCATAGAGAGACGATATTTGCTAGATTGTTAGCTTCCTCATTGCTGCTTCTACTAATGTTGGAGACCTCGCATCCGTCCAAGTGGCCCTCGTTGATATTGTACATGTCTTGGTATGCGATCATGTTGTCGTTGATGGCGTCACACTTGTTCATTGCTTGCTACACGACAAGGTTCTAGTCGATGAAGGTTCTGAGGTGAGTTGCACTGCATTCCTTTGACATCCACATGTTGTGCAATAAGGCCTCATACTCTGCCTCATTGTTGGATGCGTTCTGGAAGCTCATGCCGCATCTTGTATCCTTGTGGCAACACCAGTACGACGCTAGCGCCTACTCCTTCTGTTCTTTTGGATCCGTCAAAGTACATGGTCCAGGCACTCGAGAGATCTGGCAGACCCGCGCTTTTGAGTTCCATCCAATCCGTGATGAAGTCAGGTAGTACCCGAGATTCTATGGTTTTGCGCTTCTCGTATGTGATGTCCCGAGGGGATAACTCGATTCCCCAAAGGGAGACACGTCCTATTACTTCAGAATTGTTGAGGATATTGGACATGGGGTCTCGTTGACCACTAATATAGGTGAGCTGCAAAGTAGTGACGCAGCTTGCATGCTATAATGAAGACTCCATATGCGAGTTTTTGATAGTACGGGTACTGCTATTTAGATGGGGATAGCACCTCGATGAGGTAGTATACCGTTTGCTAGACTCCGTTGGTTTTCCTTTCTTCGGGTCTTTCAAAGACCAGCACCATGCTAACCACTTGGTTGGTAGCGGCGATGTAAAGCAATAGTGGTTCCTATTCATTGGGTGACACAAGCACGGGCGATGTCGACAATGTTTGCTTCAGGTGTTCAAAGGATCTCTAGGCTTCATCGATCGACTTGAAAGTATCCGATTTTTTGAGCAATGCATAGAAAGGCAACGTTTTTTCGCCCAGCCGAGCGATGAATCGGCTAAGTGCTATCATGCACCCAGCTAGCTACTAGATGCCCCATAGATTTGTGGGATTTTTCATCTTCAAGATCGCCTAGATTTTTTCAGGGTTAGCCTCGATTCCCTTGGCTGACACCAAGTACCCGAGGATTTTCCCGCAGGGACTCCAAAGGAGCACTTTGTCAGGTTAAGCTTGATGAGATATTTTTTGAGATTATCACATGGCTCGTGGAGATAATCGATAAAGGTTGAATTCTGCTTTGTCATGATGACAACATCATTGATGTATACTTGGACATTCCTGCCAATTTGTTCTCTGGGGCAGTTTGCATCATCCACTGGTATGTAGCACCCGTGTTCTTCAGCTCGAAGGGCATTATCTCATAGCATAATACTCCATAGGGTGTGATACATGATGTTTTGTCTTGATATTCGACTTTCATCCTGATCTGGTTGTAACCAAAATATGCATCCAAGAAGGATAGACATTTGCACCCTATAGTTAATTCGATTATTTGATCTATTTGTGGGAGAGGGAAGTGATCCTTTGTACAATGCTTGTTCAAGGAGGTGAAGTCGAGGTAGATGCGGAGCTCGACTATATTTTTCTTCTAGAAGCACATTGGGTTAGCCAACTAGGTTGCTGGTTTGAGTTTTGTGAGGAATTTGGCCTCTAGTAGCCAATGAAGCTCTTTGTCGATGTCCTTACGATGTGGCTCCGTGTAGAGGCATAAGGATTGCTTGACTGGTTTGGCATTAGGATAAATTTTGAGTGCATGCTCGCCGAGTTCCCTAGGAATTCCTGGCATGTCAGCTGGAGACCATGTGAATATTTCCGAGCGCTCATGGAGGAACTCGACGAGTGTGCTTTCCTATGGGGGACCAAGGTTAGAGAACACAAAGGTAGTTTTCTTCGGGTCAGTTGGGTGGATCTGGACCTCTCGTTTATCCTTTGCAGAGTCGAAGGATTGATCAGGTATGGAATTTGCTGCTTCTAGTAGAACGTCATGATCCGTGGTGATGTTGAGCTGGGCGAACTCGTTTTCCATTCCGAAGGACTCGGATATTTTGTTTAACTCCCGGATGTAGTTATTCGAGCAAGCAAATCTTCCCCTTATGGTTATAATTCCATTGGGTGCTGGCATTTTTAGCACGAGGTATGCGTAGTGTGGGACTACCATGAACCGCGCGAATGTAGGGCTCCCAAGGATGGTGCGCTACTGTGATGGCCAATCCATGACTTCGAACTCGATCTTCTCGCATCTGAAATTCTCTCGTGTTTCGAAGATGACGCCGAGTAGAATATTTCCCATGGGAACCTCTGCTTTCCCCAGGACTATACCATGGAAGGAGGTATCTGTTGGTGCCAAGTTGGTTAGGGAGCAGTTCATTGTGGGTAGCATTTTGGCGTAGATGAGGTTGATGTCGCTTTCTATGTCCATGAATACCTTGATCATATTGAACACGTCGATCAGAGCCTCAACTATTCATGTGGAATGACCCAATCGTGGGACCTATAGGGGTGATCGGCTCTACTGAAGGTGATCTCTTGCTCAAACCAGTTGAGGTACTCAGGTGTTGGGGTCCATGCCCTGATTGTGAGGTTAACTTCTTGGGTGATTAACTTCTGGGTCCTGTTTGATGGGCCGCCTTTCTGAATCATGTGCATCGCTCCCTTGGATCGCAGGTATTCGTTTCTCTAGGCCCTATTTTTCGCGGGTTGCTGCTAAATTACCGTGGCTACCAGAGGTGGCCCAAGTGGTGGTGGAGGCGTGTTGATGGCTAATGCTCCGGGTGCAGCGTTGTACCCTTGGTTTGTAGCTTCAGCTACCTTGCTGTTGTAGGCTCCATGGAGTCCTAAAAAGGTGTGGCAGTCCTTCATGAGATGACTCGATTGTTTCCTCCCTTCTGAATCAAAGTAGTAATGCATGTGGCATGGTCCATCTAGCATCTGCATGGGTGATAGTGGCACGTCTCTTGGCGGTCTTGGCTGATACTACTGGGTTGTCCTGTTGTCGGCTTCATCGTGATTGTTGTGGTATCCGCTTCTACAGTATTTGCCCCTGCAATTGTCATCATTGGTGAACCCGGTCGCCACTTGACAAGGTCCATCATAGTCATCATAATTGCGTCTGTTTCTTCTGTTGTTGCTGTTGCGCCTGTCGTGGTCTTCTTTGGGTGAGCTCCCATGTTTGTTGTTGACTGCATCCTCGTTGTCGTCTCATTGGTTGGCAATTTAGATCAGCTGATAAATTGTTTTTGGCTTGGCACGACCCAACTCCTCTATGAATTCCTTTCGGCATAGGCCGTTGTCGAAAGCATCGATTGTCATTTTGTCAGAGATATTTTCGACTGAGTTTTTTATGATCTTCTAGCATTGAATGAATGCATGTATTGGCTCCCTCGATTTCTGCTTGCACATCTGTAGCTTTTCGATGGATGCTGGTCGGTTGAAGGTGGACTCGAAGTTGGGAATAAACTTTTCCTCCAGGTCGCTCCAGCTGCTGATCGGTTCCTCGGGTAACTTCTTGAGCGATACGTTGCAAACGTATCCATAATTTTTGATGTTCCATGCTTGGTTTTATCTACTTTCTTATGTTTTGTCCACACTTTGGAGTACTTTCTATACACTTTATTGGACTAACCTATTAAGAAGATGCCACAGTGCTAGCTGCCTGTTTTCTGTTGTTTTTGGTTCTAGGAAAGTCAGAAAATGAATATTCTCGGAATTGGACGGGACAAAAGCCAAAGTCAGTTTTCACCGAGGGGGACACGGAGCCAGAATACGAGACGGAGAGGGGCCAGGGGGCCGCCACACCACCTGGCTGCACGGCCAATCCTGGCCCGCGCTAGGGGGTGGTCTGGCCGCCTCGGGCACCCCCTCGGCCTCCCCTTTCGCCTATAAGATGCCTCCGATACAGAAACCCTAAGTACCCGATTAGAAATTCACAAAAGAGTCTGTAGTTGCCATCATCTCCATCCCTAGATCGGGAGGAATCTAAAACTCTTCCCGGCACCCTGCCGGAGGGGAGAATTCTCCCCTCCAGTAGGGTGCTGGGAAGAGCTTGATATATTTTGGGCCATCAAGGACTTTTTCTGGTGCCGTTGCCGGGGAGTCAAGGACATCTTTACAAGGGGAGTCTCTCATAACCAATCTCTTTACTTTGTTGTTTTTGTTTTGCTTAGTTTACTTTTTGCTTTGTTTGCTTGTTTCTTATTCAAAAACACAAAAAAAATAGTTGTTCTACTTTGCTTTCTTTATTAAAAACACAAAAAATTAAGTCTTTCTATAGTGGTTACCTCTTCCTTAGCTCACCATGTTGATCCCTAAATTCACCCTGAAAGACCTTTCAATAGGTAGTGGCTCTATAATTGGAAAAGATAATATTGAAAAATTCTTTAATTATGTTAGTAAGCATGAGGATATTGAGGATATATCCCTTGTAGAACTTGCTCCAAACTATAAAATTGCTGCAGCTTCTTTAGTTCACATGTTGGAAGCTAGGTTTGTTAACCTTAACCCCTTAACGCAAGTAATGTTTCTTAAACTTAAAGAAATTGATGACCCTGAAATGAGAGATTTTATTCTGGAAACTTTGCTTAAGGAATTCTATGATGTTCCCAAGGAAGCTAGAAAAGTCTTTGAATGTTTTAATATGCTAGGCTCATGTGTAGATGTTGTTGGTACACGAGAAAAGATGAATAAAACCAAACCTAATGGGGAGGAAATTAAGATACCAATACCTTTCAAACTTGTAGCAATGCATGAAGCCATAGAAAAGAATCTTGATTGGATTGTTCCCGAAAACCCGTTTGATGAAAATAGTGAACCCAAGAGCGTTGAGAGAGGATCCTCTAGAACTTATTTGGATGAAATATTCAAGAGGTACAAGCGTCAAAGCTTGGGGATGCCTGGGCATCCCCTTCTTCATCAATAAAAATCCCAGGTTTCTTCCAAACACTTCATTTTTATTGTTTCATGCACAGTTGTGTTGTTCTTGGAGCGTCTTCTTTTTTGTTTTTTCGTTTTGGTGTTCGTTTGCTTGGTTTTCTTAGTTTGCTGAATAAATTGGTTGGTCCCCCTCTTTCATACATTGGTTTTCAAATAGTTTGGTTTGGATTGGAAAAGAGTAGGAAAGTTCATGCTTAAGTGGTAAAGATAGCTTGTTTTTGACTGTGGCCCATGCTTTGTCATGCCATGCTTGATATTATTTTGTCTTTATGCTTAGTGATCTTTGCTGTAGCATTACATGTTATAAACAATTGAGATTTCTTAATGTGCCTTTGAAAGAATCATGCGTTGTTTTAGCATATTAAAGCATAGTATTGTGGTATTCTCCTTTGATGCTTTATTTGGGTTGACTTGGCGCATGCTCACACCATGTCATGACTATTCCAAGTCACCATATCCTTTATGATCCTTTAGTTTTCAACTTGTAATATCACTTTATGCTTTGATTAATGATGTTTTGTCGCTCTGCATGATTATGGCCATTATTGCTCTCTTAGTCGGTCGCTCCTAGTCTTTTGCTAGCCTCCATAACCAAGTATGAGTTCCACTCATGCATCCAACTCCTAAAACCAAGTTATTCCAAAGAGTCCACCATACCTACCTATTAGCATTTTCTATTCCAAGTATATTCATGTTTTTATGTACCTTCCGAATTAAACTTGTTATGTGAAAATTAGTGATTAAAGCTCTCACGAACTTGATGGCACACTTTATTTCTTGCACTTAATAAACTTGAACCATTATGTCCATCTTTGTTTCATATATGCTTGCGCTTTATAAGTTGAAGTTAGCAGAACCATGTATCATGGGGAACGCTTTCAACATTGCACTTGTACATTGCACCTAGTTGATATCATGTTCTTTTGCTTATGGATCCTGGCGGTGTGAAATAAAAGGGGAACTTGTAAGATCATGGAGTTTGTATTTGTGTTAGAGAAACGCCTGGGCCGCTAGCCTAATCCATGCCTAATCATGGTGGAAACTTGCAACATAGCCATAACGAGCACTCTATGAAGCATCCTCAATAAAAACCTATGCAAATAGCAAATAAAAAGATTGTTGAGATGCTCATTGTCTGCTTGCCTTGTCATTTTGATTATGGGATAGCTCCTATATCATGTGCAAGGGGTACCCCGTTGGCGGTTCTCTATGATACATATGTACTTACAATGACAAGAGCTTACTTGTGACTAAAGTTGAGTAGCATAAGGTTCGGTATTCGTAAGTAAGGGGCATGAGATTTCAGCTTATAACTTGCCAAGCATATCCTCTTAGTTGTGTCACTTTAACCTTAATGACCTAAAGATGCTTATGATAGGAGCAATGAGAGTCAAAGCTAATAAGTACCATAATTTTTGGAAGCTCTTTATGCAACTTGAATCCCTACTTCCTTCTATTGAGGCCTTTCTTTTACTTTTATGTTGAGTCTCCACCTTCTATCTTTATGCACCTTCTTTGAGAGCATAGTGGCCATTCTTAGTTCTATGCGCATTGTCCCAAGACTTGTTGATTGATGCATACTTTTGATATTGCTTGTTCTTAAACTATTTGTATCTAGTCACTCTTATGAACTTTGAAGGTGTCCTATGCATTTCTATTTGCTACTCTATGAGGGACAAGCTGAATGCCAGTATGCTATGTTTTCTTTATGTGAAACAAACAAACGTCCTGCAAAGCATTGTTATTCATGAATCTTTTGTTTGTGCCTTTTCATGTTGCAACATAGTTGCTATGTCTTATTGTTAGAACTTTATCTTTCATCCTATGTTGAACTACTATGATCCCAACTATCAATGTTTTACAAATACTTTGATCAAGTTTATGATGGTGCATGTCACCTCAAAAATTATTCTTTCTTTTTATCACTTACCTACTCGAGGACGAGCAGGAGTTAAGCTTGGAGATGTTGATACGTTGCAAACGTATCCATAATTTTTGATGTTCCATGCTTGGTTTTATCTACTTTCTTATGTTTTGTCCACACTTTGGAGTACTTTCTATACACTTTCTTGGACTAACCTATTAACAAGATGCCACAGTGCCAGCTGCCTGTTTTCTACTATTTTTGGTTCCAGGAAAGTTAGAAAATATCGGAATTGGACGGGACAAGTTTTTCACCGAGGTGGACAAGGAGCCAGATACGAGATGGAGAGGGGCTAGGGGGCCGCCACACCACCTGGCCGCGTGGACAAGCCTAGCCCGCACCAAAGGGTGGTCTGGCCGCCTTGGGCACCCCCTCGGCCTCCCCTTTCGCCTATAAGATGCCTCCGATACAGAAACCCTAAGTACCCGATCAAAAATCCACAAAAGAGTCTGTAGCCGCCGTCATCTCCATCCCTAGACCGGGAGGGATCTGAAGCTCTTCCCGGCACCCTGCTGAAGGGGAGAATTCACCCTGGAGGCCTTCTTCATCACCATGCAAGCCTCCGGTGTGATACGTGAGTAGTTCATCCTTGTACTACGGGTCCATGTTGTAGCTAGATGGCCGGTTCTTCTCCTTTGTGCTATCATGTTTAGATCTTGTGAGCTCCGTTCATGATCAAGACCATCTATTTGTAATCCTACATGTTGTGTTTGTGGGGAACCGATGGATATTGAGATGCTATTTCAGATTGATTATTGATTCTATCATGTCTTTGTTATTTGTGATCTTGCATGCTTTCTGTTGTTAGTAGCTATCTTGGCCAAGTAGATGCTAGCAACTCCAAGAGGGAGTATTTATGCTTGGTAGTGGGTTCATGCCTCTAGTAATCTGGGGAAGTGACAGAAATCTCTAAGGTACTAGATGTGCTGTTGCTACTAGGGAGAAAACAACAATCATTTGTTCATAGAACAATCGTATTGTTTACTTTACACGCAATGCGTAATGCAATTATCTGTTGCTTGCAACTTAATACTGGAGGGGGTTCGGATGATAACCTAAAGGTGGATTATTAGTCATAGATGCAGTTGGATTACGGTCTATGTATAATATTGTAATGCCCAATCAAATCTCAAAGGAGTCAAGAGTAGTATATGCTTGTATGCTTTCTCGATGTTTGTCAATTTCCCCACTGTAATTTGTTCACCCAACATGTCATCTATCTTAAGGAGAGACACCACTAGTGAACTATGGACCCCGGTCCTTTCTTTTACCATCAATCTACAACTGTTTACTGCTTTCTGTTTACTTTCTGCAAACTATTACTTTATTCCACACAATACGTTTAATCCTTTGTTTTCAGCAAAACCGGTGAGATTGACAACCTCACTGTAAGTTGGGGGCAAAGTTCTGTGGTTGTGTTGTGCAGGTTTCCACGTTGCTGCTGGCGTCGGTAGTGCGTCCTGCCAAAGTCCAGCTAGCAACACCTTGGAGGTGTTTCCTTGCTCCTACTGGTTTGATAAACCTTGGTTTCATAACTGAGGGAAAACTTGTTGTTGTGCTCATCATACCTTCCTCTTGGGGTTCCCCAACGAGCTTAATATATTTTGGGCCATCATTGAGCCAGGAACGTGCACCACCGCTCAGGTGTAATTGTAGATGTTTTGCATAGTAGTGGACTTTGAGCCATCCTAAAGTTTTATGGTTTGCAAATAATCACCGAAGCATGCCTCTAGCTCCTGGAGGACGTCATACTTTTGTCGATCATGGGGCAGCTTCAAATCCTTGGGTACTAGTGTCTTGTGAACCCAACGGGTAAAGCAACTCACACCACTAGGATCATAGTCATCTTCGTCCTCAGCATATGAGTATCTTCGGGTTCCCATTCATCCCGGGACCTGTCGAATCTGCGTTGCGTGATGTTATTCCTAGTGTCTTGACTGCGCAGAGTATGGTTGAAGCGCGCGTGGTGCGGTGAGCTGGATCTTCGGTTTTCTTCCACCTACCGAGGGTTGTTGCGACATCGTGGTGATATTTCGGGTTGAGGTACAACCTCTTTATCTCCTTGCGCAAGTGATGCCCGATCATGCCGAGGCCCATGAGGGCGGAGCAATGGATGGCCGCCTGCGACTCGTCAGCTGCTGGCTGAGTAGCAAGTAGGTATGTTTTGGCCACGACAATGGCACCTTAGGGTGTCTTGGCCTTTATGTTGCCTGCAGAATCTACCGACATGAAAGATAGGTCTAGATCTCGGGTTACCTCATGCCTTTCATTTTCTGAGATGTTTTATAGCCGTGAACCACCTCTCCTGGGGTGCGTTCCTCCTGTGATACTACCAGAATTGTGGGTGGAGCTTAAGTGGGCCCGTCGCATACTTGATTCATCTGCTAGCCTTTTTTGCTCCTCCAATTGCCTCTCCATCTTAACTAATTCTCACCTCTAGCGGTGGAGCACCCATGGGTAGGCCATGAGTTATTTGTGTGTGGCGTCTACCGTCATAGGGACAGCACCCTCGTAGCATTCCTCACTTTCTCTCATGATTTGGCAGAGATCTTAATAGATAATCAGTATCCATAGTTTCTACCATCTCTTTCGAGTCCTTGGACGACGTGATTGTCTGCGGGTGTTTCTGACCCAGCTCTGTGTGCTTCTGGATCGTCCTCTGTGATGAACTCATCGGTGTCAACTATGGGGATGCTATTGGAGTCGTGTGGTTCCAAAGTTTCTCTATCTGGTGCCGTGGCTCCCATTATTATGCGCAACTGGTGACATGTCATGTATTGGGTGCTGTTGCAGCTATTAGAGGTGTAGGAAACACCATCCTGAGGATAGGTGAAGTCCCACAGGTCTTGTTCTGGGTATGAATCTTCCTTCTTGATACCCGAATCAGCACTTGGGTCGTGTTCTTTCATGGTGACTTTTGGCAGGTCCATGATGCGGGATAGTGGAGCCGATGTTGGCTCGCTATCAGATCTAGAAGAGAGGCCATCATAGAGATCAGCCAAATCTCCTTGTTCAATGTCGTAGTTATGGTTAGTCGTGATGCTTGATGGGGATGTAGTCATCCCTCCAGTGGAGCCGATGGATGACACCGGTGTTGCCGTAGGCACTATGATTGCTACCGACCAACCCGAATAGATCAGTTCTGAAAGACAGAAAGTCCTCGTTGCTCCGATGCGAAAGTTGAGACTTCCGATCATCATATTTGTCTCCTGGTCGACATTACCATAGGATCTTCTGGGTTGATGTGAAGGGATAATGTTGCTGCTGGGTTGATGGGAAGGGAGATTTGTCTCCTAGACCAGTCGGGTTACAATTTGAATACAAATTCTACGACTATATCGGTTTACAGCTTTTGGCTTCTGCCTTGATCATCATGTTTGGTTTCTGGGCATGGATGACTATTTGTTTCTTGTGGGCTTTATGGGCCCTAGTTTAGATACGTACAAGGTCTACAAATAGTGGGCACCTAATAAGTCATACCCATGCTAACAAGACATTTTCAAACTTCCTATACAAAGGGCTAAATTAAAGAGATTAGATTAGATCCTAGTCTATGTCGGCTAGTACAACCTGACAGTATAAACACATTGTTTAACATCCTCCCTCAATCTCAACAAGGCTCAAGAGGTTGAGATTGTATCTACACGGATCAAATGCTGGTAATAAAAGAGGTTTTGTAAATACTCGACTTCTCTCTACACCCCTGAGGTGTGGCTGTGAGAACAACCGTTGCATGTCATCTATGGTTAGTAAGATCGTCTGGTCATAGAGTTAGAGACCATGAGTTGTAGCGCCCCCCGGAGCACAGCCGTTCAACAAAATGTTTGAGAATTAAACGTGAAATATCAGTGTAGCCGAGCGTGGTAGGAAAGCATAATCGAGCGTGGTAGGAATGACCTAGGCTAGCAAGATTTAAAAGAAAAGTTAAAATGGATAAATTGGAGCTACCACACAAATAACTAGAGCTCATACACCATCTATCACCTAAGTCTGAGTGATAGATAGCTTTTGCACTAGAGGTTACATGCAACCTTCATTTTCGTGTTTATAAACTTTGTCAGTGCTTTGTAAACTACCGATGTGGGACTAAACATAGAGACAGAACACGTCATTACATCATAGTGTCCTCAAGTACTGCATGCATTCTGAGTGTACGTCACTGATCTTTCTGTGCGCCCCGTGGGCGCAGTTGTTAGGAAAAAAACATGATGATCTAGTCTTATTTACAGGACAAAGTTGATAGGCAAAACATCTAGAAACATGTCTCATTAGCCTTGCAAAAAAGGAGCGTGGACGTAGCAAATAGGTAGTACTTGTGTTCCACAATATCTTGCTTTTTAGCAAGTTCTTTTATCCTGCTATAAAAATCCTTACATGTTGGCATCGTCAGTCTAGGTAAAACCTGTGCGTGATTGTTATTTTGAAATGTCTAACTCTTATCCCATCAATTTGCAACACTGCGTTTGTTCAACTCGTGGATGAGGAGCGACGTCAACGCGAATTCAACAAAATAATAGGTCTAGTGATAACTCTTGGACATGCAGCAACGCAAACCAAATAACCAATAGCCACGTTACTCTTTACTTTTTCGTATTATTTTATTACAGTTAAATAAAGATACAAAACTGGAGAAAAAAGAATAAAATATTATACAAACTTGTCTTTAAAAACAATAAACTCTTATAGTCATCATCATCTCCTACTTAATACCTCTCTTCTTTTTATTCGCTCCTCCTTACAAGAGTTAGGCAGAAAAAAGGATTTTCCTAATGTATCTAGCCATGAGCTTCGTCAGCGTGTACTGATTCTCCTACGCGCCTGCATGGATGGGACAAATGTTTCTCCTAAGAGTGCTGAAGACTCTGAGTATGTTTTCATCGGCCAGTACTCATTGTCGCAGCTGGCAGTACCGGCAGAACACTCCCTCTGTTTCCTTTTTCTACATGAATCTCGACACAGTCTTTCGAAGAGTGAGCAAACATAGGATACTCTGTAGCTTCACGGAGGACTTCTCTCTCCATCGACAACTGGATAAGATGTAAGAAATCTTCTACCGGCATAGTCGACAAGAAGCCGACGGTAGGGGGCTGAAGCACATAAGAACCTAAAAAGCACATAGCAATGGTTAGGGAAAAGAGCGAGGGTCAAAGTCAGGTAGGCAGCACCGTCATTGGAAGATCAAGGAAAACACATACCATCGACGTCATATGATTCATCTTCTTTTAGCAGCTCTTCCATCATCAGCCTCTCCAGCATCGGCTGATGTAAGGACAAGAATTCTCCGTCACTCCTTGCTGAGCAGACTCGCAGAGCTGAATTTTTTATAAAAGTTAAAATAAAATGAAAAAGAGAATCACTATACTAAAAAATATGAAAATAAACCGACAAAATAAGAGAGACATACCGTCGTACCAGAAGAGCGGACAAAGAATACCAAAACCTGCAGACATAGAAAGCTCACTGGTAAGTGTGCTAACTCCTACTATCGAAAGAAAGGAAAGAAAAGCGTGTTGGTAAATAAGAACATATACCGTGAGAAGAGATCCTTCGTAAGAAATCTAAGCCTACAGAAGGACAGAAAATAGTGTGCAAATAAGTTAGAGAAAAACGGCTCATAAGTAAACGACAAAACTAAAATAAGGATGAAAGCCTCGTAGAAACACTGTCCGGCAAGACGTACGATCTTACCTTGCGTGAAGAGCCAGAGGAGGTCATCGTGCATGGAGGCATAAGGTTAAGGAGGAAGAAGCTCGACGTCCATGCGCACGGTAGGAAATAGCGAGGAAGTAAAAGCTAGCTACTCCTTTTTTTCTGCAAGACGCGGATAAAAGGATTAATAATGACCTCGCCGTGAGAACCCGCGCACATCTATTGTCTACATTGCCCCTAGAGTCTACACGACCATCTGCGCTATCAGACGCGACAAACCGCTGATGCCTAGAGTCTACGCTGCCAGATCGGCACTCCGTCGCGAAGAACCACATCCGGCTAGGGCCTATGATGCCACATAAGATGTCCGCGGGCCCCTCCACCACGATGAACCGCGACCGGCTATAGTCTAAGGGACCATGTCCACTCTGAACGGGGCCCGCTTTTGCGAGAAACCGCACATGTCTATGCCGCCACATCGACTCTGGACGGGCCCGCGTCCGCAAGAAACCATATACTTCTATGGTCTACGCTGCCACATTGGCTCATTGCGGGCGCTATGTCCGCAAGAGTCCGCAATCATCATGGGCTCACCGTGCCACGTCGGCTCTCAGCGGGCCCAGCCACCCAGCGGGTGCGGAGAATTGTCGCCCTAGAGTGCCTCGCATAGAGCGCGTTCCAGCCCACGTACACTGACAGTGGGCTTATGTCATGTGCATGGCCACCGTCCCGCGACATGGTGTACGACGGCTCGCATGACACCCGTCCGCGGTATAGAATTTTTAGACCTGGCCTGCAGCGGGTCCCGCCTCATGGGATAGAAGGGCTCCGTTGCGATGTCGTCATGTGTCCTTTTTGGCATCCATCCCACGGCCTAAAAGAATCGGTATGACGTGGATAGCAGTTTGAACCGAAACAATCTAGCACTATTATTTACTCCCTGTTTTGGCTACTTGATATTTAGAAGATATAAATTTGATCTAAAGTTGTTTCTGATCCACCCTTTCTCTGACAAGGAAAATCAACTTCAGTGTATTTTGTAAGAGCTTGAAATACTGTATTGGATGACCAATATCTAGCACCAATATTTTCACACCATAATACAGGTACTTTTGCTTGTCAGAAATCCAACTCCTTAAGCAAAGACTGAACCTAGATAATTTTAGTTGTTGCATTAGCCACTTCTTTGTATTCTGACTCTATGCTACAGTGTGAAACAACATATTGCTTGCGCATATTCCAGAAGATCAAATTACCTCCATAGAAGATAGCACATCTCCTCGTTGATCGCTTGTCATCAGAATTTCCAACCCAGTCAGCATCGAAAAATGCTGACACAAGATTATCATGCATGGAGCGAAGAGTCAAACCATGACATACAATAAGTTCGACAAAACAAAGAATGTGCTTAATGATACGTCCATTTTGCATCACTATTCTATGTCTTAATTCACTATTATTCATTGATACATTTCATATTGAGAGGTGATACTTATGTTATTTCATCTATTTTTGCATGGTTGATGACTTTTGGAGCATGGACCGCTGCAGTTAGGATTCTGATGGAAAAGGTGCTGTTTGGAGGCAAAATTCACGAAGATCAGAAAATCCGGGAAAATATACGGGAAATCCTATTTTTCCAGAAGACTCAGGATGCCAGAAGATGGAGTGGAGGTGGGCCACAGGGGGCCCACACCACCCCATGGCGCGGGCAGGCCTAGGCCGCGCCTGGGAGTGGTGTGGCCGCCCTGGCCCACTCCAGCCTCTCTCCTCTAGCGTATATCATCCCCACGAAACCCTAAGACTCGAGGAGCGACCACAGAAAGATTCCGCCACCTCTGCGGGGCGGAAAACACCGAGAGAGAAAGATCTCTCTGGCAGACAGATTTCTGCCGAGGGAATTCCTTCCCGGAGAGGGGAGATCGTCCCCATCAACACCACCATCAAGCTGGACTTCATCAGGATCATCATCATCATCACCACCACCATCATCACCATCAGCACCCTCATCTCCATCTCCATATTGCTATAACAATTGAGTTGAATCTTGCCATAGTTCATAGGGAAAACTTTCCCGGTGTTGATTACTCTTTGTAGTTGATGCTATTGAGTGAACCATTGAATTATTGTTTATGTTCAGATTGTTATACATCATTATTCCATCTCTGATCATGATCCATATGATGTCTTGTGAGTAGTTCGTTTTGTTCTTGAGGGCATGGGAGAAGTCTTGTTGTTAGTAGTGGAGTTACGTTGAGAAAGATTCAATAGATTGTTATTTAAGTTGTGGTGTACTTTTTCTAGTGGTGTCATGTGAACGTCGACTACATGACACTTCACGTATATGGGCCTAGGGGAATGCATTGTGTATTTGTCTACTAATCGTAGGGGTTGCCGGAGTGACAGAAACCTGAACCCCCGTTAGGAAACCATTGCACAAGGGACGTAAGGGTCTTAGAGTTTAAAGCTGTGGTTAGGTTTCTACCTTAATTACTTTCTTGTACTTACGGATGTTTGCAAGGGGTATAATCACAAGTATGTATTAGTCTTGGATGGTGCGGTACATTAGCACAGGTTCACCCACACATTGCTTAGTAAGCTAAAGAAGATTAATCGACTATATGAAGCGAAAGCACTTGACAGTCTTCCCATGTATCCTCGAGAACGTTTGGTCATCTTAAGTAATACAACCGGCTTGTCCTTTGCTGCATAAAGGATTGGGCCACTTGCTGCATTTATTCCTACTGTCTTTTGTTTACTCGTACTTTGTTTACTTGCTATATCCAAAACCCCTAAAAATCCGTTTGCTAAGTATTTGCAGAGAATTCCTGATCCATACCACTAGCCAGCACCTTCTGCTCCTCGTTGGGTTCGACACTCTTACTTATCGAAAATACTGCGATACACCCCCTATACTTGTGGGTCATCAAGACTATTTTCTAGCGCCGTTGCCGGGGAGTGAAGCGCTATTGGAGAGTGGAACTGGTAAATGAAACTTCTACTATGAGTATTGTTTACTTCTGTTAGTTGCTTTATTTTCGTTATGGATAATTCGCTGAGTTTCTTATTTGGTAATGCTACTACCACTGCTAAGGTAGTAGATAAGCCACCACCTGCTGAGAATGATGTTTTCAAAATACCTACAAGAATTATTGATCGTGTTATGGATAACTACTATGTTGGGGATGGAACTGTCCATCCCGGTGATCATTTGCTCTTTATACACGAATTATGCGGGTTGTTCAAGTGTGCAGGTATTACTACAGATCAAGTTAAGAAGAAGCTATTCTCATTAACACTAAAAGGAAGAGCTGAGGAATGGTATAAGCTGCTGAAGAATGGTCAAGCTCTAGAATGGGAGGAAATAGTGCCTCTCTTTTATGCAAATTTTTATCCTCCTAGTGAGATCCATAAAGATCGGAATCAAATATACAATTTTTGGCCTCTTGATGGAGAGAGTACAGCTCAAGCTTGGGGGATATTGAAGTTACTAATGCTCAAATGTCCCATTCATGAGCTCCCCAACAATATTATTATCAACAACTTTTATGCAAGGCTCCCTCTACATGACAAAGATTTATTGGATGCTTCTTGTGCTGGATCATTCACTCGTATGGAAGAAGAAGCTAAATGGGACCTTCTAGATCGTATTCAAGACAACGTTGAAGCTTGGGAGAATGACAAAGGTAGAAAGTCAGGTATAAATTATGATTATGAATGCATTGAATCTTTTATGGGAACTGATGACTTTCAAAATATTAAAAATGCTTATGGTCTAGACTCTCAAGCTATTGCTTCTTATTTTAAGGCTTTTGCTTCCTATATTGAAGTGCCTAAAAAGAAGTGGAATAAGTATCATGAACCTTATAAAGATATTGCTAAGAGTGTTCCTAGAAGAAATACTGAAGTTTATACTGCTAATCATGTTTTACCTAAACCTTATATTGAGAAAATGCCTTTCCCAGTTAAGGTAAAGGAACATTCTATGATGGCTAGTATGGTAGATGAAAGTATGAATAAATCTGTTGAACCTGATAAACAAATGGTTGATGAACCTATGATAGCAAATGTGAAAGACTTGGTTACTAAGTATGCGTAAGAGGGACACACTATCCTTTGTAAGGATACCTCTAATATTATTTCACAAAGTAGTGTTTTGAGAGCTAGTATTCCTGTGTTTTCTGTTAGAATAAGTGATCATTGCTATGATAGTCCTTGTGATAGCTATATTGTTAAGTTTATGCATGATACTAAAAGTGACTATGAGAGAGGGAAAAGTGTTCTTATGTATCTCAATAATATCAAGTTTCCTCGTTTTATGCTGAAAGTTTTTATGTTGCACTTCTTTTGCCTTCTTATGCAAGTTGCCTGTGGTTTCAATAACTTGTTTGCTTACAAAATCCCTTTGCATACAAAGTGGGTTAGACTTAAATGTGTGTGTGTGTGTTTGCTTCTTAATGCTCTCTTTCACTTCAATTCATATCCCTATGAGAGCTTCTTCAAAATTATCATGCCCATCTCAATGGCTATAAAGAAAGAGCTTTATGAGAGACAACCCAATTTGTTTTTGCTTTTAGTTTGTTTTTGTTTCTTTGAGTTTTGGAAGTTATTACTTCGGTAATAACCGCTCCTTATCCGTTTTGTTTGGTTTTTGTGTCAAGATCAACCTCTAATGAGAGAGAAGTAATATTTGGGGAAGTTGTTGTCCCGAAACAGATTTTTGTGCTTCACCGTAAAAATTCGTGAGAGACCTATGTATGTCGGATTGAGCTGTAATTTTTTGTGCTTCTGCCCCAGGTTATTATTTAACTTTCGTTAGTTTTGCACTTTTTGATTTGAGCAACAGAAGATTTTCGAAAAATTTGATCTTTACCTGCTGGTCTGTTTTGACAGATTTTGCCAATCTTGCATTTGCTTCTTTATTCGATTTCCTTTTTGAGTTCTTTTTGGGCTTTCGGAAGTGGTTGCTTCAGTAGATTTTGTTTTGATGGTTTTCAGTTGAAGTTGGACTCAAAAGGTTTTATCACTTCATATATACTAATGTTGCTAATAAGAATTGTGTGAAGTTTTATGTGAAAGAAATTTTCAGGAAGTGGAGATAATGGTGTAATAAGGAAGAGAAGGGTTTTTATGACTCAAGTAATAAGTGTATGAAGATGAAGATATTGATTTTATTCAAGTGGTGACTCCGGAAGGATCCACTAAATACCAAATTTAGAGACCTGCAGAGTCCGTTTCCAACTAGGTAACAGTTCTGGTAAGAAAAGTTCCACGAAAATACAATCCAACTATATTTTTGCAGTTTTCAGTCAATAAGGAAAGCTACGAAGCGAAAAAGGGACAGAAACGGAGCCACGGTGGCCCACACCACCCCATGGCACGGGCCCACCCCCGGCCACGCCACCAGGTGGTGAGGCCACCCAGGACTCCGCCTCCGACTCGTTTTCTCCCAGTACCTTCCTTTTGATATGAAACTTCGTAATATATAACCCCCCGGATCCCCCGAGGTTCGTATATCGTGTTTTCGTCGTGTTTTTGTTTCGATCTGTTTCTGCCAGGACATACTCTTTGAAGGCTTAGAAGCACAATGGTTCCGCCAAGGATAAAAGGAAGGAGCCCATGGAGCTCGAGTGAAGGTGAAGAGGAGCAAGGCCAATGTCCGCACACCGGCACTACCATTGCAAGCATTGGAGTGGTGAAACCTGCCAAGATCATAAGGACTGCACGGATGCAGACTGGGGGGAAAGCTCCTCGTCACAGTTTGGCTTCATGATCTCGTCCTCCACGCACTAGCTATGCGGGAAAAGAAGACTCCAAGTGGGAAGATTGGGAAAAGAATCACAAGAGCTGGGATCCACAAACTGAAATGATTATGGGCCGTATTGAGCACAGCTCGGAGTTGATTCGCACTCTCACCTTCGAGATTGAGGACTTTGGGAAACTGATCAAGGAACTCATCAAGAGGATACCACCACCAAAGGAGTAATTCGTCATCAGGTTTGGCATCCCCTTGGTTTGATCCAAGCTTGGGTGAGTGTCGCGGTATCATATCACTATCTTCTATCTTTTTACCTTTTTAGTAGAGTCATATCATGAATAGAGGAGTTATTATGTAGTATGGTTTGCATTATAGAAGTGTCCCCTCTCTCATTAGATATGTATCCCTTGGTGTGAGTTTCCGTTATGGAATATTAATGAGAAGTTCTATCATTCACTCTTTTGCATAGCTTATGTTAGTTTTCAATTCGTGGTTATATGATTGATCTTGTTGTTAGTATTGGTAGCACTCTAGGATCATTGAGTTAATTTAGTTGGTTTTGGCAAACCTGGCTCAGTCAGTAGCAACACCTTTCTGAGAGTTGAACAGAAAAAGATAGAAGTACTCTAAAGAAAAATAATTTCATCATCTTTCTTTCTTGATTTCCTCATAAGTATAGTATTCTCTAGTTAAGACCTTTTGTGCTTCCAAGGAAGATTGCATGTTTGTTTTTATCACTTGTATGTTTGTTTGTTTCCTTCAACTCTTGTACTTGCTACCCAGCCTTGCTAGCCAAAAACCTGTACTGAGAGGAATTCTTCTCGTGCATCCACTTCCTTTAAACCAAAACCTTTGCCATTTGTGTCCACCATACCTACCTATTAGCATTATTGCTATTCCAAGTAAATTCTTGTTTTGTCTACCTCCCAAATTAAACTTTTTATGTGAAAATTAGTGATTAAAGCTCTCATGAACTTGATGGCACACTTTACTTTCTTGCATTTAATAAACCTGAACCATTGTGAACTCTCCATGAAAGTTATATGCTTGCAAATTATAGGCTGGGGATTAGCAGAACCGTGCTGTCATGGGGAACGCTTTCAACACTTGTAAATATATACCCAGTTGATACCTTGCTCTTTTGATTGCGGATGTCGTCGGTGTGAAATAAAAGGGGAGCTAGTAAGTCCATGGAGTTATGTATGTGTGTTAGAGAAACGCCTGGGCCGCTGGTCTAATCCATGCTGACATGGTGGAAACCTGCAGCGTAACAATAATGATATCTATGAAGCATTCTTCTTATAAAAAAGGAGAGATATAGCTATTGAGAAAAAAAAGAGAGATACTATGAAAAGAGGAAAGAGAGAAAAAAGCACCATTCTCCCATGGTAAATAAGAATATTGCTGAGATACTCATTGTCTGCTTGCCTTGTCATTTTGATATGTGGATTCTTCCATATCATCGGGCAAGGGGTACCCCGTTGGCGATTCTCAGTGATACGCACATACTTACGATGACAAGAACTTACCGGTAACTAAAGTTGAGTAGCATGAGGAGCGGCCCTCGTACTCAAGGGACTTGGGATTTTCAGTTTATAGTCTGTCAAGCATATAACTCAGATTGGACCTTACTTTCATCTTAATCACCTAAAGATGCCTATGATAGGGGCAATGAGAGCTGAAAGCTAGTAAGTATCATAATTTTTGGGAGCTCTTTATGAGACTTGTAATCCCTGCTTCCCTCTGTGAAGGGCCTTTCTTTTACTTTGTAGTTGAGTCAGTAAACCTATTCCCTTCTATCTCAGCAAGTATTTTGAGTTGATGTGTTTCATTCATTCATATGGTGATTTATTCATTCATGTTTCTTATGTTCCTTGTTTTGCACATTGCTCTTATCTTGACGTTTACTACTTTGAAAGCTATCATTGAAAAGCCAGCTATTTGTGAACTCTAGCAAATTATCAACTATTCTTCGACCAAGAGCTAAGTTTGCCATTACCAATTCTGATTCACTTTATGTGTCTTTATTGTGTTTCCTTTACTCATTGCAAGTTGAGTTATATAATAGTGAGTTGTCTTCTATTATGATCTATGTATTTGATGAATGTGATGCTTCTTGTCCGTATTCTTTTATCGACTCTTCACTCCATAAACCCGAGGTCATGTTTATTGAGCTCAGTTTCGCTTGGGGACAAGCGAAGTCTAAGCTTGGGGGGAGTTGATACGTCCATTTTGCATCACTGTTCTATGTCTTAATTCACTATTATTCATTGATATATTTCATATTGAGAGGTGATACTTATGTTATTTCATCTATTTTTGCATGGTTGATGACTTTTGGAGCATGGACCGCTGCAGTCAGGATTCTGATGGAAAAGGTGCTGTTTGGAGGCAAAATTCGCGAAGATCAGAAAATCCAGGAAAATATACGGAAAATCCTATTTTTCCAGAAGACTCAGGATGCCATAAGATGGAGTGGAGGTGGGCCATAGGGGGCCCACACCACCCCATGGCGCGTGCAGGCCTAGGCCGTGCCTGGGAGTGGTGTGGCCGCCCTGGCCCACTCCAGCCTCTCTCCTCTAGCGGATATCATCCCCACGAAACCCTAAGACTCGGGGAGCGACCACAGAAAGATTCCGCCGCCTCTGCGGGGCAGAAAACACCGAGAGAGAAAGATCTCTCCGACAGACAGATTTCTGCCAGGGGAATTCCTTCTCGGAGAGGGGAGATCGTCGCCATCAACACCACCATCAAGCTGGACTTCATCGGGATCATCATCATCACCACCACCATCATCACCATCAGCACCCTCATCACCATCTCCATATTGCTGTAACAATTGAGTTGAATCTTGCCATAGTTCATAGGGGAAACTTTCCCGGTGTTGATTACTCTTTGTAGTTGATGCTATTGAGTGAACCATTGAATTATTGTTTATGTTCAGATTGTTATACATCATTATTCCATCTCTGATCATGATCCATATGATGTCTTGTGAGTAGTTCGTTTTGTTCTTGAGGACATGGGAGAAGTCTTGTTGTTAGTAGTGGAGTTGCGTTGAGAAAGATTCAATAGATTGTTATTTAAGTTGTGGTGTACTTCTTCTAGTGGTGTCATGTGAATGTCGACTACATGACACTTCACCTATATGGGCCTAGGGGAATGCATTGTGTATTTGGCTACTAATCGTAGGGGTTGCCGGAGTGACAGAAACCTGAACCCCCGTTAGAAAACCATTGCACAAGGGACGTAAGGGTCTTAGAGTTTAAAGCTGTTGTTAGGTTTCTACCTTAATTACTTTCTTGTACTTATGGATGTTTGCAAGGGGTATAATCACAAGTATGTATTAGTCTTGGATGGGGCAGTACATTAGCACAGGTTCACCCACACAACACTTAGCAAGCTAAAGAAGATTAATCGACTATATGAAGCGAAAGCACTTGACAGTCTTCCCATGTGTCCTCGAGAACGTTTGGTCATCTTAAGTAATACAACCGGCTTGTCCTTTGCCGCATAAAGGATTGGGCCACTTGCTGCATTTATTCCTACTGTCTTTTGTTTACTCGTACTTTGTTTACTTGCTATATCAAAAACCCCTAAAAATCCGTTTGCTAAGTATTTGCAGAGAATTCCTGATCCATACCACTAGCCAGCACCTTCTGCTCCTCGTTGGGTTCGACACTCTTAATTATCGAAAATACTGCGATACACCCCCTATACTTGTGGGTCATCACTTAACAATTGTCCGGTCAATATCTCAAGGAGCATGCAAGTATTGACAGACTTTCTTGACAGAAAACGACAAATCTGGACGAGTAAGTGTGAGATACTGTAGCCCACCAACCACACTACGGTAACAAGTGGCCTCATAAGCATAAAGAAGAGTACCACGATGAAGAAGGTCCATAGCATATTTCTTCTGAGTAAGAACAAGACCAGAGAAGACTGATGATGAACCTCAATACCAAGAAAAAATGTAGAATGCCAAGATCCTTGACTACAAAAGCAAAACTCATGTAATGTATGAGTCTATCAGTAGCAGAAGCAGCGGAGCTGACCATAATAATATCATCAGCATAAAACAAATAGAAACATGGTAAGATTAGCCTCGGACAGAATAAATAGTCAGGTATGTGCAGTGGATGCTCGAAAACCAAGAGAACCAAGTATCAAGCTAAGACATGCATTTCAAGCACGAGGAGCCTGGTTCATCCCATAGATAGCCTTCCAAATATGAAAAATAATATGGGAAGGATGTGAAGGATCCTCAAAACCTGGAGGTTGCTGCATAAATACCTCCCCTCAAGAACACCATTCAAAATTGCATTATATATACCCAACTATCGCAATTGCCAACCACGAGAAACAACAATAGGTAAAAGAAGGCAAATAGTTGGTTTTACAACTGGAATTGTCACAAGCCTGGCTTTATACCGTTCAATATAACGATTAGACTTTTTCTTGTTTTTAAACACCCACTTTGAGTTGATCACATTGATACCCGGATGAGGAGGAACCAATTGCCAGGTATTATTGTTCATCTGTGCGGAGTATTATGTATCCATATCAGTCTTCCTATTTTTAGAAGTAAGCACGTCACGAAGATCATGACGATCATCAAGGGCACACTCTGTTGCATGGGACATGCAGATCGCTGTACATGCGACAGTACCACTAGTTCTCTGTTTTGGCTGTTGGCTTCCACGCTGGAGGCGTAACATGTCGGCTTGTTTCTGGCTGAGCGGGCGGTGTAGTCTAGGATGAAAGCCCAACAGGGGACAACAACATGTCGTGCGCGAGAGGGTAGCAAGGATAAATCAAGGCATCATGGATCAATGGGCCCCGTGGGCTGAATCCCTAGTGGAGAATCTGATCCGACATTGCATGGCACGCTCGAAAGAGGCATGCAAGCGGTTGCCGTTATGATCAACGTCTGATTCAGATGGAAGTAGTTCCAGTCGAGCGCCTCGTCCAATCCCTGCACCATCGTTAGGAAAAATCAAAGAGGTATGTGTGACGAGGGGTGATCTAGAGAGTCAAATCTTGTCTAAGCTTTATTGCAAAGAGATGATATTACAAAGTCGCCGATTCGCTAGATGTAATCTAACTCACGGCGGATTGTGTTTTGCTCAAGGATATGGTGCCCTCTTCGTCGGCTCCACGCAGCCCTAATATGAGAGACTGGGTCTTAGATTCCAATACGGATCGGTTACAAGTTTGATTACAGCTACCTGATTATGTCGGTTCGTATTTCTATCTTGATCAACACTCCTTGAGTCATGGGCTTCAAATGTTTCTAGGACTCTTTATTTCTTTTGGGTCTTGGGCCGTAGTCTAAGTATGTACCAGGTATTAAAATTACGAGAACCCGATAAGTCATATCCATGTTAGTAGCCCTCGAGACTCCATCTAAATTGTAAATTTGGGTTGAGTCTCAAAGACATTTTTGGTGCTTGGACCCGAAGATTTATTCGAGTAAACTTTTTATTCATATGTATTTTTGTCATGAGGATTTCGACAAAAGTCTGGTGCATCCGACGGATCGGGAACCAGTTAATTGCTCTTGGACAAAGACATTGTGAACCTACTACAAACTTGAGTTCTCGGACTCAAATTCGGTATATACTGGCGTAATTCAGGTTGGGCTGCAGAGGTCTTTATCGAGTACTAAATTCCAGGCTCATGTTTTGTGGGTACCCAACGCGTTCGTGGGGATTTTTTTATTGTATCGTGGATACGGATAATAACTAGCAAAGCGTATTTGGGTGCGATTACTATGCCTCACGGGATGGATCATGTGGTCTTACCTTCATGTCAAGAGACATGGTATTCAGACATGTTATCGCGGTGGACGCGGTCCGAGCATTTTTTATTTTATCGACTTCCTTGTTTGGCTATTGGAGTTGCTGAAGTTGTCAACTTGTTTGTTTAGCACTCCCGATGAGAGTAACCATTTGAGGATACACTTTGTGTAATGCTCATAGGTTTTTTATCATCTCCATTGGAGGATTTTTGTTTTTATTCTAGCGGGTACGCGGCTAGCGCTCCTGATGGGAGTAGTCCCCGAGGCTATAGTCGAATAATTTGTATTTAATAATAGGCTCAAAGCATCTTCATCCAAGGAGTTGACTCGGGTCTTCGTCGATTCATATTTTCTATCGGGTGCGCGGTCAGCGCTCCCATTAGGATTAGCCCCCGAGGCTACAGTCGAATATGTCTATTCGATTATAGGCTCAAGTCTTCATCATTCGAAGAATTTTTCAACTCGGGTCTTCTCTTTTTTTAGAATTATCAAAGTATTTTATCAGGTGCGCGGCTAGCGCTCCTGGTGGGAGTAGCCCCTGAGGCTATGTTCGAATGCTTGCGTTCGAGCATAGGCTCAAGTATGTTATCTGAGAAATTTACTTTGACTCAGGTGTGAAGTTACTTTCTCGGGTTCTCTATTGAATGCATCCGCCAAAGCTTTTCCATTGCTTTCCATGATGTCATCATCGACGATGATGGCGTGTCTTAGTCACGTTCCACTGCTCCCCATGGGATGTTTAAATGGTGGACCCATGACGCAGGTTGACAACGCGTGGGGGGCGTGTCAGCGGTGAGTTTGACCGCACGACTCCATATTTGCATGGGAATCGAGGTACCGCGCAGTTTTCTCTGAAATTACTGCAGTAATTAAGTCTCATTATTGTTGATACCTTTCTGACTGTGGACACGTGGTGTCATTAGATTTCATCGCGACACCACATCTTCTGGATCCAACGGTCTTGGACCTATGAAGATTACTTTATAAGCCCTCAGGGGTGATTTTTTTACTGCTCATCCCCTCCTCTGCCGCTAGTCTTCTTCCTCCTTGCGCTCCATCTCGTTCTGCATCGTTGTTCTCCTTGCTTCTACACTTAGCTTCTTGCGTGCAATCACTTGCGACTTCATCGCCATGGGTAGGATCAAGGGCGCTTCCTCCGCCGTCAATGCTATGGCTGCCAAACCGCGGTCCATTGGGTAGGAAACCTCAAAGTGATCGGTGTGAGAGTTGCGCGATGACCGCAAGTACTAATTTCTCACCGAGAACTCCTTCAAGTTGCCGGGTGATGAAGCAACTCCTGCACCCGGACATGGATGGCAGGTAATGTTTCTGTCTTTTCTCTTTCGCGATATTTATCTTCCTTCCCATGAGTTCCTTCGTGGGCTCCTCTTTGTTTATAGCGTGCAGCTTTATCAGCTCACCCCCAACTACATCCTCCATATCGCTATTTTCATCACTCTTTGCGAGAGTTTCCTTGGGATCTATCCCCACTGGGGCTTGTGGAAACATTTTTTTGTGTCCGAAGAAATGCCACCAATACTATTGTCTATGACGTTGGTGGAGCTATAATCTCCGTTTGCTCGGATGTTGATTATTTCGATCCAAGCTTACGGAATCTGTTCAAGACTGGCGGACGAAGTGGTTTTACATTAAGGACCAACAAGTTGAGGGTCAATCCTTCAGGTTAGCGCCCTTTGACCCGGAGAAAATCTGTAGGAGGCTTAGTTCTTGGGAGCAGTGCCCAAGTGCCGATGAAATGAAAGAGATCAAGCCGCTGCTAGATAGGATTGACCAGTTACGCACCGAGCTGGGCAGGAACTTTCAGGTTTGCAAATCATGACCTAATTCCTTCGGTGCGCATAAAACCTATCCAAGCTAGACTATCGGATATGTGGTCATATTCTGGGAAAAAAAGACTCCATGAGGATCTCCCCGGATAATTTGCCCACTGCTGATCTCGAGAAAGGGTGAGATCCTTCACCACGCTCACGAAGAAATATGTTGTGCCTCTAGAGTGTCGGGTCGAACCATTCAGCAAGAAGAACCTTATTCCTGATGTAAGTTTGCTTCCCTAGTTCTAATTCATCTACTTCTGCATTTTTTCGTTCTCATTTTTGTTCGTATGGTCTTGCTTCTTTCATAGGGTCATGATTATCTAGATTTCCTCTCTCCTTTGCCTGAAAAGGGTGAGCTGCTTGATACTACAACGGTTTTCGAAGAATTTGCTGAGGATGATATTGTCGGGTATATTGAGGAACATGATGAAAATGTTGTTTCTCATCCTCGGGTACTCATACTGAAGCCATTTCTTTCGCAAATTCCGATTCCTTCAGGGTTGTTTCCAGCCAAGAAAAAGGAAACGCGAAGAGATGGACGTCCAAGATATCGAAGATTCTGATGATTCCAGCGCCTCGAAACCGAAACTGGTTCAACCACTCAGAGCAGTTCCTAAAAAAAGAGTATTTCTTCGATTTACTCAAAATGTAGGCTTGTAAGTACTCATCCTTGTTTTTTTTCTTCCAAAACATTCCTTTGTTATACTTTTTTACCGAAATTTTCTTGTTCTTCGGGTTAGTGGCAATAACGAGATGTAGATTGATTTGGATCGGATAATATTCCTTTTACCGTGTCGATTCAAAAGTTGGGTCGATTTTGTGAAGATTTAGGTTAACAGATTGCCTTTGTCTCGGCACCTGGTACGTGTTAATATAGTCGAGGCAACAACCATCGATAGCAGATACACCGGGAGGTTACACAAGATAGAGATCGGGAGAGAGGAGACCTATCCGATCTACCAGAATTCTATTCTATCTTCTTATCTCTCTATCTCTCCTTATCTCTCTATCTCTACACTTGAATACGTACAAGTTACAACACATCACGTACGTACACTAATCAACGGTGAAGCTAGTTCGCTAACACCCCTCCTCGATCTCAGCCGCCTTGAGGTTGAGATTGTGTTTGAACTCCTCAAGTTGTCGAACTGGTAGGGCTTTTGTAAACCCATCTGCCACCTGATCTTGTGATGGTATAAACCTGATCTCAAGCAATTTGTTAGCAACTCTTTCTCTTACAAAATGGAAGTCTATTTCAATGTGCTTTGTTCTTGCATGAAAAACAGGATTAGCAGAAAGATAAGTGGCTCCCATGTTATCACACCATAGGGATGAAGTTTGCTTCCTTTATATCCCAAGTTCACCTAGTAAGGATTCAGTCCAGATTACTTCAGCAGTAGCATTTGCCAAAGCTTTATATTCAGCCTCTGTACTTGATCTAGAAACCATTGCTTGTTTTCTGGCACTTCAAGAAATCAAGTTAGGACCAAAATATATAGCAAAGCCTCCTGTAGATCTTCTATCATCTACACACCCAGCCCAATCAGCATCTGAAAAGGCACTTACTAATGTAGAAGATGACCTTTTAAACGTTTTAGTCCTAGACTAACAGATCCCTTGATATACCTTAGTATTCTTTTGACTGCTGTCCAATGAACAGTGGTTGGTGTGTGGAGATATTGACAAACCTTGTTGACAGAGAAGGCAATATCTGGTCTTGTCAGAGTTAAATACTGGAGTGCACCAACAATACTTCTGTATTTTGTACCATCTTCTGGTCCAAGTTTATCTCCTTCTGTGGCTGAAAGTTTTTCTGAGGCTGACAATGGTGTTGGCGCTGACTTCGAATCCTTCATGCCAACTCTGGTTAACAAGTCCAAAGCATACTTTTCTTGGGTTAGAGTAATACCACTATTACATTTCTTAACTTCTATTCCCAGAAAATAATGCAAGACACCTAGATCCTTTAATGCAAATGCTGCCCCTAAATCTTGAAGAAGTGCAGCTATAGCCTTATTAGAAGAGCTAGTGACTATGATATCATCTACATATACCAATACAAAAATAGTGATACCTGACTTGTTATAAATAAACAAAGATGTATCAGCCTTTGATGGCATGAAACCAAACTCTTGAAGTTTTGAGCTTAGCTTGGCAAACCATGCTCTTGGTGCTTGCTTGAGACCATACAATGATTTTTCCAACTTGCACACATGATGTGGTGCTTTGAGACTCTCATAGCCAGGTGGTTGCCTCATATAAACTTCTTCTTCCAGGACACCATGAAGAAACGCGTTCTTCACATCTAGCTGTCTTAGGCTCCATCCTATGGACACAGAAACAACCAAAACAAGTCTGATAGTAGCAGCTTTAACAACAGAACTAAAAGTGTCCTCATAATCTATGCCATATCTTTGCTTGAAGCCTTTTGCTACTAATCTAGCTGTGTATCTATCAATAGTTCCATCAGCCTTTCTTTTAATTCTATAAACCCATTTACAATCTATGAGATTTATGCCTTTTTTATATGGAACTAGATGCCAAGTTTTATTTGATTTTAAAGCATTATATTCATCATCCATAGCATGCTTCCAATTTTGGCTATCTAATGATTCTTGTAAATTTTTAGGTTCATTAGCTATTGCAGATAGGCCATAGCGTACTGTTCCATCAGTATAAACTTTAGGCTTACTGTTTCCCGTTCTTGCACGGGTGCGATGAAGAATTTCTGCAGGTGCTGCTGTAGGGTTGATCTGCACAGAAGATCCTGTCTCCTGGCAAGGAACAGACGAATCAGGTGGAGCTGATCCACCCTGGCGTCGTTGATCCCGAGGCTGATCGCGCATTGAGTTAGGTGCAGGTGCAGTCGCATGTCCTCGAGCGGGAGAGCCTCTCATTGGCTCGTCCAGCCTGGCCCGCGCGTCTCTCCACCGGGTCGGAGGACCACGGGTTGGAGTCTGGTGTGATGCGGAGGCCCGCTGGTGGCTGGCCCCTTCGGTGGTCGAAGACACAGGCGACGTGGCGCCCGTTCTGTGGTTGACGCGCTCTTGACGCAACGCTGTGTCGCGCGTGCACGCGCCTGGTGCACCTGACGATGGCCCGCTCGTGGCAGGCGAATCTGGCGGCGCTGACACGTCTTGCGAAGGCGACCCCGAGACAGATTCTTCGCCAGAATCAATTCCGTGTCCCGCGCCGTTGTCTTGATGCGGCATATCTTCAAGACTCTCGTTTGTTTCTGTTTCAGCATCAATTTGTGCCGAATTTTCTCCAGCTGCCTGCGGAATATTTCCAGGGATAAAAACAGCAGAATCATTAGTCATTAGTTGGTTAGTGCATTGTTCCTCCCCTTGATCTAATTCCGGTTGTTTTGAGGAATATTCTAGTAGAAGAAGAATCTCTTTTCAGAGAAGAGCACCAGCGTTGGGTCGAAGTTTGGAGAATGAAAAAACTGTCTCATCAAAGACGACGTCACGAGATATATAGACACACCCACTAGAGACTTCGAGACATTTGATCCCTTTGTGCATGTTGCTATAACCAATAAAGACACATTGTTTGGAACGAAAAGATAATTTTTTGGTGTTGTAGGGACAAAGATTGGGCCAGCAGGCACAACCAAAGACACGTAAAGAGTCATAGTCGGGTGTTTCTTTGAGGAGACGTTCCATAGGTGTTTCATTGTTAATGACCGGAGAGGGGAGCAAATTTATGAGATATGTGGCTGTCAAAACAGCTTCATCCCAAAATTTTAATGGCATGAATGCATTTGCTAGAAGAGCTAGCCCAACTTCAACTATATGGCGGTGTTTACGTTCTGCCGAACCATTTTGTTGATGGGCATGTGGGCAAGACACATGGTGTGAAATACCTATTTTTTGAAAGAAGGGGTTGAGTTTTTCATACTCACTTCCCCAATCTGTTTGCATTATAATGATTTTTCTATCAAATTTACGTTCAACGAGATTTTGAAAAAAAAATTCTGAAAAACTTGAAACACTTCATATTTTTTCTTGAGTAAATAGATCCATATAAATTTGCTATAGTCATCAATAAAGCTTACATAGTATTCAAATCTACCAATAGAAGTGGGTGCCTTGCCCCATACATCAGAGAATACAAGTTCTAATGGAGAAGTAGAAACACTAGTGGATCTAATATATGGAAGTTGACGACTCTTTGCTTGTTGACATGAATCACACACAGACTCAATTCTAGACTCATTGGAATGGGAAAGCTGAAATTTGCTAAGGACTCGTTGAACGACTTTAAAGGAAGGATGACCCAACCGATCATGCCACCTTGTAGCTGAAGGCTTGGTGGCGCTAAGAACTTGTTTATTTTGGCTTGATGACGACGATGACACCAGAGGATAGAGCCCACGAATGCATCTACCTTTAAGAAGTACTCTCCTCGTTTCCTTGTCCTTCACATAAAAATGCCACGGATGAAATTCAACAAAGACATGATTGTCTCTAGTGAGACGATGAATGGAGGCTAAGTTTTTTGTGGCACTAGGAACATGAAGAACATTACCAAGGTGTAGAGGTTTGGATAGGGATTTAACAAGTGCATGACCAACATGACTAATATCCATACCTGACCCGTTTGCCGCGTGGATCTTGTCGCGGCCATTGTACTTCTCCTTCATGGTGAGCTTGTCAAGCTCACCGGTGATGTGGTCGGTGGCGCCTGTGTCACAGTTCCAGTTGGTGTCGATGCCGTAGGAGCCATAGGCGCCATTGGCACCCATCTCCTCTTCTTCTTCATCGTCGGAGAAGCGGTGCCAGCAGTTGTATGCGATGTGGCCGGGTTTGTTGCAGATCTGACAAGCAACACGGTCATCCTTACCCTTGCCATTGCCGCGACGGTTGTTGCCGCCTCCTCCTTGTTGCTGGCGTCCCTGACCACGACCGTAGCCACGACCACCACGTCCATGGCCACGAGGTGCACCACGGCCACCCCGGCGTCCGCCGTGACCACGTGCAGCGGCGTTTGCGGAGGAGTGCCCGCCGCTCATGTCGACACCGAGCGCCGCCATGTGGTTGTCATACGCCATCATCTGGGCGTACAGCTCGGCAACGGTGAGGTTGTTGTCGAGGTTGGCGCCGATTGCAGCGAAGAGAGGACTATAGGGGTCATCGAGCCCTGCGAGAAGGTACTCCACCAACTCGTCTTCCTCGATCTTCCGGCCCGCTGCTGCGAGCTCGTCCGCCACCGCCTTCACCACAACAAAGTACTGCGAGGTGGTCTTGCCCTCTTTCTTGGTGTTGGCGAGCTTGACCCTGAGGTTGGCGGTGCGGGTGCGGGACTAGGCAGCGAACATTGATGTGATCGCCTTCCAGACAACGGCCGCCGTCTTCATCCCGATGCAGGAGATCATGATCTCCCTGGAGAGTGATGCTAGCAGGTATGAGAGAACCAGCTGGTCGTTCTGCACCCAGACGTCGTACGCCGGGTTTTCCACCTCCGCGTCCTTGCCGTCCTTCTGGACGACCATCGTCTTCGCTGGCGCCTTGAGAGTCCCATCAAGGAACCCCATCACGCGGGCGCCGCGGACGGCCGAAAGAACCTGCGTCTCCCATAGCAGGAAGTTTTCCCGGGTGAGCTTCTCGGCGGTGCCGGTGGTTGGAAGCTTCTCGGCCATCGGGCCGGAGGAGGAGGATGAGCCGCTCATGATTTTTGCTAGATGTGTTTTTGGAAGATAGGCTCTGATACCATGTGAAGATTTGGGTTAACAGATTGCCTTTGTCTCGGCACCTAGTATGTGTTAATATAGTCGAGGCAACAACCATCGACAACAGATACACCGGGAGGTTACACAAGATAGAGATCGGGAGAGAGGAGACCTATCTGATCTACCAGAATTCTATTCTATCTTCTTATCTCTCTATCTCTACACTTGAATACGTACAAGTTACAACACATCACGTATGTACACTAATCAACGGTGAAGCTAGTTCGCTAACAGATTTCATCGTGTGTCGTGGCATTTTCTGCTCCCTTCTCATATTCTTGGAGACAATAGCTAGCTTGGTTGTCTACTACGTAGGCTACTTTATCCATGGAACACAAATGAGCAGGAAGCCAACAAAAGGATGTGGGAAGTGCCTGCTGTCATTTGAACAACACGAGCGTACCATTTGTTTCTACTATTCCAGTTACTGATGTACCAATGTGGCAATGTGTACTAATAATTGCAGAATATTGCATCAACAGCTTTGTCCAATAATTAAAGATTTATTTATTGAACCAAGCGATAACACTGCATAAGTGGAGTACAGAGCAATCGTGAGCAGGGACGAAATGGACTCGTCCAAGTAACCTAGCTAGCTAGCCCACTCTGTTCTTCACCCGCATCGGCAAGCCGCCTCCCATCCTCAGCGTGAGCGACATCACGAGCTTGGGATGCTCCTCGCCGCCGACGTACCGGAAGCTGAACTTCTCCAGCACGCACGCCACGATGGACTTCATCTGTATGTAGGCCATCTCCTTGCCGAGACACATCCTCGGTCCGGCATGGAAGACTGGGTACTTGAACGAACTCTCCGGCCGGAACGCACCCTCGTCGTCCAGCCACCGCTCCGGTCTGAACTCTTCGCAGTCTTCGCCCCAGATGCCCTTCAGCCGCGCCATCGCGTAAGCGCAGTATGTCACCAGCCATCCTTTCCCGACGAAAGTGCCGTCTGGGAGGAAATCATCCTCCTTGCAGCTGTGCGTGTCGGCGGCCACCGGCGGGTACAGCCGCATCGACTCGGTGATGACCGCGTGGAGGTAGTGCATCTGGCGCAGCTCGTCGAAACTGAAAGTCGCCGACGCGCCTTCGCCACGAGACGCGCGCGCCGCGCGGATCTCGCGCAAGATCTTGTCCTCCACGTCGGGCCGGGTGGACGCGAGCCAGAAGAACCAGGTGAGCGCGGACGAGGTGGTGTCGCGGCCGGCGAGGATGAAGTTGGTGACCACGTCGCGGAGGCTCTCGTCGCTGTGCTCGCCGGACGCGGCGAACCGCGACAGGAAGTCGTCGTCACTGTGCGCGAGCTGCCCGACCTCCCCTCGTCGCTCCTTGCGCTCTCTGACGATCTTGTCGGCGTAGCCGTGGATCGTGGCAAGCGCCGAGCGCATCCCCCTCTCGGGCTCCATGCCGAGCACCCTCTTGACGCGCCACAGCCACTTGGCGGGCGACATGAACCGGGCCATGACAGTGTTCTGCGCGTCGTTGAACGCGGCCATGAACTCCGCGCTCTCCGGCGCAGCCATGCCCTCCTCGGCGAGGCAGGCCGGATCCTCGCCGAACGCTACCCGGCATATGTTGTCGAACGCGAAGCGCTCGAGCACGTCCTGCACGTCCAGCGTGGTCTGCCCGTCGCGCCCCGCGCGTTCGAGCAGAGGCAGCAGCCGCTCGACGATCTCGAAGCGGACGGCGTCCACCACGAAGTTCCTCAGCGAGCGCTTGCTGAACTCGTAGCTGGCGGCCTTGCGCTGCCACAGCCACTGCTCGCTGTCGGAGTTGAAGATGCCGTGGCCGAGGAAGTCCTCGAGCATGGACACCGTGAGCTCTCCCTTGGGGTAGTTCCCAAAGTTCGTCTTGAGTATGTGCTCAACGTTTGCCGGGTCGGCAGTGATGGCGCCGCCGGTGAGGCCGAACACCTTGAAGGACAGGGTATGGACTGGGCTGTTCTGCATGACGCCGGTGTACCACTCGAGGAAGCGGTCCTGGTTCTTGACGAAGTACGGCAATGTGCCGACGATGGGGTACACCTTGAGCCCATGGGCGCGAGGCTGCTTCTTCGGGTCCTGGCGCAGGCAGAGAAAGCAGAGGAGAGGCAGGAGAGGGAGGAGCAGGAAGAGCAGGGGAAGGGGAGGGGATGAGGTCTGGGAGAATTCCATGGTGAGTGGTGCCAGTGATTTCGATCACTCTACTTTCGGTAAGAGGTCAAGGTTTTTTGTTCTCTTTTAGGATGGATGGACTCGACGAAATGGAGTTTGCTTCCGATTTAGTTATTGGGTATGGAGTACTTAATTCTATGCTTTGTTTATGAGCTGCTTGTGAATTAACGTGTTACGCACATCATAGGGTTGACTTTAAAGTTTTCTAAGCATAATGTTCTGCAGATCAAGGTCTCGTGCATCTCTACCATCAACTTGAATATAAGAAAAGTTTATGGGTGCATATTTCCAGATCCTGGCAGCTTCGATGAAGCTTCCCATATATTGTGGATTTTTGTTTACAACTATATATTGTGGATCTTGTAGTATGATGCATTATGCATTTCAGGGAAGTTTCGTCCTATTTGCCTATACAATTTGTGAATAAACATCATTTGAGGGTTCCCAAAATAAACAGAACTCAAAGTTTGAACTTCCAAAAAAATAAAAATCATGCAAATCACATGTACTGTAATATGTATTCCAGGAAAGTTTTTTATATTTGGACATATGGGGGTTTATGAATAAAACAACATTTTAAGTTACTGAAAATGTACTATTCATTCATAAACCATACTACCTTTGGGTGACTGATATTGGAAGATAAGTCACGGCTAGACCCTGCTTCTCAAAGTCACTGAAGCTGCTACCATCCGCTTGAACTGGTGAGAGGCTCTTGCCATTAACAAATGCATGCATAAAGTTGGCTACATGTACAAAGACATTCTATGTGAATATAACTCACGGAGAGAAAGAAAAACATAAGAAAAAAAAAAACCCTTTCAATAAAATAAGATATTATTACAAACAATATAAAACCAACCTTCTTGGGACACCCTTAAGCGAGGGTCATACATCCCTCGTGAAAACACTCCCGCACGCCTTCTCAAAGGTGGCACTCCAACTGAATTTCCCATCTACTACCTTTGGCAGCAGCGAAAAGGACAATGATAGAATAACTGATACTATTGGAATCACCTATTAACATTTGCTTTTTATATTTCATTATCACTCTTAGTTTTATTTAATAATATTCTATTGATGTATTTTCTTTATTTTTTCAATTTGAATTTGTAGTAACACTTAACTGTGTTCTATTTCCTATTTATTATTGATTTATTTATTTTTAACATGTTAGGTTTGGCTTATTTTTTATTTTTTATCTTTGATTTTACTTTTGTAGAGAATTTAGGGACTTTTGTTGACATATACAAGAAAGTAAATCGGAAGCCATGAACATATTTTTGTAGATATTATGAACATTTATTTTGAAATACGCAATTTTTTTTATTTTTATAGCCATGACCTATACTCCCTTTATTCACTAATATAAGACATTCAAGTTTTTTTTCTAAAACACATATATGTGGACATATTTTAGTGTGTAGGTTTAGTCATTTTAGAGTGTATCTAATGTATTTTAAAATATCTAAAAGGTATTACATTAGTGAATGGAGAGAGTAGTACTATTTGTACCGGTATTAACAAATTTTAAAACCGGATGAAAAAAAATCTTTTTAACCTACGACAAGGTTTTTTTTATAGGATGCTTATGCTAATGTTGTTTTAGGCATATTTTCTAACTAGAAATATAAAGATAGTATAAAATCGGAACATACGTTTTATTTAATTAATGAAATACATATTTTGTGTTTTTAGGAATAACGAAATACATATGTGTTAATCGATACATCACTGGCCAGTTTATTTAGGGTGGCCTTCAGGCCACATACGCTTTCTACTCTCTCCGTTTCAAAATATAAGATATTTTAGCTTTGTGAAAAGAGTGTATTTAGACCTTTTTTAGTGTAGGTTCACTCCATATTGGAACACATGTCTATAATTATTTAGTACTTGGATGCTTTATCTTATTTATCTGCAAATGCATATGTTCTGATTGCTATATGAATTGTCTTGTCCATGCAACGCATGTCCATCCATCCCTATGCCCACCGCGCTTTAATCCTACTGTTTACTGCAATTGTTATTACTGTCTTTACTTTTACTACTGCTATTACTTTGCTACTGCTACTACAAAATTTTTGCTACTGATAAACTGGTGTGAGCAAGATTGTTTTCAGGTGCAGCTGAATTGACAACTCAGTTGTTAAGGCTTATAAATATTCTTTGGCTCTCCTTGTGTCGAATCAATAAATTGGGTTTCACTTCCCTCGAAAATACTGCGATACACCCCCTATACTTGTGGGTCTTCAAGAATATTTTCTGGCGCCGTTGCCGGGGAGCATAGCTTTATTTATCAAGTCCACTTGGAATCACTATTGTTCGCTGCCATCCATCCATCATGGGTAAGTATCGTGATGGCAAGGTTCCTATTTTACCATCCACTACAAGAAGAGGTACGGTTCTGAACACCTCTGTTGCTCTTGATTCACCATCTGTTATGAGTAAGTTCCTTACACCACCACATACACATGCTACACACACTGCTACTACTGCTGAATCTGAAACTTCTGATACTTATGATGCTGCTTCTACTGTGCTTGATAAAAGTGGTTCATTAGGTCCTTTCCTAGATGCTACGATTGCTAGAACTATAGCTGGAAATACGGAAACTCCTAATGAAGACACTACTACACCTGTTAGTTCACTTGAGTCTAGAGAGAGCTATGATATTGAAGACGGTTATATTGAGATGACCGATGAATTTATTAAAGAATATCAAAACATCCATGATAGGAGTGCTATTAAGAGTCTCCTTGAGAGGCGTACTATAAAACCCAAATTGTCTAATAATGCTAAGTTTGTTGCATCTCCCATAAACATTAAAGATAAGGATTACGATTTCTCTCTTGATCTATCTTACATAGCTATTGTTGAGAAAAAACCTTCTTGTGGGACTAAGAATGAAAGTGCGGTAGCACATATGACTGAGCTTTCTACCATGAGTGACCTGTTTTCTGATGATATTAAGATGCGTACCTACTTTGTTGCTAAATTTTTCCCCTTTTCACTGAAAGGAGAAGCTAAAACTTGGTTTAATAATTTACCTTCTGGATCTATTGATAGCCCTAATTGCTTGATTAGTACTTTTCTGCAGAAATATTTTCCTCCTAGTGCTAGACATGCTATTTTGCAGGAACTTTTTGATTTTAAACAGGGAGAAAAAAAGATATTGCATAAATCATGGGCAAGGTTTTGTGCTTTGATTCATGCATAGGCTGGATGTCCTTTACCTAAGAATGAGCTTCTTGATATATTTTATAATGGACTAACTGAAGAATCTAGGACATACCTAGATAGTTGTGTTGATTGTGTTTTCAGGAATAGGACTCCTAATGAAGCTGGGGAATTAATGGATAAAATAAGCAAAAATTATGAAGACTGGACTCCTACTAAACCAGCTATACCTAAAACAATTATACCTAAACCAACTATCCCTGCGCCTACACCAACATCAAAGAAGAGGGGAGTTATTGAACTAAATGATGAAGTGATGAAGGAAGCTAAGTAATGTCTTAAGGAGAAGGGAATTAAAGCTGCAGATGTCAAGAATTTACCTTCTATAGAAGAACTATGTAAGAAAATCCCACACTCATCAACTATTGAGGTACACTCTCTCCAACATTTTGATGAAGGTGATATCCCTTACTCTAAACCTCCCGATCAATACTTAGAAGAATTTGATGTTTTTATTGTTAAGCAAGATAATTTCAATAAATGGGTGCAAAATCATTTGATGGAAAACACTAGAACTATTGTTGAGTTGAAGGATATTGTGGAAAGAACCTCTAATGATGTTAAAATGCTTGTTAAACATTCTCAAATGGTTCAAACTCAAATAGATCAACTTACTAAAGTGCAAAAAGACTTTCTGGTTAACGCTACCAAAGAAAAACGTGCTTATGAAATTAGAACTAGAAGTGGTGCTGCTACCCAGGATCCTCTCTTTCCTGAGGCGCATCCCAAAAGAATTGAGCAGGATTCTCAACAAGCTGAAAATAGTGGTACTACTCATAAGAAAAGAAAAAAGAAACATAAAACTATTGTAGAACCTTCTGAACCTGCTAAAGATCCTAATAGTATATCTGTCTCTGATGCTGAAACTGAAATTGGTAATGAAGAAAATGATGTTCCTGATAAAGAAAAAGTTGAAGAAAAACCTGAAAGGCACACTAAGAATACTAAATACACTAAAGAAGATTTTGTTGCTAAGAAACCTGGTAGTGAAAGAGAGCCTTGGGTCCAAAAACCTATGCCTTTCCCTGATAAGAAACACAAGTCAAAGGAAGATGAACACTATAATAAGTTTTGTGAGTGGATGAAACCTTTATTCTTGCAAATGCCTTCGACTGATGCTATTAAATTGCCTCCTTATTCAAAGTATATGAAGTATATTGTCTCGAATAAAAGGAATATCCCTAATGAAGAAATTTCTACTTTGCTTGCTAATTATTCCTTTAGTGGTAAGGTTCCAAAGAAACTTGGAGACCCAGGGATTCCAACAATCCGTGCTATTAAAAATAGTTATGTTAGAACTGCTTTGTGTGATTTGGGAGCAGGAGTTAGTGTTATGCCTTTTCTCTCTATAAGAGACTTCAATTGGAAAAACTAATACCAACTGATATATCTTTGCAAATGGCTGATAAATCTACTACTATTCCTGTTGGTATATGTGAGGATGTACCTATTCAAGTGGCTCATAATTGCTTGATATTAACTGATTTTGTTGTGCTTGAAATGCCTGAAGATGATAATATGTCTATTATTCTTGGGAGACCTTTTCTTAATACTGCAGGAGCTGTTATTAATTGTAATCAAGGAAAGGTGACTTTTAATGTTAATAACAAGGAGCATACTGTCTATTTCCCCAAGAAGATTGATAGGACTTATGGTTTGAATTCAGTTGAACATGTTGAGGGCGTTCAAGTTGGAGAAATATATTGTCCCATACCAAGAGAAAAATATGAAACTATTATGATTGGGACCATTGCTATCAAAGTTGAGGTAACATAATCATTAGTGGAATACAAAGTTTTGTTTCATATGAAATTGTTTTGATAACAAGACCTTATCAACCTTGTTAACAAAGGGATTTTAATGAACAAAACAATGTTTCCACCATGATTATCTCCGCTTACTTTCATCTTATCTATTTTTAGTTTTTGCTTTCGTTTAGTTTACTTTTCTGTTGTTAGTTGCTTGCATGTTAGAGTGCCTTAGAACTTCTGAAGTTTTAGTTTTGTTTTGTCATTGCATCATTCCAGAAACTTTTTTCTGTTAGAAAATCATTCATCTATGCCTAAAAGTTGCTCAAAAATAATGTGTCTCGAAAAATTCCAGAAAATTCATATTAAATTTTTACATGAAAAAAGGGGCAGAGAAGTGCCTGGAAGGTACCAGGGGGGCCCACCAGGCAGGCACATCACCTGGTGGCGCGGCCAGCCCAGGGGCACGCCTGGCCATGTTGTAGGCCACCCCTAGCCCTCCACTCACTCTCTCACTTACCACTGCTCTCTCTGTCCCGAGAAAACACCAGTTCATTGCTCGAAATAGCGTTCTTACTGTTCTTGCCTTTGATTTTTTGATCTCCTTGCTCAGCCCATCTTTGCTGCTGAAATTTGGAGCATTTGTTCTCCGGTATGTGACTCCTCCGCTTGTCCAAGTAGATTTTTGTTTAGTGGTTTATATCTTGAGTATTTTGCTGCTGTAGGTGACAGGTTATGAGAGCTTGTAAGCTTGTTCAATGCTTAGAGATATTGTTTTGATGCATGTTTAGGCCTCTACAAGTCCCTATGAGTAGTGCCCTTCATTATATATTCACTTTGCAATCACTTGTTTAATAGATGTTTAAATTTCAGAATATCAAAGATGAACAACCATACCTTTGGAGAAATATTTGAGAGGGACACACCTAGGAGGTCAAGGCCTTCAAGATCAGCCTCTCAGTTTAGGCCTTCATACAACGAAAATCTCATTGCACCATGCTTTGGCAATGAAGGAGATGAGGGGGATGCTCACCCATCTACTTTTCCTTGTTATACCTTCTTGCAAGCTGCAGGGATTCTTGATGATTTCTTGCTATTGATTCAGAGGGTTGGTTTGACCTCATACATGGAAGATGAGAGTGAGAAATATGCCATGCTCACCAAAACTTTCGTTGAGAGTTTCTTTTCACTAACACCCCCTATCAGTCAACTGTTTCTTTCAGAATTTATAATCTGCCGTTTACCATGCCATTGGAAAGATTTTGTAGAATTATAGGTATAAGCATGACAGGGACCGTGAAGAAGATCCAAGGGCGACCCGCTGATTTGCTGGAGCTCTATCGAGGTGTGACCAATGACGATGACCGCGTAGCTCAGCGCGGGAAGATAAGAAACATCCAACTCCCAGCTCTTAGATACTTTGCTTATTATCTTGCTACTAGCATTCTTGGTAGGGAGAATACAAGTAATATCTCCAATTATCATTTAGCCTTCCTCACTGCTAATGATACTCGATACAATCTTGGCTCTCTCATTGCTCGCCGTCTAGCTGCTAGGGGACCTATTTATGGGGGCATTATCGCTTCACGCATGGTTAATGCGTTAGAGGTTTTTGTGGATCCTAATGATACTATATTGGCACCACAAAGGCTTGATCTTGCTACCATGAAAACACATCACTTCGTCACTGCTGACTCTGGTATGGAAAGTTTAGTATACAGGATGTTGTTTACTGACAGGGATGAAAGGGAGATTCCTTTGCCGCAATCTACTTTGTTTAGTGTTCACAAGAGGCCGTGGTCGCACTCCAAGGAGGAGGTGGACGAGCAGCTCTGCTTTCTTGGTTTCACAGGCAGCACTAGGAGGATGTGCCCTCCTACGATTACTCTGCACACTATGGTGGGGCGTCCTCGAGCTCGCACCAGGACGAGGGTACCTCCTCACCGTACTATGGAGGCGCTTCATCTTGGCCAGCTTGGGATTGATACCCACTTAGGCCAAAAGCCTAAGCTTGGGGGGAGGTACGCCGACATCACACTCATCTCCATATCATGTTTAGTCGGTACTTTGTATATTCATGTTTTGTTCTCTTTTTAGTTTTCGTTCTCTCTTTGTTTTTGCTTCCTAAAACACAAAAAGACCAAAAATATTTCTGTTGTCTCTCTTTGTTTGCTTCTTCTTCTTTTTTCCTTGGTTTGTTTTTCCCTTTTTGCTTTGTTTGTTCTTCCTTTTTGGTTCTTGTTTTTAAAAATCGAAAACACCAAAAATATTTGTTGTTCTTCTTTGGTTTTGTGAGTTTGTTGCAGGGTTTAGCAGTCCTCAGTGGAATTTGGTTTCATGTTATTATTCAAGCCACACAAGTGAAGGGCAATAATGAGGATTAATGACAACTTGAGGTGTGGTGAGAGGCTGGTAATGAACTCTATTTTTTTTCATTTTTGTACATATACTCATCATTGTGGGCATGCTTAGTCTATTTGTAGCACCCCGATAAAATCACTACTAGAAAATCGCGTGTTGTTTTTATTTTTGTGCATCATCATGACAACATGCTCATATCATCATGCCACATTGCATTTGAGCATCGTCATCATCATGCATATGTTTGGCTAAAACTATTTTCCAAAAGTCTATCTTTGTTTTCTAATTGTCCCCCTCTTTTATTCAAAGTTAACCCCCGGACTTGTCCAGATATTTTATTTGCCAAAAAAACGATTTGCAAAAGTCTTTTTAAAACAAATAAATGAATAAATAATAAAAATGTTTTAGGGGGAGGCAGCCAGCCCTTGGGCCTGGCCACCTACGACCCCCACTAGCCTAAGCCGATCCACCCAGCCCACACCACCAAACCCTAACCCTAACCCCAACTGACCACACACCCCTCCACCCGCCGCCGGAAACCACCTACCTAACCTAGACACGCACCCAGAACCACATGACTCGGTCACACATGTAAAGCACCTGCGCGCTCGTGTTTCACGCACGGCACGCTCGCTCACCTCCCGATCGAACAGCCCCATCGCCCGCATCCCTGGCCCCACCCCGATGCTCCCCACCTACCGCTAGGGACCGACACGGCCCACCCCGCACGATCCTCTCCTCCCTTCCTCTGTTTCCTTTCCCGGAGCGCCCACCGAGCCCACCTGTCCCCAATGCCACCTCGCCCCCACGTCCCGCTTCAGGCGCCGTTGCGGCGAGCCGTTGCACTGTCGGCCCCTGCGGGAGCCACCTTGCCGTGGGAGCCCCTCCGTCCAACCGTCGTCGCTGCTTCCCGCGAGCACACGTCGGCGCCGCCTGCATGAGATCTTGCCTCATTCACCATCGCCCTCCTCTCTGGGCCGCATGGTGCTGCCACTGTCCACGCGAGGCCGCGTGTCCTCCTCGCCGTCGCATCTGGAAGCCCCTGACCTCGCCTCTAGGACGGCGCATGTCCTCGGCCCCGTCGCCCCCTACAGAACCGGCTCAAGGACCGCATCGCCCGGAGCCCTCCACCGCGCGTGGCCGCATCTGTCGGCAACCTCGCCGACCATGGCCGTCTCCGTGTCACCTGACGTCCGCCTCCCCATCGCCCGGCCGAGCTCGACGTCGGTGCCTCGCTGTTGCCTCGCCCCGCCTCTGGCCGTCCTCCGCCTCGGCCACGTCTACGCCACCTTGTCACCGCTGGACCTTGCTGATTCCGCACCGCTCGCTCCGACGACCCTGCACTACCCACGGCCTTCTCGATCTCGTGCGTCCCCGCCCTGCTCTGCGCGCCGTCAGCCTCCCACTGGCTTGAGCACGCCCCCGTTGACACGCTCTGCTTCGCCACCAACAGTCGCCGTGTCGCCACTCCCTGCGTCCTACCGCGGGTGGTACAGTAGGGCTGCGTCCATGGGAAGTTGTGGTCTACAGATGTTTCCGCGATAAGTGGTGGTGCTCCTGTGCACATGCGTGTATGGTTGAGCTTGTGTGTTGTTGTTGTCTGGACGGAGTCACTACAAGATCAACACTGACCCGACCGAACCCGATGAACCACCGGAGCCGAAACCGAGTATGACACTGACCATCGGGCTGCAACCCCGAGTACGCCGATATTTATTTAAAATATTTGTAAATAGGTTTTTAGACAAACAAAAATATTCGGAAGCGTCCGGGGTTTTTGATTTGAAATAAAGGCGAGGATATTTAGAAAACAAAGATAGTCTTTTAGAAAATTAGTTTTAGCCAAACATATGCATGATGATGACGATGCTCAAATGCAATGTGGCATGATGACATGAGCATGTTGTCATGATGATGCACAAAAATAAAAACAACACGCGATTTTTTAGTACTGATTTTATCGGGGTGCTACAATTCGACACCACTAACAATGGATCTCGCCCTCGAGATCCGCCTCATGGTACGGGGAAGAAGGACGATGATCAGAATCTTCTCGCTTTGTGTAGATCCTCACGACACAACTAACAAAGGTTCCTTCTTCGTCTTGAATTGGCGACACCACCAACAAGGGGTAGTTACTCACGTTCGTTGAGAGAACACTCCAAAGAAACAAAGACAAAGATAAAGGTCTCAAAAGATAAGGCCACCTTTAACTTCCGTGGAAGGAGAGAAAAAGATGCAACCTAATCCACTTCATTGTACAAGAGCGAGTAGAATGAGTAGTCGGCATGGGGGCCAATCCATCACGCACCCAAACTATTACTCCGCACATACAGTAGAAAAATCGTGCAACCCATTCTCAGAATTTAGACTGAAGATCTTCACAAGCGATGTTCGGAACAAAGGACTGGTGCAGACTCTTCATAGGATCTGGCGTAGATGATGTCGTCGCATTGGAAACCGCCGAAAGATACAAAGAATGATTTCAGTGGATTTTGGTCCACCGAAAGGTACAAAAGATGAAGGGTTACTCAGATAGTACCAAGACCAGATGTGGAAACACCGTTGCAAGAGGAATCAATCAAAACCCTGAAGGTATGATGGAAACCCAACCACGAGAATTCCTGGACTCGAAGAAAAGATAAGAGAGCAGATTCAAAACTCGCAAAGGTAAGAGGAGAAGAGCATAAAGGTAAGGAGTAAAATCAGACCTAATCAGATCTATCCAACTGATTTTGCAAAATAATTTTGACACTCTATATCATCCGTTAGCTAGGTTATCCTACAGGCTGGACTAGTGGGGTATCGCAACTTCTGAGCTCTGATACCACTTTGTAACACCCTCGAATCGGCCCTATGCAGATTTTAGCGATTCCTGCCAAACCCGCATAGAAACGATTCAAGGAGGCCCGCCAGGCACTTGCGTGCGGGTGGAAAACGAAGTAATATCATTACACAATAGTCTATGATGGGACCCATAGAACATATATATACAACAACGACTCCATGAGTCAAGAATACAGATATACAGTACAAAGATCCAAATCACCTCGAAAATGATACAACATCCGAGTACGGATAAGATGCAAATGGGGCTAAGAGCCCTGAAGAATAACCAATGGCATCCATAACCCTGCCCAGGCCAAGCCAGAAGGTTAACCCTGCTAACGACGTCGATCTCAAACCTGCTAAAACAAAAGGGGTGCCGATTAAGGGCAGAGGAAAAATAGGAGCGTCAGTACTGAGGCAAGTACACGGCGAGGCTAGAATTCGGCGGCTCTCGCCTACATAGGTGTGGTGGGCTGAAGCGGCAGCGAAGCATGCACTAAACAATCTATGGAGACTCGATTCAACTGTCGGCTATTAGAGAGGGTTAAGAAAGACCTATTCGGATCCAACCTGATAGTAACACCAAAACATACCCATCCTGGTATTTCCCCCTCGAGACCACACGAGGAAGTCAAACCGAGGAACTCACACAGTTGGCAATTTTATTTATTCCATTATAGTTGTAGCAATTACTAGTCAGATATAGATAACATGAGTCATCCCAAACCCAGCAGTTGTTGGCACTTTTATTTCATTCCATTGGAGTTGCGATACTTACTAGGCAGGTATAACATGACACGATACACCCCAGTTCCACTAGTTGTTGGCATTTTTATTATCCATTCCATTGTAGTGAAGCTGATTACTAGTCACATATTAAGTCAAATTTATAGCACTACTTTAGTTATGCTTGTCTATGATCGAGATAATGTGCTCCAAGTCATCCATAACCGCGGACACGGCTTTCAGAAAGATTTACCCTGCAGGGGTGCACAAATAGCAACACACGCACGATCAACCTCAGAAAAACCAAATCAAAACCCAATGAGGATTTCACGACAAAGCTATCACAGGATTCATAAATCATTTCAGGGGGCCACCCTACTAAGCTACCCGCAACGAAGTTGGCCGGCTCCGAGACGGACCCAGGGTTTGTGTCAATGGCTGTAAACGTCTGGGACCACGAAAGTGTGACTGGGCTTGTCGATACCGCGAAAACATTCCATGTTCCAAAATAGTACAGGTGCTCCACGCACAATCGTAAATAAAGCAGTAAAGCATGGCATAAGTACAGGATAGTAATAAAGCCCCAACCTAGTTTGTGGCCCCAAGAAATAAGAAATGAATCAAGCTCTGGCTAAGGGGATTCATGGTCCCACATGCGGATAGTGCGATAGTCAAGGAACATGTATCAAGTACTCGGGGTCCTACGGGACACAAGTGGGCGTGGAAGAACCAAATAACATCTATTGCCCACCGATGCCTCTGCATTAGTTATATCTATTCCCAGCAATTTAATAGTTGTATTTAAAGTCATGATCCTCTCCACCGTAAAGCATATGACAACATTCCAACAACTGTGTGGTACTTCACGACACGGGATCACACCTGAGCAAGCGAGTATGACTCGCAAGACCATCTATCTACCAAACAACAGATAATAGGAGGTGTCCAAGGCAATATAAAGGCTGCACGAAATATATCTAGTACGAAACACTAAAGCATCGCGACACGGATATCAATAGATCAACGGGAGGAAATAAAGACTATAAATGCAAAATAGGTAGAAATGGGGAGAATGCTCGCCTGAGAAACACCGTCGAAGATACATTATCCGAAGAACTTGTCGACACTCGCATCCACTCAATGGCCTAATCTGTGAAGAAGCAAAGCACTAGAAGAAACACCGGATACACTATTTAATACTATGGCAGAAGATCGGGCATGATGCATGTATGATGCATGACATGGCAAAGATGCGATGCAATTGGGCAATATTAAGCGGAACCGGGGTCCCGACAATTAATTAATGGTTCAAGTTATTTAGATACCCCGCAATTTAAATGTTGTATTAACAAGGCAAAACATGGCATCGGTTCGCTACGCAAATTTAAATGGAGGTGGTATAATACAAGTATAGCCCGCATATGCGCTCCATATTTAATTATGAGGTGAATCGGCATAATGCCCCCAAACCCACATGATGAGATGTATGCAAGCATGAACAATTTAATATGCAACAAGTTTGTATTTCATTTATAAAAATAGGGGCTTAGAAAGGGGTCACACATAGGGTTCGGCGATCTTGTTCCGAGGGGTCAGGGATCGGTCTTCGGGCTCCAGGATTGGGGTCTTGGCGTCCACGAAGGAGAACAGGAAGCTGGTACTAGGGTTTCGGACTTCGCATCCGAGATGGAGAAGAACGTGGGGTGCGGTCTTCGGGTCCAAGACAGAATTCTCGGTGCTCCGTGCCGAAGGCATCGAGGTTCCCGTGTAGGAGGTCTTGGTGTTGGCTCCATATCAGCGTACTCGGGGTTGCAGCCCGATGGTCGGTGTCATACTCGGTTTTGGCTCCGGTGGTTCATCAGGTTCGGCCGGGTCGGCGTTGATCTTGTAGTGACTCCGTCCAGACAACAACAACACACAAGCTCAACCATACACGCATGTGCACAGGAGCACCACCACTTATCACGGAAACATCTGTAGACCACAACTGCCCATGGACGTAGCACTACTGTACCACCCGTGGTAGGACGCAGGGAGTGGCGACGCGGCGACTGTTGGAGTCGAAGCAGAGAGTGTTGACGGGGGCATGCTCGAGCCGGTGGGAGGCTGACGGTGCGCAGAGCAGGGCGGGGACGCGCGAGATCGAGGAGGCTATGGGTAGTGCGGGGTCGTCGGAGCGAGCGGTGTGGAAGCAGCAAGGTCCAGCGGTGACGAGGTGGCGCAGACGTGGCCGAGGCGGAGGACGGCCGGAGGCGGGGCGAGGCAACGGCGAGGCGCCGACGTCGAGCTCGGCCGGGCGATGGGGAGGCGGACGTCAGCCGACGCGGAGATGGCCATGGTCGGCAAGGTCGCCGACGGACACGGCCACGCACGGTGGAGGGCTCCGAGCGATGCGGTCCTTGAGCCGGTTCTGCAGGGGCGATAGGGCCGAGGACATGCACCGTCCTAGAGGCGAGGTCGGGGGCTTCCAGATGCGGCGGCGAGGAGGACATGCAGCCTCGCGCGGACGGTGGCAGCGCCATGTGGCCCAGAGAGGAGGGTGATGGCGAACGAGGCGAGATCTCGCGCAGGCAGCGGCGACGTGTGCTCGCGGGAAGTAGCGACGGCGGTTGGACGGAGGGGCTCCCGCGGCAAGGTGGCTCCCGCAGGGGCCGGCAGTGCAACGGCTCACCGCAACGGCGCCTGAAGCGGGACGTGGGGGCGAGGAGGCATCAGGGACATGCGGGCTTGGTGGGTGCTCCGGGAAAGGAAACAGAGGAAGGAAGGAGAGGATCGCGCGGGGTGGGCCGTGTCCGTCCCTAGCGGTAGGTGGGAAGCGTCGGGGTGGGGCCAGGGATGCGGGCGATGGGGCTGCTCGATCGGGAGGTGAGCGAGCGTGCCGTGCGTGAAACACGAGCGCGCAGGTGCTTTATGTGTGTGACCGAGTCGTGTGGTTCTGGGTGCGTGTCTAGGTTAGGTAGGTGGTTTCCGACGGCGGGTGGAGGGGTGTATGGTCAGGTGGAGTTAGGGTTAGGGTTTGGTGGTGTGGGCTGGGTGGATCAGCTTAGGCTAGTGGGGGTCGTAGGTGGCCAGGCCCAACGGCTGGCTACCTCCCCCTAAAACATTTTTATTATTTATTCATTTATTTGTTTTAAAAAGACTTTTGCAAATCGTTTTTTTTGCAAATAAAATATCTGGACAAGACTGGGGTTTAACTTTGAATAAAAGAGGAGGACAATTAGAAAACAAAGATAGACTTTTGGAAAATAGTTTTAGCCAAACATATGCATGATGATGACGATGCTCAAATGCAATGTGGCATGATGACATGAGCATGTTGTCATGATGATGCACAAAAATAAAAACAACACACGATTTTCTAGTAGTGATTTTATCGGGGTGCTACAATTACTTTGTAACACCCTCGAATCGGTCCTATGCAAGTTTCAGCGATTTCTGCCAAACCCGCATAGAAACGATTTAAAGGTGCCCACCAGGCACTTGCGTGCGGGTGGAAAATGAAGTAATACCATTACACATTAGTCCACGATGGAACCCACAAAATATTTATATACAACAACTGTCATGGTGGTGTCACAGCAGATGCCATGGATAGGCTAAAGGTGGGGACAAGATGCACTAGAGGAATCTAGGGAGGGATAGTGTGGTGATTCAACACACAGATGTTTGTATTTGATTCACTTCCAAGGTTTACAAGTTCTCCTTGAGCTGTATTGGGGAGAGGAGGAAGAAGGAACTCTCTTACTCTCTCCACTAGCTAGCCCTCAGGAACATACTAGAGAATAACCAAGTAAAGCTCCACCAACCAGCGATCAACCCCTTCTATAGATACCCTAGCCCTCCTTATATAGGGGTGGCTAGGTCTCCAATTAGGGCATACGTGGAGGCATATTTCAGGGAATATGCCTCTTCCCAAAATAGTAAATCGATCGGGTCACTTTTCCCCATCGTCAGCCATGTAGAGGCTACGTGAGCCTCTGCGGCGCCCGCGTCATCCGACACAGGCATCGTCACCCTTGTCAGCCACGCCTCGGTGGTCCTGGCCTCTATCTGCTTCGCTCATGCTCTGCGTACAGTGACCTCCTTTTGACCAACGAGATACCTTCCTTCTCTTGCAAGCCTGATATAACCCGGATCATGCCTGGTTAATCCGGCCACACTGGTACCTGCATACAAGTTAAATCAATCCTGCCGGCATACAACATATGTCGGCCGGGACTCAGTTAGGTGGACATCCCCCGGTCGAGGTTACTCCGTGATTCGGCCTGCCTTGAGGGGACTCGGCCAACACTTGCTTTGACCTTGCCGTACCTCGGCTAACTCGGCCATTATACCCCGGCGTGACCCTACCCGGGGGTATCCCCCAACATTAGTCCCCGGAGGTGGTGCGGTCTTAGCATCCTCAGCCGCTAAGGCCACATCAGGTTCAATTTTACTGAGCCTTTTGCTTCCTTTTCCGAGTTACATCATATCCCGGATTTCATTGGCTAGCTTTTCCCTTGGCACATTCTGAGTTTTCATTCGCTGGCCGGGTCATCCCACAGTTATCTGGGTTATTCTTCCTTCTCTCGTACGCTTCCCCACGTGGAGGGTAATCATTACTTTGCCTCATTTTAAGGGCATACGCCAGTTACTGCAGCAGTTAATGTCAGGTGTTGTTGCACACGTCACATCGTGTCTGTCTCTTTGTTAACTGTGTCACCACGTCGCATCGTCGGATATCCTGCGCCCTGTGGCCCTTCCTGTGGCTCGTCTCTGATTGGCTGAGCCAGATTATACACGGCCACACCGTGTGGCCCTTCCGCACAGCACGATCCCACTACCCCTCTGGGGCGTAGTTAAATAGGGGAGGGGCGTGCCCCTTGGGACTTTTCCCCATCCTAGCACCCCTCTGCCTCTTCTTCTTCTTCTTCTTCTTCTTCTTCTTCTTCTTCTTCTTCTTCTTCTTCTTCTTCTTCCCAGCGACAACGCCGCCGCCACCACACCTACTTAGCTGCGCCGCCACCGCACCGTTCCTCGTGCACCAGCATCGTCGCCACTCCCGCACATCTCCACCGCCACGTGTCCGCGCCAGTCCAGGCCACTGCCCCGCACCGCCAATAGGGCCAGTGAGGACAGCGACCTAGAAATGACAGAAGAAGAGCTCACCGTCGCGGAACAGGATATGGAGGAGGATGCGGAGAACGCCGAGCGTGGCGCTTGGGCTGGGTCCTGGGTGTGCCAGGATAACCTTGATTGGTTGTACCGCACCCAAGGAACTTGCTCCCTCACCTAACCCGGGTGAGTTCCTGGTGTTTCTCTCCCACTTCCAGCGCGGGTTTGGGCTCCCCGTCAGTGACTTCTTCCATGATTGGCTCAACACCTACGGGCTTCAACCGCATCACCTTCCGAAGAATGCCATCACTTCCCTTTTTGCCTTTGCTTCCACCATAGAGGGCTATGCCAGATTGTGGCCCACTAAGGAGCTCTGGATCCGGTTTTTTGGTCTTCGCCGGAACGTGATTCCGAATAGAGAGCTTGACCAAGAGGACAAACAACTCACGCAGTTCGGCGCTGCCTCTATTTCTCCTCGAAAACAGTCCATCTTTCCCCGAGTCACGGGGCTTGATTCTTGCAAAGGTTGGGCCCGAACCTTCTTTTATGTCAGAAATGGCACGACCGAAGATCTGATCCAGCTGCGCCCCTACGTTCTGGGTCCTCCTAATCCGGATCTTTGGGACCGGATCCCCAAGAAACCCACCATCCTGGAGAACCAAGTCAACAAACGGTTCCAGGAGCTGAAGGATCTGGGACTGCGCAACAAGGACGGGATGATCACATTCGTCCGCAATCGGATCTCCCCTCTCCAGAAACGCACTCACAAGCTTTGCCACATGAGCTGGCGCCTTGACCCCAACCGGACCTCCTCATTCGAGTTGAGCAATACCGAGATATTCCGCCAGGTCAAGGCCCTCTTCACTACCAACAAAAAATTCTCCGCTGACTAGGAGTGGGGGATCGAGCACTTCTGCCGAGATAGGGTTCCTCCTACGGTAAATCTCGTGCTCTAATCTTTTTCCGAGTTAAATTATATGTCGTAATTTATTGTATGTTTGATCCCTTCGCATTTTCTTTCTCTTAGATGTTTCTTCAGCAAACTCTTGAGGATGGCACCGAGCCTTCTCTCAAGTGGGCGAATGATCGAGATGTCCCGGACGAGGAGGAGCCGGATCAGGAGATGTTCCTGCCATTCCCCGATGCAACCAAGCGGCACACCGGTAAATTCTCTTCCATTAGAGATTGGCCTGACGATGAAGATGATTCCGACGCTGAGGTGATGGAAGCATTTGACGCTGTCCCCCTTTCTTACGCCTTTCCGGCATTAGCTAACCCCGGTGGGCAGATTCATGAAGATCCTCCTCTCGCCATGGGCGAACCTGTTCCGGTTGCGTCCAAGAAAAGGGGAGTTGCATCTGCTTCTTCTTCCGGACCTTCCAAACCAACAAAGAGACGAACGAAGTTCGCAGAAAAAGCTGCGACCAAGCCTACGACCAAGGCCATAACCCGGAGAGCTCGCAAGCCCAAGGAGACTTTGACCTCAGATGAGTAAGTCATTCCTTCCTTATCCAATTTTCTGCTTCGTGCTTTTCTTCTGTTGTAACTTATTGTTCGTCGTTTGATTTGGCAGGTCTGCGGTGGAAGTTCCTCAGAGCGGATCTGGCATTGCCTCGCCGCTCCGACGTAGCCCTTCTCCCCCTCATGGCGACGATTCTCGCCCGCTGAGCCCCATTCAGGAGGGTTCAACGGATGCTCTGGGTTCTAGCCCACCTTGTCTAGAGGAGGGCAACCTCGGTGCAGGGGGAAGTGGCTCTTCCGAGGCGATAGATGCTCCCAGTTCCACTTCATCTCAGCCGCAACCAGTTACATCCGAGGTACCAGCACCCTCGCCAAGACAAGCACCAGCACAAGCACTAGCGCCAGCACCAACAGCAGCAATACAAGCATCAACAGCAGCACCAACTCCCTCCACCTCGTCCGAGTCTACCAAGGCTCGGCGAGAAGACACAACCAGCACCAAGGCTGTGCCTAAGGGCAAATCCGCAGCACAAACTTCAACCTCTCAGCAGCAGCCCAAGGGAAAAAGGCTTCTGACACTGCCAGTGCAGCATCAATCGAGGCTGGACAGCGTACACTTGCGTCCATGCTTCCGAAGAAGACACCGCCGAAGAAAGACAGCTCTGCTGGGTCAGCTGATGCGCAACTCGTTTTGCACACTAGCCCCGCTGTTGCCCAGGTTGAAAGGAGGGAAGCCCATGCTAAGGGTTTGGTCGCGCCTCACATGCTTAGCTAGGGAACGCTATCCTCCGACCTTTATCGAGTTTGTTAATAACTGGAACAAGGCGGAGTTTGTCCATAACGATGATCTCCCGGAGAAATTTGGACCTGCGGAGTTTGCTGCACAGATGAACACCACCGCCAAGGCTATCAACTTTGCGGGTCGGATGATGGAGGTATGCTACCTTGATTTTTCTTAACATGTACTAGTGCTTAGTCATATAACCATTAGTCCCCGAGCCTCCGGGGGAGTAACTTGTTACTCGACTGGATGCTCCTTAGAGAATTAGCGTAGCTCCCTAGTGACTTCGAATATGCACACACCTAGAGCCGGGTTAAGTTTCACTTGGCCCGGATCTTGCACACTTTGAATATGCACACGCCTAGAGCCGGGGTTAAGTTCCACTTGGCCCGGATTTTGTACACTTCGAATATGCACACACCTAGAGCCGGGTTAAGTTCCACTTGGCCCGGATCTTGTATACTTCGAATATGCACACACCTAGAGCCGGGTTAAGTTCCACTTGGCCCGGATTCTGTACACTTCGAATATGCACACACCTAGAGCTGGGTTAAGTTCCACTTGGCCCGGATTCTGTACACTTCGAATATGCACACACCTAGAGCCGGGTTAAGTTCCACTTGGCCCGGATCTTGTATACTTCGAATATGCACACACCTAGAGCCGGGTTAAGTTCCACTTGACCTGGATTCTGTACACTTCGAATATGCACACACCTAGAGCCGGGTTAAGTTCCACTTGGCCCGGATTTTGTACACTTCGAATATGCACACACCTAGAGCCGGGTTAAGTTCCACTTGGCCCGGATCTTGTACACTTCGAATATGCACATGACTAAGCTATCCTTTTGTACTCTTTTTAGGGGACTACCAATTGCCGGAGCGCTGAGTTTCAGCGTCTTTTGGACACCCATAAGCTGCTGCGCTCTAAACATACCACGCTTCTCTCTGAATTCGAGAAAAGGGGTAAGTTTTTCCTTGGCATTTTTCCCATTTTTCTTTGTCTTTTCCCGCCGAACTAATCTGTTATTCGGATTGGGCAGCCGGAGTGGAGGCCGAGAACATCCTCACGAGGAAAAACTTGGACTAGATAAAGGGTAAGTCATTTTGCTTAATCTTCCTCTGCGCTCTATCTCCTTTTCTTCTTGGCTCGGCAAATATTCATACCTCGGCTTTGCCGGGTCAACAAACTATTTCAGCATCTCTTGAAGATAGTGTGCCCGTGCCTGATATGATGCTGCATTTTCTCGAACAAGCAGGACATCATCATGCCGAACTGAAGAAGAAGGATGATGAGCTTGCCCTTCTCCGGACCAAGGATGATGAAATTGCCAAACTCAAGGCAGAAATGAAGAAGCTCAAGGCGCTCCGCAAAACCGAGCTAGGAAAAGCTAGCCAAGACTTTACTGAACAGCGAGAACACCTCAACCTCCAAATTTCCAAAGGTCAAGAACTGCTGAAGGAGGCCGACACTAAGCTTGAGTCGGCAAATGCCGAACTTGTGCAACTCCGTAAGAGGCGCAACAACTGCACCAAGGAGCTGACCCGGATCCACAGCCATATTTCTCGTAAGCTCTTTTCCTTCAACCGACATTGATCTTTCCGGGTCAACTTCTTTTACTTATTTCACTTGTCTCGTTTTTAGACAAATTTCCGAAGGGTGATGCCATTGCAGCCACTGCCGTTGCCAAGTTCCGCCAGAAGAGGGGCACCCCAACTGGTTCTGGCGCTGAAAACATTCCTTATCATATGGAGGACCTGCTGGTCAGCTTATCTTCTCGCGTCGAGATCGTGAAGAACTATGGCAAGGATATCCTGTATGTGGCAATCCGGATCTTCAATGCCTTTTGGCCTGATGAAGATACTCCGGAGGGGGCCACTTCTCTTATTGCCAAGTTAATGGATTGCGAGACTCAACTTGACCTCTGGAGGGAATCAGCCGGACGCGCCGGAGCTGAAATCGTCCTCCACTATGTGCTCACATGGTACGAAAAGATAAACCTGAAGCTTCTCGAGCGCATGCGCACTGGATCAAGGTGGTCCACTGACCCGGATTGGATAGCTCAGCGCAAGGCTTGTGCCCATAGCCTCATCCAATATGCCCCCATCCATCAATGGAATGAGGGATGAAGCTTCCTTGGCGCTGTCGACGACGAATATATCGAAGATGGTTCGGGTGAGGAGGAGGAGGAGGACGAAGCCTCGGACATCGAAGAAGATGAAGATGACGCTGAAGCCAAGGCCGGAGTTCCCCTGTTGACGCCGAGTTACCTCCCCCTGCTGCTCCTTGATCAAACACTTTGCATTTTATCAGATCCCCGGTATGCCGGGTGCAAATGTATTAAGCAGACAAATTATGTTTTGCTACTAAGTTGCTCGTGCCGGATTAACTTGGGCGTAGTCCCCGAGTTTCATTTTCTTGTTTCTCCAATTTCTTGGCTCGGCTCGTGTCTACCTTGGTTCGGTTTTATCACTTACGAGTCCGAGTTTCAAAAACTGACTTAACAATACTTGGAAACTTTAGGACTAGCTCAAAATAATTCAGCATAGTAAAAATGAGGTAAACATAAAGTTAGTCAAAATAACAAATGTCGCCTCGATTAAGTTCTTTTCCTTAGTCGTTTTTCGTGTGCTGCGCAATTCCAAACTTGTTCTCTTGCTTGCCATGAAGCCAAATCTTGCTGCACAGCAGCAAATCGAAGAGTTGAGTTTTTGGTGCTCACACACTACTAATCTGGCTTAGGCAGAAGCAACTCAAACTAGCCGACATAAAAATAAATAACAAATATAGAAGACAACGAATATTATTAAGGCAGTCCCCGAGTTACTGCTCGAGGTTCCACGATTTCATTGATAAACTCATTGCTGGCATACATACCGACGTATGAGAGACTCGGATACACACAGTTCTTTGCTAAGTGTAGAACGGACGAAGTAGTGCTACATTCGATGGACGCTTAGATTCCTTGCCGGACCTGTCCGCCTTGTTCTTCTCCTATGGTTTTGCATCGATGAGACAATATGAGTCATTGTTCAATGCTTTGCTCACAATGAATGGCCCTTCCCATGGGGGGGATAGCTTATGCATGCCAGCAGTACGTTGTACCAACCGGAGTACCAGATCACCTTTCCGAAAGACTCGGGGGTTAACTTTCCAGCTATGATAGCGTCGGAGATTTTGCTGATATATGGCGGATCTGGACAATGCCAATTCTCTCGCTTCTTCCAGCAGATCAACATCATTTTGCCGGGCTTCACGCACTTCGGCTTATGTGTATTGGGTGACTCTGGGCGAATCATGCTCTATGTCGGATGGTAATACAGCTTCTCCCCCATATACCAGAAAGAATGGCGTATAGCCTGTTGATCGATTCGGAGTTGTTCTTAAACTCCACAGTACTACTGGTAGTTCTTCTATGTAGCACCCCGCTAATCTTTGCAGCGGCTCAATGAGCCGGGGTTTTATCCCGGATAATACTAATCTGTTGGATCTTTCCACTTGTCCGTTCGATGCGGGGTGGGCTACCGAGGCAACGTCCAGCCGGATCTTCTTATCTCGGCAGAATCGTGCAAACGCTCCTTCAGCAAAATTGGTGCCATTATCTGTTATGATACTGTGAGGATAACCATATCTCAGAATGATATCTTTAAGGAATGTTACGGCCGTAGCTCCATCACATTTTCTTATTGGATTTACTTCAACCCACTTCGTAAACTTGTCCACCATAACCAAGATGTGGGTCATGTTCCCTCTTGTTGGTTTGAATGGGCCAACCATATCCAAACACCATACGGCAAATGGCCAGGTAATTGGTATGGTCTTGAGTTCCGACATTGTCATATGTGTCTTGGTAGCATACCTCTGACAACCATTGCATTTCTTACTAGATCCTCTGCATGTTCCAAGGCACTTGGTCAGTAGAACCCATGTCGTAAAGCTTTTGCCACTAATGCTCTGGATGAGGCGTGATGCCCACATTCCCCTTGATGTATATCTCGGATGATGTCAAGCCCTTCTTCCGGGTCAACACACTGCTGCCGGACATTTGTGATGCTCCTATTGTATAACTCAACATTGATAATCGTGTATGCCTTTGCGCGCCTCTGAACCTGCCTTCAAAGCACTTCATCATCGGGCAAGGATCCATCCTTCAGGAATTGAAATATGGGCAGTGCCCAAGCTGGTATAGCTCGCACTGGAAACACATCCTCATCTATTTCCATTTGCTCCACTGGCATAACCTCGGCCAGATCACGCTGCGCAGTCCTCGGGTTCTGCGAAGCAGTCCCCGGGTTTCCTGAACCACTTCCCATGTCAATGTCCATGGGTATAGGTCCGGACTCCGGATCTGTCGGGATGTAGATTGAGTCGGTTTCTAGGGACGGCCTGATAGATGGTTTTCTGAGGTGTTCCAGTGCTACACCCGGTGGAATTGCTTGTCGGGTTGATCCGAGCTTCGACAATACATCGGCAGCCTTGTTTTCTAGCCGGGGTACATGGTGAAACTCGCATCCCTCAAAGTACCCAGATATCTTTTGCACATGGAATCTGTACAATGCCATGTTTGGATCTAGAGCGTCCCACTGCCCCGAGACTTGCTGAACTACCAAATCCGAGTCGCCAACGCATTGGATCCGACGTATTCCAATTTCCTTTGCCACTTTGAGCCCATGCACAAGTGCTTCATATTCAGTGACATTGTTTGACGCTACGAAATGGATTTGCAGCACATACTTCAGCTGGTCATTCTTTGGCGAGGTAAGTACAACTCCGGTGCCTAACCCGGTTTTGGTCTTTGATCCGTCAAAGTGCATTCTCCAGTAGTTCGGATCTGGTAACGATAGTTTGTATTGCATCTCGGCCCAATCCACGAAAAAGTCGGCCACAGCCTGAGACTTGATCGCATCTCTCCTGTCGTATTGCGGAGCATAAGGGGCTAGCTCAATTGCCCATTTTGCGATTCAGCCGCTTGCATCCTTGTTACTCATTATCTTAGATATGGGGGCTTCACATATCACTTTGATGGGGTGTTCTTCAAAGTAGTGTTTTAGCTTCTTTGCCGACATGTACACGCCATATGCCATTTTCTAATAGTGAGGATAGTTTTGCTTCAATGCGGATAATACCTCACTTAGGTAATAGACTGGCCTTTGCACTGACTTACCCTCTTCATCGCGCTCTACCACCACTACTGCACTTACAACTCGGTTGGTTGCGGCTATATAGAGCAACATTGGCTCTTTTGATAGTGGAGAGGCTAACACTGGTGCAGTGGCTAACATTTTCTTTAATTGGATGAAGGCTTCATTGGCCTGTGGCGTCCATACGAACTTGTCCGCTTTTTTCATTAGTTGATAGAGAGGCAATGCCTTTTGTCCCATCCGACATACAAACCGACTTAAAGATGCCAGGCACCCAGTGAACTTCTGGACATCGTTAAGACACTTCGGCAATTCCATTTGCTCTATGGCTCAGATTTTCGTCAGGTTAACTTCGATACCTCGGCTGGAGACAAGAAATCCGAGTAATTTTCCAGCCGGGACACCGAAGGTACATTTCTCCGGGTTAAGCTTCATCCGGAATCTCCTTAGGTTCGCGAATGTTTGCCTGATATTTTCAAGGAGCGTTTTGCTTTCCTTGGTTTTTATAACCACATCATCCACATATACTTGCACATTTCCACCAATTTGATCGTGCAAACATTTTTGCATACATCTTTGGTACGTTGCCCCTGCATTACGTAAACCAAAAGGCATGGTGCGATAGCAATACGCCCCATACGGGGTGATAAATGCAGTCTTTATTTGATCGCTAGGATTCAGAGGTATCTGGTGGAAACCAGAATATGCATCTATGAATGACAATAGTTCACACCTAGCAGTAGAATCTATGACCTGATCTATCCTTGGCAGTGGAAATGGATCTTTTGGACACGTCTTATTCAGGTTCGTGTAATCAATACACATACGCCAAACCACTGCCACATTCGGATCATCTTTTTTCTTTTCCACAAACACCGGATTAGATAGCCAATCCGGGTAAAGCACTTCCATGATAAACCCAGCTGCTAGGAGCCGAGCTATCTCATCCCCAATGACTTTTCTCCTATCTTCGGTGAAGCGGCGGAGAGGTTGCTTCACTGGCTTTGCTCCGGGTCTCACATTCAAAGAGTGCTCGGCCAACTCCCTCGGAACACCTTGCAAGTCCTGTGTGGACCAAGCAAAGATATCCCGATTCTCACGAAGGAAGTTGACAAGCTCACTTTGCTATTTGTCATTTAACCTGGCACCAATTGTTACGGTGCGCTCTGGGAACAGATCATCAACAGGCACTTTCTTCGTATCCTTCATTGCTTTAAATGAGACATTTCCGTGCGGGTTACTCATCGTCGGCATATACCGCTGCACGGACTGAGCCAATTCCGCCACTTCCTGTATCTTTCTTTTCTCTTGTGCAATCACGAGTGACTCGGCCAGGTTAGACCCGGCTGACGCACACTCAATGGAACGTTGGAAATCTCCAGTTATGGTAATTACTCCATTTGGGCCGGGCAACTTCATCTTCAAGTAACTGATGTGACAACTTGCCATGAACTTGTTCAGTGCTGGCCTGCCGAGTAACGCATGATACGCACTTTCTAAGTTCACAACCTCAAACTCCAAATTTTTGGTTCGGCAGTTATCTCGTGTGCCGAACAATACGTCAAACCGGACCTTGCCAATAGGTTCACAGGAAATGCCTGGCACAATGCCATGGAAAGTTGTTCTCATGGTCTGGAGCATGTTTTCTGAGATACCCAACTTGCGCATCGTATCCACATACATGATATTGATGCTGCTGCCATTGTCGATCAGCACCTTGGAGAATCTCACATTGATATTGGGGCCGATGAACGTTGGGTCCAGCACCAACGCGTATGAACCAGGACTTGGCATAAGCTTGGGATGATCCTTGATATTCCAAGTAATCTCCTGATCCGATCAAGGCATATACCTTGTCACTGCTGGCATAACTGCGTTCACCTCCATGTGTCGACGCTGCAAACTCTTTCTATCTGTTTCCTCTGTGGTAAACACACAGTAACTCTGGTGATGCTCTCGGTACTCATTTCTCCCCTCATTTCCGGGATATCTTTGATTTGGATGATGCTGATTTTCCACCTGATGCACTGCATCCCTTCTCTCATGGTTTTCATACCTCGGCGGAGGGGGTGGCAACATTAACTGTTGCATGTTTGCTCTGGAGAGCAATTGCTGCCGGGGTAACTCCTGCCGAGGTCGATCATTCCGAGGTGCCTGAGCATTCCCCGAACCACTTTGTTCTATCTTCCTCATCCACTCACATTGCCGAGTCGTGTGACCCACCGGGTTACTCGGGTTTGGCGTGTGAAATTTACATGGTTGATCCAGCATTGCCTCATAGGTATACCTCGGACGGTCGTTCTTTTCTTGCCACTGTTTCTTCTGCTCTGGCATCCAAGTTTTCTTGCCATCATTTCTTGGAGTCCATTGTTGCCCTCCAGTTTTCTGACGCTGATTACTCCCTGCTCCGGGTTGGTCTTGATTTAAAGCATCAACTTGTTGCGAGCTGTACCTGTAATCCGGTCTATCATCTCTTCTCTTACCTAGGTAATCATTCCGCCGGGATGATCCGGCTCCATCTTGCTGGTAGTACTCCTCATTTGACTCGTTTGACACAAGCCTAGGTTGAGTCGGATCACCCAAGGCATATGAATCAGCAATCCAGATCGTCTCTGCCAGTGTGGTCGTCATATCCCTTTGTAGCCTTTGCCACAACATGCTTGCATATCTACACCCTTGTGCAAACCAAGCTATTTCCTGTGACTCAGTCACACCCTCACATGAGTTTCGCACCGTGCACCACCGGGTTAAGAACTCCCAGTCCGTCTCATTCGGTCGTTGTTTGCACATTGCTAGGGTCTGTGGCCTATTCGGCCTCTGATACGTGATCGAGAAGTTGCTAACAAACATTTCCTCAAAATCAATCCAACAATTGATACTTCCGGGTGGCAAATTGTTTAGCCATACCCTTGCTGGCCCTTCCAGCATCTGAGGTACATATCTCACAACCCATCTCAAGTTGCCTGTAGCAATTTTCACCGCCGTAGCGTAGTTGATCAACCAATCCTCCGGCTTGGTGCTGCCATCATATGTTTTCGTACCTCTGGGTAACTGGAAGTTTGGTACCGGAGGCTCCTTCATGATCCAGGGCCCAAAACACGCCGGACCCGGAGGACCTTGACACTCAATTTGCTCCGACCTATAAAGCCAATCCAGTTTTAACCTGGCATCGTCAGGCATCAAGTCCCTGCTTCCCAATCTTGACCCTATCACGTGATAGTCCAGCCTTGGGTATCCTGCGTTCACCATTTCCGAATCACCATCATTGTATCGGTCTTGCTCTCGTGGAGCACCTCTCTGCTGCATACCTCGGCCGGCACTTTGGTCTTGCCGCGGTATATTCCGCTGCTGCGGTTGCCCTGCTCCCGCCGAGTTGCGCTGTCCGGCATTGCCGTTTACAACATTTCCTTGACCGGCATTGCCTTGGTCGCGGTTACCTCGGCCAGCCTCACCTCGGCTGACACTTCCTCGATCATCATTTCCCTGCACTGCTTTTCCTTTCCCTGCCCTTGCCGGGTCATATGGGACTATCTGTTTGTTTCTCCTCGCCGAGGTGACCACTTCCTCTCTTCTTGGGTCTCCATGAGGGGATGATGCAGCTCCAGCTGACTTCTCCGGGTTACCTACAGCTGAATGAACAACTTTGGACGCGCCAGCCCTTGCCGGGTTAGCCCTGAGCAACTCTTCGTTTTGTCTGTTTGTGATCCGAACTAACTCATTGACTCTTTCCTGCTGTCATTACCGGGCCTCACCCGTCAAACCCTCTAACTCGGATGTAGATGCATCCGCTGCTCTAAGGTTCTTTGCCGGGTACTGTACTTCGGCAGCCCCGCAGACAGAAAGTTCTCTGACTCCTCAATTCTAGTATCACCCTCTTTGTTCATTTCACTGATGAGGTTTTTCCCTTTTACTTTTACAACATCTATCTTATTCGCTCTTGCGTACTCTTGCAGTGTCATGTTCAACGATTGCTGAGCCGCGGCAATCTTTTTCGCACCCTCTAGTATTTTCTGCCTAGTTTCCTCTAACTCGGCCTGTGCCTGAGCCGGATCTACTGCAGGTGCTATGGGGCTCTCTAGGCTATCTATCGCCTGCAAAAGCAAGTTCTCGGTGCGGTTAGGGGAGCGAGTGATACACGCCCCATGAACCGCGCTAAGGGGTGGCTTGCCTCCCTCGACAACGTGCCGCGGGTGAACGCACGACACATCGACAGCGACGTAGATCTTGTGCGCGCCAAGCTTGACGAAGAGGCCGTTGTGCGGAAGGGGTCGCTTGCCGAAGCAGCTAGCATTGTCGCTGACAAAGTCCAGCGCTCCAAAGCGCTGAACAAGCCCAGAGACGATGCGCTCGCCGGTGCTGATGAGGTTTCCCATCCGGATCTTCACTCCTACTAGCGCCGCTAGCCCCACGGTGGGCGCCAACTGTCATGGTGGTGTCACGGCAGATGCCATGGATATGCTAAAGGTGGGGACAAGATGCACTAGAGGAATCCAGGGAGGGATAGTGTGGTGATTCCACACACAGATGTTTGTATTCGATTCACTTCCAAGGTTTACAAGTGCTCCTTGAGCTGTATTGGGGAGAGGAGCAAGAAGGAACTCTCTTACTCTCTCCACTAGCTAGCCCTCAGGAACATACTAGAGAATAACCAAGTAAAGCTCCACCAACCAGCGATCAACCCCTTCTACAGATACCCTAGCCCTCCTTATATATGGGTGGCTAGGTCTCCAATTAGGGCATACGTGGAGGCATATTCCAGGGAATATGCCTCTTCCCAAAATAGTAAACCGACCGGGTCACTTTTCCCCATTGTCAGCCATGCAGAGGCTACATGAGCCTCTGCGGCGCCCGCGTCATCCGACACATGCATCATCACCCTTGTCGACCACGCCTCGGTGGTCCTGGCCTCTGTCCGCTTCGCTCACGCTCTGCATACAGTGACCTCCTTTTGACCAGCGATATACCTTCCTTCTCTTGCAAGCCTGATATAACCCGGATCATGCCTGGTTAATCTGGCCACACTGGTACCTGCATACAAGTTAAATCAATCTTGCCGGCATACAACATATGTCGGCCGGGACTCAGTCAGGTGGACATCCACCGGTCCGGGTTACTCCGTGATTCGGCCTGCCTTGAGGTGACTTGGCCAACACTTGCGTTGACCTTGCCGTACCTCGGCTAACTCGGCCAAAAAAAGTTAAGAGAGCAGATTTAAAACACGCAGGGGTAAGAGGAGAAGAGCATAGAGGTAAGGAGTAAAAGCAGACCTAATAAGATCTATCCAACCGTTTTTCCAAAATAGCTTTGACACTCTATAACGTCCGCTAGCTAGGTTATCCTACATGCTGGACCAGTGGGGTATCGCAACTGCTGAGCTCTGATACCACTTTGTAACACCCTCGAATCGGCCCTATGCAAGTTTCAGCGATTTCTGCCAAACCCGCATAGAAATGATTTAAAGGTGCCCACCAGGCACTTGCGTGCGGGTGGAAAACAAAGTAATACCATTACACATTAGTCCACGATGGAACCCATAGAACATTTATATACAACAACAACTCCATGAGTCCAGAATACAGATATACAATACAAAGATCCAAATCACCTTGAAAACGATACAACGTCCGAGTACGGACAAGATGCAAATGGGGCTAAGAGCCCTAAAGAATAACCAATGGCGTCCATAACCCTGCCCAGGCCAAGCCGGAAGGGTAACCCTGCTAACGACGTCAAACTCATACCTGCTAAACAAAAGGGGTGACGACAAAGGGCAAAGGGAAAAAGAGAGCGGTCAGTACTGAGGCCAGTACATGGCGAGGCTAGAATTCGGCGGCTCTCGCCTACATAGATATGTTGGACTGAAGCGGTAGCGCAGCATGCACTAAACAACCTATAGAGACTCGATGCAACTGTCGGCTATTAGAGAGGGATAAGAAAGACCTATTCGGATCCAACCTGATACTAACACCAATCATACCCCTCCTGGTATTTCCCCCTCGAGACCAAACGAGGAAGTCAAACCAAGGAACTCACACAGTTGGCAGTTTTATTCATTCCATTATAGTTGAAGCACTTACTAGTCAGATATAGATAGCATGAGTCATCCTGATAGCATAAGTAGTGGGAAGTTTTAGTTAACCATTCAATTGTAGTTGCAGTTTAGATACAATTAGCATGTGACATCCCAAACCCAGCAGTTGTTGGCACTTTTATTCCATTCCATTGGAGTTGCGATACTTACTTGGCAGGTATAACATGAGACGATACACCCCAGTTCCAGCAGTTGTTGGCACTTTTATTATCCATTCTATTGTAGTGAAGCTGATTACTAGTCACATATTAAGTCAAATTTATAGCACTACTTTAGTTATGCTTGTCTATGATCGAGATAATGTGCTCCAAGTCATCCATAACCGTGGACACGGCTTTCAGAAAGATTTACCCTGCAGGGGTGCACAAATAGCAACACACGCACGATCAACCTCGGAAAAACCAAATAAAAACCCAGCGAGGCTTTCACGACAAAGCAATCACATGATTCATAAAATATTTCAGGGGGCCACCCCACTAAGCTACCCGCGACAAAGTTGGCCGGCTCCAAAACGGACCCAGGGTTTGTGTGAATGGTTGTAAACGACTGGGAACCCGAAAGTGTGACTGGGCTTGTCGATACCGCGAAAACATTCCACGTTCCAAAACAGTACAGGTGCTCCACGCACAATCGTAAATAAAGCAGTAAAGCATGGCATAAGTACATGATAGTAATAAAGTCCCAAACTACTTTGTGGCCTCAAGAAATAAGAAATGAATCAAGCTGTGGCTAAGGGGATTCATGGTCCCACATGCGGATAGTGCGATAGTCAAGGAACAGGTATCAAGTACTCGGGGTCCTACGGGACACAAGTGAGCGTGGAAGAACCAAATAACATCTATTGCCCACTGATGCCTCTGCATTATTTATAACTATTCCCAGCATTTTAATCAAGTTGTATTTAAAGTCATGATCATCTCCACCATTAAACATGTGTCAACCTTCCAATAACGGTGGAGCGACAACAACGCGAAGCAGCACCTGAGCAAGCAACTACGACTCGCAAGGACGACTATCTATCAAACAACAGGAAATAGGATGTGTCCAAGGCAATATAAAGGCTACACGGAATATAAAGGGTGCACGGAAACTAAAGCATCGCAACACGGATAGCAATAGATCAACAGGAGGAAGTAAAGACTATAAATGCAAAATAGGTAGAAAGGGGGAGATTTCTCGCCTGAGAAACATAGCTGATGGTTCATATCCGAAGATCGAATCGACACTCTCATCAACTCATCGGCCTAGTCCGTGAAGAAGCAAATCACTAGAAAAAACACCGGATACACTATTTAATACTACGATAGAAGATCGGGCATGATGTAGGTATGGTGCATGACATGGCAAAGATGCGATGCAATTAGGCAATATTAAGCGGAACCGGGGTCCCGACAATTAATTAGATGGTTTATGTTGTTTAGATACCCCGCAATTTAAATGTTATATGAACAAGGCAAAACATGGCACGGGTTCGCTACTCAAATTTAAATGGAGCCATTATAAGACTAAAATAGCCCGCATATGGTCTCCATATTTAATTATGAGATGAATCAGCATAATGCCCCCAAACCAATCAATATGCATGCGAGCATGAACAATTCAATATGCACAAGTGATAATGTCATATTATAATAATAGGGGTCTCAGATATAGGTCATACCTAGGGGACTCGGCGATCTTGGTCTCTGAGGGTGTTTGGGTTCGGTCTCGGCGGGATCGGGTTCGGTCTTCGGGTCCATTGTCGATGATGATCTTGTTTTGATGTCAAGGCATTCAGGAAGATCTTGGCGTTGTTCTTGTATAACTTATCGCTTTGGTCGATCTTGTCCAGCAGGAGATCTTGCTCGTCGGAAGGGTCTCGGACAAAGACATCAACATGGGATCATCACCAAACAACAACACCATGCTCCTATGTCGCGAGACTGAAGTAGTCCGGGTAGGAACACCATGCGCTATCTTCACATGGTTGCAGCTGTAGTACAACACACCCCATCTTCTCTTGATCAGTACCAATACACAACACATAGATACAACCCACTTGTACTAGAGGAACCAACATGAAAGATCTGAACCACATCGACAGCAGGCAGGTGTTGGATAGAGCGGCTCGGTGTTACGCGCTGCTGGGGAAGTGCTGGAAGGCGGAGGACGAAGGGGCCGGAGATGCTCGGGAGGAGGGTCTGGCAGCGGCGGCGCTGGACGCGGCGGAGGCAGGCACGACTGGTGACCAGGCTTGCTGCCGGGCGGGGCGGCACGCTCTGTGAAGCCGGAGAAGGGCTCGCAGGCGCAGGCGCTGTAGGGATGGCGAGAAACTGGAGCTGCGCGACGGCGCGATGAAGAGCTCGTAGGGCATGCTCTCTGTAGAGGGAGGAAAAGGTTAATGGGGCAAGGGCTCGCGGCCAGAGGGCGAGGCGGTGGCAGGCCAGGAAGAGCTCGTGACGATGCAGTGGAGAGGAGGTAGCGACCGAGGGCGGCGGTGTCCACGCGGCCTCTGCGGGGCCGAATCAAGGCGGACGAGGTGGGGCGGCGAGGGAGAACCACGGCGGCAGGGACGAGCAGGGGTCGCGAGCGGCGCGGCTCTCGGAGCAGAGGCGATGCGGAAACGGCGGTCGGCAGTGCTCGGGGTTTGCGGACTGGGCAAGGAGCGTCGAGGTTAGCAGCCCGCGAACACGGTGGTGGCGACACCATGGGGATCGAGCGGGGGCTCTCCCTGGTGGCCGCTGAGGCTTCTCTGCAGGGGGGACAGAGTCACGGGGAGAGAGAGGGAGCGGGGTCGAGTGGCGAGAAACGGACAAGGGGAACGGGCCGCGATGGGATCGAGGCAAGAGCATTGTCGGTGGGTGGGCCAGACAGGGGTGGTGGGGTCGGGCTGGCAGGGTTGACCGCGTGTAGGCAGGGCTGCGCGTGAGTGTGGCGTGCGGGATTGGGCTGGCTCGCGCGGGCGTGTCAGGGCGGCTGTAGCGTGGCGTGAGCGGTGGGGTTCCTGGCGGCTGGGTGGGTGGTTGGCGGAAGAGAGGGTGGGGCTAGGGTTTTGGTAACGGGGTGGTAGGCTACTGCTAGCTGGGCTTTTGGGCCTGGCTGGCGGCTGCCTCCCCCGATTAAATATTTATTTTATCTGTTATAATTTTAAAGACTTTTGTAAATAGTTTTTAGACAAATAGATCTAGAAGAGATTGGGGTTTTGATTTGAAATAAAGACGGGAGATATCTAGAAAACAAAGATAGGCTTTTAGAAAATAGTTTAGGCAAACAATGCATAATGACATGACGATGCTCAAATGCAATGTGGCATGATGACATGAGCATGCAGTCATGATGATGCACAAACACAAGCAATTTTCTAGTAGTGGTTTTAGCGGGGTGCTACAATTTGACAACACTAACAATGGATCTCGCCCTCGAGATCCGCCTCATGGTACGGGGAAGAAGGCTGATGATCTGAATCTTCTCGCTTCGTGTAGATTCTCGCGACACCACTAACAAAGATTCTTGCTTCATGTCAAAATTGGCGACACCATCAACAAGGGGTTGTTGCTCATGTTCGTCGAGAGAACGCTCCGAATAAACAAAGGACGAAGTTAAAGTTAAGTCCACCCCTAACTTCCATGGAAGGAGTAAATTGCATCAGTCCACCATACAATGTACAAAAGCGAATGCTAAGAGTAGTGGTATGGTCGCGAATCCATCCCGCACTCAAAGCATTACTCGGTACATGAATAGAAGAATTATGCAACCAACTCTCGGAATTCAGACTAAAGATCTCGACAAGCGAGGTTCATAAACAAAGGAGTGATGCAGGGTTTCATCGAATCTGATGTAGATGAGGTCGTCGTGTTGGAAAACACTGGAAGGAATAAGAAGGAACAAAGAGAAGGCCAACAGATGAAGGATTCCTCAGATAGCATGACGACCGGATGTAGAATCACCGTTACCAAAGGAGGAAGCGAAACCCTGAAGGTACGACGGAAACCCAACCACGAGAATTCCTGGACTTGAAGAAAAAGGTAAGAGAGCAGATTTAAAACACGCAGGGGTAAGAGGAGAAGAGCATAGAGGTAAGGAGTAAAAGCAGACCTAATAAGATCTATCCAACCGTTTTTCCGAAATAGCTTTGACACTCTATAACGTCCGCTAGCTAGGTTATCCTACAGGCTAGACCAGTGGGGTATCGCAACTGCTGAGATCTGATACCACTTTGTAACACCCTCGAATCGGCCCTATGCAAGTTTCAGCGATTTCCACCAAACCCGCATAGAAACGATTTAAAGGTGCCCACCAGGCACTTGCGTGCGGGTGGAAAACAAAGTAATACCATTACACATTAGTCCACGATGGAACCCATAGAACATTTATATACAACAACAACTCCATGAGTCCAGAATACAGATATACAATACAAAGATCCAAATCACCTTGAAAACGATACAACGTCCGAGTACGGACAAGATGCAAATGGGGCTAAGAGCCCCGAAGAATAACCAATGGCGTCCATAACCCTGCCTAGGCCAAGCTGGAAGGGTAACCCTGCTAACAACGTCGAACTCATACCTGCTAAACAAAAGGGGTGACGACAAAGGGCAAAGGGAAAAAGAGAGCGGTCAGTACTGAGGCCAGTACACGGCGAGGCTAGAATTCGGCGGCTCTCGCCTACATAGATATGGTGGACTGAAGCGGCAGCGTAGCATGCACTAAACAACCTATAGAGACTCGATGCAACTGTCGGCTATTAGAGAGGGATAAGAAAGACCTATTCGGATCCAACCTGATACTAACACCAATCATACCCCTCCTGGTATTTCCCCCTCGAGACCAAACGAGGAAGTCAAACCAAGGAACTCACACAGTTGGCAGTTTTATTCATTCCATTATAGTTGAAGCACTTACTAGTCAGATATAGATAGCATGAGTCATCCTGATAGCATAAGTAGTGGGAAGTTTTAGTTAACCATTCAATTGTAGTTGCAGTTTAGATACAATTAGCATGTGACATCCCAAACCCAGCAGTTGTTGGCACTTTTATTCCATTCCATTGGAGTTGCGATACTTACTAGGCAGGTATAACATGAGACGATACACCCCAGTTCCAGCAGTTGTTGGCACTTTTATTATCCATTCCATTGTAGTGAAGCTGATTACTAGTCACATATTAAGTCAAATTTATAGCACTACTTTAGTTATGCTTGTCTATGATCGAGATAATGTGCTCCTATCGTGGTGGTGTCACGGCAGATGCCATGGATAAGCTAAAGGTGGGTACTAATACACGCTAGGGGAATCCAGGGAGGGATAGTGAAGTGATTCTCCACACAGAAGTTTATATTTGCTTTGCCTCCAAGGTTACAAGTGCTCCTAGAGCTGTATTGGCGAGAGGAGGAAGAAGGAGCTCTCTTACTCTCGCTCACATATCACACTTAAAACCCTAGCCAAGCTAGAGAAATCGGAACCCCCTCTACAGAAGCCCTAGCCCTCCTTATATAGGGGGGCTAGGTCTCCACTTAGGGTATACATGGAGGCATATTCCTAAGAATATGCCATCTCCCAAAGTAGTAAGCCGACCGGGTTACTTTTCCCTCGCGTCACACATGCAGAGGCTACGTGAGCCTCTACGGCGCCCACGTCAGCCGACATGGGCATCGTCACCCTTGTCGGCCACGCCTCGGTGGTCCTGCCCTTGTCTGCTTCGCTCGGGCAGTGTGTACCGGGGCTTCTTTTGACCAGCGAGATTCCTTCCTTCTCCTAGAAGCTAGATGTGCGCCGGATCATAGTTGATCCGGCCACACCTGTTCCTGCATACAAGTTAAACATGCATTTCCGGCTTACTGCTTAAGTCGGTTGAGACTTAGTTAGGCGAACGCCCTCTGGTCCGGATTACCCCGTGATTCGGCCTATCTTGAGGTGACCCAGCTAGCGTCCGCTTTGGCCTTGCCGAACCTCGGCTAACTCGGCCTTTATACCCCGGCGTAACCCTACCCGAGGGTATCCCCCCAACATTAGTCCCCGAAGCTGGTGCAGTCTTAGCTGCCTCGGCCGCTAAGGCCACATCAGGTTCAATTATGTTTGACCTTTGGACGTTATTTCCGAGTTACCTCCTTGTCTCGGGTTATATGGATTTATGTTCCCCTTGCACGTTCCAAGTTTTCACTTGTCGGTCGGGTTACCACTTCAACTCGGACCTCATGGTTTTACTTTCCCTCTGCACATTCCAAGTTTTCACTTGCTGGTCGGGTTACCACGGCCTATCCGGGTCTTGCTTCCTTCTCTCGTACGCCAACCCACGTGGAGGCTAATCATTATGTTGTCTCATTTTAAGGGCCAACATAGTAACCACCGCAGTAATTGTCAGTCATCACTGTGCGCGGGTCACGTCACGCCTGCCTCCTTGTTTACCGCATCAATGCGTCACGTCACGGGACCAAGTCCACTCTGTGGCCTTTCGTGTGGCTCCTTGCTGATTGGTCGATGCGGGTGGTACACGGCCACTACGTGTGGCGTGCCTGCAGAATGCGATCCCACTTTCTCCTCGTGGGAGAGGTTAAATAAAGGAGGGGCGCATCACTTAGGCTTTTTCCCCTTACTGCGCCCCTCTGCCCTTTGCTCTTCTTCTTCGTCTTCCTCGCGACCGCGCCGCCACCAGTGCACCATAGCAGGACCGCCGCCGCCGCATCTTTTCTCCCATATTTCTACGTCGTCGCCACCTCTACGCGCCTCCTCCACCACGGGTCGCTGTCAATCTAGGCCTTTGCCCCCCGCCGCCGCTAGCGCTAGCGAGGGCAGCGATTATCACATGACGGAGGAGGAGCTCGTCGTTGCTGAGCAAGAGATGGAGGAGGACTCCGCCGCTGCGGACCGTGGTGCGTGGGCTGGGTCCTGGGTCTGCCAAGATGACTTGGACTGGCTCTACCGGACCAGACGCATCCCCGCCGGCATCATCGTGCGCCTTGCCTCCGCCGAACTCGCCCCCTCACCCAATCCGGGTGAGTACGTTGTGTTCTTGTCGCACTTCCAACGGGGGTTCGGTTTGCCGGTCAGCGATTTCTTCCACGACTGGTTAAGCACATACGGACTCCAGCCGCACCACCTTCCTGCCAACGCAATCACTTCTCTTTCTGCTTTTGCCTCTACGATCGAGGGTTATGCCGGATTATGGCCCACGAAGGAGCTATGGATCCGTTTTTTCGGCCTTCATCGTAATGTCATTCCGAATATTCAACTTCATCCGGAGGACAAGCAGCTCACTCAGTTCGGAGCTGCATCCATCTCACCCTGGAGGCTATCCGTTTTCCCTCGAGTCACCAGGCTGGACTCCTGCAAAGGATGGGCCTGGACTTTCTTTTATGTCCAGAACGAGGGCACTGAAGACTTGATCCGGCTGCTTCCCTATGCTCCGGGTCCACCTAACCCGGAGTCGTGGGACGTTGTCCCCAAGAAGCCCACAGCCTTGGCCAATCAGGTCAACAAGAGGTTTGCGGAGCTGAAGAAGCTCGGGTTGCGCAACGAGGATGCTATGATCACGTTCGTGCGCAACCGAATCTCCCCCCTCCAGAGGCGCACCCACAAGGTGTGCCATATGAGCTTTAGCCGTGACCCCAACCGGACCTCGTCTTTCGAGTTGAGCAACTCGGAGATCTATCGCCGGGTCAAGGCTCTCTTCACCACCCACAAGGACTTCCCCACTGAATGGACATGGGGAATTGAGCATTTCTACCGGGATAGGCTTCCTCCCTTGGTAAGCTTCGTGGCGCAAATTTACTCCGGGTTAATTATATGTCGGTCATTGTTCCATTTTTGACTCTGTTGTTCATTCTTTTCCTCAGCTATTCCTTTAGCAGACCCTCGAGGATGGCACTGATCCGACCCTTAAATGGGCGCCTGACTTGGAGACCCCGGACAAGGAAGAGCCAGACCAGGAGATGTTCCTCCCGATGACCGACGCTACAAAGCGACCCACCGGTAAAACCCTCTTCTATTAGAGATTGGCCCGATGATGAAGGTGACTCGGATATCGAGGTGATTGAACCTATTGATGTTGTCCCCCTTTCTTTTGCCTTTCCGGCATCAGCTAAACCCGGTGGGCAGATCCACGAGGACCCCCTTGCCACGGGTGAACCTATTCCGGCAGCGCCAAAGAAGAGGCGTGGAGCTGCATCAAGTTCCTCCTCTGGACCTTCTCAGCCCTCCAAAAGGTGAAAGAAGTCCGGAGACAAAACTTCTTCCAAGCCTGCAGGCAAGGCCCCAGCACGAAGGGCTCGGAAACCCAAGGAGCCCCAAACCTCGGACGCGTAAGTGTCTTTTTCTTCTACAACTTGTTCTTTCTTGCATTGTTGTAATTTCTCTTCTGACATTATTGGATTTGGCAGGCCCGCGGTGGAGGTCCCTCAGAGTGGATCTAGCATCTCTTCGCCACTCCATCCTAGCTCTTCTCCCTCTCGTGACAACGAGTCACGCCCGCTGAGCCCTATTCTAGAGGGTTCTGCGGCTGCTCCGGGTTCTAGCCCGCCTCGTCAAGAGGGGGGCAACCCCGGAGCGGGGGAGACGGATCCAGCCGAGGCAGTGGCATCCACCACTTCGGCTCCGCCGCAACCAGCAACTACCGAGACTACCTTTGTACCAGCACCGACACCAGCACCAGCACCAGCACCAATTCCGGCACTAGTGACAAGGGCACCAGCGCCAAGCTCCTCCGCCTCGTCTGAGTCTTCTCAGTCTTGGCGAGGAAGTACCTAGGCAACACCTAAGGGGAAATCTGCCGCAACCACTTCCTCCTCTTAGCAAGCCAAAGGCAAGAAAGCCCCTGACGTCACCAGGGCAGCGTCCACCGGGTCTGGACAGCGCACCCTCGCGTCCATGCTTGTCCAGAAGGCTCCAGCACCGAAGGACGCCCCTGCAAGCCAACTAGTGCGCAGTAACTTGTTCTGCACACCAGTCTGGCCCTTGCTCAGGTTGAGAGGAGAGAGGCACATGCGAGGGTCTTGGTGGCGCCCCACATGCTCAGCGGTGAGCGATATCCTCCAACCTTGATCGAGTTTATGAATAACTGGAACAAGGCGGAGTTCGTCTATAACGACGATCTCCCGTAGAAGTTCGGTCCCGCCAAATTCGCTGCCCAGATGAACACAACCTCTAAGGCGATTAACCTCGCGGGTCGGATGATGGAGGTACGTTACTTCACCTTTTCCTTAGCATGCACTAGCGATATAACCATTAGTCCCCGAGCCTCCGAGGGAGTAACTTGTTACTCGGCCGGACGCTCCTTAGAAAACTAACGTAGCTCCCTGACAATTTCAAATATGCACATACTTAGAGCCGGGTTATGTTCCACTTGGCCCGGATCTTGCACACTTCAAATATGCACACACCTAGAGCCGGGTTAAGTTCCACTTGGCCCGGATCTTGTACACTTCGAATATGCACACACCTAGAGCCGGGTTAAGTTCCACTTGGCCCGGATCTTGTACACTTCGAATATGCACACACCTAGAGCCGGGTTAAGTTCCACTTGGCCCGGATCTTGTACACTTCGAATATGCACACACCTAGAGTCGGGTTAAGTTCCACTTGGCCTGAATCTTGTACACTTCAAATATGCACAAGGCTTAAGCCAAATTTTTGTATTCTCTTCAGGTGACCACCAACCGCCGGAGTGCTGAGTTCCAGCATCTTCTGGATACCCACAAGATGCTGCTCGCAAAGAACAATGCACATCTCGCTGAGCATGAGAAAAGGGGTAAGTTTCTCCCTTGGCGCTTCTCCGTTTTCCTTCATCTTCCTCTGCCGAACTAATCTCATTATTTGGTTTCCGCGGCTGGGGTGGAGGCTGAGAACAAGATTATGCGAAAGAACCTGGAGCAGATCAAGGGTAAGTCCTTTTTGTCCGACCCTGCTTTTCTTTCCATCTTCTTTTCTTCTTGGCTCGGCAAACATTCATACCTCGGCTCTATCGGGTCAACACGCTATTTCAGCATCTCTTGAAGATAGTATGCCCGTGCCTGACATGATGCTGCATTTTCTCGAACAAGCAGGGCAGCATCAGGCCGAGCTCAAAAAGAAAGATGATGAGCTTGCCCTCCTCCGAACCAAGAACGACGAGATTGCCAAGCTAAAGGCAGAAATGAAGAAGATGAAGGCGCAGCACCAAAACGAGCTTGAAAAGGCTGGCCAGGACTACACCGAAGAGCGCGAGCGCCTCAACCTCCAAATTTCTAAGGACCGCGAACTTCTCCAGGAGGCCGACGTCAAACTTGAGTCGGCAAACACTAAACTGGTGCAGCTCCACCAAAGATGTGATAACTGCATCAATGAATTGACCCGGATCCACAACCACATTTCACGTAAGTTCCTTTCCCTTATCCGACATACTTCTCCGGGTTACTTCATATGTCTTTTCTTCAGCTTCTTCCTTTGCCTTGTTTCTAGGCCACTTTCCAGAGGGTACTCCTATTGCGAGTGCTGCTGTTGCCAATTTCCGCCGAGAGAGGGGTACTCCCGTCGCTCCTGACGGTGAGAGCATTCCCTTTGACATGGAGGACCTATTGGTCAGCCTGTCATCTCGTGTGGAAATCATCAAGAACTACGGCAAGGATCTCCTCGATGTTTCAGTTCGAGTCTTCAACACGTTCTGGCCCGGTGAGAGCGCTCCGAAGAGAATCGCACTTCTTGCTGAAAAGCTGTTGGAGAACGAGACCCAGCTCGACCTCTGGAGGGAGTCTGCTAGACGTGCTGCGGCTGAGACCGTTCTTCACCACATACTCACGTGGTATGAGAAGATCAATCTCAGCCTCCTGACGCGCGTGCGCACCGGATCCAAGTGGACCGATGACCCGGAATGGGTAGCTTGGCGCCAGGCTTGTGCCCATAGCCTCATTGAATATGCTCCCATTCACGAATGGACTGAGGGTCCGAGCTTCCTGGAAACCGCTGGCGACAAAGAGGTAGAGAATGTCGAAGATAGTTTGGACGAGGATGGAGAGGACGATGCCTCGGATATCGAAGAAGGCGAAGATGACGCCGAACTTCCTCCTCCTGCTGCTCCTTAATTAAAAGCACTTGAAAACTTATCAGATCCCCGGTATGCCGGGTGGAAATGTATCCCGTACTTATGTAATATTTTGCTACTAAGTTTGTATGCCGGATTAACTTGGGCGTAGTCCCCGAGTTTCATTTTCTTGTTCGTCCAATCTTCTGGCTCGGTTCGTGTCTACCTTGATTCGATTTTACAACTTACGAATCCGAGCTTCAAAAATTGTTTTAACAATACTTAGAAACTTTTAGGCTTAGCTCAAAATAATTTAGCATAATAGTTTGAAAGTAAATACAAGGTTAGTCCGAAAAACAAACGTTAGCTCGATTAAGTTCTTTTCCTTAGTCGTTTTTCATGTGCTACGCAATTCCAAACTTGTTCTCTTGCTTGCCATGAAGCCAATTCTTGTTGGACAGCAGCAAGTCGAAGAGTTGGGTTTTTGGTGCTCACACACTACTAATCCGAGTTAAGTAGAACAACTTATTCCAGCTAACGTAAAAATAAAAAACAACAAATATTATTAACGAAGTCCCCGAGTTACTGCTCGAGGTGCCAATATTTCATTCATAAGCTCATTGCCGGCATACATACCGACATATGAGAAGACTCGGATACATACACTTCTCTGCTAAGTGTAGAAAGGACGAAGTAGAGCTACATTCCATGGGCGCTTAGATTCCTCGCCGGACCTATCCGCCTTGTTCTTTTCCTGTGGCTTTGCATCTATAAGATAATAAGAGTCATTGTGCAATGCTTTGCTCACGATGAATGGCCCTTCCCATGGGGGGATAATTTATGCATGCCGGCAGTACGCTGTACCAACCGGAGCACCAGATCGCCTTCCTGAAAGACTCGGGGGCTTACTTTCCGGCTATGATAGCGTCGGAGATTTTGCTGATATATGGCGGATCTGGACAATGCCAGTTCTCTCGCTTCTTCCAGCAGATCAACATCATTTTGCCGGGCTTCTTGCACTTCGGCTTCTGTGTATTGGGTGACCCTAGGCGAATCATGCTCTATGTCGGCTGGTAATACAGCTTCTGCCCCATATACCAGAAAAAATGGCGTATAGCCTGTTGATCGATTCGGAGTTGTTCTTAAACTCCACAGTACCGCTGGTATTTCTTCTATCTAGCACCCCGCTGATCTTTGAAGTGGCTCAATGAGCCGGGGCTTTATTCCGAATAATACTAATCCGTTGGATCTTTCTACTTGTCCGTTCGATGCGGGGTGGGCTACCGAGGCTACGTCGAGTCGGATCTTCTTATCCTGGCAGAAACGCGCAAATGCTCCTTCCACAAAATTTGTGCCATTATCAGTTATGATACTGTGTGGATAACCGTACCTCAAGATGATGTCTTTGAGAAATGTTACGGCCGTAGCTCCATCACATTTCCTTATAGGCTTTACTTCGATCCACTTCGTAAACTTATCCACCATGACCAAAATGTGAGTCATATTTCCCCTTGCTAGTTTGAACGGGCCAACCATATCCAAGCACCATACGGTGAATGGCCATGTAATTGGTATGGTCTTGATTTCCGACATTGGCATATGTGTCTTGGTAGCGTACCTCTAACAACCATTGCATTTTCTCACCAGATCTTCTGCTTGTTCTAAGGCATTGGGCCAATAGAATCCATGTCGGAATGCTTTTGCCACCAAGGCTCGGGACGAGGCATGATGCCTGCACTCTCCTTGGTGTATATCTCGGAGGATCTCAAGCCCTTCTTCCGGGTCAACGCATCGCTGGAGGACATTGGTGACACTCCGTTTGTACAACTCGGAATTGATAATTGTGTATGCCTTTGCTCTCCTCTTAGTTTGCCTGGATAACACCTCCTCAGTGGGTAACGTTCCATCTTTCAGGAATTGAAATATAGGCAGTGCCCAAGCTGGTATTGCTCATACAGGGAACACATTCTTATCAATTTCCATCTAATCCACCAGCATAACTTCAACCGGATCATGCTGAGCAGTCCCCGGGTCCTGCGAGGTAGTCCCCGGGTTCGCTGAGGCAGTCCCCGGGTTTGCTGATGCAGTCCCCGGGTTTCGCGCACCACCTCCCATGTCAATGCCCATGGGCTCAGCTCCGGATTCTGTATCTTCCGGGACATAGATCAAGTCGGTTCCTAGGGACGGCCTGATAGATGGTTTTCTGAGGTGTTCCAATGCTACACTCGGTGGAATTGCTTGTCGGGTTGATCCGAGCTTCGACAGCATGTTGGCAGCCTCATTTTCCACCCGGGGTACATGGTGAAATTCACACCCCTCAAAGTAACCAGATATCTTCTGTACATGAAATCTGTACAGTGCCATGTTTGGATCAAGGGCGTCCCACAGTCCCGATACTTGCTGTACCACCAAATCCGAGTCGCCAAAGCATATGATCCGACATATACCAATCTCTTTTGCTACCTTGAGCCCATGCACAAGTGCTTCATACTCTGCGACATTATTCGATGCCGCGAAATGGATTTGGAGCACATAATTCAGCTGGTACTTCTTTGGCGATGTAAGCACAACTCCGGTGCCTAGCCCGGTTTTTGTTTTTGACCCGTCAAAGTGCATCCTCCAGTAGTTCGGATCCGGTGGCGGTGGTTCGTATTGTACCTCGGCCCAATCCACAAAAAAGTCCGCCACAACTTGAGACTTGATTGCTTCTCTTCTGTCATATTGTGGCGCATAAGGAGCTAGTTCGATTGCCCATTTTGCGATTCGACCATTTGCATCCTTGTTACCCATTATCCCGGATACGGGAGCCTCACATATTATTTTGATGGGGTGCTCCTCAAAGTAATGCTTTAACTTCTTTGCCGCCATATAGACACCATATGCCACCTTTTGAAAGTGCGGGTAGTTCTGCTTTGAGGCAGATAATACCTCGCTCAAGTAATACACTGGCCTCTGCACCGACTTACCCTCTTCGTCGCGCTCTACTACAATAACTGCACTTACAACTCGGTTGGTTGTGGCTATGTAGAGCAACATTGGCTCCTTTGATAGTGGAGAGGCTAAAACTGGTGCAGTGGCTAACATCTTTTTTAAGTGGGCAAAGGCTTCATCGGCCTGTGGCGTCCAAACAAACTTATCCGACTTTTTCATGAGTTGGTAGAGAGGCAATGCCTTTTCTCCCAACCGACATACAAACCGACTCAACGATGCTAGGCACCCAGTGAACTTCTGGACATCGTTAAGACACTTCGACAACTCCATTCGTTCAATGGCCGGATCTTAGTTGGATTAACTTCGATACCTCGGCTAGAGACGAGAAATCCGAGTAATTTTCTAGCCAGGACACCGAAGGTACATTTTTCCGGGTTAATCTTCATTCGGAACCTTCTTAAGTTCGCGAATGTTTGCTTGATGTCGTCAAGGAGCGTTTTGCTTTCCTTGGTCGTGATAACCACATCATCCACATACACTTGTACATTTTGACCTATTTGGTCGTGCAAACATTTTTGCATACATCTTTGGTACGTTGCACCTGCATTACGTAAACCAAACGGCATGGTGCGATAGCAATAAGTCCTGTACGGGGTGATAAATGCGGTCTTTATTTGATCATCCGGATTCAGAGATATCTGGTGGAAACCAGAATATGCATCAATGAATGACAACAGTTCACATCCCGCGGTTGAGTCTATGACCTGATCTATCCTCGGCAGTGGAAATGGATCTTTTGGACACGCCTTGGTCAGGTTCGTGTAATCGATACACATATGCCAAACCACTGCCACGTTCGGATCATACTTCTTCTTCTCCACGAGCACCGGATTAGAGAGCCAATCCGGATATAGTACTTCCATGATAAATCCTGCTGCTAGCAACCGAGCTATCTCGTCTCCAATGACTTTTCTCCTATCCTCGGCGAAGCGGTGGAGAGGTTGCTTCACCGGCCTTGCTCCGGGTCTCACGTTCAAAGAGTGCTCGGCCAACTCCCTCGGAACACCTTGCAAGTCCTGTGTAGACCAAGAAAAAATATCCCGATTCTCACGGAGGAAGTCGACGAGCTCGCTTTCCTATTTATCATTCAACCCGGCACCAATTGTTACAGTGCGCTCTGGGAACATATCATCGACAAACACTTTCTTAGTATCCTTTGCAGCTTGGAACGAAACGCTACCTTGCGGGTTACTTAACACCGGCATATACTGCTGCGCGGACTAAGCTAATGCCGCCACCTCTTGGATTTTTCTTTTCTCTTGCGCAATCACGAGTGACTCGGCTAGGTTAGACCCGGCTGAGGCACACTCAATGGAACGTCGGCAATCTCCAGCAATGGTAATCACTCCACATGGCCTGGGCAACTTCATCTTTAGATAACTGATGTGGCAGCTTGCCATGAACTTGTTCAATGTTGGTGTTCCGAGTAATGTGTGATACGCACTTTCCAAGTTCACCACCTCAAACTCCAGATTCTCAGTTCGGCAGTTATCTCTCGTGCCGAACAATACGTCAACCCGGTCCTTGCCTATTGGCTCACAAGAAATGCCGGGCACAATGCCATGGAAAGTTGTCCTCGTGGCCTGCAACATGTTTTCCGAGATACCCAACTTGCGCATTGTGTCCGCAAACATGATGTTAATACTGCTGCCATTGTCAATCAGTACCTTTGAGAACCTTACATTAATACTGGGCCCAATGAATGTCGGGTCCAACACTAACGCATACGAACCAGGACTCGGCATAAGCTTGGGGTGATCTTTGATGTTCCAGGTGATTTCCTGGTCCGACCAAGGCATGTACCTCGTCACCGCTGGCATTACCGCATTGACCTCCATATGTCGGCGCTGTAAGCTTTTCCTATCTGTTTCCTTGGTGGTAAATACACAGTAACTCTGATGATGCTCCCTGTACTCATTCCTCCCCTCATTTCCGGGGCACCTCTGATCCGGCTGTTGCTTATTTTCCACCTGATGCACTGCATCCCTTCTCTCATTGTTGTCATACCTCGGCGGAGGGGGAGGCAACATTAACTGTTGCGTGTTTGCTCCGGAGAGCAATTTCTGCCGAGGTTGATCATTCTGGGGTGCCTGAGCATTCCCCGAACCACCTTGTTCTATCTTGCGCATCCACTCACATTGCCTCGTTGTATGACCCGCTGGGTTACTCGGATTTGGCGTGTGAAACTTACACGGTTGATCCAACATCGACTCATAGGTGTACCTCGGATGGTCCTTCCTTTCTTGCCACTGTTTCTTTTGCTCTGGCGTCCAAGTTTTCTTGCCATCATTTCTTGGTGTCCATTGTTGCCCTCCAGTTTTCTGACGTTGATTGCTTCCTGTTCCGGGCTGATCTTGATTCACATCTGCAACTTGTTGCGAACTGTACCGGTGACCCGGTCTATCATCCCTCCTTTTACCTCTATAATCATTCCTCCGGGATGATCCGGCTCCATCTCTCTGGTAGTACTACTCATTCGACTCGTTGGACACGAGCCTAGGTTGAGTTGGATCGCCCAAGGCATACGAATCAGTAGTCCGGATCATCTCGGCCAAGGTAGTTGGCATCTTCCTTTGTAACTTTTGCCATAGTTCGCTTGCATATCTGCATCCCTGTGCAAACCACGCTATGGCCTGTGATTCTATCACGCCCTCACATGAGTTTCTCACAGTACGCCACCGGGTTAAAAACTTCTGATCCGTCTCACTCGGTCTTTGCTTGCACATAGCTAGGGTGTATGGCCTATTCGGCCTCTGATACGTACTCGAGAAATTGCTGATGAACATCTCTTCAAAATCTATCCAACAATTAATGCTTCTGGGCGACAAATTGTTCAGCCATACCCTTGCCGGGCCCTCCAACATCTGGGGTACGTATCGTACAGCCCACCTCAAGTTGCCTGTGGCAATTTTCACAGCCGTAGCATAATTTATCAACCAATCCTCCGGCTTAGTGCTGCCGTCATACGTCTTCGTGCCTCTGGGTAACTGGAAGTTAGGTACTGGTGGCTCTTGCCGTTACAGTTTCAACCTGGCATCATGATCCGGGGTCCAAAACACGCAGGACCCGGAGGACCTTGACTTTCAATCTTCTCCGACCTATACAGTCGATACAGTTTCAACCTGGCATCATCCGACATCAAATCCCTACTTCCCAATCTCGACCCTATCACATGATAGTCCGGCCTTGGGTATCCTGCATTTACCATTTCTGAATCTCCATTGTTGTACCGGTCTCGCTCTCGTGGCACATCTCTCTGTTGCATACCTCGGCCGGCACTTTGCTCTTGCCTTGGTATATTCCGCTGCTGCGGTTGTCCTGTAGAGTTGCGCTATCCGGCATTGCCGTTAACATCGTTTCCTTGACCGACATTGCCTTGGTCACGGTTACCTCGGCCAGCTTCACCTTGGCTTACACTCCGTCGATCGTCGTTTCTTTGTACTTCTTTTACCTTTCCTGCCCTTGGGGGGTCATACGGAACAATCTGCTTGTTTCTCCTGGCCGAGGTTACTACCTCCTCTCTCCTTGGACCACCATGAGGAGACGATGCGGCTCCAGCGGATTTCTCCGGGTTACCCACCGCCGAATGAACGATCTTGGAGGCCCCAGCTCTCTCCGGGTTTGCCCTGAGCAGTTCCTCATTTTGCCTGTTCGCTATCCGAACCAACTCATTGACCCGATCTTGCTGTCTCTGACGGGCTTCACCCGTCAGACCCACTAGCTCGGATGCAGCTGCATCCGCTGCTCTGAGGTTTTTTGCCGCGGTACTGTACTTCGGCAGCCCTACGGACAAACAGTTTTCAGACTCCTCAATCCGAGTATCCCCTTCTTTGTTCATTTCACTCATGAGATTTATCCCCTTCACTTTTCTAGCATCTACTTTGTTTGCCTTTGCGTACTCCCGCAGCGTCATGTTCAACGACTGCTGAGACGCAGCAATCTTTTTTGCTCCCTCTAGAATTTTCTGCCTAGTTTCCTCTAGCTCGGCCTGTGCCTGAGCCGGATTTACCATTGCTGCTATCGGGTTTGCCAAGCTATCCATAGCTTCCCTCAGCACATTTTCTGGCCTCTCTAGTGGAGGACCTCTACCTTTCCTCGGTGCTTTAGGCGTTACCTCCGGATCTGGTGCCGGATCCTTGCTTGCGCCCGCACCAGGCGTAGTCATCATCACCTCTGCACAGTCCAAGGAGCTAGTGATACGCGCCCCGCGAACCACGGTGAGGGGGGGGGGGCTCCCTGCCTCGACGACGTGCCGCGGATGAACACATGACATGTCCACAACAACGTAGACCTTGTGCACGCCAAGCTTGACGAAGAGGTCGTTGCATAGAAGTGGTCGCGTGCCGAAGCAGCCAGCGTTGTCGCTGACGAAGTCCAGCGCCCCAAAGCGCTGGACGAGCCCGGCGACGATGTGTTCGCCGATGGCGATGAAGTTTCCCGTCCGAATCTTGACCCCTGCTAGCGCCGCTAGCCCCACAGTGGGCGCCAACTGTCGTGGTGGTGTCACGGCAGATGCCATGGATAGGCTAAAGGTGGGGACTAATACACGCTAGGGGAATCCAGGGAGGGATAGTGAAGTGATTCTCCACACGGAAGTTTATATTTGCTTTGCCTCCAAGGTTACAAGTGCTCCTAGAGCTGTATTGGCGAGAGGAGGAAGAAGGAGCTCTCTTACTCTCGCTCACAGATCACACTTAAAACCCTAGCCAAGCTAGAGAAATCGGAACCCCCTCTATAGAAGCCCTAGCCCTCCTTATATAGGGGGGGAGCTAAGGCTCCACTTAGGGCATACGTGGAGGCATGTTCCTAAGAATATGCCATCTCCCAAAGTAGTAAGCCGACCGGGTTACTTTTCCCTCACGTCACACATGCAGAGGCTACATGAGCCTCTACGGCTCCCGCGTCATCCGACATGGGCATCGTCACCCTTGTCGGCCACGCCTTGGTGGTCCTGCCCTTGTCTTCTTCGCTCGGGCAGTGCGTACCGGGGCTTCTTTTGACCAGCGAGATTCCTTCCTTCTCCTAGAAGCTAGATGTGCCCCGGATCATAGTTGATCCGGCCACACCTGTTCCTGCATACAAGTTAAACATGCATTTCCGAGTTACCGCTTAAGTCGGTTGAGACTTAGTTAGGCGAACGCCCTCTGGTCCGGATTACCCCGTGATTCGGCCTGCCTTGAGGTGACCCGGCCAGCATCCGCTTTGGCCTTGCCGAACCTCGGCTAACTCGGCCTTTATACCCCAGTGTAACCCTACCCGGGGGTATCCCCCAATAGCTCCAATTCGTCCATAACCTCGGACACGGGTTTCAGAAAGATTTACCCTACAGGGGTGCACAAATAGCAACACACGCACGATCAACCTCGGAAAAACCAAATAAAAACCCAACAAGGCTTTCATGACAAAGCAATCACAGGATTCATAAAATATTTCAGGGGGCCACCCCACTAAGCTACCCGTGACGAAGTTGGCCAGCTCCGAGACGGACCCAGGGTTTGTGTTAATGGCTATAAACGACTGGGAACCCGAAAGTGTGACTGGGCTTGTCGATACCACGAAAACATTCCACGTTCCAAAACAGTACAGGTGCTCCACGCATAATCGTAAATAAAGCAGTAAAGCAAGGCATAAGTACATGATAGTAATAAAGCCCCAAACTACTTTGTGGCCCCAAGAAATAAGAAATGAATCAAGCTGTGGCTAAGGGGATTCATGGTCCCACATGCGGATAGTGCGATAGTCAAGGAACAGGTATCAAGTACTCGGGGTCCTATGGGACACAAGTGAGCATGGAAGAACAAAATAACATCTATTGCCCACCGATGCCTCTGCATTATTTATAACTATTCCCAGCATTTTAATCAAGTTGTATTTAAAGTCATGATCATCTCTACCATTAAACATGTGCCAACCTTCCAATAACGGTGGAGCGACAACAACGCAAAGCAGCACCTGAGCAAGCAACTACGACTCGCAAGGCCGACTATCTATCAAACAACAGGCAATAGGATGTGTCCAAGGCAATATAAAGGCTACACGGAATATAAAGGGTGCACGGAAACTAAAGCATGGCAACACGGATAGCAATAGATCAATAGGAGGAAGTAAAGACTATAAATGCAAAATAGGTAGAAAGGGGGAGATTGCTCGCCTGAGAAACATAGCCGATGGTTCATATCCGAAGATCGAATCGACACTCGCATTAACTCATCGGCCTAGTCCGTGAAGAAGCAAAGCACTAGAAGAAACACCGGATACACTATTTAATACTACAACAGAAGATCGGGCATGATGCAGGTATGGTGCATGACATGGCAAAGATGCGATGCAATTCGGCAATATTAAGCGGAACCGGGGTCCCGACATTTAATTAGATGGTTTATGTTGTTTAGATACCCCGCAATTTAAATGTTATATGGACAAGGCAAAACATGGCACGGGTTCGCTACTCAAATTTAAATGGAGCCATTATAAGACTAAAATAGCCCGCATATGGTCTCCATATTTAATTATGAGATGAATCAGCATAATGCCCCCAAACCAATCAATATGTATGCGAGCATGAACAATTCAATATGCTCAAGTGATAATGTCATATTATAAAAATAGGGGTCTCAGATATAGGTCATACCTAGGGGACTCGGCAATCAAACACAAATAGCAACGCACGCACGATCAACCTCGGAAAAACCAAATCAAAACCCAACAAGGCTTTCACGACAAAGCAATCACAGGATTCATAAATCATTTCAGGGGGCCACCCCACTAAGCTACCCGCAACGAAGTTGGCCGGCTCCGAGACGGACCCAGGGTTTGTGTCATTGGCTGTAAACAACTGGGAACCCGAAAGTGTGACTGGGCTTGTCGACACCGTGAAAACATTCCACGCTCCAAAACAGTACATGTGCTCCACACATAATCGTAAATAAAGCAGTAAAGCATGGCATAAGTACAGGATAGTAATAAAGCCCCAAACTAGTTTGTGACCCCAAGAAATAAGAAATGAATCAAGCTCTGGCTAAGAGGATTCATGGTCCCACATGCGGATAGTGCGATAGTCAAGGAACAGGTATCAAGTACTCGGGGTCCTACGGGAAACAAGTGGGTGTGGAAGAACCAAATAACATCTATTGCCCACTGATGCCTCTGCATTAGTTATATCTATTCCCAGCAATTTAATAGTTGTATTTAAAGTCATGATCCTCTCCACCGTAAAGCATATGACAACATTCCAACAACTGTGTGGTACTTCACGACACGGGATTGCACCTGAGCAAGCGACTATGACTCGCAAGACCATCTATCTACCAAACAACAGATAATAGGAGGTGTCCAAGGCAATATAAAGGCTGCACGGAATATATCTGGTACGAAACACTAAGGCATCGCGACACGGATAGCAATAGATCAACGGGAGGAAATAAAGACTATAAATGCAAAATAGGTAGAAAGGGGGAGAATGCTCGCCTGAGAAACACTGTCGAAGATACATTATCCGAAGAACTTGTCGACACTCGCATCCACTCAACGGCCTAATTCGTGAAGAAGCAAAGCACTAGAAGAAACACCGGATACACTATTTAATACTACGGTAGAAGATCGGGCATGATGCATGTATGATGCATGACATGGCAAAGATGCGATGCAATTAGGCAATATTAAGCGGAACCGGGGTCCCGGCAATGAATTAATGGATCAAGTTATTTAGATACCTCGCAATTTAAATGTTGTATTAACAAGGCAAAACATGGCATCGGTTCGCTAGGCAAATTTAAATGGAGGCGGTATAATACAAGTATAGCCCGCATATGCGCTCCATATTTAATTCTGAGGTGAATCGGCATAATGCCCCCACACCCACATGATGATATGTATGCAAGCATGAAGAATTTAATATGCAACAAGTTTGTATTTCATTTATAAAAATAGGGGCTCAGAAAGGGGTCACACATAGGGTTCGGCGATCTTGTTCCAAGGGGTCGGGGATCGGTCTTCGGGCTCCAGGATTGGGGTCTTGGCATCCACAAAGGAGAACAGGAAGCTGGTACTAGGGTTTCGGAATTCACATCCGAGATGGAGAAGAACGCGGGGTGCGGTCTTCGGGTCCAAGACGGAATTCTCGGTGCTCCATGCCGAAGGCATCGAGGTTCCCGTGTAGGAGGTCTTGGTGTTGGCTCCATATCGGCATACTCGGGGTTGTAGCCCGATGGTCTGTGTCGTACTCGGTTTTGGCTCCGGTGGTTCATCGGGTTCGGCCGGGTCGGCGTTGATCTTGTAGTGACTCCGTCCAGACAACAACAACACACAAGCTCAACCATACACGCATGTGCATAGGAGCACCGCCACTTATCGCGGAAACATCTGTAGACCACAATTGCCCATGGACGCATCACTATTGTACCACCCGCGGTAGGACGGAGGGAGTGGCGACGCGGCGACTGATGGAGGCGAAGCAGAGCGTGTCGACGGGGGCGTGCTCGAGCCGGTGGGAGGCTGACGACGCATAGAGCAGGGCGGGGACGCGCGAGATCGAGGAGGCCGTGGGTAGTGCGGGGTCGTCGGAGCGAGCGGTGCGGAAGCAGCGAGGTCCAGCGGTGACGAGGTGGCACAGACGTGGCCGAGGCGGAGGATGGCCGGAGGCGGGGCGAGGCGACGGTGAGGCGCCGACGTCGAGCTCGGCCGGGCGATGGGGAGGCAGACGTCAGGCGACGCGGAGACGGCCATGGTCGGCGAGGTCGTCGACGGACGCGGCCACGCGCGATGGAGGGCTCCGGGCGATGCGGTCCTTGAGCCGATTTTGCAGGGGGCGACGGGGCCAAGGACATGCGCCGTCCTGGAGGCAAGGTCGGGGGCTTCCAAATGCAGCGGCAAGGAGGACGCGTGGCCTCGCATGGACGGTGACAGCGCCATGCGGCCCAGAGAGGAGGGCGATGGCAAACGAGGAGAGATCTCGCGTAGGCGGCGGCGACGTGTGCTCGCGGGAAGCAGCGATGGCGGTTGGACGGAAGGGCTCCCACGGCAAGGTGGCTCCCGCAGGGGCCGGCAGTGCAGCGGCTCGCCGCAACGGCGCCTGAAGCAGGACGTGGGGACGAGGAGGCATCGGGGACAGGCGGGCTCGGTGGGCGCTCCAGGAAAGGAAACAGAGGAAGGGAGGAGAGGATCACGCGGGGTGGGCCGTGTCGGTCCCTAGCGGTAGGTGGGGAGCGTCGGGGTGGAGGCAGGGATGCGGGCGATGGGGTTGTTCGATCGGGAGGTGAGCGAGCGTGCCGTGCATGAAATAGGAGCGCGCAGGTGGTTTACGTGTGTGACCGAGTCGTGTGGTTCTGGGTGCGTGTCTAGGTTAGGTAGGTGGTTTCCGGCGGCGGGTGGAGGGGTGTGTGGTCAGTTGGGGTTAGGGTTAGGGTTTGGTGGTGTGGGCTGGGTGGATCGGCTTAGGCTAGTGGGGGTCGTAGGTGGCCAGGCCCAACGGCTGGCTGCCTCCCCTTAAAACATTTTTATTATTTATTCATTTATTTGTTTTAAAAAGACTTTGGCAAATCATTTTTTTTGGCAAATAAAATATCTAGACAAGACCGGGATTTAACTTTGAATAAAAGAGGGGGACAATTAGAAAACAAAGATAGACTTTTGGAAAATATTTTTAGCCAAACATATGCATGATGATGACGATGCTCAAATGCAATGTGGCATGATGACATGAGCATGTTGTCATGATGATGCACAAAAATAAAAACAACACGTGATTTTCTAGTAGTGATTTTATCGGGGTGCTACAATTCGACACCACTAACAATGGATCTCGTCCTAGAGATCCGCCTCATGGTACGGGGAAGAAGGACGATGATCAGAATCTTCTCGCTTCGTGTAGATCCTCATGACACCACTAACAAAGATTCCTTCTTCGTCTTGAATCAGCGACACCACCAACAAGGGGTAGTTACTCACGTTCATTGAGAGAACACTCCGGAGAAACAAAGACAAAGATAAAGGTCTCAAAAGATAAGGCCACCTTTAACTTCCGTGGAAGGAGAGAAAAAGATGCAACCTAATCCACTTCATTGTACAAGAGCGAATAGAATGAGTAGTCGGCATGGGGGCCAATCCAGCACGCACCCAAACTATTACTCCGCACATACAGTAGAAAAATTATGCAACCCATTCTCAGAATTTAGACTGAAGATCTTCACAAGCAATGTTCGAAACAAAGGATTGGTGTAGACTCTTCATAGGATCTGGCGTAGATGATGTCGTCGCATTGGAAACCACCGGAAGATACAAAGAATGATTTCAGTGGATTTTGATCCACCGAAAGGTACAACAGATGAAGGGTTACTCAGATAGCACGAAGACCAGATGTGGAAACACCGTTACAAGAGGAATGAATCAAAACCCTGAAGGTACGATGGAAATCCAACCACAAGAATTTTTGGACTCGAAGAAAAGATAAGAGAGCAGATTCAAAACTCGCAAAGGTAAGAGGAGAAGAGCATAAAGGTAAGGAGTAAAAGCAGACCTAATCAGATCTATCCAACCGATTTTGCAAAATAATTTTGACACTCTATATCGTCCGTTAGCTAGGTTATCCTACAGGCTGGACCAGTGGGGTATCGCAACTGCTAAGCTCTGATACCACTTTGTAACACCCTCGAATCGGCCCTATGGAGATTTTAGCGATTCCCGCCAAACCCGCATAGAAACGATTCAAGGACGCCCGCCAGGCACTTGCGTGCAGGTGGAAAACGAAGTAATATCATTACACAATAGTCCACGATGGGACCCACAGAACATATATATACAACAACGACTCCGTGAGTCAAGAATACAGATATACAGTACAAAGATCCAAATCACCTCGAAAACGATACAACATTCGAGTACGTGTAAGATGCAAATGGGGCTAAGAGCCCTGAAGAATAACCAATGGCGTCCATAACCCTGCCCAGGCCAAGCCAGAAGGGTAACCCTGCTAACAACGTCGATCTCAAACCTGCTAAAACAAAAGGGGTGCCGACAAAGGGCAAAGGAAAAAGAGGAGCGTCAGTACTGAGGCCAGTACACGGCGAGGCTAGAATTCGGCGGCTCTCGCCTACATAGGTGTGGTGGGCTGAAGCGGCAGCGAAGCATGCACTAAACAATCTATAGAGACTCGATTCAACTGTCAGCTATTAGAGAGGGATACGAAAGACCTATTCAGATCCAACCTGATAGTAACACCAAAACATACCCATCCTGGTATTTCCCCCTCGAGACCACACGAGGAAGTCAAACCGAGGAACTCACACAGTTGGCAATTTTATTTATTCCATTATAGTTGTAGCACTTACTAGTCAGATATAGATAGCATGAGTCATCCCAAACCCAGTAGTTGTTGGCACTTTTATTTCATTCCATTGGAGTTGCGATACTGACTAGGCAGGTATAACATGACACGATACACCCTAGTTCCACCAGTTGTTGGCACTTTTATTATCCATTCCATTGTAGTGAAGCTGATTACTAGTCACATATTAAGTCAAATTTATAGCACTACTTTAGTTATGCTTGTCTATGATCGAGATACTGTCCTCCAAGTTGTCCATAACCGCGGACACGGCTTTCAGAAAGATTTACCCTGTAGGGGTGCACAAATAGCAACACACGCACGATCAACCTCAGAAAAACCAAATCAAAAACCAACGAGGCTTTCACGACAAAGCAATCACAATATTCATAAATCATTTTAGGGGGCCACCCCACTAAGCTACCCGCAACGAAGTTGGCCGGCTCCGAGACGGACCCAGGGTTTGTGTCAATGGCTGTAAACGACTAGGAACCCGAAAGTGTGACTGGGCTTGTCGATACCGTGAAAACATTCCATGTTCCAAACTAGTACAGGTGCTCCACGCACAATCGTAAATAAAGTAGTAAAGCATGGCATAAGTACAGGATAGTAATAAAGCCCCAAACTAGTTTGTGGCCCTAAGAAATAAGAAATGAATCAATCTCTTGCTAAGGGGATTCATGGTCCCACATGCGGATGGTGCGATAGTCAAGGAACATGTATCAAGTACTCGGGGTCCTACGAGACACAAGTGGGCGTGGAAGAACCAAATAACATCTATTGCCCACCGATGCCTCTGCATTAGTTATATCTATTCCCAGCAATTTAATAGTTGTATTTAAATTCATGATCCTCTCCACCGTAAAGCATATGACAACATTCCAACAACTGTGTGGTACTTCACGACACAGATTGCACCTGAGCAAGCAACTATGACTCGCAAGACCATCTATCTACCAAACAACAGATAATAGGAGGTGCTCAAGGCAATATAAAGGTTGCACGGAATATATCTGGTACGAAACACTAAAGCATCGCGACACGGATAGCAATAGATTAACAGGAGGAAATAAAGACTATAAATGCAAAATAGGTAGAAAGGGGGAGAATGCTCGCCTGAGAAACACTGTCGAAGATACATTATCCGAAGAACTTGTCGACACTCGCATCCACTCAACGGCCTAATTCGTGAAGAAGCAAAGCACTAGAAGAAACACCGGATACACTATTTAATACTACGGTAGAAGATCGGGCATGATGCATGTATGATGTATGACATGGCAAAGATGCGATGCAATTAGGCAATATTAAGCGGAACCAGGGTCCCGACAATTAATTAATGGTTCAAGTTATTTAGATACCCCGCAATTTAAATGTTGTATTAACAAGGCAAAACATGGCACTGGTTCGCTACGCAAATTTAAATGGAGGCGGTATAATACAAGTATAGCCCGCATATGCGCTCCATATTTAATTATGAGGTGAATCGGCATAATGCCCCCAAACCCACATGATGATATGTATGGAAGCATGAACAATTTAATATGCAACAAGTTTGTATTTCATTTATAAAAATAGGGGCTCAGAAAGGGGTCACACATAGGGTTCGGCGATCTTGTTCCGAGGGGTCGGGGATCGGTCATCGGGCTCCAGGATTAGGGTCTTGGCGTCCATGAAGGAGAACATGAAGCTGGTACTAGGGTTTCGGACTTCGCATCCGAGATGGAGAAGAACGCGGGGTACGGTCTTTGGGTCCAAGACGGAATTCTCGGTGCTCCGTGCCGAAGGCATCGAGGTTCCCGTGTAGGAGGTCTTGGTGTTGGCTCCATATCGGCATACTCGGGGTTGTAGCCTGATGGTCGGTGTCGTACTCGGTTTCAGCTCCGGTGGTTCATCGGGTTCGGCCGGGTCGGCGTTGATCTTGTAGTGACTCCGTCCAGACAACAACAACACACAAGCTCAACCATACACGCATGTGCATAGGAGCACCACCACTTATCACGGAAACATCTATAGACCACAACTGCCCATGGACGTAGCACTACTGTACCACCCGCGGTAGGACGCAGGGAGTGGCAACTGTTGGAGGCGAAGCAGAGCGTGTCGACGGGGGCGTGCTCGAGCCGGTTGGAGGCCGACGGCGCACAGAGTAGGGCGTGGACGCGCGAGATCGAGGAGGCCATGGGTAGTGCGGGGTCGTCGGAGCGAGCGGTGCGGAAGCAGCGAGGTCCAGCGGTGACGAGGTGGCGCAGACGTGGCCGAGGTGGAGGATGGCCGGAGGCGGGGCGAGGCGACTGCGAGGTGCCAACGTCGAGCTCGGCCGAGCGATGGGGAGGCGAACGTCAGGCGACGCGGAGATGGCCATGGTCGGTGAGGTCGCCGACGAACGTGGCCACGCGCGGTGGAGGGATCCGGGCGATGCGGTCCTTGAGCCGGTTCTGCAGGGGGCGATGGGGCCGAGGACATGCGTCGTCCTGGAGGCGAGGTCGGGGGCTTCTAGATGCAGCGACGAGGAGGAAGTGCGGCCTCGCGCGGATGGTGGCAGCGCCATGCGGCCCAGAGAGGAGGGCGATGGCCAACAAGGCGAGATCTCGCGCAGGCGGCGGTGACGTGTGCTCGCGGGAAGCAGCGATGGCGGTTGGACGGAGGGGCTCTCGTAGGGGCCGACAGTGCAGCGGCTCGCCAAAACGGCGCCTGAAGCGGGACGTGGGGGGCGAGGAGGCATCGGGGACAGGCGGGCTCGGTGGGCGATCCGGGAAAGGAAACAGAGGAAGGGAGGAGAGGATCGCACGAGGTGGGCCGTGTCGGTCCCTAGCGGTAGGTGGGTAGCATCGGGGTGGGGCCAGGGATGCGGGCGATGGGGCTGTTCGATCGGGAGGTGAGCAAGCGTGTCGTGCATGAAACACGAGCACGCAGGTGCTTTACGTGTGTGACCGAGTCGTGTGGTTCTGGGTGCGTGTCTAGGTTAGGTAGGTGGTTTCCGGCGGCGGGTGGAGGGGTGTGTGGTCAGGTGGGGTTAGGGTTTGGTGGTGTGGGCTGGGTGGATCGGCTTAGGCTAGTGGGGGTCGTAGGTGGCCAGGCCCAACGGCTGGCTGCCTCCCCTGAAAACATTTTTATTATTTATTCATTTATTTGTTTTAAAAAGACTTTTGCAAATCGTTTTTTTGGCAAATAAAATATCTGGAGAAGACCGGGGTTTAACTTTGAATAAAAGAGGGGGACAATTAGAAAACAAATATAGACTTTTGGAAAATAGTTTTAGCCAAACATACGCATGATGATGACGATGCTCAAATGCAATGTGGCATGATGACATGAGCATGTTGTCATGATGATGCACAAAAATAAAAACAACACGCGATTTTTTAGTAGTTATTTTATCGGGGTGGTACACTATTCATGTAGGGTGTATGTTATTTATGGATGCTTAGTAGTTCTCGCTTTCTTATGATTAGCTCTAGCACGCTAATAGTTTGTAGCTTGTCATATGAATGTTTGCTTGCATTGCTCTATTCATAACTTGGTATGACACTGTGGTATCTCCCTATGAATGTTTCACTTGAATTGACTTGGCACATGCTCATGCATGCTTATGACTGAAACAATAATCACTTAAGCCTCGATGAATTATTTTGCCTCAGGGGTCTTGAATCACTTTCATGCCATGATTAGTCCTGTTTTGTTGCAAGCATGATTATGACAATTACTGCTCTCTCATTTGTCGCTCCCTTACTATTGCTAGCCTTCACTTGCACTGAGTATGCTTTACTCGTGTTTCCAACTGCCTAAAACCAAATATTGCCAAAAGTGTCCACCATACCTACCTATTAGCATCATTTGCTATTCCGTGCATGCGCAGTATGCCTTGTTTTCTTCCGAATAAAATGTTTGCTTGTTATGAGAAAGTTAGTTAGTAAAGCTCTCACGAACTTTATGGCACACTTTACTTTCTTGCACTTAATAATCTTGAACCATTGTGTCCATCTTTGTTGCGTATATGCTTGCGCTTTATAAGTTGAAGTTAGCAGAACCATGTATCATGGGGAACGCTTTCAACATTGCATGGGTACTTTGTACCTCGTTGATATCATGATTCTTTTGCTTATGGATCCCGGCGGTGTGAAATAAAAGGGGAACTTGTAAGATCATGGAGTTTGTATATGTGTTAGAGAAACGCTTGGGCCGCTAGCTTAAGCCATGCCTAATCATGGTGGAAACTTGCAGCATAACCATAATGAGCATTCTATGAAGCATCCTCAATAAAAACCTATGCAAGTAGCAAATAAAAAGATCGTTGAGATGCTCATTGTCTATTATACATATGTACTTACAATGACAAGAGCTTACTTGTGACTGAAGTTGAGTAGCATGAGGTCCGGTACTCGTAAGTAAGGGGCATGAAATTTTAGCTTATAACTTGTCAAGCATATCCTCTTAGTTGTGTCACTTTAACCTTAACCATTTAAAGATGCTTATGATAGGGGCAATGAGAGCTCAAAGCTAATGAGTACCATACTTTCAGCATTTGGAAGCCTTTCAAACTATTCAAAACCTTTTCATTTCTTTGTTGAGTCTCCACATATTCTATGAGCACTTTCTTGAGAGCATAGTTGTCATTCTTAGTGTAATATGCTTGTCTCAAAACTTGATTATTTGTGTTATGATTTTGATGCTTGTATCTTTGATATCTTTACTTCTAGTCTTCACTTGAACGTCAAACGTGCCTTGGCATTTATGTTTGCTCTACAATCAAAAGCAAGCGAGATACCACTCTATCATACCTCTTTATGAGCAGTACAATGTTGCTTATGTTTTTGTTTCATGCTACTTATTATTTTGAGTTGGATCTCTTCATAGCTTGCATTGACTATTAAGTAAACTTAGTTGCATACTCCTTATTATGAATTGCCTGAGTAGCTGATCGTATGCTGAGAATATATACATCATATGAAGCAAATGTGTTCGTGAAAGTTTCTTTTATCGCACTCAGTTTTCAACTGAATTGCTTGAGGACAAGCAATACGCTAAGCTTGGGGGAGTTGATACGTCCAAAATGTATCTACTTTCTAGAACACTTTTGCTATTGTTTTTCCTCCAAACTTGTGTGATTTGGATACAACTAACACGGGTTGACGTTGTTTTCAGTAGAATTACCTTGGTGTCTAGTTTTTGTGCAGAAAATCAACTATCAGGAAAAATCCTGGAAAATATGCCAAAAATCCTATTTCACTAGAAGACTCAAGGAGCCAGAATACGAGACGGAGAGGGGCTAGGCCTGGCCGCGCTAGGGGGTGGTCTGGCCGCCCCAGGCACCCCCTCGGTCTCCCTCTTCGCCTATAAGTTGCCTCCTGACCTAAAAACCTAGGGGGGTTCGACGTTTTTCCAGGAAGAGTTCCGCTGTGCCGCCACCACCATATTACGTGATTCGAAACCAGAAACTCCGTTCTGGCACCCTGCCGGGACGGGGAATTGGAGGAGATCATCGCCATCATCATCACCATCGCTTCTCCATCGACCATCCATGTTTCCCCCATCTATGAGTGAGTAATCCCCCGTTGTAGGCTATGGGGATGGTAGGGATTGGATGAGATCGTTCATGTAATGGCATCGGATTGTTATGGCATGGTGCCTAGTATCTTTTATTAGTGCTTTTTGACTTTGTTGCAACTTGTTATGCTTAATGCTTGTCACTAGGGCCCGAGTTCTATGATTTTAGATCTGAACATGTTATAGATTCATTATGATAGTATTGTTTATGGTCTTACCTGCAAGTTGTATACACACGTTGTTGCCTGGAACCAAAGGCCCCGAAGTGACAGAAATCGGGATAACCGGAGGGAATGGCTTTGATGTGAGGATCACATGTGTTCACGGAGTGTTAATGCTTTGCTCCGGTGCTCTATTAAAAGGAGCACCTTAATTGCTAGTAGTTCCTTGAGGCCCCGCTGCAAACAGGCTGGTAGGACAAAAGATGTTGTGCAAGTTCTCATTGCGTGCACGTATGACTATATATGGAACACGTGCCTATGATTATTTAGTACTTGGATGCTTTATCTTATTTATCTGCAAATGCCCTATGTTCTGATTGCTATATGAATTGTCTTGTCCATGCAACGCCTGTCCATCCATCCCTATGCCTACCGCGCTTTAATCCTACTGTTTTCTGCAATTGTTACTACTGCCTTTACTTTTACTATTGCTATTACTTTGCTATTGCTACTACAAAACTGTTGCTACTGATAAACTGCTATGAGCAAGATTGTTTCCAGGTGCAGCTGAATTGACAACTCAGTTGTTAAGGCTTATAAATATTCTTTGGCTCCCCTTGTGTCGAATCAATAAATTGGGTTTCACTTCCCTCGAAAATACGGCGATACACCCCCTATACTTGTGGGTCGCCAGCTGGGCACCAGACGGTCCGGTCCTGGGGCTGGTTGGACCGGGCCAGAAACCGAAAACCAGAAAAACTTCGGAATTTTTTTGTGGAAAACAGAATTTTTTCGAGAATGGCATGTGCATGTATAAGAAGATAGTAGACTCCAAAAGGGTAAAGGAGGCCGGTGATCTAGGCATGCCTATTGGAGAGAACCAAATTAACACACTCAATAGCTACAATAGGCATGATTCGAAAATAGAAAGAGACACAAAAGATAAGAATTAAAGAAAGAGGCCAATGGTTGGCGGGGGATTTCTCCCCTATGTTTAAGCACACATGTCATGGCGCCTCAAAGATAGATGCTTGGACCCATATCATGACACAAAATCAATTAATACCGCACACATAGGTATGCATCAAACCAAGACATGGTAAGATGACTATCCCTATATGTGCTACACGACTAGACTACATAGCAAGTTAAGAGCAGGAATATAATGCAAGAAGTGAATCCATCCAAGTTTTTAGGATCTAGAGTACCGAGTTCTCGCCTCAACATGACAAAACAGGCTTCATCCAAAGGCTTCGTGAAAATATCCACCAATTGGAACATCGTTCCTACATGATTGAGATTGATGTCACCATTTGTGACATGGTCACGTAGGAAGTGGTGGCGGATGTCAATATGTTTGGTGCGACAATGTTGGACGAGGTTATTGGCGATTGATGTCTACGCACTTCTATTCTTGTAGACAGTTGTTGGGCCTCCAAGTGCAAAGGTTTGTAGAACAGCAACAAGTTTTCCCTTAAGTGGATCACCCAAGGTGTATCGAACTCAGGGAGGAAGTGGTCAAAGGTATCCCCTCTCAAGCAACCCTGCAATCAAGATACAAGAATTCTCTTGTGTCCCCAACACACCCAATACACTTGTCAGGTGTATAGGTGCACTAGTTCGGCGAAGAGATAGTGAAATACAAGTGGTATAGATAATTATAAGTGGTAACGGTGCCAAAAAAAATAGCTTGCTGGCGTGTGGTTGACGTGGGAAAAGACTAAAGGCAAACTGAAATAAAGAAGGAAGCAAGCAAACATGTAACAGATCTAATTGCAAACAGTGTATCAATGCTTATAAACAAGGCCTACGGATCATACTTTCACTAGTGAACACTCTCATATAAATATATTCTCTTCATGATACTATTCTTAACTACTCTTCGGTTGAACACTCTAATCGATGGTAGGGCTATAATAGCACACCTCAAAGTTCGCTTTCCGCATCTAGATAACCCCACACTGTCACCTTGAGCACTAGATGGTTCAAACAAACACCACAATTTCATAAAGACATCCAACTCCAAATATAACTCATAACAAGTATTTGTAATATCTAGCCTAAGTGCCACCATGGTGTGCACACTGTCAACTTCACACACATGGGGAGAGCAGAGATCTATTAAAGCACTTGAGTAGCAAGGTAGATCTATAGATTACAAACTCATGATCTCAATAAGATCATGCATAGAGAGAGATGAACACATAGCTACCGTAGAACCCTTAGCCTCGAGAGAGAACTACTCCCTCCTCATCATGGGAATCAGCAATGGTGATGGAGATGGTGGTAGAGATCGATGGAGATGGCTCCGGGGCACTTCCCCATCCCGTCAGGATGCAAGCTTAGGGGGCCACCACACCACCTGGCCACGCGGGCCAGGCCTGGCCGCGCCAGGGGGTGGTGTGGTGGCCCCCTGGCTCCTCTCCGTCTCGTATTCTGGCATCTGGTGACTTCCGGAAAAATAGGCACTTTGGCTTTTGTCCCGTCCAATTATGAGAATATTCATTTTCTGACCTTCCTCGAACCAAAAATAGCAGAAAACAGGCAGCTGGAACTGTGGCTCTTGTTAATAGGTTAGTCCAAGAAATCATATGAAAAGTACTCCAAAGTGTGGACAAAACACAAGAAAGTGGATAAAACCAAGCATGGAACATCAAAAATTATAGATATATTTGCAATGTATCAACATCCCCAAGCTTAACTCCTGCTCGTCCTTGAGTAGGTACGTGATAAAAAGAAAGAATAATTTTTGAGGTGACATGCACCATCAAAGACTTGATCAAAGTATTTGCAAAACATTCAAAGCTGGGATCATAGTACTTCAATCATAACATGAAATACAAAGTTGTAGCAATAAGACAAAGAAACTAAGATGCAACATGAAAAGGCACAAACAAAAGATTCATGAATAACAATGCTTTGCAAGACGTTTGTTTGTTTCACATAAAGAAAACATAGCACAATAGCATTCAGCTTGTTCCTCATAGAGTAGCAAATATAAATGCATAAGACACCTTCAAAGTTCATAAGAGTGACTAGATACAAATAGTTTAGAACAAGCAATATCAAGTTATGCATCAATCAACTAGTCTTGGGACAATGCACATAGAACTAAGAATGGCCACTATGCTCTCAAAGTAGGTGCATAAAGGTAGAAGGTGGAGACTCAATATAGTGGTGGAAGAAAGGCCTTCTTAAAAGGAAGTAGGGATTCAAGTCTTATAAAGAGCTTCCAAAAATTATGGTACTTATAGCTTTCAGCTCTCATTGCCCCTATCATAAGGATCTTGAAGTGATTAAGGTTAAAGTGAACAAACTATGGAGTATATGCTTGACGAAGTATAAGTTGGAAATCTCATGACCCTTGAATACGAGGGCCGCTCTTCATGCTACTCAAGTTTAGTCACCGGTAAGTTCTTGTCATCGTAAGTACATGTGTATCATAGAGAACGGCCAACGGGGTACCCCTTGCCCGATGATACGGAAGAATCCCCATATCAAAATGACAAGGCAAGCAGACAACGAGCATCTCAGCAATCTTCTTATTTACCATGGGAATATGGTGCTTTTTTCTCTCTTTCCTCTTTTCATAATCTCTTTTTTTCCTTTTTCTCTTTTTTCTCAATATAGGACTCTTTTTTTATAAGAAGAATGCTTCATAGACAGCTCATTATGGTTACGCTGCAGGTTTCCACCATGTCAGCATGGATTAGACCAGTGGCCCAGGTGTTTCTCTAACACATATACATAACTCCATGGACTTACAAGCTCCCCTTTCATTTCACACCGACGACATCCATAGACAAAAGAGCATGATATCAACTAGGTAGAAAGTACCCGTGCAATGTTGAAAGCGTTCCCCATGACAGCATGGTTCTGCTAATCCCCAACAAACAAGTGCAAGCATATACAACATAGACGACACAATGGTTCAAGTTTATTAAGGGCAAGAAAAGTAAAGTGTGCCATCAAGTTCGTGAGATCTTTAATCACTAGTTTTCTCATAACAAGTTTAATTTGGAAGGTAAACAAAAACATGAATATACTTGGAATAGCATAAGCTAGTAGGTAGGTAGGTATGGTGGACTCTTTGGAATAACTTGGTTTAAGGAGTTGGATGCATGAGTGGAACTCGTACTTGGTTGCGGAGGCTAGCAAAGACTGGGAGCGACAAACTAAGAGAGCAATAATGGCCATAATCATGCAGAGCGACAAAACATCATTGATCAAAGCATAAAGTGATACTACAAGTTGAAAACTAAAGGATCATAAAGGCTTATGGTGACTTGGGATAGTCATAACATGGTGTGAGCATGCACCAAGTCCACCCAAATAAAGCATCAAAGGAGAATACCACAATACTATGCTTTAATATGCTAAAACAACGCATGATTCTTCCAAGGCACACTAAGCAATCTCAATTGTTTATAACAAGTCATGCTATAGCAAAGAATACTAAGCATAAAGCCAAAACAATATCAAGCATGACATGACAAAGCATAGGCCACAGTCAAAAACAAGCTCTCTTTACCACTTAAGCATGAAATTTTCCTACTCTTTTCCAATCCAAACCAAACTGTTTGAAAACCAATGTATGAAAGAGGGGGTCCAACCAATTTATTCAGCAATCTAAGAAAACCAAGAAAACGAAGAACCAAAACAAAAACGAAAAAGAAGACGCTCCAAGAACAACACAACTGTGCATGAAACAATAAAAATGAAGCGTTTGGAAGAAACCTAGGATTTTTATTGATGAAGAAGGGGATGCCTTGGGCATCCCCAAGATTTGACGCTTGTACTTCTTGGATATTTCTTGGGGTGACACGCGTGGCATCCCCAAGCTTGAGATTTAGTCCATCATTCATCTCATTACTCATTCCTTCCATACACCTGAAATTTTTCCTTCATACAAAACTTCACACAATCTTTATTTGCAACATTAGTGCACTCAAGATAATAAGTCTTAAGGTTCAGTTCTAACACCAAATAAACTTCCATTAGAACACTATCTACTGTAGCACTTCCCTCAAAAATCTCAATTCCCCAAAATAACTCAAAAAGGAACCAACAAGAAGCAAATGTAGAAAATGGCATAAATCTGTCAAAATAGACCAGCAGGTAAATACGAATTTTTTCAAAGACCTTATATTGCTCAAATAAAAAAGTGTTGACCTAACGAAAGTTAGATAACAACCTGGGGAAGAAGCAAAAAAAATCACGCCTCAAAAAGATGTTCAGAGATTTTACACGAATTTTTACGGTGAAGCATAGAAATCTGTTTCGGGACAGCAACTTTCCCAATCATTACTTCTCTCTCATTAGAGGTTACTCTTGGCACAAAAAGCAAATAAAAAGGATAAGGAGGGGTTATTACACATCTAAAACTTTCGGGTTATCTCCCAATAAGTACTTTTCTTTAACGCCTTTAAGTTAGGCTTGATAGTTTGAGAAGATGCTCACATAAGAAATATAAATTTAAATAAAAGAGAGCACAAAGAAGCAAATTCAAAGCATATTTAAGTCTAACCCACTTTCTATGCATAGGAATATTGTAAAGAAATAAGTCATGAAAGCACAAAGCAACAAGCATACGAAAGCAAAACAAGTGCAACTTCAAAATTTTCAACATAAAGAGGGGAAACTTAATGTTGTTGAGATACATAAAACCATGTTTCCCTCTCTCATAATAACTTTTAGTAGCATCATGAATAAAATTAACAATATAAATATCACATAAAACATTCTTATCATGAGCCACATGCATAAAAGAATTAATACTCCCCACATAAACATAGTCATTCTTATTAATTGTAGTGGGAGCAAATTCAACAAAATAGCTATCATTATTATTTTCATCACCATAATCATCAAATATAGGAGGCATATTGTAGTCACAAATAATTTCCTCCGCAATAGTAGGTGGACTGAAAATATCATACTCATCATTGTAATCATCATATATCGGAGGCATAGTATCATCAAAGTAAATTTTCTCCTCCATGCTTGGGGGACTAAAAATATCGTGCTCATCATTACCAGCTTCCCCCAAGCTTAGACTTTTCCATAGCATTAGCAATAATGGTGTCCAAAGAATTCATACTAACAACATTGCTATTAGCATGCAAATAAAGTTCCATAGGTTTTTTAATTTTCTCTTCAAACACTTCATGTCCTAACTCAGATAAATACTATAAAGCTCTCTAAATTTTTTTTTGTTTTCCATTAAGCCTAACTAGTGAAAACAAGAAACAAAAAGACAAAATTGCAGAATCTAAAGGAAATAACTTCGAGCACTCACACCGGAGGATGTGAGTACCTTTTACCTTACCTCCTCGGCAACGGCGCCAGAAAATAGGCGTTTGCCGTGGGAGGTTCTTTTTCTTTAATCCTCCGGTGTGAATACCTTTTACCTTACCTCCCCGGCAACGGCGCCAGAAAATAGCTTGATGTCTACGCACTTCTATTCTTGTAGACAGTTGTTGGGCCTCCAAGTGCAGAGGTTTGTAGAACAGCAGCAAGTTTTCCCTTAAGTGGATCACCCAAGGTTTATCGAACTCAGGGAGGAAGTGGTCAAAGGTATCCCCTCTCAAGCAACCCTGCAATCAAGATACAAGAAGTCTCTTGTGTCCCCAACACACCCAATACACTTGTCAGGTGTATAGGTGCACTAGTTCGGCGAAGAGATAGTGAAATACAAGTGGTATAGATAATTATAAGTGGTAACGGTGCCAAAAAATAGCTTGCTGGCGTGTGGTTGACGTGGGAAAAGACTAAAGGCAAACTGAAATAAAGAAGGAAGCAAGCAAACATGTAACAGATCTAATTGCAAACGGTGTATCAATGCTTAGAAACAAGGCCTACGGATCATACTTTCACTAGTGAACACTCTCATATAAATATATTCTCTTCATGATACTATTCTTAACTACTCTTCGGTTGAACACTCTAATCGATGGTAGGGCTATAATAGCACACCTCAAAGTTCGCTTTCCGCATCTAGATAACCCCACACTGTCACCTTGAGCACTAGATGGTTCAAACAAACACCACAATTTCATAAAGACATCCAACTCCAAATATAACTCATAACAAGTATTTGTAATCTCTAGCCTAAGTGCCACCATGGTGTGTACGCTGTCAACTTCACACACATGGGGAGAGCAGAGATCTATTAAAGGACTTGAGTAGCAAGGTAGATCTATAGATTACAAGCTCATGATCTCAATAAGATCATGCATAGAGAGAGAGATGAACACATAGCTACCATAGAACCCTTAGCCTCGAGAGAGAACTACTCCCTCCTCATCATGGAAATCAGCAATGGTGATGGAGATGGTGGTGGAGATCGATGGAGATGGCTCCGGGGGCACTTCCCCGTCCCGGCAGGGTGCCGGAACAGAGACTTTCTGTTCCCCGAATCTCCCCTTCGGTGGCGGCAGCGCTATGGAACTTTTCGTGGATTTCTGATTGACTATTTAGGGTTTATGCATCGGGAGGCTCTTATAGGCGAGAGGGGAGACCGAGGGGGTGCCTAGGCTGGCCACACCACCCCCTGGCGCGGCCAGGCCTGGCCCGTGCGGCCAGGTGGTGTGGTGGCCCCCTGGCTCCTCTCCGTCTCGTATTCTGGCATCTGATGACTTCTAGAAAAATAGGCACTTTGGCTTTTGTCCCTTCCAATTTTGAGAATATTCATTTTCTGACTTTCCTGGAACCAAAAACAGCAAGAAACAGGCAGCTGGCACTATGGCTCTTGTTAATAGGTTAGTCCAAGAAATCATATGAAAAGTACTCTAAAGTGTGGACAAAACACAAGAAAGTGGATAAAACCAAGCATGGAACATCAAAAATTATAGATACATTTGTAATGTATCAGCGGTCTTTATTGTACTTTCATTGTCACATAGAAGAGGCACCGTACCAAGAGACACAACATTGTCTTTCAAGGTTTGCCTCATCCATAACAATTGAGCGCAACAAGATGCTGCGAAAATGTATTCGGCTTCGGCGGTGGATAGGGCGGTGGAGTTTTGTTTCTTGGATGACCAACTCACCAATGACCGGCCAAGGAATTGGAAGCCCCGGAGGTAGACTTACGGTCAACCTTATCACCGGCCCAATCGGAATCCGAATAGCTAACAAGCTCAAAGGTTGACCCCTGTAGATACCAAAGCCCTAGAGTAGGAGCAAGAACAAGGTACCTAAAAATATGTTTGACCGCCATCAAGTAGCATTACTTGGGAGCGTATTGAAAACGAGCACACATTCCAACACTTAACATGATATCCGTCCTAGAAGCACAAAGGTAGAGCAAGGAGCTAATCATTGAGCGATATACCTTTTGGTCCACATCCTTCTCACCTTCTCAAAGGCCAAGTTGCCCATTGAGTGGCATGGGAGTCTTAATGGGGTTGGCATTGGTCATCTCAAATTTCACAAGCATGTCCTTCACGTACTTCTCTTGGGAGATGAAGGTGCCTTGAGCAAGTTGCTTCACAATGAAGCCTAAGAAATACTTCAACTCCCCCATCATGGATATCCTAAATTTCTGGGTCATCAACTCAGCAAAAGCTTTGTTATGAGATTCGTTAGCTCCACCAAAGATAATATCATCAACATAAATTTGAACAATAAATAAGCCATCCCCTTTAACCCGTTTGGTGAAAAGGGTGGAATAAAATTTACCCACGCTAAAAGCGTCCATGAGTAAGAAATCCCTAAGGTGCTCATACCAAGCACGAGGAGCTTGCTTTAGTCCGTAGAGCGCCTTATGGAGTAGATACACATGGTTGGGAAAGCGTGTGTTTTCAAAACCCGGGGGTTGAGCTACATATGCAACCTCTTTCAAGGGACCATTAAGAAATGCACTTTTCACATCCATTTGATAAAGCTTGAAGTTATGAAAAGATGCATATGCAAGCAAGAGACGAATAGCTTCAAGGCGAGCAACGGGCGCAAAGGTGCCCTCATAGTCAATACCTTCTATTTAGGCATACCCTTGCGCCACTAACCTTGCTTTGTTCCTTGTGACGGTTCCATTCTCATCTTGCTTGTTCTTGAATACCCACTTCGTCTCGATGACATTGATGCGATGATCTTTAGGTCTCTCCATAAGAGACCAAACTTCATTGCAGGTGAAGCACTCGAGTTCTTCTTGCGTGGCGATGACCCAATCCAGATCTTCTAGAGCTTCATGGACCTTGAGTGGCTCAAAGTTGGACACAAATGCATGATGGCCACAAAAGGTAGTAAGATGCTTCTTCTTGTTGCGAGTCTTGATTCCTCTTGATATGCTTCCAAGTATATTATTGATTTGGAGTCCACTTGCAATGGAGGCAGACTTGATCTTCCGGATTATCCCTTCATGATCAACAAATTCATCCTTTGTTGTTCCTTGATCATTGATAACTTATTGAGCTTGACCTTGATTTTGAGGAACATGTACATCTTCTTGGTCTTTCTCAACAAATTGAGGGCTTGGTTCTTGTTCTTAGGTTTGCGAGAGTTGTTCGTCATGCGGTGAACTTGATGGTTCAACTTGAGTAGAGCTAGGATCTTATTGAGTTGGGCTTGATCCTTCCCCATCAACATCTTGATCATGGATATGATATTCAGTGGGCAAGATATGCCCAATCCCCATCAACTTGATGACTTGAGAGGAATCTTCATAACCTATACCACGTGGAACAACTTTCCCCTCTTGGGGGCCATTATACTCCAAAAACTCCATGTCATAAGATACTTCAACACAACCATTGGTTTTGTTGTAGTATCTATAGGCATGAGAGTTTTCCGCAGAACCAACAAATATACCCTCTATAGTTCTAGATTGGAATTTACCGAGCTTTTCTTTCTTGTTCTTGACGAGGCATTTGCACCCAAAGACATGGAATTATTTGATGTTGGGCTTTTTATTTGTGAGAATCTCGTACGGAGTCATGTCAAAGGGAGCTCGGAGGAAGAGCCGGTTCGAGTAGTGAACCGCGATAGCAATGGATTCTCCCCAAAAGTTGTGAGGTGACTTGAACTCACTCAACATTGTTCTTGCCATCTCAATGATAGTCCGGTTCTTCCTTTCAACAACACCATTTTGTTGAGGGGTATAAGGAGCCGATAATTCATGCGTGATCCCCTCATCTTGAACAAACTCTTGCATGGTGTAGTTCTTGAATTCGGTTCCATTGTCAGTCCTAATGGTCTTGATCTCCACTTCATGAGTGTGTTGAGCTTGCTTGGTGAAGATCATGAAGTACTTGTAGGTCTCATCCTTTGACTTGAGAAGAAATACCCAAGTGTACCTTGAGTAATCATCAACGATGACAAGACCATACTTTCTTCCACCAAGAGTATCATATGTTGATGGCCCGAAGAGATCCAAATGGAGAAGCTCCAACGATCTTGACGTGGCCACCTTGGATATTGATGGATGACTCTTTCCATCTTGCTTTCTTGAAATGCAAGCACTACACACACGATCTTTCTCAAAAGACACACCGGTTAGTCCAAAAATATGCTCACCCTTTAGGAGTTGTTTAAGATTTCTCATGTTGACGTGGCCAAGGCGGTGATGCCAAAGCCATCCCTCGTCAACCTTGGCCATTAGACATGTGGAAAGAGATTGACTCTCTTGCGAGAGGTCGACCACGTAAAGGTCGTCTTCGACATATCTAACAAGGACCAAATTGATATTATCATTCCTAAAGACTTTCACAAAAGATCTAGAGAAATAGGAATCATAACCGGCATCCACAAGATGTTTAATTGAAAGCAAGTTGTATCCAAGGTTCTCAACAAGCATGATGGTCTCTAGGGTCAAGGCCTTGGAGACCACCAACTTGCCATAACCTAGTACCTTTCCTTTAGAGTTGTCCCTAAAAGTGATGCTTGACGTTGAGTTGACATCATTAATGAATTGGTCAAGCGCACTTCTACCTCCTGTCATATGATTGGTGCATCCACTATCAAACACCCATTTTGATCCATCGGAGGCATACCCCTACAAAATCAATTCTTTGATTTAGGAACCCATTGATTAATGGGTCACATAGCATTAGCAACAAGATCTTTTGGTACCCAAATTGAGTACCACCTATAAGCGTAACCATTTCGAAGGCCAACATATTTGGCATACATGTCTCCTTTGGTGCCCTTACGTAGCACATAGGATGGATTAGATTCTCCCGCAAACTTGTGGTTGGGGTTGCCCCTTGTGGTTCCCCCATTCACAACATTCTTCTTTACTTGGTCAACCACCTTGTGCCCTTCATGCACAAAGTTGATCTTCTTAGGTGGGTTGGCACCATTCTTGTCGTTCTTGGGGTCAAACCCCGTACCTTGCCTTGGAGCTCTCATCGTTTGGCGAGCAAGAATCTCATCAAGGATCTTGCCCTTGGAGGTAGGTTTGAGACGCTCCATCTCAAGTTGTTCCTTCAACTTCTTATTCTCCTTAAGGAGACAAGCTTGATCCAAGGTATGGTTAGAAGCACAAGTAATATTCTCAACAATAATTGGATCCTTCAATGTACCAAGAGCTTTTTCATAGGACACTCGAAGTTGATCATGATTCTCCCCAAGTTTTATGAGCTCACGCTTGACAAGAAAATTAGCTTTCTCAAGGTCCTCAAGGTCACTGGTGAGAGAAGCATGAGCAATCTCAAGTTCTTTCTTTGAAGTATCAAGCTCTTGAGACAAAGGTGATAGCTCTATCTAGGGTATCCACATCTTTTGCCTTATCTAGTTCATAGATTTCAATTCGTTCTTTAAGAAGGGAATTAATGTCTTTTTCCTTACTTAGATCTTGCTCAAGAAGATTGAATCTTCATTTCTCATCATCAATATGAGATTCCAAGCTATAAATGGTCTCGTCACGTGAGTTGACAAGGTTCATTAATTTCTTGAATCTAGCACGAGCATTGCTAGGAAGGGACTTCATGATTTTATACATTTCTTGTATATAGTTTTCATCAAATTCATCATTATCACTATCATTGGCACTAACATGATCATCCAAGATGCTAGAGAGAGATGGAGGGGAAGAGATTACCTCGGTGCTCCTTGCCATGAGGCAAGAGCCGATGACCTTGGGAGTAAGAGAGTCATCGATGTAGTCTTTGGTGTAGTCGTAGGTGAGTAGTGACCCATGTTCGGTGTAAACCAAACTAGGCTCACCACGCACCTCCTCCTCGTCCTTGCTCTCCACATCGCATGTGACCTTGGAGCTTCGTGACATAAGGCAAGTACCAGCGATCTTGGGAGTGATGGAGTCATCAGCATAGTCTTTGGTGTAGTCATATGTGAAGAGTGACCCGGGTTCGGCAAAAGCCAAATCGGCCACTCCCACAACCTTCTCCTCATGTTCACTCTCCGCATCGGATAAGTATTCTTGGCCTAGGAAGCCTTCGCCATCACGCTTCTTGTTCCTCTTGTACCTCTCGTTGATGGGGTTTGGCTTCAATCTTGGCTTGGCGCCCTCTTCATACTTGGGCTTGTCAAGTCTCTTCTCATATGGTCATTTGTCGGCAAAGTGATCCGACTCATCACAATTGTAGCAAGTCCTCTTCTTCTCACTTGGCCTGGTGGAGCTTCTTCTTCTTTAGAACTTCAAGTTCTTGGTGAAGAGAGCAAGTTGAGATAGCATGTCGTCAACACCATCACTATCACTCTCTTCTTCATTTGCAACACTTCTTGCACACACTTGGCCTTCAATGCTAGGGAGTGAGAAGGCCCAATGGCATGGTTGATCTCCTTGATCTTTTGTCCTTCATCCGCCATGTTATCCGTGGCAACAAGATACAATACTAGATCATCGGGAGAGAAGTGGCGAGCTGAATCTAGGCGTTGCAAGTTCAAGGCAAGCTTCTTGTCGGAGGCGGTGATCATGGAGAGAACCTTGGACTTGATGAGCTCATCATTCAATTTGAAGCCATCATCATACTTGTCACGGCCAAGACCATCAATCTTTACATGGAGGGTAACAAGTCTCTTGTATGCTTCTGAGATGGACTCACCATCGTTGTTCATGAACATGCTCATCTCCGACTTGGCAACTTCATACTTGGAATTTTGGATAAGGGATGTTCCCACTTGGAGAATGACAATCCTCTCCCAAAGCTCCTTTGCAGTGGGTATGTTGCTAACTTGATCATAGAGAGTGCGGTGAATGGCACTCGTTATCTTGTCACAAGCTGTTGCATTTAGTTGACGGTCATAGTATTCTCCCGGAGTGAGATTGTTAGGATCTTGTGGATAGAAGTCCTTGCCCACAATCTCCCAAAGCTCCACACTGCAGCTGAGAAGATGAGATTCCATAGAAACTTTCCAATGAGAGAGGTGAGTTCCATCATAGTGAGGTGAGGGACCCGGACCATTAATATGAGGCATGATGTTCTTTTCTTTAGGATATATATATGGAAATGGATTAGGAGGCATAGAGGTTTTCGTCGGGTCACTATCACTAGAGGCCTCATTCATGGCCTCCTTACCGGTGTCCATCGGCCTCCCTTGAGGTACTACCGAAGGCCCGACAAGCATGACCCCCTCGCCCATCCCCATAAAACATGCCTCAAGAAAACTTATTCGAGCAAGGAGATTGGAATTCACCTTAGCCTTTTCAAGGGACTGTTTGGCAAAGAGTTCACGGATCCCCTTGACCGAATAAGTCTTTTCCTCCTCATCATCAGATAAAACCATCTTTTCTCTTAGGCGGTAAAGCCCTTAGAAGAGCACTAGGCTCTAATACCAATTAAAAGTGTAAGATGGTTTACCTAGAGGGGGTGAATAGGTTTCTACAAAATTCTTTATAAACTTTTGCAAGTTTTAGGCTTTGAGGAATATAAGTGTGCCTAAATGCAAACTAGGTGAGGAAACCTAGATGATGATACAAGATACTTCAAGCACAAAGGCTATCACAAAGTAAACAACACAAGTAAGAGATTGGCTAAGGAATAACCGAAGCACGCGGAGACGAAGATGTATTTCCGTGTTCACCACCTCTGGGAAGGGGGCTATGTCACGTTGGAGAGGTGTGAGGTTCCACGAAGGATTCCCCAACGCCACAAAGGCTCACCTTCTTCTCCGAGCCTATTCCACGAAGGAATAACTCACTTACTCGTGGTAGACTTTAAGGTAGTCTCCAAACCCTCACAAACTTTCCACGAAGCAAATCACAAGACGAATGCCTCCGGACAACCCTAGCTGCCTAGGGTTTCCCACAAACCCAAGAGTAACAAGCTAACCCGATGAACTCAAGGGGGAATGAACTTTGGCTTGGTGGAAACGTAGATCGGGACCTCCTCTTGCTTTCTACCAAAGGGATTTGGAATTGGTTGGGTAGAATGGGAGATCCTCAAGGAATTGTGTTTCAACAATGGAAAGAGAGAGAGAGCTTCAAGGATGAAATATGAAATGAATGCCTAACCTACTCAAGGTGGAAGAAGTGGTATTTATACCCAAGGGATAAATCTAGCCGTTTAGAGCAATACTGTGAAGTTCGGTTTTAAGTTCGGTTGGACCGGCCCACACACCAGACCGCCCGTTATACAGGCAGGAAGACCGGAATCCAAACCGGGAAAAGTCCCTGTGCGCGAACCCGGTATAGTAAACCGAGAATCCCGATTTGGGTTCTGTTTTCCGATGGTGGTACCAGACCACTCGGTATGGGAGTCGGTTCAACCAGCTTGTACACCGAACTTGGGAGAGATGCTATGAAAAGTAGATCTCTCTCTCCTCTCTCTTTGGTGATGGAACAAGTGGGTGTATGGGATGTGTATAAGGCTTAGAAATTCATCCCCAACAAGCTCATTGAGATAACCCCTCTTAATAGTGCGGATTTCCTAAAGACTCAAGTTACATATAAAAGGCAAAACTCCGGCACATATCTTCGTTATTGAAATGGGGGGCTCCGACGATCTTCCAACATACCAGCAGACTAAAACCTGTTTAAGATACTAGTAGGTAGCATTAGTCTGCTCTAACTACGCTGTCATTGTCAACCAAAAACAGTAGAGGGTAAACTACCCTTTTAGCGCCGCAACCGCACCCTTATGGACATGGTGCAAAGCATGCTTAGTCACACAAGTTTCCCAGCAAGCCTATGGATGGAGGCTTTAAAGATAGCCGCACATGTACTAAATATTTCTCCCACTAAATCTGCACCGAACACACCTTATGAGATGTGGACGGGAAAGAAACCGAGTTTGAATTACCTACGCGTGTGGGGATGTCCTGCTGAAGCAAAAGTATTCAATCCACAACTTAAGAAATTGGATCCAAAGACATTAAGTTATCATTTTATTGGATACCCTCATAGGGGAAAGGGATACCGCTTTTATTATCCAGGCCATACCACTAAATTCGTGGAAACCAGATAAGCAGTATTTTTTGAGGATAATGAAGTCACGGAATTAAGGGTCATTGATCTTGTAGAAAAGCGGGTGTGTGCTCCATCCCCGACTATCTAAGAGATTGTTTTCCCATTTCAAAATTTTGATGTGACATCCAATACACATACTGAAAATACTCATGTTGAAACTAATGTTAATCCTAAACCAAATGGAGATCCACAACCAGAAGATGACTCTCAAGAAGAACATGATCCTCAACCAGAAAATGATCCTCCACCACCACCTCCACTACGAAGAACACAACGTGAAATAAAGAAAGTTGTCCCATATTATTATATCACTTACATGAGTTAGGATATCAATGATATGGGAAAGGTGGAGGACCCATCCTCCTACAAAGAGGCTATGAAAAATGAGAACTCATCTAAATGGGTAGCTGCCATGGAAGATGAATTGACGTCTATGGGCACAAATGATGTTTGGGACTTAGTAGAAATTCCTCATGGGACTAAAAGAGTAGGCTACAAGTGGGTCTACAAAACTAAGTATGATTCCAAAGGGAATGTTGAAAGGTTCAAAGCAAGACTTGTTGCGAAAGGATTTACACAAAGACAGGGAATCAATTACAACGACACCTTCTCTCCTGTGTCAAGTAAAGAATATTTTAGAATCATTATGGCATTGACATCTCACTATGACTTAGAGCTGCATCAAATGGATGGTAAGACGGCATTCCTAAATGGTGATCTAAATGAAGATGTTTACATGACTCAGCCGGAAGGTTTTGTTGTAGAATGAAAAGAACACTTGGCATGTTGATTAAAGAAGTCTATTTATGGTTTGAAGCAAGCTTCAAGACAATGGTACCTGAAGTTCGATAAAGTTATTAGAACTTTTGGTTTTACGGAAAATGTTGTGGACAACTGCAGTTATGTCAAGTTTAAAGGCAGAAGGTTCACAATATTGGTCCTATATGTGGATGGCATATTGTTCGCCTGTAGCAATAATGATATGCTGCATGAGACCAAGAATCTTCTGTCCTCTAACTTTGATATGAAAGATCTTGGTGAAGCCTCGTATGTTCTTGGTATAGAGATTCATCGGGATAGGTCTAAAGGTGTGTTGGGACTATCACAGAAGGCATACTTTCAGCGAGTACTAAAGAAATACAATATGCACAATTTCTCACCCTCACATGCTCCTATAGTCAAGGGAGATAAATTTGGGACTTTTCAATGTCCAAGGAACCAAACTAAAACTGATCAGATGAAGTCGGTTCCCTATGCTTCAGTTGTCGGAAGCATCATGTATGTGCAAGTCTGTACGCGCCCTTACTTGGCTTTTATAACCAGGATGCTTGGAAGATTCCAATCAAATCCAGGACTAGACCACTGGAACGCTGCAAAGAAAGTCTTGCGATATATGCAAGGAACGAAAGACTACATGCTTACTTATAGAAGGTCTGATAACCTAGAAGTTATTGATTACTCAGATGCTGATTATGCCGGTTATGTGGATAGTAAGAAATTCACATCAGGTTATATATTCACACTTGCCAGTGGGGCTATATCGTGGAAAAGCTCCAAGCAAACAATAACTGCTTCATCTACGATGCAAGCATAATTTATAGCATGTTATGGGGCCACTGTGCGGGCTGTATGGTTAAAGAATTTTATACCCGGACTTAAGGTGGTGGACAACATTACAAGACCACTTTTATTATACTACGACAATGAGCCCGCAGTCTTCTATACGAGTAACAACAAGTCAAGTGCTGCTGCCAAGCATATTGACATTAAGTATCATGTTGTGAAAGATAGGATCCAGGATAAAACAATTAGTGTTAAGCACATATGGACGACTCATATGCTTGTGGGTCCGCTTACCAAAGGCTTACCACCTAGTATTTTTTGTGAGCATGTTATCGGCATGGGATTACTAGAAGCCTCATGATTCTGAAATAAAGGGACCACTATAGAGAACTACTCCCAATAAGGAAAAAGTTATCCATTTCGAAATAGGCCTGTGTACCATAAGTGTTGGCGTTCAACAGCATTTTATTGGCTGTTGTAACACTTCACTTTGATATATTATTCCAATGGATAAATGGGCGAATAAAGTTAAACCTAACGATCAAGAGGGATAATGTTGGTTTGACCTATCACGTTTAACAGACATTGTGTCACGTTTAAACAAACAACAGATAAAGAGATAAAGGAATAAGTCAAAACGATAAGAAGAGAGGCCCACGAACCAACGTTCGTGACCTCCCTGTACGCTAACGCCCGCACCCTGATCGGGGGTGCCTAAACCAATCGATGGTTCAGATCCCCCATCGTGCAACGCTATATATAAAGGGAGTCCCGGCTGCCAACGATTCCTGCCAATCGTCGTTGAGCACACGAACTCCCGAAAACCCAAAAACCCTATCGATCTAGAGGGTACGCTGAAACGGCAAGAAGACCCGCATCTCGCTAGGCCGCTCTAGGCCAGTGCCGGTGGAAACCAGAGGGGATGAGTAGGATCCCCACCTTATCTACAACACCTTCATCAACTCGTCCTCAAGCCTGCACCAAGCAGGCAATGGCAACCCGTAAGTAATCTAGTCTTATGGCATTAATCCATATTAGGTGCCATCTTGTGTGATCAACAATGCTTTAATCTAATGTATTGTAAAGATTAGATCCATCACCCCTCCCTTCGGAAGAGGCGCCGGCAAAGCAAGGGGCCACGACAGATCCCCAGGCGCCAAGGTGTAGCGCCGGCGGCCAGCTCTCATCCCTATCTTGCTCCAACCTGATAAACGAAAGATCATTCCAAAAAGAGATGTCCAAAACATCATCGCAGCTAGTGCCTCGCCGTCGCACGAGGCACTAATAAGACGCCTTTGCACAGAACTACTACCGATCATCTGCATAAACGATATGTGCCTCAGTGTCTCGTCCCAGGAGGCAAAACGCCAGAACTAATCTAGCTATGCCCCTACTACTGGAGGTCTGGAGCCACCAGAAATGTTGTTTTTGTCTATGGGTGGAGGCCATTAAGTCAAACGCAGGAGCGATCACGGGCGCATCGATCATGCGTGAGATACGTGCTTGCGTAACCACGCAATACATACACACTGTTTACTTACATAGTACTAATATATTACTCCCAATCATAGGAAGGAACCCGGGGGCAAAAGTAAAGCGATCGTAGCGTTCGATCCATCGTTCTCTCCTCACTTAATTAAACCCGAATCAGAGCGCTAGCTAGTCATTCACCACTACGCCGCGCGTCGTCCGTTCCTATCCATACTCATCGATCTCCACACGTATAAGAGTGCCTCCATTCTAGGCGTTCCTAGGCAGAAATCCACGGCTATTTAGCACAGGATGGACGGCGTGAGAACGGCCGTTTCCCACCTCGCGGTACCAGGCAACACAAAACAGCGAGTTTTTGCCTAAATCTGGCTCAAATTTAAACAGAGTTCGACGTAGTTCGGCATAAATATAAATGCAGAACAATGTTTGGTATAGTTTGACATTAAATTAAACATAATTCGGTATTAAATTAAACATAATTTAGCATAGACTGAAATACAACATAGTTTAGCCTAGTTCGGTCAGATCATGCTCGGCATCTACATGTTGCCCTTGCGTATCTATATGTGCTCAACCAGATCATCCTACAATTATTGATGCACTACCGAGTCTCGGATCTCCTGATGCATGGCGATGAATGCAGCCCACGATGGCGGCACCTGGTGATCAGGCTCTACAAGGGGTTCCTGTCTGTAGTATGACTCGTCCTGCTCGACCAAATTCTGGGTTCTTTCTCTCATCCTCAATGATCATGTTGCGCAAGGTCACACAATAGTTTATCACTTTCCTCATTTGATCTATCGACCAGGTTATAGCAGGGAACTGAACAACTACAAACCTCTATTGAAGCACACCAAATGCCCGATCCACGTCCTTCCTGCAAGCTTCCTATTCTCTGGCAAACTGAGCATTCTCGGGGAGCATCGGGCTTTAGATAGTCTTCACAAATATTGACCATCTTAGATAGATGCCATATGCAATATAGTATCCCTTGTTGTAGTGATGCCATTGATCTCAAAGTTCAAGGGGGAGCATGACCCTCAACAAGCTTGGCAAAGACATTTGAGGACTGGAGGACGTTGATGTTATTGTTCGATCCTACCATGCCAAAGAAGAAGTGCTAAATCCAAAGATCATATGTAGCAACTTCCTCGAGTATCACAGTGCAACCTCCTTTGTGGCCTTTGTACATTCCTTGATAAGCAAATGGACAGTTCTTCTAGTGTCAATCCATGCAGTCGATGCTTCCAAGCATTCCAAAAAATCCTCTACTTTCATTGACTGCGAGGATCCTAGCGGTGTCTTTAGCATTGGGTGTTCTCAAGTATTGTGTCCCAAACACTGCAATCACTGCCCTACAGAACCTGTACACGCAATCAATAGTGGTGGACTCGGCTATACGGAGATAGTCATCGGCACTGTCACCCGGAGCTCCGTATGCAAGCAACCTCATCGCTACTGTGCACTTCTACAGTGAGGAAAACCTTACCATGCCGGTGCAGTCCTTCTTGCATATGAAATAGGGTCGAACTCCCGGATGGCACGCACAATGTTGAGCAAGAGTTTCTAGCTTAACCTGAAATGACGCCGAAACACGGCCTCTTCGTGCAGCGGCTCGTCGGCGAAGTAGTCGGCATACAACAAGCAGTAGCCCTCCACTTGCGGCCTCAGTTTGCACTTCTGGCGATCCTTCGCCGAGCCTCCACGCTTTGGCGCTGCAGTCTGCATATAGTCGGGCCAAGGAGGCAAGGATCTGCATGTGCTCTTCATCTTCGGTGGCTACGGCGGTCTCTTCCTCCAGCAATAGGGCGAACATCTACTCGCCGTCGAAGTTCATGACCGAACGGGTAAAACGACAAACACTTCACGAGCGAGGTGGCGGGAGCTCGGAATGAAGCCGAGCTGCGGCGAAGGTGGGACGGTGAAACAAGGCCTAGGTGGAGGGGAAAGGATGCGGCGGATGTGGCGGAGGCAACGGACCTATCTACAGGCGTGGTTTCGGCTTGGCGTGGTGGGACTTCGATAGCGACGACATGGCGGCGACGAAAACTCCCTGTCGCGGGAGAGCCGAGTCGCGGTGGGGAATGGGATTGTGTCGCTGACAGGGTTGGTCCACCTGTTTTTCGTTGCGTCTGGCGTTCCCATGCGGTTCTCATCGTCTTGGGTTTGGTCTGAAAATGCCGGATGAAAGTTGGATCAAATTCGGTGGAATTCAGTGTCCTTAAAACGTGACTGGCTTCTCGCCTCCAGATGTAAAAATCGTCATGGGAATACCCTCTCGAGAACGCGAGTGGAGATGCTCTAAACAGGGAGACATGATACGTGACGGAATCGCGCGGGCTTCCGTCATCCGTCCGTTAGCGATGTGTGTTTTATGCGACTGATGATGATCGGTCACCGATCAATCCTTCGGATGGGGTTTGGTTTGCTCTGGTTAGTATACTATTTAAACTCTCTGGTTCGACCACCTACGGAAGTTCTAAACGCTAGCTCTGGTTAATCATCTGTCCGCTTGCTTGAAGTCGACACTCGACAGTTTGGATTAAGGCTTACATGTTCAGATCTGCTATAGCTAGTATTAGATTATTTTGGAGTTGTGTGCACAGGATGAAGCCAAATCCAGCTTCTCCCTTGGGAAAAAAGAAAGCGCGTAAAGGCGTCGCCACAATCAGCAAAAGGCTAATGCGAGCTAGATGGTGGGCATCTATCTGTGCGATGCATCCGAACATGCGAAGCAAGCAGGTTTGACGGAGAAGGCTCAACTCAAAAATGAACACACATTTCTATTCTATTCTCGCACAGACAACTATAGTGAGGCTCAGCGCAAAAGCGCCATCCAGAAGGTTCGATTAATTTTGGGAGCCAGCTCAGCGGTCTCTTCTCTGAGAAACAAGCAACAGACTCTTTCTCATTTTTATGACCATCTTCTTCCTTCCACGTTCTTTGTTCATAAGCAGTTCCACCTTTGCAACTGCAGCAGCACAACCAACAGCTGATCTTAGCTAGCTCAGCTATATGGGTTGAACCAAACCGATTTTTGAGACTTCAGATGGGACACTTTTGATGCATTCAGGATAAAACACACGTTACACACCTCGCTAGCCGGCCAGGCAACCATCAAATCGGTACACTAAAATATGGGCCAACATAGATCGCACTCAGGTCTCCCCGGCCGGCTTTCTCCTGGGGTTTCTGTATGGGGATGACGAGAGATGCAGCTTTTCGCAGCCGCTAAATTGCAGCACCGTGTACATAGTTTCTCGTGGCGACGGTTGCGCCCGTACGTTCATGGAATCTGTAATGCGTATGTTACAGGGCAGGCACTAGTGTTGTCCACGAATTCAGCATACCAGCTCCTGAGACATAGTGCTCTCACCCTTTTTTAGTGTAAAGCACGAGAGCGACGCTCCACGGAAGTGGCACGGCGACTTCGCTCTAAATCAGTTGAGCTCGATCTCTTTCTTGGATGGGATTTGCAACCCTGCTTACAACTTTGTAGAGAAAAAACTTAACCCTCCATCGGAAGTAATCAGTTAGCCATAGATATATCAGGATGTATTCCCTCCGTCCTAAAAAAGATATCGCAGATTTGTCTAAATTTAAATGAACCTTGACGCGTTTTAATGTATAGATACATTCAAATTTTGATAAATCTAAAACATACTTCTCGAGACGGAGGGAGAATCATTTATTGGATGAGAATAGGGAGATTTAACAACAACAAAAAAAGTAGAGCATGTACGTGTACTGGTGCATACCAAGTACTCTAAGGCCCCGTTTGGAACAAACGAGAAGGATAGGATTTCTATAGGAAAAAAATTCTATGGTACCATTTGGACTAGAGGAATAGGAATAGGAACCCTAGATTTCTTTGAGATTCCTATGAAATAGCTATTTCATAAAAAATTGGAGGAAAACTAACATGAGGTCTCACCTTATATTTTCATCTCTTTGTGTCTACATTTCCTCGTGATATCCAAATGACACTTTAAAGTTTTTCTGTGGTATTGGTTCCTATAGTAAGTCAGGTTATATTGGTTCCTACTGGACTCAGATTGGGAAGAGAAATTCCGTATGGTCTCGGTACATGCTCTACAGGGTATAGAGCCTTTATCAGACCATCCTCCCATACTTCTGACCACTGGTACACTGAGACCATAATGTGCACGCCGATTTAAGTTTGAACTTGGATGGCTTCACTGTGAAGGTTTCTATGACATGGTAAAAAATGTAAGGGAAAGACCTGCTATTGGTCGTATCTCAATACAAAGGTGGAACAATAAAATGTGTGCATACATAAACACCTTGGTGGATGGGCTAGACATACATTGGGTATTCTTAAGCATGAAAAACTACGACTTTCGTCCATCATTGATGACTTCAAAGCATTGTATGAAGTATGTCCTCTATCTGTGCAAAATTGAACTTAAGAGCCAATCTGATGCAGAAATAACGCGACTTTTACGCGAAGACAAGATCAAATAGTATCAATGTTTCAAAAGTCAATTCATACTGGAAGAAGATGCGAATACAAGATACTTTGATAGCATTGCAAATGACCGACATATGAAGAAACTTATTCACTCTTTAGTACATGATAAAGGAACAATAGAGGGATATAAATAACTTAATTCGTACATTACAAATTATTATAAGGTTTTGTTTGGGCCTCCCAGAAAAGGTAACTTCTCCTTGGATGAGTCCCAAACAGATGATATTCCCCAAGTTACCGTTGAGAAAAACAACTTTCTAACCACCTCCTACTCTAAGGAGGAGTAAAGAAGGTTGTCTTCCAAATAGAACACAAAAAGGCCCTGGTCGTGATGGTTTCCCGGTAGAGTTCTACTAGAACTTTTGGGATGCCATTAAACCAGATCTTCTGGATTTGTTCAGCTTTCTCCATTCTGGACAACTAGAACTATTTCGCTTGAGTTTTGGTAAAAAAAATTTATTACATAAGTTTAATGAAGCAATCCAACAACAAAGACCTATATGTCTTCTTAATGTTATGTTTAAAATATTCACCAAGATAACTACAATCAGGTTGAACACTTTGGCTGACCATGTAGTTCTCCCTTCGCTGATTGCTTTCACTTAACATCCTAGATGGGGGTATACTTCATGAAAAGGTCCATGAACTACATAGGATAATGTTGAATGTGGTTATCTTAAAAATTGATTTTGAGATAGCCCATGATAAAGTTAAATGGTATTTTCTTCAGCAAACACTCAGAATGAAAGGATTTTCTTATGAGTGGCGTGCTCTCATCCATAACTTTGTGTCTGGAGGTAGTGTGGCTATTAAAGTCAATGATGACATTGCAAACTACTTCAAACAAAAAAGAGCTAAGGTTAGGCGACCTATTATCACCAATATTATTTAATATAGCAGCTGATATTTTAGCTGCTATGATCGAACACGCAAAGGATGATGGCCAAATTAAAAGAGTGCCTCCCTGTCAGGTTGATGCTGGTTTATCAATTCTTTAATATGATTATGGTATGGTTATCTTTACTGCACACAACATCGAAAAGGAAAAAAAACTGAAAACTAATTGACATGGGTATGATTACTCGCATGCTTATGATTCGCTACCCTATATTGGGTAAAAGGCTTATGACCCGTGAAGGTTTCAGATGACAGCCCAAGAAAGCAACCGACAAAGGCTTTGACTATATTAGGAAAGAAACTATGAACCGACATTGTGTTGGTATTGTAATCACGCGTGTATGAAACCTATCCGCATACAGCTTTGAGACCCGACCTATTATATATAGGACGGGAGAAGCCCAAGCGAGGGTATCGAAATCTAGAAGACAACTTGTAATAGTCTGATTTCCCCAATATTCAGGCGACTTTGACTTCATTGTTTTCCCGACATCCGACGAAATCCCTAGCATTCTCTTTTCTGCGAAACCCTAAGTCCATCATCATGGGCATTGCCGAGGTTACCCCTCGTCAATTGGCGACGTCTGTGGGAAACCGGAATGCTGGAACCACGGATTCGGCGGACCACTCTCCACCAAGCATCAACCAACAAAAGCAGTTCCACACCCGCCCACCTCTGTGTTGGTACCCGCTGATTTCAATGGCGGATCCGATCTAATCATCGGAAGTTTCCTTTTCCAAGCAGAAAACCCGCCAGAATCACACCCCTCGGCCCTGATCACATCAGAACCGTCGGTGGAAAAACTTACGCCTACAGCGGTACCAGCATCTTCCACCGGGTCCTCCATGGATGCCACAGCGCAGATCGAGGCATGCGAAGAAAGCGAGCAAATCGAGATGGATCTGGGGGACCTTGATGGTCTTTATGATAATCTCTCCTTTGGATTAGACCCACAGCTAACCCCACCACGCGAAGCAAGCCCGGCAAACTCCGAATCCGAAGAAAGCAGCGAAAGCATAGACTTTGGAATTCAGATGGCAGAAATCTACCCCGAACAAAATCTGATGGACCTGGCTGGTTCACCCGACAGTGTCTCCCTCGGTGCAGACGATGACATCACTAGCCCATATATCACTTAGCACCAAGTATGCGTGATCATTGGGGACGCCTCGACCCAGCAAGACTCCAACAGTAACCCAATTTTTAATCCCGATGATATTCTTTCAAGCTACAATGCAGGAGATCACGACAACGAAGGAAGCCAAGGAAACGGGGGAGACCGTGTAAATCGAGAAGAAGAAGAACCACATGGAGGCGAGAGGCAAACCCTCCGCCTACCAGCAGCGGCATGGCAAAAAGCAAGGGAAGCAATTTTGGGAGCAGTTCCGATGACAGCAGACGCTTCACACGAGGATCTGTTAGCATACCAATACCTGCTTCATTGCAAGAAGAGAGACCTACTCAGGATGCAGAGACAACTTGATGAAAGTAAAAGAGTAGGCGACGAATCTAGCCTACGACGAGCGCACTTAAGTTCCACTCGAGGATCAAGGAGCGTAACAGGAGGAGCACCGCTAAGAAGAGGAGCATCTCGATTAGAGAATATCCCTGAAGCAGAAAGAGGAGGACTTATCCGGGATCTTGATCTATCGTTCATGTCGATCGATCAAGCAGGAAACAACAAGGCAAACACGGCCTAGGCAACTATCGTGGCCGCGCAAACGTATTTGATCACAACTCAGCCCGCACCCGACGATTCTCGTGCGGCCCTCCATCGCTTCGCATTAATAAACCTCGGCATGGTAGGAGAATCTCTCGCGCAAAAAGAACAAGGAACCACGCGACAGTTCGATAGATCCCCACACCGTCGCAGCAGCCCTCGGCAAGTGGGACACACCCGACGATCTCGATCGCCACAACGGGTGCATTTTTTAGAGTCATAGCCGCAAAATGATGCAAGAAATGACATCACTCAGTGAAGGATCGACCAGTCCAGAGAAGAGCGTAGCACCCGAAGATATCTTGATGGAGAAAGCGAGAAAGAGCAAGAATTATGCGGAGCCAGTTCCTTTACCTGATAGGTTCGCAAGACTCCGGTACCAAGAGACTTTAAATTACCTCAAGATCGTTAAAAGTACGATGGCCTCCAAGAACCCAAAGCTTGGCTGACAGATTATCTGGCAACCATCAGACTACAAGGCGGATGCAAAGCTACAACAATGCAAAGATTGCAGCTGCACCTAACTGGTGCGGCATGCTCCTGGCTAAAACAACTACCCGAAGATTCTATCAGCAGCTAGAATGATCTTGAGGACAAGTTTATCAGGAATTTCTAGTCCACATTTAAGCGACCCGCGTCTTTGGAGCAATTGCGGCCTGCAAGCAAAAGCCGGGAGAATCAATACAGGCTTTCGTCTAATGGTGGAACATCATAAAAAATTCGGCTGAGGCTATATCCGACGAAAAAGCAATCGACGCCTTCAACGATGGACTTCGTCGACAGGAGTTCATTGAAGAACTAGGACGGACCAAGCCAACGATAATTTTGAAGCTGATGGACATAACCAATCGTTGGGCTGATGGAGAGGACGCGGTACACAACAAAAGCGCCCGTTCACCCAAAGACGGCAGGGACAGGCGCAATAATGATCGGAGACGACGAACCAATGATGGGTACCATACACCAAGTTATGTTGCACCAAGTTTCTCGGGAGGGGACAACCGACGGAGCAACGATTACAACGGTGGATACCGTGGCAACAGGTACAACATGAGTGGAGGCCAGTCGCAGCAACGGTACCAGCCGACGAATTGAGACCCACCTATGTTAGTAGGACAAATGTTGGAAGGACCCTGCAATATGCACTACTACGTCGACTCGATAGGGAAAAGGCGATTGATGTCTACGCACTTCTATTCTTGTAGACAGTTGTTGGTGAAATGGATCATATGGGCACCTAGAGGGGGGGTAAATAGGTGCTACACCAAATTTTAATACTTTTCCAATTTTAGGCTTAGCACAAAGGGTAAATTCTCTAGATAAACTATTAGGTGGAATTTCCCTATATGCAAACCTATCTACTAGCGAGTAAAGAGCGAGTGGAAGAGGAACGGGTAAACCGTAGTGAAGCACGCGGAGACACAGGATTTGTTTGACCGCGGTTCCTTCCTTGTTAAGGGAAGTACGTCTGTGTTGGAGGGGTGGGCGATACTAAGACCACCACACCACAATAGGACTCACCTTGTTCTCTGATGGATCTCGCCACCGCCTGATCCACCTTTCCACTATAGGTACCCTTCGAGGCGGGCACCGGTGTCTTTACACAACTAGCGGGGCAATAACTCCACAAACAACTTGGAGGCTCCTTAAATGACAACAAGCTGCCACAAGAACAAAGTTATCAAATACAATGAACAATATCTAGGTATTGACAAGAATACTAGATCAGGGATTTCTCCAAGTGAATGGAGAGGAGTTGAAGCGCTTGATTCGTGATGATGATGATGAACTTCTCCTCCTTCAATTCCCCCAAAGATCAAGACCTTCGGGTGGTTGAAGTGGGAGATCGAGAATGAGAGCTCTTGCACAATGTCTGGAATATTTCGAATGAATCAAGAGTTCTGAATGTTGGGGAAGAAAGGGTATTTATACCCCCTTCAGAAACCAGCCGTTGGACACTTTGGGGGCCGGATTATCCGGCCCAAGTGATGGCCGGATTATCCGTCCTGGGGAAAACACCACCCCAGACTCGGAATATCCGGCAGATAATCCACCCCCTATCTGAGCGTCGCGCCGAGCTTGCCCTTGATCAACTTTTGGGGGCCGAATTATCCGGTCCTATGTGAAGGCTGGATTATCTGGCCTGGAGAGGAAACACCGCCCCAGTTTGGATTTTCCGGGAGAAAATCCGACCGGATACCGAGCGATGCGCCTTGGCTCCCTTTTCTCAAAAACTAGGGGCCGGATTATCCGGCCCATGCGACAGCCGGATTATCCGGCCTAGGGAAGAAAAACCGCCCCAGTTCGGATTTTCCAGGGGAAAATCCAACCGGGTACCGAGTGACGCGCCTTGGCTCCCTTTGAGCAATGAGGTAGGTCGGATTATCCGGCCCTTGGTGGGACGGATAATCTGGCCCCCCTCAAAGCTTTCTGCACACTTAGCGCACATGAATAATCTCCACAGTATTGTTATCTAACACGCAAAACATAGGAAAACATGAAATGTTCTTTCAATCTCCCCCTTTTTGGTGTTAGATGACAATACCAGGATTTGCAGGAGAAAGTCACAAGACAAACAGTAATAACCATGAAAGAGACTCCCCCTCAATGTGTGCATAATAGAATTTTGCATTGGAATACAAATGCACACAAATAGGTGAATCTATTCCATATACATATGAGCAAAATACACATACCACCGAGGTAGAGGGAAGGCATCCTTGACATAAGCCACAATTATTACCGGATAACCAATATGAGCGCCTTCCGTGATAAAAACCTCCAGCAATAGGATATGAATAGATAGCTCCATAAGCATAATCCATGAGATGATATCCATAGGCATAATAATCCAGACAACCACATAGAGTCTCAAACAACCACAAACCACAAATTTAAAGTTCAACATAAATGGGCATAAGCAAGAAAACAACGAATAGAAAAATGCAAGTGCTTATGCCCGACCCATGCAAATCCACGGACACCCTAATAGAACTACTTCTCCCCCTTTGGCATCGAGACACCAAAAAGGGAGAATAGCGATGCTAGCGCCCCACAGGATCACTCATATTCCTCGTCCTAGTCCTCTTCCTCGTCTTCATTCTCATCCTCATCATCAGCAGTAGGCGCAGAGGGGAACAAGTGACGCTCCAGCTCACCATAGTTCAACCCGGAGGAAGAGTTCCACCGAGCATACGGAGTGGGAGGTGTAGGAGCCGGAGGATCACCCGAAGCACCAGACACATGGTGGAGAATGAACTGCTGGGAGTGATCCAACTCATGGCGCTGCCTGTATGCCTCGTACTGACCCATGCACAGTATGTTAAGCTGAAACCAGTTCAGCTGCTTGATCTCACGGGCAACGGGAGGCACTGGGGCATGCGAGCATCCCTCATGAGGCCCTCAGGAGCATAGGAGGGGTGAGAGGTCTTCCGAACCTTGTTGTAGATCTTCTTGGCCTTATGCACCGAGTCAATGTGGAACTCCTCGGCGGGAAGCAGGTGCCTGATGAGCATCATAATGTAGGGTGCATAGGGAATGGACAGACGGTTGAACATAGCATCCAGCCTGTACTGCACCGACTCGTCCTCGCAAGAGGCAACCTCATGAGAAAATTGAAGTAGCTAAACAAGGTGACCACGGATGCTGTCATCGTTGCCCCCACTCGGAGTAATGGAGTCACGGAAGAGACCCACTAAGGCAGCATAGATGGGAGCAAGTCTAGCCAGAGTGCCCACAATGCCATTGTCCACAGTGCAAGGAGAGAGAGCTGCATCTTTGTTGGGCTTCAGCTGGGTGATGATGCGGTGGCCACTGGCTCTATCCCTGCTGCGGAAGGAGTACCCAAGAACCTCAGCAAACACGTGAAAATCAGCAGTCATAGGCCTGTCATGAGTCATCCACTTCATAGTGCGGCGCTCATCCCCACAAATAACCAGAGTGGAGAAGAACTGCTTCACCACCTCAGAGTCAAAGGAGCACTGGAGAGACATGAGGTGGTGCAGCCCCATCCTCTCAGCCACAAACATCGCATCCACAAGATGAGCCTTCTCCAAAGCATCAGCAAGTACCAGTGGGTGCATAGGCCTAATGTTCAGCCTGGCATACACATCTTCATAGATTCCCTTCTATTCTGCACACCAAAAACGAGTATCCCCCAGCTCATCATCACGAGGCAGCTCAGCAAACAAGTCACGGTGACGGATGGAGGAATAGGTGACCGCATCCAAAGTCCTGTAGTTGATCTTGGGCTCCTTGCCCTTCCTCTTGGACACGAGAATATCATTTTGCGGCCCGAAACTTGGGGTGTCTAGGCAACGCGGTACCCGAGTTCCCTGATATCATCCGGATGACTATAGTTGGCGTGCCAAATACTCAGAGGGTATTTTTGGCACGAATTCAACTTTATGTTTCAATACAAAAAATCAGGCTAACGGCCGTCAAGTTGGGCCCCCCTGTCAGTGCTCGCTGTTATGTCGCTCCTGTCGCTCCCGTCGCTTAGGTGTCAATTAAGCTTGCAGCATTGGCGCCTGCATCCATTACGCGTCTTCTTCTTCCCTGAAGCGGCAATCTATGGGGCGTCGTAGCCATGGCGTGGAGCTGGGACATGGACGAACCTGCTCGGACCAGCTCTCCTCCCTGTAGGCTTGCAGCGTTGGCGCCTCCATTACTCGTCTTCTTCCCCGGAGCGGCAATCTGTGGTCGCGGCCATGGCGCAGAGCTGGGAAGTGACGAAGCTGCTCGGCCCCACTCTCCTCCCCATCCCGAGTCGGAGCTCGTCCTCACCGTGGACGCACCCATGGCACGGTCGGGGACGAGAATTGGTTCCCGGTGAGATCTATCACCTTGTTGACCATGCTCGGTTCTGTTTTCCTCCTCTATAATCCGATCTCGCCGTCGCCGTGGTTGCATCCGCACCAATTCTGCCACCTCTGTCGAGGTCTCTGTGGTAGCTCAAGTTCTAGGGCTCTCCAAGTTCTGCCATGTTGGGCCTGTAAGTGTTGTTGTATGTTAAACTAGCAAATCTCGTTTGTTCAAATCTCTTGGGCTGTACCAACTTCATTGTGTTTAATTATGAAAGACAAAATATAAATGACTTCTCTCAATTTATCGCATAGAAAAATGCACAGCTAATTTCATATTCTCGCAGGAACTGGCCCCACTTGTTGAACTGGTGGCACTGCCACGATCTCCACGTAACCACGGTGAGTTCTCGAACCGAAAGTTGTAGTTACCACGTTTCTTCTGCAGTCATTCCTCTTCCTCAGTCATTCCTCTGCAGTTTTTCCTGGGCGCTTCTTCTTCCTCTGTTCTGGAACCGTCGGTTCATCTTCTTCTTCCTCTCGAAGGCAGTTCCTTGCAGGCAGTTCCTTTCACCCATTTCCTTGCAGGCATGGACGATGGGAAACGCACAACAAAGACCCACTTGGTCCCTGCCCATGGCACCACGACTTTGACAGTGGTGTACAAAAATGATGAAGCGACTGTGGAGACAACTCTCGCCAGGTTTGAGCAATTGCTTGAGAAAGAGAAGCACAAGTTTGTGGGGCTAGACTTGGAGTACACCCGTGCAAATAAGCGAAAAAATCCTCCACAAGAGATCGCTGTCGTGCAAATCGCCATACATGAGGAGGTCCTCTTTTACCACTTCTGCAGGTATGTGAAATTTAAATTTGAGATCACCACTTCTGCATCCCTTGTTCCCTTACATCCCTAGAACCATCTAAGTGTAGGAGTAAACCAACTGAGATGCGTTGTCCAGCTCTGGTCGAGTTCTTGTGTAGGAAAGGGATAACTTTCACTAGCGTGGATATCACAAATGACACAGTTATGCTTTCTTGTGCGTTGATAAAAATCCCAGAGGGGCACCACATCGACATCCAAAATCTGTACAAGATCAAATCATACCCAGCGAAGGATGGCATGGGTGATCTGGCAGCGGAAATCATCAATAAATCCTATGAAAAACTGAATAAATTGAAGTGACTCGATCACGACTACTGGGAGTGGAAGCCGATGAGCCAGGCGTGCCTCGAGTATGCAGCCAGAGACGCCTACATGGCGTACGAGTTGTACAGTAAGCTCATTACCATGAAATATGGGATGGTTAAGGCGGGGTTTTTCGTGAGAGAGCTATGCCCTAGTTGCAAGCTAGCCCAGGAGAAGAAGCGCGAGGAGGATAGAAAGCGGTTTCAGGACCAGCAGGGATCTTGGGACGGTGGCGACATCAAGCGGCTGAAGGGGAAGCAAGTCAAGGACGACAACAAGTGGTGGTCATACATTATGTGTTTGAACTAGATTTTAGTTTCTAGTTTATTATGTGTGTGATACATTTAGTTACTTCAATACAAAATTTGAACCGATTTAACTTGTTGATGTATTTTTTGACAATTATAATATAATCGAGCACTAGAAATATTTTGTAGTGTGCATGAGTATGATCAGTAAATATAATTTAACACTAGAAACTTTAAGGCACTCCATATAAAGGAGTAGATTAATATATAAGGTTCACCAGAGACACCACGAATATATTGTCTTACATGCCACACACAGGTAATAATTAACTAGAACAAAATAAAAGTAGGGGCTACATCAGGAGGCCAGGACACGGAGACACCTAGCAGGGCAGGGGTTTATCAGCAGGAGGCAGCGACAGCCTAGTCGATGGGATACAGGCCAGTCCGGACATACTTCCAGAGGAATTTGCCGTAGGATGTGTGCCATGCCAAGGTAATCGATCTATGGCTTCTGCCTCTGCCTCTGCCAATGCCCTCCGCGTGCTGGATCATGCTGTTGAGGTCCACGTTGATTGCTCTACCAAAGAATGGGCAAAACAGTATCCCTCTACGGTGGAAACGGATTAGCCCACACCGTAACCGCCTCAGCACATAGCGGCTCTTGTTGTCCCTAGATTCCTTGCTATCGTTCACTTCATCATCATCATCCTGTTGATTTTTAAGAACATAACTTAGAACTCGTACATATGATTGAATTGTATTACAACTCAAGAATTGACAACGTGTATATGTAAGACAATATATCCGTGGATATCAAAGATAAAGCATCTCAGCAATAGTTTGATCGGTTCATATATCATTCATCTCAACACAATGACAAATAATTGCATCAGATTGCGGCCTCATAAGTTTATTCAGGGACGGTGTGAGTGAACCAAGTAACAATTGCACAGCATGTATTGTTGTTGTACATCCCCCCAGGTTCACTAACTCGTCCCTGAAAAAATAGGACACCAATGTGTCTGCCTCTCTTTTGGGACAAATTTGAATCATTGGCCACAATAAGAAACTGAAATGTAATTGTACAAAACATTATTCAAGGATATACATAGTCAGGTACAAAAACAAGCCTAAACATTGTAATTATAAATAAAAACCCAAACAATTAATCCTCAGGTGCATGTTAAAAATACTTATGATCAAAACCATTCATATACATATGCATCATACCAATCATTAAAAGATCAGAAACAATTCAAGGATCATATATGTAGTTCCACATGAGAATAAATCTAGGGCCTCATAATTTGTTTTAGAGATGGAGTAGGCGAACCAAAGTACCAACATCACAACCTATATTGTTTGTGTGCATTGCTGCCTCAGGTTCACCAACCCATCCCTAAAACACGACACCATCATACGTGTCTCCGCTTGAACTCTTTTGGGGCAAATTTCAACCATCGGCCTCGGTGACAAACTAAAATGTAATTCTTATACACTATGAATGCATGGAATAGATAATTTGAATATCATAGTTCTATGAATGTAGAATAAAGATTGCGGCCTTATAAGTTTATTCAAGGACGACATGAGTAAACCAAGTAACAATTGCATAGCCTATATTGTTGTTGTACATCGCCCCAGGTTCACTAAGTCGTCCCTGAAAAAATCTGACACAATGTGTCTACCTCTCTTTTGGGACAAATTTGAATCATTGGCCACAATAAGAAATTGAAATGTAATCGTACAAAACATTGCACAGGGATATACATAGTCAGGTACAAAAACAAGCCTAAATATTGTAATTATAAATAAAAAAACCAAACAATTAATCCTCCAGTGCATGTTAAAAATACTTATGATCAAAACCATTCATATACATATGCATCATACCAATCATTATAAGATCAGAAACAATTCAAGGATCATATATGTAGTTCCACATGAGAATAAATCTAGGGCCTCATAATTTGTTTTAGAGATGGAGTAGGTGAACCAAAGTACCAACAGCACAACCTATATTGTTTGTGTGCATTGCTACCTCAGGTTCACCAACCCATCCCTAAAACACGACACCATCATACGTGTCTCCGCTTGAACTCTTTTGGGGAAAATTTCAACCATCGGCCTCGGTGACAAACTAAAATGTAATTCTTATACACTATGAATGCATGGAATAGATAATTTGAATATCATAGTTCTATGAATGTAGAATAAAGATTGCGGCCTCATAAGTTTATTCAGGGACGGAGTGAGTGAACCAAGTAACAATTGCACAGCCTATATTGTTGTTGTACATTGCCCCAGGTTCACTAACTCGTCCCTGAAAAAATCTAACACCAATGTGTCTGCCTCTCTTTTGGGGCAAATTTGAATCATTGGCCACAATAAGAAATTGACATGTAATCGTACAAAACATTATTCAGGGATATACATAGTCAGGTACAAAAACAAGCATAAATATTGTAATTATAAATAAAAAACCAAACAATTAATCTTCAGGTGCATGTTAAAAATACTTATGATCAAAACCATTCATATACATATGCATCATACCAATCATTAAAAGATCAGAAACAATTCAAGGATCATATATGTACTTCCATATGAGAATAAATCTAGGGCCTCAAAATTTGTTTCAGAGATGGAGTTGGGGAACCAAAGTACCAACAGCACAACCTATATTGTTTGTGTGCATTGCTGCCTCAGGTTCACCAACCCATCCCTAAAACACGACACCATCATACGTGTCTCCACTTGAACTCTTTTGGGCAAATTTCAATCATCGACCTCGGTGACAAACTAAAATGTAATTATTATACACTATGAATGCATGGAATAGATAATTCAAATATCATAGTTCTATGAATGTAGAATAAAGATTGCAGCCTCATAAGTTTCTACAGAGATGGCATAAGCGAACCAAGTAACAATTGCACAGCTTATATTGATCTTGTACATGGCCCCAAGTCCGCTCACTCATCCCTGTAAAAATTTGACACCAATCTGTCTTCCTCTCTTTGGGACAAATTTGAATCATTGGCCACAATAAGAAATTGAAATGTAATCATACCAAATAATATTCAGGGATATACAAATGCATCATACAACGCATTTATAGATCAGAAATAATACAAATATTATATATTTAGGTTCCATATGAGAGAAAAAATTAGGGCCTCATTTTTTCAGCGATGGAGTCGGAGAACCAAAATACCAATAGCACTACCTATATTGTTTATGTGCATTGATGCCTCAGGGCCACTAACCATCCCTAAGAAAACGAACCCATCAGATGCCCTTGCACTATTTTGGGGCAAAATTGAATCATTGGGCTCAGTAAGGAATAGAAATGTAATGTTATAGGCCTGCTGTGTATCGAAATCAACACTCAGCTAGCAAACTCAACTAGATGGCAGATGAGCAGATTGGGATTTTGTTACTAGACAGATTGGGGTTCTGTGACTAGATGGCAGATGCATCAATCAACCGATCGAATCATATATATACTACCCTACTTCAAGAGCAAAAGAATATGTACACGATTGAGCAAATCCTATGTATGAGCAGTGAAAACTGCGGCTGCAACTAGAGAAGCTAGAAATGTAGTACCTCGGACTCCTCATCAGGGACCTCCTCCTCAAACTCATCATTCTCCGCGATTGCGCCGAAGATTTCTTGAACGGCGATGGGGTCGTCGATGTAGATCACCGGATTGCCTCCGCCTGCCGCCTGCCCCCCATCCAGATTTGCCGCTAGCACCACAACGTTGTCGGCCATGACGTTGTCGGCCACCTGCTGCTCGGCGGCGATGGCTACTACCGGCTGCTCGGCGGCGATGGCTGCCACCTGCTGCTCGGCGGCGACGGCTACCAACTGCTGCTCGGCGGCGACGGCTACCACCTGCTGCTCGGCAGCGACGGCTACTGGCTGGACGGATGAGTTTGCACCCTCGACGGCACGGTGACGAGCGGCGTTCGTGCCTGGAGAAGAGGCCTCCGTCTGCTTGGCGACAACCGAGCCATCTGCTGCTTCACCTTCAACTGGCTTCACCTCCGGATCTTCTCCACGCGTACGCTTCATGGCGCACCAAGGGAAGGAGGTAGTGCAAACAAGTGAGATTCGGCGCGTGAGGCAGGTGTAGATTGGGGTCTTGGGACTAGACAAACTGGGGGAAATGACACGAGCTCATGGAAGAAGAAGGTCGAGGGGGGTTATAAACACCGAACCGTTCGTAGTCCTCGAGTGGACACGTGTGGTGGGCGGGGGGCTACCACGATCTCCACCCTTTTTTCGGTTCCCTTTTTTTTAAAACAGCCACGATCTCCACTTTAGAGCTGCATTGAAAACACGCTCATGGCAGACCTCGATTCCACTACATGCAAGTGGCGTGGAACTAATTTCTAGCAAAGTTAGATCTACTCGAGGGGGGCCCTTGACTCATGGAATTTACTAGCGGTAGGGCCCAGTTGGAAGTGAGATTGAGAGCGCTGCGTATAAATGGGATATGTCTGATTAAAATCAAGTGGCAATAAATTGCAGTGTCCCGTCGACAACCGTGCACTCGATGACCCCGTTGCCCTGTGCATGAGTTGTAGTAGCAGTAGTAGGCTTTTCAGACTTGATTAAACTTGACATGACCGCTCAACGACTTTTTCGATGGACGGCATCGTGTTCCTTCCTGTAGAAGTCTCGCGGAGGGAGACGTCCGTGCTGTCTCACGCTGTACTGTGAAGGGCACGAGGTGTACAACGATCATCATTGGATCGCACAGAATCAACGGTTGGTGCGCACGATCCGCGTGACAACTGTGACAACAAATCAGGGAGTAACAGATAGGGTGAGCATAGTTTTGGGCTTCTATGAAAGATAGAGAGGGGGGTGGGCAAAACTAAGTAGTACCACATAAAACCAAGGGCAAAACTGAGTAGTATAAAAATGGAAAGTGTCTTGTACAATGAAATACATCGTGGAATACATCAAATTATGCCAAGATAGATCCACTAGAGTTCATTGGATGTGTGTTCTTCTCATAAACCGCGCATGGATCCACCAGTGGCATTGCATGTCCGTTCCTCTAAACAAACCACATAAGGATCCACCAGTGTCATTACATGTCTGTTCTTTTCATGAACCACATAAGGATCTACCAGTGTCATTGCATGTCTGTTCTTTTCATGAACCACACCCAGTGTCATTGCATGTGTGTTACTTCCATAAACCACATATGGATCCACCTAGTGGGATTGCATGTTTGTTCCTTCCATAAACCACATAAGGATCCACCAGTGTCATTGCCTGTCTGTTCTTTTCATGAACCACTCCTAGTGTTAGTGCATGTATGTTCTTTTCATGAACCACACCCAGTGTCACTGCATGTCAGTTCTTTTCATGAACCACATAAGGATCCATCAGTGTCATTGGATGTGTGTTCTTCTCATGAACCTTCTTCTTCCATGAGCTCGTGTCATTTCCCCCCACCTAGAGTCATTGGATGTGTGTTCTTCTCATGAACCACACGTGGATCCACCGCTGTCATTGCATGTCTGTTCCTCTAAACAAACCACATAAGGATCCACCAGTGTCATTGCGTGTGTGTTCTTTTCATGAACCACACCCAGTGTCATTGCATGTGTGTTCTTCTAAACAAACCACATAAGGATCCACCAGTGTCATTGCATGTCTATTCTTTTCATGAACCAGATAAGGATGGGCCCACCAGTGTCATTACATGTCTGTTCTTTTCATGAACCACACCTAGTGTCAGTGCATGTATGTTCTATTCATGAACCACACCCAGTTTCACTGCATGTCTGTTCCTCTAAACAAACCACATAAGGATCCATCAGTGTCATTGCGCATGTGTTCTTCTCGTGAACCACATAAGGATCTACCAGTGTCATTGCATGCCTGTTCTTTTCATGAACCACACCCAGTGTCATTGCATGTGTGTTACTTCCATAAACCACATATGGATCCACCTAGTGTGATTGCATGTCTGTTCCTTCCATAAACCACATAAGGATCCACCAGTGTCATTGTCTGTCTGTTCTTTTCATGAACCACTTCTAGTGTCATTGCATGTCTGTTCTTTTCATGAACCACATAAGGATCTACTAGAGTCATTGGATGTGTGTTCTTCTCATGAACCACACGTGGATCCACCGGTGTCATTGCATGTTTGTTCCTCTCCACAAACCACATAAGGATCCACCAGTGTCATTGCGTGTGTGTTCTTTTCATGAACCACATCCGGTGTCATTGCATGTGTGTTCTTCTACACAAACCACATAAGGATCCACCAGGGTCATTGCATGTCTGTTCTTTTCATGAACCACATAAGGATCTACCAGTTTCATTGCATGTCTGTTCTTTTCATGAACCACACCCAGTGTCAGTGCATGTCTGTTCTATTCATGAACCACACCCAGTTTCACTGCATCTCTGTTCTTTTCATGAACCACATAAGGATCTACCAGTGTCATTGCATGTCTTTTACTTCCATAAACCACATGTGGATTCACCGGTGTCATTGCATGTCTGTTCCTCTAAACAAACCACATAAGGATCCACCAGTTTCATTGCGTGTGTGTTTTTCTCATGAACCACACCCAATGTCATTGCATGTGTGTTCTTCTATACAAACCACATAAGGATCCACCAGTGTCATTGCATGTGTGTTCTTTTCATGAATCATTGCTAGAGTCATTGCATGTCTTTTACTTCCATAAACCACATATGGATCCACCTAGTGTGATTGCATGTCTGTTCCTCTAAACAAACCACATATGATCCACAAGTGTCATTGCATGTCTGTTCTTTTCATGAACCACACCCAGCATGCGTGTTCTTCTAAACAAACCACATAAGGATCCACCAGTGTCACTGCCTATATGTTCTTTTCATGAACCACACCCAGTGTCATTGCATGTGTGTTATTCTAAACAAACCACATAAGTCTGCATGTCTGTTCTTTTCATGAACCACACCCGGTGTCATTGCATGTCTGTTCTTTTCATGAACCACGGCTAGAGTCATTGCATGTCTGTTCCTCAAAACAAACCACATAAGGATCCACCAATGTCATTGCATGTCTGTTGTTTTCATGAACCACATAAGGATCCACCCAGTGTCATTGCATGTCTGTTCTTTTCATCAACCACACCCAGTGTCATTGTATGTGTGATACTTCCATAAACCACATGTGGATCCACCGGAGTCATTGCATGTCTGTTCCTCTAAACAAACCACATAAGGATCCACCAGTGTCATTGCTTGTCTGTTCTTCTCATGAACCATATAAGGATGGGCCCACTAGTGTCATTGCCTGTCTGCTCTTTTCATAAACCACTCCTAGTGTTATTGCATGTCTGTTCTTTTCATGAACCACACCCAGTTTCACTGCATGTCTGTTCTTTTCATGAACCACATAAGGATCTACCAGTGTCATTGGATGTGTGTTCTTCTCATGAACCACACGTGGATCCACCGGTGTCATTACATGTCTGTTCCTCTCCACAAACCACATAAGGATCCAACAGTGTCATTGCGTGTGTGTTCTTTTCATGAAGCACACCCAGTGTCATTGCATGTGTGTTCTTCTAAACAAACAATATGAGGATCCACCAGTGTCATTGCCTGTCTGTTCTTTTCATGAACCACATAAGGATGGGCCCACCAGTGTCATTGCATGTCTATTCTTTTCATGAACCACACCTAGTGCCAGTGCATGTCTATTCTATTCATGAACCACACCCAGTTTCACTGCATGTCTGTTCTTTTCATGAACCACATAAGGATCTACCAGTGTCATTGCATGTCTTTTACTTCCATAAACCACATGTGGATTCACCGGTGTCATTGCATGTCTGTTCCTCTAAACAAACCACATAAGGATCCACCGGTTTCATTGCGTGTGTGTTTTTCTCATGAACCACACCCAATGTCATTGCATGTGTGTTCTTCTAAACAAACCACATAAGGATCCACCAGTGTCATTGCATGTGTGTTCTTTTCATGAATCATTGCTAGAGTCATTGCATGTCTTTTACTTCCATAAACCACATATGGATCCACCTAGTGTGATTGCATGTCTGTTCCTCTAAACAAACCACATATGATCCACAAGTGTCATTGCATGTCTGTTCTTTTCATGAACCACACCCAGCATGCGTGTTCTTCTAAACAAACCACATAAGGATCCACCAGTGTCACTGCCTATATGTTCTTTTCATGAACCACACCCAGTGTCATTGCATGTGTGTTATTCTAAACAAACCACATAAGTATGCATGTCTGTTCTTTTCATGAACCACACCCGGTGTCATTGCATGTATGTTCTTTTCATGAACCACGGCTAGAGTCATTGCATGTCTGTTCCTCAAAACAAACCACATAAGGATCCACCAATGTCATTGCATGTCTGTTGTTTTCATGAACCACATAAGGATCTACCAGTGTCATTGCATGTCTGTTCTTTTCATCAACCACACCCAGTGTCATTGTATGTGTGTTACTTCCATAAACCACATGTGGATCCACCGGAGTCATTGCATGTCTGTTCCTCTAAACAAACCACATAAGGATCCACCAGTGTCATTGCTTGTCTGTTCTTCTCATGAACCATATAAGGATGGGCCCACTAGTGTCATTAGCTGTCTGTTCTTTTCATAAACCACTCCTAGTGTTATTGCATGTCTGTTCTTTTCATGAACCACACCCAGTTTCACTGCATGTCTGTTCTTTTCATGAACCACATAAGGATCTACCAGTGTCATTGGATGTGTGTTCTTCTCATGAACCACACGTGGATCCACCGGTGTCATTACATGTTTGTTCCTCTCCACAAACCACATAAGGATCCAACAGTGTCATTGCGTGTGTGTTCTTTTCATGAACCACACCCAGTGTCATTGCATGTGTGTTCTTCTAAACAAACCACATAAGGATCCACCAGTGTCATTGCCTGTCTGTTCTTTTCATGAACCACATAAGGATGGGCCCACCAGTGTCATTGCATGTCTGTTCTTTTCATGAACCACACCCAGTGCCAGTGCATGTCTATTCTATTCATGAACCACACCCAGTTTCACTTCATGTCTGTTCTTTTCATGAACCACATAAGGATCTAGCAGTGTCATTGCATGTCTTTTACTTCCATAAACCACATGTGGATCCACCGGTGTCATTGCATGTGTGTTACTTCCATAAACCACATGTGGATCCACCGGTGTCATTGAATGTATGTTCCTCTAAACAAACCACATAAGGATGCACTAGTGTCATTGCCTGTCTGTTCTTCTCATGAACCACATAAGGATGGGCCTACCAGTGGCATTGCATGTCTGTTCTTTTCATGAACCACACCCAGTGTCAGTGCATGTCTGTTCTATTCATGAACCGCACCCAGTTTCACTGCATGTCTATTCTTTTCATGAACCACATAAGGATCTACCAGTGTCATTGCGTGTCTTTTACTTCCATAAACCACATGTGGATCCACCGGTATCATTGCATGTCTGTTCCTCTAAACAAACCACATAAGGATCCACCAGTGTCATTGCGTGTGTGTTCTTCTCATGAACCACACCCAGTGTCATTGCATGTGTGTTCTTCTAAACAAACCACTAAAGGATCCACCAGTGTCATTGCTTGTCTGTTCTTTTCATGAACCAAATAAGGATCCACCAGTGTCATTGCATGTCTGTTCTTTTCATGAATCACAGCTAGAGTCATTGCATGTATTTTACTTCCATAAACCACATATAGATCCGCCTAGTGTGATTGCATGTCAGTTCCTCTAAACAAACCACATAAGGATCCACCAGTGTCATTGCGTGTCTGTTCTTTTCATGAACCACACCCAGTGTCATTGCATGTGTGTTCTTCTAAACAAACCACATAAGGATCCACCAATGTCATTGCCTATATGTTCTTTTTATTAACCACACCCAGTGTCATTGCATCTGTGTTATTCTAAAGAAACCACATAAGTCATTGCATGTCTGTTCTTTTCATGAACCACACCCGGTGTCATTGCATGTCTGTTCTTTTCATGAACCACGGCTAGTCATTACATGTCTCTTCCTCTAAATAAACCACATAAGGATCCACCAGTGTCATTGCATGTCTGTTCTTTTCATCAACCACATAAGGATCTACCAGTGTCATTGCATGTCTGTTCTTTTCATGAACCACACCCAGTGTCATTGCATGTGTGTTACTTCCATAAACCACATGTGGATCCACCGGTGTCATTGAATGTATGTTCCTCTAAACAAACCACATAAGGATGCACTAGTGTCATTGCCTGTCTGTTCTTCTCATGAACCACATAAGGATGGGCCTACCAGTGGCATTGCATGTCTGTTCTTTTCATGAACCACACCCAGTGTCAGTGCATGTCTGTTCTATTCATGAACCGCACCCAGTTTCACTGCATGTCTATTCTTTTCATGAACCACATAAGGATCTACCAGTGTCATTGCGTGTCTTTTACTTCCATAAACCACATGTGGATCCACCGGTGTCATTGCATGTCTGTTCCTCTAAACAAACCACATAAGGATCCACTAGTGTCATTGCGCGTGTGTTCTTCTCGTGAACCACATAAGGACCTACCAATGTCATTGCATGCCTGTTCTTTTCATGAACCACACCCAGTGTCATTGCATATGTGTTACTTCCATAAACCACATATGGATCCACCGGTGTGATTGCATGTCTGTTCCTTCCATAAACCACATAAGGATCCACCAGTGTCATTGCCTCTCTTTTCTTTTCATGAACCACACCGGATGTCATTGCATGTCTATTCTTTTCATGAACCACGGCTAGAGTCATTGCATGTCTGTTCCTCTAAACAAACCACATAAGGATCCACCAGTGTCATTGCATGTTTGTTCTTTTCATGTACCACATAAGGATCTACCAGTGTCATTGCATGTCTGTTCTTTTCATGAACCACACCCAGTGTCATTGCATGTGTGTTACTTCCATAAACCACATGTGGATCCACCGGTGTCATTGCATGTCTGTTCCTCAAAACAAACCACATAAGGATCCACCAGTGTCATTACCTATCTGTTCTTCTCATGAACCATATAAGGATGGGCCCACCAGTGTCATTGCTTGTCTGTTCTTTTCATAAACCACTCCTAGTGTCATTGCATGCCTGTTCTTTTCATGAACCACACCCAGTTTCACTGCATGTCTGTTCTTTTCATGAACCACATAAGGATCTACTAGTGTCATTGGATGTGTGTTATTCTCATGAACCACACGTGGATCCACCGGTGTCATTGCATGTCTGTTCCTCTCCACAAACCACATAAGGATCCACCAGTGTCATTGCGTGTGTGTTCTTTTCATGAACCACACCCAGTGTCATTGGATGTGTGTTCTTCTAAACAAACCACATAAGGATCCACCAGTGTCATTGCCTATCTGTTCTTTTCATGAACCACATAAGAATGGGCCCACCAGTGTCATTGCATGTCTGTTCTTTTCATGAACCACACCCAAGTGTCAGTGCATGTCTATTCTATTCATGAACCACACCTAGTTTCACTGGATGTCTGTTCTTTTCATGAACCACATAAGGATCTACCTGTGTCATTGCATGTCTCTTACTTCCATAAACCACATGTGGATCCACCGGTGTCATTGCATGTGTGTTCTTCTAAAAAAACCACATAAGGATTCACCAGTGTCATTGCCTGTCTGTTTTTTTCATGAACCACATAAGGATGGGCCCACCAGTGTCATTGCATGTCTGTTCTTTTCATGAACCACACCAGTGTCAGTGCATGTCTGTTCTATTCATGAACCACACCCAGTTTCACTTCATGTCTGTTCTTTTCATGAACCACATAAGGATCTACCAGTGTCATTGCATGTCTTTTACTTCCATAAACCACATGTGGATCCACCGGTGTCATTGCATGTCTGTTCCTCTAAACAAACCACATAAGGATCCACCAGTGTCATTGCGTGTGTGTTCTTCTAATGAACCACACCCAGTGTCATTGCATGGGTGTTCTTCTAAACAAACCACATAACGATCCACCAGTGTCATTGACTATCTGTTCTTTTCATGAACCACATAAGGATCCACCAGTGTCATTGCATGTCTGTTCTTTTCATGAATCACAGCTAGAGTCATTGCATGTATTTTACTTCCATAAACCACATATGGATCCACCTAGTGTGATTGCATGTCTGTTTCTCTAAACAAACCACATAAGGATCCGCTAGTGTCATTGCATGTTTGTTCTTTTCATGAACCACACCCAGTGTCATTGCATGCGTGTTCTTCTAAACAAACCACATAAGGATCCACCAGTGTCATTGCCTATATATTCTTTTCATGAACCACACCAAGTGTCATTGCATGTGTGTTATTCTAAACAAACCACATAAGTCATTGCATGTCTGTTCTTTTCAGGAACCACACCCGGTGTCATTGCATGTCTCTTCTTTCCATGAACCACACCTAGTGTCATTGCATGTGTGTTACTTCCATAAACCACATGTGGATCCACCGGTGTCATTGCATGTCTGTTCGTCTAAACAAACCACATAAGGATCCAATAGTGTCATTACCAGTCTGTTCTTCTCATGAGCCACATAAGGATGGGCCCACTAGTGTCATTGCCTGTCTGTTCTTTTCATAAACCACTCCTAGTGTCATTGCATGTCTGTTCTTTTTATGAACCACACCTAGTGTCATTGCATGTGTGTTACTTCCATAAACCACATGTGGATCCACCGGTGTCATTGCATGTCTGTTCGTCTAAACAAACCACATAAGGATCCACCAGTGTCATTACCAGTCTGTTCTTCTCATGAGCCACATAAGGATGGGCCCACTAGTGTCATTGTCTGTCTGTTCTTTTCATAAACCACTCCTAGTGTCATTGCATGTCTGTTCTTTTCATGAACCACACCCAGTTTCACTGCATGTCTGTTCTTTTCATGAACCACATAAGGATGTACCAGTGTCATTGCATGTCTTTTACTTCCATAAACCACATGTGGATCCACCGGTGTCATTGCATGTGTGTTCTTCTAAACAAACCACATAAGGATCCACCAGTGTCATGGCCTATCTTTTCTTTTCATGAACCACATAAGGATGGGCCCACCAGTGTCATTGCATGTCTGTTCTTTTCATGAACCACACCCAGTGTCAGTGCATGTCTGATCTGTTCATCAACCACACCCAGTTTCACTGCATGTCTGTTCTTTTCATGAACCACATAAGGATCTACCAGTGTCATTGCATGTCTTTTACTTCCATAAACCACATGTGGATCCACCGGTGTCATTGCATGTTTGTTCCTCTAAACAAACGACATAAGGATCCACCAGTGTCATTGCGTGTGTGTTGTTCTCATGAACCACACCTAGTGTCATTGCATGTGTGTTCTTCTAAACAGACCAGATAAGGATCCACCAGTGTCATTGCCTATCTGTTCTTTTCATGAACCACATAAGGATCCACCCAGTGTCATTGCATGTATTTTACTTCCATAAACCACATATGGATCCACCTAGTGTGATTGCATGTTTGTTCCTCTAAACAAACCACATAAGGATCCACCAGTGTCATTGCGTGTCTGTTCTTTTCATGAACCACACCCAGTGTCATTGCATGCGTGTTCTTCTAAACAAACCACATAAGGATCCACCAGTGTCATTGCCTATATGTTCTTTTCATGAACCACACCCAGTGTCATTGCATGTGTGTTATTCTAAACAAACCACATAAGTCATTGCATGTCTGTTCTTTTCATGAACCACACCCGGTGTCATTGCATGTCTATTCTTTTCATGAACCACGGCTAGAGTCATTGCATGTCTGTTCTTCTAAACAAACCACATAAGGATCCACCAGTGTCATTGCATGTCTGTTCTTCTCATGAACCACATAAGGAACTACCAGTGTCATTGCATGTCTGTTCTTTTCATGAACCACACCCATTGTCAGTGCATGTGTGTTACTTTCATAAACCACATGTGGATCCACCGGTGTCATTGCATGTATGTTCCTCTAAACAAACCACATAAGGATGCACCAGTGTCATTGCCTGTCTGTTCTTCTCATGAACCACATAAGGATGGGCCCACCAGTGGCATTGCATGTCTGTTCTTTTCATGAACCACACCCAATGTCAGTGCATGTCTGTTCTATTCATGAACCACACCCAGTTTCACTGCATGTCTGTTCTTTTCATGAACCACATAAGGATCTACCAGTGTCATTGCATATCTTTTACTTCCATAAACCACATGTGGATCCACCGGTGTCATTGCATGTCTGTTCCTCTAAACAAACCACATAAGGATCCACCAGTCTCATTGCGCGTGTGTTCTTCTCATGAACCACATAAGGATCTACCAGTGTCATTGCATGTCTATTCTTTTCATGAACCACACCCAGTGTCATTGCATGTGTCTTACTTCCATAAACCACATATGGATCCACCGGTGTGATGGCATGTCTGTTCCTTCCATAAACCACATAAGGATCCACCAGTGTCATTGCCTGTCTGTTCTTTTCATGAACCACTCCTAGTGTCAGTGCATGTCTGTTCTTTTCATGAACCACACCCAGTGTCACTGCATGTCAGTTCTTTTCACGAACCACATAAGAATCTCCCAGTGTCATTGCATGTGTGTTCTTCTAAACAAACTACGCGTGGATTCACCGGTGTCATTGCATGTCTATTCTTTTCATGAACCACATAAGGATGGGCCCATCAGTGTCATTGCATGTCTGTTCTTTTCATGAACCACACCGAGTACCAGTGCATGTATGTTCTATTCATGAACCACACCCAGTTTCACTGCATGTCTGTTCTTTTCATGAACCACATAAGGATCTACCAGTGTCATTGCTTGTCTTTTACGTCCATAAACCACATGTGGATCCACCGGTGTCATTGCATGTGTGTTCTTCTAAACAAACCACATAAGGATCCACCAGTGTCATTGCATATATGTTCTTTTCATGAACCACATAAGGATCTACCAGTGTCATCGCATGTCTGTTCTTTTCATGAACCACACCCAGTGTCAGTGCATGTCTGTTCTATTCACGAATCACACCCAGTTTCACTGCATGTCTGTTCTTTTCATGATCCACGTAAGGATCTACCAGTGTCATTGCATGTGTGTTACTTCCATAAACCACATGTGGATCCACCGGTGTCATTGCATGTCTGTTCGTCTAAACAAACCACATAAGGATCCAATAGTGTCATTACCAGTCTGTTCTTCTCATGAGCCACATAAGGATGGGCCCACTAGTGTCATTGCTTGTCTGTTCTTTTCATAAACCACTCCTAGTGTCATTGCATGTCTGTCCTTTTTATGAACCACACCTAGTGTCATTGCATGTGTGTTACTTCCATAAACCACATGTGGATCCACCGGTGTCATTGCATGTCTGTTCGTCTAAACAAACCACATAAGGATCCACCAGTGTCATTACCAGTCTGTTCTTCTCATGAGCCACATAAGGATGGGCCCACTAGTGTCATTGTCTGTCTGTTCTTTTCATAAACCACTCCTAGTGTCATTGCATGTCTGTTCTTTTCATGAACCACACCCAGTTTCACTGCATGTCTGTTCTTTTCATGAACCACATAAGGATGTACCAGTGTCATTGCATGTCTTTTACTTCCATAAACCACATGTGGATCCACCGGTGTCATTGCATGTGTGTTCTTCTAAACAAACCACATAAGGATCCACCAGTGTCATGGCCTATCTTTTCTTTTCATGAACCACATAAGGATGGGCCCACCAGTGTCATTGCATGTCTGTTCTTTTCATGAACCACACCCAGTGTCAGTGCATGTCTGATCTGTTCATCAACCACACCCAGTTTCACTGCATGTCTGTTCTTTTCATGAACCACATAAGGATCTACCAGTGTCATTGCATGTCTTTTACTTCCATAAACCACATGTGGATCCACCGGTGTCATTGCATGTTTGTTCCTCTAAACAAACGACATAAGGATCCACCAGTGTCATTGCGTGTGTGTTGTTCTCATGAACCACACCTAGTGTCATTGCATGTGTGTTCTTCTAAACAGACCAGATAAGGATCCACCAGTGTCATTGCCTATCTGTTCTTTTCATGAACCACATAAGGATCCACCCAGTGTCATTGCATGTATTTTACTTCCATAAACCACATATGGATCCACCTAGTGTGATTGCATGTTTGTTCCTCTAAACAAACCACATAAGGATCCACCAGTGTCATTGCGTGTCTGTTCTTTTCATGAACCACACCCAGTGTCATTGCATGCGTGTTCTTCTAAACAAACCACATAAGGATCCACCAGTGTCATTGCCTATATGTTCTTTTCATGAACCACACCCAGTGTCATTGCATGTGTGTTATTCTAAACAAACCACATAAGTCATTGCATGTCTGTTCTTTTCATGAACCACACCCGGTGTCATTGCATGTCTATTCTTTTCATGAACCACGGCTAGAGTCATTGCATGTCTGTTCTTCTAAACAAACCACATAAGGATCCACCAGTGTCATTGCATGTCTGTTCTTCTCATGAACCACATAAGGAACTACCAGTGTCATTGCATGTCTGTTCTTTTCATGAACCACACCCATTGTCAGTGCATGTGTGTTACTTTCATAAACCACATGTGGATCCACCGGTGTCATTGCATGTATGTTCCTCTAAACAAACCACATAAGGATGCACCAGTGTCATTGCCTGTCTGTTCTTCTCATGAACCACATAAGGATGGGCCCACCAGTGGCATTGCATGTCTGTTCTTTTCATGAACCACACCCAATGTCAGTGCATGTCTGTTCTATTCATGAACCACACCCAGTTTCACTGCATGTCTGTTCTTTTCATGAACCACATAAGGATCTACCAGTGTCATTGCATATCTTTTACTTCCATAAACCACATGTGGATCCACCGGTGTCATTGCATGTTTGTTCCTCTAAACAAACCACATAAGGATCCACCAGTCTCATTGCGCGTGTGTTCTTCTCATGAACCACATAAGGATCTACCAGTGTCATTGCATGTCTATTCTTTTCATGAACCACACCCAGTGTCATTGCATGTGTCTTACTTCCATAAACCACATATGGATCCACCGGTGTGATGGCATGTCTGTTCCTTCCATAAACCACATAAGGATCCACCAGTGTCATTGCCTGTCTGTTCTTTTCATGAACCACTCCTAGTGTCAGTGCATGTCTGTTCTTTTCATGAACCACACCCAGTGTCACTGCATGTCAGTTCTTTTCATGAACCACATAAGGTTCCACCAGTGTCATTGCATGTCTGTTCTTTTCATGAATCACAGCTAGAGTCATTGCATGTCTTTTACTTCCAGAAACCACATATGTATCCACCTAGTGTGATTGCATCTCTGTTCCTCTGAACAAACCACATAAGGATCCACCAGTGTCATTGCGTGTCTGTTCTTTTCATGAACCACACCCAGTGTCATTGCATGCGTGTTCTCCTAAAAATCCACATAAGGATCCACTAGTGTCATTGCCTATATGTTCTTTTCATGAACCAGACCCAGTGTCATTGCATGTGTGTTATTCTAAACAAACCACATAAGTCATTGCATGTCTGTTCTTTTCATGACCACACCCGCAGTCATTGCATGTCTCTTCTTTTCATGAACCACGGCTAGAGTCATTGCATGTCTGTTCCTCTAAACAAACCACATAAGGATCCACCAGTGTCATTGCATGTTTATTCTTTTCATGAACCACATAAGGATCTACCAGTGTCATTGCATGTCTGTTCTTTTCATGAACCACACCCAGTGTCATTGCATGTGTGTTACTTCCATAAACCACATGTGGATCCACCGGTGTCATTGCATGTCTGTTCCTCTAAACAAACCACACAAGGATCCACCAGTGTCATTACCTGTCTGTTCTTCTCATGAACCACATAAGGATGGGCCCACCAGTGTCATTGCATGTCTGTTCTTTTCATGAACCACACCCAGTGTCAGTGCATGTCTGTTCTATTCATGAACCACACCTAGTTTCACTGCATGTCTGTTCTTTTCATGAACCACATAAGGATCTACCGGTGTCATTGCATGTCTTTCACTTCCATAAACCACATGTGGATCCACCGGTGTCATTGCATGTCTGTTCCTCTAAACAAACCACATAAGGATCTACCAGTGTCATTGCGTGTGTGTTCTTCTCATGAACCACATAAGGATCTACCAGTGTCATTGCATGTCTGTTCTTTTCATTAACCACACCCAGTGTCATTGCATGTGTGTTACTTCCATAAACCACATATGGATCCACCGGTGTGATTGCATGTATGTTGCTTCCATAAACCACATAAGGATCCACCAGTGTTATTGCGTGTCTGTTCTTTTCATGAACCAGATCTAGTGTCATTGCATGTCAGTTCTTTTCATGAACCACATAAGGATCTACCAGAGTCATTGGATGTGTGTTCTTCTAAACAAACCACACGTGGATCCACCGGTGTCATTGCATGTCTGTTCTTCTCATGAACCACATAAGGATGGGCCCACCAGTGTCATTGCATGTCTGTTCTTTTCATGAACCACACCCAGTGTCAGTGCATGTCTGTTTTATTCATGAACCACACCCACGTTCACTGCATGTCTATTCTTTTCATGAACCACATAAGGATCTACCAGTGCCATTGCATGTATTTTACTTCCATAAACCACATGTGGATCCACCGGTGTCATTGCATGTGTGTTCTTCTAAACAAACCACATAAGGATCCACCAGTGTCATTGCATGTCTGTTCTTTTCATGAACCACATAAGGATCTACCAGTGTCATTGCATGTTTGTTCTTTTCATGAACCACACCCAGTGTCATTACATGTGTGTTACTTCCATAAACCACATGTGGATCCACCGGTGTCATTGCATGTCTGTTCCTCTAAACAAACCACATAAGGATCCACTAGTGTCATTGCCTGTCTGTTCTTCTCATGAACCACATAAGGATGGGCCCACCAGTGTCATTGCATGTCTGTTCTTTTCATGAACCACACCCACTGTCAGTGCATGTCTGTTCTATTCATGAACCACACCCAGTTTCACTGCATGTCTGTTCTTTTCATGAACCACATAAGGATCTCCTAGTGTCATTGCATGTCTTTTACTTCCATAAACCACATGTGGATCCACCGGTGTCATTGCATGTCTATTCCTCTAAACAAACCACATAAGGATCCACCAGTGTCATTGTGTGTGTGTTCTTCTCATGAACCACATAAGGATCTACCAGTGTCATTGCATGTCTGTTCTTTTCATGAACCACACCCAGTGTCATTGCTTGTGCGTTACTTCCATAAACCACATATGGATCTACCGGTGTGATTGCATGTCTGTTCCTTCCATAAACCACATAAGGATCCACCAGTGTCATTGCATGTCTGTTCTTTTCATGAACCACTCCTAGTGTCAGTGCATGTCTGTTCTTTTCATGAACCACACCCAGTGTCACTACATGTCATTTCTTTTCATGAACCACATAAGGATCTACCAGTGTCATTGCATATGTGTTCTTCTAAACAAACCACATAAGGATCCATCAGTGTCATTGCCTGTCTGTTCTTTTCATGAACCACATAAGGATGGGCCCACCAGTGTCATTGCCTGTCTGTTCTTTTCATGAACCACACCCAGTGTCAGTGCATGTTTATTCTATTCATGAACCACACCCAGTTTCACTGCATGTCTGTTCTTTTCATGAACCACACCCGGTGTCATTGCATGTCCATTCCTCTACAAACCACATAAGGATCCACCAGTGTCATTGCATGTCTTTTCTTTTCATGAACCACATAAGGATCTACCAGTGTCATTGCATGTCTGTTCTTTTCATGAACCACACCTAGTGTCATTGCATGTGTGTTACTTCCATAAACCACATGTGGATCCACCGGTGTCATTGCATGTCTGTTCCTCTAAACAAACCACATAAGGATCCACCAGTGTCATTGCCTATCTGTTCTTCTCATGAACCACATAAGGATGGGCCCACTAGTGTCATTGCATGTCTGTTCTTTTCATGAACCACACCCAGTGTCAGTGCATGTCTGTTCTTCTCATGAACCACACCCAGTTTCACTGCATGTCTGTTATGTTCATGAACCACATAAGGATCTACCAGTGTCATTGCATGTCTTTTACTTCCATAAACCACATGTGGATCTACCAGTGTCATTGCATGTCTGTTCTTTTCATGAACCACACCCAGTGTCATTGCATGTGTGTTACTTCCAAAAACCACATATGGATCCACCGGTGTGATTGCATGTTTCTTCCTTCCATAAACCACATAAGGATCCACGAGTGTCATTGCCTGTCTGTTCTTTTCATGAACCACTCCTAGTGTTAGTGCATGTCTATTGTTTTCATGAACCACACCCAGTGTCACTGCATGTCAGTTCTTTTCATGAACCACATAAGGATCTACCAGAGTCATTGGATGTCTGTTCTTATCATGAACCACACGTGGATCCACCGGTGTCATTGCATGCCTGTTCCTCTAAACAAACCACATAAGGATCCACCAGTGTCATTGCGTGTGTGTTCTTTTCATGAACCACACCCGGTGTCATTGCATGTGTGTTCTTCTAAACAAACCACATAAGGATCCACCAGTGTCATTGCATGTCTGTTCTTTTATGAACCACATAAGGATGGGCCCACCATTGTCATTGCATGTCTATTCTTTTCATGAACAACACCCAATGTCATTGCATGTGTGTTACTTCCATAAACCACATATGGATCTACCGGTGTGATTGCATGTCTGTTCCTTCCATAAACCACATAAGGATCCACCGGTGTCATTGCCTGTCTGTTCTTTTCATGAACCACTCCTAGTGTCAGTGCATGTCTGTTCTTTTCATGAACCACACCCAGTGTCACTGCATGTCAGTTCTTTTCATGAACCACATAAGGATCTACCAGAGTCATTGAATGTGTGCTCTTCTCATGAACCACATGTGGATCCACCGGTGTCATTGCATGTCTGTTCCTCTAAACAAACCACATAAGGATCCACCAGTGTCACTGCGTGTGTGTTCTTTTCATGAACCACACCCGGTGTCATTGCATGTGTGTTCTTCTATACAAACCACATAAGGATCCACCGGTGTCATTGCCTGCCTATTCTTTTCATGAACCAGAGAAGGATGGGCACATCAGTGTTATTGCATGTCTGTTCTTTTCATGAACCACACCCAGTGTCAGTGCATGTCTGTTCTATTCATGAACCACACCCAATTTCACTGCATGTCTTTTTTTTCATGACCCACATAAGGATCTACCAGTGTCATTGCATGTCTTTTACTTCCATAAACCACATGTGGATCCACCGGTGTCATTGCATGTATGTTCCTCTAAACAAACCACATAAGGATCCACCAGTGTCATTGCGTGTGTGTTCTTCTCATGAACCACACCCAGTGTCATTGCATGTGTGTTCTTCTAAACAAACCACATAAGGATCCACTAGTGTCATTGCTTGTCTGTTCTTTTCATGAACCACATAAGGATCCGCCAGTGTCATTTCATGTCAGTTCTTTTCATGAATCACAGCTAGAGTCAATGCATGTCTTTTACTTCCATAAACCACATATGGATCCACCTAGTGTGATTGCATGTCTGTTCCTCTAAACAAACCACATAAGGATCCACCAGTGTCATTGCGTGTCTGTTCTTTTCATGAACCACACCCAGTGTCATTGCATGCGTGTTCTTCTAAACAAACCACATAAGGATCCACCAGTGTCATTGCCTATATGTTCTTTTCATGAACCACACCCAGTGTCATTGCATGTGTGTTATTCTAAACAAACCAGATAAGTCATTGCATGTCTATTCTTTTCATGAAAAACACCTGGTGTCATTGCATGTCTGTTCTTTTCATGAACCACGGCTAGAGTCATTGCATGTCTATTCCTCTAAACAAACCACATAAGGATCCACCAGTGTCATTGCATGTCTGTTCTTTTCATGAACCACATAAGGATCTACCAGTGTCATTGCATGTATGTTCTTTTCATGAACCACACCCAGTGTCATTGCATGTGTGTTACTTCCATAAATCACATGTGGATCCACCGGTGTCATTGCATGTATGTTCCTCTAAACAAACCACATGAGGATGCACCAGTGTCATTGCCTGTCTGTTCTTCTCATGAACCACATAAGGATGGGCCCACCAGTGTCATTGCATGTCTGTTCTTTTCATGAACCACACCCAATGTTAGTGCATGTCTAATCTATTCATGGACCACACCCAGTTTCACTACATGTCTGTTCTTTTCATGAACCACATAAGGATCTACCAGTGTCATTGCATGTCTGTTATTTTCATGAACCACACCCAGTGTCATTGCATGTGTGTTACTTCCAAAAACCACATATGGATCCACCGGTGTGATTGCATGTCTGTTCCTTCCATAAACCACATAAGGATCCACGAGTGTCATTGCCTGTCTATTCTTTTCATGAACCACTCCTAGTGTTAGTGCATGTCTGTTGTTTTCATGAACCACACCCAGTGTCACTGCATGTCAGTTCTTTTCATGAACCACATAAGGATCTACCAGAGTCATTGGATGTCTGTTCTTCTCATGAACCACACGTGGATCCACCGGTGTCATTGCATGCCTGTTCCTCTAAACAAACCACATAAGGATCCACCAGTGTCATTGCGTGTGTGTTCTTTTCATGAACCACACCTGGTGTCATTGCCTGTGTGTTCTTCTAAACAAACCACATAAGGATCCACCAGTGTCATTGCATGTCTGTTCTTTTATGAACCACATAAGGATGGGCCCACCATTGTCATTGCATGTCTATTCTTTTCATGAACCACACCCAATGTCATTGCATGTGTGTTACTTCCATAAACCACATATGGATCTACCGGTGTGATTGCATGTCTGTTCCTTCCATAAACCACATAAGGATCCACCGGTGTCATTGCCTGTCTGTTCTTTTCATGAACCACTCCTAGTGTCAGTGCATGTCTGTTATTTTCATGAACCACACAAAGTGTCACTGCATGTCAGTTCTTTTCATGAACCACATAAGGATATACCAGAGTCATTGGATGTGTGCTCTTCTCATGAACCACATGTGGATCCACCGGTGTCATTGCATGTTTGTTCCTCTAAACAAACCACACAAGGATCCACCAGTGTCACTGCGTGTGTGTTCTTTTCATGAACCACACCCGGGGTCATTGCATGTGCGTTCTTCTAAACAAACCACATAAGGATCCACCGGTGTCATTGCCTGCCTATTCTTTTCATGAACCTCATAAGGATGGGCACATCAGTGTTATTGCATGTCTGTTCTTTTCATGAACCACACCCACTGTCAGTGCATGTCTGTTCTATTCATGAACCACACCCAGTTTCACTGCATGTCTTTCTTTTCATGACCCACATCAGGATCTACCAGTGTCATTGCATGTCTTTTACTTCCATAAACCACATGTGGATCCACCGGTGTCATTGCATGTATGTTCCTCTAAACAAACCACATAAGGATCCACCAGTGTCATTGCGTGTGTGTTCTTCTCATGAACCACACCCAGTGTCATTGCATGTGTGTTCTTCTAAACAAACCACATAAGGATCCACTAGTGTCATTGCTTGTCTGTTCTTTTCATGAACCACATAAGGATCCGCCAGTGTCATTGCATGTCTGTTCTTTTCATGAATCACAGCTAGAGTCAATGCATGTCTTTTACTTCCATAAACCACATATGGATCCACCTAGTGTGATTGCATGTCTGTTCCTCTAAACAAACCACATAAGGATCCACCAGTGTCATTGCGTGTCTGTTCTTTTCATGAACCACACCCAGTGTCATTGCATGCGTGTTCTTCTAAACAAACCACATAAGGATCCACCAGTGTCATTGCCTATATGTTCTTTTCATGAACCACACCCAGTGTCATTGCATGTGTGTTATTCTAAACAAACCAGATAAGTCATTGCATGTCTATTCTTTTCATGAACAACACCTGGTGTCATTGCATGTCTGTTCTTTTCATGAACCACGGCTAGAGTCATTGCATGTATGTTCCTCTAAACAAACCACATAAGGATCCACCAGTGTCATTGCATGTCTGTTCGTTTCATGAACCACATAAGGATCTACCAGTGTCATTGCATGTCTGTTCTTTTCATGAACCACACCCAGTGTCATTGCATGTGTGTTACTTCCATAAATCACATGTGGATCCACCGGTGTCATTGCATGTATGTTCCTCTAAACAAACCACATGAGGATGCACCAGTGTCATTGCCTGTCTGTTCTTCTCATGAATCACATAAGGATGGGCCCACCAGTGTCATTGCATGTCTATTCTTTTCATGAACCACACCCAGTGTTAGTGCATGTCTAATCTATTCATGAACCACACCCAGTTTCACTACATGTCTGTTCTTTTCATGAACCACATAAGGATCTACCAGTGTCATTGCATGTCTTTTACTTCCATAAACCACATGAGGATCCACCGGTGTCATTGCATGTTTGTTCCTCTAAACAAACCACATAAGGATCCACCAGTCTCATTGCGTGTGTGTTCTTCTGATGAACCACATAAGGATCTACCAGTGTCATTGCATGTCTATTCTTTTCATGAACCACACCAAGTGTCATTGCATGTGTGTTACTTCCATAAACCACATATGGATCCATCGGTGTGATTGCATGTCTGTTCCTTCCATAAACCACATAAGGATCTACCAGTGTCATTGCATGTCTGTTCTTTTCATGAACCACTCCTAGTGTCAGTGCATGTCTGTTCTTTTCATGAACCACACCTAGTGTCACTGCATGTCAGTTCTTTTCATGAAACACATAAGGATCTACCAGTGTCATTGCATGTGTGTTCTTCTAAACAAACCACATAAGGATCCACCAATGTCATTGTCTGTCTGTTCTTTTCATGAACCACATAAGGATGGGCCCACTAGTGTCATTGCATGTCTGTTCTTTTCATGAACCACACCCAGTGTCAGTGCATGTCTGTTCTATTCATGAACCACACCTAGTTTCACTGCATGTCTATTCTTTTCATGAACCACACCCGGGGTCATTGCATGTGCGTTCTTCTAAACAAACCACATAAGGATCCACCGGTGTCATTGCCTGCCTATTCTTTTCATGAACCTCATAAGGATGGGCACATCAGTGTTATTGCATGTCTGTTCTTTTCATGAACCACACCCACTGTCAGTGCATGTCTGTTCTATTCATGAACCACACCCAGTTTCACTGCATGTCTTTCTTTTCATGACCCACATCAGGATCTACCAGTGTCATTGCATGTCTTTTACTTCCATAAACCACATGTGGATCCACCGGTGTCATTGCATGTATGTTCCTCTAAACAAACCACATAAGGATCCACCAGTGTCATTGCGTGTGTGTTCTTCTCATGAACCACACCCAGTGTCATTGCATGTGTGTTCTTCTAAACAAACCACATAAGGATCCACTAGTGTCATTGCTTGTCTGTTCTTTTCATGAACCACATAAGGATCCGCCAGTGTCATTGCATGTCTGTTCTTTTCATGAATCACAGCTAGAGTCAATGCATGTCTTTTACTTCCATAAACCACATATGGATCCACCTAGTGTGATTGCATGTCTGTTCCTCTAAACAAACCACATAAGGATCCACCAGTGTCATTGCGTGTCTGTTCTTTTCATGAACCACACCCAGTGTCATTGCATGCGTGTTCTTCTAAACAAACCACATAAGGATCCACCAGTGTCATTGCCTATATGTTCTTTTCATGAACCACACCCAGTGTCATTGCATGTGTGTTATTCTAAACAAACCAGATAAGTCATTGCATGTCTATTCTTTTCATGAACAACACCTGGTGTCATTGCATGTCTGTTCTTTTCATGAACCACGGCTAGAGTCATTGCATGTATGTTCCTCTAAACAAACCACATAAGGATCCACCAGTGTCATTGCATGTCTGTTCGTTTCATGAACCACATAAGGATCTACCAGTGTCATTGCATGTCTGTTCTTTTCATGAACCACACCCAGTGTCATTGCATGTGTGTTACTTCCATAAATCACATGTGGATCCACCGGTGTCATTGCATGTATGTTCCTCTAAACAAACCACATGAGGATGCACCAGTGTCATTGCCTGTCTGTTCTTCTCATGAATCACATAAGGATGGGCCCACCAGTGTCATTGCATGTCTATTCTTTTCATGAACCACACCCAGTGTTAGTGCATGTCTAATCTATTCATGAACCACACCCAGTTTCACTACATGTCTGTTCTTTTCATGAACCACATAAGGATCTACCAGTGTCATTGCATGTCTTTTACTTCCATAAACCACATGAGGATCCACCGGTGTCATTGCATGTTTGTTCCTCTAAACAAACCACATAAGGATCCACCAGTCTCATTGCGTGTGTGTTCTTCTGATGAACCACATAAGGATCTACCAGTGTCATTGCATGTCTATTCTTTTCATGAACCACACCAAGTGTCATTGCATGTGTGTTACTTCCATAAACCACATATGGATCCATCGGTGTGATTGCATGTCTGTTCCTTCCATAAACCACATAAGGATCTACCAGTGTCATTGCATGTCTGTTCTTTTCATGAACCACTCCTAGTGTCAGTGCATGTCTGTTCTTTTCATGAACCACACCTAGTGTCACTGCATGTCAGTTCTTTTCATGAAACACATAAGGATCTACCAGTGTCATTGCATGTGTGTTCTTCTAAACAAACCACATAAGGATCCACCAATGTCATTGTCTGTCTGTTCTTTTCATGAACCACATAAGGATGGGCCCACTAGTGTCATTGCATGTCTGTTCTTTTCATGAACCACACCCAGTGTCAGTGCATGTCTGTTCTATTCATGAACCACACCTAGTTTCACTGCATGTCTATTCTTTTCATGAACCACACCCGGTGTCATTGCATGTATGTTCCTCTAAACAAACCACGTAAGGATCCACCAGTGTCATCGCATGTCTGTTCTTTTCAGGAACCACATAAGGATCTACCAGTGTCATTGCATATCTATTCTTTTCATGAACCACACCCAGTGTCATTGCATGTGTGTTACTTCCATAAACCACATGTGGATCCACCGGTGTCATTGCATGTCTGTTCCTTCCATAAAGCACATAAGGATCCACCAGTGTCATTGCCTGTCTGTTCTTCTCATGAACCAAATAAGGATGCGCCCACCAGTGTCATTGCATGTCTGTTCTTTTCATGAACCACACCTAGTGTCAGTGCATGTCTGTTCTATTCGTGAACCACACCCAGTTTCACTGCATGTCTGTTCTTTTCATGAACCACATAAGGATCTACCAGTGTCATTGCATGTCTTTTACTTCCATAAAACACATGTGGATCTACCGGTGTCATTGCATGTCTGTTCCTCTAAAAAAACACATAGGGATCCACCAGTGTCATTGCGTGTGTGTTCTTCTCATGAACCACATAAGGATCTACCAGTGTCATTGCATGTCTGTTTTTTTCATGAACCACACCCAGTGTCATTGCATGTGTGTTACTTCCATAAACCACATATGGATCCACCGGTGTGATTGCATGTCTGTTCCTTCCACAAACCACATAACGATCCACCAGTTTCATTGCATGTCTATTCTATTCATGAACCACTCCTAGTGTCAGTGCATGTGTGTTCTTTTCATGAACCACACCCAGTGTCACTGCATGTCAGTTCTTTTCATGAACCACATAAGGATCTACCAGAGTCATTTCATGTGTGTTCTTCTCATGAACCACACGTGGATCCACCAGTGTCATTGCATGTATGTTCCTCTAAACAAACCACATAAGGATCCACCAGTGTCATTGCGTGTGTATTCTTTTCATGAACCACATCCGGTGTCATTGCATGTGTGTTATTCTACACAAACCACATAAGGATCCACCAGTGCCATTGCATGTCTGTTCTTTTCATGAACCACATAAGGATGGGCCCACGAGTGTCATTTCATGTCTGTTATTTTCATGAACCACACCCAGTGTTATTGCATGTCTGTTCTTTTCATGAACCACACCCAGTGTCATTGCATGTGTGTTACTTCCATAAACCACATATGGATCCACCGGTGTGATTGCATGTTTGTTCCTTCCATAAACCACATAAGGATCCACCGGTGTCATTGTCTGTCTGTTCTTTTCATGAACCACTCCTAGTGTCAGTGCATCTGTTCTTTACATGAACCACACCCAGTGTCACTGCGTGTCAGTTCTTTTCATGAACCACATAAGGATCTACCAGAGTCATTGTATGTGTGTTCTTCTCATGAACCACATGCGGATCCACCGGTGTCATTGCATGTCTGTTCCTCTAAACAAACCACATAAGGATCCACCAGTGTCATTGCGTGTGTGTTCTTTTCATGAACCACACCCTGTGTCATTGCATGTGTGTTATTCTTAACAAACCACATAAGTATCCACCACTGTCATTGCATGTCTGTTCTTTTCATGAACCACATAAGGATGGGCCCACCTGTGTCATTGCATATCTGTTCTTTTCATGAACCATACCCAGTGTCAGTGCATGTCTGTTCTATTCATGAACCACACCCAGTTTCACTGCATGTCTATTCTTTTCATGAACCACATAAGGATCTACCAGTGTCATTGCATGTCTTTTACTTCCATAAACCACATGTGGATCCACCGGTGTCATTGCATGTGTGTTCTTTTCATGAACCACAGCTAGAGTCATTGCATGTCTGTTCTTTTCATGAACCACACAAGGATCCACCAGTGTCATTGGATGTATGTTCTTTTCATGAACCATGCCCAGTGTCATTGCATGCGTGTTCTTTTGATTAACCATAGCTAGAGTCATTGCATGTCTGTTACTTCCATAAACCATGCATGGATCCACCGATGTCATTGCATGACTGTTCTTTTCATGAACCATACCCAGTGTCATTGCGTGGGTAGCCATTAGACCGAGTCTTCTAGAAGGCACGCCCTAACACAGTTGTTCTGCTTGACGATTGTTACATACCGTTCGATTAGGGCGCTTGGACGATTGGGATGGTCTTCGTGAGAGCGATCCGCGAGTAGGCTGTTCTGCGGCATGATTGTCCACGCTTGCTTTGGACAAACTGGCAACACCAGGCGCTCCCCTGTTTCGAGTGTCACGTCTCACGAGTTCAGTGGGCCACATCCTAGTGTCACATCCCCATTACTTCTCTTCCTCCCCGTACTTCTCTTCCTTACCCTCGAAGCCACTTTCCCCACTTCACTCCCATCCTGCCGTAGCCGCTAGCCGACGGCGCCTCCATCCCAATCCCCTCTTCGGTAGCCACCCCCCACCCCTCTCGCCATGGGTTCAAGGGGAGACGGCGAGGAAACGCGGCGTGCCGATAGGGATTGTGATTTTGATGTGAGTCGTCTCATCTCTATTTCTATCATCTGTGGCAAGTTATCTATTTTTTGAGCTAGATCTAATCTATTTACTCATGCGCGTATGATGTGTTAGGCCAACCAGACGATGTATGACTCCGACTATCACGGTTTAGAGGATGAAGACAGTCCTCTGGTATGTAAACATGGATATGTGCCCGCTAAATTTGTAGCCTTCGAAGGACGAAACGCAGGCAGGAGGTTTCTACGGTGTCAAGGACATCGTGCAATGATGCAAGGCAGAAGTTGCGGTGTTGTCAAATGGGTAGATCCAGAGTGACCCAAATCGATGCAGAAAACGCTGGACAAACTATGGGAAATGACTGTCGAGTTGAAAGAATCCGTATTCAGCTCACTTCTTGACAGTGTTGAGATGAAGCTATGGGAACCAGTTGACACGACCAAGCATAAGCGAGATCTCAGGTGGGTGCAAGACAAGGTTATCAAAGTCGAGAAGGAGAGGGACGCGGCGTTGGCCCTGAAGGCTAAAGCAGAGCAAGAACTGACTCAAGCAAGGAACGGTCTCCACCAGGCCAAAGTCCTGCAGTACACAACTACGAGTATTGACAAGTGCATGAGGAAAAATGCAGAGAAACAATTGAAGTTGTGCAAGGAAGATGCTAAAAGGAAGGAGCAGACAATTCGATCCTTGCTCTCGTAGGAAGATGCACATCGGGCCAAGATTAGGAAGATCAAGGAGATGTGTGATAACTAGTTCTATTTAGCTTAACCTCCGTGCCTTTTTAAGTTGTAATATTTGTACTTGTTGACCTAGCGGTCTGAACTATTGGTCCCGGATTCTAGGGAGGAAAAAAATTGCTCTGACCCCGCATTAATTTGTGGAAGAATTTGTGATTTAGATCAATTTCTGCTTCGATTTAGATCTCTGTCCCAGATTGGAAACGTAACCGTGGACCAAAGACACCTTTTCTACTAGTGTATTCTGACACTGGTGGTTTGTTTAAACGTAATCTACATGGATTGTGCCGCATGCAAATGGCACAACCACAATTTATAAAGTGGAAGCATGTACACCCGGTTACTGGAGATCCAGGAGCTTCGCTAGATGCAGGGGATGCAGGAGCAGAGAGGCAGTAAGATAGATGGGCTCAAGATTAGGCCAGAAAGTGGTACCCATTTCCTCCTCATCTGGGCATTATCGGTGAGAGCATTGTTGTTTATGTTGCCACGTTGTTGTGCAGCATCTGAAATAAGTTGTTGCTTCGTGGAGTGTGGCAGCTTAAATAATTTATTTATGTGCCACTTACATTCCGTCATATTTGGAGACCTCCTGCCCCTCAGCAATCGTGGAACCGGTGGATCATTGTTTTCAGATAGCAGTGGCACAATCACAATTTCAGATTCAACTACCGACTCGGGCGTTTCCAAACCCTAAGTCGCGGTACATTTTACTCAGAGAACGTGGGTAAATTGTTTCGCCCAGCAACGTGCCACACACAGAGCGATCAGAATTTAACAGAATTACATATATAGGTTCAAGTTCAACACATTACTATGCATCTTCATTGCCAGCAGCCTTCTTCCGCAGCCTGGGTGCCAAGCCTTCACGTCCAATGGCTTCTTCATTTCCTGCCTTCTTCCTCTTCCTCGGTGCCAATTTTCATAGCTTCACGTACTCTGCATCGCCGGGACAATGGGCACCAGAATCGTGTCCAGCATCATCTTTCCACTCGTTTTTAATTTCTTCGGGCAGCAAAATGACTGACCCGGCAGTCATGTTTCTAACCTTGCGGTGCTTCCTTTCAAAGAAACAAGACTGTTGCATAACTGCCCAATATCTACAGAGTAAATAAAACAAAAATTACAATTCAACACAAACATGCGAACCCCAAGCGACCTTTGCTTACCAGGGGCTAATTGCGTTTGAGCAACCACCCTGTCCAAGAATAGAAGGGCGACTCCTAGTTGCAGCAGCTTCCACATCCAGTACATCACAATTCAGCTCAAACATGCAATCCGAAGCATACCTTTTCATCAACCCAATTAGCTGACTGTCACACGATATAGGAACATGGATGCCACGTTCATCCATGAAGTTGAACTTTGCAGTCTGCTTCGGCCATACTTCAACATGATTACGCAGAGCAGCAACCATACCAGATATAGTGCAGATTTGCACAGGCGCTTCTTCCATCGTGAAACAATGGTGTCCATACCTGTTGCCCTTAGAGTCGTACCTATAGAGGACTACAGTAACCAGGTAAGGGGGGTCCACGCAGATCCCACTTGACAGAAAACTGTGGACAAAATATGTTTGTCAGTGATGGGCTAACAAACAATTTGAGATTCAGTAGCCAACTAGCAGTTGTAACTAGTGCGAATAGCAAAGAGAAGGGTAGATCACCCGCTTGTAGACAAAACTTCTTCTTTCTTGATAGTAGGATCTGCCATCCTCCGAGCTGCTCGGCTCGTCGGCGGCAGAGGAGGGCTAGAGCCTCGCAATGGCGGCTACGGCATGCGCCATTGGAGCTCGGTATCAGCGACTGGGCGCAGCAACTGGGCGCAGCAACTTGGCCCCAGAAGTCAAATGTCCGAAGGGATCGTCCTGCCTGGAGGGTGGATTCCGATGCCGCCGGTGCTAGGGGAAAGCTGGGAATAGATTTGTGAAATTTGTCAACGCATCCAATCCACTTAGCTGCTCGATTTGCCTAAGAGGTTGCCGCGTTGGCGCCCGCGTCACGGACAGATAACCGACATGTGGGTCCCGACCATCTACTTCACGGGGCGGTTTAATGGAATGTTTGTATTTGGCAGGGGTGAGATGAGTTTGCCTCGAAATGGCCCCTCTCAGTAGTTGGCAGCCCAACTTTTTGAAACGCGGTAATTTCAGGAAACTTAGGTACCGCCATACGCTAGCCTGTCAACTTTGGTACCGCAGACGAACAAGCCCCTTGGACACCCCCTTCTTAGTCCTCTTAGCTTGTTCAGCCATGCGCTTCTCTTCGTTCTTTCTTCTCCTCAACTCAACTTCGTCCACTAAGTTACCTTGACCATCGTCCCGAAAGTATTTGGCACGAGGGCGGCGCTTGTAGGTCTTGCGAACACTAGAACCACCTATGAGGAGAATAAGGGCGATAGCAAGGGGATAAGCATACACACAAGTCCAGGAGAGAGCATGGAAAAAAAATAGTCAAACAGTTCATAGGACAAATCTACTCAATGGATACTCCAAAGTGAAACTGAACCAGAATCGAATCTCTCAGGGGCAGAAAATTTCGATTTCACCTAGATTGAATGCAAAAAAGTAGATCGGGCCTAGAAACTGCAAGACTACGATTTCTATGCGAAAACACATCCTTCTAGACAACGTTCCACCCAACAAGTAACACATCTAGCCAAAGATGGGGAGAGAGGGAGTTACCCTCACTCATTGGAGGAAGAACACGGAGGAGAAGGTACCCGGAGGCGCGAAGAAGAAGATCCGGGGAGGCCCGGAAAATCTGGTGGCTGGAGAGGCTTCGGGGGGGTGGGGGACTGCAGGCGGCGGCTGAGGAGGAGGAGAGGGTTGGGGGAGAAGTGCTGCTCATTATGAGCCCTTCCCCCCCGATCCCTGCCCTTTAAGACAAAATCCGCCAGGGCCGGATTATCCGGCCTACACTTGGGCCGGATTATCCGGCCTCAAATCTGGAATTCTGTTGTACACAGAACCAGGCCCGCGCGTCCCCAAACAACACCCCCACAAGGTGTACAAGGGACTTATATGCTAGAATAGATGGCTTAGGGGTAGGGAAAGGCTTAGGATTAAGAGAGCCAAACTGAGATGGTACTAGACACTCAAAATTGCAAGATCCAAATCAAATAAAAGCCAAGATTGAGTGTGATTCCCATAAGAACATGAGATAGCAAAGGACAGCCAAAAAGATCCAATTCTCCTCAAGGGAGAGGGCGGTGGCTGAAGCCACCTTGTTGGAGTGTATGGTGTGACACCGCGAAGATATATCTTGGGTTCACGACCAATACTCATCAATAAGCTCACATATCACAAAATGATATTAAGAAAAATGATTTATCTTGCTTTTGGCATTATGGGGGGAGGGTTAGCCCAATGAGTTAGGACCACACTCCTCCTATATCCATGCCCACACCTAGACCAAAGAAGGATTGAGATGTACGAGTGAGTGCATGGGTAATCAAGACAAGCTCCTGGAATCAATGATATTTAGCTCATTCCTCAAGTAGAAGAATCTTGCTTCATCAAGTGGCTTTGTAAAAATATCCGCAAGTTGGTTCTTCGTGCTCACAAAGGATAGATCAATATCGCCGCGAGCAACATGGTCTCGAATAAAATGATGCCAAATCTCAATATGCTTCGTCCTTGTGTGCTGAATAGGATTGTACGCAATTTTGATTGCACTTTCATTATCACATAAAAGAGGCACTTTGTCACAATTGACACCGTATTCCTTTAAAGTTTGCCTCATCCACAATAATTGAGTGCAAGCGCTGGCAGCAGCAACATATTCAGCTTCGGCGGTGCAGAGAGATATACAATTCTGCTTTTTAGAGGACCAACATACAAGAGATCTTCTCAAGAATTGACAAGCTCCAGAAGTGGATTTCCGATCATCCTTATCACCAGCCCAATCTGAGCCAGTATAACCACATAAAGAGAAATTGGAGCCCTTGGGATACTAGAGACCAAAGTTAGGGGAATGAACCAAATATCAAAAGATCCTCTTGACTGCCACTAACTGACTTTCTTTAGGAGCTGCTTGATACCTTGCACACACTCCCACACTCAACACGATATCGGGTCTAGATGCGCAGAGGTAAAGAAGAGAGCCGATCATGGGCCGTTATACCTTTTGGTCCACATCTTTACCATGTGGGTTAAGTTCAAGATGACATTTTGTTTGCATCGGAGTTGCGACCCCATTTAGATCCGTCATCTTGAATCTCTTGAGCATGTCTTGGATGTATGATACATTGCAAATGTATCTATAATTTTTGATGTTCCATGCTTGGTTTTATCCACTTTCTTGTGTTTTGTTCCAACTTTGGAGTACTTTTCATATGATTTCTTGGACTAACCTATTAACAAGAGCCACAGTGCCAGCTGCCTATTTTCTGCTATTTTTGGTTCTAGGAAAGTCAGAAAATGAATATTCTCGGAATTGGACGGGACAAAAGCCAAAGTGCCTATTTTTTCGGAAGGAATCAAGTGCCAGAATACGAGACGGAGAGGGGCCAGGGGCCGGCCACACCACCTGGTCGCGCGGCCAGGACTGGCCCGCGCCAGGGGGTGGTGTGGTGGCTCCCGGCAACCCCTTGGCCCTCCTTCCGCCTATATATTTCCCTCGGGACGAAAACACTAAGTACCCGATCAAAAATCCACGAAAGAGTCTATAGCCGCCGTCATCTCCATCCCTAGATCGGGAGGGATCTGAAGCTCTTCCTGGCACCCTGCCGGAGAGGGGAATTCACCCTGGAGGCCTTCTTCATCACCATGCAAGCCTCCGGTGTGATGCGTGAGTAGTTCATCCTTGGACTACAGATCTGTGTAGTAGCTAGATGGCTGGTTTCTCCTCCTTTGTGCTTTCATGTTTAGATTTTGTGAGCTCCGTTCATGATCAAGATCATCTATTTGTAATCCATACATGTTGTGTTTGCAGGGATCCGATGGATATTGAGATGCTATTTCAGATTGATTATTGATTCTATCATGTCTTTGTTATTTGAGATCTTGCATGCTTTCCATTGTTAGTAGCTATCTTGGCCAAGTAGATGCTAGCAACTCCAAGAGTTAGTATTTATGCTCGATAGTGGGTTCATGCCTCTGGTAATCTGGGGAAGTGACAGAAATCTCTAAGGTACTAGATGTGATGTTGCTACTAGAGAGAAAACAACGATCCTTTGTTCATAGAACAATTGTATTGTTTACTTTACACGCAGTTCGTAAAGCAATAATCTATTGCTTGCAACTTAATACCGGAGGAGGTTCGGATGATAACCTGAAGGTGGATTATTAGTCATAGATGCAGTTGGATGGCGGTCTATGTATTATGTTGTAATACCCAATCAAGTCTCAGAGGAGTCAAGATGATTAGTATATGCATGTATTTCTTTCTCGGTGTTTGTCAATTGCCCCGCTGTAATTTGTTCACCCAGCATGTTATCTATCTAAGGAAAGCCACCTCTAGTGAACTATGGATCCCGGTCCTTTACTTTACATACAATCTATAAACTGTTTCTGCTTTGTGTTTACTTTCTGCAAACTTTTACTTCTTTCCATTCGATACGTTTAATCCTTTGTTTTCCGCAAAACACGGTGAGATTGACAACCTCATCGCAAGTTGGGGACAAAGTTTTGTGGTTGTGTTGTGCAGGTCTCCACGTTGCTACTAGCACCAGTAGTGCGCCCTGCCAAAGCTCAGCTAGTAACACCTTTGGGGTGTTTCCTTGCTCCTACTGGTTCGATTAAACCTTGGTCTCATAACTGAGGGAAAACTTGCTGCTGTGCTCATCATACCTTCCTCTTGGGGTTCCCAACGAGCTCTACATCAACCACGAGCCAGCAAAGATTTTTCTGGCGCTGTTGCCAGGGAGTCAAGGACATCTTCACAAGGGGAGTCCCTCATAACCAATCTCTTTACTTTGTAGTTTTTGTTTTGCTTAGTTTCTTTTTGCTTTGTTTGCTTGTTTTGTTCTTCAAAAACACAAAAAATTTAGTTTTGCTAGTTTGCTTTCTTATTTGAAAAACACAAATAAATTAAGTCTCCTTTAGTAGTCACCTCTCCCTTAGCTCACCATGTTGATCCCTACTTTCACCCTGAAAGACCTTCCAATTGGTAGTGGTTCTATAATTGGGAAAGATAACATTGAAGAATTCTTTAATCATGTTAGTAAGCATGAAGATATTGAGGATAGATCCCTTGTAGAACTTGCTCCAAACTATGAGATTGCTGCAGCTTCTTTAATTCACATGTTAGAAGCTAGGTTTGTTAACCTCAACCCCTTAATGCAAGTAATGTTTCTTAAGCTTAAAGAAATTGAAGACCCTGAAAAGAGGGATTTTATTCTAGAAACTTTGTTTAAGGAGTTCTATGATGTTACCAAAGAAGCTAGAAAAGTTTTTGAACCTTTAAATATGCTAGGCTCATGTGTAGATGTGGTTGGTACACGAGAAAAGATGAAGAAAACCGAACCTAATGGGAGGAACCTACGATACCAATACCCTTCAAACTAGTAGCAATACATGATGCCGTAGAAAAGAATCTTGATTGGATTGTTCCTGCAAACCCTTTTGATGAGAATAGTGAACCTAAGAGCATTGAGAGAGGATCCTCTAGAACTTACTTGGATGATATACCTTGCCTTGTTGAAAATATTTCTGGTATTGATCTTAATGCTTCTTCATTTGAGAACACTTGATTCTTTCTTTGCTTCTTATGCCTAACTTAAAGGCGTTAAAGAAAAGTACTTGTTGGGAGATAACCCAAGAGTTTTAGATGAGACTTGGAAGTTATTACCTCTGTAATAACCTCTCCTTATCATTTTTATTTGCTTTTTGTGCCAAGAGTAACCTCTAATGAGAGTAAAGTAATGATTGGGAAAGTTGCTGTCCTCAAAACAGATTTCTGTGCTTCACCGTAAAAATTCCTGAGAGAGATCTGTACGTCGGATTGAGCTGTAATGTTTTGTGCTTCTGCCCCAGGTTGTTATCTAACTTTCGTTAGTTCAACACTTTTTGATTTGAGCAACAGAATGTCTTCGAAAAAATTCGTCTTTACCTGCTGGTCTGTTTTGACAGATTTCTGCCATTTTCTGCATTTGCTTCTTGTTGGTTCCTTCTTGAGTTCTTTTGGGGAATTGAGCTTTTTGAGGGAATTGCTACAGTAGCTAGTGTTCTAATGGAAGTTTATTTGGTGTTAGAACTGAACCTTGAGACTTATTTATCTTAAGTGCACTAATGTTGCTAATGAGATTGTGTGAAGTTTTGTATGAAGGAAAAATTTCAGGTGTATGGAAGGAATGAGTAATGAGATGAAGGATGGACTAAAGCTCAAGCTTGGGGATGACACGCGTGTCACCCCAAGAAATATCCAAGAAGTACAAGCATCAAAGCTTGGGGATGCCCAAGGCAACCCCTTCTTCATCAATAAAAATTTCAGGTTTCTTCCAAACGCTTCATTTTTATTGTTTCATGCACAGTTGTGTTTTTCTTGGAGAGTCTTCTTTTTTGTTTTTGTTTTGGTTTTCTTTTTCTTTGGTTTGCTTAGTTTTCTGAATAAGTTGGTTGGACCCCCTCTTTCACACTTTGGTTTGCATTTAGTTTGGTTTGGTTTGGAAAAGAGTAGGAAAGTTTATGCTTATGTGGTAAAAAGAGCTCGTTTTTGACTGTGGCCTATGCTTTGTCATGCCATGCTTGATATTGTTTTGGCTTTATGCTTAGTATTCTTTGTTGTAGCATGACTTGTTATAAACAATTGAGATTGCTTAATGTGCCTTGGATGAATCATGCGTTGCTTTAGCATATTAAAGCATAGTATAGTGGTATTCTCCTTTGATGCTTTATTTGGGTTGACTTGGCACATGCTCACACCATGTTATGACTATCACAAGTCACCATAATCCTTTATGATCCTTTAGTTTTCAACTTGTAGTATCACTTTATGCTTTGATCAATGATGTTTTGTCGCTCTGCATGATTATGGTCATTATTGCTCTCTTAGTTTGTCGCTCCCAGTCTTTTGCTAGCCTCCACCACCAAGTATGAGTTCCACTCATGCATCCAACTCCCTAAACTAAGTTATTCCAAAGGGTCCACCATACCTACCTACTAGCTTATGATATTCCAAGTATATTCATTCTTTTGTTTACCTTCCACTTGTTATGAGAAAACTAGTGATTAAAGCTCTCACAAACTTGATGGCACACTTTACTTTGCTTGCCCTTAATAAACGTGAACCATTGTGTCGTCTATGTTGTATATGCTTGCACTTATTTGTTGGGAATTAGCAGAACCATGCTTTCATGGGGAACGCTTTCAACATTGCACTTGGTACTTGTACCTAGTTGATATCATGCTCTTTTGTATATGGATGTCGTCGGTGTGAAATGAAAGGGGAGCTTGTAAGTCCATGGAGTTATGTATATGTGTTAGAGAAATGCCTGGGCCGCTGGTCTAATCCATGCTGACATGGTGGAAACCTATAGCGTAACCATAATGAGCTGTCTATGAAGCATTCTTCTTATAAAAAAAGAGTCCTATATTGAGAAAAGAGAAAAAGAAAAAAAAAGATACTATGAAAAGAGGAAAGAGAGAAAAAAGCACCATATTCCCATGGTAAATAAGAAGAATGCTGAGATGCTCGTTGTCTGCTTGCCTTGTCATTTTGATATGGGGATTCTTCCGTATCATCGGGCAAGGGGTACCCCGTTGGCGGTTCTCAATGATACACATGTACTTACAATGACAAGAACTTACCGGTGACTAAACTTGAGTAGCATGAGGAGCGGCCCTCGTATACAAGGGACATGAGATTTCTGACTTATACTTCGTCAAGCATGTACACCATAGTTTGTTCACTTTAACCTTAATCACTTCAAGATGCTTATGATAGGGGCAATGAGAGCTGAAAGCTTTAAGTATCATAATTTTTGGAAGCTCTTTATGAGACTTGAATCCCTACTTCCTTTTTACAAAAGGCCTTTCTTCCACCATTATATTGAGTCTCCACCTTCTATCTTTATGCACCTACTTTGAGAGCATAGTGGCCATTCTTAGTTCTATGTGCATTGTCCCAAGACTAGTTGATTGATGCATAACTTGTTATTGCTTGTTTGAAACTATTGTATCTAGTCACTCTTATGAACTTTGAAGGTGTCCTATGCATTTATATTTGCTACTCTATTGAGGGACAAGCTGAATACTATTATGCTATGTTTTCTTTATGTGAAACAAACAAACGTCTTGCAAAGCATTGTTATTCATGAATCTTTTGTTTGTGCCTTTTCATGTTGCATCATAGTTTCTTTGCTTATTGCTAGAACTTTGTCTTTCATGTTATGATTGAAGTACTATGATCCCAGCCTTAAATGTTTTGCAAATACTTTGATCAAGTCTTTGATGGCGCATGTCACCTCAAAAACTATTTCTTTTTATCACTTACCTACTCGAGGACGAGCAGGAGTTAAGCTTGGGGATGTTGATACATTGCAAATGTATCTATAATTTTTGATGTTCCATGCTTGGTTTTATCCACTTTCTTGTGTTTTGTTCCAACTTTGGAGTACTTTTCATATGATTTCTTGGACTAACCTATTAACAAGAGCCACAGTGCCAGCTGCCTGTTTTCTGCTGTTTTTGGTTCTAGGAAAGTCAGAAAATGAATATTCTCGGAATTGGACGGGACAAAAGCCAAAGTGCCTATTTTCCCGAAAGGGATCAAGTGCTAGAATACGAGACGGAGAGGGGCCAGTGGCCGGCCACACCACCTGGCCGCGCGACCAGGCCTGGCCCACGCCAGGGAGTGGTGTGGTGGCTCCCGGCACCCCCTCGGCCCCTCCTTCCGCCTATATATTGCCCTCGGGACGAAAACCCTAAGTACCCGATCAAAAATCCACGAAAGAGTCTGTAGCCGCCGTCATCTCCATCCCTAGATCGGGAGGGATCTGAAGCTCTTCCCGGCACCCTGCCAGAGAGGGGAATTCACCCTGGAGGCCTTCTTCATCACCATGCAAGCCTCCGGTGTGATGCATGAGTAGTTCATCCTTGGACTACGAATCCATGTAGTAGCTAGATGGCTGGTTTCTCCTCCTTTGTGCTTTCATGTTTAGATCTTGTGAGCTCCGTTCATGATACGAATCATCTATTTGTAATCCATACATGTTGTGTTTGCGGGGATCCGATGGATATTGAGATGCTATTTCAGATTGATTATTGATTCTATCATGTCTTTGTTATTTGAGATCTTGCATGATTTCCGTTGTTAGTAGCTATCTTGGCCAAGTAGATGCTAGCAACTCCAAGAGTTAGTATTTATGCTCGATAGTGGGTTCATGCCTCTGGTAATCTGGGGAAGTGACAGAAATCTCTAAGGTACTAGATGTGCTGTTGCTACTAGGGAGAAAACAACGATCCTTTGTTCATAGAACAATAGTATTGTTTACTTTACACGTAGTTCATAAAGCAATAATCTGTTGCTTGCAACTTAATACTGGAGGGGGTTCGGATGATAACCTGAAGGTGGATTATTAGTCATAGATGTAGTTGGATGGCGGTCTATGTATTATGTTGTAATGCCCAATCAAGTCTCAGAGGAGTCAAGATGATTAGTATATGCATGTATTGCTTTTCGGTGTTTGTCAATTGCCCCGCTGTAATTTGTTCACCCAGCATGTTATCTCTCTAAGGAGAGACACCTCTAGTGAACTATGGATCCCGGTCCTTTACTTTACATACAATCTATAAACTGTTTCTGCTTTGTGTTTACTTTCTGCAAACTTTTACTTCTTTCCATTCGATACGTTTAATCCTTTGTTTTCCGCAAAACACGGTGAGATTGACAACCTCATCGAAAGTTGGGGACAAAGTTATGTGGTTGTGTTGTGCAGGTCTCCACGTTGCTACTAGCACCGGTAGTGCACCCTACCAAAGCTCAGGTAGTAACACCTTTGGGGTGTTTCCTTGCTCCTACTGGTTCGATTAAACCTTGGTCTCATAACTGAGGGAAAACTTGCTGCTGTGCTCATCATACCTTCCTCTTGGCGTTCCCAGCGAGCTCTACATCAACCACGAGCCAGTAATGTACTTTGCTTGATTAATAAATGTTCCTTCTCTAAGTTGCTTGATCTCGAATCCAAGAAAGAACCGTAATTCCCCCATCATAGACATCTCAAACCTGTCAGTCATAAGCTTTGAAAATTCATAGGTCTCGCCACTGGATGGACTCAAGGCGAGCCACTGGAACATAGGTCTCGCCAAAGTCAATGCCCTCAACTTGGGAGTAACCTTGTGCCACAAGTCTTGCCTTGTTCCTCACAACAATTCCATTCTCGTCTTGCTTGTTTTTGAATATCCACTTGGTGCCGATAACATTGTGGCAATCTTTGGGTTTCTCCACGAGTTTCTAGACTTTGTTGCGCTCGAAATTATTCATTTCTTCATGCATAGAAACAACCCAGTCTGGATCTTCAAGAGCTTCAAAGACCTTCTTAGGTTCCACCATAGAGATATGAGCTTGATGCTCACCAAAACTGGCCAATTCTCTTCTTGTAGAAACCCTTCGTCGAAGATCACCAACAACCTTGTCGAGGGTGTGACCCCTCAACTCAAGGTTACGATCAGCCCGAGCCTTGCGACGAAGTTCAATAAGTTTGTTGTCTCTTGGAGGAGTAGATTCATCACTTGAATCTTCATTGGAAGCATTTACTCGACCTTGATCAGGAACTGGAATATCAGCAGCAGGTGGTGGTGACGCATGCCCTTGAGGTGAGTCAGCAGCCGTAACAGGAGGCTGCTGAACCGGTGAGTTCGGGCCAGATAATCCGGCTGATGGAGAGGCCGGATAATCCGGCCCGGGAGTATTTGTAGCAGCTTCATCAGGATGAAGGAAATATGCCCTGAGAGGCAATAATAAAGTTGTTATTATGTATTCCTTATATATGATAGATGTTTATTTTACATGCTAGAATTGTATTGATCGGAAACATCAATACATGTGTGTTTAATAAACAAAAAGGGTTCCTAGTTATGCCTCTCTTATAGACTAGCTTGTTGATTAACAAGATGATCAAGGTTCCCTGATCATGGACATTGGATGTTGTTAATAACAAGGTCACACAATTGGTGGAATGATGTGATGAACGTTCATCCAAAGTATAGCATTACGATCAAGTCATTATGTTTATATTGCTATAACATCATACGAAGTAATCTTTATCCTTAGACCATGAGATCATGTTAATTGCTAACACCGGAAGAGTATCTTGATAGCATCAAACGTCACACCGTAACAGGGTGACTATAAAGCTGGGTTCAGTACTACGAAGGTGTTATGTTGAGGCTCATGGATCAAGAGTGGAATTTGTCAATCCCGATGACGGATAGATATACTCTGGGCCCTCTCGGTGATATCACATTGAGATAGCTTGCAAGCAAGTGATGTGATCACTAGAATGTTATATCACGGGAACGAGAAAAGAGTGCATGTCGGTAACGAGATCAAACTAGGTATGGAGATACCGATGATCGAATCTCGGACATGTAATATATCGCGAGACAAAGGGATTTAGTTACAAGCGTTAAAGGTTCTCACGATCACAGAAGTCATCGTTGAATGTGTAGGAGTCAGTATGGATCTCTAGGTCCCGCTGCTGATTATTGATCGGAGAAGGGTCTCGATCATTTCTGCATTATTCGCGAACCATAGGGTGACACACTTAAGAGTTACCGGACACCATTTTGGAGCACATATGTTTCAGATGAAAGAATTGCAAAGCGCAGGAATTATTTCAATAGAAACCGGAAATTGTTTCGGGTGAAATTGCAGAAAGTGGTTCTGCATGTGATATTGAAATATTGCAAGGGGCTATATGTGAATGTTTGTTAATTAAAGTAATTAACAAAATTCTGAATAAATTTAATAAAAGAGTTTTATTAAATGAGAGAGCATTAAACTTGGAGAATTTTAATGCATTTAAAGTGGAGACTTTAAAAGGGAATGTGAAGAGGCATTTTAATGTGGAGGGGTTACCACCACATGAATGGGGGAGGTGAGGGGTCACCCCCCCATGCGCCGACCATGGAGAGGAGGGGCACCCCCCTCCTCCTCCTATAAAAGGCCACCCATTCCCTCCTTCATCCTTACACCTCCTTATGAAGGCTCTCTCTCCCCTTCTAGAATTATTTCCCCATGGTCTCGGATTAGCGAGATACATGTTCCTGGTGGCATTTCGTCTGGAAGGAGTTGCTGCTTCCGCTGGTTCGCTGGAGCGAGGAGGTGGAGGTTGTCTGGTGGCTTGAACGTGTGTGCGAGTATGGATGCGCTGCTGAGTTGCGGCGCTCGGACTTCCTCACGATCTTGAGATCGGCAAGTGTACGACTACATCAACCACGAGTTCCTACTCGTTAACAAAACTCGTTGTCTTTGAGGGTAAGTTCTCGTTGGATGTATGTCCACCCGTTGCTTTGTACCTAGTAGATAGATCTTGGCGTATAGTTCACATCGTAGGAAATTTTTTGTTTTCTATGCTACAGACCCAACAGTGGTATCAGAGCCTGATCTATGCGTAGGTGCTTTGCACGGGTAGTACACATATGTTTATATGTGGGCGATGATGATCATGTTATTTCATCTTCTATGTATTTTGGATATTGGTGGCATAGTGGGACGAAGCGGCCCGGACCAACCTTACATGTCATCGTACATGAGACCGCTTCCACGACTGACATGCAACTTGTTTTGCATAAGTGGCTGGCGGGTGTCTGTCTCTCCTACTATAGTCAATATCTGATTTACAACGAGTTGCTAATAACTTAGTTATCCTCGTTGTGGTTCATGTTCGTAGGTAAGAACGGTTCTATCTCCGAAAGCCCTAAGCCACGTAAAAGTTGCAATTGATAAATTAGAGGCGTCTAGTTTAGATCGTTGCTAGGCTAGTGTATTGATATGGTATTGTTGTAAGTAGATGTATGATAGATACTCTTACAACACATTCAATGTGTAAGTTCCATAGACCTTTGCCTTACACACAAAGGAATGATAGAGATCATACCACGATGCAAATGATAGAGATCAAATGCATGGACCATATCATCTCACTTTACACATTAGATGTTAGCATCTTATACTACTAGTTTGGAGCTTTTGGTAGCATTATAAGATGATCCCTCATTTAGATATCAAGATAAAATGTATTCTTCCTTGAGTATGCACCATTCTATGGATCGTGTTTCGAGACATCATGTGATGATCGGGTGTACTCGACTCTATGCTTTCATACAACGGGTGTAAGACAGTTTTACACACGCGAGTACTAAGGTTCTTACTTGGCAAGCCTAGCATGTATAGACATGGCCTCGGAACACGGACCAAAAGGTTAAGCATGAGTCATATTGTTGATATGATGCCCATATAGATGCTCGCCTTTGAAACTACACCGACTCACGTGATGATCGGACTTGGTGTAGTGGATTTGGTTCATGTAATCACCAAAAAGGCACGAGGGATGTCGTTTTTGAGTGGGAGTTCATTAGTAATTTGGATTAGTTGAACTCAATCTATCATAAACTTAGTCTAAATAAACTTTACAAATTTTTTTGTAGATGGCACCACCTGCTTTTAATTTCAATGTGTTCATGGAGAAAGAGAAACTTGCTGCGAATGGTAGCAACTTCACCAACTGGGCTATGAATTTGAGGATTCTCCTCACTGCTGCACAAAAGCAATATGTGCTAGATGCGCCGCTAGGCCCCCCACCAGCTCCTGATGCCCCTGACGAGGAAAAGAATGTCTATGTGACTCGTCAGGAGGACCACAACTTAGTTCATTGCGGCATACTGTATGGGCTAGAGCCAGAACTTCGAAAGCGTTTCGAAAATGGCAATGCCTTTGATACCATGGGAGAATTGAAAATGATTTTCGATACCCATGCTGCCATAGAGCGTTATAATGCTACTGAAAATTCCTTTAGCTACATGATGGAGGAGAACAGCTCCGTTAGTGAGCATGTACTCAAAATGTCTGGGTACGCCGATAAGCTTGTGTCCTTGGGAATAACGATTCCCATTGACTTGGGCATACATCGTGTTCTCCAATCTCTGCCACCTAGCTAAAAGAGCTTCGTGATGAACTATAATATGCAGGGCATGAAGAAGACTCTTCCCGAGCTTCTGTCAATGCTTAAGACTGTAGAAGTGGAGATTAGGAAAGAACATCAAGTGTTGATGATCAATAGGACCACCGGTTTCAAGAAGGACAAGAAAGGCAAGCACAAGGGAAAGAAGGGTGGCAAATCTGTTGCCGCGCCTGAAAAGAAACCCCGAGCTGGCCCTAAGTCCGATACCGAGTGCTACTATTGCAAGGGGACTGGACATTGGAAGCGCAACTGCCCCAAGTATTTGGCGGACAAGAAGTTCGGCAAGGCAAACAAAGGTATATGTGATATACATGTTATTGATGTGTACTTGACTAGTACTCGCAGTAGCACCTAGGTATTTGATACGGGATCAGTTGCTAATATATGTAACTCGATTCAGGGGTTGCGGAACAAGCGACAACTAGCAAGGGATGAGGTCACAATGCGGGTCAGCAATGGATCAAGAGTTGATGTGATCGCCGTCGGAACGCTGCCTCTCCATATGCCATAGGGATTAGTCATAAACCTAAATAATTGTTATTTGGTGCCTGCACTTAGCATGAACATTGTATCCGGATCATGTTTGATGCAAAGTGGTTATTCGTTTAAATTTGAAAACAATGGTTGTTCAATTTATATGGATAATATCTTTTATGGTCATGCACCTATGTTGAATGGTTTATTTCTGATGGATCTCGATAGTAATATTATGCACATTCATAATGTTAATGCTAAAAGATTAAACTTGATGATGATATATCTGCATATATGTGGCACTGCCGTCTAGGTCATATTGGCGTTAAACGCATGAAGAAACTCCATTCTGAAGGACTTTTGGAATCACTTGATTTTGAATCATTTGATACATGTGAGCCATGCCTTATGGGCAAGATGACTAGAACGCCTTTTTCCGGTTCAATGGAATGGGCAACAGATCTATTGGAAATCATACATACTGATGTGTGTGGACCAATGAGTGTGTCGGCGCGAGGTGGATATCGTTATTTTGTTACTTTCACGGATGATTTGAGTAGATATGGGTATATCTATTTGATGAAACACAAGTCTGAAACTTTTGAAAAGTTCAAGGAATTTCAGAATGAAGTGGAAAATCATCGTAATAGAAAGATCAAATTTCTATGGTCTGACCATGGAGGAGAGTATCTAAGTTACGAGTTTAGCACACACATGAAAGAGTGTGGAATAGTTTCACAACTCACGCCTGCCGGAACACCACACCGTAATGGTGTGTCGGAACGTCGTAATCGTACCTTATTGGATATGGTTCGATCTATGATGTCTCTGACTGACTTGCCACTGTCATTTTGGGGTTATGCACTGGAAACAACTGCATTCACTTTAAATCGGGCACCATCTAAATCCGTTGAAACGACACCGTATGAATTGTGGTTTGGAAACAAACCTAAGTTGTCATTTCTTAAAGTTTGGGGATGCGATGTTTATGTGAAGAAACTTCAACCAGATAAACGCAAACCCAAAGCAGAAAAATGCGTCTTCATAGGATACCCTAAGGAAACAATTGGGTATACCTTCTATCATAGATCTGAGGGTAAGGTCTTTGTTTCCAAGAATGGATCATTTCTTGAGAAGGAGTTTCTCGCAAAAGGTGTGAGTAGTCGGAAGGTAGAACTCGAAGAGGTTATTGAACCTTCTCTTCATGAAATGGCGAGTAGTGCAGCACCGGAAGTTGTTTCGGAGTCGACTTCACCTAATGAAGAGAGAGCTAATGATATTGATCATGAAACTCTGAAAGAGGACACTACCGAACCTTGCAGGTCAAGCAGGACACGTGCAACTCCTGAACTGTACGGCAATCCTATTGTGAATTTCATGGTTGATAAAATGGATCACCCTGCGACGTATGAAGAAGCAATGATGAGCTTGGATTCCAACAAATGGCTAGAAGCCATGAAATCCGAGATGGAATCCATGTACGAGAACCAAGTTTGGACCTTGGTGGACTTACCTCACGATCAAAAGGCCGTTGAGAATAAATGGACTTTCAATAGAAAAACTGATGCTGATGGTAATGTGACCATCTATAAGGCTCGACTTGTCACAAAGGAGTTTCGACAAATTCAAGGAGTTGACTATGATGAGACATTCTCTCCCGTAGCGATGCTTAAGTAAGTTAGGATTATGTTAGCAATTTTTGCATATTTCGATTATGAAATATGGCAGATGGATGTCAAAACTGCGTTCCTCAATGGTAATATTGAAGAAGAGTTGTATATGATACAACCTAAGGGTTTTGTCGATCCTAAGGATGCTAATAAGCTTTGCAAACTTCAGCGATCCATCTATGGACTGAAGCAAGCATTCCGAAGTTGGAATCTCCGCTTTGATGAGGTGATCAAAGAGTTTGGATTTGTCCAAACTTATGGAGAGGCTTGTATTTACAAGAAAGTGAGTGGGAGCAATGTAGCATTTCTGATATTATATGTGGATGACATATTATTGATTGGAAATGATATAGATCTTTTAAACAGTGTTAAAAGTTATCTAAACAGCAAATTTTCGATGAAAGACCTTGGTGAAGCGTCATATATATTAGGCATTAAAATCTATAGAGATAGATCAAGGCGCCTAATTGGGCTATCGCAGAGTACATACCTTGATAAGATACTAAAGAAGTTTAATATGGATGAAAGTAAGAAGGGGTTCTTACCTATGTTGCAAGGCAATACATTGAGTAAGACTCAAAGTCCGGCTATGGCAGAAGAAAGAGAGATGATGGATAAGATCCCCTATGCCTCGGCCATAGGCTCTATTATGTATGTCATGCTATGTACAAGACCAGATGTGGCACATGCTATTAGTTTGACTAGTAGGTACCAATCTGATCCAGGTTCGAAACACTGGATAGCGGTAAAGAACATCCTCAAGTACTTGAGAAGGACTAGGGATATGTTTCTTATATACGGAGGTGAAGAAGAGCTAGTCGCTAAGTGTTATGTCGATGCTAGCTTTGACACCGAGCCGGATGACTCTACGTCTCAATCCGGATACGTATTTCTCTTGAACGGAGCAGCAGTTAGTTGGAGGAGTTCCAAACAACCTGTGGTGGCTGGATCAACGACGGAGGCGGAATATGTTGCTGCTTCAGAAGCAGCGCAGGAAGCGGTTTGGATGAAAGAGTTCATTACGGAACTAGGTGTGTTTCCTAGTGCATTGGACCCAATGGTGATCTATTGTGACAACAATGGAGCCATAGCCAACGCAAAGGAACCGAGGTCTCACAAGAATTCCAAGCATATTAAGCGCCGGTTTCACTCCATCCGCGAGCATGTCAAGGATGGAGATATAAAGATTTGTAAAGTACACACGGACCTAAATGTAGCAGATATGTTGACTAAAGTTCTCCCAAGGGCAAAACATGATCAACACCAGAACTCCATGGGTGTTATATTTACCACTATGTGAACTAGATTATTGTCTCTAGTGCATGTGGGAGACTGAAGGAAATATGCCCTGAGAGGCAATAATAAAGTTGTTATTATGTATTCCTTATATATGATAGAAGTTTATTTTACATGCTAGAATTGTATTTATCGGAAACATCAATACATGTGTGTTTAATAACAAAAAGGGTTCCTAGTTATGCCTCTCTTATAGACTAGCTTGTTGATTAACAAGATGATCAAGGTTTCCTGATCATGGATATTGGATGTTGTTAATAACAAGGTCACACCATTGGTGGAATGATGTGATGAACATTCATCCGAAGTATAGCATTACGATCAAGTCATTATGTTTATATTGCTATAACATCATACGAAGTAATCTTTATCCTTAGACCATGAGATCATGTTAATTCCTAACACTGGAAGAGTATCTTGATAACATCAAACGTCACATCGTAACAGGGTGACTATAAAGATGGGTTCGGTACTACGAAGGTGTTATGTTGAGGCTCATGGATCAAGAGTGGAATTTGTCAATCCCGATGACGGATAGATATACTCTGGGCCCTCTCGGTGATATCACATTGAGATAGCTTGCAAGCAAGTGATGTGATCACTAGAATGTTATATCACGGGAACGAGAAAAGAGTGCATGTCGGTAACGAGATCAAACTAGGTATGGAGATACCGATGATCGAATCTCGTACATGTAATATATCGCGAGACAAAGGGATTTAGTTACAAGCGTTAAAGGTTCTCACGATCACAGAAGTCATCATTGAATGTGTAGGAGTCAGTACGGATCTCCAGGTCCCGCTGCTGATTATTGATCGGAGAAGGGTCTCGATCATTTCTGCATTATTCATGAACCATAGGGTGACACACTTTAGAGTTACCGGACACCATTTTGGAGCACATATGTTTCAGATGAAAGAATTGCAAAGCGCGGGAATTGTTTCAATAGAAACCGGAAATTGTTTCGGGTGAAATTGCAGAAAGTGGTTCTGCATGTGATATTGAAATATTGCAAGGGGATATATGTGAATGTTTGTTAATTAAAGTAATTAACAAAATTCTGAATAAATTTAATAAAAGAGTTTTATTAAATGAGAGAGCATTAAACTTGGAGAATTTTAATGCATTTAAAGTGGAGACTTTAAAAGGGAATGTGAAGAGGCATTTTAATGTGGAGGGGTTACCACCACATGAATGGGGGAGGTGAGGGGTCACCCCCCATGCGCCGGCCATGGAGAGGAGGGGCACCCCCCTCCTCCTATAAAAGGCCTCTCATTCCCTCCTTCATCCTTACACCTCCTTGTGAAGGATCTCTCTCTCCCCTTCTAGAATTATTTCCCCATGGTCTCGGATTAGCGAGATACATGTTCCCGGTGGCATTTCGTCTGGAAGGAGTTGCTGCTTCCGCTGGATCGCTGGAGCGAGGAGGTGGAGGTTGTCTAGTGGCTTGAACGTGTGTGTGAGTACGGATGTGCTACTGAGTTGCGGCGCTCGGACTTCCTCACGGTCTTGAGATCGGCAAGTGTACGACTACATCAACCACGAGTTCCTACTCGTTAACAAAACCCGTTGTCTTCAAGGGTAAGTTCTTGTTGGATGTATGTCCACCTGTTGCTTTGTACCTAGTAGATAGATCTTGGCGTATAGTTCACACCGTAGGAAATTTTTTGTTTTCTATGCTGCGGACCCAACACAGGAAGCCTGGGGCTTGCTTGAACTAGCGAGGGGCCGGATAATCCGGGGCTTGCCAGAAAATCCGGCCTGGAGCTTGCGTTGATATCTTCACCACTAGGAGCAATATGGTCAGCTGGAGCGGGGTGGCCGGATAATCTGGTGTCCACCGGATAATTCGGCCTGGAGTTTTCTGGAACAACTTGACCTTCAGCAGTTGATGGAGATGGTGCAGAATTTTCTCCCGTGGTGGGAACTTGTTGGGCATGTGTAGATGAGGGCTCTTCATGGGAAGAGCATTGTCCTTCCCGATCCGCCACAAGGGGTTCCTCAATGGGGCGTAAAAATCCCACGCCCATTCTTCTTATGGCATCTTGGGGTATTTCAACATCTGCATCACAAACACCAACTTGCTCCGCACGGGAACCATCATTTTCCTCGAACACCACACTACAAGATTCTACAACACTTCCGGAGAGCTTATTGTAGACTCTATAAGTGTGGAATTCGGCACCATAACCAACAAAAATACCTTCTAGAGCCTTAGGTTCAAACTTAGATAAATGAACTCCCTTGATAAGAAAGAAACACTTACACCCGAATACCTGAAAGTATGAGATGTTTGGCTTGTTACCGGTAAGTATTTCATACGAAGTCTTGTCCAAGATCTTGCGAAGGTATAATCGGTTGGATGAATGACAAGCAGTAGAGATTGCTTCAGCCTAGAAGTTATATGGAGATTTAAATTCGGCTAACATTGATCTTGCCATATCCATTAGAGTTCGATTCTTCCTCTCAGCTAGACCATTTTGTTGAGGGGTGTACGCAGCGGAATATTGATGTCTTATCCCCTCTTCACTTAGGAACTCATTTAAGGTGTAGTTCTTGAACTTAGAGCCGTTATCACTTCTTATAGCCAGAATGGGGACGTTGTGTTGACGTTGAAGCTCGTTGGCGAAGTCGATGACTGTTTGTTGAGTTTCACTCTTCAACTTGAAGAAATAAACCCAAGTGTATCTTGAGTAATCATCAACAATCACTAGACAATACTTCTTCCCACCGAGGCTTGCATGAGATGGAGGTCCAAAGAGGTCCACATGAAGGAGCTCCAAAATCCTTTTTGATGAGATAATAGTTTTCCTTCGATGAGGTGAGTCATGCATTTTCCCTTCAACACACGCCCCGCAAACACGATCTTTGGCAAAGGAGCCTTTTTCTTTTAGTCCAAGGATGTGGCCACCCTTGTGGAGACTTTGCAAAGTTCTCATATTGACGTGGGCTAGTCGGCGATGCCATAGCCAACCCGCGTCAGCCTTTCCGAAAAGACACATCGGGCATGTAGTGGTTTTCCCCAAAAAGTCCACCACGTACAGGTCATTTTTGACATATCCCACGAAAGCAACTTTTAGAGACTTGCTCCACAAGAGTACCACCAAATCAGCATCAATATAAACTGCCAAGCCCATCTTACCAAGGGCGCGAACTGAAAGTAAGTTGTACCCGAGGGTCTCAACAAGCATGACGTCCACGAGAGAGATATCGTGAGCCACCACAACTTTGTCGAGACCCAATACCTCAGATTTTGACTTGTCACCATAGGAGACAGTTATGTGATCAAGGTTTGGCCACATCTCCGTGATGATCTCCTTGCTTCCGGTCATATGACTCGTGCAACCGCTATCGAGTATCCATTTAGGACCACCGGAAGCATAGCCCTGCAAGAAAATTACTTCTTGGTTTTAGGTACCCATTTTTTAGTGGGTCCTCTCATGTTAGTAACAAGGGTCTTGGGAACCCAAATAGACCAAGGAATGTAACAATCATAAGGGCCTACATAACTAGCATAAACAACACCATAATAACCGCAATATAGTTCAAAGTTAGGATTGTTGGCCCCTGCAAAACCATCACAATTAGCCTTGTCATTGGTAATGTTGCTAGTCTTAGATTGAGCAGTCTTGCTCTTCTTATTCTTGTTTTTATTGTTCTTTGTCTTGGGTATGTAACCAAGACCTTCTTTACTATTGTTTGTCCTTTGTCTGTTCAGTATCTCATCAATAACTCCTTTACCTTTGTGTTGAGAACTTCTTGCGAGGTCTTCTTTTCCAGAGGATGAAGTGGAGGTACATGGCACATCATACCGTTTCAATTGAGTTTGGACCTGGTCATGAGACTCATTTAAAGTAGAATGATCACTCTTCAATGCCTTATGAGCACTTTCAAGATTATCAAACTTCTCCAAAAGTCTAGCATGAACAGCCCCAAAGTCAATCTTTTCTTTCTTTAGTTTCTTTAACTTAGCAAGAGCATGGTCACGTTCTTTGATGAGCTGAGCTACAGCTTCTTCCTGTGACTCCTCAATGGATTCGAGTCTCTCTTCCAAAGATACTCGATCTTCCTCTTCCTCTTCCAAGGCATTCTTCAAAGAAGTTATATCCAAAGCATCTTCTCTTTAAATTCTGCCCTTTTCTTCAAGAAGATCTTCGGCTTGAGCAAGTTGACTCATAAGATCATCAAAATGGAGTTTGTGCTCACCTTGTAGGTTAGTGAAAAAAGTATACAAAGCAATAACTTCTTCTTCCATTTTAAGACTGTCATGATCATCCATATCCAAAATTATGTTAGTCTTAGGAAATGAAGAGCTAGAAGTTGATACCTCGGACCCTCTTGCCATTAGGCAAGTGGCGTTGTTGTTGATGACATTCTCGTTTGGCGAGTCGAAGAGAGATGAAGGAGTCGATGTGGTGTCTATAGCAGCCACCTCGTGGGAACTATCATCATCCTCTTCATCTTCACTTGCAGAGGAGTATTCTTCTTGTGCAACTAAAACGATCTTGGGTTGCTTCTTGAAAGGGCCATTCTTCTTAATAAATGGCTTCTTCTTAGGTGCTTTAGATTTCTCTTTAATAATGAGCCTGCCACCATTGTCTTCTCTATTTTGATACGGATACTCGGCTACAAAGTGCATTCTATCTCCACAGTTGTAGCAAGTTCTCAATCTTGGGCCGCTTTCTCGTCTTCCATTTGACCCGTTCTTGCGCTCAAGTTCCGACTTGGCTTTGGCAGGGTTCTTCCAAAAGTTCCTTGCATAAAACGCCATGTACTCACCATGAGCACGTTTGACTTCATCGGGGCAGTCCATGGATGCCCCCTCAAAAGCTCTTTCATCTTCCTCTTGCTCAACAACATTGGCTTTGAGAGCCACATTGACACCCTTTTGCATTCCAATGGCCCGAGCACGGGCATCTTCAGCATTCTTTGCTGCCACTTTGAATGACACCATTTCTTGCATGACTTTATTGGATGTCATTTGATGATAGTTATGTCTACCTTACAAACTCTTCAAGTCCATTGGCTCAAAAGGCATTAAGGCACTCAAATATTTCCTTTTTATCCATGCATCATCAATGTGAGTGGCCCCATGCTTTCTAAATGTTGTTGGGATGCCCTTGAGTCTTCTATACATGTCCTCATGGTTTTCACCATCCAACATGTAGAATCCCTTAGCTTCATTACTAAGGGCATCATACCTGTTCCTTCTCATGCTTTCATTCCCAACAAAGAGATCTGTAAGAGCATCCCAAGCTTCTTTAGCTTTGTTGAGATGTTCAATGTGTGGCATGTCCTTGGGACCCACACCCAGCTGTATCATGTGGAGAGCGGTGGCATTCAACTGGCTGTCCATAACTTCTCTTCTTGTTAGGTTGGTTTGATCTCCAATATGAAGACCCTCTTCAATAATCCTCCAAAGTTCAATAGAGGAGCTGCAAACATGAGATTTCATTAAGAATTGCCATTGATTGAAAGAGGATGCAGTAAGCTTGGGTGGATCACCCCTGTTGTTTATATGAGGATGACGGATAGGTGGGTCGAGGGAATATACGTGGCGAACCTCACTATATTCCTCCTTACCACTTCATTTCTTGGAGGTGGAACCATTAAGTTTTTCATCTTCCACATCATCATCCTTGGATCCGGTGTTACCCTTTTCCTTAGATGATGGTGTGGCAGCCTCAGAGGAGGATGAAGATGGGGCTATGGATGATGTAAGGCGAGCAATCATTTGATTCATCTCCTCCATCTTGGCCTCAAAGGATTTCAAAAAGGTTGTTTCCAACGACTTGAGATCATCCATTGTGACCTTATCCACAGCCTTATTCCCATCATCCTTGGTACCCATACTACTCTTAGGCGGTTAAGCCCGAATTAAGAGCCGGGGCTCTGATACCAATTGAAATGGATTGTATGGGCACCTAGAGGGGGGGTGAATAGGTGCTACACCAAATTTTAATACTTTTCCAATTTTAGGCTTAGCACAAAGGGTAAATTCTCTAGATAAACTATTAGGTGGAATTTCCCTATATGCAAACCTATCTACTAGTGAGTAAAGAGTGAGTGGAAGAGGAACGGGTAAACCGTAGTGAAGCACGCGGAGACACAGGATTTGTTTAACTGCAGTTCCTTCCTTGTTAAGGGAAGTACGTCTGTGTTGGAGGGGTGGACGGTACTAAGACCACCACGCCACAATAGGCCTCACCCTGTTCTCCGATGGATCCCGCCACCAAAGGCCTGATCCACCTTTCCACTATAGGTACCCTTCGAGGCGGGCACCGGCGCCTTTACACAACTAGCGGGGCAACAAGTCCACAAACAACTTGGAGGCTCCTGAAATGACAACAAGCTGCCACAAGAACAAAGTTATCAAATACAATGAACAAGATCTAGGTATTGACAAGAATACTAGATCAGGGATTTCTCCAAGTGAATGGAGAGGAGTTGAAGTGCTTGATTCGTGATGATGATGAACTTCTCCTCCTTCAATTCCCCCAAAGATCAAGACCTTCGGGTGGTTGAAGTGGGAGATCGAGAATGAGATATCTTGCACAATGTCTGGACAATTTCGAATGAATCAAGAGTTCTGAACATTGGGGAAGAAAGGGTATTTATACCCCTTTCAGAAACTAGCCGTTGGACACTTTGGGGGCCGGATTATCCGGCCCAAGTGATGGTCGGATTATCCGGCCTGGGGAAAACATCGCCCCAGACTCGGAATATCCGGCAGATAATCCGCCCCCTATCTGAGCGTCGCGCCGAGCTTGCCCTTGATCAACTTCTGGGGGCCGGATTATCCGGTCTTATGTGAAGGCCGGATTAATCCGGCCTGGGGAGGAAAAACCGCCCCAGTTCGGATTATCCGGGAGAAAATCCGACTGGATACCGAGCGACGCGCCTTGGCTCCCTTTGCTCAAAAACTAGGGGCCGAATTATCCGGCCCATGCGACAGCCGGATTATCCGGCCTAGGGAAGAAAAACCGCCCCAGTTCGGATTTTCTAGGAGAAAATCTGACAGGGTACCGAGCGACGCGCCTTGGCTCCCTTTGAGCAATGAGGTAGGCCAGATTATCCGGCCCTTGGTGGGGCGGATAATCCGGCCCCCCTCAAAGCTTCCTGCACACTTAGCGCACATGAATAATCTCCACGGTATTGTTATCTAACATGCAAAACATAGGAAAACATGAAATGTTCTTTCAGTTGGGCCTCCAAGTGCAGAGGTTTGTAGAACAACAGCAAGTTTTCCCTTAAGTGGATCACCCAAGGTTTATCGAACTCAGGGAGGAAGTGGTCAAAGGTATCCCCTCTCAAGCAACCCTGCAATCAAGATACAAGAAGTCTCTTGTGTCCCCAACACACCGAATACACTTGTCAGGTGTATAGGTGCACTAGTTCGGCGAAGAGATAGTGAAATACAAGTGGTATAGATAATTACAAGTGGTAACGGTGATAGAGAATAGCTTGGTGGCGTGGAAAAGACTAAAGTAAAACTGAAATAAAGATAGAAGCAAGCAAACATGTAACATATCTAATAGCAAACGGTGTTTCAGTGCTTAGAAACAAGGCCTAGGGATCATACTTTCACTAGTGAACACTCTCATAAAAATATATTCTTCTTTATGATACTATGCTGAACTACTCTCCGGTTGGACACTCTAATCGATGGTAGGGCTATAACAGCACACCTCAAAGTAAGTCTTTCCCATCTAGAAAACCCCACACTGTCACCTTGAGCTCTAGATGGTTCCAACAAACACCACAATTTCATAGAAACATCCGACTCCAAATATAACTCATAACAAGTATTTGAAATCTCTAGCCTAAGTGCCACCATGGTGTGCACGCTGTCACTTTCACACACATGGGGAGAGAAGAGATATATTAAAGCACTTGAGTAGCAAGGTAGATCTATAGATTACAAGCTCATGATCTCAATAAGATCATGCATAGAGAGAGAGATGAACACATAGCTACCGGTAGAACCCTTAGCCTCAAGAGAGAACTACTCCCTCCTCATCATGGGAATCAGCAATGGTGATGGAGATGGTGATGGAGATCGATGGAGATGGCTCCGGGGGCACTTTCCCGTCCTGGCAGGGTGCCGGAACAGAGATTTTTTGTCCCCCGAATCTCCCCTTCGGTGGCGGCGGTGTTCTGGAACTTTTCGTGGATTTCTGATTGACTATCTAGGGTTTTGGTATCGGGAGGCTCTTATAGGCGAAGGAGGCAAGGTCGATGGCTGGCTAGGGGGCCCACACCATGCCCTGGCGCGGCCTGGGCTGGCCCACGCCAAGGGGGGTGTGGCCACCCTGTGGCCCCTCTCCGACTCTCCTTCTGGCTCCGTGAGTCTTCCGGGAAAATAGTACCTTTGGCTTTTGTCCCGTCCAATTCCGAGAATATTCATTTTCTGACTTCCTGGAACCAAAAACAGCAGAAAAAAGGCAGCTGGCACTGTGGCATCTTGTTAATAAGTTAGTCCAATAAATCATATGAAAAGTACTCCAAAGTGTGGACAAAACATAAGAAAGTAGATAAAACCAAGCATGGAACATCAAAAATTATAGATACATTTGCAATGTATCAACATCCCCAAGCTTAACTCCTGCTCGTCCTCGAGTAGGTAAGTGATAAAAATAAAGAATAATTTGAGGTGACATGCACCATCATAAACTTGATCAAAGTATTTGTAAAACATTCGAAGCTGGGATCATAGTACTTCAATCATAACATGAACGACAAAGTTCTAGCAATAAGACAAAGAAACTATGTTGCAACATGAAAAGGCGCAAACAAAAGATTAATGAATAACAATGCTTTGCAAGACGTTTGCTTGTTTCACATAAAGAAAGCATAGCATAGTGGTATTCAACTTGTCCCTCATAGAGTAGCAAATATAAATGCATAGGACACCTTCAAAGTTCATAAGAGTGACTAGATACAAATAGTTTAAAAGAAGCAATATCAAGGTGTGCATCAATCAACAAGTCTTGGGACAATGCACATAGAACTAAGAATGGCCACTATGCTCTCAAAGTAAGTGCATAAAGATAGAAGATGGAGACTCAATATATAAGTGGAAGAAATGCCTTCATAGAAGGAAGTAGGGATTCATGTCTCATAAAGAGCTTCCAAAAATTATGGTACTTTTAGCTTTGAGCTCTCATTGCCCCTATCATAAGCATCTAGAAGTGATTAAGGTTAAAGTGAACAAACTATGGTGTACATGCTTGACGAAGTATAAGTTAGAAATCTCATGTCCCTTGAATACGAGGGCCGCTCCTCATGCTACTCAAGTTTAGTCACCGGTAAGTTCTTGTCATCGTAAGTACATGTGTATCATAGAGAACCGCCAACGGGATACCCCTTGCCCGATGATACGGAAGAATCCCCATATCAAAATGACAAGGCAAGCAGACAATGAGCATCTCAGCAATCTTCTTATTTACCATGGGAATATGGTTCTTTTTTCTCTCTTTCCTCTTTTCATAATCTCTTTTTTCTTTTTCTCTTTTTTCTCAATATAGGACTCTTTTTTTATAAGAAGAATGCTTCATAGACACCTCATTATGGTTACGCTGCAGGTTTCCACCATGTCAGCATGGATTAGACCAGCGGCCCAGGCGTTTCTCTAACACATATACATAACTCCATGGACTTACAAGCTCCCCTTTCATTTCACACCGACGACATCCATATACAAAAGAGCATGATATCAACTAGGTACAAGTACCAAGTGCAATGTTGAAAGCGTTCCCCATGAAAGCATGGTTCTACTAATCCCCAACAAATAAGTGCAAGCATATACAACATAGACGACACAGTGGTTCAAGTTTATTAAGGGCAATAAAAGTAAAGTGTGCCATCAAGTTCGTGAGAGCTTTAATCACTAGGTTTCTCATAACAAGTTTAATTTGGAAGGTAAACAAAAGCATGAATATACTTGGAATAGCATAAGCTAGTAGGTAGGTATGGTGGACTCTTTGGAATAACTTGGTTTAGGAAGTTGGATGCATGAGTGGAACTCATACTTGGTTGTGGAGGCTAGCAAAAGACTGGGAGCGACAAACTAAGAGAGCAATAATGGCCATAGTCATGTAGAGCGACAAAACATCATTGATCAAAGCATAAAGTGATACTACAAGTTGAAAAATAAAGGATCATAAAGCCTTATGGTGACTTGAGATAGTCATAACATGGTGTGAGCATGCACCAAGTCAACCCAAATAAAGCATCAAAGGAGAATACCACTATACTATGCTTTAATATGCTAAAACAACGCATGATTCATCCAAGGCACATTAAGCAATCTCAATTGTTTATAACAAGTCATGCTACAGCAAAGAATACTAAGCATAAAGCCAAAACAATATCAAGCATGGCATGACAAAGCATAGGACACAGTCAAAAACAAGCTCTCTTTACCACTTAAGTATGAACTTTCCTACTCTTTTCCAATCCAAACCAAACTATTTGAAAACCAATGTATGAAATAAGGGGTACAACCAATTTATTCAGCAAACAAAGAAAACCAAGCAAACAAAAAACCAAAACGAAAACGGAAAATAAGACGCTCCAAGAACAACACAATTGTGCATGAAACAATAAAAATAAAGTGTTTGGAAGAAACCTGGGATTTTTATTGATGAAGAAGAGGACGCCTTGGGCATCCCCAAGATTTGACGCTTGTACTTCTTGGATATTTCTTGGGTGACACGCGTAGTATCCCCAAGATTGAGCTTTAGTCCATCCTTCATCTCATTACTCATTTCTTCCATACACCTGAAATTTTTCCTTCATACAAAACTTCACACAATCTTTATTAGCAACATTAGTGCACTCAAGATAATAAGTCTTAAGGTTCAGTTCCAACACCAATAAAACTTCCATTAAAACACTGGCTACTGTAACACTTCCCTCAAAAAGCTCAATTCCCCAAAAGAACTCAAAGAGGAACCAACAAGAAACAAATGCAAATAATGGCAGAAATTTGTCAAAACTGACCAGCAGGTAAAGACGAATTTTTTCGAAGACCTTATATTGCTCAAATCAAAAAGTATTAAACTAACGAAAGTTAGATAACAACCCGGGGCAGAAGCACAAAAATTCACGCCTCAAAAGCACGTACATATATTTTACACGAATTTTTACGGTGAAGTACAGAAATCTGTTTCGGGACAGCAACTTTCCCAAGCATTACTTCTCTCTCATTAGAGGTTACTCTTGGCACAAAAAGCAAATAAAAAATATAAGGAGCGGTTATTACTGAGGTAATAACTTCCAAGACTCATCTAAAACTTTTGGGTTATCTTCCAATAAGTACTTTTCTTTAATGCCTTTAAGTTAGGCATGATAGTTTGAGAAGATGCTCACATAAGAAATATGAATTGAAGTAAAAGAGAGCATTAAGAAGCAAATTCAAAGCACATTTAAGTCTAACCCACTTTCTATGTATAGGAATCTTGTAAAGAAACAAGTCATGAAAGCACAAAGCAACAAGCATAGGAAAGCAAAACAAGTGCAACTTCAAGACTTTCAACATAAAGAGAAGAAAGCAAATATTATTGAGATGCATAAAACCATGTTTCCCTCTATCATAATAACTTTCAGTAGCATCATGAATAAAATTAACAATATAACTATCATATGAAACATTCTTATCATGAGCCACATGCATAAAAGAATTAATACTCCCCACATAAACATAGTCATTCTTATTAATTGTAGTGGGAACAAATTCAACAAAATAGCTATCATTATTATTCTCATCACCATAATCATCAAATATAGGAGGCATATTGTAATCATAATTAATTTTCTCCTCAATAGTAGGTGGACTGAAAATATCATATTCATCATTGTAATCATCATATATTGGAGGCTTAGTATCATCATAAGCAATAGAATAGCTATCTTCCAAAGCTGGGGAACTAAAAAGATCATTTTCACAAAAACTAGCCTCCCCAAGCTTAGACTTTTCCATAGAATTAGCAATAATGGTGTCCAAAGAATTCATACTAACAACATTGCTATTAGCATGCAAATAAAGTTCCATAGGTTTTTTAATTTTCTCTTCAAAGACTTCATGTCCTAACTCAAGATAAATACTATAGAGCTCTCTAATTTTTTCGTTGTTTTCCACTAAGCCTAACTAGTGAAAACAAGAAACAAAAAGACAAAATTGCAGAATCTAAAGGAAATAACTTCGAGCACTCACATCGGAGGATGTGAGTACCTTTTACCTTACCTCCTCGGCAACGGCGCCAGAAAATAGGCGTTTGCCAGGGGAGGTTCTTCTTCTTTAATCCTCCGGTGTGAATACCTTTTACCTTTCCTCCCCGGCAACGGCACCAGAAAATAGCTTGATGTCTACGCACTTCTATTATTGTAGATAGTTGTTGGGCCTCCAAGTGTAGAGGTTTGTAGAACAGCAGCAAGTTTTCCCTTAAGTGGATCACCCAAGGTTTATCGAACTCAGGGAGGAAGTGGTCAAAGGTATCCCCTCTCAAGCAACCCTGCAATCAAGATACAAGAAGTCTCTTGTGTCCCCAACACACCCAATACACTTGTCAGGTGTATAGGTGTACTAGTTCGGCGAAGAGATAGTGAAATACAAGTGGTATAGATAATTATAAGTGGTAACGGTGATAGAGAATAGCTTGGTGGCGTGGAAAAGACTAAAGTAAAACTGAAATAAGGATAGAAGCAAGCAAACATGTAACAGATCTAATAGCAAACGGTGTTTCAGTGCTTAGAAACAAGGCCTAGGGATCATACTTTCACTAGTGAACACTCTCATATAAATATATTCTTCTTTATGATACTACGCTGAACTACTCTCCGGTTGGACACTCTAATCGATGGTAGGGCTATAACAGCACACCTCAAAGTAAGTCTTTCCCATCTAGAAAACCCCACACTATCACCTTGAGCTCTAGATGGTTCCAACAAACACCACAATTTCATAGAAACATCCAACTCCAAATATAACTCATAACAAGTATTTCAAATCTCTAGCCTAAGTGCCACCATGGTGTGCACGCTGTCACTTTCACACACATGGGGAGAGCAGAGATATATTAAAGCACTTGAGTAGCAAGGTAGATCTATAGATTACAAGCTCATGATCTCAATAAGATCATGCATAGAGAGAGAGAGATGAACACATAGCTACCAGTAGAACCCTTAGCCTTGAGAGAGAACTACTCCCTCCTCATCATGGGAATCAGCAATGGTGATGGAGATGGTGATGGAGATCGATGGAGATGGCTCCGAGGGCACTTCCCCGTCCTGGCAGGGTGCCGGAATAGAGACTTTTTGTCCCCCGAATCTCCCCTTCGGTGGCGGCGGCGCTGCGGAACTTTTCGTGGATTTCTGATTGACTATCTAGGGTTTTGGTATCGGGAGGCTCTTATAGGCGAAGGAGGCAAGGTCGGTGGCCGGCCAGGGGGCCCACACCATGCCCTGGCGTGGCCTGGGCTGGCCCGCGTCAAGGGGGGTGACCACCCTGTGGCCCCTCTCTGAATCTCCTTCTGGCTCCGTGAGTCTTTGGGGAAAATAGTAACTTTGGCTTTTGTCCTGTCCAATTCCGAGAATATTCATTTTCTGACTTCCTGGAACCAAAAACAGCAGAAAATAGGCAACTGGCACCGTGGCATCTTGTTAATAGGTTAGTCCAAGAAATCATATGAAAAGTACTCCAAAGTGTGGACAAAACATAAGAAAGTAGATAAAACCAAGCATGGAACATCAAAAATTATAGATACATTTGCAATGTATCAGCGATCAAATCACCTCCTAAAGGACTGCCGAACGTTCTTAAAAATGTAAGAGCTATGCAACGCAAGGGCAACCGAAGCAGCAAACCGAGGCTACACTACCGCACCCGGCGCTTTGGCTATTGGCGCGCCACCACCACCATAGGGACATCCGCCAGCGGGATAGCCGAAAACACAACACACCAAGACTACGAATATCCTAGGTCAAAAGGAGAAATGTCAATGATCTAGAAGGGACCGCCCTCCAATAGAACACAGAAGTTGATCACTAGGCAAGTAAACATGGCAGTAACAAATCCACCTCCTACACCGGAGTACCACCATTGGTCAGAACAAGAAATTACCTTCAGCAGAGCTGATCATCCACTACGGGTCCCTCGACCTAGCTAGTGAGCGCTAATAGTAGAAGCACAAATTGGTGGATTCGACATGATCAAGGTTTTCTTGGATGCGGGAAGTAGCATCAACCTGATTTACGCCAAAACTCTACTGGCCATGAATTGGTCCATGGCGAATCTAGTATCTACAGACACAACTTTCCATGGGATAGTTCCAGGAAAAGCCGAAATTCCATTGGGCAAAGTACACCTCGATGTAGTCTTCGGGTCAAAGAATAACTTCAGGCGAGAGAAATTCGAATTCGAAGTCATGGATTGGCCATCACAATACCACACGTTCGACCAGCTTTCGCACGATTCATGGCAGTACCTCACTACGCATATCTGGTGCTAAAAATGCCATCCCCCAATGGGGTCATAACAATCAAAGGAAGCTTCAGCCGCGCGGACAGCTGCGATTGGGAATTCAACAAAATCTCAGAATCTTTTCGGATGGAGACAGAACTCGGATAGCTAAAATAGCGGATGAGGAGTCATTACACGAAGGGCACACCCACAAGAAGCAAACATCGGAAGAGCAAGCGCACCATGGTCCCGCAAAGGCAACAATGTGGCGTCCACTATAGGTCCCGCATAAGAAGATCCACTCGTCGACAAGACGAGAGCACTATAACACGGAGCATGATGAAGAACCCGAAGAATAGAAGCCGAAGTTGCTAAACAAGATCTTCACTTTAGACGCACTTTATATTCAATAAAACTCCAACGGCTAGGCGATCACGCCCTCGCGATGTATTTCCATCCATGCTTATCAATAAATAAAGAAAGTATTTCACGAGGTACAAATTTCCATGGCAAACAAACACTAGTTCGTTGGGTCCTCAACAGGAGAATACAACATACAATTAAAATCTCGTATAAAACATATGACCTTTTTTACAAATATAAGAAAAATCTATACAATATTTCATCTATAAAGTACAAAGCTGCATAACCAAGTAGTCAAATAGCAAAATTATGAAAAAATTCTTCGTATGCTTCTAAGCATCTTCGCACAATTCTAATGGCGGGTCTACGAGCAGCGGCCTAATGAGGCGCCATATAAACAAGGTCGCCATCGAAAGGGGAAGGTAGACCCAAAGATACAACATCTAGATCTAGCGCCGGATGATGCGCGTGTACCCAAGAGAGAGCAAGCTTGGCACCCGCCACAAGTTGAAGCTTCAAAAATGATGAATCCTTTCACCTTGTCGAAACTTCGCAATCAAATCCACCAAAGTCTGAGGCTAAGGATACTAAGGAAACATGGCATTATAGACAAGGGCAAGCGATCTGCGGCAGCACTCGACAAATTGCTCCAACTCCGATAGACGGTCCTGAAGCAACGCAACAGTATGAGCATGGCGATGATCAGTCCAAAAGTCTGTTTCAGAACTTCAGGAGGCAGACACAAGAGCCTGCATTCGGTTGCCTAGACATTGGGTTTCCTCCCTCTCGCACAATCGAATTCCTACAAATCAAGGAGGAAACATTAATTTCTCGCAAGACAAAAAAAGGGGCAACCGAAGAGAGACGATGAAGACTTACACAACAACTTTTCACTTGCTCTGGAAATCTCTTCCAAGAAAAAAGCCTCGCTATTGAGGGCATGGTGTGTCTTTGATTGGGAAACATCCACCATCGATTGAACGACCCAACGTTTTCCTTCAAGTTTTTTAACCTGCTCTATCTTTTCAGCGTACAACGGCGGGTCCACCGTACGCACGATGGCGGTACTATTCGCACCTACTACAGAGGAGGACGGAACAACATCCGACACTTGCGCGGATCTAGAAGGAGCCGAAGATTCATTCAAAATCTGGCAAGACAAGAAAGATAAGAAATGTTCAGCATACAAAAGCAAGCTCACATGCATATATTCAAAAGTTGCTCTCATGTAAAAGAAGCAAGGGGAAGCTGGATAAGCTCAAGGTTTATTACAATAACAGCAAGAGAGACACGATAAAAATTACAAAACAAAGCCTATGAAGCCATCTCTTTCAAAGGCAGAGTAGCACTAGCAGAAGGGACACTAGCTGCGGGAGCGGTAGGAGTAGCCGATGAAGGATCGACAGTTGAAGAAGGGGCAGCTGGTTTCTCCGAGCCTGAGATTAGGTCTAGAAGTAGCCGAGAATACTTTATGGCCCTCTTAATATGTGGCTTCAAGTCAATTTCTTGGCCATTGGAGGTGATTGGGACAGAGGAGCTAACCTTCTCCCAGTCGACCTTCTCGCCATGTGCCATCGCTAGTGCCATCGAAGTTTCGACACCACTCTTCGACTGCATCAATCTATAACCAACAAGTGGGCTGGGATCAGCACCGAAGATATTGACAAGATCGTTCAAATTGTTTGGCACCTCCTTGGTTGGAAACACTTCGGCGTGAAGGCTCTTGAAGGCATGGCGGGAGCGGACAAGAAGGTTGCACCCACGAACGTTGTTGGCCTCCAAGGTGCTAACAGCATCCGACAAAGGATCAACCTTCTTGCCTTCGTGTAGTACTAGGTTTTGGCCAGTTAGATCTGAAATTAAAAAGGGAGGAAAGGCTTGGTAACCGAAGGAAAGAAACAAAATAAAGGCACACAGGAGAAAAAACATATGGGTCAACGAATCATTGAGGGCCTCCAGGCGCTGTCGAAGATTTCCATCTCGAACAGCGGCTTGTTTGGCCACTTCTTTGGCATCATCTTTTGCTTTCCGCTTGGCCTCCTCAGCGACCCGAAGTTTGACCTCAAGATCATCGGCACGCTTCATCACCTCATCCCGAATAACTCTGGATTCCTTGGCAGCGGCTGCACGAATAAATCATGAAAAAATGAAGAAGAAAATTCACAAAGAGATTCCGAAGATGAATAGAACATACCTTTCAGCTCGTCGGCTTCGTCACAGATTTTTACAAAGCAAGAGGCCATATCGACCATCTCGCGCATCAAAGGCTTCAGAAGAACATCGCCAGCAAAGGATATGAGGGAAAAATAAAAGAGGCTACGGGCAGAAAATTTCTGAAATACAAAGTGACTTACATCTTTTATATCCACACCCATAGGCTTTTCCGATAGCACCACCCCTTTACCCGCCGTTTTCTTCCTTTTTGCGGCGGCGACTTTGATGAAGTGGCAGCATCTTTTTGAATGATCTTCTCCACAAAAGACATGAGCTTTTCCTTCGGATCCATCAACGGCGGGGAGATTTCTTTGCAGAGCAGCCCATAGATGTGCGAAGAGGGGACGCGGGAGGATCTTCATCATCATCACTGCAGAAGAACGGAACAAACCATTTGGGAAAAGCATCATCAGTAGAACTACCCTATAAAGCAGTAAAAGAAGTAGTCACACACTTACGAAGACACATCCTGTGCAAAGCAGAACAAATTCATCTGGGCGGGAGCAGCCAAGACTGGAGCAACATCGAGGGGCTTGGAACCAGTCGAGTCATCCGAGTCTTCGACCCTTTCCACAGCATAGGTGCGCTTCCTCTTTTCACCAGCATGCTCCATGCGAAAATATCCGGAGCAAGCCGACGGAAGAGATTGCATCTTTGATGAAGAATCAGATGTAGAGAAATCCATCTCCTCATCTGCGGCGGTCCCAGTCACAGGGAGATCGTCGGATGCGGAAGGATGGACAGGGGGCTCACATCTTCTAGGAAGAGGAGGAAGTGAGTTCGGGTGATCAAAATCCTACACAAGAAGAAGACATGGAAGAAGCACCAATCAATCGTCAGAATTTATGCGCAAATACAAGGAAGGAAAGATGAATGCAAAGGAAATTTACCTTGGGGAGCCGGTTTTTCTTGTCAAAGGGCTCCACAAGACAGCTTGAAGGAACCGGGCTTTTCTTGGTGAGAGTGGTGAAGCTCCGGACCCTTTTCTCATACACCTTGAGGTAAGGTCTTCCGAGGAAATCCTCATCGGGTCCTTCTTCCCGGTGTACGCCCACATGCCAGAAAGCCGGGCTTGAAGCGGCTGGACGTGGATCCGTAAAAAGTATGCCAGGATCTGGAGACCTAAAAATTCCTTCCCAACTTCATGTCGCAGCTTTGAAATGCGATCAACATAGGGCTGGATTTCCGCCATTTCTTCGGCAGAAGGACGCTGATCCCAGGAGTCAAGTTTGCGGCAAGGTTTCTTAGGATCAAAGGGGCTAACCCGAAAGATTGGCCTTCCAGTGGTTGATCCTTGATATAAAACCACTTGGACTTCCAGCCTTGGACAGAATCAGTGATTTTAAAGTCAAAGTAATCAACGTCGGAGCGGATAGAGAAAATGGCGCCACCAACATCATGGACAATGGTGTTAGTGGCGTTGCGACGAACATAGAAGAAATGCTTCCAAAGGCCCCAATGGGGATGAATCCCAAGAAAACACTCACAAAGAGTGACGAAACAAGCGACATGGAGAATGGAGTTAGGCGTGAGCTGATACACGAAGAAATCCACTAACAAAAGACCACGAAGAAATCCGTGGACAGGAAGAGAAAGACCGTGGAAGAGGAAAGAGAGGAACATTACCCTCCAGCCAGGCTCGGGGATGGGAGCAGCCTCGTCTCCAGGAAGCTTGAAGGCACCCTCCGCTAGATGTCTAGAGTTCCACGCCTCACGAAGTTCCCGCGTCGTGCACTTGGTAGGAGCCCATCCGACGACCCTCTTCCTGGTGGCGATCTTTCTTTGCCCATGGCGGCGAAAAAGGAACATAAGCGCAGAGCAGGAGTTCGCAAGAGGGCAAGAGCGCAAGGAAGAAGATTGAGCAGAGGAAGGTGAGGTAAAACTATAAACCACATCTCCATTTCCTTATAAACAGCAAAGGCGTGAGGTCCGAACCGTTCGATGCAAAATCCAATCGGCAGAAGCTCACACGGTGGCGACATGTGTTACAAGGATTCTGTAAAGGAAAAAATCTAAAGAAGTTATGGTCGCGGTAAAAACGAAGGACTGTGCGTGACGTCTCAATTTTCGCACGGAAAGAGGACGTGCAGTCAAAAATCTCCACTGAATACGCTATCACGCGTCATCATTACTTCCACATGGCCCCACGTTCGACATGTCCCGTCAGGGCGTGTTCTTCTGAAAATCAACAGCATAAGATACGTCATCACTAACGTCACAATTAGAGATTGCGGCTCACTATAAGAAATATGACCCGAAGAAATTAAAATTGGAGTCAAAGTAAATTCCTCCAGGAAAAGATCTGAGACTACAATCGAATATATAATATTAAGACTATAGCCTCGGAGGCTACTCCTATCGGGAGCACTAGTCGTGACACGACAAAAACTATAGAAGCACTGGCGACATAAGCCTAAGTTTTCGAGCCTATGGTCTGATACATATATCCGAACATAGCCTTGGGGGCTACTCCTATTAGGAGCGCTGGTGTGCACCTGATAAAGATAGACAAGAAAAATTCATTGATAGATACTCCTATCGGGAGCAGATACAAAAAAAATTCTTCAGCCGCTATAAATCAAAAAACTCTCGGATCGCACCCGACGCGACAAAAATCCGCCGTGTTCAGAAACATGAAGGTAAGACCACATGATTTGTTCTATGTGGCGTAATCGCACAAGAATACGCTCTGCCAGTAAAATATCCGTATCAACGATACGATGAAAAATTTCGATGGACGCGTTGGGTACCCGATAAAAATAGAAACTGAAATTTAGTATTCGGTAAGACCTCAGCGACTCAAACTGAATTACGCCAGTAGAAAATTCCAGATTCGATTCTGGGGACTTGAATTTGATGTAGGACAACCTTGTTTTTTCGTAGGAGCAATTAACTGATTCCCGATCCGGCGGAAGCATCAGACTCGTTGTACCAAAATCCCTACAAAAATAAAAATCAAGGAACAGAAATAAAAAAAGAAGGAAAAAAGAAACTTTGAGACTCAACCTGAAACTGTGGTTCAAGTAGAGTCTCGGGGGCTACTGATATGGGTATGATTACTCGAATGCTTATGATTCGCTACCCTATATTAGGTAAAAGGCTTATGGCCCGTGAAGGTTTCAGATGACAGCCCAAGAAAGCAACCGACAAAGGCTTTGACTGTATTAAGAAAGAGACTATGAACTGACATTGTGTTGGTATTGTAATCACGCGTGTATGAAACCTATCCGCATACAGATCTGAGACCCGACCTATTATATATAGGACAGGAGAAATCCAAGCGAGGGTATCGAAATCTAGAAGACAACTTGTAATAGTGCGATTTCCCCAATATTCAGCGACTTTGACTTCATTGTTTTCCTGACATCCGACGAAATCCCAGCGTTCTCTTTTTCGTGAAACCCTAAGTCCATCATCATATGCATTGCCGAGGTTGCCCCTCGTCACTAATACTTTCAACTTTTGAACAACTTTCGGGTCTGACAATTAACTTCGATCGAAGTGAATTGTTCTGTTTTTGTAAGCCTCAAGAGGAGGACAAGCTGTATGCTGATTTATTTGCCTGTAGTGAAGGACAATTTTCTATTAGATATCTGGGTATTCCGATTCATTATCGAAGACTTACAAGTGTTGAATGAAAACTTGTTGAGAAAATATTACAATTATATTTAAGCAGTTGGAAAGGTAAAATGATGTCCATAGAAGGAAGAATGGTTTTAATCAATTCAATCCTAACTAATATGATACTGTAAATGATTTTATTCTTCCAACTACAAAAGCGAGTCTTGAAAAGATTGGATTTTTCTAATCAATATTCTTTTGGCAGGATGATAGTAAGAAAAATAAATATAAATGGAGTGTGATTTTCCACCCTAAAGACCGGGGTGGGCTAGGTATTCATGACCTCGAGGTAAAAAATACATCCCTTCTTGGTAAATGTATCTTCAAGTTGCTAACTCAGGATGGAGTTTGGCAAAACCTTTTTAAACAGAAATACGTTGGCTCAAAATCTCTTTCCTTGGTTCTTTGGAAACCCAGGAGTTCGCATTTATGGGTTGGTCTGGTGGTGAGAAAGAAGCATTTATTTCGCTTTGGATCTTTTCGATTAAGGATGGATCCGATAATCGGTTCTCGGAGGATAAGTATCTAGGCAATGCTACACTCAGGGAATAGTATAATTCTTGTACGACATTGTGTGACACAAGGGTGATACAATCGCCATGGTTTTGAGATCACCACCACCAAATGTGTCATTCAGAAAGAATTTACTTGGTCCTAGACTTGTATCTTGGCATGCCTTGCTTAAACGCTTGGCTATTGTCCAATTAATACCTGGGAATGATGAATTTCAATGGAATCTTCTTGAGAATGGCGAGTTCCCAGTTGCTTCTATGTACAATGCATTTATCCAGACAAACTTACCATTCGATAATAATAAGAAAATCTAAAAGATAAATATACTACTAAAGAATAAAATATTTGCTTAGTATCTTCGTCGGGGGATTATTCTTACTAAAGATAATCATGCTAGGTGAAACTGACATGGTAGTAAAACATGTGTTTTTATCATCACGACGAGACAATCAAACACCTTTTTTCATTGCAATTTTGCTCGCTCTATATGGTCAGTCATCCAAGTGGCTTTGGACTTGTATTCACCGAGTAGTGTTGCTAATATATTGGGGGAGTTGGATACATGGTATAGATCGCAAGTACATAATTCTTCTTAGGGTGGAAGTGACTGCATTAATTTGGTTCGCTGTGGCTATATAGAAATGATAAAGTGTTTAACAATACGAATTCGTATCTATTTTGCAGGTTATCTACCGGTGTATAGGAACGTTATGTACTGGTCCTAGCTACATCGTGCAGGGGTTCGTGACCTCTTCACGGAGGCATATACACGTCTGGAATATATGGCGAGCGACCTTTTTACTAGTCATGGATGGCAACATAATCTCCGGATAGGCCCACCATCATCTTAGGCATTTTTACAATTTCTCATTCCGATATGTAATTCGTTCGAACTCTGGATTGAACCAGCTCTGTGCATCTCAGTTATGTAGAGGTCGGGTGTAATGCTTAAAAAGAGCTTGTTTGGTATGAGACATTGGGCCATGAATTGTGGAATTCATTTGACGATTTCGTGCTACACTTGTTTGCCTATACCAGAATTGGTTATCGGAATTCATTTTACAATTCTAGCAAATAGACGTCAGGCGTTACCCAAATCCAACCCAATGACCTGTCATTTCCCTGGAATCCCCCGAGCCCATCTCTCACCTCGATACCTTCTCCTTCCTCCCCAAGCTCTCCCACCTCATCCCACTATTCTAGGCCACCAGAGACATCTCTCTCCACCTTTGAACCTTTAGCTTTCAGTGAGTCCTCTCCATACCATGACTCCTCCTCACCAAGAACGTGATGCGACCTGGCTTGGGAGGGTCCCTTCTCCTGTGAGCCGCCGTCGACCTCATCTCACCCACCCTCGCAGGTATGTATCCTCCTCCACGTCCCCTCTTTTACCCTCTCTCTCTCTCCCACCTGTTATTTCCCTTTTATTAAGTCTAACCCTAGCCTGATCTGATCCATGGTTTTAGCAGCATAAGATCACCAGATCAAGAAACTAGGGAGCAGTCGACTACAAGTTTGGCCTCCCACCTTGTTCTCCACTTCATACCCTTCATTCTCTTCAGCAACACAAGGTTGATAAACTTTCCTGATACATAGTTACTTCATTTGTGAAACTCGTGAGCTTGTTTTTATGTGTTTGGATTACTAAATCTGATTATGGCATGATCAGGAATATCCTGCTGGAACAGGTTATTGCTCCTCATTCTGGTTTTATCCTAATTTTGTGTTGATGCATCTGATATTCTGATCTTAAGATACGTCTAAAGATTTCATCATGCTAAATTACGTATGTGTTTAAACATGAAGAGCTCTAGTGTAGTTATTTTAGAACGATTGCAGTTTCAGTGTTATCACTCATATGTAGTTTAGTGCTAGAACCATACTGTTTCACCTGTACAGAGCACATGAAACTATTAGCGTCTCATGTTCCTGCATGTAGAATAAAAATTGGTTGGGATACACGCTAAAAACATTAACCCTGAGTTTCAAATTATTAGTGGACTGTGTTTTCTAATTAATTTTAGTTTGTTTTTCCTAAATTTGATGTGCAACGAACAAAGGAGTTTAATTTGCCGATAGCAGTTCTCTGTATCAGTCGGTTATATATATCATGCTTAAATTATGGTAGCCTTTGTGAGAAATTAAGAACAATTCTGTATTAGCTAGTAGCAATTCTGTATCAGTTTCTAATTAATTTTGGTTGCCTTTGTGAGAAGTTAAGAACAGTGTTGATGTACATATCCATTGGACACCGTGTGGATTAGACGTCCTACGTTTGGTCATGCCAATCTGGTGTGATCGTTAAGGTTCATGCACTTGTTGCATTTGCAGGACAATTTAGTGATCGTAAGTTTAAATTCCAATTTAAGTTCCATGGCCTGATATCTAGATCAGGTCCAACGCCACTGATTTGACGGACTCAAAATATCTTTTTTATTTTTGATGAGGGATTGAGAGTGTATTTTAGTAGGACAAGAGTTTTATAGGATTAACTCATCACTGGGGTTTGCAGTACCATCTCTTATTGCTTTGTGCCGCTTTTTTCTTGGAGTTCTAAGGTCTAACATCTTGTCTTTTATTTTTCTGGATCTTGCATTGTTGCCTGCTATTCTCATGTTTCCCACTTATTTAAGTGGACTATATATTGTTTCTACAATGAATCTATCCTAATTAGCTTGTTGATTAGCAGAAATTTTCCCTAGCTAAGCATAGAAGGTCCTCTTATTTATAGGCTAATAAAGATGCAGCTTTCTATACATACACGGTTATCCAATACTGGGACATGGTCGGATGAGGTACCGATCGAATGACTCCATTGTTACAATGACTCCATTGTTACCATGCTTGGAGACAAGTTGGATAACTTCACAATTGTGTTCGAAGATGATGTTCCCCGGTCTCCTCCAAAACCAGCATCTCCTAAAGAAGAATAAATATGGGCTGGTCTTGGTAAAAGACTAAATTTGGAAGACAGTGACTAGTTAGCAATCTATGATGTTCTTACTACAGATGATCGTAAGTTCAAGCCTTGGTGGCATTTCCTCAAAGAATGAATAAAAGGTGGGTCCTCAGCAGATCAAGACATGATATCTCTCTGGTTTTCCTTTATGATGAAGTAACAACCTGCCTTTTGTAACTTGCTTAATACTTTGGAACACGAATTTCTTGTCTCGATGCATCTGTGTTTTATGGACATAAACATGGCATTTGTAGTTGTGGATGATAACCTATGTTTTAGTATGTGAATTTGTGTTCAGAGTTCCAAATCTATGAAAAAAATGTGTTGTTTATCATCTCATGCTCACATGCATCGTTTCTTTGGGAAATATCATGTTTTTATTGTGTGGTAATTCCATATGTAATTCAGTTCATTTACAAATCTATGTGCCAGCCAAACAAGTAGTGTGGTATATGAGTCTCAATTCAAATGAAATGAAGTTTGTACGAAATGAAATGTGAATACATGGCTATCAAACGACCTCTAAGTAATAAAATGTCCTTTATCGAAAAAAGAATTCATATTACGTGGCATCTCAATTCTTGTATTTTTTATTCCTATGTTTTGAGATCCTGTGTTGCAAACAGGGCCTAAGTGCATCAATCTAATTTATTCTATTTCAGAAAAATTATGTAGACAGACCCCTAGAGAGAGAAAATAGCATCCTGAAATTTGTGTCCGTGTAACCTAGCTAGATAGATATGTTGCTTCTTTTTTAACAAAGTTGGTTGAATGTAAAAAAACATTTGAGTTATGACAAACCTAGAAGTACACTTACTTGTGGATGGAGGGAGTACATGGTTAGCTGCATAAGAGGAACCTTGTACACATCTACTCTCCTGACCAAGTGAGTAGACATCATCGGATTGTTAGGACTCTACATTGCAAACCATTCACGTATTTGGCACTATTTATTAACTCCACTGTCTTAAAACTTATGAAATTGGCTGCTAATTTTGAACTAATACTTTCTTACGTAATGTTATAAGAGGTGTACAATGTTATAAAATATTTCCTGACAAATATGTTTCCTTATAACCAAACTATTGTTCAGAATATAATTATAAGTCAAAGATTATACTAGTCAAGCGAGCAGTGTTAAGTAAATAGAAATACGCTTCCTAAATTTTCAGCCTTATATTGTTTGTACTTTAATATAATTTTTAAATTTTCAGAACTAAGTTCTTGTAAAATGAGTTTAGTTCATCCTTCAACTTTGTGGCCGGTTATGTGTAGCCCCAAATTACTTATTTACCCCTTCGGCATATCCTAGGACATATTCAAGCTTACTTTAATAATTCGTATGATAACAACTAGTATCACCTATACACACCTATATACATCATCACTTTTCCATGCCAGTAATAGGTAAAACAAAAGAAAAATGGAACAATACAAAATAAGAAAAATCAACTTAGCAATGGGACGTCATGCACAAAATATATTACAACAACACGTGTGTTCAAATCATAAATAATAATTGGATTCATATGATATTCAATTAATCATAATATTTAAGTAAATCATAAATAAATTTATATACACATGTTTAGGTCATGAAAAGGCATGGTATGGTATACCCCCCTCTCCATCATCTCTGATATTACAAGGATGTTTCTAAGTTATTTCTGTGTTGCTGGATATTTGACTAGGATATGGATGATAAGGTAATGTGGACAATTCAAGGTAAAAACAACATACTTTAGAGTTAAAGGTTGAAAGCAAACTTTTTGCAAGAGTATATGGTTAAATTATTAATTTTTGGGTAGTATTGTAGTTATGTGTCTTAGAGAGAAAGAGAGGGAGAGAAAGAATCTCAAGCATGGCTAAACATTATATGTGAGTTGTGTTATGCACTTATTATGCTTACCTTATTTTATAATCTTCAACTGGAAAAAGGAAACAAAAACATCTCCTATGATTAGCTAAACAATAAAATAGAAAAACTGGTTGAAAGCTAGATTATGATAAATCATAGCAATAATCGGACGCTGTCTAAGTCACATGGAAATGATGCACCCATATATAGGTTACGTATCACCGGCCTCACAACTTTCATTTATTCATTTTCTTGAGCATGCATACTCGGCAACATATGAGTTGAAAGTGTCAATTTGTTGTGCACTGATTAAGTGCTATATTGGTTGAACCATTGAGTTAGCATGAAACTTCATAACAATGAAAAGGGCCTGCCTCCACAATAAACGTTTTACTAGATACTTAACTGGTAAGTGAGTAATGCTACACCTTTTTTTACGGATCACGCTTGCGGGGTGACATGGAGAGAAATAGGAGAGATCACTTACCTGAACTCACGGAAGGGTGAGGAATTTTAACCAACCAATCGATTACACGTATGCCCGTAAATCTTTTCCGTAACAAAACATGTGTAAGTCTAGCATTATATTGCTGGTAAATGGTTCATTTGAGAAATGCATGCAGTCCAGACGAAAATACAACGCACTCGAGACGTGTCTCAACTGCATGAATCTCAACTTCAGGAACCACCGCAATTGAGACGAGTATCGACTGCACTTTTCCACACCTAGCTAGCCCAACTGGGTAAGCGTGCATCAGTCAGCAATCTGCATGATGAATGTCTGTTTGGCAAAATCCACTAGCTGGTCTTAGTTACCAGCCACAATGGTGGCAATCAAACAAGCATGTCGGCTTTGGGTACAAAATCAGGCCTGCAGCGCACTGTTCTTTGTGCGTGTGACACTGGAGAGACAAGTGATGGTTCCTTTGCCTTCCAATATGTAACACTGATTGTTTCCTCTTCATGTCAAATACGACGAAATCTGATGGTTTTGCGACCTGTGATGTCTGAAGCCACAGCACTACCCCAACAAGAGAGGAGCCGCCATGTTCACCATGTCGTTAGCTTCGAGAAACCTATCGATCAGCTGGATATCACCGGATGAACATGAGAAAAGCTAATATGAGTGGCCTTTCTTCGACTGACAGGTCGGCCCCCGTCATGCCACCACCGAATCCACTCCGTCTTGGAAATGGCCTACGTACGTCTGCGCACTCGCACCGATCGAATCGAATGACTCTATAAATAGAGCTTCGAACTCTGCACATTTCCTTCAACTCAAGGTCTTGGTCTCTCGCTCCTTGAGTTCCCTAGCCAGCAAGCTAGCTAGAAGCTTCTACTATCCCTTGGCTTTGCAGCTATAGCAAGAAGGGAACCTTACCTATATTAGTACCATTCATTTATCATCACCATGGGTGGCTACGGCGATTTCTTCGAGAAGGCCAAGCCGTACATCGCCATGATCTGCCTGCAGTTCGGCTACGCCGGCATGAACGTGATCACCAAGGTCTCGCTCAACGGCGGCATGAGCCACTACGTGCTCGTCGTCTACCGCCACGCCTTCGCCACCGTCTCCATCGCGCCGTTCGCCCTGCTTCTCGAGAGGTACATATACGCAAGACGAGACTACCGCATGTTCTTGTTGCCTGGTTCACTGTTGCCCTGCAGAAGCTGATACGATGAACTTGATTTAAAATGGCAGGAAGGTGAGGCCGAAGATGACGTGGTCGTCCTTCCTCCAGATCTTCGTACTGGCACTGCTCGGGTTAGTTCTCTTGTCATCTTGTGTAACCAACCTGAGTACTCCTTTAAGGAGTACGTATGTAAGTGGACGCTCCAATATGGAGGAAACTCGACTCTTTTGTCAACAAAAGGTGTCTGCCAAGCACGCTACAAAATATGCCAGCTTTCCTGAAGTACCAACGTGTAACGAACTAACCTCATGGAATGCTCCTCTTGACTGTTACAGGCCTGTGATCGATCAGAACTTCTACTATGTCGGCCTCAAGTACACAGGCCCGACCTTCGCATGCGCCATGAGCAACATCCTTCCCGCCATGACCTTCGTGATGGCATGTATCTTCAGGTACATACACATCTCCTCTGAAAATTTGATGAAAATATTAGTGTGTAAATCGGTTTTGGAGCAAACGTCTGACATTGCTTCGTGTCCAACGAATGAATAGGATGGAGAAAGTGGACCTGAGGAAGGTGAGGTGCCAGGCGAAGGTGGCCGGGACGGTGGTGACGGTGGCCGGCGCGATGCTGATGACGCTGTACAAGGGCCCGCTGATGCAGATGGGGCTGACGGGCCACGCTCACGGCCACGGCGGCGAGGCCCCGGCGGCCGCCGTCGACCCCACGGGCAGGGAGTGGTTCCTGGGCTCCCTCTTCGTCATCATCGCCACCCTCGCCTGGGCCTCCCTCTTCATCCTCCAGGCGCACACCCTCAAGCAGTACTCCGCGCCGCTCTCCCTCACCACGCTCATCTGCTTCGTCGGCACCCTCCAGGCCATCGTCGTCACCTTCGCCATGGAGCACCGCCCTTCCGTCTGGACCATCGGATTCGACATGAACCTCCTCGCCGCAGCTTACGCCGTGAGTACACTCTTACTACTCTTCGTCGTGACTGCCGGCCATGGTCTCCTCGGCTCGTACTTACAGAGATCGATCGGTTGAATGTTGCAGGGCATCGTGACGTCCAGCATCGCGTACTACGTGCAAGGGCTGGTGATCCAGAAGACGGGGCCGGTGTTCGCGTCGGCGTTCAGCCCGCTGATGATGATCGTGGTGGCCGTCATGGGCTCCTTCATCCTCGCCGAGAAGATTTTCCTCGGCGGCGTCCTCGGCTCCGTCCTCATCGTCATTGGCCTCTACTCCGTGCTCTGGGGAAAGCACAAGGAGACCCAGGAGGAGTCGGCGGCACGGCGGGAGGCGCTGCCCATGGCCAACCCCAAGGAGGTCGACGCGGCAGTACAGGGACACGATCCTGAGTGCGAGAAAGCCAACGGATCGCCGGTGCGGTCATCCTCCAACGGACACGGAGCTGCTAGTGCAGTCTGATCGATTCGACAGACGCTGCGACAGATTCCAACTGTTTCCAAGTGCTAACTGCGTGTGCACGCGGCTCGTGTCTCAAGTGTCGCGTCGCTGACGTCGCATGCTTTACGGCCGTGCGCGCTGCACAATGCAGGGAAGAGTGGGATAATTTTGCTCCGTGCCTTTTTAATTTTTTGTCTTGATCTTGTGTAATTTCATCGACCGATCGACTAGTACTCGAGTACGCCTTGTATTTTTCTTCTGCTTTTTTTCAACGGGGGAGAAAGAATGTTCTGGCAAAGGGGCGTGTGCTCATTGTTTCGTCTGAGAGTTTTTTTTTACCAAAATTCCGCCGTTGTCATTAATAATCAGTATAAAGAATTCTAAAAGTAATAAAAATTATAATTAGTTGATTGGACCACCTAGCAACGACTACAGACACTAGCACGAGCTGAAGGCGCGCCGCCGTACTCGACTCCTCACCCCTCCATCACTGGAGCTGGACAAAGCTTATCGTAGTAGACAGATAGTCGGTCGCCGTGCTAAGGCCCAAAGAACCAAACATCAATGATGACACTCGTAGATCGGAAGAGACTGACCTAAAATCACATCAACGTACACAAAACCGACCAGATCCTAGAAGATCTGTCAGACACATTACTCCACACGCCCTCCGGTAACGCTAGACGCACCAACGAAGCGAGGATTCGTGAGTATATCTTTTTTTCTTACAAGTTCGTAAACTGTTTTTCTTTTTTGAAACAAGGGCAAAATCTTTGCTCTATTCAATTAATTAAGTAAGGAGTATACAAAAAATTAAAAGAGCCATACAACAACAAAGTTTATTCCCCCAGCATCAAATTGCTCATCTTTTTCGCACCTGGCAAAACCCAAATATTTGGCTCTAACTTGATCCTTCCTAGGAGCACCGAGGGTGAAGCATGCTTGTTTTTTAATACACGTGCGTTCATTCCAAATCTCTCAAGATGCAAGAAGAGTGATGGACGACAAATCCTTGCGCTTGGTCATGAAGTGCCACCACGAGGAGATGGATTGACCCAGCCAAGTTACCATGTCGATGAAGTGAAGACCGAAAGAGTATGAGTTTGACGGAATATGATGGATGTATTATTAAGCCTCATGGACGAGTATATATAGGCGTACAGAGGATTATCTTAGAATACGAGTCAAGTTAGGACTGTACGTAAATAGATCTTAACTCTATCTAACCTACCATAACAATCGTATATACCTAATACTCTAACACCCCCCCCCCCTCCGCAGTCGTAGTGGTATCGTCATGAACAACTGCAACGTCGCGGACGTTCAGACTGGAGATAAACCGAAGTAGCATCCAGTAGGCTGACATCCCCACAGTCCGAGCAGGAACACCGTGGACGGTGTCGCGTCATGGTAGCTTAGACTGTAGAGGAAGCTGGTGAGATTCTCAGGCGAGGTGATAGCCCTTGTGTCGATGTCGAGGGAGCCGAGAGCGTGAGGTGATGCCATGGTCGAGGTATCCGTGCGATGGGTCGCCGTGGTCGATGTCGTGGTCGGGGATGCCGGTGTCGATGTAGCCGCACTTGAAGCCGCATGCGCATAGCGCGCGAGGAGAAAGACGGAAACGCGTCGAGGCAATCGTTGAGGGTGTCGATGCCGAAGTCGATGAAGTCTGAGCCACCGAGGACGAGGTGCGGCCATAGTTTTGCCAGAACTAGGCGCACGTCGGGGACGAACGCACACTCCGGTTTGCCAGAACCAAGTATGCAAAGAAGAACTCGTCGGTGACGCGGTCGAGGCAGTCGTAGAGGAGTCGATGCCGAAGAAGACTTTGTCTAAGCCGATGAAGACGAGACGCCGATCCGAACTTGCCAGACTCGGGAACGCGTCGGGGACGAAGGCACTCCCGGTGTTGCCCGTACAGGTGTGCGGGGGCAGGGACCATCATGAACTTGCCGCCATGTCAGAAAGACTAGTAGAGGAAGCCTCCAGAGCGGTTGCGACGCGCGGAGAGGTTAAGGGAGAGATGCCAGCGTTGTCAGCGGTTGTCAGAGTAGAGTAGCAGGTGGTGTTGTCAGGGACGAGACGATAACGCTGGCGGCAAAGTTGTAGTGAACGAAGACGTAGAAGGCGGCAAAACCAGTGGCGACTTGGGTTAGTCATGCTGGATGCTTAGAGTGGTGATGGGTAGTCGGTGGGACCTGCGACGACGAGAGGGCGCCCTGCAGGTTACCTTGTGAAGCGTGGCGGCGGTGCTTGAAGTAGACGAGGAAGATCCGACGACGTGACGAAGACCATGTGCAGACGGCGGCGATCCACGCCGTAGGAGATGGCGCGGTGAAAGCCGAGGCCGTCGATGCATGAGGACGACGAAGTAGACTGCGTGTAGCCACGCTACGACCCGATGGGGTGGCATAGCTGCAGGGCGCAAGTCGGTGCAGCGGCTGGGAGACCACCAGCGACGTACACACCAAGGAAGGCGTGTTAGAAGCCGGTAGCATGGACCAAAGGCAGCGGCGCTGCGGCCCGACGGGGCGACACAGCGGCAGCCCGTAGCTCGGTCGGCGGTAGACGCGTGCTCAGAGACGTGCTTGGCGTAGACAGGCGCGGGATCGGTTGATCAGACTGACGGTGCACCGTATGCGCCATGGCGTGGACGACGCGTACATCGGATTCGATGGCGACGTTGTCGGTGAAGTCCCGGACGATGACGACGAAGAGGATCCGAGGGGGGCGGCCGCGGTAGCCTTCCGAGGAAGGCGTGGCAACCGTCTGTGGTGCGCGGCAGCCTGCCGTGAGGCCGCGACAGCCTGCCGAGGCAGGCGCAGTAGCGGAGGGGCAGGCGCACGGACGCGATGTAGATACTCGATGCCGATGGACGGAGTAGAGGCGCGGCGATGACGACGGCGGTGGGCGACTCAATCCGATCTAAGATTGGTAAACCAAAAAAAGAAAACCGATCGAGAGATCGGAAAAATAGATTTACAGGACAGCCGATCACGGATCGGCGAACGAACCCTGCGTACGGATCACGCGGCCCCGGAGGAGATCATTAAGATCGATCCCCCGGGGGCGGGGCGGCGAAAGCGTACGGCTAGGGTTTGGACCTATTAAGCTGATACCATGAAAGATTATGAGTTTGGCGGAATATGATGAATATATTATTGAGCCTCATGGACGAGTATATATAGACATACAGAGGATTATCTTGGAGTACGAGTCAAGTTAGGACTGTGCGTAAACAGATCCTAACTCTATCTAACCTACCATAACAACCGTATATACCTAATATTCTAACAAAGACCAATCCATTCTTTTACTATCTCGTGAAGTCTTCTAGAGTACCTGCTCTCTGCTTTACCCTAGTACAAAAGGAGAGATCATGCTGATTCCGCCCGATTTTTGTAGTTGTTGTTGCATGTAGCCGGGAAAACACCTAGTGGATATGTGTGACTCAAACGTCACATTGTACTAGTACACGTTCAGTGCTTATATAAGTAAGCAGTATTGCCCTGTCAAAGGTAAAAAAAAGGGTAAGCAATACAGAACATCATTCCACTCATTAGAACAAGAATGTCTCTTTCAACGTCTCTAGGCAAGTACGGCGTCAGCCAGATCGATGGACTTGGATTCAGATTCCACTAACACCGTGGCAAGATCCAGAACTTTGCGAGATCTTAATGGGCTACAGAATGGTCTGAAGGGACAGCATGGTGTGCGTATCAGCGTATGTAACATCTCTGGTGACTGATTGAAGCGATGGAACCAAGGATACCACAAACATTTGTTGGGATACTTGTCGCAAGAGCTCTAGTTCTACAGCCGACGTGCATGGTAGAATATATATATAGCTGGTGTTTCTGTGCCGATTCCGTGACATCAATCATCAATCAAGAAAAGTAATTATGAAAGGTCTGTATTGTACATCTCGGTTTCCTCCGGGATTAATTAGACAATCTTCTATGAAACTATGATATTTCTTCGAGATTGATAACCTCAAACAACCATAAATATTCTAGTCAGGCGCAGTTTGCAGTTGCTAAAATGTGTTGTGCTCCTCGCCAAAAAAAACAAAAATTGTGTTATGTTGAGATTATTTTCTGAGAGCAAGAAAAACAGGCAGAAGAGTTGGCTGCCAAAAAAAATACAAGCTGGTTGGAGAAGCTAGCTAGATTATCATAAATTCATAATCACCTCAATTCTAAAGGCAAACCACATATACTTCCGCGGAAGCTAGACACCCCATGGCAAACTTCGGGTGTGTGTTAGTTTTCTCACTTGTGTGTAACAGCTTTTCTTATCAACTTTAACCAACTTGTGAAGTTGGCCAAATAACAGATGTATAATACGTTTACTTTCAGAAGTGGTGGAAGGCTCTTTCGATGCAATTCAGTTGTTAATATATCATCTCATAAAGTGTGATAGGTCGGCTACATTGAATTTTACAGCCTGATACAGACAAAATGCGGTTACTGCACCAATTTTCTAATGGCAAAGCTCATGTCAACTTCATCTTTGTAAGCACTAACCTAGCTAGTTGATCGATCTCCACATTATTGTTTGAATGGTACCAGTATATATCATAAGCTGAATCGCCTGCATGGAAAGAGGAAACCACTGCAGATTTGTAGAATCATGATAAATTGGTGGCAACTACTAGTTCATTAAGACCAGTTGACAGTTCCTGTTTAGACTCCCACCATTGTTTTGCATGTTTGGCCGCTGGTATTGCCTGGGAGGGCTCCGGGAAAGGAGGCAGCAACGAAATCCCATAACAAACAACAAAAAGGACGTCCAAGCTGAGAAGCTGAAAGGCTGAACAGCCGTGTTAACAAGCTAACTCATGGTATTAGCTAGAGTATATATCCATTTACCCGATGTCTCCTTGAATCTTCTGGTTCTGGCCACAGAAACAACCCATTTACCCTCGCATTCCATATCTTTCTGCTTTACCCATATAGCAACTCGAACTCGAAGTGAACAGATCCTAGCCTGCCTGACCTGGCTAACATATAGGTAAGCTAGTCGCTTCCTACAAGGAGCCAAGCAAGCGCATGCGTCAGCGTCGCTCTCGGGGGAGGAAACACAGCAGTACAGGCAGGACCTCGTGGGATTGGGCTGTGTGGGGGCTGCCTCCAGCGACACACGCCGAGCAGCCCTCCGGCGACACACGCCGAGCAGCCCTTCGACGACGAACGCTGCAGCCCTCCGGCAACACAAACGCCGGAACAGAAGAAGACGATGGAGCACATACCCCTCGTCCATGCCTTGAGTCAAGATTAGTGCTAACAGGCTGCGAATGCAACGAAGGGAAATACCATCTGGAGAAGGCTGATTCATTTGCTCTCTGCTTTGCTACCTATAGCTGGCTAATTAAGTAGGTTTGTAAATTAAGTGTGCATTGTTAGAGTATGTAACCATATGTGTACGGTACGGTACTCCGACACATACACGTACAAATCATGTACGACGCGTATGGGGGATATTCCCTACGCATATATAAACACGCAACCGATACCCCACGGGTACGCATCGTTCCACCAAACATCGACATGGTATCAGAGCTATCCTCTTCCGTGCTCTAGTTGCCGACAACCCTAAAATCGCCGCCGCCATACCTAGTACCGCCGCACGCTGTCGCCGCCGCACCAAGACTACGACCACGACCTAAAACCCTAAGATCCGCCGCCGCCTCAGCCTTTGCCGCTGCTGCTTCTCGCCGCCGCCGCACGCTGTCGCCGTCGCCCAAGCCAAACAATCACGACCAAGACCCTCTGCTGCCGCACGACGTGTGCATGCATCGAGATTTCCATGACCCAAAAAATCAAGACAAAAACCGTCGCCGCCACACCGGATTCCCAAGTCCCTTGCCGCCGCCGCATCCAAAACCCTAGATCGCCATGTCTTCATCGACGTCATCCACCACGGTTCTCGCTGCAGCGCTCGGGTCTCCGCCCTCGCAGCTTCTCACGCGTGAAAACACGCTGATCTGGAAGGCCCTTGTCATCCCGGCTCTTCAAGGTGCCCGCGTTCTCGATATTGTTGAAGGGAACGAGGTGACAACGGAGAAGATCCTGGAGACGGAGGACATCAATAAGAAGAAGGTTACCATCGAAAACCCCGAGTATGCTGCCTGGATCTCTCGTGGCTAGCAGGTGCTCCGCTGGATTCTCAACGCCCTCTCTCCCGATGTGCTCGCGCATGTCGTTGGGCTTGAGATCTCAGCCGAGGCGTGGCTGCCATCAATGCTCACGTGTCCTCCGTGTCCAAGACCAGGGTGCAGCAGCGGCGCTCTACCCTCAATGATACCCGCAAGAACGATCTCTCTGCCGACAAGTACTTTGCTAAGATGAAAGCTATTTCTTCTGAATTGACTGTTACAGGAAAACCTCTCGACACCGACGAGCTGATCTGGTACATCCTCAATGGTCTCGGCAGTCACTACAACACTCTCCGCACCGCCGTCAACGCCAACTCCAGCACCACTCTCGACGATCTGCTCACTTAGGTCCAGGAGTATGATCGCATGCACAAGACTGATGAGGGATTCACCTCTTCGGCCAACATGGCGCGCCGTGGTGGTGCACCCCCACATGGGCCTGACCGTCCGCACCAGGATGATCGCCCTCGCCAGCCGCGCTATGATGAGCGCCCTCTCTATGATGATCGGGGCCGTGGCGATGACCGCGACCGACAGGACTACCATGATCACCGCGACTACATCGACCATCGCGATGATCACGGCCGCCGCGATGGTGGTGGCTACCAGGGGCGCCGATATGATGACGAGCGCCCCCGTCGTCACGATGATGAAGATCGGCATGGTGGAGGTGGCAGCGGCAGGCGTGACCGCTAGCCCACCCCCTATGTCAATACCATATGTCAGATATGCAACATCCACGGGCACCATGCTCGTGACTGTTGGTGGCGCTATGGCGATGATCCCCGTGGTGATGGAGACCGTGGGTAAAAAGGTGCGAACTTCACGGGAGTCGACACCAACCGGTACTATGACACTGGCGCCACCAACCACGTTACTAGCAAGATGAGCAAGCTCCACATGCATGATAAGTACAATTGTCAAGATCATGTTCACACCACTGAAGGCACGGGTATATACATTAGTAACATTGGTCAATCAATTTTGTGCACCTCAGATAATTCCTTTAATCATCATGATATTTTATATGTTCCAAGTGCATCTAAAAGTCTCCTATCTGTTCATCATTTTACCCTTGATAATCATGTCTTTATTGAGTTTCATCCCTTCTTCTTTTTGATCAAGGACCAAGCAACACAACGAATTCTGTTTATAGGCCCCTGCCATGGAGGACTTTATCCCTTGATGCCCATCTCTGCTGAGTCCTCCAAGCATGCATTCATCACAATAAAGCCGGCATCATCTACATGGCATCGTTTCTTAGGACATCCATCTTCGTTTATCGTTCAACAAGTTCTTAGAAGAAATAAGATAGCTTACACTCCAAAAACTACCCCATATATATGTGATTCTTGTCAGCTAGCTAAGAGCCACCAGTTGCCATACCCCATCTCCACCAGTAGATCCATTGTTCCTTTTGAGCAAGTCTTCTCATATGTATGGGGTCCTGCACCTGTTTCTGTTGGAAAACATGCCTATTATGTAAGCTTCATTGATGACTATAGCAAGTTTGTTTGGATCTATTTGCTTAAAAAATGTTCTGATGTTTATCAAGCTTTTCTTAATTGGCAAAATTATGTCGAGCGTAAGTTTGATAGGAAAAATTTTACTATGCAAACTGATTGAGGGCGAATATGAGAAACTCAATGCTTTCTTCCAAAAGGTTGATATTGTTCATCATGTTTCATGCCCACCAACAAAATGGTTTTGCTGAGAGGAAACATCGTCATATTGTTGAAGTTGGTCTTGCTTTGCTTGCTAATGCCTCCATGCCTCTCAAATACTAGGATGAAGCTTTTCTCACTACCGCGTTTCTCATAAATTTACTTCCTAGCAAAGTCATAAATCTTGATTCTCCCACTGAACGCCCCCTACACATCTCACCCAATTATGATGCTCTTCGAACTTTTGGCTATGCTTGTTGGCCCAATCTTCGTCCATACAACACTAGGAAGCTTGCTTTTCACTCAAAACGGTGTGTTTTCCTTGGCTATAGTCCCCTTCACAAGGGTGTTAAATGCTTAGATGTCTCCAGGGGCCACGTCTATATATATCCCGTGATGTATTCTTTGATGAGAATGTCTTTCCCTTCCATGAACTTCATCCAAACGCCGGTGCCCTTCTCAAAGAGCAAATCCTTCTACTTCAATCCTCCACTCCATCTGAGGTTGCACAAAATAATGATAAACATATGTATACTATTGTGCCTGTTTGTGTTCCTTCTATTTATGCTCCACAGTTAGATGCAGCAGCAGGCGAAAATTCTGGTCCAACTGATGCTCCACAGCTCTCGGAATCATCTGATGAACTCAGCTCACAAGATGACGAAACTAGCACAGAAACCGAAGAAGGTTCAGGGGGAACATTCCCCTGCAGGCACTGATCCTAGTGCAGATCATCCTGGGACATCGCATGGTCCCAGGGCCTCGTGCTCCGTGCCGGCCCAGGGCTCTCCCGGACGCATGCATGCGCCCCGCGCGCCGACGACCGAGTCTCCGCTGCCCGCCTCCACTCCCCAGGCGACGCGTGGCGCTGGGAGCCTAGATGTTGTGAGATCCAGACACATGGCTTAATAGGATTGATAGGATACCCATATCAACAAGTTGCAACTTCTTTTTCGGAAGCTCATTCGAAAAGAACTCTAAGGTTAAGCATGCTTGGCCTAGAACAATTCTAGGATGGGTGACCGACCGGGAAGTGGGTAACCGGGTGCACACGAGTGAGGACAAAGTGCGCAGAAAAGACTAGTGTTGGTCTGTGGGGCTAGTCTAGATATCCTACTTAAGCTGCCAGGAGTGACACCCCCCGGGCCCAGGAGTGGATGGGGTGTTACAAGTGGTATCAGAGCCGACCTCGCGGTTAAACGGGTGTGTGCGGGTCAGTGGCGGGACATGTGGAGCATGGCGCGTGTGGCCCGGAGTGGACACGGCATGGCACATGTGCCGGCACTGGACGCACAGACGCGTTCCAAGAGGGAACGTTCCTAGGGTGTGCTTGATCGATGAGGGCATCGATCTTCTAAAGGGTGGGTGTATGTGAGATCCAGACACATGGTTTAATAGGATTGATAGGATACCCATATCAACAAGTTGCAACTTCTTTTTCGGAAGCTCATTCGAAAAGAACTCTAAGGTTAAGCGTGCTTGGCCTAGATCAATTCTAGGATGGGTGACCGACCGGGAAGTGGGTAACCGGGTGCACACGAGTGAGGACAAAGTGCGCAGAAAAGACTAGTGTTGGTCTGTGGGGCTAGTCTAGATATCCTATTTAAGCTGCCAGGAGTGACACCCCCCAGGCCCAGGAGTGGATGGGGTGTTACAGCTGTCTCCCCCGACAACCGCATGCCGCCAGACAGCGACGGGTCCGTCCTGTCTGGATCATCTACGGCGTGCCCCGCTGATACGTTGCTAATGTATCCATAATTTTTGATGTTCCATGCTTGGTTTTATCTACTTCCTTATGTTTCGTTCCAACTTTGGAGTACTTTCTATACACCTTCTTATACTAACCTATTAACAAGAGCCACAGTGCCAGCTGCCTATTTTCTGCTGTTTTTGGTTCCAGGAAAGTCAAAAAATGAATATTCTCGGAATTGGACGGGACAAAAGCCAAAGCAAGTTTTTCACCAAGGGACACCCGGAGCCAGAATACGACACGGAGAGGGGCCAGAGGCGGACACACCACCTAGCCGCGCGGCCAGGCCTGGCCCGCGCCAGGGGGTGGTGTGGCCAGCCCAGGCACCCCCTCGGCCTCTTCTTCCGCCTATAAGATGCCTCCGATACAAAAACCCTAAGGACCCGATTAAAATTCCACGAAAGAGTCTGTAGCCGCCGTCATCTCCATCCCTAGATCGGGAGGGATCTGAAGCTCTTCCTGGCACCCTGCCGAAGAGGGGAATTCACCCTGGAGGCCTTCTTCATAATCATGCAAGCTTCCGGTGTGATGCGTGAGTAGTTCATCTCTGGACTACGGGTCCATGTAGTAGCTAGATGGCTGGTTCTCCTCCTTTGTGCTATCATGTTTAGAACTTGTGAGCTCCATTCATGATCAAGATCATCTATTTGTAATTCCTACATGTTTTGTTTGCGGGGATCCGATGGATATTGAGATGCTATTTCAGATTGATTATTGATTCTATCATGTCTTTGTTATTTGTGATCTTGCATGCTTTCCGTTGTTAGTAGCTATCTTGGCCAAGTAGATGCTAGCAACTCCAAGAGTTAGTATTTATGCTCGATAGTGGGTTCATGCCTCTAGTAATCTGGGGAAGTGACAGAAATTTCTAAGATACTAGATGTATTGTTGCTACTAGGGAGAAAACAACAATCCTTTGTTCATAGAACAATCGTATTGTTCACTTTACACGCAATGCATAATGCAATTATCCGTTGCTTGCAACTTAATATTGGAGGGGGTTCAGATGATAACCTAAAGGTGGATTATTAGTCATAGATGTAGTTAGATGGCGGTCTATGTATAATGTTGTAATGCCCAATCTAATCTCAAAGGAGTCAAGATGAGTAGTATATGCATGATTGCTTTCTCGATGTTTGTTAATTTCCCCGCTGTAATTTGTTCACCCAACATGTCATCTATATTAAGGAGAGCCACCACTAGTGAACTATGGACCCCGGTCCTTTCTTTTACCATCAATCTACAATCAACTGTTTACTGCTTTGTGTTTACTTTCTGCAAACTATTACTTTCTTCCACTCGATACGTTTAATCCTTTGTTTTCAGCAAAACCGGTGAGATTGACAACCTCATCACAAGTTGGGGGATTAAACGTATCGAGTCGAAGAAAGTAGTAGCTTGCAGAAAGTAAATAGAAAATAGTAAACAGTTGTAGATTGATTGTAAAAGAAAGGACCGGGGGTCCATAGTTCACTTGTGGTGGCTCTCCTTAAGATAGATAACATGTTGGGTGAACAAATTATAGCGAGGCAATTGACAAACATCGAGAAAGCATACATGCATATACTAATCATCTTGACTCCTTTGAGATTCAATTGGGCATTACAACATTATACATAGACCGTAATCCAACTGCATCTATGACTAATAATCCACCTTCAGGTTATCATCCGAACCCCCTCCAGTATTAAGTTGCAAGCAACAGATAATTGCATTACGCATTGCGTGTAAAGTAAACAATACGATTGTTCTATGAACAAAGGATTGTTGTTTCCTCCCTAGTAGCAACAACACATCTAGTACCTTAGAGATTTCTGTCACTTCCCCAGATTACTAGAGGCATGAACCCACTATCGAGCATAAATACTAACTCTTGGAGTTGCTAGCATCTACTTGGCCAAGATAGCTACTAACAATGGAAAGCATGCAAGATCACAAATAACAAAGACATGATAGAATCAATAATCAATCTGAAATAGCATCTCAATATCCATCGGATCCCCGCAAACACAACATGTATGATTACAAATAGATGATCTTGATCATGAACGGAGCTCACAAGATCTAAACATGATAGCAATTAGCAAAAGGAGAGGAACCAGCCATCTAGCTACTACATGGACCCGTAGTCCAAGGATGAACTACTCACGCATCACACCGGAGGCTTGCATGGTGATGAAGAAGGCTTCCAGGGTGAATTCTCCCCTCTGGCAAGGTGTCAGGAAGAGCTTCAGATCCCTCCCGATCTAGGGATAGAGACGACGGTGGCTATAGACTCTTTCATGGAATTTTGATCGGGTACTTAGGGTTTCTGTATCGGAGGCATCTTATAGGCGAAAGGAGAGGCCGAGGGGGTCCATAGGGTAGCCAGACCACCCCCTGGCACGGGCCAGGCTTGGCCGCGCGGCCAGGTGGTGTGGCGGCCCCATGACCCCTCTCCGTCTCGTATTCTGGCTCCGTGTCCCCCTCGGTGAAAAACTGACTTTGGCTTTTGTCTCGTCCAATTCCGAGAATATTCATTTTCTGACTTCCTGGAACCAAAAACAGCAGAAAATAGGCAGCTGGCACTATGGCATCTTGTTAATAGGTTAGTCCAAGAAAGTGTATGAAAATACTCCAAAGTTGGAACAAAACATAAGAAAGTAGATAAAAACCAAGCATGGAACATCAAAAATTATGGATACGTTAGCAATGTATCAACATCCCCAAGCTTAACTCATGCTCGTCCTCGAGTAGGTAAGTGGTAAAAAGAAAGAATAATTTTTTAGGTGACATGCACCATCATAAACTTGATCAAAGTATTTGTAAAACATTGAAAGCTAGGATCATAGTACTTCAACATAGCATGAAAGATAAAGTTCTAGCAATAAAACATAGCAACTATGTTGCAACATGAAAAGGCATAAACAAAAGATTCATGAATAACAATGCTTTGCAAAACGTTTGTTTGTTTCACATAAAGAAAACATAGCATAGTGGCATTCAGCTTGTCCCTCATACGGTAGCAAACATAAATGCATAGGACACCTTCAAAGTTCATAAGAGTGACTAGATACAAGTAGTTTAAGAACAAGAAATATCAAGTTATGCATCAATCAACAAGTCTTGGGACAATGCACATAGAACTAAGAATGGCCACTATGCTCTCAAAGTAGGTGCATAAAGGTAGAAGGTGGAGACTCAACATAAAAGTAAAAGAAAGGCCTTCATAGAAGGAAGTAGAGATTCAAGTTTCATAAAGAGCTTACAAAAATTATGGTACTTACTAGCTTTCAGCTCTCATTGCCCCTATCATAAGCATCTTTAAGTGATTAAGGTTAAAGTGACACAACTAAGAGGATATGCTTGACAAGTTATAAGCTGAAATCTCATGCCCCTTACTTACGAAGACCGAACCTCATGCTACTCAACTTTAGTCACAAGGCTACAGACTCTTTCATGGAATTTTGATCGGGTACTTAGGGTTTCTGTATCGGAGGCATCTTATAGGCGAAAGGGGAGGCCGAGGGGGTCCATAGGGTAGCTAGACCACCCCCTGGCACGGGCCAGGCTTGGCCGCGCGGCCAGGTGGTGTGGCGGCCCCATGGCCCCTCTCCGTCTCGTATTCTGGCTCCGTGTCCCCCTCGGTGAAAAACTGACTTTGGCTTTTGTCTCGTCCAATTCCGAGAATATTCATTTTCTGACTTCCTGGAACCAAAAACAGCAGAAAATAGGCAGCTGGCACTATGGCATCTTGTTAATAGGTTAGTCCAAGAAAGTGTATGAAAATACTCCAAAGTTGGAACAAAACATAAGAAAGTAGATAAAAACCAAGCATGGAACATCAAAAATTATGGATACGTTAGCAATGTATCAACATCCCCAAGCTTAACTCATGCTCGTCCTCGAGTAGGTAAGTGGTAAAAAGAAAGAATAATTTTTTAGGTGACATGCACCATCATAAACTTGATCAAAGTATTTGTAAAACATTGAAAGCTAGGATCATAGTACTTCAACATAGCATGAAAGATAAAGTTCTAGCAATAAAACATAGCAACTATGTTGCAACATGAAAAGGCATAAACAAAAGATTCATGAATAACAATGCTTTGCAAAACGTTTGTTTGTTTCACATAAAGAAAACATAGCATAGTGGCATTCAGCTTGTCCCTCATACGGTAGCAAACATAAATGCATAGGACACCTTCAAAGTTCATAAGAGTGACTAGATACAAGTAGTTTAAGAACAAGAAATATCAAGTTATGCATCAATCAACAAGTCTTGGGACAATGCACATAGAACTAAGAATGACCACTATGCTCTCAAAGTAGGTGCATAAAGGTAGAAGGTGGAGACTCAACATAAAAGTAAAAGAAAGGCCTTCATAGAAGGAAGTAGAGATTCAAGTTTCATAAAGAGCTTACAAAAATTATGGTACTTACTAGCTTTCAGCTCTCATTGCCCCTATCATAAGCATCTTTAAGTGATTAAGGTTAAAGTGACACAACTAAGAGGATATGCTTGACAAGTTATAAGCTGAAATCTCATGCCCCTTACTTACGAAGACCGAACATCATGCTACTCAACTTTAGTCACAAGTAAGCTCTTGTCATTTTAAGTACATATGTATCATAAAGAACCACCAACGGGGTACCCCTTGCACATGATACATGAGCTATCCCATAATAAAAATGACAAGGCAAGCAGACAATGAGCATCTCAGCGATCTTTTTATTTGCTATTTGCATAGGTTTTTATTGAGGATGCTTCATAGAATGCTCATTATGGTTATGCTGCAAGTTTCCACCATGATTAGGCATGGCTTAGGCTAGCGTCCCAGGCGTTTCTCTAACACACATACAAACTGCATGATCCTACAAGTTCCACTTTTATTTCACACCGCCGAGATCCATAAGCAAAAGAACATGATATCAACGGGGTACAAAGTACAAGTGCAATGTTGAAAGCGTTCCCCATGATACATGGTTCTGCTAATTTCAACTTATAAAGCGCAAGCATATACGCAACAAAGATGGACACAATGGTTCAAGTTTATTAAATGCAAAAAGTAAAGTGTGCCATCAAGTTCGTGAGAGCTTTAATCACTAATTTTCACATAACAAGTTTACTTTGGAACATAGATAAAAACATGAATATACTTGGAATAGAAAATGCTAATAGGTAGGTATGGTGGACTCTTTGGAATAACTTGGTTTTAGGAGTTGGATGCATGAGTGGAACTCATACTTGATTACGGAGGCTAGCAAAAGACTGGGAGCGACCAACTAAGAGAGCAATAATGGCCATAATCATGCAGAGTGACAAAACATCATTGATTAAAGCATAAAGTGATATTACAAGTCGAAAACTAAAGGATCATGAAGGCTATGGTGACTTGGGATAGTCATAACATGGTGTGAGCATGCGCCAAGTCACCCAAATAAAGCATCAAAGGAGAATACCACAATACTATGATTTAATATGCTAAAACAACGCATGATTCTTCCAAGACACATTAAGCAATCTCAATTGTTTATAACAAGTCATGCTACAGCAAAGATTACTAAGCATAAAGCCAAAACAATATCAAGCATGGCATGACAAAGCATAGATCACAGTCAAAAACAAGCTCTCTTTACCACTTAAGCACGAACTTTCCTACTCTTTTCCAATCCAAACCAAACAATTTGAAAACTAATGTATGAAAGAGGGGGTCCAACCAATTTATTCAAGAAAACTAAGCAAACGAAAACCAAAACAAAAACGAAAAAGAAGATGCTCCAAGAACAACACAATTGTGCATAAACGATAAAAATGAAGTGTTTGAAAGAAACCTGGATTTTATTGATGAAGAAGGGGATGCCTTGGACATCCCCAAACTTTTATGTTGTACTTCTTGGATATTTCTTGGGTTGACACGCGTGGCATCCCCAAGCTTGAGCTTTAGTCCATTCTTCATCTCATTACTCATTCCTTCCATACACCTGAAATTTTTCCTTCATACAAAACTTCACACAATCTTCATTAGCAACATTAGTGCACTCAAGATAATAAGTCTTTGGGTTCAGTTTCAATACCAATAAAAATTCCATTAAAATACAAGCTACTGCAGCACTTCCCTCAAAAAGCTCAATTCTCCAAAAGAACTCAAAAAGGAACCAACAAGAAGCAAATGCAAATAATGGCAGAAATCTGTCAAAACAGACCAGTAGGTAAAGACGAATTTTTTCGAAGACCTTATGTTGCTCAAATAGAAAAGTGTTGAACTAACGAAAGTTAGATAACAACCTGGGGAAAAAGTAAAAAAAATAACGCCTTAAAAGGACATACAGATATTTTACATGAATTTTTACGGTGAAGCACATAAATCTGTTTCGGGACAGCAACTTTCCCAATCATTACTTCGCTCTCATTAGAGGTTACTCTTGGCACAAAAAGCAAATAAAAAGGATAAGGAGAGGTTATTACTGAAGTAATAACTTCCAAGACTCATCTAAAACTTTTGGGTTATCTCCCAATAAGTAATTTTCTTTAACGTCTTTAAGTTAGGCATAAGAAGCAAGAAAAAGAATCAAGTGTTCTCAAATGAAGAAGCATTAAGAGCAAATTTTGTTTTCCTAGGAGAGGCAAAAAAATCTTCTCTCTCTTCTTAGGGAAGTGTTCTATACCTTTCTTAAGTGGGAGTTGATATGTAATGGTGCCTTCTTTCATATAAATAATGGCACCAACAGTTCTAAGAAAAGGTCTTCCCAAAGTAATAGGACAAGAAACATTGCATTCAACATCCAAAACATACAAATCAACGGGGACATAAGCATTGTTAACCATAATAAGAACGTCATTAAGACTCCCCATGAGTTCCTTTTTAGCATTATCATCAAGTAGGACATTCAAATAACAATCTTCAAGTGGTGGCAAATCAAGCATATCATAAATCTTTCTAGGCATAATAGAAACACTACTATCAAGATCACATAAATCTTTGAAATCAAAATCATTCACTTTCATATTAATGATGGGTTCCCAACCATCTTCTTGTTTCATAGGAATAGAAGCTTTATGTTTCATCTTTTCTTCTTTGAGTTTTATGAGAGCATCAGTAATGTGTTTTGTAAAAGCCATATTCATAGCACTAGCATTAGGACTTTTAGCAAGCTTTTGTAGGAACTTAATAACTTCAGAGATATTGCAACCATCAAGATCAAAATCAAATTTATCATCTAAAGTAGTAGAACTATTGTTACTAGCTTCAACACTAGTAGTAGTGATAGTATAAACACAAATGTTTCTAGCAATTTCATCTTCTCTCTCCCACTTAGCATGCAATTCAGCTAATAGTCTAACATTTTCATCAATTCTAACTTGTATGGCATTAGTAGCAGTAAAGGGATTTTCAATAGTTTCAGGTTTAGCATCCATTTTATTAAAAGAAGATTGTGCTTCGGCCAAAGATGCTATATTTCTTTCAGCATTAGAGAGTTTTTCCTCAATAGTTTTATTGAAAGCAATTTGTTTACTAATAAAATATTTAAGCATAACTTCAAGTTCAGAGGGAGCACTCATATTATTGTTGTAGGAATTTCCATAAGCATTACCATTATTAGGAGGATATGGCCTATAGTTATTATTACCAGAATTATTCTTGTAGGCATTGTTGCTAAAATTGTTATTTCTTATGAAATTCGCATCAACTTGCTCTTATTGAGCAACCAAAGAAGCTAAAGGAACATGATTTGGATCAATATGAGCTTTCCCATTAATAAGCATAGACATAATAACATCAATTTTATCACTCAAGGAGGAGGTTTCTTCAACAGAAGTTACCTTCTTACCTTGTGGAGCTCTTTCAGTGTGCCATTCAGAATAGTTAACCATCATATTATCCAGAAGCTTTGTTGCAGCACCCAAAGTAATGGTCATAAAGGTACCTCCAATAGCAGAATCCAATAGATTTCTTGAAGAATAGTTCAATCCTGCATAAAAGGTTTGGATAATCATCCAAGCAGTTAGTCCATGAGTGGGACAATTCTTTACCAAAGATTTCATTCTTTCCCAAGCTTGAGCGACATGTTCATTATCAAATTGTTTAAACTTCATTATTTCACTTCACATATATATAATCTTAGCAGGAGGATAGTATTTTCCAATGAAGGACTCCCCTTGTGAAGATGTCCTTGACTCCCCGACAATGGCGCCAAAAAATATGCTTGATGGCCCAAAATATATCGAGCTCGTTGGGGAACCCCAAGAGGAAGGTATGATGAGCATAGCAGCAAGTTTTCCCTCAGTTATGAAACCAAGGTTATCGAACCAGTAGGAGCAAGGAAACACCTCCAAGGTGTTGCTAGCTGGACTTTGGCAGGGCGCACTACCGGTGCCAGCAGCGACGTGGAAACCTGCACAACACAACCACAGAACTTTGCCCCCAACTTACAGTGAGGTTGTCAATCTCACCGGTTTTGCTAAAAACAAAGGATTAAATGTATCGAGTGGAAGAAAGTAGTAGCTTGCAGAAAGTAAACAGAAAACATTAAACAGTTGTAGATTGATTGTAAAAGAAAGTATCGGGGTCCATAGTTCACTAGTGGTGGCTCTCCTTAAGATAGATAACATGTTGGGTGAACAAATTACAGCGGGGCAATTGACAAACATCGAGAAAGCATACATGCATATACTAATAATCTTGACTCCTTTGAGATTCGATTGGGCATTACAACATTATACATAGACCGTAATCCAACTACATCTATGACTAATAATCCACCTTCAAGTTATCATCCGAACCCCCTCTAGTATTAAGTTGCAAGCAACAGATAATTGCATTACGCATTGCGTGTAAAGTAAACAATACAATTGTTCTATGAACAAAGGATTGTTGTTTTCTCCCTAGTACCAATAGCACATCTAGTACCTTAGAGATTTCTGTCACTTCCCCAGATTACTAGAGGCATGAACCCACTATCGAGCATAAATACTAACTCTTGGAGTTGCTAGCATCTACTTGGCCAAGATAGCTACTAACAACGGAAAGCATGCAAGATCACAAATAACAAAGACATGATAGAATCAATAATCAATCTGAAATAGCATCTCAATATCCATCGGATCCCCGCAAACACAACATGTATGATTACAAATAGATGATCTTGATCATGAACGGAGCTCACAAGATCTAAACATGATAGCACAAAGGAGAAGAACCAGCCATCTAGCTACTACATGGACTCGTAGTCCAAGGATGAACTACTCACGCATCACACCGGAGGCTTGCATGGTGATGAAGAAGGCCTCCAGGGTGAATTCTCCCCTCCGGCAGGGTGCCGGGAAGAGCTTTAGATCCCTCCCGATCTAGGGACAGAGATCACGGCGGCTACAGACTCTTTCGTGGAATTTTGATCGGGTACTTAGGGTTTCTATATCGGAGGCATCTTATAGGCGAAAGGGGAGGCCGAGGGGGTGCCTAGGGTGGCCAGACCACCCCCTGGCGTGGGCCAGGCTTGGCCGCATGACCAGGTGGTGTGGCGGCCCCCTGGCCCCTCTCTGTCTTGTATTCTGGCTTTGTGTCCCCCTCGATGAAAAACTAACTTTCGCTTTTGTCCCGTCCAATTTCGAGAATGTTCATTTTCTGACTTTCTGGAACCAAAAACAGCAGAAAATAGGTAGCAGGCATTGTGGCATCTTGTTAATAGGTTAGTCCAAGAAAGTGTATGAAAATACTCCAAAGTTGGAACAAAACATAAGAAAGTAGATAAAAACCAAGCATGGAACATTAAAAATTATGGACGTTAGCAACGTATCAGAGGCATCTTATAGTCAGAAGGGGAGGCCGAGGGGGTGCCCTAGGCGGTCACACCACCCCCTGGCGTGGCCAGGCCTGGCCCGTGCGGCCAGGTGGTGTGGCGGGCCTCTGGCCCCTCTCCGTCTCGTATTCTGGCTCCGTGTCCCCCTCGGTGAAAAATTAACTTTGACTTTTGTCCCGTCCAATTCCGAGAATATTCATTTTCTGACTTTCCTGGAACCAAAAATAGCAGAAAACAGGCAGTTGGCACTATGGCATCTTGTTAATAGGTTAGTCCAAGAAAGTGTATAAAAATTACTCCAAAGTTGGAACAAAACATAAGAAAGTAGATAAAAACCAAGCATGGAACATCAAAAATTATGGATAAGTTAGCAACGTATCAGGCTGCACCACCTCCGACGCTACCAAGACCTCGCACTCGTTTACAAAAAGGTATCAAACAACCTAAACAATATATTGATGGTACAATGTGATATGGCTTGCTCTCCTCTATGAACCTTGCAATTTATCTGATGCTCTCAATGACACTCATTGGCGCACTGCCATGCAAGATGTGTATGATGCTCTGATGTTGAACAAGACCTGGACTCTTGTCCCTCCCAACTCCAACAAAAACATTATTGGTTGTATGTGGGTTTATCGTATCAAACGGCGTGCTGATGGTACAATTGATCGTTACAAAGAACGACTGGTTACAAAGGGGTTCAAACAAAAGGTATGGTATTGACTATGAAGATACCTTCAGTCCCGTTGTCAAGATTTCCACTATCCGAATTGTTCTCTCCATTTCTGTTTCCCGTGGTTGGAGTCTTCGGCAACTAGATGTCAAGAATGTGTTCCTTCATGGTGTTCTGGAGGAGGAGGTTTATATGAAACAGCCACCTGGTTTTGAACATCCTGATGCTCCTTGTCACATATGCAGACTTGATAAGGCTCTTTATGTTATTTATGACAAGTCTAGAGTTACCATCTTTGTTTTAATTTATGTTGACGATATCATTGTAACAAGTTCCTCTGATGATGCTATTTCTATCTTGCTCAAGGACCTCACTGCTCATTTTGTTGTCAAAGATTTGGGAGATCTTCATTATTTTCTTGGTATGGAGGTCACTTGCACACATGATGGATTGCTCCTTACTCAGCAAAAATATGCTCATGATATCCTCACTCGAGTTGGTATGTTGGATTGTAAGTCGGCCCCAACTCCTATATCCACATCCGAGCCATTGTCCCTACATGAAGATACTCCTCTTGGTCCTGATGATAGCTCTTAGTATTGTAGTATTGTTGGTGTGCTTCAGTACCTCACCCTTACACGGTCAGATCTCTCATTCTCTATCAATAAGAGATGTCAATACCTTCATGCTCCCACCATAGCTCATTGGACTGCTGCTAAACGCAGGGGCGGAGCCAGGCCCAGGGCAACCTAGGCCATGGCCTGGGGCGCAGCGCAAATTCCTTCTTACCTTCAGTGATTTTTTTGGCCCGGGGCACAGCCCAAGTCTGGCCCATGTGGCCTTCCTCCTTGCTCGCTGGACAGGGAGAAACCACCACGACGCACGTCGCATGACCCCCTGGCTCCCGTTCGTTCCCAGGACTGCGCGTCGATGCCACCAGCAACCAGCTAGGGCAGTAGCCAGGAGCCATGCCGGCGGCGACCCCCGCTCACTGGATTGTCTCCCCGGCCTAGTCCCAGCCCAGTAGCCCCGACAACCCGCCTCCCCGGACCCGGCTCCCCTGCGATCTCGCACTGCATCGTCGTGTTCCTGTCTCCGACCTCCCCTTGTCCGCCACCGGCCGCCGCGGCGTCACTAGTCCTAGCTGCTTGTCTGCTTGTCTGACCGCTGCCTCTGGTTCCTCCATTATGCTAGGTAATTTTAGTATTGCTCGAATTTTGAATTTGGAATTCATCTAGCTAATTGAATTGGGTACCGATAACCGATTGGAATTTGACTCATTTGGATAGTTGGATTTGTTTGTAGTAATTCATTTAATGTTGCAGGAAGACAAGATGAAGAGATTTTATCCATCCATCTCAAATCCGAACCAATCAACAAATGTGAATCCTCAAAACGAAGAAACTTCTCAAGCCGAAGAAGCTACTGAAAATGAATCAACTCCCCAAAATAGACCTTCATCATCATCGGTCTCAAGTGAAGCAAGTGATAATCTTTCGTATCGTCTTGCCAATGCCAATACTCGAGTGGGACTTGGTGTGGATATTATTGTTTTAGATCCCGGTCTTAGGACACCTATTGAGAACTTGGATCCAAACATTCAAGATGTTGCTAGAAGGGAGTATATTAATTTAGGTCCATGACAACCTTTTGGTCACAAATATAAGAGGTTGCCTTTTGGAAAATCAGGTAGACTTAGAAGTTTTCACGATAGTTGGTTCAAAAATCATGGCGATTGGTTGGAGTATAGTGTTGCTAAAGATGTTGCATTTTGTTTCTATCGCTTTCTTTTTAAGCAACCTAAAGCACACAACTTTGGCATTGAATCTTTCACAAAGAAGGGTTTTAATAATTGGAAAGATGGACCTAGTGTCCTTAATGAACATGTTGGTGGACCTGATAGTGCTCACAACAAATCTAGACAATGTTATGTGGCTTACAAGAATCAAAGGCAATCCATGACACATGTTATGGAGCCTGGCACCATACAGGACCAACAACAGTACAAAGCTTGTCTTATCATTATTTTAGGTGTTATCAGATTTCTTTTGTTGCAAGCACTTGCTTTTCGTGGTCATGATGAGACTTCGAGCTCAAATAATAAGGGAAACTTTTTGGAGATGATGAGTTGGTATAAGAAAAAATATCCAAATGCTAGGTCTTTGCTTGATAGTGCCGGTGGGAACCATTTGATGATCTCTCACGGGATACAATTGGACTTGTGCAAGGCTTGTGTGGAAGAGACCACCAAATCCATTATTGCCGACATTGGAGATAGGAAATTTTCTTTACTTGTTGATGAGTCTAGAGATGTGTCTATAAAGGAGCAAATGGCTATGGTTTTGAGGTTAGTATCTTCTTACTGTTTTATTATTTACAATTTGAAATGTTACTTACTTGTTTATTTACTTAGGATTCTTTGTCTTATGTAGTTATGTTGACAAACGAGGGTATGTGATTGAGAGATTTATTGGAATTAAGCATGTTCCTGGCATGAGAGCAACTTCGCTAAACCAAGCTATTGATGGTATGTTTCTTGACCATGGACTATCTATGTCTAGGCTCAGAGGTCAAGGGTATGATGGAGCTTCTAATATGAGAGGGCAATTTCATGGCTTGCAAAGGTTAATATTGTATGAAAATCCATATGCATTTTACATTCATTGCTTTGCCCATCAGTTGCAGTTAGTGGTTGTTGCTGTTTCCAAGTGTTGTTCCTCCATATTGGATTTCTTTAACACGGCACTTTGATTGCCAATACTGTTAATGCTTCTTGCAAAATACATGATGAAGTAGCACAACATCAACAAGACACTATGGTTAGCCAATTGGAGTCTAGGGAAAAAATTTCAGGAAGAGGAAAAAACCAAGCAACAAATCTTGTAAAACCTAGGGATACAAGGTGGGGCACACACCACAAAACTTTGTGTAGATTCATTATGATGTGGAAATCTGTTCTCCATGTATTAGAGAATGTTCATGATGATGGAGAAAATCTTACACAAAGAACCACAACAGGTGGCTTGATTTCTCAAATGGAGAGCTTTGAATTTATTGCATCTTATGATCAGACTATTGGAAAAAACTAATGAGTTGTCACATTGTTTGCAAAGTAAAAATCAAAATATTGTTCGTGTTGTGAGTTTGATTGGCGTAACACTAGACAAGCTTCAAGGTATCAGAGATAATGGTTGGGATGAACTCATAAAAGAGACAAATGACTTCTGTATCAAATATAACATTCTGGTGCCAAACATGGATGATACAATACCCGCTCGAGGTCGCTCAAGGGGTCGTGGATGCACAATGGTAACTTACTGTCACCACTTTAGATATGAAATATTCAATGTTGTGCATGACCAAGTGCTTGTTGAGTTGAATAATCGCTTTGCCAAAAAATCTACTCAATTGTTAAGGTGCATTGCTTGTCTTGATCCAAAGAATTCATTTGCTATTTTTGATGAAGACAAACTTGTTGAACTCGCTGAGATGTATGTTGATGACTTCTCCATGTATGAGATTTCTTTTGGCCTTAGACACCAATTTGAGACATTCATTGCTGATGTGAGAGGTGATTCCGATTTTGTGAGTTGTCATGACCTTGGTAATCTTGCTGTGAAGATGATTCAAACTGATAGACACTTAGTTTTTCCTTTGGTGTATCGCATCATTGAGTTGGCATTGATTTTACCGGTTGCAACAGCGTCAGTGGAGAGAGCTTTCTTAGCTATGAACATTATCAAGACCGAGTTAAGGAATAAAATGGGTGATGATTGGATGAATTATAACATGGTTTTCTATATTGAGCGAGATGTATTTCACTCTATTAGTGATGATGATATTGTATATCGTTTTCAAGCATATTGTTCACGTAGAGGAGTTTTACCTCTTCGTTTTGGTACGTTTTCATATTCATATCAATGATTCACCATTTCATTTCATATTTGTGCCTTTTGTTATGAAATATTTTTCGTTTTTTGAAGGTACTGGTTCTTCTACTACCGATAAGGTTATGGGAGGCTCAGATGAACTAATCAAGTGATTTGGTATCTTTTGTATTTTGTACTACTATTTCTAGTTTGTACTCATCTCTTCGTATGATGGATTTAAAAATATATGCTCATGTTTGCTACCGTACCAAATTTTCTGTGTTATTACAAGGAAAAATTAGTAGTTTTTTGTACGCTTAGTTTTTGGCCTAGGGCTTGCTTCATTCTGGCTCCGCCACTAGCTAAACACATTCTTTATTATGTTAAGGATACATCTCATCTTGGTATTACATTCAGGAAGTCCTTCTCTACACTTCTCAGTGCCTTTTCATATGCTGATTGGGCAGATTGCCTTGAGGATCGCCGCTCCACTAGAGGTTTTGCTATTTTTATAGGACCGAATCTGGTGTCCTGGAGTGCCAGAAACCAAGCCACTATATCTCGTTCTAGTACAGAGGCAGAACACAAAGCTCTTGCTAATGTCACTATAGAGTTAATATGGGTTGAAGCTGTTCTTCATGAACTAGGTGTGAAGCTCCGTGAGAAGCCTCGTTTATGGTGTGACAATCTAGGGGCCACATTCACGTCTACCAATCCAGTGTTTCATGCCAGGACCAAACATATTGAGATTGATTATCACTTTGTTCGTGAGCGTGTTGCTAGTAACAGTCTTGATATCAAGTTCATCTCCACCAAGGACCAAGTAGCTGATGGCTTTACCAAACCACTTGCTGTAAAATCTTTAGATGAGTTAGCGTAATCTAAATCTCTTCCGTGGTTTAGATTAAGGGGAATGTTAGAGTATGTAACCGTATGTGTACGGGTACGGAGTAGTACTCCGACACGTACACGAACAAACCATGTACGCCACGTATGGGGGTTATTCTCTACGCATATAGAAACACGCAGTCGATGCCCCCACGGGTACAATCGTTCCACCAAACATCGACATGCATGATCTTAATTAAGGAAGGAGAACGACGTGTGATGGTATGTCGTGTACACAAGTCAGTTAGATAATGCACGTTCGCATCTCCCTCAGGTGGCGGCCAACCCAACTCCCTCCCCAGATCTCAGCCGGCAAGCGGGCTGGTTCCCTCTCCCTCCATTTGCGCTTCGGCGGCTAGAGAGAGAGAGGGAACTTTGTTCCTCCGTCTAATAGTTAGGGTTAGGGTCTTTTTGTCATGGTGCGCCGTTGAGGTGGTGGGAGCGGCGCTCGGACGAATAAATCTGCCTCATCTCTACTCTCACACCGGCGCTAATCTTCATGGTGGCTCCTCGGAGGTGATGGCAACATATGATGTTCGGTCCTTTAGATCGGCAGCTTGGTCTTTTCGTCGTTCTTCAGATCTGACGAGATCTGTTTCTCGTTGTGTCGCTGGCGCTCGTCGTTATCCGCGATGGCGCTGACGGCTGAGACGAGGTGGTTTCTCTAGAGCAAGAATGTTGGTCCGAAGGTGGTGGATCTGCCATTCCTCTTTGACTTCGTCGACGGAAGACGACGGATCTTGGTCCAAGACAGCATGAGGACATCTCCCGGTTGACGTGCCACAAAGACATGTGCCTTGCTGCGTGCAACATGCCTATTCATCGACTCACAAAGCCTCGTTGGCGATGGTGTTTTTTTGGATCTTGCAATGGTGGAGGCTCGGCATCTCTTTCAGCGTTCGTCTTAGCGGTGCTGGGGTTTGGCGGCGGCCGCTAGATTCGGTGGTTGCAGGAAAACCTAGGGATCATTTTTTATTTATCGATCTCTTAGTCTTTTATCTACAGTGTTTTCAGGATAATCATTCTATCCTGACCTGTCTTTTAGTGTCCACATCTGTTGCTTCATGTACCTTTATTTCTAATTAATGAAATATATGGCTGCTAAAAAAACATCAGCTAGATAATAGCTGGTGATCAGCTAGAGCATATGACATCAATATATAACAGAATGTCCAAACATACTACCCCAAACAGTACTAAAAATAACCTCAAAAGTTTTTCATTTCTTTGATAAATTTCTTTACAATCCAAACAGTAACTAGTTGAGCATGATCGTTCGTTACAAAGCGACAAAGAAAGATCGTCCAAACATACTACTCCCTCCGTCTCAAAATGCATTTTGGAGATTTGTCTAGATTCACGTGTATCTAGGCGTATGTGAATCTACGCAAATCTCTGACATCTATTTCGAAAAGGAGAGAGTATTAACGATAACCAAGTCTCGATTTATCACAGACATATGAACTTGAAATATAGTGCTGGGAAGCACTATTTTGCTCCGGTGGTAGATACTTCAGCACATTTGCTTGTTCCACCAATCCTCCAACTCCCCGGCCATATTTTTGTTTAGGACTCCCTCTATGGTCAACGAATGCAGATCATGGACATTCGCAACTAGTACATGTTACCCACATTGATAAAGAAGCTAGTTTTTCTTTGTGCTCTTCGACACGCACGCTAATAGGGATCATTGGATCCTGGCTCGACTTGTGCAGAAAGTTCACCCAGCATCACTGTTTTGGGAATAAGCGGAGTTACAGAGAAATAGATGGGCTGGCCAAGCTGAAGGATGTGGTGCTAACCTACTAATTACACCCAGTTGGACCCACTAATATACAGGCCTTTCCACAAAATCCTGGATGGGCTAAGGCCAGGTTTTACCCCTAGGTAGATCGCAAATACCTCTTTGGTCAACCAATGCAAAACATAGGTTCTCCTATTTAGCGCTCTTAGCGCTAGATCCTATTTACTGCCCCATTAGTGCGCGGTTTTCAGCAGTTTTTCCCTGATTTGCTTCTTTTTTTTAGCTTCTCGATGGTTTTTTATGGTTTTACTATTTTGTTCGGTTTTGTTGTTTGTTTCTTTTTTTTATTTTTTTAGTTTTGCCTTTTACTATTTTTATATGTTAAAACAAATGTTTCTATACTGAAAATATTCAATTTTTAAAAAATGTTTTTTTGCGGGTAATTTTTAAAAAATATTTGATTGTGAAAAATATTTGACTTTAAAATGTTTGATTTTGAAAAGTGTTCAATTTTAAAAATATTCAATTTTGAAAAAGACCATTTTTAAAATATTCTATTTTATAAATGTTCATTTTTTTTCTAAACCGTTAATGGAAAAAAGAAAGAAAAACAAAACGCAGACAAGAAAAAGAAGATACCTAAAGCCATGTCTGCTTAGTGGGCGGGAACTAAATGTGGCCCATGTTACCGATCCTTCAGGGGAGCGGATTCAGCTCTGCGTGAGCGTTAAGTAGGATCTCTCCTCTTAGTGCTAGTTTTCTGGTATCGGTGTTGGCAGGCGATGTAATTGTTATTCCCGGGAGCATTTACTGTGCAATCACTCATTTGCTGCAATCGTGCAATCAAACTAAGGCGGGCCGTTTGATACGTAAACTATGGCCATGATCGACATAGCCCGCCTCCACCTCCACTAAGTTGCGTGTTTGTGAAAACCCCCCTAGGCATTATTCCACAATTCTCGTTTATCCCCAGACGAAGCTCCCTTCTTCCCCCAAACAGAGGGCTCTAGGTAGCAAGCACCACACCGTAGATCCTGCGAGAAGCTCGTCGGGGCAATATATCAGAAGGCTCAGCGTTCTAGACGTTGGCATACAGGGGTCCCTTGCGAAGATGTCCAAGAGGGAACGGAGGGCCCGATGGCGGAGAGAGACGACAGTGAAACTGGCTGAGAAGGGTGTGTGATGGACGCACAAGCTTCCAGGCCGGAGGAAACCTAAACATGTACTATCTAGTTTCTGCCACCGTGCTCAGAGAGGCCCACGGCGAGGTCGCGCGTGCAGGAAGGGCGCTAGGACTCGACACTGTGACTACTTAATTAGGGGATTCTGTATGATTAGTGGGATCTGCACTAGTGCAGTTCGTATGTGTGACTACATTGTAACTACTTGGGAGGTCCAGCTCGTATGTGTCTCACTTTCTGAAACGTGGGAAAGATTCCTCTATAGAATCAGATGTTGACCAATGATGTGAGGGCTAACACGGATCTGCAGTTGAGGGATCTCAGTTCTGACTATTTAACTAGTAAAATCTGCCATGATGGCTTTCCCTCAAAAAAGGCGTAGCATTCCCCCACATCACGTCTCTAGGCTCGGCCCATTTACTCTTTCCTCTATTTCTTCACGGTTGTTCGCTCGCGCTTTTCTAGCCCTTGTTTAATTTTTATTTGTCGCCTTATAAAGTCAAGTTAATACTCCCTCCGTCTCAAAATAAGTGGCATGGGTTTGTCTAGATTCGGATATATCTATATACTAAAATATGTCTAGATACACAAATTCACGTCACTTATTTTGGAACGGAGGGAGTAGTATAAAACATAATTGTGAATATGTAATATTTTTTGAACCTTTGAATATATTCTTTTAAACCCAGTGAACACTTCTTCGAAATGGACACTTTTTTGAATATGTGAACCCCGTGAACATTTTTTCAAAACCCTATGTACACTTTTTTGAACCTTGAGAACATTTTTTTAGATCATGAACATTTAAAAAAAATGATAACGATTTTATTAAATAAAAAAAGTAAAATTTACCATAAATAAAATACTATGAGGAAAGTAGAAAGGAAAAGGAGAAAAAGGAAACATAGGAAATAAAATATAAGGAAGAAAAACAGAAATAAAAAATACATATCTTAATGGGCCCAGCCCTCCATTTGGTCCCTTCAAGCGGAAGCTGCTGTGGTGCCTGGGCACCCGTATTCAAAGCTTGTTGTGTCGTATTCAAAGCTTGTTGTGTCGGCTACAACGCCTGATCCCGGGATGGGCCAGCTCAATTCAGTCGCGTTCCTTTTCTTTTTCTAGTTTGCTTCGCTGGTTGCTTTAAACAATTGTATTTTCTCTTAACAAAATATTTCGCAAAATAAAAATTGAATTTGAAATATTTTTTAGTTTTTTTAAAATGATTAAAGTTTCACATTTTAAAATTGTTCAGCTTTTCAAACACTTCAAGATTTGAAAAAATTAGATGTGAAGAATGTTCATAATCTGAAAAATATTCATATTAGAAAAGTGTTCAAATTAAAAATATGCTCAAAACTTTTAAAAAGTTTGTATTTTTTAAAAATAAAATATAAAGGGGAAAACAATTAAAAATTTGAAAAAAATAAAACAAAAAATAAAAATAAAAACGAAAAACAGAGAAAACCGGCCGAATGGTTCCAAAACCTTCAAAACTGAAAAACCAAGACACCTTCAAAACTGAAAAATCAAGACACCGGGGATCCTACTAGATCAGCGAGCTTAGCAAAGCCCCAGAAAAATGTAGTTGGACTGAATGGATGCGTGAACGGTCTTCATGTTGTGGCCCACACGCTCTTTAAAGCACAATCGGGCCAGGGCCGGCCCTAGGGGGATTGGCGGGGCAGCCGACCCGAGCCCAAAAATACGCCTAGTATACATCATTAAAAAATGATTTTTTATAGGGTCGGTGGCCAACCGCTCGACCCTTGGTCCCTAGATTATGGACAATTGACTCCTGGTCCCAGACGACATTGATCGAGGCCGACTCGTCGCTCAACTCCTAGTCCCAGATGGCATCGCTTCCCAGCGTGCGTCGGCGTCGCTTTTCTTCCCGATCCCGAGTCCCGTGAGGTCGTGACTCCCGTCGCCTCCCCTAGATCGGATCGCCTCCCCTCGATGATCGACCGCCAAGCCTAGGCGCTAAGACGCGAAGCGAAGGCCATCGACGACCGACCGACGCGGCTGTTGCCTGCCTGCTGGTCTGCCCCCGCCCAGCCCATGGTTACGTCCTAATTCTTAATTCTTAATTCTAATTAGTAATTGTTGTTCTTGACTTCTTGTTTGTAGAGAGCGAGGTTAACTGATTATGGTGCCTAAATCCGATGCTAAGAAAAAAAGGAGAGAACAAGAGAAGAAATTAATAGAATCACGGAGAGGATCTATTCATAAATTTTTGAAGAGCAACAGGAGCACTTCGAGGAATCCAGATGAGTTGGCGCTAGTTCTTGTGGGGTAACAGACTATTGTTGATCCAGAAGATAATATTGGTACAGAGGACGATGTTCATATCAACGCAGATGATGACAATGTGAGTAATCATGATGATGAATCTGCTAATATTGCTGACGAACTAGAACCAATTAGTATGGATATTTATAATCCGGCAAATTGGGATACTCTTGATAGCAAATCAAGGGACATATCGGTGAAAAAGGGTCCTATCAGAGAAGAAAATATCATTTTTCCTCTAACTAGTAAAAGACATTTTTCATATTCTCATTACTCTAGATACATGAGCAATTGAGAGGTACGTGATCAAAAATGGCTAGATTATTCAAGACATGTTGATAAAGTGTTCTGTTTTTCATGCAAGTTGTTCAATCCTATTAACTGCAAGAGTTCATTGGCACATGATGGGTTTAATGATTGGAAACATATCACCGATAGGCTCAAAGAACATGAAATTAGTGTAGAGAATATCACAAGCAAATCTCTTAGAACAAATTAAGAAATATACTGAGCAAACATGAAACAATTGATAAGTAGTTTCAGCATGAGATCACAAAAGAGAAGGAGCGCCTGAGACAAGTTTTACTAAGAATAGTTGATGTTGTGAAAAACACAGTTTGGCATTCAAAGGATCCAATGAGCAGCTTTACAATGATCATAAGGTTAAATTCTTAGCTTGTGTTGAGATGATTGTAGAACTTGACATAGTAATGCAAGACCACATTAGACAGATTCAAAGCAATGAGATTCATTATCATTATCTTAGTCACAAAATTCAGAATGAGTTGATTTTACTAATGGCTTCTAGCATTACAGATACTATTGTGAAGGCGGTTAAGAAGGCTAAATATTTCTCAGTTATTCTTGATTGTACCCCTGATATAAGTCACCAAGAGCAAATGAGTTTGTTGGTTTGCTGTGTTAATACCTCTGATGCACATGTAAAAGTTGAGGAGTACTTTCTTGTTTTCTTGGTGGTGAATGACACATCCGGTGAAGGTCTTTTCAAGGTATTGGTTGAATCCATCAAGTCATATGGTCTTCGTATAGATGACATTAGGGGGCAAGGTTATGATAATGGCTCTAATATGAAAGGAAAAAACAAAGGAGTGCAGAACAGGTTGATTTAGGTAAATCCAAGGGCTTTGTATATGCCGTGTTCTTGCCACAGTCTTAATCTTACTCTTTGTGATATGGCTAAATCTTGTGGTAAGACTGTTTCTTTCTTTGGTATCGTACAACAGATCTATGTTTTATTTTCGGGGTCTACCAAAAGATGGAAATTGTTGCTTGACTAAGTGAAAGGTTTAACTGTGAAGTCTTTGTCGATTACTCACAGAGAGAGTCAGATCAAAAGTGTCAAAGCAATTAGATTTCAAGCTCTTCAGCTAAGGTCTGCTCTTCTTGAGTTAAGTGAAGATGTTGATACTAAACCAAAGGATAGGAGTGATGCAAAACAATTATTTAAAGTGCTTGGTAGCTTTGAATTTATATTTGGTATGGTTATCTGGTATGAAATTTTATTTGCAGTAAACACACTCAACAAAGAGTTGCAATCAATATCCATGTGTATTGATTCTACAATATAGCAAATAGAAGGTATACACACTTACTTTAAAACATATAGAAATGAAAGGTTTGCTGCTAGTTTGAAGAGTGCCAAGGATATTGCATCTGAGTTAGGTGTAGAGCAATCATTCCGTGTAAAGCGGCATGCTTCTAGGACAAAGCAATTTGATGAAACTGAATGCGAGGAAGCAATCTTCCAAGCCGAGGAGGATTTTAAAGTGAACTATTTTTTGGTTATGGTCAATATGCCGACCATATCTTTGAACCACAGATTTGAAGAACTACAGCCATTCAAAATATTGGTTATGGTCGATATGCCGACCACATCTTTGAACCGCATATTTGAAGAACTCCAGTCATTCAAAAGTATATTTGAGTTTTTAATGAGTTCGATATCCTTGAAGGCATTGGATGGTTCTCAACTGAAAGAACATTGCACTATATTTGCAAAAAAAATACTCAGCCTGATACAAATGGTAAACCTGATGTATGTGATGTTGAGTTAAATGCACTTATTTCTGAGTTAAGTGTTATGAAGTTCACTTTGCCAAATACATCAATGTCTGCTATAAAGCTTTTTGAGTTTGTGAGAGAAGCGGATTGTTATCCTAATATTTCTATCGCTTATCGGTTCTTATTTACTATGCTCGTGACAGTTGCATCAGCTGAAAGAAGCTTTTTAAAGTTGAAATTATTGAAAAACTATTTGAGATCTACAATGTCTCAGGATAGGTTAAATGGTTTGGTGACTCTTTGCATCGAGAAGAAGTTAGTGGACGAGATTGATGTTGATTCCATCGTCATGGACTTTGCTTCTAGGAATTTTCGGATGAAATTTTAAGGTATCATGTAAACATTGTTATTTTTATATGAATATTATAGTTGGGAGTAGCCTTCAAATATTTACTTTTTATCATCTCATGTATGCATAAAAAATTATAATAAGGGGCCCAAAATTTGAGTTTCGCCCTGGGCCCTGAAATCTCAGGACCGGCCCTGATTCGGACCAGACATGTTTGGAATTGCTGAATTGGTCATTTTCAGTGAACCACCCTGGTTGTTCGCTCCAGCAGCGTAGCCTCGTATGTGAGAGTTATGTCTTATCACATTTCTTAATCTCCTTCATCTATTCCCTTCTAATCAACACAATCTTGTTTCGATTCGTAATAAGCTCTATATGAAAAATATGCACGTCGACGATGGGGTTCTATTCTGACAATCGAGACTGAGTTTCATTAACTGCTTGTTCTCAGATTTGTGTTCGTTTAGAGAGTTTTTAGATGAATTTCGTTAGATTCATCGCACGAATGTTTAAAATTCCTTTTAGGAATAGCTTCATCTCGCTATTCACACAATTCTCGTCTTGAAAGCTTTTTGTTTCATTAATCATAGACATCATATAAGTAGAACTGAATCTTCCTAGTATAGTGAGTTGTTCATGTGTGCCTTACTGTAAGTGGAAGTGTTAGCACTCAGGTGTAATATTCAGTTTACACGTGTGTTAGTTAGCCACATTCAGTTAGCTGATGTTGTATCAGTAGTATTATGTGCGTCAAACTTCAGTAAATGAATAAAGGCAAGTGTGGACCTTGTGTGGGATCTAAAAGGAAGGTGTTGATGTCTTTCTGTAACGTCTAACCTCAATCTTTTATCATCTATCTCTTGATAATCTAGTTTGTCGGTCATCGTTTTATCACGATGCCTACATGAAAAAAGATTTGGATCCACGATGTGATTCCATTTTGGGAATTTTTCTTTGAGTAGTAGATTCACCTTGTCGTTTCACACAACTTTCGTGTTATAAGTTTTTCGTCTTGGTGATCATAGAGGAGTAGATTTGTATCTAACAACAAGGTATCCATATGTGAGGTAAGTTCACCTTGTGGATAAGATGTTGGATTAATATTGAAATCATATGCAACCAAACTGTCTATTCTCACATGTCTGCTAGGCCAAGAAAAGGCTATGCAGACTAGAAACCAAAGTGGAGAAAATGGTTCGAATGTCGTTTCCATGTGGACATGTCCTTTAGGTCCTTGCCCCCGAGAGCTCCAAATTGGCTGCTGATGGGTTCGTAGCATGGAAAACAAAAAAAATTTACCGCAAGAACGAACAAAACCCAGATCTAATCTAGATAAAAGCCAAGATCTAATCTATTAGATATGTGCAACGAGATAGATCTGTACTAACCCTCGTAGATCCTAAAGCGTTACGAGATTAGATCTCGGGGTTGATATAGTCGATCACTTGCCGATCTCAAGATCATGTGGACGATCCTTCCGGCGCCACGTTCCGGCAGCGCTTCCGCAGTCGGTCACACGTGCGGAGTCGAAGCAGACCTTCCTCTCCCCGTTCCAGCGAGCAGCGGAGGTAGTAGATCTTCTCCACGGAATCCGAGCAGCACGACGGTGTGGTGGTGGTGGTGGAGTAGAGATTTCTACAGGGCTTCGCCTAAGCCGGAGCAGAGCGAAGGAGGAGGAGAGAGGCGGCGGCTAGGGTTTGTTATGGGAGAGGTCTAGGGGGTGGCGCCCCCTCCCCTCTATTTAAAGGAGGGAGGTGCCATGGGAGGGGGAGTCCTAGTAGGACTCCCCTCCCTCCTTGGCCGGCGGATTGGGAGGAGGGAAGGAGTCCTCCTCCCCCACGAATCCGTGTCTTGCCCCACAAAGACTCCTTGATCCTTTCTTGGTTTTCAAGCAAACTCCAAGAAATCTTTTAGAACCTTCCAGAACATTCCGAAACCTTCTAGAATCTCCATACAAACACTCCGGAACATTTCCTAACTTAGAAAATGATCCCCAATATATGAATCTTATTCTCCGGACAATTCGGGATCTCCTCGTGATGTCCCAGATCCAATCCGAGACTCCGAACAACATTCGGTCTCCAACGCACATTCCATATCTACTTAAAACAACTTCGAACCTTAAGTGTGTCACCCTACGGTTCGTGAACATGTAGACATGATGGAGACACATCTCCGATCAATAACCATTAGCGGGATCTGGAGATCCATAACAGCTCCCACATATTCAATGATGACTTTGTGATCGATAGAACCATTTAACATACGAAACCAATTCCCTTTGTCACGTGATACTCTACTTATCCGAGGTTTGATCGTCGGTATCTCCATACCTAGTTCTACCTCGTTACTGATAAGTACTCTTTACTCGTTCCATGATATGCCATCCCTTGTGACCTAGTCACATGCTTGCAAGCTAACTAGATGACATTCCACCGAGAGGGCCCAGAGCATATCTATCCGTTATATGGATGGACAAATCCCAATCTTTGTCCATGCGTTTCAACACATACTTTCAGAATACCCAATGACACATTTATAACCACCCAGTTACGAAGCGGCGTTTGATGTCATCAAAGTACCCATCCGGTGATGGTGATTAACATAACCTCATGGTCGAAGGATTAGGTTACTATGCATTTGAAAGCTTACAGCAATACGAACTTAATGACTTGATCTTATGCTACGCTTACTATGGGTGTGTGTCCATCACATCATTCTCCTAATGATATAACCTTGTTATTAATGACATCCAATGTCCATGATCAGGAAACCATGATCATCCATTAATCAACAAGCTAGCTTAACAAGAGGCTTACTAGGGACTCTTTTATGTTTACAAAACACACAAGTATTAATGTTTCCTGTTAATAATTATAGCATGGGATGTAAACATTTATCATAAACATAAAGATATAATAATAACCACTTTATTATTGCCTCTTGGGCATATATCCAATAGTCTCCCACTTGCACTAGAGTCAATAATCTAGTTAAAAACTTGTGCATTCAACACCTATGGCTTTCTGGTGTTGTATAGACACTATTGCTAGTGGTAAACATAATCTTCGGATCTGACACTTCTAGGTCCGTGTGTATATGCATTTCCTTGCGTCTCTACACATTACTCATTCTCCAATGAGATGGCATTGTATAAATTTGGTCCTTTGGTGAGACCTTTAGTTCCTTGGGATTAAATCATGTTGATACAATTGTCATACAATGTATCTTCATAGTATTATCCCGCTATGAACCACACCTAGTGTGATAACAAACTACTTGACGCAAATGCCCTCATTTGCTGCTACAATAGCAGTCATATACTTAGCCTTTTGTTGTAGTATCTGTCACAATGCTTTAACTTTGGTACTCAACCAAATCCGTTATGGAACTTCCTTTCCATTACATTGTGCCACCCATAGTTTAAATTGAGATAAACTTAATTTGTGACAAAACTAGTATCAATGCAACAATTTACAATGAACTATTTGTCACCACTATATAAGTAATATATTCTGAGCTCTTCCAAAGATCATAGGAATATCCCTACTATTGTCCAATGATCATCTTATGAGTCATTCTGGTATATGCTCATAACATTTAGAGCATAGGACATATCTGGATGTGTACATCTCAAAGAATGATTGATCAAAATATTCTTGTGATTTCACCAAGTGTCAAAACACTTGAATCTCGTGTCAACACACTTGAATCTTGATTCAGTCCTTTCCGTGCGTCAAGAACCTTTCTTGTTGTTTCCATATTGAACTCATTCAACATCTTATCTATGTACATTTGGCAAAACCATATTAGCGCCTCAATCTATCCATATAGACATTGATGCCTAATTCTTGGGTCATGCCTAAGTCTTTCATCGAAATGAAATTCTTAACCTGTGTCAATAAAAGATACATCATTTCTAATCAACAATATGTCTTTCACATAATGTATTAGAAATATGTATTAGCGCTCCCACTTAATTTCTTGCAAAATGCAAACATCTTCATCGTCTCTGATGAAATTAAACCTTTAACGATTTCATCACGGTGAACATTCCAACTCCGTGATGCTCACTTCAACCATTGAAGTTTTGCATACTCTTTTAGCATCCTTTGAATTAACAAAACCCTTTGGATCGTGTCATGGAAACATCCTAGGTAACCATTCTATTAGAAGAACTTGTTTTGTTTGTTTAACTACCATATACCAAAATATATGTAGTGGTTGCTACATTAATCCGTCCAGACTAAATATCACCATGAAAGATCAAATCTTATCATAGTCAATTCCTTGAACATTGTCGTAAACTCTTTCCGACTGTCGACTATTTCATAGATGTGAAACATCCATGTCTATTTCTTTATAGATCCATATACGACTGTAAGGTCTTGCACCTTTCCAGAGGGTCTTTCAAATTCAAAGCTTGATTTCTCGTGTATGGAATTATCACGGATTTTATGGCTTCAAGCCACTTAACGAAGTCAGGGCCCATCATTGATTATTTGCATGTAGTCGGTTCATCATTGTCAAACAACAATGATTTAACCCTCAAATCTTGGCATTTGATTACTTACCCGACCTACTTGGTTCAATAGGAACTTAGATCTCCGTGACCACAACCTTTGAGGCACGTGAGCCATGAGCATTGTTGCTGCCTCCGGGACACTTACCGACGTTGTGCAACTCAGCACATATTAGCCAAGGTTCAACAACCTTGTCAAAGTTCTATTGTCCTCCCACTTAACTTTTCACCAAAAATTCCTTCTCAAGAAACTCGACATTCTATGTGACAAACACTTTTGTCTTCGGTGTTATGGAGGAATACCCAATGGTTATTCAAAATAACCTACAAAGACATGCTCATCCGACTTTGGTTGTAAACATTTTACTTATGCCTAGCATACCAAAAATTTAAGAAAGGACAACCTGGGTTTTATCCCAAACCATGACTTATATGGTGTCATTTCAATGGATCACGATGGAGCTCTTTTCAGTGTAAAAGCGATAGTCACTAAAGCTTTAATCTTTAAAATATAATGGCAGTTTTATAAATGACACCTTTGATCTTACCATGTCAAACAAGGTTTCATTACATATCTTGAACACTCCATACTCCTATGGTGTTTTGGGAAATGCAAATCCATGAAATGATTCCTCAAATCTTAGGTGTTTTGCTAAACTTGTAACTCAAACATCTTTATGATCCAATCATAAACCTTTTTTTTCTTGTTACAATAATTTTCCACTTCATCTTGAAAGTCTTTGAACATTTTCAAATGTTTCATACTTCTTCCTTATTGAGTAAGTATATTCATATACTCACTCAAATCTTTGGAGGAAGCATATGAAGTTGAAATCATCGCCCACGACTACACATAATGGACTATATACATCAATATGTACAAATTCCAATCAGTTAGTCGTCTGTTCCTCTTTTGGCCTACGAACGGAGTTTTAATTATCTCCAGGAAAGTATCACAAGCGTCATTTGATCAAAATCAAAGACTCCAAAAATCCATCAACATGGAGTTTCTTCATGTATTCTTTCCAATATAATTTAAACAGCGATGTCACTTTATAAGTGATCTTTCAATCAATTGTATTTCGACATTTTAGCATTAGTTTTATGGATGTGATTTCTCCAACGAGATTTGTAAATCATCCATCTTTTATGGGATACGGTAATTATTTGAGCAACCTTTTGTCGTCATAATACCTGATCAAAATAACAATTATTGAAACAAATCTTGAAGGTAAGCTTTGATGTTAACGAGCAACACAACAACCCTTTGTTTGTTTTCTATGAACATCATCACATATTCTCTTGCTAGTTACTTAGGCCATTGCAGTTCATGAATTGTGTTGTCCTGTATGACACTTCATACTAACCAATTCGTATCCAATTCGTATCCAATACCGTAGAACCACATTGTTTAACAACCAAGGAATACAGCCATAACATGTATCTTCTATATATCTAAGTTGGATATCTCCAATCTTTTCTTTTCTGCCAAATATTTTATAGATTCTCTTTCAACAATTCCTTTTCTTTTAAAAGAATCTATCAACATCAATAGTGGTGTCATTCACATGACACATAGTACAAAGTGTGTATAGTCAAATACTAATACCTTTGGATTTGCACTTTGAAGTGGATCACCTTCATCAAATGTTTGGCATTCTTTCAAAATTCCATTCTTTAGTAATCTTTTAGTGTAGTAAACATTTTACTTACATCTTCTATTCATCCTTATCATGACAACTTTCATGATCAAGCTGCTATAGCTTATAAAGGTGAATTGCGAGTATAATGTTTCTTTTCCAAAACCTTTTGGAGGATTAGGACGACTAGCGTCTCCAACCTTCACAAATTCTCATCAAAATATGAGGACATATACTCTATCATGTTGTAACCAACACATTGTTTTAGATATCGCAATACCTTTCACATATGATGGTTTCTGAAACATTGCTTTCAGCTCTTAGATAAACTTGATATTAAAAACAATCTTTTGAGTATCAAGAATCATGGAGGCAAACATGATACATTAGATACTAACACTAGAATTGTTACTCTTGATTTAATACTATTTATTAAACTTCACAGAGTAAACGGAGTTTGCTGAAAGTTTGCAACAGGACTTTTAAACTTTAGATTGACACTTAAAACAATACGATATCAGTTCGTAAAGAAAATATCCAGAATTTTTATAGTTCCACTATCTCAACTATAACTAAGCGTAAGGTGGTGAACGGATGCCAATGACTATAACAAACTATGCAAATTCACTTTGATTGTGTTTATGATAAATTGAGTTTGACTAATCCAAATTACAAATGAACTCCCACTCAAAACAACATCCCTCCAGTTGTTTTAGTGATTACACGAACCAAATCCACTACACCAAGTCCGATCATCACGTGAGATGATGTAGCTTTAAAGGCGAACAATCAACATGTTCATCATATCATCCATATGACTCATGCTTTACCTTTCGGTATTCCGTGTTCCGAGACCATGTCTGTACATGCTAGGCTCGTCAAGGTTAACCTTAGTATCCGCATGTGCAAATCTGGCTTGCACCCGTCGTATGCACACGTAGAATTTATCACACCCGATCATCACGAGATGCTTCGAAACAACGAGTCTTAGCAACGGTGCCTACTAAGGACGAACACTTTATTACTTGATATTTAGTGAGAGGGATCATCTTATAATGCTACCGTCGCGATCTAAGCAATACAAGATGCATAAAGGATTAACATCACAAGCAATTTATAATTAGTGTGATATGATATGGCCCTTTCTTCTTATGCCTTTGATCTCCATCTCCAAAGCACGGACATGATCTCCATCATCACCAGCATTGCGTCAAGGTCAGTGGCGCCGCTTCATGATTGTCCATCATCACTAGCAACTATTACAACTACTTGGAATAAAGCTATTACAAGATGAATAGACACACAAGTCTTAACAGAATTAAAGACAACCATTAGGCTCCTGCCGGTTGCCATATTACAACAAGGATCATTGCATACATCAAATATAATCACAATCACATGATGGCCATATCACATCACAAAACCCCTGCAAAAACAAGTTAGACGCCTCTAATTTTCTTTGCATGTTTTACGTGGTTTGGGGCTTTCGAATAAGAACGGATCTTACCTACGAAACTGAACCACAACGTTGATACAAGTGCTATCAAGTGCAAAGTATAGATTGGATCTATACTATGGTGGGAGAGACAGACACCCGCAAAGCCACTTGTGCAAAGCAAGTTACACGTCAAGCGTGGAGCAAGTCTCATGTGCGATGACATGTAAGGTTAGCCCGAGCCGCTTCATCCCACCATACCGCAAGATGCAAAGTACACAAAGCAAAAGACGGCACGAGCACCAACGCCCACAAAACCATTGTGTTCTACTCGTGCAACAGATCTACGCATAGACACGGCTCTGATACCACTGATGGGTTCGTAGCATGGAAAACAAAAAATTTCTACCACAAGAACGAACAAAACCCAGATCTAATCTAGATAAAAGCCAAGATCTAATATATTAGATATGTGCAACGAGATAGATCTGTACTAACCCTCGTAGATCCGAAAGCGTTACGAGATTAGATCTCGGGGTTGTTGTAGTCGATCACTTGCCGATCTCAAGATCGTGTGGACGATCCTTCCGGTGCCACGTTCCGGCAGCGCTTCCGCAGTTGGTCACACGTGCGGAGTCGAAGCAGACCTTCCTCTCCCCGTTCCAGCGAGCAGCGGAGGTAGTAGATCTTCTCCACGGAATCCCAGCAGCACGACGGTGTGGTGGTGGTGGTGGAGTAGAGATTTCTGCAGGGCTTCGCCTAAGCCGGAGCAGAGCGAAGGAGGAGGAGAGAGGCGACGGCTAGGGTTTGTTATGGGAGAGGTCTAGGGGGTGGCGCCCCCTTCCCTCTATTTAAAGGAGGGAGGCGCCATGGGAGGGGGAGTCCTAGTAGGACTCCCCTCCCTCCTTGGCCGGCGGATTGGGAGGGGGGAAGGAGTCCTCCTCCCCCACGAATCCGTGTCTTGCCCCATAAAGACTCCTTGATCCTTTCTTGGTTTTCAAGCAAACTCCAAGAAATCTTTTAGAACCTTCCAGAACATTCCAAAACCTTCTAGAATCTCCATACAAACACTCCGGAACATTTCCTAACTTAGAAAATGATCCCCAATATATGAATCTTATTCTCTGGACAATTCCGGATCTCCTCGTGATGTCTCGGATCCAATCCGAGACTCCGAACAACATTCGGTCTCCAACGCACATTCCATATCTACTTAAAACAACTTCGAACCTTAAGTGTGTCACCCTACGGTTCGTGAACATGTAGACATGATGGAGACACATCTCCGATCAATAACCATTAGCGGGATCTGGAGATCCATAACATCTCTCACATATTCAACGATGACTTTGTGATCGATAGAACCATTTAACATACGAAACCAATTCCCTTTGTCACGCGATACTCTACTTATCCGAGGTTTGATCGTCGGTATCTCCATACCTAGTTCTACCTCGTTACTGATAAGTACTCTTTACTCGTTCCATGATATGTCATCCCTTGTGACCTAGTCACATGCTTACAAGCTAACTAGATGACATTCCACCGAGAGGGCCTAGAGCATATCTATCCGTCATATGGATGGACAAATCCCAATCTTGGTCCATACGCTTCAACACATACTTTTAGAATACCCAATGACACATTTATAACCACCTAGTTACGAAGCGGCGTTTGATGTTATCAAAGTACCCATCCGGTGATGGTGATTAACATAACCTCATGGTCGAAGGATTAGGTTACTATGCATTTGAAAGCTTATAGCAATACGAACTTAATGACTTGATCTTATGCTACGCTTACTATGGGTGTGTGTCCATCACATCATTCTCCTAATGATATAACCTTGTTATTAATGACATCCAATGTCCATGATCAGAAAACCATAATCATCCATTAATCAACAAGCTAGCTTAACAAGAGGCTTACTAGGGACTCTTTTATGTTTATAAAACACACAAGTATTAATGTTTCCTGTTAATACAATTATAGCATGAGATGTAAACATTTATCATAAACATAAACATATAATAATAACCACTTTATTATTGCCTCTTGGGCATATCTCCAACAGCTGCACCCTACCAAACACATACTAAATAGTTCTCATGTACTCATCGATCACATATGCATGTCACTATTAGTTAACTGGATTAATTTTGGGTGTCACGAATAAATACTTGATTTTCACGGAATTGTTGGAATTGATCTACGGTTATTGTAACAAACAGAGATAAAAGGGTAGTGAACCCCACATACGTGCCCTGGTCGGGAGACACCCAAACCCAAAGTTGGTTTCGGTCCGTCATTCCAGCACCCAATATAAAAAAGAAAAAAAAGTGTCCTACCGTGTGGGTTGACAAACACACAAAGTAAGCCACGTCCCTAAACTAACTCTTACTGATCCTAATGGGGTGCTGAGAGAGGCGAAGGCCCACTACCACCACCGGTCACCAAGAGGATAGTGTTGATGGTGTCCAGCGTTGTTGTCTCCATCGACCATGCCATTGGCTATCACACTTGCATCTGTCATGCACAGAACCCTTCAATTATGTGTAAGTGCATCTCCTGATCCTCTATCTAAACATTATTTAGGTACTGTACGTATGGCCAGTTAATGTCGTTGTCACCCCAATGACACTTTTAAAGCTAACACGAACTAGTCTCTCTTCTTTGGCAGTTTCTCTAAAAATTGGTTCACGAATAAAAATTGTCCTCACGCCTCCATATCCCCCTCTTCCGTCATATACTTGGATGTCGTCCTTTATTGTCACTAAACAAGTTGCTCTTCCCTGACAGTTTCCCTAAAACTGGTTCACAAAAGAAAGTGTGCGCACACCTCTATGTCTCTTTATTGTGCATATACAATCAAAACTAATATGATTTCATTACATGAGGACAAAAACGGACTTTAATATAAAACCAATAGCATAATTAAAGCGAGGAAAATGCACTAGTGCAAACCAAAAGATCAAATGTTTCATACAACCGCAATATAAACCAATGAAGGAGGTCATCACTGCCATCATTGCCTCCGATGCCACGTGTGTGTATCGTCATTGCTCCCATTGCAACCATGGCCACCAAAGCTAGACATGTAACAAGCCATGAAGTTGCCCACCCACCAACTAGACACCATCTTAGATGCCAAGATTAGGTCAATCATATGCCTGGAATATGCTCTCCTGTTCTCATCAAGGCCATTTGGTTTATGAACATGAGATTTCGGTCTTGCTTCTTGTCCTCGTTCTTCAAAACTCTCTCATCAATGGCAATCATATGGTCCTTTGTCATGGCACAAGTCTCTACCATTATCGCCCTTTGCTCCTTCAAGGCAACTCATTGCTCCTCTGTTTCCACTTCTGGGTCATCTCATATTTCTCCTCGGCATCAAGTTCTTTCCATGTTGAGACCAAGTTGTCAAGTGACTCCTTGGATGTAAGATCTCATTTCTTCAACATGTCCTTCTCCCCCTTTCTCCCACTAATTATCGGCCACGACTTTGGAGTGGTGCTTCTCTGTCCACTATAACCGAGTGAGATCGAGTTTTGGAAAACTTCCTGGTACAAGACAAAGGTAAAACAAAATTTCCAACTGGGCGCTTTGTCTACATGACACTTTTTATCCTTCCAACTTAGATTTTTGGTTTGCTAATAGTTCCCGCATGCATGTGAGAGCTATTTGGGATGCAAAAAACTAGTTGTGCATATGGGAGCTGACGGGAGACGCATCTCCTTATAATTTCCTGAAAAAATGCATCAGGAGACAAGAAACACTATTATGTTGATTTCAAAGCTTCGCAATACTACCCACAGAAAAATGAAGCTTCGCACTACACAAAACTTTGCAATACATTACGCTTGGTATGTCATCCATGCATATCATCTATGATGTTACACAGAAATGCAATTGTTGGAATCACCAGCAGAACTCTGCACCAAACAAATGAACTATGAAATCTTATAATCCAGAGCTTTTGCTTATAATGCCATCTCATATGGCAATAATTGCATGAATTTTAAATATGTAAGGGCGGACCTAGGACCCGTGCTAGACGGGCCGAAGCACGGGCCCAGCCCAGCTGCACAAGGGGCCAGGTATTATATATATTGGTCCTAATTAGCTTGATTTCTTCACCGAGCCCCCCTTGGCCCATCCCAGCCCCCCAACGACACAGCCCAGCAGGCCAACATCTAGCGATGATGGCAGGCGAACGATCGTGCAAAGCGTTAACAGGCAACGAAACTGAAAAAGGAGACAAAGCGGCGCGATCCAGATGGTATGATCCATATCGATCGTCTCGGTTTCTCAATGTGCGTTTGGCGCACAATAGCCATCCTCTATACATGAATATTGCTCGCCGTGGTGTGGATTTGGATACTAGATCTGCAGTCTGTCAAAGATTTATGGAGGATGGTGGACATCTTTTTCTAAAATGCAAAAATGTGAAGCAAAGGTAGAGAGCACTGCTCCTGGAAGATGTACGTTTGAAGCTCTTGCCATGTTGCTCTGCCGTGGAGGTGCTCGAGGAAGTCTTGAATTTAGAGGAGAATGAGAAGATGCTCACGGTGGCTTTTTTATGGAGTTGGTGGCAAGAGAGAAATAGGGGAAATCATGGAAGACCAGAATAACAACAGAGAGTTTTCAATTCCATGTTCGCAGGCATGCTGATGAATGGCGGGATCATCTAAAAATACATTTAGAAATAGGTGCAGTGAAACAAAGTGAATGGGAAGCACCACCGCCGGAGTATGTGAAAATTAATATTGATGCTGCTTTTTGCGAGGCGACCAGATGTGGTGGATGGGGAGCTATTGGACAGAACAGTATGGCTGAAATTTGTGTCGCAGTTGCTGGTTCCCTACATAACATTTCTAATGTGATGAACGCGGAGACAGTAGTGTTGGCATATGCAATGCAGGTTGCTGAGCAGATGGGTATGGACAGGGTAATTTTTTAGACTAATTGTCTGAATCTTAAACATACCATGACAACGACCGACTACTCCTTCTCTCCTCTGGGGAATTTGATTAGTGATATGAAATTTAGACTTCAAATGAATTTTATTGAGACTATTGTGGTGTATGCTCCGAGAGCTTGTAATAGGGCTGCACATATGCTTGCGGCTATGGGTGTAGGACAAGTCCAGGAAGACCATGCCATATGGATATCGGACTTTCCTATTGATGTAACCCGTCTAGTGACCGGCGTACGTGCCGTGTCTTAATGAAATACGAGTGTTCCATGAAAAAAAAAATTGTCTCGGTTTTCCCCTCGAAAGACCTAGCGCTAGGGCACACCGGTGATTCTCGATTTTTGTTTCCTGATCTCGCCGCTCCACGCGCTGACAACCACGCCGACGGCCGGTGGTCTGCGGGCCCAAACCTGCTCGTCCCTGAGACCATGACGCCTAGAACTCAGACAGTCCCTGGTAACTTTTCTCAATCAAATTTTGGCATATGTATTTTGTAGAATCTGCTAGCTTAATTGCGTATGATCAGGGGACTGAGTATGATTTTTATGAAATAATATTTACAAATATTGAGATAAAAAGGTTTGCAAATGTTGAAGATTGTGCCATTTTAAAGACATTTGGCTTCTTGAAGCAACCAAAAAAATTGCCATTTTGAAGGCATTTGATGGTTACAAGGATCATAAATGCAAATTACACAAAATCATCGATAGAACTTAGCGGCATGAAGAAGATACTTGTAGGAAAAAAAAGGGTTCAACTCGTCCTCATCCCCCGCGGGCGACGGGCGGGCGTCCGATTTCACCTCCGCCTCCAAGCCGCTCCAGCCGTTCCCCCTCCTGCCGCCGCCGGCGAACGCCGCCGGGCAAAGCCAGAGGGTGCCGCCGGCGGCGGCCTTTCAACTACCCACGACCGTGGAGCTTGGCGCGGGGCTGGGCTACTCGGGCGAGGTGCGCTACTGTTGGAGCTCTGGGGCTAGTGGGAAGGTCTGTCGTGCGCGGCGGCGGCCGACGGTGTTGGCAGCGGCAGGCGTAGGCGGTTGGCGGGGTTGCAGGAGGAGCTAGGAGCGACCATGGCACGCGGGTCTGGTGTTTGCTCTGGCCTTGGTGTGCACTTGCAGGAGCATGGTGGCTACGGGCAGGGTACTGCAGCGTGGCGGTAGGGGCTAGTCGGGCCTGCTGGGCCTGACAGGCCCTAACTGCTGCGTTCGGCCGGTGACTGCCTCTGGCGGTGGAGGATGGGCTCCTCCCACTGCCTGTGGTGCCGCTCAAACGAGTTGGATGCCGTCATACCATGTCTGACCCGTTGGTCCTACGATGAGTGGTCTATCGACCCCTAGTCCCGAGCTCATGGATTCCGGGGCGGCGGCCCGGAAGGTGGACTGCGTGGACGACTCTACGACGAGTGACGTGGCGGCGGTGGTGGTCTCTCTCTTCAGTCATGTGGATGGCGAAGAGCGGACGTTGGGGGACCTTGGTGTTGGCGGTGCTTCGGCTTCAACAACTCCCAGATCGTGTGTTGGAGGCCTAGCTCGGAGAGCGGACGGCCCAAGACCGGAGTGGGGCGAAGGTTTTTCAGGCGAAAGCTCAGTGCTTCGACACCAACGACGGTGATGCCTGCGGGTGTCGTAACCCTATTGGGGGCGCCGTTGTGGTTACCTTCTCCACGCTAATACTCTGGGTGAAAACCCTTGACCATTGGTCTCGATGGCGGCGGCGTGTGGCGTCGTTACCCTCTTGGGGGCGTCGTCATGGAGCCCCGGTTCTCCTCGGCGGTTCGGTGTCTTCGGTGGAAGGTCTTGGTCGTTCCTGTTTCTCCTATTTTATCTTGATTTTCCTTCACTAGTAGAAAACAGACCTTTGGTCCAGGGGTATTAGTCCCGGTTTTGCTACAAACCGAGACTCATGCCCTGGTCCCAACGGCTCTATCTGGCCGCAGGGGGCGGCAGACACTAGTCCCGGTTCGAACGGATCCTTTAGTCCTAGTTCGTGTAACGAACCGGGACTAAAGGGTTTCAGGCAGGCTGGGTCCGGCGCCAGACCCTTTAGTCCCGGTTTGTTATACGAACGGTTCTAGACACAAACTGGGACTAAAGGCATAGCTATATCTTCTTCCCCCACCTGCCCGAGCCACCAGTTCAAGCTGGTGGCTCCTCTCTCTTTCTTGCTTCAAGCTCGAGTGCATGCCCAATTTTTTCTCAAGATTTGTCAACATTTTGTGGTGCCCCATCTATCCAAAGGTTCTAAAAGGTGAGCAACTTCATCCTTTGAACTCTCATTGCTATATTATCCCATTTCATGCTCTATCTTGTAGATGGATTTGTGGATTTAGTTTGGTAGTAATTTTTGCAATAATAACATGAGATTGATGTTTAGATTCTATCTATCTTGTATTAATGTACTGAACTCCAAGGTAAATATCATTTTCAATATGTGGATTCTATCTATATCTTGTTTTGGCACATAGTCTCGAAATTTGATTCGTAGAAGCACATACATGCATGAGTTCATCATTCTAACTAGTTGGGCAAAATACTCTTCTTCGTCTTCTACCTATGTTCAGCAAACTGAAAAATTTGTAACAAAAATAGGGCTAATTCACAAAAGCTTGATAGGAAGACATCACAGTACATCTTCGAGAAGCTCCTCTATGGCGAGCTCGTCGAAGATGTCTGAGGATAGGATCCTGATGACCCACAAGTATAGGGGGTGTATCGCAGTATTTTCGATAAGTAAGAGTGTCGAACCCAACGAGGAGCGGAAGGTGCTAGCTAGTGGTATGGATCAGGAATTCTCTGCAAATACTTAGCAAACGGATTTTTAGGGGTTTTCGATAAAGCAAGTAAACAAGGTACGAGTAAATGAAAGACAGTAAGAATGAATGCAGCAAGTGGTCCAATCCTTTATGCCGCAAAGGACAAGCCGGTTGTATTTCTATAGATGACCAAACGTTCTCGAGGACACATGTGAAGACTGTCAAGTGCTTTCGCTTCATATAGTCGATCAATCTTCTTTAGCTTGCTAAGTGTTGTGTGGGTGAACCTGTGCTAATGTACCGCCCCATCCAAGACTAATACATACTTGTGATTATACCCCTTGCAAACATCCGTAAGTACAAGAAAGTAATTAAGGTAGAAACCTAACCACAACTTTAAACTCTAAGACCCTTATGTCCCTTGTGCAATGGTTTTCTAACGGGGGTTCAGGTTTCTGTCACTCCGGCAACCCCTACGATTAGTAGCCAAATACACAATGCATTCCCCTAGGCCCATATAGGTGAAGTGTCATGTAGTCGACGTTCACATGACACCACTAGAAGAAGTACACCACAACTTAAATAACAATCTATTGAATCTTTCTCAACACAACTCCACTACTAACAACAAGACTTCTCCCATGTCCTCAAGAACAAAACGAACTACTCACAAGACATCATATGGATCATGATCAGAGATGGAATAATGATGTATAACAATCTGAACATAAACAATAATTCAATGGTTCACTCAATAGCATCAACTATAAAGAGTAATCAACACCGGGAAAGTTTCCCCTATGAACTATGCAAGATTCAACGCAATTGTTACAGCAATATGGAGATGGTGATGAGGGTGCTGATGGTGATGATGGTGGTGATGATGATGATGATCCCGATGAAGTCCAGCTTGATGGTGGTGTTGATAGGGACGATCTCCCCTCTCCGGGAAGGAATTCCCCCGGCAGAAATCTGTCTGCCGGAGAGATCTTTCTCTCTCGGTGTTTTCCGCCCCGCAGAGGCGGCGGCATCTTTCTGTGGTCGCTCCCCGAGTCTTAGGGTTTTGGGGGGTTGATATACGCCAGAGGGGAGAGGCTGGAGTGGGCCAGGGTGGCCACACCACTCCCTGGCGCGGCCTAGGCCTACCCGCGCCATGGGGTGGTGTGGTGCCCCTGTGGCCCACCTCCACTCCATCTTCTGGCATCCCGAGTCTTCTGGAAAAATAGGATTTTCCGTATATTTTCCCGGATTTTCTGATCTTCGTGAATTTTGCCTCCAAACAACACCTTTTCCATCAGAATCCTGACTGCAGCGGTCCTTGCTCCAAAAGTCATCAACCATGCAAAAATAGATGAAATAACATAAGTATCACCTCTCAATACGAAATATATCAATGAATAATAGTGAATTAAGACATAGAATAGTGATGCAAAATGGACGTATCAACTCCCCCCAAGCTTAGACTTCACTTGTCCCCAAGCGAAACTGAGCTCAATAAACATGACCTCAGGTTTATGGAGTGAAGAGTCGATAAAAGAATACGGACAAGAAGCATCACATTCATCAAATACATAGATCATAATAGAAGACAACTCACTATTATATAAATCGACTTGCAATGAGTAAACGAAACACAATAAATATACATAAAGTGAATCATAATTTGTAATGGCAAACTTAGCTCTCGGCCGAATAATAGTTGATAATTTGCTGGAGTTCACAAATAGCTAGTTTTCAAAGAAAGCTTTCAAAGTAGTAAACTTCAAGATAAGAGCAATGTGCAAAGCAAGGAACATAAGAAACATGAGTGAATAAATCACCATATGAATGAATGAAACACATCAACTCAAAATACTTGCTGAGATAGAAGGGAATAGGTTTACCGACTCAACTACAAAGTAAGAGAAAGGCCCTTCGCAGAGGGAAGCAGGGATTGCAAGTCTCATAAAGAGCTCCCAAAAATTATGATACTTACTAGTTTTCAGCTCTCATTGCCCCTATCATAGGCATCTTTAGGTGATTAAGGTTAAAGTGACACAACTAAGAGGATATGCTTGACAAGTTATAAGTTGAAATCTCATGCCCCTTACTTATGAGTACCGATCCTCATGCTGCTCAACTCCAGTCACGAGCAAGCTCTTGTCATTGTAAATATGTGCGTATCATTGAGAACCGCCAACGGGGTACCCCTTGCACATGACACAGGAGCTATCCCATAATCAAAATGACAAGGCAAGCAGACAATGAGCATCTCAGTGATCTTTTTATTTGCTATTTGCATAGGTTTTTATTGAGGATGCTTCATAGAATGCTCACTATAGTTATGCTGCAAGTTTCCACCATGATTAGGCATGGCTTAGGCTAGCGGCCCAGGCGTTTCTCTAACACACATATAAACTCCATGATCTTACAAGTTCCACTTTTATTTCACACCGTCGGGATCCATAAGCAAAAGAACATGATATCAACTAGGTACAAGTCCCAATGAAGTGTTGAAAGCGGTCCCCATGATACATGGTTCGGCTAACTTCAACTCGTAAAGCGCAAGCATATACGCAACAAAGAAGGACCCAATGGTTCAAGTTTATTAAGTGCAAGAAAGTAAGGTGTGCCATCAAGTTCGTGAGAGCTTTAATCACTAATTTTCACATAACAAGTTTAATTTGGGAGGTAGATAAAACAGGAATTTACTTGGAATGGCAATAATGCTACTAGGTGGGTATGGTGGATGCAAATGGCAAAGGTTTTGGTTTAAAGGAGGTGGATGCACGGGAAGAATTCCCTCTCAGTACAGGTTTTTGGCTAGCAAGGCTGGGTAGCAAGTACAAGAGTTGAAAGAAACAACCAAACATACGAATGATAAAGACAAACATGCAATCTTCCTTGGAAGCACAAAAGATCTTAACTAGAGAATACTAGACTTATGAGCAAATCAAGAAAGAAAGATGATGAAATTATTTTTTTTAGAGTACTTCTATATTTTTCTTTTCAACTCTCAAAAAGGTGTTGCTACTGACCGAGCCAGGTTTGCCAAAACCAACTAAATTAACTCAATGATCCCAAAGTGCTACCAATACTAACAACAAGATCAATCATATAACCACGAATTGAAAACTAATATAAGCTACGCAAAAGGGTGAATGATAGAACTTCTCATTAATATTCCATAACGGAAACTCACACCAAGGGATACATATCTAATGAGAGAGGGGACACTTCCATAATGCAAACCATACTACATAATAACTCCTCTATTCATGATATGACTCTACTAAAAAGGTAAAAAGATAGAAGATAGTGATGTGATACCGCGGCACTCCCCCAAGCTTGGAACAAACCAAGGGGATGCCAAACCTGATGACGAATTACTCCTTTGGTGGTGGTGGTATCTTCTCATCTTCGTCCGTCTTCCAGGGTAAAGGCTTCCCATCAACAAAGGACATCGTGGTTTCCAACATCCTGAAACTCGCAGCAGCACTTATGCGTTTAAATCTAGCCTCATACTCACAGTTTTGATTTTGAACGTCATAGAACTATGCTTGCAGTTCGTTGGTTGTTTGGCAGAGTGAAAGGACTTCGTCTTTGAGTTCAGCTGTCTCCTTTTGGTGCTCTGCAATGAGTTCGGAACAAATCTTATGGATGATGTCCACTTCGCGCTCTGCCATCTTCCTGTACCTAAAGACTTCTTGCTCCAATGCTTCCATCCTGTCCTCCAGACTTCCTTCACCTTTAGGGCCTTGAACCTCCTTAATACGGACCTCCCCACCTTCAAGCAACAACTCCTGGGATGGATCTTCAATTCTCTCATGTATGGGTTGATGATATCCTCTAACGAATCCCCCTTGGATGATCCAGAAGAAGACATTGTGGCTCCAAATCTGGGATTCTACCTGGCAGAAACAGATCGGAACAAAAACACGACAAAAAACACAATATACGAACCTCAGAAGATCCGGGGGTTATATATTACGAAGTTTCACATCAAAAAGGAAGGTACTGGGAGAAAACGGGTCGGAGACGGAGTCCTGGGTGGCCTCACCACCTGGTGGCGTGACCAGGGGTGGGCCCACGCCATGGGGTGGTGTGGGCCACCCCGGCTCCGGTTCTGTCCCTTTTTCGCTTTGAAACTTTCCTTATCGACTGAAAACTGCAAAAATATAGTTGGATTGTATTTTCGCAGAACTTTTATTACCAGAACCGTTACCTATTTGAACACGGACTCTGCAGGTCTCTGAATTTGGTATCTAGTAGATTCTTCCGGGGTCATCTCTTGAATATCATCGATATCTTCATATTCATATACTTATTACTTGAGTCAAAAAACCTTTCTCTTCCTTATTACACCATTGTCTCCACTTCCTGGAAATTTCTTTCACACAAAACTCCACACAATTCTCATTAGCAACATTAGTATATAAGAAATGATAAAACCTTTTGAGTCCAACTTCAACTGAAAACCATCAAAACAAAATCTACTATAGCAACTCCTTCCGAAAACCCAAAAAGAATTCAAAAAGGAAACCGAATAAAGAAGCAGATGCAAGATTGGCTAAATCTGTCAAAACATACCAGCAGGTAAAGATCAATTTTTTCAAAAATCTTCTGTTGCTCAAATTAAAAAGTGCAAAACTAACGAAAGTTAAATAACAACCTGGGGCAGAAGCATAAAAAATTACAGCTCAATCCTACAGACAGAGGTCTCTCACAAATTTTTACGGTGAAGCACAAAAAATCTGTTTCGGGACAGCAACTTCCCCAAATCTTACTTCTCTCTCATTAGAGGTTGATCTTGACACAAAAACCAAACAAAACGGATAAGGAGCGGTTATTACCGAAGTAATAACTTCCAAGACTCAAAGAAACAAAAACAAACTGAAAGAAAAAACAAATTGGGTTGTCTCCCATAAAGCTCTTTCTTTATAGCCTTTAAGATGGGCATGATAATTTTGAAGAAGCTCTCATAGGGATATGAATTGAAGTGAAAGAGAGCATTTAAGAAGCAAAAAACACACACGCATTTAAGTCTAACCCACTTCCTATGCAAGGGAATTTTGTAAACAAACAAGTTGTTGAAACCAGAGGCAACTTGCATAAGAAGGCAAAAGAAGTGCAACATAAAAACTTTCAGCATAAAACGAGGGAACTTGATATTATTGAGATACATAAGAACACTTTTCCCTCTCTCATAATAACTTTCAGTATCATGCATAAACTTAACAATATAGCTATCACAAGGGCCATCATAGCAATGATCACTTATTCTAACAGAAAACACAGGAATACTAGCTCTCATAACACTACTATGTGAAACAATATTAGAGGTATCCTTACAAAGGATAGTGTGTCCCTCTTTTTCATACTTGGTGACAAAGTCTTTCACACTTGCTACTATAGGTTCATCAACCATTTGTTTATCAGGTTCAACAGCTTTATTCATACTTTCATCTACCATACTAGCCATCATAGAATGTTCCTTTACCTTAACTGGGAAAGGCATTTTCTCAATATAAGGTTCAGGTAAAACATGATTAGCAATATAAACTTCAGTACTTCTTGCAGGAACACTCTTAGCAATATCTTTATAAGGTTCATGATACTTATTCCACTTATTTTTAGGCACTTCAATGTAAGAAGAAAAGGCCTTAAAATAAGAAGCCATAGCTTGAGAGTCTAGACCATAAGCATTTTTAATATTTTGAAAGTCATCAGTTCCCATAAAAGATTCAATGCATTCATAATCATAATTTATACCTGACTTTCTAACTTTGTCATTCTCCCAAGCTTCAGCATTGTCTTGAATATGATCTAGAAGGTCCCATTTAGCTTCTTCTTCCATACGAGTGAATGATCCAGCACAAGAAGCATCCAATAAATCTTTGTCATGTAGAGGGAGCCTTGCATAAAATTTATTGATAATAATATTGTTGGGGAGCTCATGAATGGGACGTTTTAGCATTAGTAACTTCAATCTCCCCCAAGATTGAGTTGTACTCTCTCCATCAAGAGGCCAAAAATTGTATATTTGATTCTGATCTTTATGAATCTCACTAGGAGGATAAAACTTTGAATAAAAGAGAGGCACTATTTCCTCCCATTCTAGAGCTTGACCATTCTTCAGCAGCTTATACCATTCCTCAGCTCTTCCTTTTAGCAACAATGAGAATAACTTCTTCTTAACTTGATCTGTAGTAATACCTGCACACTTGAACAACCCGCATAATTCGTGTATAAAGAGTAAATGATCACCGGGATGGACAGTTCCATCCCCAATATAATAGTTATCCATAACACGATCAATAATTCTTGTAGGTATTTTGAAAACATCCTTCTTAGCAGGTGGTGGCTATCTACTACCTTAGCAGTGGTAGTAGCATTACCAAATAAGAAACTCAGCGAATTATCCATAACGAAAATAAAGCAACTAGTAGAAGTAAACAATACTGACAATAGAAGTTTCCTTTACCAGTTCCACTCTCCAATAACGCTTCACTCCCCGGCAACAGTGCCAGAAAATAGTCTTGATGACCCACAAGTATAGGGGGTGTATCGCAGTATTTTCAATAAGTAAGAGTGTCGAACCCAACAAGGAGCAGAAGGTGCTGGCTAGTGGTATGGATCAGGAATTCTCTGCAAATACTTAGCAAACGGATTTTTAGGGGTTTTCGATAAAGCAAGTAAACAAGGAACGAGTAAATGAAAGACAGTAAGAATGAATGCATCAAGTGTCCCAATCCTTTATGCAGCAAAGGACAAGCCGGTTGTACTTCTATAGATGACCAAACGTTCTCGAGGACACATGGGAAGACTGTCAAGTGCTTTCGCTTCATATAGTCGATCAATCTTCTTTAGCTTGCTAAGTGTTGTGTGGGTGAACCTGTGCTAATGTACCGCCCCATCCAAGACTAATACATACTTGTGATTATACCCCTTGCAACCATCCGTAAGTACAAGAAAGTAATTAAGGTAGAAACCTAACCACAACTTTAAACTCTAAGACCCTTACGTCCCTTGTGCAATGGTTTCCTAACGGGGGTTCAGGTTTCTGTCACTCCGGCAACCCCTACGATTAGTAGCCAAATACACAATGCATTCCCCTAGGCCCATATAGGTGAAGTGTCATGAAGTCGACGTTCACATGACACCACTAGAAGAAGTACACCACAACTTAAATAACAATCTATTGAATCTTTCTCAACACAACTCCACTACTAACAACAAGACTTCTCCCATGTCCTCAAGAACAAAACGAACTACTCACAAGACATTATATGGATCATGATCAGAGATGGAATAATGATGTATAACAATCTGAACATAAACAATAATTCAATGGTTCACTCAATAGCATCAACTACAAAGAGTAATCAACACCGGGAAAGTTTCCTCTATGAACTATGCAAGATTCAACGCAATTGTTACAGCAATATGGAGATGGTGATGATGGTGATGATGGTGGTGATTATGATGATGATGATGATGATGATCCCGATGAAGTCCAGCTTGATGGTGGTGTTGATGGCGACGATCTCCCCTCTCAGGGAAGGAATTCCCCCGGCAGAAATCTGTCTGCCGGAGAGATCTTTCTCTCTCGGTGTTTTCCGCCCCGCAGAGGCGGCGGAATCTTTCTGTGGTTGCTCCCCGAGTCTTAGGGTTTCGGGGGGATGATATACGCCAGAGGGGAGAGGCTGGAGTGGGCCAGGGTGGCCACACCACTCCCTGGCGTGGCCTAGGCCTGCCCGCGCCATGGGGTGGTGTGGGCCCCCTGTGGCCCACCTCCATTCCATCTTCTGGCATCCCGAGTCTTCTAGAAAAATAGGATTTTCCGTATATTTTCCCGGATTTTCTGATCTTCGCGAATTTTGCCTCCAAACAGCACCTTTTCCATCAGAATCCTGACTGCAGCGGCCCATGCTCCAAAATTCATCAACCATGCAAAAATAGATGAAATAACATAAGTATCACCTCTCAATACGAAATATATCAATGAATAATAGTGAATTAAGACATAGAATAGTGATGCAAAATGGACGTATCAGATCCTAAGACATCTTTGAGAAGCTCCATTGTAGCGGTGTCCCTCTCGCACCATCTTGGAGTTAATAACTTCTTTAGCTATAGATTAATACGCCGGGTAACTAAAAAAATTCACATATTAGGGTGCCTCTATGGCGAGATCCTCGAAGATGTCTAAGGACGGGATCCTAAGACATCTTCGAGAAGCTCCGCTGTAGTGGTGTCCCTGCTCTCGCACATCATCTTACTGTTCTTCACAAGAATGCATACCTATTTATAGATTAAGAAGCACAACATAGTGTCGACACTCACCCCTGTCATAGTGCTGCCACCCACCCAAATAGTGTCGTCATTCACTGGCTTAGTGCTGCCCACTCACGACATAGTGTCAACATGTTGTTGCCACATCCATGTTTAGTCCCGGTTGGTGCCTCCAACCGGGACTAAAGGTTCATCATATCTTTAGTCCCGTATGTGTTCTTTAATTTTGTTTTTTAGACTAGTACTAATTTTAGCATCATGATTCTATTTGATGTACTTAATTATATAATGCAGATGAGCCGCCAATGGATATACGCTGACCGATTCTCTGGCGAGTTCATTAAAGGTGTGCATTCTTTTCTCCTTGTGGCCGAGGTAAACAAGCGGAATGGTTTTATGTCTTGTCCATGTGGTATCTGTCGGAATCAAAGGAATACTCTTCCTCAAGAGTCCTCCACAGCCACCTGTTTCGATCTGATTTCATGACCGGCTATAATTGTTGGACCAAGCACGGAGAAAGAGGGGTTATGATGGAAGACAATGAAGAAGAAGAGAATGATAACCACTACCCTACCATGTCCGCTGAATACGATGGAACTACAATGGAAGACAATGATGAAGAAGAAGATGAAGAACAGGCATCAGATCTGCCCGATGATGATCTTAGTTGGGCCATTGCTGATGCAAAGGAAGAATGCGTAACTGAAAGGGAGAGGTTAAAGTTCAAGCAGATGTTATAGGATCACAACAAATTGTTGTACCCAAATTGTGAAGATGGGCACAAAAAGCTGGGTAGCACACTGGAATTACTACAATGGAAGGCAGAGAACGGTGTGACTGACAAAGGATTTGAAAAGTTGCTGAAAATAATGAATAAGTTGCTTCCAAAGGATAACAAACTGCCCGCCAGTACCTACGAAGCAAAGAAGTTTGTCTGCCCTCTAGGATTAGAGCTGCATAAGATACATGCATGCATTAATGACTTCATCCTCTACCGCGGTGAGGAGTACGAAAATTTGGATGCATGCCTAGTATGCACTGCATTGCGGTATAAGATAAGGCGAGATGACCCTGGTGATGTTGAGGGCGAGCGCCGCATGAAGAGGGTTCCTGCCAAGGTGATGTGGTATGCTCCTATAATACCACGGTTGAAATGTTTGTTCAGGAACAAAGAGCATGCCAATTTGTTGCGATGGCACATGGAAGACCGTAAGAAAGACGAGATGTTGAGACACCCCGCTGATGGGTCGTAGTGGAGAAAAATCGAGAGAGAGTTCCTAGACTTTGAAGGTGACACGAGGAACTTATGGTTTGGTCTAAGTACATATGGCATGAATCCTTTTGGGGAGCAGAGCTGTAGTCATAGCACCTGGCTTGTGACTCTGTGTATCTATAACCTTCCTCCTTGGTTGTGCATGAAGCGAAAGTTCATTATGATGCTAGTGCTCATCCAAGGCCCGAAGCAACCCAACAACGACATTGATGTGTACCTAAGACCATTAGTTGAAGAACTCTTACAGTTGTGGCACGGACAAGGTGTACATGTGTGGGATGAACACAAGCAATAGGAATTTGACCTACGAGCATTGTTGTTCATAACAATCAATGATTGGCCTGCTCTTAGTAACATTTCAGGATAGACAAACAAGGGATACAATGCATGCACACACTGTTTAGGTGAGACTGAAAGTATATATTTGGATAAATGTAAGAAGAATGTGTACTCGGGGAATTGTCGTTTTCTTGCGCCCACACACACCCTAAGAAAGAAAGGTAAGCATTTGAATGGTGAGGCGGACAGTCGGTGTAAGCCTATCCGCCATACTGGTGGTGATGTATTTGGTATGGTGAAGGATTTAAAAGTAATCTTTGGAAAGGGTCCTAGTAGATAATCTGTTCTGAAGGACGATGTCGGACACGCACCCATGTGGAAGAAGAAATCTATATTTTGGGAGCTACCCTATTGGAAAGTCCTAGAGGTCCGCTCTGCAATTGATGTGATGCACCTGACAAAGAATCTTTGCGTGACGCTGCTAGGCTTCTTGGGCGTGTATGGGAAGAATAAAGATACACTGGAAGCACGGTAGGACCAACAACGTATGAAAGACCGAGACATCATGCATCCAGAGTTGTTTGAAGGTACTGCCAGCTACGCTCTTACCAAAGAAGAGAAGGAAATCTTTTTTGAAGTCCTTTACATTATCAAGGTCCCGTCTGGCTTCTCGTCGAACATAAAGGGAATAATAAATATGGCAGAGAAATTTTTTCAAAACCTAAAGTCTCATGACTGCCACGTGCTTATGACACAGCTGCTTCCGGTTGCATTGAGGGGACTCCTGTCGAAAAATGTTTGAGTACCCATTGTGAAGCTATGTGCGTTTCTCAATGCAATTTCTCATAAGGTAATCAATCTAGATAGTCTACCAAGGTTACAGAAAGATGTGGTCCAATGTCTTGTCAGCTTCGAGTTGGTGTTCCCACCATCCTTCTTCAATATTATGATGCACCTCCTAGTTCACCTAGTCGAAGAGATTAACATTCTCGGTCCTATATTTCTACACAATATGTTTCCCTTTGAGAGGTTCATGAGAGTCTTAAAGAAATATGTTCATAACCGTGCTAGGCCAGAAGGAAGCATCTCAAAGGGATATGGAACAGAGGAGGTCATTAAGTTTTGTGTTGACTTTATTCCCGACCTTAAGCCCATCGGTGTTCCTGAATCACGACATGAGGGTAGACTGAGTGGGAAAGGCACGCTAGGAAAAAAGCAAGGATATGTATGGATGAACATTCTCTCACTAAAGCACACTACACAGTTCTGCAAAGTTCCATCTTGGTGGCTCCGTATATCGAGGAACCCAGGGAATGATACATCCATAACGTATCTATAATTTTTGATGGTTTATGCTAATAGTATGCTTTTGATACTCCTTTTCATATAAAGTTTATGATTTATTTGGACTAACCTACTAATAGTTGCAAACGTGCACAATGTTCTTGTTTTACACTTTGATGTGTAGGAATTATCAAGAATACAAGTGGAAACCTTGTTGGAGTGAAATTGGAATTTCCAGAAATCTGTCTCAGAACTCTTTTAGAAGATGGTCACGTTTCGGATCGAAGACAGCGTCAAACGTAAAACTCTTCAACTATAAAGTTGTTGGAAATTTCGCGGCAAACGTTCTTGACATAAAATTTAGCTGATTCCGAGTCCGGACGGGTCCTATAGGCCGGATTTACTGAAGCCCAAGATGGGGTGACGGGAATCCGAGAAGCTATATAAAGTAAGGAAACCTAATTCGTAGGAGACACCTCCACCCACGAATTTGCAGCCACCAAAGCCACCTTTTTGCCTCCCCTATAGATCCCATCTCCATGGGGAAGGGCTCCCAAGAAGCCATGAATGAAGGGTGCTAAGGGGTGGTGCTCCCCTGTGACACCGGTGACGGGGGAAGGAGTCCTCCGCACCGCCGCCGGCGCCGCCGCCGCCTCTTCATCGATCTCCACCACCATCTCTATTGTCGTTGCTGATTCCCATGATGATGAGGGAGTAGTTCTTTCTCGAGGCTAAGGGCTCTACCGATAGCTATGTGTTCATCTCTCTCTATGCATGATCATATTGTGATCATGAGCTTTGTAATCAAGTAGATCTACTTTGCTACTCAAGTGCTTTAATAGATCTCTGCTCTCCCCATGTGTGTGAAAGTGACAGCGTGCACACCATGGTGGCACTTAGGCTAGAGATTACAAATACTTGTTATGAGTTATATTTGGATTTGGATGTCTCTATGAAATTGTGTTGTTTGTTGGAACCATCTAGAGCTCAAGGTGACAGTGTGGAACTTTGAGGAGTGTTGTTATAGCCCTACCATGGATTAGAGTGTTCAACCGGAGAGTAGTTCAGAGTAGTATCATGAATAGAAGATATTTATATGAGAGTGTTCACTAGCGAAAGTATGATCCCTAGGCCTTATTTCTAAGTATTGAAACACCGTTTGCAACTAGATCTGTTACATGTATGCTTGTTGCCATATTTATTTCAGCTTGCCTTTAGTCTCTTCCATGCCATCAAGCTATTTTCTAGCACCGTTGTCTTTTATCTATACCACTTGTATTTCACTATCTCTTCACCGAACTAGTGCACCTATACACCTGACAAGTGTATTAGGTGTGTTGGGGACACAAGAGACTTCTTGTATCTTGATTGCAGGGTTGCTTGAGAGGGGATACCTTTGACCACTTCCTCCCTGAGTTCGATAAACCTCGGGTGATCCATTTAAGGGAAAACTTGCTGCTGTTCTACAAACCTCTGCACTTGGAGGCCCAACAACTATCTACAAGAATAGAAGTGCGTGGACATCAAGCTATTTTCTGGCGCCATTGCCAGGGAGGTAAGGTAAAATGTATTCACACCGGAGGATTAAAGAAGAAGAACCTCCCATGGCAAACGCCTATTTTCTGGTGCCGTTGCCGAGGAGGTAAGGTAAAAGGTACTCACATCCTCCAGTCTAAGTGCTCGAAGTTATTTCCTTTAGATTCTTCAATTTTATCTTTTTGTTTCTTGTTTTTATTTTCACTAGTTAGGCTTAATGGAAAACAACAACAAAATTAGGGAGCTTTATAGTATTTATCTTGAGTTAGGACATGAAGTGTTTGAAGAGAAAATTAAAAAAATCTATGGAACTTTATTTGCATGCTAATAGCAATGTTGTTAGTATGAATTCTTTGGACAGCATTATTGCTAATGCTATGGAAAAGTCTAAGCTTGGGGAAGCTAGTTTTTATGAAAATGATCTTTTTAGTTCCCCAGCTTTGGAAGATAGCTATTCTATTGCTTATGATGATACCAAACCTCCAATATATGATGATTACAATGATGAATATGATATTTTCAGTCCACCTACTATTTAGGAGGAAATTAATTATGACTACAATATGCCTCCTATATTTGATGATTATGGTGATGAGAATAATAATGATAGCTATTTTGTTGAATTTACTCCCACTACGATTAATAAGAATAACTATGCTTATGTGGAGAGTAATAGTGATTATATGCATGTGGCTCATGATAAGAATGTTTCATGTGATAGTTATATTGTTAATTTTATTCATGATGCTACCGAAAGTTATTATGAGAGAAGGAAACATTGTTTTATGCATCTCAATAATATTAAGTTTCCCCTCTTTATGTTAAAAGTCTTGAAGTTGCACTTGTTTTGCTTTACTATGCTTGTTGCTTTGTGCTTTCAAGACTTGTTTCTTTACAAGATTCCTATGCATAGGAAGTGGGTTAGACTTAAATGTGCTTTGAATTTGCTTCTTGATGCTCTCTTTTACTTCAATTCATATTTCTTATGTGTGCATCTTATCAAACTATCATGCCTAACTTAAAGGCGTTAAAAAAAGTACTTATTAGGAGATAACCCAAAAGTTTTAGATGAGTCTTGGAAGAATTACTTTAGTAATAACCGCTCCTTATCCTTTTTATTTGCTTTTTGTGCTAAGAGTAACCTCTAATGAGAGAGAAGTAATTCTTGGAAAAGTTGCTGTTCCGAAACAGATTTTTGTGATTCACCATAAAAATTCGTGTAAAATCTCTGTACGTCGTTTTGAGGCATGAATTTTGGTGCTTCTACCCCAGGTTGTTATCTAACTTTCGTTAGTTCAACACTTTTCGATTTGAGCAACAGAAGGTCTTGCAAAAAATTGGTTTTTACCTGCTGGTCTGTTTTGACAAATTTCTGTCATTATTTGCATTTGCTTCTTGTTGGTTCCTTTTTGAGTTCTCTTTGGGGAATTGAGCTTTTCAAGGGAAGTGCTACACTAGCTTGTGTTTTAATGGAAGTTTTATTGGTGTTGAAACTGAACCCAAAGACTTATTATCTTGAGTACACTAAATGTTACTAATAAAGGTTGTGTGAAGTTTTGTATGAAGGAAAAAAATTTAGGTATATGGAGAGAATGATGTAATGAGATGGAGAATGGACTAAATCTCAAGCTTGGGGATGCCATCTATGTCACCCCAAGAAATATGCAAGAAGAACAAGCGTCAAAGCTTGGGGATGCCCAAGGCATCCCCTTCTTCATCAATAAAAATCTCAGGTCTTTCTAGACACTTCATTTTTATTATTTCATGCATTGTTGTGTTGTTCTTGGAGCGTCTTTGTTTTTGTTTTTAGTTTTCTTTTTCTTGGTTTGTTGTAATAAGTTGATTGGATCCCATCACTTCTTTTGGAGAGAGACACACTCCGTTTTCATTGCCTAGAACACTCTAATTTTCATTCTTATTGTTCTGTGAGTGTTCTCTTTTGCTAGCACTGTGTTTAGCCTTAGTTTTCTTGTGCTTTCATCTTAGAACTTTTTAGTTCTTATTTATGGATTTGTGAGACAAGATCACTAATCTTTATTGATTATTATCTTTGTGAGTTGTTTCAAATAAGTCGATTGGTGTTGGAAAAGAGTAGGAAAAGTTCATGCTTAAGTGGTACAAAGGAGCTTGTTTTTGATTGTGGTCTATGCTTTGTCATGTCATGCTTTATATTGTTTTTGCTTTATGCTTAGTGATTTTTGCTGTAGCATGACATGTTATAAACAATTAAGATTTCTTAATGTGCCTTGAAAGAATCATGCGTTGTTTTAGCATATGAAAGCATAGTATTGTGGTATTCTCCTTTGATGCTTTATTTGGGTTGACTTGGCGCATGCTCACACCATGTTAAGACTATACCAAGTCACCATAGCTTCCATGATCATTTAGTTTTTGACTTGTAATATCACTTTATGCTTTAATTAATGATGTTTTGTCGCTTTGCATGATTATGGCCATTATTGCTCTCTTAGTTGGTCGCTCCCAGTCTTTTGCTAGCCTCCATAACCAAGTATGAGTTCCACTCATGCATCCAACTCCAAGTAAAACCAAGTTATTTCAAAGAGTCCACCATACCTACTTATTAGCATTTGCTATTCCAAGTATATTCATGTTTTTATCTACCTTCCGAATTAAACTTGTTATGTGAAAACTAGTGATTAAAGCTCTCATGAACTTGATGGCACACTTTACTTTCTTGCACTTAATAATCTTGAACCATTGCGTCCATCTTTGTTGTGTATATGCTTGCGCTTTATAAGTTGAAGTTAGCAGAACCATGTATCATGGGGAACACTTTCAACATTGCACTTATTATTCCGTTGATATCATGATTCTTTTGCTTATGGATCCCAGCGGTGTGAAATAAAAGGGGAACTTATAAGATCATGGAGTTTGTATGTGTGTTAGAGAAACGCCTGGGCCGCTAGCCTAAGCCATGCCTAATCATGGTGGAAACTTGCAGCATAACCATAATGAGCACTCTATGAAGCATCCTCAATAAAAACCTATGCAAATAGCAAATAAAAAGGTCGCTGAGATGCTCATTGTCTGTTGCCTTGTCATTTTGATATGGGATAGCTCTTGTGTCATGGGGCAAGGGGTACCCCGTTGGCGGTTCTCTATGATACATATGTACTTATAATGACAAGAGCTTACTTGTGACTGAAGTTGAGTAGCATGAGGTTCGATACTCGTAAGTAAGGGGCATAAGATTTCAACTTATAACTTGTCAAGCATATCCTCTTAGTTTTGTTCACTTTAACCTTAATCACTTCAAGATGCTTATGATAGGGGCAATGAGAGCTGAAAGCTAATAAGTACCATAATTTTTGGAAGCTCTTTATGAGACTTGAATCCCTGCTTCCTTCTATGAAGGCCTTTCTTTTACTTTTATGTTGAGTCTCCACCTTCTATCTTTATGCACCTATTGAGAGAGCATAGTGGCCATTCTTAGTTTAATGTGCATTGTCCCAAGACTTGTTGATTGATGCATAACTTTGATATTTCTTGTTCTTAAACTATTTGTATCTAGTCACTCTTATGAACTTTGAAGGTGTCCTATGCATCTATGTTTGGTACTCTATGAGGGACAAGCTGAATGCCACTATGCTATGTTTTCTTTAAGTGAAACAAACAAACGTCTTGCAAAGCATTGTTATTAATGAATCTTTTGTTTGTGCCTTTTCATGTTACAACATAGTTGCTATGTCTTATTGTTAGAACTTTATCTTTCATGCTATGTTGAAGTACTATGATCCCAACTATCAATGTTTTACAAATACCTTGATCAAGATTGTGTTGGATGCGTGTCACCTCAAAAATTATATTGTTTTGATCGTTTACCTACTCGAGGACGAGCAGGAACTAAGCTTGGGGATGTTGATACGTCCATAACGTATCTATAATTTTTGATGGTTTTATGCTAATAATATGCTTTTGATACTCCTTTTTATATAAAATTTAGATTTATTTGGACTAACCTATTAATAGTTGCAAAAGTGCACAATGTTCTTGTTTTACACTTTGATGTGTAGGAATTACCAAGAATACAAGTGGAAACCTTGTTGGAGTCAAATTGGGATTTTTCAGAAATCTGTCTCGGAACGCTTTTTAAAGATGGTCACGACTCGGGTCGAAGACATCGTCAAACGGAAAACTCTTCAACTATAAAGTTGTTGGAAATTTTGCGACAAACGTTCTGGACATAAAATTTAGCTGATTCCGAGTCCGGACGGGCCCGATAGACCCGATTTACTACAGCCCAAGATGGGGTGATGGGAATCCGAGAAATTATATAAAGGGAGGAAACCTAATTCATGGGAGACACTTCCACCCACGAATTTGCAGCCACCAAAGCCATGTTTTTTCCTCCCCTATAGATCCCATCTCCATGGGGAAGGGCTCCCAAGAAGCCATGAAGGAAGGGTGCTAAGGGGTGGTGCTCCTCTGTGATACCGGTGGCGGGGGAAGGAGTCCTCCGCACCGCCGCCGGCACCGCCGCCTCTTCATCGATCTCCACCACCATCTCCATTGCCGTTGTTGATTCCTATGATAATGAGGGAGTAGTTCTTCCTCGAGGATAAGGGCTCTACCGGTAGCTATGTGTTCATCTCTCTCTATGCATGATCATGAGCTTTGTAATCAAGTAGATCTACTTTGCTACTCAAGTGCTTTAATAGATCTCTGCTCTCCCCATGTGTGTGAAAGTGACAACGTGCACACCATGGTGGCACTTAGGCTAGAGATTACAAATACTTGTTATGAGTTATATTTGGAGTTGGATGTCTCTATGAAATTGTGGTGTTTGTTGGAACCATCTAGAGCTCAAGGTGACAGTGTGGGGTTATCTAGATGGGGAAAGCGAACTTTGAGGAGTGCTGTTATAGCCCTACCATGGATTAGAGTGTTCAACCGGACAGTAGTTCAGAGTAGTATCATGAAGAGAAGATATTTATATGAGAGTGTTCACTAGCGAAAGTATGATCCCTAAGTCTTGTTTCTAAGTATTGAAACACCGTTTGCAACTAGATCTATTACATATATGCTTGTTGCCATCTTTATTTCAGTTTGCCTTTAGTCTCTTCCACGCCATCAAGCTATTTTCTAGCACCGTTGTCTTTTATCCATACCACTTGTATTTCACTATCTCTTCGCCGAACTAGTGCACCTATACACCTGACAAGTGTATTAGGTGTGTTGGGGACACAAGAGACTTCTTGTATCTTGATTGCAGGGTTGCTTGAGAGGGGATACCTTTGACCACTTCCTCCCTGAGTTCGATAAACCTTGGGTGATCCACTTAAGGGAAAACTTGCTGCTGTTCTACAAACCTCTGCACTTGGAGTCCCAACAACTCTCTACAAGAATAGAAGTGCGTGGACATCAGGGAAGCCTGGCTCCTGGATTAGAGATGAACACTTGAAGACTTTCGACGGTTGGTTGTAGACACATCTCATGAATGACCTCACTGTTGGAGAGCAGCTGTACTTGTTGGCCAGGTCACCATCTTCGACTATATTGACTTTCCAAGGGTACGAGATAAATGAGAATATATTTTACACGATCACCCAAGATAAAAAGAGCACCAACCAAAACAGTGGTGTCCGATTTGATGCAACAGACGAGAATGGACAAAAGGATACATATTATGGTTACATAGAGGAGATATGGGAACTTGACTATGGACCTTATTTTAAGGTCCCTTTGTTTTGGTGCAAATGGGTCAAGCTGACAGGAGGCGGGATTGAGGTAGACAAGAAATACAGAATGACAAAAGTGGATCTCAACAACCTTGCATATAGAGATGAACCATTCGTCCTAGCCAATGATGTGGTTCAGGTTTTTTATGTGAAGGATATGTTTACCAAACCGAGAAAAAGGAAAGATAAGCAAAAGAATACATCATACGATGAGCTAAAGTGCCACATAGTTCTTTTAGAGAAAAGAAACATCGTGGGGGTGGAGGATAAGATAGACATGTCAGAAGATTATGATAAGTTTCATAAAATTCCGCCCTTCGCAGTGAAGGATGACCCAAGCATCCCGTTAAGTAAGGAAGATGCTCCATGGTTACAGATTAGAAGAAAACCCCAACAATAGAGATGTGTGGATGTTGGTGATGTATAATATTAAACCTTTATTTTTAATGATCTGCTTATATATGGATATGAACTGTCTCGATCTCAATAGGTAGTATTTCAACTTGTTGTGGCCAACACCAAAGACATTTATAAATATTAAAACGTAAAAATTAGTCATAATCATGTCTAACCATATAGTACACAGCTTCAGCTTCAGGGTCGTCTTCAGAATCGTCATCGTCAACATCATCGCTCGTAGCACACGGCTGGATCCTCAACCCTTCCCCAGCTTGTGCACGAGGGAATGAGGGAGGGGGCACCTACCACTCCGCCTTGGATTCACGACGCGCGGGGGAGGGGGCTCCCGGATGACGACAGCGGTACGCCCTCGGCCTTCACCACCGCCACCATTCTTGTGGCTCTGCGGCTGGTGAAAGTGCGGGTACCTCAGGCAAGGATGGTCTCCCATGGCAATCTAGCGCATCACGTCGGTGATAGTCCAGTTCGCCCACCACAGGCAGCGACCGGCGTCGTTGTGGTTCACTAGGGGCAGGCCATCACCCTCGTACCTGGGGAGCTCCATTTCCTGCCGATTTGCGAAGAAGGCATTCCAGGTGTCTAGGTTGTCAGGATCCCAATGGGGATCCCTCCGCTGCTCCGGCGTGAGGTCGAGGTAGAAGTGGTTCATGATGGCCGCCTGGCTAGCCGAACCATGAGGCATAGGAGGAACAGGAATCCCTCCAGTGCTCAGCATCCAGCCGGCGAGCAGCCGGTACCCCGACGAGCATAGGTAGCTGGAGGCGCACAGCGCCTCGATCTCCTTGATCATCAGAAAGGCCCAGTAAGTGGTGTCCATTGTTGTGAGAGAGAAGGTGCGGATCTGTGGATGAACATGGCGATCGACCTAGATATAGAGGGAAATGGCGGGAAAACATGGTGGGAAGCGGGGGAAAATGGTGGGAAAACATGGCGGAAAGCGGGGGGAAATGGCGGGAAATATCTTTAGTCCTGGTTAGTGGCTCTAACCGGGACTAAAGGCCATCGAAATATCTTTTAGTTCTAGTTACTAGTTCTAGTATGAAATATTATATTTCTAATGGGTATAATATTTTTGGCGAATATTTTGGTATATTATATGTATTTTTCTATTTTTTAAATAATAAACTATATTTTTCCAACATTTATACTAAATATAATACTTGTTAAACAATAAATAATTTCATTTAAGTTGTATAATAGGGTATGATAATAGATTTAAATTATAGATCTTCGTTTTCTGAAAATTTTGATATATAATACTCCCTCCGACCCTAATTAGTTGACTTAGATTTGGCTAGATTCGAATGTATCTAGACTTGTTTTAGGGTTAGATACATCCGAATCTATACAAAACCAAGTCAACTAATTTGGGTCGGAGGGAGTACATAATTTTCTGAAAATTATACACCAGTTTTCAGTTTGGCGCTAAAAACCCCTTTAGTCCCGGTTTGTATTACAAACCGAGACTAAAGGGTACCCTTTAGTCCCAGTTTATATTACAAACCGGGGATAAAGGTGTATGCACACACACAAATAGCGGTGGACGAAAACACCTTTAGCCCCGGTTTGTAATTCAAACCAGAACTAAAGGAAGGTTGGGGGTATAAATACCCACCTCCTCCACCCCGGTTCCAGATACGAACCGGAGAGCCCCCAATCATCTTCTTCCTGACGAACCACGTGATGCCTGAGCTCGCCGCGGCCCGCGCTCATGGAGGAGCACGCCGCCGCCCGTGCCGTCCATCCCGCCGCTGCCCGAGGAGGGGCTCGCGCCACCACCCGCCGAGGAGGAGCTCGTCGACGCCCGTGTTGTCCGTCCCGCCGCGCCCTCCGTCGCCCCTGCAGGTGAGCTCTCTCGATCTAATTAGTTTAGGTTAATTATAGGTTTATTAGTTTAATTAGTTAGTTAGGTTTATTAGTTTAGTTAGTGGTAGGTTTAGGGTTTAGTTAGTATAGGTTAATTAATATTAGGTGTATAGTTAGTATTAGATTAATTTAGTTAGTATTAGGTTTATAGTTAGTATTAGGTTAATTAGTATTAGGTTAATTTAGTTAGTATTAGTTGTTTATAGCCAGGTTTATAATATTTGTAAAATATCTAGTGGTAGGTTTATTAGTTTAGTTAGTGGTAGGTTTAGGGTTTAGTTAGTATTAGGTTTATTAGTATTAGATTTATAGTTAGTATTAGATTAATTTAGTTAGTATTGGGTTTTATAGTTAGTATTAGGTTTATAGTTAGTATTAGGTTTAATTTAGTGTTTATGTTTTATGATTGTTTATGTTATGGTTTAGTTATGCCGCGTCCTCGTCATCCACTCGGCGGCAACGGCAGAGTACTGGACTCCGTTGGGTCCGGGGTTGTCCGAGCCTAGGCTCCGTCGGGCTGGCACTGGGAGCTGCTACCTGCCGGGACTCTTACCTTGGTGAGGAATCCGGGTATCATCGTCGACCCGGAGCTTATTTGGTGGCATCCACGAGGTCCAGGAGCGGTGCAAAGGGAGTCGACCCCCGAGGAGGTGGTACGTCTTCGTGTCAGGGAGGAGGACGAGCACGTCCGCCGGTATATGTATCTTTTAGAGACCAAGTTCTCCAATCTCTGGCAGGTTCTCGGATCTCACCCGAGCCATTCTCCGGTGATTGTTCCTGTTTTCTGGGTGTACAGTGATACATCCATTTTGCATCACTATTCTATGTCATAATTCACTGTTATTCATTGATATATTTCGTATTGAGAGGTGATACTTATGTTATTTCATCTGTTTTTGCATGGTTGATGACTTTTGGAGCATGGACCGCTGCAGTCAGGATTCTGATGAAAAGGTGCTGTTTGGAGGCAAAATTCGCGAAGATCAGAAAATCCGGGAAAATATACGGAAAATCCTATTTTTTCAGAAGACGAAGGCTGCCAGAAGAGGGAGTGGAGATGGGACATAGGGGGCCCACACCACCCCCTGGCGCGGGCCACCCTAGGTCGTGCCACCAGGTGGTGTGGCCGCCCTGGCCCACCTTTGGCTCTCCCCTCTGGCGTATATATTCCTCCCAAAACCCTAAGACTCGGGGAGCGACTACAGAAAGATTCTGCCGCCTCTGCGGGGCAGAAAACACCGAGAGAGAAAGATCTCTCCGGCAGACAAATTTCTGTCGGGGGAATTCCTTCCCGGAGAGGGGAGATCGTCGCCATTAACAACACCATCAAGGTGGACTTCATCGGGATCATCATCATCATCATCACCACCATCATCACCATCAGCACCCTCATCACCATCTCCATATTGTTGTAACAATCGGGTTGAATCTTGCATAGTTCTTAGGGGAAACTTTCCTAGTGTTGATTACTCTTTGTAGTTGATGTTATTGAGTGAACCATTGAATTATTGTTTATGTTCAGATTGTTATACATCATTATTCCATCTCTGATCATGATCCATATGATGTCTTGTGAGTAGTTTGTTTTGTTCTTGAGGACATGGGAGAAGTCATGTTGTTAGTAGTGGAGTTGTGTTGAGAAAGATTCAATGGTTTGATATTTAAGTTGTGGTGTACTTCTTCTAGTGGTGTCATGTGAACGTCGACTACATGAAACTTCACCTATATGGGCCTAAGGGAATGCATTGTGTATTTGGCTACTAATCATAGGGGTTGCCGGAGTGACAGAAACCTGAACCCCCGTTAGGAAACCATTGGACAAGGGACGTAAGGGTCTTAGAGTTTAAAGCTGTGGTTAGGTTTCTACCTTAATTACTTTCTTGTACTTACGGATGTTGGCAAGGGGTATAGTCACAAGTATGTATTAGTCCTAGTAAGGTCGGTACATTAGCACAGGTTCACCCACACAACAATTAGCAAGCTAAAGAAGATTAATCAACTTTATGAAGCGAAAGCACTTGACAGTCTTCCCATGTGTCCTCGAGAATGTTTGGTCATCTTAAGTAATACAACCGGCTTGTCCTTTGCTGAATAAAGGGTTGGGCCACTTGCTGCATTTATTCCTACTGTCTTTTATTTACTCGTACTTTATTTACCTGCTTTATCAAAAACCCCTAAAAATCCGTTTGCTAAGTATTTGCAGAGAATTCCTGATCCATACCACTAGCCAGCACCTTCTGCTCCTCGTTGAATTCGACACTCTTACTTATTGACAATACTGCGATACACCCCCTATACTTGTGGGTCATCAAGAATATTTTCTGGCACCGTTGCCGGGGAGTGAAGCGCTATTGGAGAGTGGAACTGGTAAAGGAAACTTCTACTGTGAGTATTGTTTACTTCTGTTAGTTGCTTTATTTTTGTTATGGATAATTCGCTGAGTTTCTTATTTGGTAATGCTATTACCACTGCTAAGGTAGTAGATGAGCCACCACCTGCTGAGAATGATGCTTTTAAAATACCTACAAGAATTATTGATCGTGTTATGGATAACTACTATGTTGGGGATGGAACTGTCCATCCCGGTGATCATTTACTCTTTATACACGAATTATGCGGGTTGTTCAAGTGTGTAGGTATTACTACATATCAAGTTAAGAAGAAGTTATTCTCATTGTCACTGAAAGGAAGAGCTGAGGAAAGGTATAAGCTGCTGAAGAATGGTCAAGCTCTTGAACGGGAGGAAATAGTGCCTCTCTTTTATTCAAAGTTTTATCCTCCTAGTGAGATTCATAAAGATCGGAATCAAATATACAACTTTTGGCCTCTTGATGGAGAGAGTACAACTCAAGCTTGGGAGAGATTGAAGTTACTTATGCTCAAATGTCCCATTCATGAGCTCCCCAACAATATTATTATCAATAACTTTTATGCAAGGCCCCCTCTACATGATAAGGATTTATTGGATGCTTCGTGTGCTAGATCATTCACCCGCATGGAAGAAGAAGCTAAATGGGATCTTTTGGACCATATTCAAGATAATGCTAAAGCTTGGGAGAATGACAAAGATAGAAAGTCAGGTATAAATTATGATTATGAATGCATTGAAGCTTTTATGGGAACTGATGACTTTCAAAATATTAAAAATGCTTATGGTCTAGACTCTCAAGCTATTGCTTCTTATTTTAAGGCTTTCACTTCCTATATTGAAGTGCCTAAAAAGAAGTGGAATAAGTATCATGAACCTTATAAAGATGTTGCTAAGAGTGTTCCTGCAAGAAATACTGAAGTTTATTCTGCTAATCATGTTTTACCTGAACCTTACATCAAGAAAATGCCTTTTCCAGTTAAGATAAAGGAACATTCTATGATAGCTAGTATGTTTAATGAAAGTACGAATGAAGCTGTTGAACCTGATAAACAAATGGTTGATGAACCTATAATAACAAATGTGAAAGACTTTGTCACTAAGTATGTAGAAGAGGGACACACTATCCTTTGTAAGGATACCTCTAATATTGTTTCACATAGTAGTGTTATGAGAGCTAGTATTCCTGTGTTTTCTGTTAGAATAAGTGATCATTCCCACGATGGTCCTTGTGATAGTTATATTGTTAAGTTTATGCATGATACTGAAAGTTACTATGAGAGAGGGAAAAGTGTTCTTATGTATCTCAATAATATCAAGTTTCCTTGTTTTATGCTGAAAGTTTTTATGTTGCACTTCTTTTGCCTTCTTATGCAAGTAGCCTCTGGTTTCAACAATTTGTTTGTTTACAAAATTTCCCTTGCATAGGAAGTGGGTTAAATTTAAATGTGTGTATTTTTGCTTCGTAATGCTCTCTTTCACTTCAATTCATATTCCTATGTGAGCATCTTCAAAATTATCATGCCCATCTTAATGGCTATAAAGAAAGAGCTTTTTGGGAGATAACCCAATTTATTTTTGCTTTCAGTTTGTTTTTGTTTCTTTGAGTCTTGGAAGTTATTACTTCAGTAATAACCTCTCCTTATCCATTTTGTTTGGTTTTTGTGTCAAGATCAACCTCTAATGAGAGAGAAGTAAGATTTGAGGAAGTTGCTGTCCCGAAATAGATTTTTGTGCTTCACCGTAAAAATTCGTGAGAGATCTCTGTATGTCGGATTGAGCTGTAATTTTTTGTTCTCTTGCCCCGGGTTGTTATTTAACTTTTACTAGTTTTGCACTTTTTGATTTGAGCAACAGAAGATATTAGAAAAAAATGATCTTTACCTACTGGTCTGTTTTGATAGATTTTGCCACTCTTGCATTTGCTTCTTTATTTGATTTCCTTTTTGATTTCTTTTTGGGTTTTCGGAAGGAGTTGCTACAGTAGCTTATGCTTTGATGGTTGTCAGTTGAAGTTTGAACTCAAAAGGTTTTATCACTTCACTTATAACTAATGTTGCTAATGAGAACTGTGTGAAAGAAATTTCTAGGTAGTGGAGATACTGGTGTAATAAGGAAGAGAAAGGTTTCATGACTCAAGTAATAAGTGTATGAAGATGAAGATATTGATGTTATTCAAGTGGTGACTCCGGAAGAATCTACTAGATACCTAATTCATAGACCTGCAGAGTCCGTTTCCAAATAGGTAACAGTTCTGGTAAGAAAAGTTCCACGAAAATACTATCCAACTATATTTTTGCAGTTTTCAGTCAATATGGGAAGCTACAAAGAGAAAGAGGGACAGAAACGGAGCCAGGGTGGCTCACACCACCCTGTGGCGTGGGCCCACCCTTGGCCGCACCACCAGGTGGTGTGGCCACTCCGGACTCCGTCTCCGACCGGTTTTGTCCCAGTACCTTCCTTTTGATGTGAAACTTCGTAATATATAATCCCCCGGATCTCCCGAGGTTCGTATATCGTGTTCTCGCCGTGTTTTTGTTTCGATCTGTTTCTGCCAGGAACTATCTTTGAAAGCTTAGGAGCGCAATGGTGTTTGCCAAGGATAAGGGAAAGGAGCCTATGGAGAAAGATCTCCAAGACCCCAAGCAGGGGCTGGTACCTTTAGTTACTTGCCCTGCATCAACAGAAGCCCTACGAGTCACTAAGGAGTTCTGCGATAAGTACCGAGACTTGAGGAGGAAGGTGGACATGCTTCAATGGGACAAATAATAGGCTTCGCAAGATGCTGGAAGATTTCCTCACGTCAACTAAGAAAATATTACCACCACCACCACCAAAGGAGTAATTCGTCATTAGCTTTGGCATCCCCTTGGTTTGTTCCAAGCTTGGGGAGTGCCGTGGTATCACATCACTATCTTCTATCTTTTTACCCTTTTTAGTAGAGTCATATCATGAATAGAGAAGTTATCATGTAGGATGGTTTGCACTATGGAAGTGTCCCCTCTCTCGTTAGATATGTATCCCTTGGTGTGAGTTGCCGTTATGGAATATTAATGAGAAGTTCTATCATTTAGTCTTTTGCATAGCTTATATTAGTTTTCAATTCGTGGTTATATGATTGATCTTGTTGTTAGTATTGGTATCACTTTGGGATCATTGAGTTAATTTAGTTGGTTTTGGCAAACCTCGCTCGGTCAGTAGCAACACTATATTTGAGAGTTGAATGAAAAAGATAGAAGTACTCTAAATAAAATAATTTCATCATCTTTCTTTCTTGATTTGCTCATTAGTTAAGTATTCTCTAGTTAAGACCTTTTGTGCTTCCAAGGAAGATTACATGTTTGTTTTTATCACTTGTATGTTTGTTTGTTTCCTTCAACTCTTATACTTGCTACCCAGCCTTGCTAGCCAAAAACCTGTACTAAGAGGGAATTCTTCTCGTGCATCCAATCCTTAAACCAAACCTTTGCCATTTGTGTCCACCATACCTACCTAGTAGCACTATTGCTATTCCAAGTAAATTCTTGTTTTATCTACCTTCCAAATTAAACTTGTTATGTGAAAATTAGTGATTAAAGCTCTCACGAACTTGATGGCACACCTTACTTTCTTGCACTTAATAAACTTGAACCATTGGGTCCTTCTTTGTTGCGTATATGCTTGCGCTTTATGAGTTGAAGTTAGCAGAACCATGTATCATGGGGAACGCTTTCAACACTGCCATGGTACTTTGTACCTAGTTGATATCATGATTCTTTTGCCTATGGATCCTGGCGGTGTGAAATAAAAGGGGAACTTGTAAGATCATGGAGTTCATATGTGTGTTAGAGAAACGCCTAGGCCGCTAGCCTAAGCCATGCCTAATCATGGTAGAAACTTGCAGCATAACTATAGTGAGCATTCTATGAAGCATCCTCAATAAAAACCTATGCAAATAGCAAATAAAAAGATCGCTGAGATGCTCATTGTTTGCTTGCCTTGTCATTTTGATTATGGGATAGCTCCTGTGTCATGTGCAAGGGGTACCCTGTTGGCGGTTCTCAATGATACACATGTATTTACAATGACAAGAGCTTACTTGTGACTGAAGTTGAGTAGCAGGAGGTTCGATACTCGTAAGTAAGGGGCATGAGATTTCAACTTATAACTTGTCAAGCATATCCTCTTAGTTGTGTCACTTTAACCTTAATCACCTAAAGATGCCTATGATAGGGGCAATGAGAGCTGAAAGCTAATAAGTATCATAATTTTTGGGAGCTCTTTATGAAACTTGCAATCCCTGCTTCCCTCTACGAAGGGCCTTTCTTTTACTTTTTACTTGAGTCAGTAAACCTATTCCCTTCTATCTCAGCAAGTATTTTGAGTTGTTGTGTTTCATTCATTCATATGATGATTTATTCAATCATGTTTCTTATGTTCCTTGTTTTGCACGTTGCTCTTATCTTGGTGATTACTACTTTGAAAGCTATCATTGAAAAACCAGTTATTTGTGAACTCCAGCAAATCAGCAAATATTCTTCGACCAAGAGCTAAGTTTGCCATTACCAATTATGATTTACTTTATGTATCTTTGTTGTGTTTCCTTTACTTATTGCAAGTTAAGTTATATAATAGTGAGTTGTCTTCTATTATGATCTATGTATTGATGAATGTGATGCTTCTTGTCCGTATTTTTTTATTGACTCTTCACTCCATAAACCCGAGGTCATGTTTATTGAGCTCATTTTCGCTTGGGGACAAGTGAAGTCTAAGCTTGGGGGGAGTTGATACGTCCATTTTGCATCACTATTCTATGTCATAATTCACTGTTATTCATTGATATATTTCGTATTGAGAGATGATACTTATGTTATTTCATCTGTTTTTGCATGGTTGATGACTTTTGGAGCATGGACCGCTGCAGTCGGGATTCTGATGAAAAAGGTGTTGTTTGGAGGCAAAATTCGCGAAGATCAGAAAATCCGGAAAAATATACGGAAAATCCTATTTCTCCAGAAGATGAAGGCTGCCAGAAGAGGGAGTGGAGATGGGCCACAGGGGGCCCACACCACCCCATGGCACGGGCCACCCTAGGCCGCGCCACCAGGTGGTGTGGCCGCGCTGGCCCACCTCTGGCTCTCGCATCTGGCGTATATATTCCTCCCGAAACCCTAAGACTCGGGGAGCAACCACAGAAAGATTCCGCCGCCTTTGCGGAGTGCAAAACACCGAGAGAGAAAGATCTCTCCGGCAGACAGATTTCTGCCGGGGGAATTCCTTCCCGGAGAGGGGAGATCGTCGCCATCAACACCACCATCAAGCTGGACTTCATCGGGATCATCATCATCATCACCACCATCATCACCATCAGCACCCTCATCACCATCTCCATATTGCTGTAACAATCGGGTTGAATCTTGCATAGTTCTTAGGGGAAACTTTCCCAGTGTTGATTACTCTTTGTAGTTGATGCTATTGAGTGAACCATTGAATTATTGTTTACGTTCAGATTGTTATACATCATTATTCCATCTCTGATCATTATTGTTCGACACTCTTACTTATCGAAAATACTGCGATACACCCCCTATACTTGTGGGTCATCATACAGCTCCCGTGGCACAGAACCCGGCAGTCGACATCGCTAGTTTGATATGAGCGAGATGTATTATTGTACTTTATCTTAATGCAAAATTGTTTCATTATTAGTACGTAATATTTTTTGCTTAATGCAATTGTAATATTCTTTTACTTAATGCAAAATTGTTTTATCTTTTTATGTATTAGTTAAGCTATGGACAGTACACATAATGGATAGATGGTTTTGAATATGATAGATGAGGGTACTGTAGGTTCTTATTACGATGATGGCTCCCAATATCTTAATTTTTCTGGAGGAGACGATAGTGGAGACGATGGGGGAGACCATGGTGGAGACTATGGTGGAGACAATGGGGGAGACCATAGTGGAGACGATGCTGGTGGAGACACCTTAATAACAAAGTCCAGCGAGGTATATAAGGCCTCTACCGATCGATCACTAGTATAGATGCACTAATTGATTCGTATATATATACTAACAAATGTTTCTTCTCTTAGACCTCCACATCGGGCCAATCTTCTACAAGAAAAAGAGGCCCGGCCCAAAATTTGCCCGCTGAAGTCCGTTTCAGCATTGACTTAGTCTCTGTGCTGGGTCAACCGTTGGAGCCCATACAGTCCGTCAATGCATTTGTACATCAATGCGGAGTGATTGCTAGAGACACCGTCTCGATCACCACGCGAGAGTGGAATAAGCCAGGAAAAAAACGGATCCAGCTGGGGCTAGTTTTGTCGATGACAGAGCGAAAGATGCGATGTGGAATTCTCTCATGACATATTTCACCCTACCAATTCTCTCACACAGCAAATGAGGTTGAAAGTCAGGGAGTGGGCTCTTAAGAATATGGGCACACTATTCAAGGACTGGAAGAAAAAATCCTAAATTCACTAGCCCACTAGAGAAGCAGCGGGATAACTGGGCCACATTTGTGCAATACAAGACCTCGGAACCAGCTCTGGCAATGTCAGGAAAAAATAAGCTGGCTACAAGAGTGCCATGCCTAAGTGGGATAAAGCTGAGGCCGACATGGCGGCTAAAGGGGTCACTCCAGCTATGTCTAGTTGGCCCTTGAGATCAAGAAATTGGTTACTCGGGCATGGGGCATCGTATGACCCAGAAACAGGCGAGATTGTTGCAAAAAAAGAAGTTGCTGGACCTAAGGATGATCTTATTAAACTGATAAAAGAGGTTCAAGAGGGAAAGTTTGTTCCCGACAGAGATAACGATGAGCTGACAAAGGCCCTCGGGAATCCTGAAACGATTGGATGAACACGAGGCTTCGGACCTTCTTGTCCATGGGCTATCGGGTTTCCCAAGGACTTTGACACCTACAGAAGCCGATCGACAAAAACAAAGCGGCGAGAAGAGGAGGATGCAGAGCGGTTCGCAAGGGTTGAAGCCATGTTGCAGTAGCATCGGGAGGAGCTTAATGAACTTAGACGACTCCGACAGCAAGATCCTGCACTAGAGAGTACTGTCTGCCCATCTCAATGGAAAAGAAGCATGGCTTCCACGAAGGTCCACGCTAATGATGCAACGGTGAATGTGTACCCCGTGGATGCAATCAAGGAGAAGACTAGTTGTGAGCTGCATGTTGAATTGAAGAACATATCCATGAAGGTGGCGGTCGGCTTTGCTTTACCTTCTGCACCAGGAGCGACCTACCATTGCAATCCGATTCCAGCTGGCTATGCTCGTGTCGGTGTGGATGAAGTTCAACCACTGTGTCAGTCACTACAGCTTGATATCCCTAGAGGTCAAGGGGGAACGACAGTGGGAGAAGTCATGAGTGGCTTCATTCTTTGGAAAAAGGAATACATTAAGTTTCCAGGCTTAGCACCAAGGCCACCGTCTCCACCGAGAAACAATCCATCACCTCCAAGGCCACCGTCTCCTCCCAGTAAAAGTCCACCACCTCCAAGTTCACCCCTCCTTGATAATGACCTCAGCAGGAGTCTATCTCAATCTACGCAGCCGCCTCCACCCACTAAGGGCCAAAGCGGAACAATAGCACCGCTCCGTCGAGGGATAACCGACACCGAAAACGACAGTTGTCGCCCCTCCCAATAGTACCGCCGGTTCCTACCAAGAGGGCTTACGACCTGAACGATGAGGAGACCGATGCGGTCATACGTGCCCAAGTGGATGCCCATTTTAAAAAGAAACAACCTAAGCCAGAGGTCCAAATAAAACCGGAAATCAATGAGCACTTTAGGAGATTACTGATGCAGCCATCCCAAGCTCAGTTAAATGCGCCAGATAACTATACACGTTGTCTTCAGAAGACACTGAAATAGAAGAGATCAAGTGGTAGAGGAAGCATCATAAAAGACATTCCCTAGTGAGGGAACAAGCAAAACTATCAAGTGGCAGCGGAAGCATCAGAAAAGACGTTCCCCAGCTGGGGAAACAAGCAAAACAATCGATCCCCCCGCTCTAGGTGTTACCCGAACCTCAACTATATGGGGGAGAACCTTTGCATATGGAAACGGCTAAGATATTGGCCGAGCAATGTAATATGTCTAATCATGACATTATTGGCGACGCTGATATCACCAGGGCTGATGTAGCACACCGATATGTTTACGGGGAGCCTCTGGTCAGTTCTGAGAGGCTCCGGGATATGCCAGCAAAAATGCGACAATTGCATGCATGGTAAATGGAAGAAGCAAAAAAAGAGCGACAATGGATCATAGCGAAAGTTCGAGAAGAGCATTACTTCATTGAAGACGAGGTCCATATTGAATTTCCAGAACTCTTTTAGTTATTCAATCAAAGGGAACTCGACAAATCTATCCTCAGTTGCTATTGTCTGTAAGTGATTACTTTATTTATGTAATTAAGTCTCTAGCTTAACTTATTCAATTCATTGCCGGTTAATATACTCATTATATTCTTTTGTATGCTATAATAATGCAGAATGAAGATTCTCGAATGTAAAAAAGGACAATCCATGGATTTGGGTTCGTTTACCCAAATTGAGTTAATGGAGCAATGCTAAAGGAGATGACAGTGGAGACCGAGCGTAACTTGCTCCGGTTTTTCACGAGGCAACATTTCTATAATGAAATTTTATTTCCTTACCACTACAGGTGAGTGTTATTGTCTTGTACACATTAACTTTTGCTTACTCGATGTTCAGTGTAAATGATAAGTTACTGACGAATGTAAACCTAACGTAGCCATCACTCGATTCTTCTAAGCATTTTTGTTGACTTGGGAAGAGTTGAAATCATGGACTCATTACAAAAAGACATGAAAGAGTACCACAACATGATCGATATGCTCCAGAAGTAATTTCAACCATTATCGCACTATATCGGTTTCTTTCACTCATTTTCTGAGATATCAAGTAGTTATTAACTCATTCATTCATTTTCTTTGTCAGGTAGTGTTTGGACACGGTTCAAGAACAAGGTCCGGGGTCAATGGAGTGAGTAGCTGAGTTTCAAACATATCCCGGTAAGTAGTACGAGCTAGGTCCGTGCATATATTTAATTCTAGTTTCTATATATTTATCATGCTAGAGTTATTATTTGATTGAATTCTATTATTGTAAACTGCACGAGGCAGCCACGAGGGACTAATCTATGTGGATTCTATGTTTGCGAGTTCATTCACATCACTATTGAGAAGCCCTTGGAAACTGTTCGTGTAAGTAAACAATATATTCACCCTTTATTTTTATTATAATAAATTGTGTTGAGTCTAATTCATATGATCTCCTTCTTTATAGGTGGACGCGATGCGGGAAAAGCTCCTACCACAGGACCGCCTACTAGCAATCCAAGAGGAATTGGCTGGATTTTTGTTCGACGAGGTCATAGACTCATGTGAAGAATACTCTCTAGACAGACCCTAAAGCATCCATGTAATGATCTCCATGTAATCAAATAGACAGGCTTTGGACCCGGTTGGAACTCCATGTAATGACCTCCATATATGCTTTTAAGAGAAATTATATTACATATGCATCAACGTGTACAAGTACTATGTAGTAGCGTTATGTATGTATACGAAAACTTGTTTGTAATAAAAACACAAAATGAAAAATAATTGAACACAAAACACAAAATGAAAAGAAAAACCATAAAACCCCATCTCCTGCCGCAGCAGCCAAATGCCTTGAAACACTTTCGCGACAGCGACCCTTTAGTATCGGTTCATGTTACGAACTGGGACTAAATGTCCTCCAGCCTAACGCGGCTGACGGGACCATGTGGTGGACCTCTAGTCCCGGTTCATAACATAACCGGGACTAAAGGCCGGACCTTTATTCCCGATCTGCCAGTCCCGGTTTGCAATTCGGCACTAAAGGTCCTTACAAACCAGATCTAAAGGCCTGTTTTCTACTAGTGCTTGTAAGGGGTTCCCCCATCACCTTGTATCGGTTCGGCCATTGTGGCTTTATTTATAAAGCGAAAGCCTATTTCGAGGAACTTAGCAGCATGTCTCTATTTATGACTTTACTCTCATATCATTTGTAATACCATTTATAATGTATACATACTCCTTCACATGCAGGATTCACTATCTTGAAATCTGAGCCCTCAAGTGCTCACGGTGCCAATATACATTGGTGGATCAAACCTTTACTTAGGCTAGTCCTAATGGGGGTATCGTAGGTAGTATCATCCATGCCATGTTAGCAAATTTTGACATGGCATGCTAATTAATGATGAAAGAGATTGTGTTGGTAACATGGGTAGATACGGTATCATAGTACGTAGAACTAGAAAAACTAATTTCAAATAAATCTTGTACACAATTTTACATTGATATTCTACAAAACAATAAATATATAAATATTATAATTCTACTATATGATATTATGCTTGTGGAGATGGTATCATATACTACATGATACTACTATATGATACTCTCATTGTGACTAATCTAATTGGTATTGATCTAGGGAAAATTATTTTTTAACATGCTCGTTGACAATTTCTAAGTTTATTACTCCCTTTGACCCATATTAGTTGACTTGGGTTTATCTAGATTTGGATGTATCTAGAGGGAGTACAAACTATTAGTTTGTGCGCAACTTATTAAGTACTACATTATCGTACAATTATATTGTTATATCTAGCAAAATTTTGGACATGTATAAGCCAGCCCCCTCCATAGTTCATTCCTGGGTCCCACTACGTACGTGCCCAGATCTCACATTAGTTGCTTCAATTTTTTTTTGCGTAGTAGGTAAAATCGAGAGGGTAACGGCAGCATTTCGTCACTCTAGTTGCTCATAGATCTCGCTCTGCAGCAAATAAAGGCCCGATCACCGATGGCCACGCAACAGACACGCAAGGACCATGCGATCCACTGCGGAGGAACATAACAAAATAGCTCGTCTCTGCGGATGATGACGCTTCAACTGCATCCCTACCCCTCTCGATGCAAACAGCGAGACCGGCCGGTGATCGACCATGATCGAGGAAAAGAACAGTGGAGAATCGGCGAGCAAAGTTACTTCGATATGGATCTCGTGCGGCATGCAAACGCCAGCAACATTACGACTTAACGAGGGACGGGACCATAGAGCAACCACGAAATGTAGTATCCATGCCTTGCATATACGGACAATCATGCAGATCCGGGAGTAGCTACGAAATTTTCCACTCCACACTATCAAATTTTCCAGGTGAGTCGTTTGCTCTTGCTCCTACAGTACCTTTTTTTTAGGGTAAAGCGTTTGCTCCTACCTACCACACCACGCCGGAATGTCTGTCCGATCCTACCTGACGTGTATAAACCCACGCGCGGCCAGCTAGCTACTCCACTAATAGAGTAGCCATGGACACGGCCTCTTTGCTTCCCGTGGCACTGGCACTGCTGGCCATCCCTGTCGTCACCGCGCTCCTCCTCAACCGTCTCCGCTTCGGCAAGCTTCCACCGGGGCCGCGGCCATGGCCGGTGCTGGGCAACCTGTTCCAAATCCAGCCAGTGCGGTGCCGGTGCTTCGCCGAGTGGGCGGGCCGGTACGGGCCCATCATGACAGTGTGGTTCGGTTCCTCGCCGACGGTGGTGGTGTCCACGTCGGAGCTGGCTCAGGAGGTGCTCAAGACCCACGACCAGCAGCTCGCCGACCGCCCGCGGAACCGGTCGTCGGAGCGCTTCAGCCGCGGCGGCATGGACCTCATCTGGGCCGACTACGGTCCGCACTACATCAAGGTGCGCAAGCTCTGCAACCTCGAGCTCTTCACCCCGCGCCGCCTCGAGGCGCTCAGGCCCATCCGCGAGGACGAGGTCACCGCCATGGTCGAGGCCGTGCACAGGGCGAGCAAGGGTGGGAAGCCGGTGGCGGTGCGGGAGTACCTGGCCATGGTGGGCTTCAACAACATCACGCGGCTGGCCTTCGGGAAGCGGTTCCTGGACGCCAAGGGCGAGCTGGACGAGCAAGGGCGGGAGTTCAAGGGGATCGTCACCAACGGGGTCAAGATCGGCGCGTCCCTGTCCATCGCCGAGCACATCCGGTGGCTCCGGTGGCTGAACCCTGTCGACGAAGACATGTACAAGGCGCACGGCGACCGGCGCGACCGCCTCACCGTCAGGATCATGGAGGAGCACGCCAAGGCTCTCGAGACCAGCGGCACCACCAAGCAGCATTTCGTCGACGCGCTCTTCTCGCTCCGGGACAAGTACGACCTCAGCGACGACACCGTCATTGGCCTCCTCTGGGTAATTAAGGTCCACATTAGTCTCGATCGTGATTTCACTTGTCAGTTGGTCACTCACATGTGTGAACCCGATCGATCGATGGAGCAGGACATGATCACCGCCGGTACGGACACGACGGTGATAACTGTGGAGTGGGCGATAGGGGAGCTGGTGAGGAACCCCAGGGTGCAGGAGAAGGTGCAGGAGGAGCTGGTCCGGGTGGTGGGCCGCGACCGGGTCTTGCTGGAGACGGACTTCCCGAACCTGCCCTACCTGAACGCCGTCGTCAAGGAGTCGCTCCGGCTGCACCCGCCGACGCCGCTCATGCTCCCGCACAAGGCGAGCGCCGCCGTCAAGATCGCCGGCTACGACATCCCCAAGGGAGCCAGCGTGACGGTCAACGTGTGGGCGCTGGCGCGCGACCCCAAGGTGTGGGACAGCCCGCTCGAGTTCAGGCCCGAGCGCTTCCTCCACGAGAACATCGACATCAAGGGCTGCGACTACCGCGTGCTGCCGTTCGGTGCGGGAAGGCGGGTGTGCCCCGGCGCGCAGCTCGGCATCAACCTCGTGGCGTCCATGGTGGGGCACCTCCTGCACCACTTCACCTGGTCGTTGCCGGAAGGGACCCGGCCGGAGGACCTCAACATGATGGAGTCTCCCGGGCTCGTCACTTTCATGGGCACGCCGCTGCAGGTCCTCGCCACGCCGCGCCTCGACAAGGAGGACCTGTACAAGCGGGTGCCGGTCGAGATGTGAGCCACCGTGCCTCCACGTTCAAGACTACATTGTCTGTCGGAAAAAGAGTTGCGTGTCCACGCCTCTGTTTTGCATAAATCGATCGTACATCGTACAATTGCATTGCTTGTTTACTGATGAATTTTCGGGTGTGACCATGAGATCTCTCCTCGCCTAAATCACAATGGAAGATTTCGAAAATTGAAGTTCACATGATTGAAAAACATAGGAAAAATCTCACGATGAAGATAATGGAGGAGCTGGAAGTGTAGCATCTGTTAGTGTTATTGTAATTTCGAAATTGTGTGATAACTTAGATGACAGAGATAAAGACAAAATCTAACATGCCATACACTACCGATCCATCAAGAACCGCCTCCTAATTGCATGTAACATGCATATATTGTTGGTTTGTGTGTCAGACTAAATTCAATGTTAGCATGTTATGCAAATGGTAGTGGAGAATAGAAGCAGAGGATGGGCCATGGCAAGTTTTTGTTATAACAACATACTTAGGTGATGGGGGAACCTATGCTCTGCTTGTTGGTCTGACCTTTTGCATATTAGAAGTCTGTACCTGAAAGGCAGAATGGTTGGGAATGGATTAATAACTAACTTTTGGGTGACTCATGGTGTGGGGATGTGCATCTCTCTTTTTGACATTCGTAATGATGAAGCTAGATTTGTGGCTGCTAGGAGATGGAATTTCAGCTTTAGATGGCTGGATGTGCATTTACGGGAACAACATGGGATACTTCAGGATTTAATTTGGAGGGTTGCTCTGAATGAAGATACTGAGAGACCAAGGTGGAAGTGACTAAGTCCCGAAAATTCACAGTGAAATCAATGTATGCCCATCTCTCAAACAATAGAGTAAACAAAACTTTTAAACATTTGTGGAAGGCTAAGATACCTTTAAAGATTAAGATTTGGTTGCAGCTCATCTAGCACAAGGTGATTGCTATAGAGGATAATGTGACTAAGAGGAAGTGGATGGAAAAGACAAGATGTTATTTTTTTTAACAAAAATTCCACTTATCTATTAATAACCATCAATAACAGTACAAAGAGCCCTAAAAGTATAAAAATCACAAATATGTCCTTAGAGAACCTAGCGATGACTACAAACAGTAACAATGAGGAGGAAACAAATACATCATCTGTTCTTCGCGTGTTCAGCAACAAAGTATCGTAACTAGGATAGTGGGGTTTTCTAAGAATACTTATGGTGGATTCATCAACTTTTACCGGCAAGCAGAAATGTGCAAATCACAGCTTTGGCCTCAATATGTTGGTGATTTAGAAGATGAGAAATAGAGCTTGTTTTGAAAAAAACTTAATAAACTCTCCTATTGATTTTTTTGTATGAAAACTCTCCTACTGATATAATCTACTATTATGCTTGTGTGTTTATTAAATATTGAGCAGGGTTTCATGCTGCGAGTGAGCAGGAGACTCTAACGAGTGATGTTGATATGTTACAAAGAAATGCACCGGAGGTTGTTGCTGCTATTGCTACCTCATCTCATCCTGCGTTGGGTGCGCCACAAAGCCAGCTGACACAAAACGGAGCTGGTGATGCTAAGGAAAAGATCCCATGATGGGGACAACAAAATCTAAGAAGTAGTGATATCCTGGTGAAGAAAAGGAAAGAGAAGGTTTAATTTTGGAGAAGTGGGGAACTTTGTAGATATGTGTTTGATTTTGGCACTGCCCTTGTAATGTCGGGGCACGGGTGCAAGGAGGATGTGGTTGCATGTTGCTTGTTGGCAAAAACCTGTTTAGCTTGAGCTTGGTTTCTGATGTTTTTTAGCCATAGAAACATTAGCAGCATGCGATGCGATGTGCGGGGCTTTTCTTTTTTCTCTTTTTAGAAACTCTGAATTTATGATACACCTATTGCTTTGTTATCTCAACGATAGTAGAACCCGATCTTTCTTTCGGGGGTCATGTGAAAAAAAAGCGTGTGAGATAGACACAGGTGCGCCCTTAGCATAGTTCTGCCTAGTCATCTCACTCAAGTGGACCATGAGAGATCCTCTTATAAGAAATCCAAATTTTTGTCTATTGGAAATGTTGGACTAACTCCCAAATACCTCACCACCCCTTTGAATTTTCTCATATTTTATGAAATTTTAATGGGCCAAATCTCATTATTCCAACACATATTTTAGATGGCTAAGCACAACCATCTTTCTTAAAAATAAAAAATAGACTGGGATGATCGAGAATATTGAGCTGTGTATATGTCACAATGCAGGATAGGTGGACTATCTCTTCCTTTATCTGAAAAATCGATCATTAAATCATATTTGACAAACAAGCGTATACACATACCACATGAAATCAAAACTAAAATGCATTCCAAAATCGAAAGGCTAGGTCCAATCTTCAGCTACAATGACTAACTTGTAGGTCCAATTTTGTAGAAAGGCGAGATTTCTCAGTGAGTATTCTTAACCGTCTTTCTGGAGGCATGTAGCATCCCAATTGTCTAACATTAGAATGCTACATAAGAAATACAGATCAACACTACTATATGCTTATTATTTATTGCATCACCATGATATCATACTCATGGACAACACGTTGATGAACCCCCCTCCCCCCTTCCCCCCTGCTACAGTCGCCCTCACTGAGATCCCGCATGCCAGGCCGATCTGAAACCAACTTCGCCAGCGCCGCCGGTCGAGGGAGGTGTAGGAGAGGCGCCGGCGCATGTAGGTTAGCTAGTAGTTGTAGTCCTCGGCGGTCTGCCGGTAGTTGGAGTAGGGCTCGAGCTCCTTGCAGCTGGATCTTGGGCAGCCCGGTCGATCTTTGCGGCGGCGGCGCTCTGTCGGTTGGCGAGCGCGACGGCGGCTGGAATCTCGGGGATCTCCGCAATAAAGCTGCTGGGCAGGCCTCCCTCCTTGCTGGTGCTTTCCCGGGCCCTCTTTTCCCACCGGACAGCCGTGGCGGCGGGGATGGGAGTTGGGGCGCATTTGGCAGCTGTCGGGAGGGTGCCTTGCTGCTTGGGCTGTGTGCTTGCTTTTTCTTCTTCTTCTTCTTGTCCTAGGCCCCGCTTTGGCCGGCCGTGGCGGCGGGGAAGCGAGCCTGGATCGGCGGTGCGGCGGTCCTGTGCGTTGCCGATGAGCTACTCCTGCTGGCTGACGAGTGGCAGCGGGAGGTCGCGGTGCCTCCTTCTTCTTCAGGTTCCCGTGGTTGGAGGCTGCAGAGAGAGGTGTGGTTCTCGCGACTCGTTCATAAATCTCGTCGATCTCCTCGCTCCATCGATGGCGGTTTGCCCTTCTTCCCTCTACCGGCCTGCCGTGGTGGCGAGGGTTAGTACGGAGATGGGCCTGGCGCCAGAGATGAAGCTAGAGTCGGATACTGGTGAAGCTGCGCCCGCGAAATCCTTTTCGCAGTGGTCCTTTGGTGGCGGTGGAGCCGCCGGACCGCTGCCCGTTCTGGTCGAAAGGCGACCAAGGGGTTCAACCTCCATCGGAGGCCCTTCTTCGAAGCTCACCACCGATGCTCGTCGCCTCGCCGTCAGCAAGTGGTGTGTCCCTGCGGATTGCCTGGCGGCCGGTGGTGCTTCTTCTTCTCCGGTTCATGGAGCGTCACGGGCAAGAGTCTCATGACCTTGCCGTTGGCTGGAGGTCGCCGGAGTTTGGTGGCGGAGGCACTCGAGGACCCAATTGCTTTTTATGTTTTGTCTGAGGGTGTTCTTTGCAAGGGAGAGTCCCCTTTCTGTTTTGTCTAGTTTTGCTAGAGTTCTTTGTGCTGAGGGCCTCTCTGTAATTTGTACCTACCACTTCTTTTAATTGTAGCTTCTCTGGTCCTCTGGACCTTTTACCGTTTAAAAAAAATGATATCATGCTCATTTCATCATGTCACATTACATTTAAGCATCATATCAAATCTTGTATTTTATCTTGCATTGCTTGTGTTGTGCTATCGCCAATATCTCTTCCTATTTTACATTCTCTATATCTTGTATGATACAATGAGGATCCTTGCTAGGATCCATTATTTCAAATGTTTTACTCCATTTCAAAAAAAAACTAATCTAGTACATGCCCAAATTGATCATATACACATGTGGGCATCATCTCTCGCTTCATTCTTTTTCTTCTTGACTCTTTTGTTTTCCCTAAGACTTCTCTTCTAATTTCCTTTAAATGTTCAAAAGGGTTTTTGCTTAACTCAAGATATTTAAAATTGAAACAAAGCAAAAGAAACAAATAAAAAAAGAATAGAAATAAGAGAGAGAGTTTTACCTGGGCCATCTTGTGCAGGAGCCCACCACACCAGCAACCTCAGCAAAAGCCTCCCCTCCCACTTGGGCGGCCTAACAGCCTCGATGCCCATCTCGTATTGCTTTGCAGTGACGGAAAATCCGTCACTGTTTATCTACTTCGCCATTGTCGGCCTTCTTCTCTCTGCGCACTGCCGGAGGAAAGCAGGTGACCGTTCTCCTCGCTATCAACCACTGCGTCCGTGTAACTACCTCGGTGAATTACGCTCCTAGTACAAGCCTGGATGTTCAGAAATGGTTGAAATAGTACGGTGGGGCCCAAATGCCGCTCACAGGTAGACCTTTCGGCCGTCCCAACCATTTCCAAACATCGGGACAAGAACGGGTGGCGTAATCGGCAGGCGAAGGGATCAACTACATACACAAATGAGTATGTATGCAAGCCACCATACAACAGTACATCAGAGCCATTCCATCTAAAAAGAAAGGAAATATAGCAACGCCATACGGCAAGATCCAAATATCCTAGATAGATATAATAGTTTAGGATATCTCCTCATACATCAAACAACAGAGTATCAAGCGGAAGCGGAAGACAAAATCCAAGTACGGATAAGAAGCAAATCGGCATAAGATGCCCCACAAATAAGCAGATCCCGCCCACAGATCTCACGGATCCCCGTTCCCAGAATCTCTACACCGAATGATCGTTGCCCACGTCGTCCGTCTCTTCCACCCAGTATCCATCTTGCGAGGGTACCTGTTCATCTGAACCAATAATTTATCGTGTGAGACCCTAGGGGTACTCAGCAAGTCTTTATGCCTCTAAAGGGGACACAACCTGGGGTGACGCCATTGCAGCAAAAGATAAACCCTAGCAATTCTATAGATACTCGCTAACCATCCGCCTAATCAGAGATAGACGGATGTCCGTGAAAGAATAACAACAGTTATAGCAGTTATAACGGTAATCTTAATAGATCCATCCTCCTCCTCGCTTACCGACGAGGAAGCGGACGGACAACCCCCCCATCCGTTGGCAGTGTTATTATCCATTCCGTGAGTGTTGCACTATTTACTAGTCAGGTACCTAGTCTAGTCAAATTAAAAGCGGTACTTTAGTTATGCTTGTCTATGATCGAGAAACTGTGCTCCAAGTCGTCCATAACCGCGGACACGGCTTTCAGAAAGTTTTACCCTGCAGGGGTGCACAAATAGCAACACACACTCGATATGCCTCGGAAAAACCAAATCAAAACCCAACGAGGCAGTCACGACAAAGCGATCACAGGATTCAGAAATATTTCAGGGGGCCACCCATTAAGCTACCCGCAACGGAGTTAGCTGACTCCGAGACGGACTCAAGGTTCGCGCCAATGGCTGTGAACGACTGGGAACCCGAAAATGTGACTGGGCTTGTCGACACCGCGAAAACACTCCGCTTCCCTAAACAGTACAGTGTGCAGTACCTCGCACAATTTAAATAAAGCAGTAAAGCATGGCATAAGTACAGGATAGTAAATAAAACCTCAAACTAGTTTGTGGCCCCAAGAAATAAGAATGAATCAAGCTCTGGCTCAGGGGGGTTCATAAGCCTCCCGGATGTGGATAGCGCGAATATTCAAGGAACAGGAATCAAGTACTCGGGGTCCTACGGGACACAAATGAGCCTGAAAAACCAAATAGCGAATATGGCTCACCGATGCCACTTTCATTAGTTATCCCATTACTACTCAGGTTAAGTTGTTTAGGTACCTCGTTATCCATCAGACACTCACATACCCTACACATGCTGTTCTACGACTCACATGGCTCAAACAACTCCTGTAGTAAGGGCTCATGGGATGGAGGAACAAGCTTCGGTGGGGTTTAGACGTAATGGCTATGCAATACTTGGGATTCAATTTAATGCAATCGCGACTCAATGATGCAAGAATAAGTAAGAGGCAATAGGTACTATATGTATGCAAGCATGTGGTAGTGCTTGCCTGGCAGCTCAGTTGAAGCAAGGGATGGATCTGGGTAGTGCTCCTGGTTCTCTTGATATATCCCCTGCTCAGCGTCTATTCGAAGAAGAACCAAACAAACAAGGCTAACATAAATAAAGTGCACAAGCATATGAATAAATGCGACAAGCAAACAATCATGCCATGATGAATGATGCACAATTTGCATGGCAATAAGGTAGCATGGCATGGGTGAGGTGTGGGATACAAGAATAAATCATTTTATTGAGTTTTGGCCACATTTTATTCACAATTAAGTTGCTGTACACATTATATTTATATGATGCATGCTGCAAAACAGAACATGGAATGCATAAACAGAAAGGTCTCGTCGAGCTAATCATTTTAGACATATTATTTGTTAAATTTGGAGTTATAAAACAAAAGATATTAATTATTTAAGTCAAAAGGGCAATTTGTTGTAATTTAAATAAACTTGGAATTTTAAATGTTCAAAATATATTTTGGAGGCCTTAATTGAATTCCTCATATTTTTCTGATTTGAAATCATATATTATTTGTATTATTTGGATTTGTATTTTAAAAGATATATTAAAACAGATTTGAATTTTGAATTTGAAATAAATTTAAAAAGATTTGAATTAAAACAGATAGACTGTAATACTTTTTATACTCAGGGTTAGCTAGCCGCAGACACGGACGGGTGGGCCACTGGCTGACTCAGCGCAGTGAGCTGGCGGTGGAGGGGTGGGGTTGTCCTCTGGACTTTTCTCACCTAGGGGTATCCTAGCCACCGAGGCTGACGTGCGGGCCCAGAGGTTGGCGGGGCCACAGCGCGCGCGACCCAGCCAGGGCGTGACACGTGGGCGATCCCAGGCGCGGGGAGGGACTGGTCTGTGGTGGCCTGGATTCTCCGGGGTCTACTTGCAAAGTTGCAACGAGGCTGGCAGGTGGGGACGCGGGGGCCGCGGGTTTAGGCGGGAAAAAGGGCAGGGGCCTCTAAGCAAAACGGGCATCGGCTGCGGCTGCGCTGCTGACGAGAACGGCACTGACGGCGGCGGCCTGGCTGTTTTCCGGCGTCGGTGGCGACGCCTCCGCTGGATGAAACGCGGCGGCTCCAAAACGAAAAACGCAGAGGGGACTGGGATCTACAACTTCCGTTTTAGGGTTTTCGGTAGAGGTGGACCAGGTCGGCCGGGATCTTGTGAGGAACAAAGGCGGGAAACTGCGGTGGCGACGCGAGCGGCACGGACCGGCAGCGTCTGCGCGCGCGCCGGCTGTTCGACGAATGGCGGCTGCGTTACGGGGCGCCAGAGAGGGAGCGGGCAAGTCCGGCGAGTAGGGGAGCTCACCAGGAGTTCGGCGGTGTGGTCGCTGGAGCTTGGGGCGGTCGCGATCGGGCGCGTAGCTGGCTGGCCGGAGCTCCTGGTGCTCACGGACACGGCGGCAGCGAGGCTTCTCCGGCGAGGTACTGCAGCTCCCTGCGGTTCTAGGCGACGAAGAAGAAGCAGAGGAAGCTCCTGGCGTTCCTTGGACAGCTTGGCGCATTCTAGATCGTCTAGAGGAAGAGGTGGCCGAGGCTAGGGTTGGAGATGGACATGGAGCTGTCCATGGCCATGGTGGTGGAGGAGAGCAGGTAGGGGAGGAAGGAGAGGATGCAGAGGACCCCAGATCGAGATCTGAGAGCTGGGTGGTTGGGGTAGAGAGGGTGGAAGGAGCACATGGGGTGGTGGCTTTGCATAGAGTGAGGAGGAGGGATGGGCTAGGGCTCTTTCTTGCCTCCTTCTTGTCCTGTAGCTGAGAGAGGGCAGAGAGGAACCAAGGGAGGAGGGGAGCTCGTGGTGGGGCTAGGGTTAACTAGGGTGGGTTAGAGAGAGAGGGTATGGCTCGGGTTAGGTTAGAGGGTAGCTAGGGTTTAGGAGGAAAGAGAGAGAGGGGAGGGGGTATGGTGTTAGGGTTTGGTACTAGGGGGTATGGTTTAGATTAGGGTTTAAAGAGGTGATGTGGTTTAAGCATGATCAAACTTAGACCAAGCCCAAAAGGAGGGAGGGAGAGATAGATTAGAGATGAACCACTCAAGATAAAAATCAAATAAAAAACCAAAGGACTAGAATAAGGTGGTGCTTGCATGGCCCATGCAAAAATGACAATTGCCATGATTAAATCCTGTGAAAACAATAATATTAATCATGGCATCATTCTTAGGCATTCCCAAAGTTGGAATAAAGCCAAACAAAAGAATTGTAGAATAAGTTCCAAGTGGAGTAGATGGGGATGATCACATTTGATTATAATTGGGAATTGCTAGTGTGTATATTCCACTAGATGTTTAATAGTCCCAAAAATATTCCCACATGAGCATGAATCCAAACCCCACATATGGAAGCTAGGAAAAGGTTCCACTCACAAGGCATGCAAAGGTGGCCATGTGGCTCTCATATATCAATAATGTGAAAACAACATGGTGCCAAGATGAGAGCATGTGGAAAAGAATTGGATCCATCCCAACCCACATGAGCTAGAGGTAAAACCAATAAGTGCCAAGCTCATATTTAGTTGGATGGTGGAATTATAAGGTGGTGAAAGAAAGGTGGTGGAGTTAATAAAAGATATGCCCCCAACTCAACTTGGGCATTTAAACAATATCAACAACCAAATACAATATCAAGAGGCAAATACAATTTACAATGCATATGAGAGAAGAACCAAATCAAAAGGGTTTTATATGATGCTCAAATGCAAGGTGGCATGATGACATGAGCATGATATAATTATGATGCAACAATTATACATAGGAAGTAGCCATTATATTACTAGACCAAGTAGCATTACAATTGTTAGACAATTGGGATGCTACAGTCCACCCGACCAAGCTAGTTGCCGCCCCTTTTAACCCCTGCGAACGTTGCGCCCTCAACCCTAAACCTAGATCGAGATCCCCTCCACCCTACCGCCATGGTCGCTGCTCTGGTAGCTTAGCACCGTCGTCCCGTCGTCACCAGCCACAAGGAGTAGTGGAGGAGTACCAGTATACTCGCCCGCATCGAACCGGGCCATCAAGAGGAGCTGGAGCGGACCAGTTCTCCTTCTTCGCGACCACACTGTGAGCGCTGCTATAGTCTATTGTTCCTTGTCGTCTCCGTCCTCCTAAATCAAAATCGAATCCACCATCGGCTTCGTGGTAAGCTACCGCACCTTCCCGCCCTCTTCCCTATCTCGATTGGGCCGGATCACCCTACCCTTAGTCCACCATGAGCTTCGCCGCCACCGCTATGGACACCTCGCACAACCCGCCTTGCCACCGAAATTCCCGCGTGCTCGCACAAGCCTATGGAGCAGCGCCTCTCTACCCTGTGTCTCCCAGGGACCGCCACTGATTCTATCGCCCCCAAGCTATTCGTCTGTTATATGTTGATCCAAATTCTACAAAGTAGAGGCCAACTTCTGACGGAGCGGAGTGAGGCCCATTGTTAGAGGCTTGGGCCGATGCAGATCGTTGATGACCTAGGTTACCACCGCTATATATACTTCTTGTAAGCCGCCGGTTGGAATATGTTGCATCTGTGAAATCCCCGGTATTGTGTAAACACTCTCCATTATAGTGAAGTTTTGTTGGCTGGCGCTCGTGGTTTTTCCCTTCTCTTTGTTGGAGAGGGGTTTCCATGTTAAATTTGTGTCCCCATCGCTGCGATTTTATTTTCGTTCTTCGTTATTTACTTGTCGCAAAGCTAACACCGCCCCCGACACCGGTGCCACCGCGGTTATTGACAGTAGCTTGTTGTTACAAGTTTCCCTGGCCGTGCCTTCACTGCAAGCCCAATACCAGCCGCATGTGAGACCATGAAGATGAAACTGGTACTCCTAGCTTTCCAACGCGCCATAGCACGCTTCGGATGGTTCACCACCGCCGTGCTAGCCTCGCCGAAAACCAGCACCGTCGTTGTCGAGTTACAGAACAACATGTCGTCAGTTTTGTCAGTTATCCGCGAAAACTTTTGTAGAAAACCCCCTAGATTTTTCTTGCCTGAACCCGCGGTCCACACGGCGACCCCACCTGGCAGCCTCTCCCATGGCCTAGTCAGCTTCAGGACCCCAGTCAGCACGCTGGCCCCGCATGCCAGTGCTTATGGCTAGATCTGCCACAGTACAAAAGTCCAGAACTAATTTCAAAATAATGAAAATTCCAGAAATTGATTATATAGAAATAAATTCCTTTTTAATTAAATCGAATTTGTAAAAACTTTTAAAATGAAAAGTGATTGAATTTGAAATATGAATTCAAATCCATATTCATAAAATTCCAAAATTGCCCCTAACTATTCAAACTATTAACAATTTTGCCCTTTGCTTCACAAAATGCATTTTTATAATTTAAATTCACTTTTTATAAATAATACATGTTATATATGTTTTATGATCAGAAAAATGCAAGGTTATTAATATGCTATCCAAATTAAATTTTAAACAATCAAAAATTTCGAAATTATTTAAATGTTATTAAATGCCCTTTCTTAACTAATTCATATCTTTTAAACCGTAACTCTGAATTCGACAAATAATATGTCTAAATTGATTAGCTCGACATGACCTTTCCAACTGTACATTCCTTACTTGCAATTGCATCATGCATAATAGAGGACTTGTAAAATCAGAACTGTTTGTGCAAGAAAAACATGATGAATAAAATTGGATTTTTTTTACTTCTTATTAATAATGGCTCACTAATGTTGTATCATCAATGTGCTATGCAAATGACATATTCTTAACATGTTTTGTATTATTAAATTTCCTTGTCATGCATCATATCATGATCATGCCGGTTCTTTTGCATTAGTTGTAATTGTTGCATCGTTTGTTCCTTTTAGTGTTTTCCTTCTTCCCGGATAGGACGATGAGATGTTGTGAGCTCCGACAAATTCTTCGGATGTATCTTAAGCTATCTTAAGCATCCCCCCTTCTACCTATTTTCTCTTTATGGATTTACTTATCTCTGTTTGCTATCTGTGTGTGATGCTTTAGTTGTCGTAGCATTTATATTCCCTACAGCCTATATTGCCTTGGTCACATCCTATTTCCCGATGTTTTGATAGATAGTTGGCCTTGCGAGTCATATTTGATTTCTCAGGTGTTGGTTTGAGTCGCTGAGTTCCACAGTTGTTGGAAGGTTGGCACATGCTTAATGGTGGAGATAATCATGGTTCTACTTACGACTTGATAATTAAATTTTTGTAAGTAGATATAATTAATAAAGAGACAATACTGGGCAATAGTTGAGATCTGGCTTTTATCCCGCTCACTTGTGTCCACCTAAGACCCGAGTACTTGACACCTGTTCCTTGACTATCACACTATCCAGATGTGGGACCATGAACCCCCTTAGGCTGATCTTGATTCATATCTTATTTTTGAGGGCCACAAACTAGTTTGGGGCTCTACTAATATCATGTACTTATGCCATGTTTTACTGCTTTATTTACTACCGTTGCTCGTGAAGAGTGGTTTACTATTGTACTATTTAGGAATTGTGCTACGTTTTCATGGTATCCACAAGCTTAGTCACACTTTCGGGTTCCCAGTCGTTTATAGCCGTCGACATAAACCATGGGTCTGTCTCAAAGCTTGGCCAACTTTGTTACGGGTAGCTTAGTGGGGTGGCCCCCGAAATCATTTTTGAATCATGTGAATGTTTTGTCGTGATACCTCATTGCTTTTTATTTGGTTTTTCCCGAGGTTGATCGATCATGTGTGGCTATTTGTGCACCACTGCAGGGTAAATCTTTTTGAAAAGTTGTGTCCATGGTTATGGAATACTTGGAGCACAATGTCTCGACCATACAAAACTCAAACTAAAGTAGTGCTATAAATATGACTTTGACATGACCAGTAATCAGCTCCACTACAATAGAATGGATAATTAAAAGTGCCAACAGTTGTTGATATTGGGATGTCTTATGTTATCTATATTTGACTAGTAATTATGGCAACTTCAATGTAATGGTTAATAAAACTGCCAACTGTGTGAGTTCCTTGGAATGACTTCCTCGTTTGGTCTCGAGGGGGAAATCTCAGGACGGGTTATGTTTTGTGTTTATATCAGGTTGGTTCCAAATAGGTCTCTCTTATCTCTCTGTATGATAGCTGACAGTTGTATCGAGTCTCTATAGGTTGTTTAGTGCATGATTTGCTCTCGCTTCAGTCCACCATACCTATGTAGGCAAGAGCCACCGTATTAATAGACTCGTCGTGTACTGGCATCAGTACTGACCGCTCCCTTTGTCTTTCGCCCTTTGTCAGCACCCCTTTTGCTTGACAGGTATGAGTTCAACGACGTTAGTAAGGTTACCCTTTCGGCTTGGCCTGGGCAGGGTTACGAATGCCATTGACTATTCTTTAGGACTCTTAGTCCAATTTGCATCTTATCCATACTCGGATGCTGTATCATTTTCAATGTGATTTGGATCTTTCGAATGTATATTTGTATTCTTGACTCACTGAGTCGTTTTTGTATATATATATATATATGTTCTTCTAGGTTCTGGGCATCTTTGAATCGTTTTTATTCGGGTTTAGTGGGAATCACTAAAATCTGCATAGGGTCGATTCGAGGGTGTTACAAGTGGTATCAGAGCCTTGGTTTACGATACCCCACTAGTCTAACATGTAGGATAACCTAGCTAACAGTCGACATAGAGTGTCAAAACTATTTTTGCAAAATTGGTTGGATAGGTCTGATTAGGTCTGCTTTTACTCCTTACCTCTATGTTATTCTCTTTTTACCTTTGCGTGTTTTGAATCTGCTCTCTTACCTTTATTTAAGTACAGGATTTCTCGTGGTTGGGTTTATGTAGTACCTTCAGGGTTTCGACTGCTTCCTCTTGCAGCGGTGTTTCTACATATGGGTTTCATGAAGTCTGGTGAATCTTTAATATGTTATATCTTTATTTTGACCCAAAATTCACTAAAATTATTCTCTATACCTTCCGGTATTTTCCCACACGATGACATCATCTACGCCAGATCCGATAAAGAGCCTGCATCACTCCGTTGTTTTTCAAAGTTTTTCCAAACAACTCTTGTCAAGATCTTCAGTCTGAATTCAGGGAATGGGTTACACGATTTTCTTATTCATGTACGGAGTAATAGTTCGGGTGCATGATGGATTGGCCCCCATACCGACTAATCTTTCTATTCGCTCTTGTATATTGAATTAGATTAAGTGTACCTTTCTCCTTCCATCGAAGTTAGAGGTGGCCTTATCTTTTGAGACCTTTACTTCTGCCTTTGTTTCTCCGGAGTGTTCTCTCGACAAGTTTTGCAAAGTGTAGTGGTCACACCATCCCCTTGAAGAAGCTACCTCGGAACGTGAAGATTTCTTTTCCTAGGAATCTCGGGGCGAAATTCCGGTTAGTTGGGGTAGAGTTATAGCATCCCAATTATATAACATTGGAATGCTACATATGAAATATAGATCACCACTATCATATGCTTGTGATTTATTACATCACCATGATATCATACTCATGTCATCATGCCACATTGCATTTGAAAATCGTATCAAATCTTGCATTGCTTGTGTTGTGCTATTGCCACTATCTCTTCCTCTTTTACACTCTCTATATATTGTTTTGATACAATGAGGATCTTTGCTAGGATCCATTATTTCAAAATGTTTTACTCCATTAAAAAAAATCTAGTGCATGCCCAAATTGATCATATACACATGTGGGCATCATCTCTTCCTTCATTCTTTTTCTTCTTGCCTCTTTTGTTTTCCCTAGGATTTATATTCAAATTTCCTTTAAATGTTCAAAAGGGTTTTTGCTTAAATCAGGATATTTAAAATTGAAACAAAGCAAAAGAAACAAATAAACAAAAAGAAAAATAAATAGAATAGAAATAAGAGAGAGAGTTTTACTTGGGCCATCTTGTGCAACATCCCACCACACCAGCAACCACAGCAGCAACCTCCCCTCCCTCTTGGGCCGGCCTTACAGCCTCGATGCCCAGCCCGTACTGCTTCGCAATGACGCTCCATCACTATTGCCGTCGTCGTCCTTCTTCTCTCTACGCACTGACGGAGAAAAGCAGATGACCGTCAACCACTGCGTCCGCCCCGACCGAGCCAGTGCTGCCCCTTTTAACCCCTGTGAACGCCGCACCCTCAACCCTAAACCTAGATCGAGATCCCCTGTGCCCCACCGCCATGGCCGCCACTATGGTAGCTTATCATCGAAGCCTCGTCGTCAGTAGCCACACGGAGTAGCGGAGGAGTACCAGTATACTCGCCCGCATCGAACCGGGCCATCAGGAGGAACTGGAGAGGACCAGTTCTCCTTCTTCGTGAGCACATCATGAGCGCCCCCGGAGTCTGTCATTCCCTGTCATCTCCGTCCTCCTCAGTCAAAACCGAAGCCACCATTGGCTTCGTGGTAAGATACAACACCTCCCACCCTCTTTCCTGTCTCGATTGGGCCGGAATCAACCCACCCTTAGTCTACTGTGAGCTTCGCTGCCACCACCATGGACACCTCTCATAGCCCGCCTTATTGCCGACCTTCCCACGTGCTCGCACAAGCCCGTGGAGCAGTGCTTCTCTACCCTGCGTCTCCCAGGGGCCGCCACTGATTCTGTCGCGCCCAAGCTAGCCGTCCCCGACACCGGCGCCGCGGTTGTTGATAGCAGCTTGTTGTTGCAAGTTTCCCTGGCCGCGCCTTTGTTGCAACCCTGCACAGCGCGCAACCATTACCAGCCGCCTTTGAGACCACGACGATGAAGTCAGTACTGTCAGCTTTCCAATGCGCCATAGCACGCTTCGGATGGTTCACCACCGCCACCGTTAGCCTCATCGAAAACCAGCATTGTCGTTGTCGAGTTTCAGAACAACATGTCATTAGTTTTGTCAGTTATCCATAGAAACTTTTGTAGAAAAACCCCTGGGTTTTTCTTGCATGAACCCACGGTCTACACGGCAACCCCACCTGTCACCCACTCCCATAGCCTAGTCAACTTCAGGACCCAGGTCAGCACGCCATCCCCGCATGTCAGTGCTTATGGCTAGATCCGCCTTAGTACAAAAAGTCCAGAAGTAATTTCAAAATAATGAAAATTTCGAAAATTGATTATATAGAAATAAAATCGAATTTGTAAAAACATTCAAAATAAAAAGTGATTGAATTTGAAACATGAATTCAAATCCATATTCAGAAAATTCTAGAATTGCCATAACTATTCAAACTATTAACAATTTTGCCCTTTTCTTCATAAAATGCATTTTTATAATTTAAATTCACCTTTTCTCAAATAATACACGTTATATATGTTTTGTGATCATAAAAATGCAAGGATTACTAATATGCTATCCAAAATAAATTTTGAAGAATTAAAATTTTCGAAATTATTTAAATGCCTTTTCTTAACAAATTCATATCTTTTAATTCGTAACTCCGAATTCAACAAATGATATGTCTAAATCGATTAGCTCGGAAGGACCTTACGAACTATGCATTCCTTACTTGAAATTGCATCACGCATCATAGAGGACTTGTAAAATCATAATTGTTTGTGCAAGAAAAACATGATGTATAAAATTAGAAAATAATTACCTCTTGTTAATAATGGCTCACTAATGTTGTATCATCAATGTGCTATGCAAATGGCATCTTCTCAAAATGTTTTGCATCATAAATTTCCATATCATGATCATGCCAGTTCTTTCGCATTAGTTATATTATTGCATCGCTTGTTCCTTTTAGTGCTTTGCTTTTCGCGGATAGGACGATGAGATGTTGTGAGCATAGACAAGTTCTTCGGATGTATCTTAAGCTATGTTTTCCAGGCGAGCATCCTCCCCTTCTACCTATTTTCTCTTTATTTATTTCTCTCTATTGCTATTTGTGTGCGATGCTTTAGTAGTCGTATCATTTATATTCCCTGTAGCCTATATTGCCTTGGTCATATCCTATTGCCCGATGTTTTGGTAGATAGTTTGCCTTGCGAGTCGTAGTTTCTTGATCATGTTTTAGTTCGAGTCGTTGAGTTCCACAGTTATTGGAAGGTTGGCACATGCTTAATGATGGAGATAATCATAGTTCTACTTACAACTTGATAATTAAATTGTTGGAGTAGATATAATGAATAAAGAGGCACCGGTGGGCAATAGTTGAGATCTGGCTTTTATCCCACCCACTTGTGTCCACCTAAGACCCAAGTACTTTACACATATTCCTTCACTATCGCACTATCCGTGTGGGACCATGAATCTCCTTAGCCTGAGCTTGATTCACATCTTATTTTTGGGGGCCACAAACTAGTTGGGGCTTTACTACTATCATGTACTTATACCATGATTTACTTCTTTATTTACTACTGTTGCTCGTGGAGAGTGGTTTACTATTGTACTGATTAGGAATTGTGCTACGTTTCCGTGGTATCGATAAGCCTAGTCACACTTTCAGGTTCTCAGTCGTTTACAGCCATCGACACAAACTCTGGGCCTGTCTCGAAGCCCGGACGACTTCGTTAGGGGTAGCTCAGTGGGTTTGTCCCCCGAAATCATTTTTGAATCATGTGAATGCTTTGTCGTGATACCTCTCGTTGCTTTTTATTTGGTTTTTCCTGAGGTTGATCGTGTGTGTTGCTATATATGCATGATGACTGATACGTCCATTTTGCATCACTGTTATATATCATAATTTACTGTTATTCATTGATATATTTCATATTAAGAGATGATACTTATGTTATTTCATCTGTTTTTGCATGGTTGATGACTTTTGGAGCATGGACCGCTGCAGTCAGGATTCTGATGGAAAAGGTGCTGTTTGGAGGCAAAATTCACGAAGATCAGAAAATCCGGGAAAATATACGGAAAATCCTATTTTTCCAGAAGACGAAGGTTACCAGAAGGAGGAGTGGAGATGGGCCACAGGGGGCCCACACCACCCCCTAGCGCGGGCAATCCTAGGCCGCGCCACCAGGTGGTGTGGACGCCCTGGCCCACCACTGGCTCTCCCTCTAGCGTATATATTCCTCCTAAAACCCTAAAACTCGGGGGGGGGGGGCGACCACAGAAAGATTCCGCCACCTTTGCGGGGCGGAAAACACCGAGAGAGAAAGATCTCTCCAGCAAATAGATTTCTGCCGGGGGAATTTCTTCCCGGAGAGTGGAGATCGTCGCCATCAACACCACCATCAAGCTGGACTTCATCGAGATCATCATCATCATCACCACCACCATCATCACCATCATCACCCTCATCACCATCTCCATATTGTTGTAATAATTGAGTTGAATCTTGCATAGTTCTTAGGGAAAACTTTCCCGGTGTTGATTACTCTTTGTAGTTGATGCTATTGAGTGAATCATTGAATTATTGTCTATGTTCAGATTGTTATACATCATTATTCCATCTCTGATCATGATCCATATGATGTCTTGTGAGTAGTTCGTTTTGTTCTTGAGGAGATGGGAGAAGTGATGTTGTTAGTAGTGGAGTTGTGTTGAGAAAGATTCAATAGTTTGATATTTAAGTTGTGGTGTACTTCTTCAGTGGTGTCATTGAACGTCGACTACATGACACTTCACCTATATGGTCCTAGGGGGAATGCATTGTGTATTTGGCTACTAATCATAGGGGTTGCCGGAGTGACAGAAACCTGAACCCCCATTAGGAAACCATTGCACAAGGGACGTAAGGGTCTTAGAGTTTAAAGCTGTGGTTAGGTTTCTACCTTAATTACTTTCTTGTACTTACGGATGTTTGCAAGGGGTATAATCACAAGTATGTATTAGACCTAGGAAGGTCGGTACATTAGCATAGGTTCACCCACACAACACTTAGCAAGCTAAAGAAGATTAATCAACTATATGAAATGAAAGAACTTGACAGAATTCCCATGTGTCCTCGAGAACGTTTGGTTATCTTAATTAATACAACCGGCTTATCCTTTGCTGAATAAAGGATTGGGCCACTGATGACCCACAAGTATAGGGGGTGTATCGCAGTATTTTCGAGGGAAGTGAAACCCAATTTATTGATTCGACACAAGGGGAGCCAAAGGATATTTATAAGCCTTAACAACTGAGTTGTCAATTAAGCTACACCTGGAAACAATCTTGCTCACAGCAGTTTATCAGTAGCAACATTTTTGTAGTAGGAATAGTGAAGTAGAAGCAGTAGTAAAGTAAAGACAGCAGTAACAATAGCAGTAACAGTGGGATTCGAGTGCGGTAGGCATAGGGATGGATGGACGGGCGTTGCATGGACAAGACAATTCACATAGCAATCAGAACATAGGGCAATTGCAGATAAATAGATAAAGCATCCAAGTACTAGATAACCCTAGGCATGTGTTCCATATATAGTCATACGTGCTCGCAATGAGAACTTGCACAACATCTTTTGTCCTGCCAGCCCGTTTGCAGCGGGGCCTCAAGGGAACTACTGGCAATTAAGGTGCTCCTTTTAATAGAGCACCGAAGCAAAGCATTAACACTCCGTGAACACATGTGATCCTCACAACAAAGCCATTCCCTCTGGTTATCCCGATTTCTGTCACTTTGGGGCCATTGGTTCCGGACATCAACATGTGTATACAACTTGCAGATAAGACCAAAAACAATACTATCATAATGAATCAATAACATGTTTAGATCTGAAATCATGGCACTCGGGCCCTAGTGACAAGAATTAAGCACAACAAGTCGCAACAAAGTCATAAAGCACTAATAAAAAGATACTAGGCACCATGCCCTAACAATCTGATGCCACTACATGAACGATCTCATCCAATCCCTACCATCACCATGGCCTACAGCGGGGAATTACTCACTCATAGATGGGGGAAACATAGATGGTCGATGGAGGAGCGATGGTGATGATGATGGCGATGATCTCCTCCAATTCCCCGTCCCGGCAGAGTGCCAGAACGGAGTTTCTGGTGCTGTTTCGTGGAATCTGGTGGTGGCGGCGGAGCGGAACTCCTTCTGGAAAAACGTCGAACCCCCCGAAGTTTTTAGGTCAGAAGGCTTCTTATAGGCGAAGAGGGAGACCAAGGGGGTGCCTGGGGCAGCCAGACCATGCCCTGGCGCGGCCAGGCCGAGCCCGCGCCTAGGGGGGTGTGGCCAGACCCTAGCCCTTCTCCGTCTCGTATTCTGGCTCCATGAGTCTTCCGAAAAAATAGGCACTTCGGCTTTTGTCCCATCCAATTCCGAGAATATTCATTTTCTAACTTTCCTGGAACCAAAAATAGCAGAAAACAGGCAGCTGGCACTGTGGCTCTTGTTAATAGGTTAGTCCAAGAAATCATATGAAAAGTACTCCAAAGTGTGGACAAAACACAAGAAAGTGAATAAAACCAAGCATGGAACATCAAAAATTATAGATACATTTGCAATGTATCAACATCCCCAAGCTTAACTCCTGCTCGTCCTCGAGTGGGTAAGTGATAAAAAGAAAGAATAATTTTTGAGGTGACATGCACCATTGAAGACTTGACCAAAGTATTTGTAAAACATTTAAAGCTGGGATCATAATACTTCAATCATAACATGAAAGACAAAGTTCTAGCAATAAGACAAAGAAAGTATGATGCAACATGAAAAGGCACAAACAAAAGATTAATGAATAACAATGCTTTGCAAGATATTTGTTGGTTTCACATAAAGAAAACATAGCATAGTGGTATCCAGCTTGTCCCTCATAGAGTAGCAAACATAAATGCATAGGACACCTTCAAAGTTTATATGAGTGACTAGATACAAATAATTTAAAACAAGCAATATCAAGGTATGCATCAATCAACAAGTCTTGGGACAATGCACATAGAACTAAGAATGGCCACTATGCTCTCAAAGTAGGTGCATAAAGGTAGAAGGTGGAGACTCAATATAATGGTGGAAGAGAGGCCTTCATATCAGGAAGCAGAGATTCAAGTTTCATAAAGAGCTTCCAAAAATTATGGTACTTATAGCTTTCAGCTCTCGTTGCCCCTATCATAAGATCTTGAAGTGATTAAGGTTAAAGTGAACAAACTATGGTGTACATGCTTGACGAAGTATAAGTTAGAAATCTCATGTCCCTTGAATACGAGGGTCTCTCCTCATGCTACTCAAGTTTAGTCACCGGTAAGTTCTTGTCATTGTAAGTACATGTGTATCACAGAGAACCGCCAACGGGGTACCCCTTGCCCGATCCCATATCAAAATGGCAAGGCAAGCAGACAACAAGCATCTCAGCAATCTTCTTATTTACCATGGGAATATGGTGCTTTTTTCTCTCTTTCCTCTTTTCATAATCTCATTTTTTTATTTTTCACTTTTTTATCAATATAGGACTCTTTTTTTATAAGAAGAATGCTTCATAGACAGCTCATTATGGTTACGCTGCAGGTTTCCACCATGTCAGCATGGATTAGACCAGCGGCCTAGGGCGTTTCTCTAACACATATACATAACTCCATGGTCTTACAAGCTCCCCTTTCATTTCACACAGATGATATCCATAGACAAAAGAGCACTATATCAACTAGGTACAAAGTACCAGTGCAATGTTGAAAGCGTTCCCCATGATAGCATGGTTCTGCTAATTCCCAACCAATAAGTGCAAGCATATACAACATAGACGGCACAATGGTTCAAGTTTATTAAGGGCAAGAAAAGTAAAGTGTGCCATCAAGTTCGTGAGATCTTTAATCACTAGTTTTCTCATAACAAGTTTAATTTGGAAGGTAAACAAAAACATGAATATACTTGGAATAGCATATGCTAGTAGGTATATATGGTGGAATCTTTGGAATAACTTGGTTTAGGGAGTTGGATGCATGAGTGTAACTCATACTTGGTTGTGGAGGCTAGCAAAAGACTGGGAGCGACAAACTAGGAGAGCAATAATGGCCATAATCATGCAGAACGACAAAACATCATTGAGCAAAGCATAAAGTGATACTACAAGTTGAAAACTAAAGGATCATAAAGGCTTATGGTGACTTGGGATAGTCATAACATGGTGTGATCATGCGCCAAGTCAACCCAAATAAAGCATCAAAGGAGAATACCACTATAATATGCTTTAATACGCTAAAACAACGCATGATTCATCCAAGGGACATTAAGCAATCTCAATTGTTTATAACAAGTCATGCTACAGCAAAGAATACTAAGCATAAAGCCAAAACAATATCAAGCATGGCATGACAAAGCATAGGCCAAAGTCAAAAACAAGCTCTCTTTATCACTTAAGCATGAACTTTCCTACTCTTTTCCAAGCCAAACCAAACTATTTGAAAACCAATGTATGAAAGAGGGGGTCCAACCAATTTATTCAGAAAACTAAGCAAACTAAAAACAAAAACTAAAATGAAAAAGAAGACGCTCCAAGAACAACACAACTGTGCATTAAACAATAAAAATGAAGCGTTTGGAAGAAACATGGGATTTTTATTGATGAAGGAGGGGATGCCTTGGGCATCCCCAAGCTTTGACGCTTGTAATTCTTGGATATTTCTTGGGGTGACACGCGTGGCATCCCAAAGCTTGAGCTTTAGTCCATCCTTCATCTCATTACTCATTCCTTCCATACACCTGAAATTTTTCTTCATACAAAACTTCACACAATCTTTATTAGCAACATTAGTGCATTTAAGATAATAAGTCTTTAGGTTCAGTTTCAACACCAATAAAACTTCAATTAAAACACAAGCTACCATATCACTTCCCTCAAAAAGCTCAATTCCCCAAAAGAACTCAAAAAGGAACCAACAAGAAGCAAATGCAAATAATGGCAGAAATCTATCAAAACAGACTAGCAGGTAAAGAAGAATTTTTTCGAAGACCTTCTGTTGCTCAAATAAAAAAGTGTTGAACTAACGGAAGTTAGATAACAACCTGGGGCAGAAGCACAAAAATTCACGCCTCAAAAATACGTTCAGAGATTTTACACGAATTTTTACGGTGAAGCACAGAAATCTGTTTCGGGACAGCAACTTTACCAATCATTACTTCTCTCTCATTAGAGGTTACTCTTGGCACAAAAAGAAAATAAAAAGGATAAGGAGCGGTTATTACTGAAGTAATAACTTCCAAGACTCATCTAAAACTTTTGGGTTATCTTCCAATAAGTACTTTTCTTTAACGCCTTTAAGTTAGGCATAAAAATAAAAGTAAACAAAGATAATCATGGTGAAAACATTGTTTTGTTCATTGAAATTCTTTTGTTAACAAGGTTGATCAGGTCTTGTTACCAAAACAATTTTATATGAAACAAAACTTTGTGTTCCAGTAATGATTATGTTACCTCAACCTTGATAGCAATGGTCCCAATCATAATAGTTTCATATTTTTCTCTTGGTATGGGACAATATATTTCTCTAACTTGAATGCCCTCAACATGTTCAATTGAATTCAAACCATAAGTCCTTTCAATCTTCTTAGGAAAATAGACAGTATGTTCCTTGTCATTAACATTAAAGGTCACCTTTCCTTGATTACAATTAATAACAGCTCCTGTAGTATTAAGAAAAGGTCTCCCAAGAATAATAGACATATTATCATCTTCAGGCATTTCAAGCACAACAAAATCAGTTAATATCAAGCAATTATGAGCCACTTGAACAGGTACATCCTCACATATACCAACAGGAATAGTGGTAGATTTATCAGCCATTTGCAAAGATATATCAGTTGGTATCAGTTTTTCAAGTTGAAGTATTTTATAGAGAGAGAAGGCATAACACTAACTCTAGCTCCCAAATCACACAAAGCAGTTCTAACATAACTATTTTTAATAGAGCAAGGGATAGTTGGAATCCCAGGGTCTCCAAGTTTCTTAGGAACCTTACCATTAAAGGAATAATTAGCAAGCAAAGTATAAATTTCTTCATTAGGGATCTTCCTTTTATTCGAGACAATATCCTTCATATACTTTGAGTAAGGAGGCAATTTAATAGCATCAGTCAAAGGAATTTGCAGGAATAAAGGTTTCATCCACTCACAAAACTTATTATAGTGTTCATCTTCCTTTGACTTGTGTTTCTTATCAAGGAAAGGCATAGGTTTTTGGACCCAAGGTTCTCTTTCACTACCATGTTTCTTAGCAATAAAATCTTCTTTAGTGTATTTAGTATTCTTAGTGTGGTTTTCAGGTTCTTCTTCAACTTTTTCTTCATTAGGAACTTCATTTTCTTCATTACCGCTTTCAGTTTCAGCATCAGAGATAGATATACTATTAGGATCTATAGCAGGTTCAGAGGGTTCTACAATAGTTTTATGTTTCTTTTTCCTTTTCTTATGAGTAGAGCCACTATTTTCATCTTGTTGAGAATCCTGCTCAATTCTTTTGGGATGCCCCTTAGGATATAGAGGATCCTGAGTAGCAGCTCCACTTCTAGTTCTAATTTCATAAGCATGTTTTTCTTTAGCAGCATTAATAAGCAAGTCTTTTTGCACTTTAATGAGTTGATCTATTTGAGTTTGAACCATTTTAAAGTGCTTAACAATCATTGTAACATCATTAGAGGTTCTTTCCACAATATCTTTCAACTCAACAATAGCTCTAGTGTTTTCCATTAGATTATTTTGCACCCTTTTATTAAAATTATCTTGCTTAACAATAAAGATATCGAATTCTTCTAAGCATTGATCAGGAGGTTTCGAGTAAGGGATATCACCTTCAACAAAGTGTTGGAGAGAGTGTACCTCAATAGTGGATGAGTAGGAGATAGGCTTACATAATTCTTCTATAGGAGGTAAATTCTTGACATATGCAGCTTTAATTCCCTTCTCCTTAAGACATTTCTTAGCTTCCTTCATTACTTTATCATTTAATTCAATAAATCCCCTCTTCTTTGGTGATGGAATAGGCACTGGTATAGGTTCAAGTACAATTACTTTGGGTATAGCTTGTTCAGGAGGAGTCCAATCTTCATAGTTCTTGCTTATTTTAGCCATTAATTCCTCAACTTCCTTGGGAGTCCTATTCTTGAAAACACAATCAACACAACTATCTAGGTATGTCCTAGATTCTTCGGTTAGTCCATTATAAAATATATCAAGAAACTCATTCTTAGGTAATGGACTTCCAACCTATGCATGAATCAAAGCACAAAACCTTGCCCAAGATTCAGGCAATACCTCCTTTTCTCCCTGTTTAAAATCAAAAAGTTCCTACAAAATAGCATGTCTAGCACTAGGAGGAAAATATTTCTGCAGGAAAGTACTAATCAAGCAATCAGGGCTATCAATAGATCCAGGAGGTAAATTACTAAACCAAGTTTTAGCTTCTCCTTTTAGTGAAAAGGGGAAAATCTTAGCCAAAGTACGTACGCATCTTAATATCATCAGAAAACAAGCCACTTATGGTAGAAAGTTCATTCATATATGCTACCGCACTTTCATTCTTAGTCCCACAAAAAGGTTCTTTCTCAAAAATAGCTATGTAAGATAGATCGAGAGAGAAATCATAATCTTCATCTATAATGTTTATGGGAGAAGTAGCAAACTTAGCAATAGGAGACAATTTGGGTCTAATAGTACGCCTCTCAAGGAGACTCTTAGCAGCGCTCCTATCATGGGTGTTTTTACATTCTTTGATAAATTCATCGGTCATCTCAACATAACCATCTTCAATATCATAACTCTCACTAGACTCAGGTGAACTAACAGGTGTAGTAGTGTCTTCATTAGGAGTTTCAGTATTTCCAGCTATAGTTCTAGCAATCGTAGCATCTAGGAAAGGACCTAATGAACCACTCTTATCAAGCACAGTAGAAGCAGCATCATAAGCATCAGAAGTTTCAGATTCAACAGTAGTAGCAGTGTGTGTAGCATGTGTATGTGGTGGTGTAACGAGCTTACTTATAACAGATGGTGAATCAAGAGCAGCAGAGGTGTTCAGAACCGTACCTCTTCTTGTAGTGGATGGTAAAATAGGAAACTTGCCATCACGAGACTTACCCATGATGGATGGATAACAGCGAACAATAGAGAATCCAAGTGAACTTGATAAATAAAGCTATGCTCCCCGGCAACGGCGCCAGAAAATAGTCTTGATGACCCACAAGTATAGGGGGTGTATCGCAGTATTTTCGAGGGAAGTGAAACCCAATTTTTTGATTCGACACAAGGGGAGCCAAAGGATATTTATAAGCCTTAACAACTGAGTTGTCAATTCAGCTGCACCTAGAAACAATCTTGCTCACAGCAGTTTATCAGTAGCAACAGTTTTGTAGTAGGAATAGTGAAGTAGCAGCAGTAGTAAAGTAAAGATAGTAGTAACAATAGCAGTAACAGTGGGATTCGAGTGCGGTAGGCATAGGGATGGATGGACAGGCGTTGCATGGACAAGACAATTCACATAGCAATCAAAACATAGGGCAATTGCAGATAAATAAGATAAAGCATCCAAGTACTAGATAATCCTAGGCATGTGTTCCATATATAGTCATACGTGCTCGCAATGAGAACTTGCACAACATCTTTTGTCCTGCTAGCCCGTTTGCAGCGGGGCCTCAAGGGAACTGCTGGCAATTAAGGTGCTCCTTTTAATAGAGCACCGGAGCAAAGCATTAACACTCCGTGAACACATGTGATCCTCACATCAAAGACATTCCCTCCGGTTATCCCGATTTCTGTCACTTTGGGGCCATTGGTTCCGGACATCAACGTGTGTATACAACTTGCAGATAAGACCAAAAACAATACTATCATAATGAATCAATAACATGTTCAGATCTGAAATCATGGCACTCAGGCCCTAGTCACAAGCATTAAGCACAACAAGTCGCAACAAAGTCATAAAGCACTAATAAAAGAAACTAGGCACCATGCCCTAACAATCTGATGCCATTACATGAACGATCTTATCCAATCCCTACCATCCCCATGTCCTACAGAGAGGGATTACTCACTCATAGATGGGGGAAACATGGATGGTCGATGGAGGAGCGATGGTGATGATGATGATGATGATCTCCTCCAATTCCCCGTCCCGGCAGAGTGCCAGAACGGAGTTTCTGGTGCTGTTTCGTGGAATCTGGTGGTGGCGGTGGAGCGGAACTCCTTCTGGAAAAATGTCGAACCCCTCGGAGTTTTTAGGTGAGAAGGCTTCTTATAGGTGAAGAGGGAGACTGAGGGGGTGCCTGGGGCGGCCAGGCCCAGCCCACACCTGGGGGGGTGTGGCCAGGCCCTGGCCCTCCTCCGTCTCGTATTCTGGCTCCATGAGTCTTCCGAAAAAATAGGCACTTCGGCTTTTGTCCCATCCAATTCCGAGAATATTCATTTTCTGAATTTCCTGGAACCAAAAACAGCAGAAAATAGGCAGCTGGCATTGTGGCTCTTGTTAATAGGTTAGTCCAAGAAATCATATGAAAAGTACTCCAAAGTGTGGACAAAACACAAGAAAGTGAATAAAACCAAGCATGGAACATCAAAAATTATAGATACATTTGCAATGTATCAGTGGCCCATCTCCACTTCCCCTTCTGGCTTTCTTCGTCTTCTAGAAAAATAGGATTTTCCATGTATTTTCCCGGATTTTCTAATCTTCGTGAATTTTGCCTCCAAACAGCACCTTTTCCATCAGAATCCTGACTACAGCGGTCCATGCTCCAAAAGTCATCAACCATGCAAAAAGAGATGAAATAACATAAGTATCATCTCTTAATATGAAATATATCAATGAATAACAGTAAATTATGATATAGAATAGTGATGCAAAATGGACGTATCAACTGCCCCCAAGCTTAGATTTCGCTTGTCCCCAAGCGAAAACTGAGCTCAATAAACATGAAATCAGGTTTATGGAGTGAAGAGTCTATAAAAGAATACGGATAAGAAGCATCACATTCATCAATACACAAATTATAATAGAAGACAACTCACTATTATATAACTTAACTTGCAATAAGTAAAGGAAACACAATAAAGATACATAAAGTAAATCATAATTGGTAATGGCAAACTTAGCTCTTGGTCGAAGAATAGCTGACAATTTGCAGGAGTTCACAAATAACTGCTTTTCAATGATAGCTTTCGAAGTAGTAGACACTAAGATAAGAGCAAAGTGCAAAACAAGGAACATAAGAAACATGATTGAATAAATCATCATATGAATGATGAAACACAACAACTCAAAATACTTGCTGAGGTAGAAGGGAATAGGTTTACTGACTCAACTAAAAAGTAAAAGAAAGGCCCTTCGCAAAGGGAAGCAGGGATTTCAAGTTTCATAAAGACCTTCCAAAAATTATGGTACTTATTTACTTTCAGCTCTCATTTCCCCTATCATAAGCATCTTTAGGTGATTAAGGTTAAAGTGATCAAATATGAGGATATGCTTGACAAGTTGCAAGTTGAAAATCTCATGTCCCTTGAATACGAGGGTCGCTCCTCATGCTACTCAAGTTTAGTCACCGGTAAGTTCTTGTCATAGTAAATACATGTGTATCATACAGAACCGCCAATGGGGTACCCCTTGCCCGATGATACAGAAGAATCCCCATATCAAAATGACAAGGCAAGCAGACAACAAGCATCTCAGCAATCTTCTTATTTACCATGGGAATATGGTGCTTTTTTCTCTCTTTCCTCTTTTCTCATCTCTTTTTTTTCTCTTTTTCTCAATCTCTATCTCTTTTTTTATAAGTTCATAGATGCTCGTTATGGTTAGGCTGCAGGTTTCCACCATGACAGCATGGATTAGACCGGCGGCCTAGGCGTTTCTCTAACACACATACATAACTCCATGGACTTACAAGCTCCCCTTTCATTTCACACCGACGACACCATAGACAAAAGAACCTGATATCAACTAGGTACAAAGTACTGGTGCAATGTTGAAAGCGTTCCCCATGACAGCATGGTTCTGCTAATTCACAACTTACAAAGCGCAGGCATATACGCAACATAGATGGGCACAATGGTTCAAGTTTATTAAGTGCAAGAAAGTAAAGTGCGCCATCAAGTTCGTGAGAGCTTTAATCACTAATCTTCACATAACAAGTTTAATTTGGAAGGTAGATAAAAAACATGAATTTACTCGGAATAGCAATAGTGCTAGTAGGTAGGTATGGTGGACACAAATGGCATAGGTTTTGGTTTAAGGATTGGATGCACGAGAAGCATTACCTCTCAGTACAGGTTTTTGGCTAGCAAGGCTGGGTAGCAAGCATAAGAGTTGAAGGAAACAGACAAACATACAAGTGATAAAAACAAACATGTAATCTTCCTTGGAAGCACAAAAGATCTTAACTAGAGATTACTAAAATTATGAGCAAATCAAGAAAGAAAGATGATGAAATTATATTTCTTCAGAGTACTTTTTATCTTTTCATTTAATTCCCAATATAGTGTTGCTACTGACCGAGCCAGGTTTGCCAAAACCAACTAGATTAACTCAATGATCCCAAAGTGATACCAATACTAACGACAATATCAATCATATAACCATGAATTGAAAACTAATATAAGATATGCAAGAGAGTAAATGATAGAACTTCTCAGTAATATTCCATAACGATAACTCACACCAAGGGATACATAGATATCTAATGAGAGAGGGGACACTTCCATAATGCAAACCATCCTACATGATAACTTCTCTATTCATGATATGACTCTACTAAAAAGGTAAAAATATAGAAGATAGTGATGTGATACCGCGGCACTCCCCCAAGCTTGGAACAAACCAAGGGGATGCCAAAACCTGATGACGAATTACTCCTTCGGTGGTGGTGGTGTTCTCTCGATTGGCACGAGGAAATCTTCTAGTATCTTGTGAAGCCTGTTATTCTCCTCTTGAAGCATATCCACCTTCCTCCTCAAGACTCGGTACTTGTCGTAGAACTCATCAGTTACTCGTAGAGCTTCCACTGCTGCAGGGCAGGAACTGAGATCTAGGGTTGGAGGTATCAGCCCCTTCATGCCTGCTGTCATGTCCTTTACTTCCTCCCTGCCATTCCGATCCATGTCTTCGTGCCTAGTTGTGATCCTTTCTTCTTCCACCCATTCTACGGAGGTCTTCTGCTCAAGATTGTGATGGAGCTCGCGACGGTGTCGTAGCTCGTAATCCTTTAAAGATGAACCCCTGAATGACATCTGAACAAAACAGACCGAAACAAAAACACGACGAGAACACGATATACGAACCTCGGGGGATCCGGGGGATTATATATTACGAAGTTTTACAACAAAAGGAAGGTACTGGGAGAAAACGGGTCAGAGACGGAGGCCGAGGTGGCCACACCACCTGCTGGCACGGCCAGGGGGGCCCGTGCCAGGGGGTGGTGTGAGCCACCCTGGCTCCATTTTCGTCCCTCTTTCACTTCGTAGCTTTCCTTGTTGGATAAAAACTTCAAAAATATAACTGGACGGAATTTTCGCGGAACTTTTCTTACCAGAACTGTTACCTATTCGAAAACGGACTCTGCAGGTCTCTGAATTTGGCATTTAGTAGATTCTTCCAGAGTCACCACTTGAATAACATCAATATCTTCATCTTCATACTCATATTGCTTGAGTCATGAAACCTTTCTCTTTCTTATTACACCATTTTCTCCGCTAACCTGGAAATTTCTTTCAAACAAACTTCACACATTTCTCATTAGCAACATTAGTGTAAGCGAGGTAATAAACCTTTTTAAGTCCAAATTCAACTGAAATCCATCAAAACATAAGCTACTGTAGCAATTCCTTCTAAAAACCCAAAAACAATTCAAAAAGGAAATCGATTTAAGAAGCAAACGCAAGAGTGGCAAAATCTGTCAAAATGGACCAGCAGGTAAAGATCAATTTTTTCGAAAATCTTCTGTTGCTCAAATCAAAAAGTCCAAAACTAACGAAAGTGAAATAACAATCTGGGGCAGAAGCACAAAACATTGCAGATCAATCCGACATACAGATATCTCTCACGAATTTTTATGGTGAAGCACAAAAATCTGTTTCGGGACAGCAACTTCCCCAAATCTTACTTCTCTCTCATTAGAGGTTGATCTTGACACAAAAACCAAAAAAAAGGATAGGGAGAGGTTATTGCCGAAACAATAACTTCCAAGACTTAAAGAAACAAAAACAAACTGAAAGCAAAAATAAATTGGGTTGTCTCCCAGAAAAACTCTTTCTTTATAGCCATTAAGATGGGCATGATAATTTCAATGATGCTCACATAAGAATATGAATTGAAGTGAAAGAGAGCATTAAGAAGCAAAAATACACATGTTTAAGTCAAACCCACTTCCTATGCAAGGGAAATTTGTAAACAAACAAGTTGTTGAAACTAGAAGCTGCAAACAGAGGAAGGCAAAACAAGTGCAACATAAAGAATTTAAGCATAAAACGAGGAAACTTGATATTATTGAGATGCATAAGAACAGTATTCCCTCTTTCATAATAACTTTCAGTATCATGCATAAACTTAATGATATATCTATCACAAGAATCATTTTAGCAATGATCACTTATCCTAACAGAAAACACAGGGACACTAACTCTCATAACACTACTTTGTGAAACAATATTAGGGATATCCTTACAGAGGATAGTGTGTCCATCTTCCACATATTTAGTGACAAAGTCTTTCACATTTGCTATTATAGGTTCATCATTTTGTTCATAAGGTTCAACATCTTTACTTGTACTTTCATTAACCATACTAGCTATCATAGAATGTTCCTTTATCTTAACGGGGAAAGGTATTTTCTCAATGTAAGGTTCAGATAAAGCATGATTAGCAGTATAAACTTCAGTATTTCTTGCAGGAACACACTTAGAAATATCTTTATATGGTTCATGATAACTTCTTTTTAGGAACTTCAATATAGGAAGCAAAAGCCTTAAAATAAGATGTAGTAGCTTGAGAGTCAAGACCATAAGCATTTTTAATATTTTGAAAGTCATCAGTTCCCATAAAAGATTCAATGCATTCATAATCATAATTTATACCTGACTTTCTTCCTTTATCGTTCTCCCATGCTTCAGAATTGTCTTAAATACGGTCCAGAAGATCCCGTTTAGCTTATTCTTCCATGCGTGTAAATGATCCAGCACAAGAAGCATCCAATAAATCCTTATCATGAAGAGAAAGCCTTGCATAAAAGTTATTGATAATAATATTGTTAGGGAGATTATGAATGGGACATTTGAGCATTAGTAACTTCAATCCCCCCAAGATTGAGCTGTACTCTCTCCATCAAGAGGCCAAAAGTTGTATATTTGATTCCGATCTTTATGAATCTCACTAGGAGGATAACTTTGAATAAAAGAGAGGTACTATTTCCTCCCATTCAAGAGCTTGACCATTCTTTAGCAGTTTATACCAGTCCTCGGCTCTTCCTTTTAGTGATAATGAGAATAACTTCTTCTTGACTTGATCTGTTGTAATACCTGCACACTTGAACAACCCGCATAATTCGTGTATAAAGAGCAAATGATCACCGGGATGGACAGTTCCATCTCCAACATAATACTTATCCATAACACGATCAATAATTCTTGTAGGTATTTTAATGGTATCATTCTCAGTAGGTGGTGGTTCATCTACTACCTTAGCAATGGTAGTAGCATTACGAAATAAGAAACTCAGCGAATTATCCATATTGAAAATAAAGCGACGAACAGAAGTAAACAATACTCACAATAGAAGTTTTCTTTACCAGTTCCACTCTCCAATAGCGCTTCACACCCTGGCAACGGTGCCAGAAAATAGTCTTGATGACCCACAAGTATAGGGGGTGTATCGCAGTATCTTTGATAACTAAGAGTGTCAAACCGAACGATGAGCAGAAGGTGTTGGCGAGTGGCCAGGAGCAGGAATTCTCTGTAAATACTTAGCAAACGGATTTTTAGGGGGTTTTGATAATGCAGGTAAATAAAGTACGAGTAAATAAAAGACAATAAGAATAACTGCAGCAAGTGACCAAATCCTTTCTTTAGCAAAGGACAAGCCGATTGTATTACTTAAGATGACCAAACGTTCTCGAGGACACATGGGAATACCGTCAAGTGCTTTCGCTTCATATAGTTGATTAATCTTCTTTAGTTTGCTAAGTGTTGTGTGGGTGAACCTGTGTTAATGTACCAACCTTCCTAGGACTAATACATACTTGTGATTATACCCCTTGCAAGCATCCGCAAGTACAAGAAAGTAATTAAGGTAGAAACCTAACCACAGCTTTAAACTCTAAGACCCCGACGTCCCTTGTGCAAAGGTTTCCTAACGGGGGTTCAGGTTTCTGTCACTCTGGCAACCCCTACGATTAGTACCCAAATACACAATGCATTCCCCTAGGCCCATATAGGTGTAGTGTCATGTAGTCGACGTTCACATGACACCACTAGAAGAAATACACCACAACTTAAATATCAAACTATTGAATCTTTCTCAACATAATTCCACTACTAACAACATGACTTCTCCCATGTCCTCAAGAACTAAACGAACTACTCACAAGACATCATATGGATCAAGATCAGAGATGAAATAATTATATGTAACAATCTAAACATAAACGATAATTCAATGGTTCACTCAATAGCATCAACTATAAGGAATAATCAACACCGGGAAAGTTTTCCCTAAGAACTATGCAAGATTCAACCCAATTGTTACAGCGGTATGAAGTGGTGATGCTGGTGATGGTGGAGATGAAGGGGGTGATGATGATGATGATGATGATCCCGATGAAGTCCAGCTTGATGGTGGTGTTGATGGCGACGATATCCTCTCTCCGGGAAGGAATTCCCCCAGCAGAATTCTGTCTGCCGGAGAGATCTTTCTCTCTCGGTGTTTTTCCGCCCTGCAGAGGCGGCAGAATCTTTCTGTGGTCGCTCCCCGAGTCTTAGGGTTTCCGGAGGATAATATACGCCAGAGGGGAGAGGATGGAGTGGACCAAGGCGGCCACACCACTTGGTGGCGCGGCCTGGGGTGGCCCGTGCCAGGGGGTGGTGTGGCCCCCCTGTGGCCCATCTCCACTTCCCCTTCTGGCTTTCTTCGTCTTCTGGAAAAATAGGATTTTCCATGTATTTTCCCGGATTTTCTGAACTTCGCGAATTTTGCCTCCAAACAGCACCTTTTTCATCAGAATCCTGACTACAGCGGTCCATGCTCCAAAAGTCATCAACCATGCAAAAACAGATGAAATAACATAAGTATCATCTCTTAGTATGAAATATATCAATGAATAACAGTAAATTATGATATAGAATAGTGATGCAAAATGGACGTATCAATGCACCCCTGCAGCGTAAATCTTTTCGAAAACCATGTCTGTGGTTATAGAATACTTGGAGCACAGTGTCTCAACCATAGATAACTCAAACTAAAGTAGTGCTATAAATATGACTTTGGCATGACTAGTAATCAGCTCCACTACAATAGAATGGATAATTAAAAGTGCCAACAGCTGTTGGTATTGGGAGGTCTTATCCTATCTATATCTGACTAGTAATTACGACAACTTCAATGGAATGGTTAATAAAACTATCAACCGTGTGAGTTCCTTGGAATGACTTCCTCGTTTGGTCTCAAGGGGGAAATCTCAGGACGGGTTATGTTTGGTGTTAATATCAGGTTGGTTCCGAATAGGTCTCTCTTATCTCTCTCTGATAGTTGATAGTTGCATGACTATTTATATGTTGTTTAGTGCATGCTTTGCTGCCGCTTCAGTCCACCATACCTATGTAGGTGAGAGCCGCTGAATTCTCAGACTAGATGTGTACTGTCCTTAGTACTAATCGCTCCTTTTTTCCTTAGCTATTTGTTGGCACCCCTTTTGCTTTGACAGGTATGAGTTCGACGATGTTAGCAAGGTTACCCTTCCGGCTTAGTCTGGGCAGAGTTATGGATGCAATTGGTTATTCTTTAGGACTCTTAGTCCAATTTTCATGTTATCCATACTGGGATGTTGTACCATTTTCAATGTGATTTGGATCTTTGTAATGTATATCTATATTCTTAACTCGCCGAGTCGTTGTTGTATATATATATATATTCTTATGGGTTTTATCGCGAACTATTGTTTAATGGTATTACGTCATTTTTTATCCGCATGGAAGTGCCTGGTGGGCATATTTGAATCGTTTCTATGCGGGTTTGGTGGTAATCGCTAAAATTTGTATAGGACCGATTCGAGGGTGTTATAAGTCATAGACTTTATCTAGATTGCTCGTCCGCCACGAGGCACATTGCTTGACGTCGGAACTGATTTCATGGATATTTTGGCTAGTTTAGATGGAGTATATCACATTAATTTCCATATCCGTAACAAGGCTAATAATTTCACATGTACTCTTGTCGCCTTGTATGTTGCAACCCATGATGAGTTTAAAGCCAATTTTCTTAGTAGGCCGGTAGATCTGGCAAAGACTAGCTAATCCACACAATATTCTTATAGAGGGGAATTTGAATTTATTAAAATTACCTCGCAATAAAAGTAGAGGTAGGTTTGACAATCATTGCCCTTTATATTCAACAATGTTATTAATAGGCTTGACTTACGAGAGGTATCCATGATTCGAAGATAGTTCACTTGAGCGAACAACCTTCTAGAATCGACATATATGAAAAATTAGACTCTGTGCTTATGGACGCCGAATGAAAATCTAGATTCCCTATAGTAATCGTGTGTGCACTAGAACGAATTTGAGGCGCTATCAGATCATGCCCCATCCTTCTAACTAGAGGTTTACCAAGACCATAGTGTAGGCTCCAATTCAAGTTTGCACTTGGTTGGTTGCGCCGTGATGGCTTCCATGAGATGGTTAAGTGGGAAAATCAGTCGTTGGGTATACCCCAATCCCACGTGCAACAATAAAATGCATGCAAATGCAAATTCCTTGGTGGATGGGCATGACACACGATTGATATTCTCAAAAAAGAGAAGTTTCTATTTTTCATCTATTATTGATAATTTAGAGGCTTTGATAGAAGCACATCCGCTATCTATACAAGAAATTGATCTCAAAAGCCAATCGAACGTACATATAGAGCGGCTTTAGTAAGAAGAGGAACTCAAATGGTACCAGGGATCAAGGTCCAATTTATACTGAAAGGAGATTCAAATACAAGGAACTTCCATGGTATCGCGAATTAGAATACATTGGAATAAAGTTAATCATTCTCCTATACAGGTGATACGTCCATAACGTATCTATAATTTTTGATGGTTTTATGCTAATAATATGCTTTTGATACTCCTTTTTATATAAAATTTATGATTTATTTGGACTAACCTACCAATAGTTGCAAAAATGCACAATGTTCTTGTTTTACACTTTGATGTGTAGGAATTACCAAGAATACAAGTGCAAACCTTGTTGGAGTCAAATTGGAATTTTTCAGAAATCTGTCTCAGAACTCTTTTTGAATATGGTCACGTCTCGGGTTGAAGACGACGCCTGTCATTGTATTGGAAACGGCAGTACCTAAACAAGTTAGATAGAGGTGTGGGGACTAGCAGGGAAGTTATCGACGGCGTCCATAGGCAGGATTGGATACAAGCAAGCGTAGCTGGACGTAGGAAGTACCCAAGTTCGGAGCCCTTGTGATGAGATAAAGCTCCTACTCCTACCGATCTGACTATGAATGATACACGGGCTACAAGTGCTCCTCGAGCTGTATTCTCTAGCTACTGCCTTAAATGCACTCAGACCAACCCTTTCTACTGAGGTCTTGCCTCTCCTTATATAGGCAGAGAGGCAATGGTCTCACTGGTCAGTCCGACTGGCGGGCCCCACGGGTGGGTCCTAGCCGGCTGGTCATCTACAGTACTCGGTACAACTACGTCTCATCACAGTACGAACGGTATGGTCGTCGTGGGCACAGTGAATGTCGTGCGAGCCTGTCGTCAGCATCGGGCCACTGTTCCCGCGTCACCCCGCCAAGTCTTCGGTATGGCCGACTAGTTTCCAGTCTTGTCATTGTACCAGGGCGTACCACACACTGTGCTGCACGTCACCCTGTCCTCCTGATTGGTTCCGGCTATGCTAGTGTAGCCGGCTGCTCCTCGCCATTCCGGCAACCGTGAGGTAGCCGGCTTGACTTTCTCCTGTCCGGCTGCACTCAGCCAGCCAGACACGACCCGACTGCAATGGTTCTTATCTAGTTGGGGTATCCGGAAGTCATCCCCCCAATACTAGCCCCCGAGCTCGTGTACATTTCGCCCTTAGGTGAAATGTGCGCGCGCTCCTCATCATTTTGGATTTTCTAGCCGGCTATGTTTGGCGGTTGCGCTACCCGTGACGTCAGTGCTGACGCCGGCCACGCGCGCACGCGCCATCATTACTCTACAGCGGGCAGCATAACGTTCGGTCGCACGTCGCCTCGGGAACTGCCGCCTGCCTCTTTGGTTTCTGCTCTGGGATCGTCTGCGTGTCCTCTGCTCTGCGCAAAGGATCCTGCACTGTGTGGAGAGCGGGGAGCGTCTGGGTGGCCGCCACATGGCACCGCGGACGGTTCCGCTTCCGGGTCTTTAAAGGGACGCCCGGGGGAGCGGTTTGTCCCTTCGCTCACTGCTTCCTCATTCTTCCCTTGCGCGCTTGCCTTCCTCGCATCGCGCCGCTCGCCACCGTCACTGTAATCCACCGTGCCACCTGTTTAACGTCGTCGGCGGTATGGGCCACCGTCACTCTTCGACCCGAGCGCCTCCCAACGAACCGGCGATGGCGTCCGAGCGTGGAGCCTGGTGCGGCTCCTTCGTGACGGAGGAGCACATCGAGAAGTACCTGTGTTCTTCCGTCGGAGGAGGTGGTGGAGGTGCAGCTCGTGCCGGAGAGGGGAAGAGTCGCCGCACCCGGCGGAAGGGGAGCGGGTCATCTTCCTGTCGCATATGGCCCGCGGCTTCGCGCTGCCGGTGCACCCGTTCTTCCTCACATTTCTCGCCTTCTTCGACCTCCGCCTCCACCACCTAGGCGCCAACGCCATCGGGACGCTGGCGCACTTCGTAACTTTATGCGAGAGCTACCTCGGGATCTAGCCGGATCTCGGGCTCTTTTGCCGGCTCTTCCGAGTCCGGCCGCAGGTTGAATTCACCAAGGGGCCACTGGTGACGTGCGGTGGCGCCTCCATCTACTCCCGCACACAGACCGGCTACCCAAAATTCCGGCTGCAGGACACGGTACGGCTGTGGAAGCAGTCGTACTTCTACGTCCGCAACCTCACCGTCGTGGACCGGATCAACCTGCCGGCGTTCCAGGACATGGAGTCATGCCGGCTGCAGTGGGATCTGAAGATCTACGGCGAGAAGACGGAGTCGAACGCGATGCTGCAGCGCATGCATGCCCTCGTCACCGCCGGTCTGACCGGCCTAGACATCACCCTCAGCTGGATGTCCAGGCTGATGATGTCGCTGCAGCAGCGGGCACACAAGATGTGCTTCTACTCTGGCCGGCTAGACCTGACCCGGCTATCCCGCCGTGATCCTCACTACCACAACCTGAAGGACTGGGTGTGGACCATCACAAAGGAGCGGCTGTTGGAAGGCTGGAAGTTCGGGCTGGCCCCCTACAGCCATGACAACCGCGGGCCCTGGGTAAGTCCTACCAGCCAGATTTCTTCTTGTGTGTCTTGCCGTTTTTGCTGTCCGATTAATCGATTTGTTTCTTCTGTCCTTGGCAGATCTTCCCCTGCATTCTCCGAGAGGAGGGCAAGACTCCTCTTCGGAGCTTCACGCCTGACCTGCCCGAGCCGCACACTCGTTGGTCCGGTCAGGAGTCTGATAGGGACGGCGACGTCTTCCCCAGCCGGAATGACGAGTCGGCTTCCGATCCTCACGCGGAGGTCGACGAGGAGGAGGAGGCCACGCCGGCTCCCGAGCCGTCACGCCGCTGTGCGACGGATGGCGACTCCAGCCGGTCCGGCGCTAGCGGGGGCAGCTCCAGCAGGTCTGGTGCCGGCGGAGGTGGCTCCAGCCGGTCCGGCGGGGGAGGGGTGGGGCCAGCCGGCCCTCAAGAGGAGCCGGACCAGCATCCTTCCACCGAGCCGCCTCGATTGCAAGAAGGGGCCGCCCCCGGTGGTGCAGGGGTAAGTTTTCCTTTCTTAGTGTTTTTACTGTCTTCTACTCTTTGTGCTTTCCTTGTTTGTCTTTGGCTTATTTGGTTCTTGCTTCTTTTCTGCTTTTTGGTGCTCAGCACGCTGGTCTCCTTCGGTGTTGCGAGCCCGGCGCAGGCGCCGCCTGGCTCGCCGCCCCGTGCGTCGGACACTGCGTCGCCCGCGTCTGCCTCCGCCCCTCCTTCTTCCGAGGCACCGCCTCTGCCACCGCCTCGAGCTGAACAGGCTGCAACAGCCGGAGCGGGGGGCCCTCCACCGGCTACGGTGGTCCAGCCAGAAACGGTTGTGACCACCTCACAAAATGGGGGTAGTTCTCCTACGGGGGTGCGGAGGGCCGCCGCCGGCAAGGATCTCGTGGTTGTCGGCGACGACAACTCCGACGACGAGCCATAGGAGGAGTGGAGGACAGCGGTGGCCACGGCGAAGGAGTCGTTGGTTGCCAACGCGGTTGACGATGATGCCTCTTCCGTCGCCTCGCTGACGGACCTTGCCGCCACCCTCGAGTTGGCGGTGAAGGAGATCCGGCTGCTCGAGGCCTCAGCAGGCAACAACCGGACCCTGGAGCAGAAGCTTTCCGCTGCCAATGGGACCTCGCAGAGTAAGTTCCCTCATCCGGAATCCTTTGTTTTTGATAGTCGGCTTTTGGCAGCCATCATGGTGTGCGCTCAGCCGGAGATCGATCGCCTGAAGAAGGCGAATGACCAGCTGAGCAAGTAGAATTCTACGCTTCGGCTGCAGAACAAAGACTAGCACGCCAAGGTGGACGCTCTGGAGGCTGCTGCCGAGGAGCGTGACGCCACCCTCGCCAGCCGGGCCGAAGCCTTCACCCTTCTTGAGGCCCAGAGCAAGGACCAGGAGAAGGAGGTTAAACGGCTGACGGTCCGGGAGAAGGCCCTGGTAGAGGAGCTGATGCAGGTCGGGCACACGACCAAGGGTAAGTTTCCTTTCCGACTCCCCTCGTCTTTCCGGATCCGGTAGCCGGATCTGACGTTCTTTTTTTGACAGCTTTTTATCCCGGCGTAGACCTGCTGGCGTACAACCGGCTGCAGGAGAACTGGCCGAGAGAGCAGCCGACGGCCCAGGAGCTGGTTGTCCTTCTCGGCGAGGAGGCTGCCAAACTTCGCCAGGCGGCACAGGACATCTTCACCTTCTTGTGGCCGGATGCTCCGCTTCTAGAGACGATGGCGCAGCTGGCCGCCAAGGTGGCGGAGGTGCCGGCTACCGTCGACCGTCTGAGGGACCTGGCGGTGCGATCTGGGGCGGAGATGGCCTTGGCCCTCATGCTCTCCTGGTACAAGGATGCTCGTGTCAAGAAGATCGACGGGAGTTTCCGCGCTGGTGCCGACCTTGCCGCTGTCCGCCAGGCCCATCTGGAGCTCCGGGCCTCCGCCATCAAGATTGCTGACTACGTGGACATCGACGAGGTCCTCACCGACTCGGAGTCTGCCAGTACTCCGGATGCGGAAGCCTCGTCGCAGTCGACCGGTGGGGACGCCGGAACCGGATCTGCAGCTATGCCTCCTCCTCCCGAGACTGCCACCAGCCAGGGTGCTCCGCATGGCAAGGGCCCTGCCGCTTAATTATGACCCTGGGATGCCGAGCGTATTTGTTGTCTTGTTTTGTTCAAATCTTGCTATCTGTGCCTGTTGCTTCTGGCGCCGGGTGAACTTCCTGGGAGCTTCGTCTCCCTTTCCCATTTTATGTCAGGCTGAATTGTTTTGGCTTGCTTCTAACTTGTTTTTTTTGTATGTTCTTTCAATATTTCGCTGATTGAATTTATTCGGCTGACTTCACTCGGCTGAACGCCTTTAGCCGGGGGAACTACAATTCCAGTGGGGGCGCGCCAGCGCACCCACTGGGTGTAGCCCCCGAGATTCGGAGTAGCTGGCGTAGCCAGGTACTTCGAATCTTCTTTCTTTCCACAAGTCTTTAGCTTCATCCAACTAGACACCTCTTAGCCGGTTACTTTCGCTGGCTGGACGCTTACAGCCGGGGAACTTTCATTCCAGTGGGGTGTGCCAGTGCACCCTCGGGTGTAGCCCCTGAGATTCGGAGTAGCTGACGTGGCCAGGTACTTAGAATCTTCTTCCCTTTGTTTTTCCCTTGCCCTCACCTGGGCTCCGAACATCCGGCTAACTCCTTTAGCCAGTTGGAAACTACAAGATTCCACTAGGGGCGTGCGAGCGCACCCAGTGGGTGTAGCCCCCAAGATTCAGAGAGCGCTTGGTGAAGGCAAGGACTTCGAATCTTCTTCTCTTCGTTCCTGATTCCCGACTTGAAGTAGTCGTACAAAAAATATACACACATACATACATTCTCACCCGTCAATAGGTTAGTCTACTAAACTTTAGCCGGAAGGAGGATTTGTTTTTTGAAAACTAGCTTGTGCTTCTCTGGACACTTAGCCATTTTCTCGTGTGCTCTGTTGTTTCTGCTGCGTCCTTGCCGGGCAGCCGGGTTGCGGTCTGCAGCCGGAATCGAAGGGAGATGACAGTACATTGTGCACGGTACTGACGTCTTAGTAGCCGGATCATCTCAAGCTAGTTGCGAGGCTAGGACGCCCGATCTGTCGCATCTCCTCATTGTTTTTCATGTGGGATGCCTCGGGCTTTTGCTCTTACTAGCCAGACAGCCGGGTTGCAGTCTGTAGCTGAGACGAAGAGTGGGCCTCTGACACTGTCGCACACTACTCAGTCGGTTTGTTGATTTAGCAGGCCGGGCCAGCTGGCAAGCCCGCAGGTAGGGATTACCGGAGCCAGAAAAACTGAACCGAAAAACAGATGCACACAAATTTCTAGCAAGGATCCCCAAGTATCTCGTAGGGGTCCGCATTTTCATTCATAAGGTTTGCGGGATACATACACTGTCTGGTGACTACGTGTAAAACGGGCGGAGCAGGGCCACGTTCCAGGGGAGCTCGGTCTCCTCATCCGACTTGTCCATCTTGTTCTTGCGTGGCTACTGCGCGTCGATGAGGTAGTAGGAGTCGTTGGGCAGCGCCCGACTGATGATGAAGGGACCCTCCCAGGGTGGCGATAGTTTGTGCATGCCCTTCGTGTCTTGCACCAACCGGAGGACCAGGTCTCCTTCGCAGAATGCGACAGGGCGGATCCGGCTTGAATGGTAGTGGCGTAGGCGTTGATGATACAGGGCTGACCTGGACAATGCCAGCTTGCGGGCCTCCTCGAGGAGGTCCACACCGTCTTCCCGTGCCTCTTGGTTGGCCTTTTCATCGTAAAGGAGCTTGCGCGGAGAGTCGAACTTGATGTCTACGGAGAGGACGGCTTCCAAGACGTAGACCAGGAAGAACGGGGTGTAGCCGGTTGACCTATTCGGCATGGTGCGGAGGCTCCACGGCACAGTCGGAAGCTCCTTGATCCAGCATCTGGGCGATTGCTCCAAGGGCTCGATGAGGTGTGGCTTGATGCCGGCCAGCACTAGGCCGTTTGCCCTCTCGACTTGCCCGTTGGACTACGGGTGCGCGACGGAAGTAAGGTCCAGCTGGATGCCCTTGTTGCTGCAGAATCGGGCGAAGGCCCCCTTGGCGATGTCCGTGCCGTTGTCGGTGATGATGTTGTTGGGGTAGCCGAACCGGTTGATGATGTCGGTGAAGAAGGTGACGACTCTTGCCCCGTCCAGCTTCCGGATAGGCTTGGCCTCTATCCATTTTGTGAACTTGTCTACTGCCACCAGCAGATGGGTCATGCCTGCACGCGCCCGCTTGAAGGGACCGACCATGTCGAGGCCCCAAACAGCGAAGGGCCAGGTGATCGGTATGGTCTTGAGCACCGAAGTCGGCATGTGCCTGAGCTGCCCGAAGCGTTGGCACCCGTTACACGCGCGGACTAACTGTTCGGCATCCTCGAGGGCTGTGGGCCAATAGAAACCGTGGCGGAACGCCTTGGCGACTATCGCCCTAGATGAGGCGTGGTGCCCGCACTCGCCCTGGTGGATGTCCTTGAGCAGTCGATAGCCTATGTCCACATCAACACACCTTTGGAAGATGCCGGATATGTTGCGCTTATATAGTTCTTTGTTGATGATGGTGTACGTGTGCGCGCGGCGCCGGATTTGTCTGGCCTCCACCTCATCGTCCGGAAGCTCTCCATTGGCGATGTAGTCCATGAAGGGTTGCGCCCAGGATGGTATCTCCTGGATGGTAAGGATGCTTCCGCTCTCCGGTTAATGGTCGTCGGGGGTCGTCCAGATGAGGTACCCAAAACAGCAGCCCCCGAGCCACTTGATGAGTCGGCAGCCCCCGGGCCTTGCGAGCCAGAGGGTACTGACTTGCCTGAGTTGGTGCGGACCTTCTTCTTTGGGGGCTCTGCCGGCTCTGCGTCTACTGTGCCGTCCACCAGGGCACTCCCTGCCCAGATGATGGAATCTGATTCGGGGGACGGGTTGGTGGAGGGCTTGCGCAGGTGCTCCAAGGAGACCCCAGGTGGGATCGACTGCCTAGTGGATCCGATTCGCGCGAGCAAATCAGCTGCCTCATTGTTGACGCGAGGGACGTGATGGAACTCACATCCGTCGAAGAAGGCACTGAGCTTCTGTATGTGGAACCGGTAGAGAGCCATGTTTGCGTCGCGGGTGTCCCATTCACCGGATACCTGCTGCACCACCAGATCCGAATCACCGAACCAAAGTATCTGGTTGACACTGATCTCTCTGGCTAGCCGGAGGCCGTGCGCTAGCGCCTCGTATTCGGCCACGTTGTTGGAGGCCTTGAAGTGGATTTGCAGGACGTACTCTAGCCGGTCTCCTTTGGGCAAGGTGAGCACGATGCCGGCTCCCAAGCCCCCGAGCATCTTCGACCCGTCGAAGTGCATCCTCCAATCGTCCGAGTCCGGAACCGGTGGGAGGTATTGGGTCTCGGCCCAGTCAACGAGGAAGTCCACCAGCGCCTGCGACTTGATCATGAGCCGGGGCTCATACTGGATGGAGTAGGCGGCGAGCTCGATGGCCCATTTGGCGACTCGGCCGGTGGCCTCTTTTTTGCCGATGATTTCCGAAAGGGGTGCGGTGCACACGACCTTAATCGGATGCTCCTGGAAGTAGTGCTTGAGCTTCTTGCATGCTAGGTACATGCCATAACACATCTTCTGGTAGTGGGGGTAGTTCTGCTTGGAGAGGGAGAGAACCTCGCTGAGGTAGTAGACGGGTCGCTGAACCAGCTGAGCCTTGCCTTCCTCGGGGCGCTCCACCACCAGGACGCCGCTGACGACCCGGCTGATGGCTGCTATATAGAGCAACATCGGCTCCTTGCTATGATGAGGGCCTCTGCCAGCTTGGAGCCGGCTGAGGCGCACTCCATCGACCTCCTGAATCAGCCAGCGACGATGATCACGCTGTTTGGCCCCGGCATCTTCGTCTTGAGGTATGCGTAGTGGGGGACGGTCATGAACTTAGCGAGGGCGGGGCGCCCGAGGAGAGCGTGGTAGGAGCTCGTCAGGTTTACCACCTCGAACCAAATCGGCTCACGACGGAAGTTTTCCTTGGTCCCGAAGATGACGTCTAGCTGGATTTTACCCAGCGGGGCGCAAGCTGGTCCCGACAGCATGTCGTGGAACGTTGTGGTAGTCGGGCACAGGTCGCATTCGCGGATGCCCAGCTTCTCCAGCGAAGACCGGTAGAGAAGGTTGAGGTTGCTGCCTCCGTTGATGAGGACGTGCGAGAAGCGGCAGGTGCGCTCGTTGGAGACAATGAGGGGGTCGAGTACCATGGCGTAGCCCTCGGGAGTCGGAAGCTGCTCAGGCTAATCTTCTCGGCTCCGGGTGATGGGGGTTTCCGACCAGTTTAGGTACTGGGGGACCGGAGAGACGATGGCATTAACCTCCTTGGAGCATCGTCTGTGGCTGTGCTTATCGTCTAGCTCCGTCTTGAAGATGTGGTAGGCGGCGTGCGGCTGGGGGTAGCCGTTGTTGTTGTTGCCACCGTTACCATCATTACCGGCTCCCCTAGCCGGTGTTGGTGGTCCACCAGGAGGGGGCGGGGGGGAGACGTTGCTGGTTGCCCTGGTCCTTTAGCTGGCGGGTCTAGCTGTAGTTCCGGGTGGTGTGCGTAGCCGGTTTGAAGGGACCGCTATGCCACTTGCATGGGCCGTCAAACATCTGGTCGAAGGTGAGCCGCGGCTTCTGCCTTCTTGCATCGCTAGTCGGCGCGTCGGGCGCGCCCTCCACAACATTGACCTGTCGCGCGTGGTAGCGGGGCTTCTGCTGTCTGGCCTAGCGGTCCCCATGGAACCGGTTGTTGTTGTCGTGGCGCCTAGAGGATCTGGCTTCCCCAGCCGGATTTCTCGGGCGGTCGCGAGCCGGCTCCGTAGGAGTTGGACGCCCATCAGCACTTACTCGGAGGGGCTTATTCATGGCGGCATCCGCGATGGCATACTAGTCCGCGACCGTCATGAGCTCCGCCATGGTTTTCGGCTCGTCACACAGTAGCCGGTGGTGAAGCATGGTGCCCTCCCGGCATCCCTCGATGAAGAAGCCGATGGCATGGCTCTCGAGGATGCCCTCGCAAGTGTTGTGCAGCTCCGTCCACTTGGCGAGGTACTCGTGGTCGCCCTGGATGCACAGGGCCAGGTCGCGTGGGCATCCCGGACGCTTGTACGTGTCGTTGAAGTTGCGGACGAACACCTTTTCAAAGTCTGGCTAGGCGTTGATGTTGTTGGGCGCGAGGCTGTTGAGCCATGTCCTCGCTGACCCGGTTAGCATAAGGGGGACGTAGCACACAGCTGTGCGCTTGTTCCCATGGGCGATGCCGACTGCCGTAGCATAGTCGGTCAGCCAATCTTCCGGCTTCATGCTAATGTCGTACTTGGGGGTGTCCCTGGGCTGGGTGAATTTATCGGAAACGGCTCGTTCCGGATGCATGGGTCCAAAACAAACCGGTCTGGTGGAGTCTTCTTCCTCCGTAACACGCGCTTGAGCGAGGAGCTCGATACGGTCACGGACATCCGGGCGATCCGGGTTGGGCGCTCCCACTCGGCCCGAGAGACAGGAACTGGCGGGTCTTGGTGCTCCGGTTGGGGGAGGGGAGGTGGTGGGTTGTTGTTCACCGTTTGCTCCTAGCACGGCTGGCCCTTGCTGCCCGACCCACGATGCTCGTTGCGGGCCTTAGCTAGAGGAGAGGATGCATGTTGGGTGTCGCGAGGCGCACCCTTGCTGTTGGCGGGCGGCTTGCTCCCCTTGGACCAGCTGGGGTCCTCTTGCATCTGCCAGTTGGCGTCAGCCTGCTCGTCCGTGATCCGGAGGAGCTCCTGCACCCGAGCGTGCTGGCGGGCTCGCTCCTCGCCTTCCAGGTTGGGCAGTTCGTCTGCTGCGGCTCGCGCCGTGCGCAGGTTCTTGATGGGCGTGCTGTAGGTGGGCTGGATGAGAGTGGGTGCGGGATCCGGCTCGCCATCCTTTTCCAACTTTCCACCTAGCTCGATGCCCCTGCGTCGCACCTGGCCGCGCTGCTCGGCTCCGCAGTAGCCGGAGTGAAGCCATGCACGCGGTCGTATTCGCGCCGGGTGATCTCGAGCTGCCTGTGGGTCGCAGCCAGCTCCATGGCCTCCTGGAGGAGAAGCTGTCTCTCCATGGTGAAGTTGGCCTCCGCCTCCTCCGGGTTATCCCCGAGGTTAACCGGCATGACGAGCTGGTCGATGGCCTCCTCCACCGGGTTTCAGGGCTGCGGTGGCGTGGAAGTTCCGCCCTCATCCGCGCCCCGCTCTCGCGGCTGGCGGGGGTGAGAGATGGAGCCGGCCATCATGACCTCGACGCCGCAGGAAGCGACGGAGGTGCGGCTGCCCAAATGCGGCAGCTCTGCGACGGAGACGGTCTCCCTAGGGAAACGCTCCTGAACAGTGGCGACGTAGACGGGGAGGTCGCCAAAAAGCAGTATGGAGCCGTTCGCCGGGATGGAGGTTCCGATGAAATAGGAAGCGTTGTCGACGGCTTCCACTCAGGACTAGCAGGGAAGCTATCGACGGCTTCCGCAGGCGGTATTGGACACAAGCAAGCGTAGCTGGATGCAAGAAGTACCCAGGTTCGGAGCCCTCATTATGAGGTAAAGCTCCTACTCCTGCCGATCTGACTATGAGTGATACACGGGCTACAAGTGCTCCTTGAGATGTATTCTCTAGCTACTGCCTTAAATGCACTCAGACCAACCCTTTCTACTGAGGCCTTGCCTCTCCTTATATAGGCAGAGAGGCAACAATCTCACTGGCCAGTCCGACTGGCGGGCCCCACGGGTGGGTCCCAGCCGGCTGGTCATCTACAGTACTCGGTACAACTACGCCTCATCACAGTACGAACGGTATGGTCATCATGGGCACAGTGAACGTCGTGCGAGCCTATCGTCAGCATCGGGCCACTGTTCCCGCGTCACCCCGCCAAGTCTTTGGTATGGCCGAGTAGTTGCCAGTCTTGTCATCGTACCAGGACGTATCGTGCACTATGCCGCACGTTGCCCTATCCTCCTGATTGGTTCCGGCTACGCTGGTGTAGCCGGCTGCTCCTCGCTGTTCCGGCTACCGTGAGGTAGCCGGCTTGACTTGCTCCCGTCCGGCTGCGCTCAGCCAGCCGGACACGATCCGACTGCAATGGTTCTTGTCTGGTTGGGGTATCCGGAGGTCATCCCCCCGACAGCATCAAACGGAAAACTCTTCAACTACAAAGTTGTTAGAAATTTCGCGACAAACATTCTGGACATAAAATGTAGCTAATTCCGAGTCCAAACGGGCCCGATAGGCCAGATTTACTGCAGCCCAACATGGGGTGACGGGAATCCGAGAAGCTATATAAATGGAGGAAACCTAATTCGTGGGAGACACCTCCAAACATGAATTTGTAGCCACCAAAGACACTTTTTTGCCTCCCTCATGTATCCCATCTCCATGGGGAAGATCTCCCAAAAAGCCATGAAGGAAGGGTGCTAAGGGGTGGTGCTCCCCTGTGATACCGGCGGCAGGGAAGGAGTCCTCCGCGCCACCACTGCCGCCGTCGCCTCTTCACCATCTTCACCACCATCTCCATCGACTTCACCGCCATCTCCATCGATGTTGCTGACTCCCATTATGAGGAGGGAGTAGTTCTCTCTCGAGGCTAAGGGTTCTACCGGTAGCTATGTGTTCATATCTCTCTCTATGCATGATCATATTGTGATCATGAGCTTTGTAATCAAGTAGATCTACTTTGCTACTCAAGTGCTTTAATAGATCTCTGCTCTCCCCATGTGTGTGAAAGTGACAGCGTGCACACCATAGTGGCACTTAGGCTAGAGTTTACAAATACTTGTTAAGAGTTATATTTCGAGTTGGATGTATCTATGAAATTGTGGTGTTTGTTGGAACCATCTAGAGCTCAAGGTGACAGTGTGGAACTTTGAGGTGTGCTGTTATAGCCCTACCATGGATTAGAGTGTCCAACCGAAGAGTAGTTCAGAGTAGTATCATGAAGAGAAGATATTTATATGAGAGTGTTCACTAGCAAAAGTATGATCCCTAGGCCTTGTTTCTAAACATTGGAACACCGTTTGCAACTAGATATGTTACATGTTTGCTTGCTTCCATCTTTATTTTAGTTTGCCTTTAGTCTCTTCCATGCCATCAAGCTATTTTCTAGCACCGTTACTACTTATAATTATCTATACCACTTTTATTTCACTATATCTTCGCCGAACTAGTGCACCTATACACCTGACAAGTGTATTTGGTGTGTTGGGGACACAAGAGACTTCTTGTATCTTGATTGCAGGATTGCTTGAGAGGGAATACTTTTGACCACTTCCTCCCTGAGTTCGATAAACCTTGGGTAATCCACTTAATGGAAAACGTGATGTTGTTCTACAAACCTTTGCACTTGGAGGCCCAATAACTGTCTACAAGAATAGAAGTGCGTAGACATCAAGCTATTTTCTGGCGCCGTTGCCGGGGAGGTAAGGTAAAAGGTACTCACATCCTCGGGTGTGAGTGCTTGAAGTTATTTCCTTTAGATTATGCAATTTTGTCTTTTTGTTTCTTGTTTTCACTAGTTAGGCTTAATGGAAAACAACAACAAAATTAGAGAACTTTATAGTATTTATCTTGAGTTAGGACATGAAGTGTTTGAAGAGAAAATTAAAAAACCTATGGAACTTTATTTGCATGCTAATAGAAATGTTGTTAGTATGAATTCTTTGGACACCATTATTTCTAATGCTATGGAAAACTCTAAGCTTGGGGAAGCTAGTTTTTATGAAAATGATCTTTTTAGTTCCCCAGCTTTGGAAGATAGCTATTCTATTGCTTATGATGATACCAAACCTCCAATATATGATGATTACAATGATGAATATGATATTTTCAGTCCACCTACTATTGAGGAGAAAATTAATTATGATTACAATATGCCTCCTATATTTAATGATTGTGGTGATGAGAATAATAATGATAGCTATTTTGTTGAATTTGCTCCCACTACAATTAATAAGAATGACTATGCTTATGTGGAGAGTAATAATAATTATATGCATGTGGCTCATGATAAGAATGTTTTATGTGATAGTTATATTGTTAATTTTATTCATGATGCTACTAAAAGTTATTATGAGAGAGGGGAACATCGTTTTCTGTGTCTCAACAATATTAAGTTTCCCCTCTTTATGTTGAAAGTCTTGAAGTTGCACTTGTTTTGTTTTACTATGCTTGTTGCTTTGTGCTTTCATGTATTGTTTCTTTACAAGATTTCTATGCATAGGAAGTGGGTCAGACTTAAATGTGCTTTTAATTTCCTTCTTGATGTTCTCTTTTACTTTAATTCATATTTCTTATGTGAGCATCTTCTCAAACTATCATGCCTAACTTAAAGGCGTTAAAGAAAAGTACTTTTTGGGACATAACCCAATAGTTTTCTTGAGTCTTGGAAGTTATTACCTCTGTAATGACCTCTCATTATCCTTTTTATTTGCTTTTTGTGCCAAGAGTAACCTCTAATCAGAGGGACGTAAGACTTGGGAAAATTGCTGTCCCGAAACAGATTTTTGTGCTTCGCTGTAAAAATTCGTGAAAAATCTCTGTACGTCGGTTTGAGCTATGATTTTTTGTGCTTCTGCCCCAGGTTGTTATCCAACTTTCGTTAGTTTAACACTTTTCGATTTGAGCAGCAGAAGGTCTTCGGAAAAAAATTAGTTTTTATCTGTTGGTCTGTTTTGACAGCTTCCTGCCATTATTTGCATTTGCTTCTTGTTGATTCCTTTTTGGGTTCTTTTTGGGGAATTGATCTTTTTAAGGGAAGTACAGTAGCTTGTGTTTTAATGGTAGTTTTATTAATGTTGAAACTGAACCCAAAGACTTATTATCTTTAGTACACTAATGTTGCTAATGAAGATTGTGTGAAGTTTTGTATGAAGGAAAAATTTGAAGTGTAAGGGAAAGAATGATGTAATGAGATGAAGAATGGACAAAAGCTCAAGCTTGGGGATGCCACCCGTGTCACCCCAAGAAATATCCAAGAAGTACAAGCGTCAAAGCTTGGGGATGCCCAAGGCATCCCCTTCTTCATCAATAAAAATCCCAGGTTTCTACCAAACACTTCATTTTTATTGTTTCATGCACAATTGTGTTGTTCTTGGAGCGTCTTTGTTTTCGTTCTTAGTTTTTGTTTGCTTAGTTTGCTTTGTTTGCTGCAATAAGTTGGTTGGATCCCAACACTTCTTTTGGAGAGAGACACACTCTGCTTTCATTGTTCAGAACACTCTAGTTTTCATTCTTATTGTTTTGTGAGTGTTCTCTTTTGCTAGCACTAGGTTTAGCCTTAGTTTTCTTGTGCTTTCAGCTTAGAAGTTTTTAGTTCTTCCTTTTGGATTTGTGAGACAAGCTCACTGATCTTTATTTATTATTATCTTTGTGAGTTCTTTCAAATAAGTTGGTTTGGATTAGAAAAGAGTAGGAAAGTTCATGCTTAAGTGGTAAAAAGGAGCTTGTTTTTGACTGTGGCTTAGACTTTATAATGTCATGCTAGATGTTGCTTTGACCTTATGCTTAGTGATTATTGCTGTAGCATGACTTGTTCCAAACAATTGAGATTGCTTAATGTGCCTTGAAAGAATCATGTGTTGTTTTAGCATACAAAAGCATAATATTGTGGTATTCTCCTTTGATGCTTTGTTTGGGTTGACTTGGCGCATGCTCACACCATGTTATGACTATGCCAAGTCGCCATAGCCTCGATGATCATTTAGTTTTTGACTTGTAATATCACTTTATGCTTTAATTAATGATGTTTTGTTGCTTTGCATGATTATGGCCATTATTGCTCTCTTAGTTGGTCTCTCCTAGTCTTTTGCTAGCCTCCATAACCAAGTATGAGTTCTACTCATGCATCCAACTCCTAAAACTAAGTTATTCCAAAGAGTCCACCATACCTACCTATTAGCATTTGCTATTCCAAGTATATTCATGTTTTTATCTACCTTCCGAATTAAACTTGATATGAAAAAACTAGTGATTAAAGCTCTCACAAACTTGATGGCACACTTTGCTTTTCTTGCCCCTAATAAACTTGAACCATTGTGTCATCTATGTTGTATATGCTTGCACTTATACGTTGGGGATTAGCAGAACCATGCTGTCATGGGGAACGCTTTCAACATTGCACTTGTACATTGTACCCAGTTGATATCATGCTCTTTTATTTATGGATGTCGTCGGTGTGAAATGAAAGGGGAGCTTGTAAGTCCATGGAGTTATGTATGTGTGTTAGAGAAACGCCTGGGCCGCTGGTCTAATCCATGCCTAATCATGGTGGAAACCTGCAGCGTAACCATAATGAGCAATCTATGAAGCATTCTTCTTATAAAAAAGAGATGGAGATTGAGAAAAGGAGAAAAAGAAAAGGAAAAAAAGATGAGAAAAGAGGAAAGAGAGAAAAAAGCACCATTTTCCCATGGTAAATAAGAAGATTGCTGAGATGCTTATTGTCTGCTTGCCTTGTCATTTTGATATGGGGATTCTTCCGTATCATCGAGCAAGGGGTACCCCGTTGGCGGTTCTCTATGATACACATGTACTTACTATGATAAGAACTTACCGGTAACTAAACTTGAGTAGCATGAGGAGCGGCTCTCGTATTCAAGGGACATGAGATTTCTAACTTATACTTTGTCAAGCATATACTCCATAGTTTGTTCACTTTAACCTTAATCACCTAAAGATGCTTATGATAGGGGCAATGAGAGCTGAAAGCTAATAAGTATCATAATTTTTGGAAGCTCTTTATGAGACTTGAATCCCTGCTTCCTTCTATGAAGGTCTTTCTTTTACTTTTATGTTGAGTCTCCATCTTCTATCTTTATGCACCTATTGAGAGAGCATAGTGGCCATTCTTAGTTTAATGTGCATTGTCCCAAGACTTGTTGATTGATGCATAACTTTGATATTGCTTGTTCTTAAACTATTTGTATCTAGTCACTCTTATGAACTTTGAAGGTGTCCTATGCATTTATATTTTGCTACTCCATGAGGGACAAGTTGAATGCCACTATGCTATATTTTCTATATGTGAAACAAACAAACGTCTTTCAACACATTGTCATTCATGATCTTTATTTGTATCCTTTCATGTTACAACATAGTTGCTATGTCTTATTGTTAGAACTCTATCTTTCATGTTCATGTTTAGAGTACCTTAATCCCAGTTATCAATGCTTTTATAATAATGATGATCAAGATTGTGTTGGCTGCGTGTCACCTCAAAAATTATATTGTTTTTATCGTTTACCTACTTGCGGACGAGCAGGAACTAAGCTTGGGATATTGATACGTCCATAACGTATCTATAATTTTTGATGGTTTTATGCTAATAATATGCTTTTGATACTCCTTTTTATATAAAATTTAGATTTATTTGGACTAACCTATTAATAGTTGCAAAAGTGCACAATGTTCTTGTTTTACACTTTGATGTGTAGGAATTACCAAGAATATAAGTGGAAACCTTGTTGGAGTCAAATTGGGATTTTTCAGAAATCTGTCTCGGAACGCTTTTTAAAGATGGTCACGACTCGGGTCGAAGACAGCGTCAAACGGAAAAATCTTCAACTAGAAAGTTGTTGGAAATTTTGCGACAAACATTCTGGACATAAAATTTAGCTGATTCCAAGTTTGGACGGGCCCGATAGACCCGATTTACTACAGCCCAAGATGGGGTGACGGGAATCCGAGAAGTTATATAAAGGGAGGAAACCTAATTCATGGGAGACACCTCCACCCACGAATTTGCAGGCACCAAAGCCACTTTTTTGCCTCCCTCATGGATCCCATCTCCATGGGAAGGGTCTCCCAAGAAGCCATGAAGGAAGGGTGCTAAGGGGCGCTGCTCCCCTGTGATACCGGCGGCGGGGAAGGAGTCCTCCGTGCTGCCGCCGGCGCCGCCGCCGCCGCCTCTTCACCATCTTCACAGCCATCTCCATCGTCGTTTCTGACTCCCATGATAAGGAGAGAGTAGTTCTCTCTCGAGGCTAAGGGTTCTACCGGTAGCTATGTGTTCATCTCTCTCTCTATGCATGATCATATTGTGATCATGAGCTTTGTAATCAAGTAGATCTACTTTGCTACTCAAAATGCTTTAATAGATCTCTGCTCTCCCCATGTGTGTGAAAGTGACAGCATGCACACCATGGTGGCACTTAGGCTATAGTTTACAAATACTTGTTATGAGTTATATTTGGAGTTGAATGTCTCTATGAAATTGTGCTATTTGATGGAACCATATAGAGCTCAAGGTGACAGTGTGGGGTTATCTAGATGGGGAAAGCGAACTTTGAGGTGTGTTGTTATAGCTCTACCATGGATTAGAGTGTCCAACCGAAAAGTAGTTCAGAGTAGTATCATGAAGAGAAGATATTTATATGAGAGTGTTCACTAGCAAAAGTATGATCCCTAGGCCTTGTTTCTAAATATTGAAACATCGTTTGCAACTAGATCTGTTACATGTTTGCTTACTTCCATCTTTATTTCAGTTTGCCTTTAGTCTCTTCCACGCTATCAAGCTATTTTCTGGCACCGTTACTACTTATAATTATCTATACCACTTGTATTTCACTATCTCTTCGCCGAACTAGTGCACCTATACACCTGACAAGTGTAATGGTGTGTTGGAGACACAAGAGACTTCTTGTATCTTGATTGTAGGATTTCTTGAGAGGGAATACCTTTGACCACTTCCTCCCTGAGTTCGATAAACCTTGGGTAATCCACTTAAGGGAAAACTTGCTGATATTCTACAAACCTCTGCACTTAGAGGCCCAACAACTGTCTACAAGAATAGAAGTGTGTAGACATCAATAGGATGAGGGCACGATCGAGGGACATGAGCAACTCAAATTGTACATTACAAATATTATAAGGATTTATTTGGAGCCGTAGAAGAAGTCAAATTGTCAATGGATGAGACCCAAACAGAAGTCAAATTTTCGATGGATGAGATCCAAACAGATGATCCCTAGGGTTCTATTGAGAAAAATAACCTTGTTACATTCGCTTATACCGAGGAGGAGGTAAAGAAGGCAATTTTTCAAATGGACACAACAAGGTCCCAGGTCCGGATGGCTTTCTAGCTGAGTTATACCAGATCTTTCGGGATGTCATTAAATCAGACCTTCTTGATTTGTTTAGCTTTCTTTATGATGGACACCTAGACCCGTTTCGCCTAAAATTGAGTGAGATAATTTTATTACCTAAGGTTAATAAGTTAGAAAGGATCCAACAATATAGGACTATTTGCCTTCTTAGCCTTTATTTTAAAATCTTTACAAAAGTCACAACAATTAGGCTAATCTCAATGGTTGACCAGTTCCTCCCACACAAACTGCATTTATGAAAGGGAGAAATATCCTATGTGAAGTTGTAATCCTTCGTGAAACTTTTCAAGAACTACATCAAAAAAATTGAATCGGATAATTTTAAAATTTGACTTTGAAAAATCTATGATAAAGTTAAGTGGTCTTTTCTCCAGGGGACTCTTAGAATGAAAGGTTTCTCTACAAAGTGGTGTGCTCTAATACATAGTTCCGCGACTGGAGGTAGTGTGGCCATTAAAGTCAATGATGACGTTGGCAGATACTTCTAAAAAAGGCTTGAGACAAGGTGACCCATTATTGCCTGTACTATTCGATATAGTGGTTGATATGTTAGTTGTCTTGATTGAGCGTGCAAAAAATGATGGCCAAATTGGGGGTGATTTCTAATCTAGTGAATAGTGGACTTTCAATAATTTAATATGTCAACGGTGGGATTCTCTTTATGCAACATGAACACGAAAAAGCAAGAAATCTGAAATTAATTGTGTTAGCTTCGAGCAACTTTCGTCTAAAACAAACTTCCATCAGAGTGAATTGTTTTGTTTTGTCGTGCCTCAAGACGAGGTAAACCGGTATGCTAAATTATTTGGGTGCGAGCAAGGCCAGTTTCTGATTACCTACTTGGGGATTCCGATATATTATCGGAGACTTGCAAATGTTTAATGGAAACACGTTGAGGAGAGGCTACCAAAAAAGAATAAGGAGTTGAAAAGGAAATTTGTTATCTCTGGGTAAAAAATTGGTTCTCATTATTCAGTACTAAATAATATGGTACTATATATATGATTCTATGCTTCCAACTTGTTAAATGTGTCTTACATATATTCAATTATTTCTGATCGTGATTCTTTTAGCAAGGGGATAGCAAGAAAACTAAATAATGATTGGCTAAATGAGTGTGGTTTGCGGTCCCAAAGATCAAGGTGAGCTAGGTATTCATGACCTTGAGGTTAAAAATATTGCCCTCCTAAGTAAATGATTTTTCAAGTTACTTACAGAAGATGCGGTATGGAAAACCCTTATAAAAAGAAAATATGCAAGATCAAAAATCTTGTCCGAAGTTCACTAGACACTAGGAAACTCACATTTTTGGGTTGGTCTAATGGCTATGATGAAATATTTCTATCGCTTTGGATCATTTATTATTAAGAATACTCAGAAGTTCATTTCTGAGAGGATAAGTGCCTATAAAATGATACACTCCGGGAACAATATATAGCTCTATACACCATTGCTTGTCAGGGGGTGATACTATCGCCACAATTTTGAAATAATTTGCACCTAATGTGATGTGTAGATGAGATTTAGTTGGCCCCATACTTGCATCGTGGAACACTTTGTTACAGCGTTTGGCAATGGTGCAATTGTCGCAAAGGACTGATGAGTTTCGATGGAACCTACATGACATAGGTATGCCTAACGGATACCTACTATTGGCCTACCTGATGCGGCTCAACGGAAGGCCCACTCGAAGTTATATCAAGGTCCATAACGCCCAAGACAGTTCGGGTGGTATGAAGCTCATATGGACACGGACTCCTAAACGCACCAGACAATGAAATCTCAATACTAGAGTTTGAATCTAACTTGTAACCAACTCGTATTGGTACCTAAGACCTAGCCTCCCCTTATATAAACGCTAGGAGGGTCCAACGAGGAGGGTGATTCACCCAATAGACAGATCTACGACTCCCGCATACATAATAGATCTACGATCGCCACAATAGATTTAGATAAAACCCGTAGCATACATATACGCCAGATCCAATCTGTGCATCGACCATCATCGGCGACATTGTAATCCTTCAGATCATCCTCAATCATGAACAGACAAGTAGGAATAGGGTTTTCCCTCCGGAGGCCTGAACCTTTATAAATATCGTGTCCCGTGTTGCTTGTCTGTTAGCCGAACGAGATCTCCAGCGCACCCCTCTTTCTCAAACCCAAGTACATAACAATGGACATTGATGAGTTTAACCCTCGTCAATTGGCGCCGTCTGTGGGAACCGGGAACGTTGATGTTGTGATCTTGACGGCCCCATCACCAGCAATCGACCGACTCCACCATGCCGATGTTTTCAATTTCGCCATCACTGCCAGGTCTCCGTGAGTCGGCGGAGGATCCATCAACGTCTTCTATGCTGAGGCACACATCGAGATTGTCATCTGTCATTCGGCCGCAAGACGTCGCCGCCGGGCAATCTATGAGAATAAACGTGCGGCTGAGCCAAGGCCGACGCTGAGGTTTCCGAGCAGTGGATGAGATCGACAAGAATTGGTACTCCAAGATTAAGTAAAGTAAGAAGCCAGAAGCGATCCGAGAAAAAAAAGTAACTCGTCGATTGTGGTCAAGTACAATCAGCAGACCTTCTTTGTCACGGACCGGCAAGTTAATTTCAAAAGGAGAAATAGGGTGCGTACGAGTACTAGTAGGAGTTCGGTTGGGACAAGCTCATGTTGATCCAGGTCAAAGGCACGGCAATTTGCATGAGTGACTTCACGTGAAGGAGCATCTAACAAAAAAAAGAATACATATCGGATCAATGGAATCATATACGCATGCGTTTTGCGACCAGCGTTTGGTACTGGACAGCTCGACTTTAACATCGCCGTCGCAATATACTTTTGCTTCGCCGTGGTCTACTTCATCGGTGCGGCACCAATTTCTCCGTCTACTGCAGCGTCGACCTCATCCTCTGCGCGACTGCGTGTCCATCACGCAACTACATCGACCTCAATTACACGTTCGCCACATTGACCAACCGCTCGCTGCGTGACTCTCGGCTACCGTGTCGACTACTTGTTCGTCCACCTCGACTACACATCCGCCGACGACTCCATCGACCGTGCTTCTTCACATGATTCAGCCAAAGGTCAAAGAAAAAAGTAGACATGAATAATTGATGAATCGCTCAAACACGGCAGCTCCACAGCTCAAGACGTGGGACGTACGCTGTCACATGATGCGACTTTGTGTTCGCCGAGCCACTCACCACCGTGTTGACTCCTTCCGCCATGTGACCCGATGCCATCGGCTACGGCGACCTACTACAATCTTCGGTTGCGACAACACGCTACCGCCATCGGTTTCGGCGAATCGCTACCGCGTTGACTTCGGTCTGACGCCGTCACGACTTCATCAACCACCTCGACGCTACACTCGGGGGCTCCTTCGACTCCAGCGACCCGTTGCGGTCTTCGAATCCAGCGACTCGGGGGCTCCCTTGGGACCGGCGGCCCGCTGTGATCTTTGACTCCATCGACCCGATGTAGTCCTCTACTATAGTGACCCGACATGGTCTTTGACTCGAGTGACCCGCATGTTGCCTCGGCTCCCGCGACCGCGACCCATCACCTCCATCAGCCAGCGATCCGCTGCAGCCTTTGACTACGGCTACCCACTTCAATCTTCGGTTGGTGGCGAGTCGCGTGCTGGTGTCGAGTCCGTCCGCCACGTCAACAAATGATTAAGCTAAGTTTTCCTCTACTTAGAACTGATTCTTTTTAAACTCGTACTCGAAACACTCGGGGGATGTGCCCTCTTCGAGTAACCTAATGTGTCGTTGACTCCACGCACTCGAGCACCTCATACGCGACAGCCCGAGTAGCTAATTTTGCCTGATCGTCGAATCCTTGAACTCCGAGTACCTCGGCAAGGTACTGAGACTAAGGGTAATCAGGCTAACGAAAAGGCCTAACATACAGTGCAAAAGTGTCAACTCGATTGGCACCAGAATCTTACTTTACAATCCAACATGCAACTATTCTTTACAAGATATAAGTACTTCACAATTCTTCATGTTTTCTACGGCCTACTAGAATGTCAACTGTATCGAGCTATTCTATTGGGTCCACCAACAGGATTCGACAAAACAAATGGCTACGACTTACACTCAAGACCTGAGTCGAGGCCCTTCTCGGATGGTTGCATCGCTTAATGCTACACACACGCGACGTTGGCCGCACACCTGATAGAAGTGACTGCGTCGACTCCATCCGCATCGTTGACTCACATGGCTAATCGCCGCATGACTCTGCCACGTCGACTCCAACTGCATCGTCGACTCTTGGCTCCTTATGTGTGAGACGCTGACTCGATGCACTTCCAGGTCAGTGGTTTCTCCTCGCATGATTTTCAACTGCATCTACAAGATACAAGTCTCGAGTCTCTGCCCGAGTCTACGACCCCACCAGACACTCGGGGGCTACTCCAAACTAGAGCACTGGACACGCGTATACAAGATCTTCGAGTGGCACGCTCCGAATCCTCACTCGAATCCACGATTCGACTAAGGACTCGGGGACTACTCCCATAGGGAGCACTGGTCACGCATTCAAAAAGTGTCAGCATTGATGGCATTCGCAAGATCATCCGAAGTACTTTCGGATCGTTGTGTCTACGCAACCAATGACTAAAAATCTCTGCTTGAGTCTATGACTCAAACAGACATTCGAGGGCTGCTCCCATAGGGAGCGCTAGTCGCGCACCCTATAGTCTACTATCGACTCGCTTATAGCAATCGAACTCATTGGCGACTCCGCTCACTTACATTGCAATGTCAGGTTCAAAGACAACGTCTCCTTGGCCACCCGAAACACCTCCGCGGCGACAAACATTCAGATGCTATGTCTACGACGTAAAGATAAGACATATAGATACAATCTGATGGCCTGGCAACCGCATCCACTGCGCTCTACCAGAAAAATACTGTGTCTACGACATGAAGAAAATCCCGATGGATGTGTTGGGTACACATACTTAACAACTGGAGTTTGAGTCAGTAAGGCCTCCGCGGCATGAGTCGAACCACGCCAGCAATTTTCGAATTCGAGTCCGGGGACTGGAGTTTGAGTAGGTAGTGTTGTTTTTGCCCTAGAGCAATTAAATGGTCCCGATCCATCGAGCGCACCAGGCATGTTTACCATCATCTCTATGAACTATTATGAATTCCGACTAACCCGATGAACTTTCGAGTGAAGTGCTTCGCACTCGAAACAACGGTCGACTCCGACTACCAAAGGCGAAACTCGAGACTTCTGAGTCTCCACCCGAATCTACGATTCGCATGGACACTCAGGGGCTACTGACATAGGTATGTCTAATGGATACCTACTATTGGCCTATCTGGTGCGGCCCAACGGAAGGCCCACTCGAAGATATATCAAGGTCCATGACGCCCAAGACAGTTCGGGTGACACGAAGCCCATATGAACACGGACTTCCAAACGCACAAGACAAGGAAATCTCAATACTAGAGTTTGAATCTAACTTGTAACCAACTCGTATTGGTACCTGAGACCTAGCCTCCCCATATATAAAGGCTAGGAGGATCCAACAAGGAGGGTGATTCACCCAATAGACAGATCTACGACTCCCGCATACACAATAGATCTACGATCACCATAATAGATAGAACACAACAGATCTAGACAAAACTTGTAGCATACACATACGCTAGATCCAATCTATGCATCCACCGTCATCGGCGACATTGTAATCCTTCGGATCATCCTCAATCAAGAGCAGACAAGCAGGAGTAGGTTTTTCCCTCCGGGGCTTGAACCTGGGTAAACATCATGTCCCGTGTTGCTTGTCTGTTAGCCGAACGAGATCTCCAGCGCACCCCTCTTCCTCAAACCCAAGTCCATAACAATGGGTATTGATGAGTTTAACCTTCGTCACTACATGAGAGTGGTAAATTCTCTGTGGATTCCGTGTATAGAGCTTTGGCCCAATCAGACATGCCAATTGATAATAACAAGATCTAGAAGATGAACATGCCTCTCAAGATTAAAATCTCCATGTGATATCTTCGTCGAGGAGTCATTCTTACCAAAGACAAGCTTGTAAAGAGGAATTGACATGGAAGTATGAGATGTGTATTTTTTACCAAGATGAGATAATTAAACATTTATTATTTCAATCAAATTCGCTCATTATATATGGCTAATCATCCAACAAGTAATTCTAGCTTGTATTCTCCATATAGTGTCCAGGCCTGGGCCCACGGGAGTGCGGGCCGTGCGGCCGTACAAGGCAGCAAATATTTAGGGACCCAAAATTTCCGAGTTCCATTTATATCATATACTTCAGTATAAAAGTATAAATCTCATTCAGCCGAGTTGGTTATGATGGCATTGTCCTGCTCATGAGAAGGATGAGGGCTGCGAGATCGATTCCTGCACGATACATACAACCTCCGGTTCCTGCAGGAGCTCTTGTTTTATTTTGTATTTTTTTTTTCTATTCCAGTTAATGCCTATGAGTTTAGTTCCTGCAGGAAAGTCTTTCTTTTTTTCTACTTTAATTAATGCCTACTATGCAAATACTTGATTATGCATTTGATTATCATTGAATAAAAATCACACAGGCTATCACGAAGTTTTCGTCCACGTATAAAACACACTACACCTATATTTGAAACCAATTTCTAGTTTCAAGTGTTAAACATGTTAGACAAAAAGTGCCATGAGATATCTTTACCTCCTGGTTTAAATGTAAATTTTAAAACCCAAACAGTTCAAATGTATCAAAACCATTAGATTTAGATTTTTATAGTTTGTCCGCGAGTCTAGTAAAATTTTAAAACTATATATGTTTACTCTTAAATAGTTTTTAGCCGATTATCTATGAGGTTTTGAAACTAGAGGTGCTGAGAGTAGTATTTCAATCTAAACATCCATCTAAGACATGCAATCCATTCCATAATTTTTTTATGCTTTTAGTTCAAATTTTAAACTAAAATTACAGCAAAAACTATAAAAGGAGGAAGTATATACTACATTGTAATTGTCTATTAGTTCTATTTTTATAGTGAGATAAAGCCTTATTTTAGAATTTCGCACAGGGCTCCGGATTTTGTTGGCCTGGCCTGGTAGTGTTACTAATATTTTTGGCAATTGGCTACATGTGATCTGAGTACAGGTTTAGAGTTCTTGGGTTGGAGTGCTTGTTGTTATTTTATCGCTTTGACTGTATAGAAATGATAAGCTTTCTAACAATAATTTTTTCTCTTATGCAGGTTATCTACCGATGCATACGATGCTTCGTTTATGGTCATATTTACAATGTGTGGAGAATCACAACCTATTTAGGGAGGTATGCACATGATTGGTGGACACGACAAGGAATATTTTTATTTAATATGGATGACATCGTGATCTACAGATTGGTCCTCCATCTCCTTAGGCGTCATGTAGTTTCTTCAAAGATTATTTCACCTATTTTTCTTTTCTTGTGTTTGGACTTGTTGCGGCTATATACATCCTAGTTATGCAGAGCCAGGTGCAATTCTTAAATCTTTTTAAGCAATGAAGTGTCCTTTATCCAGGGCCGGGCCGGCAAAATCTGAGGCCCCGTGCAAAAATCTAAAATGGGGCCCTATCTCACACAAAAAATTTAAACAAAAAAATAATTATAATGTAACTTGAAGTTTTGCGCAACAATTGCATATATTAAGAATCATACCTATATAACTCGAAGTTGCATAACGTTTATTTGAACATTATCATCCTTTTTGTGTTCTTTAAAATAAAATATTCAATGATATCCTCATAATCAATCTTCTCCAAGACTTTACCCTCAAGTGCTATCTTGGCCAAATCGTTGAGTCTTTGTTGTGTCATTATAGTACGCATATAGGACTTCAATAGCTTTAACTTAGAAAAGCTTTGTTCCGCTGATGCAACCGTCACGTGAATGGTCAATAAAACTCTATATCAATACTTGCATTCGGAAAATAATCATGTCGCTTTATAAACTTTAAAACTTCAACAGGCCTAATATTTTCTTTTGGCATGAATTTTTGAAGAAACTTCAGCTCAACAAATAGATCATCGGCATCGATATCAGATTTCTTATCCTTTTTAAGGGCAGCCTCATACAAGAGATAAATAAAATACTTCCTCCGACACATATTAGTTGACTCAAATTGGTTTAGATTTAAATGAATCTAGACACTATTTAGTATATTAGTTTATCCATTTTTTTGTAAATCAAAATCAACTAATATGAGTCGGAAGGAGTAAAATAAACGTATAGAAATTATTAGAAAATACAAGTGTTTGTTTTTGCGATCAGCCGATGAGAATTAGGCGATGAAGAGTTGGAGGAAGTGTGGCTAGCCGGTCAGGTACCACCGTATCCCTCGTCGCTGAATCTCCGTGGCCTGTGGATGCGATCGATCGGATTCGCCGCGTGTTTTCTGTTCGTCCTGTGCGTCGGCAGTGCTAGGGAATCGTAGGTAATTTGTGTAGATCGATCGGAATCAGATTGATCACGACTTGGTGTCCGTCCCTGTCCAGCAGCAGGGCATCGCCGTTTGCAGCGTTTGCAGCCCAGCAGCGTGCTGCCTACAGCCCAGTACTTCAGCAGAATAGCGCCGGCGTAGTAGCCCGCAGCAGCCCAGCGCGCGGCTTCGTTCCGAGTCCTGCCGATACCTGGGTATACGTACACATATATAAAAATTGGGCCCCCAAAAATCATGGGCCCTGTGCTGCTGGCACACTTGGCACCACTGTGGGCCCGGGCCTGCCTTTATCAACAAAAAAAAGCAAAAAACACCATGACTTGTTACGGGGTGCTATTTCGTTGTCACCTGCTCGCTAAGCTCCACGTGGTCACTTTCGGACCTCAATAAGACAAAACAAATCTAACTTAGATTTTCGTCTTCTCCATCACCAACTACTACACATCAACCACCCTACTTTGCCTCATTTCCCTCTACCAGTCCACCGCCATCCTCGGCCTTCCTTCTAACCTACATATAAGCACCAGTGACCAAACACTAGCTATGTGCATCCCGGACATTCATGTTTCCGAAAAAAAAACAATGATCAAACATGCAATAGTTTTCTCCAACAGGCAAGCAAAAAACACTTCATGATTTGCAAGTTGCAACACTTTATACTTGACTACTTTGATGTAGTGGGGGTGCTAATTCGTGGTCATCTGCTCGCTAAGCTCGGCGTGGTTACTTTTGGATCACAAAGGTCAAAAGAAAACTAACCTAGATCTCCGTCTTCCCATCACCGAGTGCTCCACCTGAAGCGTTCCTACAAACTGAGGCTGGCTAAACTACATGCCACCGTTGCCTGCAGCCGGTGTCGCTCCCGCGCCACCTCATTGCCACCCCCGACCTCCCTCTACTCCACACCCACCGTGGAACTTCTTTGACGCCAGAAACGCATCACACCCTAAGACATCACTCGCAAGTTTATTGTGAGCCTCCACCGCTCCATCTTGCTCGGTCTTCTCTGTTTCTTTGGGGAGGAATATGGGCAAGGGAGAGATTGGCTCGTGCAGGTAAATGGGTAAGGTTGTCGGTGGTGGGGCCCTCCATGACAGGCATCGAAAGCGAGCAGTAACAGCGTGCGGTTGATCCCCAGGTAGCAATCTTGGACGTATTATGCCACTAATTTATCCAGATAGAATGCTGAAGTCTGAACATATCATATCAAAGATTTCTCCTTCGACCTTCCCTCCCCTCACCGGAGCCAAACTCTTTTTCGGCTCATATCCGCTTAAGCCAACATCACAGTCCAGCTCTCGTACTAGACAAACCACCACGCAAAGCTGACTGCATTCCGTGCATTGAATATATTTTCAAGGTAACGCAATTGGAACTTGGAAATCGTCAGATAATACGGCAGGTTTATGTAAACATACGATTACAAGTTTTGCTCCCTGAGGTTATAAAAGCATCATGATTCAGAGAATTTTATTCAGGTCTGTATTTAGAACAACTTGCAAGAAGCAGACTTATTCTTGATATAATACACACCAGAACACTTAGCTACATCCACAACATGTCTGCATATGCTTGCACAGTTGGGACGTCCCTGGAAATAGCAGATGTAAATTTATCAGCTAACATCATTTGTCTAATCTCTAGCAATGCACGATGAACGATTCTCTAGCTAATATGCAGGGACTGAGGGAACAACAGAAGTGGTGGGCATCTTTCATATGCCTATATCACAAGGTGTGTAGTACTAGTTGATAGTGTTAATAATCAATCAGGATACTTATGTAGTGTTATCACAGGGCAAAAATGAAGCATAGTAGATCCTTACAGCCTGCATAATTTAACCAAGGCAAAAAAAAAGCACACACGATATGTTCATTCTTCTTTGAAAGATGAGTCCCCGATGATTTATTGAAACGATATACTCACTCCGTTTCAAATATAAGATGTTTTAGCAATGTGAAGCTAATGAATTGGTGAGTAGGTTCACTCCGAACATCTCCGAACCTACATACTAAAAGAGGTCTATATACATTATCTTCACAAAGCTAAAACATCTTATATTTTGAAACGAAGGGAATACATGCAATTTCTTTTGATAGGATTCCATGAGGACTATATTTTTTACCTTAGGCGCTCGCACCGCCCTCGACAGGCTTGAACTCCTTAAGCTCCTTGAAGTTCTCCCATTGCTTCTCCCACACCTTAGCTTCATAGAGCTTCTTGGCACTTCCTTCTTTGACCTGAATTGTAAAATAGTACATCGTGCCAGCAACAATTTGCTGCTTGACCTTCACCAAATTCTCGAATTCCAGCAGAGCATTCTGCACAGGGCAGCGCCGAAATTATTAATCCAACCACAACCCTCAATTGTTCGACAATTGCTAACACAAAAACTGATCCGGCAATTCTAGGAGAATCGCTGCAACTTGAACCGTCTACCTAATAAGCTCATGCTATTGCACAGATTCGTATAATTTACAGAACTAAAACGGATGTTTATTCGGAAAGGTGGAGGTGGAATTCAACATAGATCCATGTGGCACTTCCAAAAGTTCAAAAGGATCCGTGACCAAATATGTGTCGATCGAACCGCCAGGCTGTTTGAACAGAGATTCAGTTCGACCTCATAAAGAGGGCAAACATAAGAAAAGAGGAGGGGAATTTGCAGAGGGCTTACAGCTTTCTTGTTGTGCTCGGAGACGGCGAAGCGGGCGAGGTCTATGACGTTGAGGTCGTTCTCGTGCCCCACCGGCGAGTCGTGGATGCCGCCGACCAGGGGCCCTTTGTCGTCAGCCTCAGCCATGCCCACCTCCTCGGTCTGGGTCTGAGTAAAGGGTAGGACGACGGCGAGCAGCAGGAGCAGGGCGGCTACCGATCCCAGGACTCGATATTTCCAAATCTCCATCGATCAGGGTCAGGATTTATAGCGGAGGTGATGGCCTGGCCCGATATTGGTGGAGGATACGACTCGCCGTCGATATTATTGCGCGGGGACACGCGGTGCGGTGGAAACTGGACAGGGCACGGGAACGGATGGAGCAGGACTGTAGCTGTAGTAGGTGTCCTGCATCGTCGCGTCGGGTCTACGACGTTCGTTTTCTGCAAACTCGAGGGGTTGACGGAGTATGTTGCACGCTATTGATCTCGCCGATGGCGACGCTGTTGTCGGCATGGTTTGGATTGCCAAGAGAGGTACTCCAATTTGCTTCAAAGTGGATTCGATTCCTTCTCTTCTCCCTAGAGCTGGATGTTATCTTCAGAGTTCGTTGGCTATGTAAAGTCAACAAAGAGCATAGAGGATTTTTTTCCCCATCATCATACCATGGGCTGATGGGCAGGTGGACAGACGTGTGACAAAAATAACCCTTTGGTGAAAGTTTAACGAATTTTAACTCTCTTCTCGACTGATTAAAAACTATCCCCTTAGCATAGGGCCTACAAGAAGGGAGCTATCCTCCATGGGGTAGGGCCCCACCCATGGGAGCTATCCATGCAGTGTGGCTACGCGGGCCCCACAAACATGTTACGTAGCGGAATCTAGAAGTCGGTTCCAAGTCGTCGGATTAGTTTCACCAGCCCCCGCGTCGCCCTCCTCTAGCGACACACGGGGGAAACCCTAAGCGCCGCCGGCCGGAGTCCCCCTCCCACTCCCTCCCCCGCTTCGCCGTCGCTGGAGGGGAGCCGGCGAAGCCGCGCGCGCCCCCAGGAAGGTGGCGGCGGGGCGTTTTTTTCCCCTTCTCTTGCTCCCCACGGGCTGCCTGCGAGTGGCGGCGGCGTTTTGCTCCGGGCGTCAAGGCCAGCGGGGAAGGAGGTCGAGATTGCGGCGGATCGTGCGGACATCGCTCAGGGACGCGCGGGCCAGATCTGGGCTTGGAGGGCTCGATCTGGGCCTGGCGGGCCTGAGTCAGGTGAGGCGACGACGGCGTGCTACGGTGGAAGAGACTCGGGATGTGCTGCACGGCGGCTTCAGGGCATGTTGGTGGGCAACATACGGCGGTGTTCCGCCTCGCTGCTGTTGCGCGGTAGCCCCTTGACCTGGCCGCCCTCCTTCTCGCGGTCAGGTCCAGGCTGCACCGTTCCTTCCGGGGCTCTAGGGCTGCGGGATTTGCATCGGCAGGCGGAGGCTCTCGCTGGTGCGGCGCGTCGGGGGGTGTTGGACCCAAGCGCGCACGGCATGGCCACTATGGCGAGGTCTTGGAGGATCTGCAGGGGCGGAGGGCTCGTCGTGGCAGCGTGGGCTCGTCCGGGTTTCAATCTGGGCCGCCAAGGAGGTCTCATGGTGGCGGCGATCTTATGTCCCTCTCGCGGTGGCGGCTGCCCGGGTTCGCTCTGGTTGTCTTCTACAACTATCTCACGGGCAGTGGTGATGATCCGGACGGCGGCTTTCGTCGCGGCGACGGGGAGTCTAGGCGTGACGGTGGGAGTGTTTTGTTGATCGGCGAGAGCTTGGCGAAGGAGGGCAGGTGTGGTGGTTTGTGCCGGTCCTTGTTGGGCGGGCGTGAGGTTCGGGACTCTTCACTAGGTGAAAGCCTTGTCTTGGAGCTAGCCAGGACCGACGACGGTGACGCCCGTGGGCGCCGCATCCTTCTTGAAGTCATCGTCGAAGCGGGAGTTCCATGTTCCTCCGCCCGGGCTCTTCGGGGAAACCCCAGATCCCTCGTGGGATCGGGCGTGAGCGGCGCTCTAGTGTCGCTTTGCCTCTTGGGGCCTCGCTTTGGACGTCCACCGGATAGTGGGACCTGTGGAATGTTTTGGTGGTTTGGCGGAGGCGGTTTCGTCTTCGGCCAGGCGGGGCGCCGCCCTGGGTCGGTGTGGTAGTTGGAGCGATGTCTCCGGTTTTTTGTCTCCGCCTGTTTGCGTTGAGGTGTGGTGTCGACCTGGTTGGTCGTCGACCTGTGTGGAGCGCGGCCTCGGGGTTGGCGTGTGGTGTTGTGTTGTATCGGTTTTTGGGCCAGTTTTCCTTATAAACGGGCCAACTCTTTTCTACTATATCAATGATAGGCAAAGCTTTTTGCCTCGTTTCAAAAAAAAAACATGTTACGTAGCCCCTACGAGCGGGGCTTTACTCCAACTAGGGTAGCGTCATTCACAAAGGAGTTACCCTATTTAAAATTTCGACAACAAAACTAAGAGAGAAGAATCTAAATTGTTCCAAAAATGGCGAAGTCCCATAGGGTAGCTACATTGACTCCGGAGCTACCCTCCTAGGAGAAAAGCCGCCGACTGGGTAGCTATGGTAGGGCAGCGCCCCAACCAAGGGTGGTACCCTATGATGTGCAAAGCCCTGCTACCCTATGATGGAGCTACCCTTCTAGGCTTGGACAAAATATTATAGCCACTCGATGATGATTGCAAGTATTTAAAGATAATTATAAGTTTATAACAACAAGTTTATGACAACAACTAGATACCAAGTTCGTGGCACTCACGACAACACAAATTTCATGACAAGTACACACTAAGTTTATGGCACTCATGACAACGAGAAGCTCACGACAACTACAATTTATCTAATGGCAAGTTAAATACAAGGATAAGTACATCTACTTCCTTCCCCTCCTAGTCTTGATCTTCTTCGCAATAACCTTCTGCGGTGGTGGCGGCAACTCCTCTTTCTCTTCCTCCGCTTACTCTTCATTCTCTTCATCTTACTCCATTTTCTCTTCATTATGTTCCTCTTCCACAACGATTGCCTTCTTTCTCTTCCACTCAAACTCTGCCAGAGTAAATTATTTTGTGGACTCTCGATGCACTGCTGTAAAGTCAAGTTGTCACTCAACTAAAAAACAATTCAGGACAAATACAAGTCACAAAATTTCAAAATAACCACACCTCACATACTAAATTTCAAAATAACCACATATCACATCTCACGTACAAATACAAGTCACTAAATATCCACATCTCTTGTACACATGTTCTAGGACAAATATAAGTCACTAGATCAGTGTTCAACTAACCTGTTAACTAAATTTATAACTATCATGCTCATCTAAAAATGCCAACTAGCATGAAAGATCAAAATTAACATCGCACATGTTCCTCAATGAATACAAGGGCTATACAAATGCTAAATGACCAACATTGAATGGATTTATCCATAAAAAATTCAAAATATAAGATGAACTAGGGTTCCACCTATACTTGCAAATTTGGGGGAAATGTAAGGAAATTTTTGGATTGAATTGAGGGGACCGGAAGAGAATACCTTAGGGGGGATTGGGACCAAAATCTCGGCTGATTCGTTTAGATCTAGGCGATTTGGGAGGAGGATTTAAGAGGGGAGAGAGGTATGTTGCCGCCATGTTCTTGTCTGTTGAATCCCTTCTCTGTGAACGGGTCCGGTCGGGCTTGATTGGCTTGCCCTGGCTACAATTCCAGGAGGGTAGCTCCCTTGAGCATGACGCTACCCTAATAGGTCTAAAACCCATCACCTAGGCACTAAGGTACCTGCTTGCGAGGCCCCGCGTTGCCACAATGGCAGGGGTAGCTCCCTTTCGTGGGGATATCCCACAAAGGGTAGCTCCCTTCCCGCAGTTGCTATGCTAGGGTCTTAGATTTCAAAAAATATTCGATCGAGGGTTACTCGTTAAACTTTGGCCGAAGGATCATGTTTGTCTAAACCAACGACAGACGACGAAGCAGCCAAGCTGGCCCCTCCACCATCACCATCTCGTCGTCAGACTCCAATGAGCTCAGCGATGCCTTCTCGGAGTCTCATCCAGGACGACGACTATGTGATGGGCGATGCCTTCTGGGATAGTCTTGCCTAGGACTTCGATGATGATTAGTAGTAGGAGTCAAGGCTTAGAGTTTAGTGTCTAAGGTCTAAGTAAAATGTAGTGTGGAAGGTCTATGTAAACTATAGTGTCGAAGGTCGATGTAATATAGGGATTTAGTCCAAACGTCTATGTATCAAGTGTTGAAATGAAAATCTATCGAAGATGACATCTGAAAAATTGCTGAAGCCCTATTTTACACCATCTGGAATGGGTGTCCTAAATTTTATGCCATAAATCTCAAAAGGTGCTGCCCTAATTTGTGTGCCCTATTTTGCATCATCTGGAGATGCTCTAAGGGGTTCAACAACCATGATCTCACGGCGACCGTGATGGGGACACAACCCGTCATGTCGCCCGTGGACTTGCTTGCAGCGCTAAGGTCAGGATCAGCCGGAAGCTAGTTCGCGATCAACCAAAAGGCCAAACAAAATAGTAATATGAGTGAGAATTTTATATCCAAAGCCATATTTAGAACAATTTGCAAGCAGACTTATTCTTGATAATACACAACAGAACAGGCGAAAACATGTCTGGTTGTTAGCTTTATCCACACCATATCTGCATATACTTGCACAGTTGGGACGTCCCTGAAATCAGCATATTTAAATTTATCAGTTCCCCTGTAAAGAAACGACGAGCAAAGTTGTGAACATGGTTGGTCTGATATCTAGCGATGCGTGATGAACAATTCTCTAGTTAATATGCAGGGTCTGGGGGAATAAAGGAAGTCGTTGGCATCTTTCCCATGGCTATATCACAGGTTTTCAGAAATTGATAGTCCTAATGATCAATCAAGAAACTTATGTTAAGTGTAATCACAAGGCCAAAAAAGAAGCATAGTTACTTACAGCCTGCATGATTTAACCAGAGAAAAAAAACGAGCAGACATGATCTATTCTCTGAAATAAGACACACTCTTGATGCTTTGGAAGCAAAACATATATCATTAGATTGGATTCCATGTCAAACAGTCTTTACCTTTAGGCTTGAACTCCGTAAGCTCCTTAGAGTTCTCCCATAGCTTCTCCCACACCTTAGCTTCATAGAGCTTCTTGGCTCCTCCTTCGTTGACATGAACTGTGATGTAATACATCACGCCAGCAACAACTTGCTGCTTGACCTTCACCACATTCTCCAATTCCAGTAGAGCATTCTGCAGACGGCAGTGCCAAAATTATTTATCCAGCTAAATCCTCCATCGTGAGGGGGGGAAGTAAGTATATTGGATAATTGTTAACAAAAATACCAACCCGACAGATCAGGAGAAGCAGCCCTTACCATCCAATTGAGACGGAATTGTACGACTTACAGAGAACTAAAATCGGTGGCAAAAAGAGAGAGAAGGGGTGCGGGGAATCGAATTTAAATTATATCTCCCGGAGAACAAAAGAGATTTTAACCAAAGTGTTATTAGCAAAGTTCCAAAGTACTTATGACCAAATCTCTGTCGATGAAACCGTCCGGCTGTCGAACACAGATTCGGTTCTCACAAAGATGGACACGAGAGAGAAGGGAGCAGGAGGGGTTCGAGAGGGCTTACGGTCTTATTGTTGTGCTCCTTGACGGCAAAGCGGGCGAGATCGACGACGTGGAGGTCGTTCTCCTGCCCCGGCAAGTCGTAGATCCCGCCGTCAATGCACAACTTCTTGCTCACGGTCTGGGTGAACGGTAGGACGACGGCGAGCAGGAAGAGCACGGCAGCTATCGATCCCAGGACTCGATATTTCCAAATCTCCATCGATCAGGGTCAGGACTTGTAGCACCGGGTGTAGTGGAGGAGATGGCCAGGCCCGATATTGGGGGAGGATACGACCCGTCGGCGATATTATTGTGCGGGGACACGCGGTGGCGGTGGCGGCGCGGTGGAAACTGGACGGGGCAACGGGAGCGGATGGACAGGAGCAGGACTGGGTCTGTAGGACCGTTCGTTTTCTGCAAATTCGAGGGGTTGACGGCCTACGTTGCGCGCTATGCTGTCGCCGATGGCGTCGGTCATGGTTTGGACAGCGAAGAGAGGCACAATTTGCTTCAAAGTGGATTCGATTCCTTCTCTTCTCCCTAGAGTTGGATATTATCTTCATTCTTCAGATATCTTTTGGCTATGTAAAGTCAACAAAGAACATAGAGGATTCCTTCCCATCGTCATCCTATAGGCAGGCGGGCAGACGACGAAGCAGCCAAGCAGGCATAACAAGAGCAAAACGCTTGTTGAAATAAACATACTGGGTAGAACATCATGGCTTCAAGTCAAGATATGATACATGTCAAAAAATAAATCAAGATATGATAAATTTATTAGTAGTGCTACCGGTAATCGTAGGCCCAAAGTTTTTTTTGAGGAATCGTAGGCCTAAAGTTTGACACCTAAAGGCGCAAACATGCCCTGTAGCCGTGACAGATCGCTGCTTATCTTTTCAGTGTGCCCGCTCTTTATCACCGTCTTCCTTCCGACCTTGCGGGCCTCTTTTGGGCCCGTTGCCACAAGAAATTTAGAGCTGTGATTCCATCTGGCGCTGCATGTTGTATTCAGGGCCGGCCCGCCCCGGCCCAAAAAAGTAGGGGCCCTGCTAGAAATATGCTATATAGACATGCCTAGTATACATCGTAAAAAAAAATTTATTGGGCTGGTGGATTAATTGGGGCATTTTTTTCGCTGTCGTAGACTCTGAGCCGAGGCAATTGATACGGATACATGGCGAGGCCGAGACGGAGGCCAATCGCTCGACTCCTAGTCCTAGACGGCGTCAGTCACTTCGCTTCCTCCCAGGTAAACGGAACCAACAATTGATCGTACGCCTCCTGCCCGAGTCCTGTCGCCTCCACTGGATCGGAATATCGGATCGGGGAGCCTCGAGGCCCTCGACGATCGACGCCAGGCGCGAAGGCCAGACGATCGACCGCCTGGATGGTGGTCTAGTGGTCCGCTCCCGCCCATGTCTCTGCTGGTTACGCCCTAATTCTTAGTTCTTAAATCTTAATTCTAATTAAAATTCTTAACGCAGATTTGAAGAACTTCAGTCATTCAAAAGTATATTGGGTTTTTAATAAGTTCGACATCCTTGAAGGCATTGGATGGTTCTCAAATGAAAGAACATTGCACTACATTTGCAAAAAAAAACTCGACTGGTACAAATGGTAAACCTGATATATGTGATGTTGAGTCAAATGCAATTATTTCTGAGTTAAGTATTATGAAGTTTACTTTTCCAAATACATCAATGTCTACTATAGAGCTTTTTGAGTTTATCAGGGTAGCGGATTGTTATCCTAATATTTGTATCGCTTATCGGATCTTATTTACTATGCCCATGACTGTTGCATCAGCTGAAAGAAGCTTTTCAAAGTTGAAATTATTAAAGAACTATATGAGATCTATAATGTCTCAGGAGAGGTGAAATGGTTTGGTGACTCTATGCATCGAGAAGGAGTTAGTGGACGAGATTGATATTCATTTCATCGTCACGGACTTTGCTTCTAGGAATTTTTGGAGGAAATTTTAAGGTATCATATAAACATTGTTATTTTTATATGAATATTATAGTTGAAAGTATACTTAAACTATTTATTTTTTATCATCTCATATATCCATAAAAAAATATAATAAGGGGCCTAAAATTTTAGTTTCGCCATGGGCCCCGAAATCTCAGGACCGGCCCTGGTGGTATTAGGGATCATCTATTTATTTTGCTAAAGGTGTCCAGAATGGTATTAGGGAGGAGATCAAGAGTATCCTCCATGTCGAGAATGTCACACTAAATGAGACATACTTGGGCCTACCCTCGGATGTGGGATGATCGACCAATGGTGCTTTTAAGTACCTTAAAGACAGGGTTTGGAAGAAGGTGCGAGCTTGGTTGGAGATGTTGCTTTCGGCAGCAGGAAAGGAGGTTCTAATAAAGTCGGTTGTGCAAGCAGTACCGACATTTTCTATGTCTTGTTTCAGGCTTCTGGTTGGATTGTGTGAACACTTGAATGGGCTGTTGCGGTGGGGCAGCAAGAATGGTAAAAGGAAGACCTGCTGGGTTGCATGGGAAGATATGACGAAGCCAAAATACTTGGGGGGGTGGGATTTCGTGATTTTGAGTTATTTAACCTGGCCCTCTTAGCTCGTCAGGCGTGGCGTATCTTGAAGGAACCAAACACTCTTAGTGCTCGGGTGTTGAAAGCTATATACTTCCCTAACTGTGAGTTCCTTGAAGTTGAAGTCGGGTCGTCACCATCGCGCATATGGAGGCGATTATTGATGGGAAGGAAGTCCTCAAGCAAGGACTAATAAAGAGAATCGGAACGGGAGAGGATACAAATATATGGGATACTAACTAGCTACCTCGCGATGGGCTCCTGAGGCCTGTTGCCTTTGTTCATGATGACCCGCCACAGAGGTTCAGCGAACTGATGGATCCACATGGTGCTAGTTGGGACTTGATGAAGCTGAACACGTTTCTGCTGCCGATGGATGCTGAGGTAATTTCAAATATTACATTATGTACAAGAAGGCGATCAGACTTTTGGGCTTGGCATTATGATAGGAGAGGAGTTTTCTCTGTCAGATCAGCATATCACATGCTTGTAAATATCCGTGAGAGGAGAACTGCTTGGTTGGAGGAGCATGATGGTTCGTCCGCCACTAAAGCTGAGGAGAGGAATTGGACAACCCTATGGCATGTTAAAGTTCTCTCGAAAATCAGGGTTTTCTTATGGAGATTAGCGAGGCAATCGTTACCATCTGCAGATGTGCTCAATCACAGGAATATGGCTGCAACCAGCACGTGTATTATATGTGGTGAGCAATATTTTTGGAAGCACTCATTGGTGGAGTGTAATATGGCCAAGTGTGTGTGGGCGTTGGCTCCTGAGGATATCACTGTATTCATCGCTAACATTCAGGAGCCACACGCGTGAGGATGGTTAACAGTAGTCTTCAGAGCTCTAACACAGGAGGAAGTCAATAGAGTGGTAGTGACTCTGTCGGCACTGTGGCATGCAACGAGAAAAGCAATTCATGAGGGTATCTTTCAGAGCCCACTCTCAACGCATTGCTTTGTGGATAGGTTCTTGGCAGATTTATCATTGACACTAGCTGCTCCTGGTGAAACAGCTACAAAAGTTGCTCCAGGACCTAAGTGGATTCCCCCGCCAAATGGTATGATGAAGATCAATGTAGATGCGGCGACATCCAAGAACTCCTCAAAAGGATCGATCGCCGCAGTGGTTCGGGGGCCTGATGGTGCCTTCCGGGGAGCCTCTGCTATAACATTGGAGGGGATTACAGACCCGGAGATACTGGAAGCCTTGGCATGCAGGGAAGGCTTAGCGGTTGCTGCTGATCTTTCTTTACAGAAAATTAGAGTAGCGAGTGACTGCTCCAATGTTATCTAGGCTCTGAAACGGAGGGGTTGGGAAGATATGGCCATATTGTTGAAGAAATAAAACACCGCTCTGTAGGTTTCCTGAAGGTTGAGTTCGTTCATGAGAATAGAACATCAAATGTAGATGCACATGTAGTAGCAAAGAATGCTATTTATCTTCTGCTAGGGCGCCATGTGTGACTGCAAGCTCCACCAGAAGGTGTTTGTCCCAGTTACTGTAACACTATATAGTAAAGGGGTGGAGTTCTCTCTTAAAAAAAAATCTGACGCTGCATGTATTACTCCTTCTGATCCAAATTAGTTGCCTCCTACTCCCTCCGTTTAAAAATATAAGATGTTTTAGCTTTGTGAATCAAATGTATCTAGATGTCTTTTAGTGTATAGGTTCGTACAGATTCGGAGTGAACCTATACAGTAAAAAATGTCTAGATACATTTATTCTACAAAGCTAAAAATGAGTTATATTTCTGAACGGAAGAAGTATTTGTCTAGATTCGAATCTATCTAACTTTTTTTTAGTGTCAGATACATCTAAATCTAGATAACATCAAATCAACTAATTTGGATCGGAGAGATTAACACATTTATATAATTTTCCTTTTTTTTTTGCTATTCAAAAAGTTCATGCCATTGAGAACTTTATTTCGAATCCGTTAACATGTTTTTGAACTTTGTGATGTTTGTTTACTAAAACAAACAACATATTTTAGATGTGTGAACATTTTTCAAATGCAAGAATTTTTTTTAAATGCTCATGTATTTCCAAAAATATCATGTAAACAAAAACAATTGTTTTCCTGGATTAAGAAATGTTTACCTATATCAATAATTGTTTCCTCAAATATAGAAAATATTCAAGTAGATCAAATAATGAATATTCATCCTACCAGAAAAACTAAAAATTTAAAAAATTGAAAGGCGGGAAGTAAAGCATAAATAAAACATAAAAAAGGAGAAAGGAGAAGACCAAGACAGGAAAACAAAAGAAATGGAAAAGCTTAGAGGAATGGTCTTATTGGGCCTAGTACACTAGTGAGCCTCTTCAGGTGGAGCTTCTCCAACCAGCGAGTTTTCTTGGGGACCTCCTATACACGCCACACATCCTAGACGGCCTATTGGGCCAGCCTACACAACCTTTTTTTTTCTTTTTTCAGTTGTTTATTTTATGTTGTACTTTCTTGCTTTTTTTAAATCAACTTTTTAAAATATATTTTGAATATTTTTCAGAAAAATATTTTTAAAAAGTTTGGACAACTTTCAAAACCTAGACATTTTAAAATGTGAACAATTTTCAAATTTTAATATTTCTAATGTGAACATTTTTAAAATCTAACAAATTTCAAAATATGAACATGTTTCAACATTTAGATATATCTTCAAAACTGAACAAATTCAAAATATAAATTAACTTTTAATTTGAACAAATTCCAAATCAAAATCCGAATAAAAATCGAAATCGAAACTTTTCAAAACTAGGAACTCTTTTAAAATTTTCAAGAAAAATAAAGAAAAAGAGAATTTTTTAAAATTTTCTTGGATCTAACTCCACGGAATTAGGGCATTCGACACTCCTCCGTGGTGAGTTTGGTCCGGTGAGTTTTCGAGAAGCTGGAAGATAGAGTACTTTCGAACACGCCTTTAGCCAAATTGGCAACAACGAGACCAAGACGCCTGCTTCCCGGTGTGCATGATTTACTGTCTTTTTTAACAAAGCAGACAATTTTGCCTCATTTTATTTAAAAAAGTCGAAGAGAATTGACCGGTTCATTTGCAGGAGAACAGGCCGAAAACCCGTACAAATGCAGCAATATCGTCATAAAACACGATCATATTGGGCACACCACCACAGCCAACCTGGCTACCCACACGAAACACAGACGCACAAGAAAGACCCACGTCGAGGTTGCCACATAGCGTCATCGTCATCACTCCTCCGCGAGACAGTGACTCCGACTTCACCGGCGACTTTCAAAACAGAGCCTCACAAATGGCACCGGAAACCATGCCAGCCTATGCCATCAGTTGGCCACACGTGCCAAGGAGAGACAACTCTGACTCCGACGACGAGCTTCACAAGGGAATTATGTTGATCTTGCGCCGACCGAATACCTACAAAGACCACTGTCGTCCGGTCATCGTCGCTGCCTGGACCCCCTCCACCGCAACTCCGACTCCATAGCAACACAGCGAAGCAGGAGAACTCATCGAACATGTCGGGAGAACCGACTACCGAAGATCAGCCGTGACCCGACCTCGGGTCGAGGCATCATCTTTGCCAAACTTCACCCTTGGACCTTGCACAGCTGCCCGGCAACAACCCTCTTCACAGAACCCCAACCGTAGGCGACTCCGAGACGATGGCCCCAAGAAGAAAAGAGACATAGTAGCGTCTCCATCGTCTGATCCCAGATCTAAGGTTTTCCTTCGGAGTCAGGCCCCATGAGGAGGGGAGAGCACATTGCCTTGCTAGATCAGGTAGAACTTCCCAGTGCGCATTGCCTTGCTACTACTAGTAGACTTTTACGGTCGTCTAAAAGAAAGTACTGTAAAGAAGTTCTACTGCACTCTGCAAAGACACACGCGCTGTATCCTGCCATTAGAAAGGACCGTTTTTTAACTGTTCGAGTGTCCCTTTCTGCAGCAATTTTGTGAAAGCTATCGACAGTCAGGTCTGTTCATGTTGCCTTTCTTTGAAGGGAGCTATAGTAGGGGATGCGTTCATTTGGTCATTATGACCTTTATCCCAATGTCTGCCAGAAAAGGAACGGAAACTGAGAAAACCATTTTTTCTCTGGTTAGCCGCTACAGACAGCAGCCTTTTATAACACCAAAACTCGTAAGTACAGTGCATAAAAAGGTTCGGACAGTTGCTACTACAGCTTCAGACAACCCGTCGTCCCCTTATCCATGGCGGGGACTTTGCCCGAGTCTCCAGGACGGTGTGGTGGGCCTAACGAGGCCCCATCTTGGTAACCAGCCCCCATCAGTTTCCCTGCAGTGCACGTTACAGGCATATTATCATAGACAAGGCTGTGTCAACAATAGAAGATCGATCTACTTTTGACATGACACTACGTGCACAACTGCACATTATCCACGGACCAGAGAGGTAGCAGGCTTAATTATCAGTGAAGGTAACAGAAAACGCCCCAGCGCTGTCAGTCTCAGCGCTGATATACGGACGTACGATCACGAGAAGGGTAAGTAAAAATGGTGGAAGCTCCAGTTTCATGTCCACCGTGATTCACGTGCCAAGAAGAATCGCAGAAGCCGTGTGCGGTTCACGTGGGGGATTCGAATAAGCCACCAAAAGGAGCTGGAAATCAATCAAAGATTCTACCAGGCTAGCTGCGCTCGATCAGATCTCGCGGCCAAGGTCTGTTGCCAGCTTCAGCTTCACCGATCGGTCTCCGGTCTGTCTCCACCGGGGCACCAACCAACCTGCACTAGGCCCCCCCGGCTTCCAAGTGCATCGGCGTCGCTGTCGCTAGGGTGCTTGACTTGGGCATCTCGCCGGCCGATCCACACCAAAGTGGCCACCTTTTTCCGCACAGGGACACGCCACCTCCCCCCAACATTTTCCGCCTCTTTTCTCCTCTCCGCCTACTTTGTTCGGTTCAGATCGGTTGATTGGTCAAAGTTGGGCCGCAACGCTTTGGACGGGAGGAGGGTTCCTGTCTTTGTTCGGTGCCATTCCACAGTTTTGGATCTCAGAAGGTAACTGACTAACTGTGTACGCTGCTCTGAATAGAAACTGTCCAAGGGAGGTATTTGTACGTCGTTATCTTCACGGCGTGCCCTTCGCGGCAACACTCACTTAGTAAACTTATTGGACAGACGGGTCAACCACTTGACCGAGAAGAGTAAGGTTCGTCACCGCAGTCCCGATAGAAGGCAGAGTTGAAAAACAAACTGCCTAGCCATCCCAAATAGTGGGTCGACCCATTTCACACACCAAATATGTCCATATCTGGCCGCGGATAGCAAACATGCAGCTGTCCGCTCCTGGTCTGTTTTCAATGGGTGTGTCCAAAAGCTTGACCTATTTTGTCCGCGCTGGCCATTTTGGCCCAAATTTTCCCATTTTCACCCAAACTGAAATATGTGTAAGCAAATAGAAGAAAAAAGAATTTTGTATGAAATAAAGCACCACTAATTAGGCAATCACGGAGTTCACATGACATAGTACCGAACCCATGTCCAAAATTACACCAAATACAATAGGCTAAAGAGATAATGCGTTAGCGTGCTCTGATTTCCATTTGCTTCTCAAACCAAGCCTTTTGAGCCGGGCACATGATGCTCAGGTCAGCCATCGTGATGTGGTTTTCTTCGGCCATCATTTTGGCCTCTACCGCTATGGCTCTAGAAGAGGCATTGTTCTCTTCTAGTAGAAACCAGGCTATTAGCTCCGGTTCGTAAGGACCTTTAGTCCCGGAATGCGACCCGGCACTGCAAAAGCGGGACTAAAGGTCCAAGTATTGGTCCCGGTTCTGTTACGAACCGGAACTAGAGATCCACCATGTGGCCCCGCGAGGCGCGCTAGGTCGGAGAACATTTAGTCCCGGTTCGTAACGCGAATCCGGGACTAAAGGTTCCCTGCCGCGGCAGCGTTTTGGGTCATTTGGCTGCCGTGGCAGGAGATGGGGTTTTAGGATTTTGTGTTTTTCTTTTCATTTTGTGTTTTGTGTTCAATTATTTTTTTATTCTGTGTTTTCATTAGAAACAAGTTTTTGTATACATACAGAACGCTACTACATAGTACTTGTACACATTGATGCAATATATAATATAATTTACATAGAGTCCCAATCGGGTCCAGAGCCTGTCTATTTGATTACATGGAGATCATTACACGGATGCTTTAGGGTCTATCTAGAGAGAATTCTCCGTGTGGGTCTATGACCTTATCGACAAAAAATCCAGCAAATTCCTCTTAGATTGCTATTAGGTGGTCCTCTGGTAGGAGCTTGTCCCGTATCGCGTCCAACTATAAAGAAGGAGATCGTATGAATTAGACTCAACACAACTTTTTGTAATAAAAATAAAGGGTGAATATATTGTTTACTTAATCGAACATTTTCCAAGGGCTTCTCAATAGTGATGCGAATGAACTCGTACACGTAGAATCCACATAGATTAGTCCCTTGTGGCTGCCTCGCGTATTTTAAAAGAATATAATTCAATCAAATAATAACTCTAGCATGATAAATGCACATAAACTAGAATTAAATAGATGCACGGACTTAGCCCGTACTACTTACCGAGACTGATTTAAAAAATAGCTCATCACGTTATTGATCGCGGACCTTGTTCTTAAATCGTGTCCAAACCCTACCCGACAAAGAAAATGAATGTATGAGTTAATAACTACTTGATATTCTAGAAAATGAACGAAAGAAACCGATATAGTGCGATAATGGTTGAAATTACCTCTGGAGCATATCGATAATGCCGCGGTAGTCTTTAATATCTTTGTTTAGTGAGTCCATGATGTGAACTCTTTCCAAGTCAACTGAAATGCTTAGAAGAATCCAGTGGTACCTACGCAAGGTTTATATACGTCAGTAACTCATCATTTACACTGAACATCGAGTAAGCAAAAGTTAATATGTACAAGAACTCACTTGCCGTCGTGGTAAGGAAATAGTATTTCATTACAGAAATGCTGGTTCGTGAGAAACGGGAACAAGTTTTGCTCGGTCTCCAGTGGCTTATCCTTTAGCATAGCTCCATTAACTCGATGTGGGTCAATAAACCCATATCCATTGATAGCCTTTCTTTTACATTCGAGAATCTTCATTATGCATCATTATATATAGTGTACAAAAGAATATAGTGAGTATACTTACCGGCAGTGAATTGAACAAGCTGAGATAAAGACTTAATTATATAAATAAAGTAACTACTTATAGATAATAGCAACTGAGGATAGATTTGTCGAGTTCCTTTAGATTGAATAACTAAAATAATTCTGTAAATTCAACAGGGACCTTGTTATCATTCTCTTCTTCGTTGTTGTCTTCCATCATAACCCCTCTTTCTTCGTGCTTGGTCCAACAATTATAGCCGGTCATGAAACCGGACCGAAACAGGTGGCTGTGAAGGACTCTTGAGGAAGAGTATTCCTTATGATTCTGACAGACACCACATGGACAAGACATAAAACTATTTCGCTTGTTTGTCTCGGCCACAAGGAGAAAAGAATGCACGCCTTTAATAAACTCGCTAGAGAGTCGGTCAGCGTACATCCATTGCCGGCTCATCTGCATTATATAATTAATTAAGTACATCAAACATAATCATAATTAATTAGTACTAATCTAAAAACCAAAATTAAAGCCAGCAACCGGGACTAAAGATATGATAAACCTTTAGTCCCAGTTGGAGGCACCAACCGGGACTAAATGTGGATGTGGAGACAACATGTCGACACCATGTCCTCAGTGGGCAGCACTAACCCAGTAAATTAAATGATGATACTATTTTGGGTGGGTGGCAGCACTATGCCAGGGGTGAGTGTGTCGACATTATGTCATCAGTGCCCGACACTATGTTGTGCTGCTTAATCTATAAATAGGTATGCATTCCTGTGAAGAACTGCAAGATGGTGTGCGAGACCAGGGACACCACTACGGCGGAGCTTCTCGAAGATGTCTTAGGACCTCGTCCTCAGACATCTTCGAGGAGCTCGCCGTAGAGGCACTCTCTAATATGTGAAATTAGTTAGCTCCACAAGCATACTGATCTTGCTAGAGAAGATATAAACTGAACGATGGTGTGCGAGAGCAGGAACACCACTACGGTAGAGCTTCTCGAAGATGTCTTAGGATCCCGTCCTTAGACATCTTCGAGGAGCTCACCATAGAGGCACTCCCTAATATGTGAATTGTTTTAGTTACCCGGCGTATTAATCTATAGCTAGAGAAGTTATTAACTCCAAGATGGTGCGAGAGGGACACTGATGACCCACAAGTATATGGGGTGTATCGTAGTATTTTCGAGGGAAGTGAAACCCAAATTATTGATTCGACACAAGGGGAGCCAAAGAATATTTATCAGCCTTAACAACTGAGTTGTCAATTCAGCTGCACCTGGAAACAATCTTGCTCACAGCAGTTTATTAGTAGCAACAGTTTTGTAGTAGGAATAGTAAAGTAACAGCAGTAGTAAAGCAAAGTCAGTAGTAACAAAAACAGTAAAAAGTGGGATTCGAGTGCGGTAGGCATAGGGATGGATGGACGGGCGTTGCATGGACAAGACAATTCACATAGCAATCAGAACATAGGGCAATTGCAGATAAATAAGATAAAGCATCCAAGTACTAGACAATCCTAGGCATGTGTTCCATATATAGTCATACGTGCTCGCAATGAGAACTTGCACAACATCTTTTGTCCTGCCAGCCCGTTTGCAGCGGGGCCTCTAGGGAACTACTGGCAATTAAGGTGCTCCTTTTAATAGAGCACCGGAGCAAAGCATTAACACTCCGTGAACACATGTGATCCTCACATCAAAGCCTTTCCCTTCCGGTTAGCCCGATTTCTGTCACTTCGGGGCCATAGGTTCCAGACAACAACGTGTGTATACAACTTGTAGATAAGACCAAGAACAATACTATCATAATGAATCAATAACATGTTCAGATCTGAAATCATGGCACTCGGGCCCTAGTGACAAGCATTAAGCACAACAAGTCACAACAAAGTCATAAAGCACTAATAAAATATACTAGGCACCATGCCCTAACAATCTGATGCCATTACATGACCGATCTCATCCAATCCCTACTATCCCCATAGCCTACAGCGGGGGATTACTCACTCATAGATGGGGGAAACATGGATGGTCGATGGAGAAGCGATGGTGATGATGATGGCGATGATATCCTCCAATTCCCCGTCCTGGCAGGGTGCCAGAACGGAGTTTCTGGTGCTATTTCATGGAATCTGGTGGTGGCAGTGAAGCGGAACTCCTTCTGGAAAAACGTCGAACCCCCCGAAGTTTTTAGGTCAGAAGGCTTCTTATAGGCGAAGAGGGAGACCGAGGGGGTGCCTGGGGGGGCCACACCATGCCCTGGCACGGCCAGGCCCAGCCCGCGCCTGGGGGTGGTGTGGCCAGCCCCTGGCTCTTCTCCGTCTCGTATTCTGGCTCCTGGAGTCTTCTGGAAAAATAGGCACTTTGGCTCTTGTCCCGTCCAATTCCGAGAATATTCATTTTCTAACTTTCCTGGAACCAAAAACAGCAAAAAACAGGCAACTGGCACTATGGCTCTTGTTAATAGGTTAGTCCAAGAAATCATATGAAAAGTACTCCAAAGTGTGGACAAAAACACAAGAAAGTGGATAAAACCAAGCATGGAACGTCAAAAATTATAGATACATTTGCAATGTATCAGACACCACTACGGCGGAGCTTCTCTCGAAGATGTCTTAGGATCCTATCCTCAGACATCTTCGAGGAGCTCGCCATAGAGGAGCTTCTCGAAGATGTACTGTGATGTCTTCTTATCAAGCTTTTATGAATTAATCCTATCTTTATTATAATTTTTTCAGTTTGTTGAACGCAGGTAGACGAAGAAGGATATTTTTCCTAGCTAGTTAGAATGATGAACTCACGCATGTGTGTGCTTCTAAAATCAAATTTTGAGACTATGTGCAAAACAAGATACATATAGATAGAATCCACATATCGTGATATTTACCTTAGAGTTCCTTACATTAATACAAGATAGATAGAATCTAAACATCGATTTCATGTTACCATTGCAAAAATTGAACCAAACTAAATCCACAAATCCATCTAAAAGATAGAGCATGAAATGAGCTAATATAGCAATGAGAGTTCAAAGGATGAAGTTGCTCACCTTTTAGAACCTTTGGATAGATGGGGCACCACAAAATATAGACAAATCTTGAGAAAAAATTGGGCATGAACTCGAGCTTGAAGAAAGAAAGAGAGAGAGGAGCCACTAGCTTGAAATGGTGGCTCGGGCAGGTGGGGGAAGAAGATAAAGCCAGGCCTTTAGTCCCGGTTCGTTTCTAGAACCGGTACTAAAGGTCCACCTTTAGTCCCGGGTCGTGTAACAAATCGGGACTAAAGGGTCTGACGCCCGACCCAGCCTGCCTGAAACCCTTTAGTCCCGGTTTGTTACATGACCCAGGACTAAAGGTCCCGTTCGAACCGGGGCTAGTGCCTGCCACCCCCCTAGGGTCAGATCTAGCCGTTGGACCGGGGCATTAGTCCCAGTTTGTACAAAACCGGGGCTAATACTGTTGGGGATATACTTTCCAGGTATCCTCACAGTTCCTCACTGACCAGGGTGGCCCATTTCAGGTTAGAGCTTTGCTTCATGAGAAGCCCAGTTAGGGAGAAAGACGGAGTTCAATCCGGCTATGGGAAGGCCCAGAAGACTTACCGACTTAGGCCCGTAGTGTTACTTGTAGTTCAAGATGTACTCTGTAACCGACTCTTACACATAGCCGGATAGATCTCTTTTGTAAACCCTAGGCCGGATATCTATATAAGCCGTCCTAGGGAGAGCCTTTAGGGCACACCCAATACTTTAGACTCTCAACTCGCACAGGCGAACCCTTGTAACCCATATTCCGGCTCTGCCGTATTACTGGATTGCTAGCAGGAGTAGGATCCGTCCAAAGCTGGCGGATTCGAACCTGGGTAAACTTGTGTGCTCACTGTCCCGGAATACCGTACATCTCACACCCCTCTCTTCTGCACGCCTCGAGGACCCCCTCATGGCGTACTTGTCCTCAATCCGACGACAGTTGGCGCCCACCGTGGGGTAAGTGAGCTTCGGATCTGCGTTTTGAGCAGAATCTGCAAGAATCGGAATCGACGAGACTATCACCGTCGGTCGCATCCTCTATGCCAGCGATGTCCCCCTCATCGTTCTCGACGAGACTTGGATTCCGGCTAGGGAGGTTGTGACTGCCTACATAATCATGTCCTTTGGCGAGATCGATATTTACATCGGTTTCGCTGAACCTGTCCCACCCACCCCAACGGTGATGATAGAGGCAGAAGAATCTTCTGGGTCCCCTTTATCCGCGGAGGCGGCAGAGTTCCGGATCTCAGAAAACCCTAAACCCACCCAGCTCGCACCAGTTGCGGAGATAGTGGAGAAATCTGAGCCTAAAGAAGACCTAGCGGTCCAAGTCGAATTTGGAGTGGATCTCCCTGGAGGAGCCGGATCCCAGATCGACCCACCCGTGGAAGTCAAAATTCAGGAGGAGCTAGTCAATGACACTGATTCCGGCTCTGATGACGCCGGGACAGACAGGCCCTTCCTCAGGTACACACTGTGACGTATGATACTGCAAGATGCAAGCGCAGATGCAATCCTCGAGACCATCAAAAGTTTTGACATGGCTGACCGCGAAAGCCGCAGGTACCTCAGGAAGCACGCGTCACACTTTGTCGGATACGTAGGATCCGGATCCGGCTCTGCCGATGCTGGAGAAAACACCGACTCTATGCTGGAGGCAATTGGAACAAACGCCGATGTACCCGCATCCTCAGATGAATCGATGACATCAACAGAATTCCGAAAGTTCTCCGCGGAATATGAAGAGGAGTATAACTCCAAAGCTGCAGAAGAAGGAGAAGCCATGGATGAAGGATCCGGGGAACACTCTCCCAAAACACAGGATGACATGGACGTCGGAGATAATCCCGAAGTCCAGATGTCCGAAAGTACCGATCAGAGCTTGACTCCGGGAAACGGACCCAAAGCCATCTTTGCTACCAGTGCTACCAAGAAGGCAAAGAAGAAGAACAAGAAGAACAAGACCCCGACAAAAGACCCTCTGGCAGAGGAGGTGATTGCCGAGGAATACGAAGAATACTCGGATGGAGCACTTATCCTAGAAGAGCCGAAAAAAGAAGAATCGGTGGATGGACACGTGATCACCGAAGGTGCGCGTAAACTCATCGATGCTGCATTAACCACACCTATCCCTGCAGCTGCAGAACTTACTACTGAAGAGTTGGACGAAAGGGCCCAAGCCCTAGAAGCGCGTCGTCAACAACTCCTCGATGAAGCCAAAAACATCGAGGAGCAGAAGAAACGCATGGCAACTAAGGATTACATGTCTCGGTTGCACCAAAAGACACGGAAGCGTCACACCAATGACGACCAATTCCCACATATCCGTGCTGTCCTTTTCAGATACGAGATGGAGAAGCCATGGAAAGACAGCAAAGGAGATTGGGTATATCCAACCCTAGTACAGAACACCGTGGTGGCCTGGGAAATTCTATCGGCTAATCCAGGACCGGAGGAGATCCGTTTGGGTATCAAACTACTCAACAAGGGACTGGAGCAGCAAAAGGTCGCCCTGTCCGGAAGTCAAAAACTGGTCTCAGATTCTGACCAATGTCGCACAGATCCGGTATGGGCTGACGTAAGACCCCAACGCGTCGCGGAGCAGCACTACCGCCCGGAACGCCGGGAAGACAATTATTCGAGAATCGGATCTTCGGGACAGCACCACAAAGCTGCCCGTGGCTGGCGTAACGTGAACCAAGTTGCGGAGCAAGAGGCAACGCTGCTTTGAATCCGAGGAATCCTCCCCGACGAGAGTCTAACGATCAAAGGGGAGAAGATAAATAAAAACATCGGGAGGAGGATCGTCAAAAAATGCCACCTCCTAGACATACAAGCCGTCCGGCTAAGCCTCACCATAATGGGAACAACGGACGAAGGAACGACGGAAACCATGCCGGGACAAGCGGGCAGGGGATCGTCGTAGCCAAGACCCTCCCCAGAACCGTAATAATGATGCTCCGGACGGAGGCCGGCGATCAGCCGGAAATTATCCAGCTGCCCCACCCTCTCCACCAAGCAGTCATCATAACGACTCCCAAGGGGGACAAGGAGGACGACGTGGTGGAGGAGGTGGTGGTAGAAGCCGAAGTCCGGCTCCAAGGCACCGCAGCCATAGCCGGCATTCAGGACGATCTTTATCCCCGAACGACGCAAGGCACAGGATCAACTCCAACATAGAGGCGCGGCGCTACGAAAACGATGATATCTACGTGGGCCCAAAGTGCTTCGGACCACGCATCAGAGCTACAAGATTCCCGGAAGTATTTGCTATGTCAAGGCATATCCAAGCCTACGACGGCATTGCTCGGCCAGATACTTGGCTACATGATTTTTTCCAAGCTTGTTGCATCGCCAAAGGCGGAAATAGCCTGGTCGCAACCCGATATCTCCCACTTATGTTGCGGAAGACGGCACGATCATGGCTCAATGAACTTCCGGAGAACACCATCCACAACTGGTATGACATGCAAAGTGCGTTCTTTCGGAATTTCGAAGCCACGTATCGGAGGCCCTGTATGGTCGGAGACCTACAGCGTTGCACCCAGAAGGCCGGAGAAACTTGCCGAGATTACCTCGGATGATGGATCGACACCAAAAACTCCTGTGAAGGAGTAAACGATCAAACGACGATTGAAGCTTTCATCGCAGGACTCCCAATTGGTCTACTACGTCATCGCTTGAAGTGTGATAAGGTCGCTGACTTGGGGGAGATGATAGAAACAGCGAGCAAGTATGCAGATGCCGACGACGATGCAGAGGGATTTCTCAATGCCCTAGTTGTACCTCAGTCGGCAAAACAACCAAAGCAACAAGCTCAGAAGCGCAAAAATACCTCGGAAGAGAAACCCAACGCGGAAACGGCAGTGGTCACTGCTACTTTCAGGTCTAGAGGACGAGGAGGATGCGGCGGAGGCCGCGGGCGTGGCCGCGGGACTTCAAGGGTCCAAGGTAGAGGAGAACAACAACCAGGCAAAACCTACTCTTGGGCCGACATTGCTAATAACCCATGTGTGCATCACCTAGACGCTAATGGGGGATCGTCCCACACCAACGCCAAATGTTGTTTCAATGACGACATCAAAAGAGATGACACCGCGGGCTACAAAGCTAAGCGGAAGAAGGGAAAGAAGAATCCCGAAAAAGAAAAAGAGACCAAGGAAGATTCTGACATGGAGGAAGCTGATGCTTCAAATCCCAAGCTGGAAGGGAAGAAAACTTTTCCCACCAAGAAGGACACTTATTTCACTTTCCTCGGATCTCAACCAGCAAAGGTCAAGAAAGCAGTTCTGCACGAACTCAATGCAATAGTTCCGGCTGTCCCCCAATATCTGGACTGGTTGGAAGTGGCAATCACATTTGACCGTGCTGATCATCCGCCTAAGTTGCATAGGCGAGGAAAATACGCCTTAATCATCAGTCCACTAATTGACGGTTATGGTTTCTCCAAGACCCTCATGGATGGTGGTAGTAGTATCAATATTCTCTATGTCAAAACACTATGTCGGATGAGGATCTCGGAAACTCAGCTGAACCATAGCTCTGTGATCTTTCACGGAGTCGTCCTAGGAAGACAAGCTAATTCCCTGGGAGAGATCACTTTGGATGTTACCTTTGGAACTCCAAAGAACTATCGGACGGAGGCACTTTCCTTCGAAGTGGTCCCGTTCAAGCGCGCGTACCACGCTATATTCGGACGTCTAGCTTACTAGGCTTTTATGGCTCGTCCGTGTTACATTTATAATATGATGAAAATTCCAGGTCCCAACGGCGTGATCACCATCAGGGGAGACCCCAAGAAAGCGCGAGAGTGCGAGGATGGAAATGCTGCCTTTGCTGAAGCCGTGCTGCACGCCCAGGAGTACCAGGAGATCAAGAAGAGCATAGATCCGTCCGAGATGCCTGCAACGAAGAAGGAGGTGACAAAGCCAAATCCGGAGTTCAAGGCATCAGAAGAGACGAAGAAGACGCCGTTGAAGGATGATGACCCCTCCAAGGTGACCTAGATAGGCGTAGGCCTAGGTAGCGCATAGGAAAGCGCGCTCGTCAAGTTCCTCCAAGCAAATCAAGATATCTTCGCATGGCAGCCATCTGACATGACCAGAGTACCTAGGGAACTTGCCGAACACTCTCTAAATATAAACCCGAACGCTAAACCCGTCAAACAGTCCCTATGACGATTTGGCGATGAAAAGCGTAAGGCAATAGCTAAGGAATTAGCACGGCTCGAGTTAGCTCTATTCATAGAAGAGGTCATCCACACTGAGTGGTCCGCCAATCCTGTAATGGTCCCTAAAAAGGACACCACTGATTTAAGGATGTGTGTTGATTATACTGCCTTGAACAAGGCTTGTCCAAAAGATCTGTTCGCTCTGCCTAGAATTGATCAAGTCATCGATTCTACGGCAGGCTCGGAACTCCTCTGTTTTCTCGACGCATATTCCGGTTATCACCAAATCCGGATGAAGGAATCTGACAAAGTCAAAACTTCATTCATAACCCCCTTCGGAACCTTCTGTTTTGTTACGATGCCCTTTGGGCTGAAGAACGCAGGAGCTACGTACCAGTGCACGATGCAGCGTTGCCTCCATCACCAACTCGGACGCAATGTACATGCATACGTGGATGATATTGCAGTAATGTCCAAAAAGAAGGAAACGCTGATTTCTGACTTGGAGGAAGTATTTGCCAACTTACAAAAATACAACATCATGCTTAACCCGAAGAAGTGCTTCTTTGGAATACCAGCCGGAAAATTGTTAGGTTTCATCGTGTCTCAAAGAGGCATAGAGGTGAACCGGGACAAAATCAAGGCTATACTCAATATTTCTAGGCCAACTCGCCTGAAGGACGTACAAAGATTAACTGGCTGCATCGCTGCAGTCCGTAAATTTGTAAGCCGGCTTGGTGAAAGAGCTGCATAATTATACAAACTCCTGAAAAAGACCAAGGACTTTGTTTGGACTGATGAAGCTGAAGCTGCACTACAAGACCTGAGGAAAGTACTCTCATCTGCTCCTATCCTTGCAGCGCCGAAACCTCAGGAACCGATGTTGCTTTATCTTGCTGCGACAAATAAGGTCGTTAGTATCGTCATGGTAGTGGAGAGACTGGAGGAAAATCAGGAGCATCTGGTGCAGCGTCCGACTTACTTTGTCAGTGAAGTCCTAACAGAGTCAAAACAACGGTATCCGTACTATGAAAAGTTGGCTTACGGTGTTTTTCTAGCATCTCGTAAGTTACGACACTACTTTCAGGAGCATCCAATTACCGTGGTGAGCACAGCTCCCATGGGAGACATAATCAACAACAGTGACGTCATAGGACGCGTCGCCAAATGGGGCATAGAGCTTTTAGCTTTTGATATTGAGTATAAACCTCGGACAGCAATCAAATCCTAGATCCTTGCCGACTTTGTCGCTGATTAGACAGAGACGAAGGAGAACATGATCCTCCCTGAGTCGGAATATTGGACCCTCTTTTTCGATGGGTCTAAGGCTCGAGGGGGCTTGGGGGCTGGCGTGGTGCTCAAATCACCCCAAGGAGATAAACTTTATACGTGTTGCAGATCCACTTCACAACGACAAACAATATTGCCGAGTATGAAGCACTGCTGCATGGAATCCGGATTGCTAAGGATATTGTCATCCGACGTTTGATGTGTTATGGAGATTCGGATCTTGTTGCTTAATAAGTGTCAGATATTTGTAATGCAAATAAACACATGGCAGCATATAAAGCTTTCGTGGATGATCTATCCAAATAGTTCGAAGGGTTTGAGGTTCAACACATCCCTCGAGCAGGAAATGAGGAAGCAAATGCGCTATCTCGGATAGGCTCTGCGCGGAAAGAAGTCCCGAATGGCGCTTTTCTAGAGCACCTCAAAGTTCCCTCAATAAAGGGAGTAGATGAGGAATATTCGACCAAATCCGACTCACCTTTGATAGCAGTTCTGACTGTAATTCCTAGCTGAACTCAACCCTACCTCGATTATTTGGTAGATGGCAAATTACCCGAAGACGAGGTTCTGAGCCGGCAGATTATCCGACGAGCAAAAGCCTATACCATTGTTAAAGGTGAGCTCTATAAGCGGAGTGTTTCTGGGGGTTTTCAGCGCTGTGTATCTCTAGAAGAAGGAGTGGAAATCTTAAGAGAAATCCACGAAGGCGAGTGTGGTCACCATGCTGCAGCCAAATCTTTAGTGGCAAAAGCTTTTAGACATGGATTTTTCTAGCTTACAGCTCAGGCAGATGCCGAACGATTAGTCAAGACGTGGAAAGGCTGCCAAAAATACGCCAAACAAGCTCATGTTCCAGCTGATCAGATGCGAACAATACCTATAACATGGCCTTTTGTGGTCTAGGGGCTTGATATGGTAGGACCATTTAAACGAGCTCCAAGTGGATTTACTCACCTCTTAGTGATGGTGGAAAAATTCACCAAATGGATTGAGGCTAAACCTGTCACTAGTTGTGATGGAGCAACAACCAAAAGATTTGTCGAGGATGTTATAATCCGGTATGGTTATCCACATAGCATTATCACGGACAACGGGAGTAACTTCACTATGGGAGAATTGGCTGAATTCTGCAACGAGCAAAATATCCGGCTTGACATTGCGTCAGTCGCACATCCACAAGCTAACGGACAAGTCAAAAGAGAAAATGGTTTAATCCTATAAGGCCTAAAACCGAGACTCAAAGCACCACTACGACGTGCTGCGGGGGCTTGGGCAGAGGAATTACCCTCTGTAATATAGAGTTTACGAACGACTCCAAACAGGTCAACCGGATACACACCTTTCTTCTTGGTCTATGGTGCAGAAGCAGTTCTTCCTAGTGATTTGATTCACACTTCTCCTAGAGTGGCCACGTATATCGAAGAGGATGCCGAGGTTTCTCGACAAAATGATCTCGACTTAGTCGAAGAAGTTCGCGTCGTTGCTGAAATGAGATCTACATCCTATCAGCAGAAGTTACGCAAGTATCATAGCCAGAGAGTCCGAAATAGATCTTTCAATAAAGGTGATTTGGTTCTCCGGCTTGTGCAACAAAGAAAGCACAAACTTTCCTCGGTATGGGAAGGACCCTTTTTAGTTAGTCGAGTATTGCACAATGGATCATACTACTTAACTGACATGAGGCCAGTCAAAGAAATACCTGCTACTAAGAAGAGAAAGAGAGCTAGAGGCAGTACAAATCTGGATGAGTTAGACAGACCGTGGAATATTGCTCAGCTACGTCCCTTTTATTCTTAGTCTATCCTTCTTTGAAATCATATATATATATACATGTTCTGTGAGAAATAAAAGTTTTGGTTGCCTCAAGTTTTTTCTGAGAAGTTCTTACCATCTTATTTCCAAATGATCATGTCATAGTCAAAAATCCCAGAATGCTTGAAAGTACTTTATGCTCATGCTCGTTCTGGTTTAGATTTCCGATTCTAAAATTGCTACCCTTGGGTATAACTCTAAAAATTTCTAGTCTTTACTTTGGTTATTTGTCTGATTACTAGATGCGGGCATTTTTCGAGTAGTGAATTGTTGGTACTAGAAGCCGGCTTTGTTTCCGAGTTTAAACTGGTTTAGCAATTGAGCTCTGTTGCTCGACAAAGTTTCCGGCAGAAGATTTAGCCGGCTCACGAAAGGGACGAGGCGGAAAGCCAGATAAACGATAAGTATAGACGAAAAAATTACAAGTGCTTATGTAAACATTTTAGGCACACAAAAAATTAAAGCCAAAAGTGCTGAATAGATCAAAAGCTTAGCACTAGCAAAATCATAGTACTTTGCATTTACAGACGCATCATGTTTTTTCAGGATAATACAAATATTTCTGGCAATTTATGATGCAGGAGGAGATGAAGGAGCTGCCGGCTCGCTGGATATGCCGCCTTGATATCATTTCGAGATGTTCGCATCCGAGGTGGTGCGTTCGTCGTCGGAAACTTCTGCTGACTCTTTTGGAGGAGGAGGCGGAGTATCCACACGGGTGAAGAAAGGGGTCTCGTAGCTGGTCAGGTCAGCCACGTGACACCCATATCCGGCGCAGGAGTGCATAATGGCTTGAAGGTCCTGCTCCTGGCCGTCTTCATCTACTTTGCAGTACCATCTGGTCACTTGCCATATTTCCATGTTTCCATGGTGGCTCATGACCATGGTGAGAGCGTTCTGCACCACAGTCCGCGCGTAGGACTCGTTCCAATCCTGAACAAGCTGCGGCATATCCTTTTCCTTGTCCCGCACCTGAAAATCCGACATGTTGTGCATGTCCGGAATCTTGAGAGCTTCGCCGATGTCCTCAAGGGATTGGCGGAAGTCATGAAGTAGGTCACCGACTTGGGTAAGCCGGTGGGTGCGGATCTCGGTGGAAGAAGAGTCCGTCAAGTTCAGAGGACCTATACACAGAACAAGTTAAGAAAAATCTGACATTGGTAGAAGTCGAAGAAAAAGACAAATTAGACAGATGGAACGTACCGAAAATGACGTCGTCAATTTTGGTCTTCTCCTCCCGGAGACTCTAGAGTTCAGCCCGGAGCGCCTGGGACAGGTCCCTCTCTCTGATAAGTTCATTCTTGAGGTCCGAGATTGTTTTATCTTGAGCAGCGATCTTGCGATCACGCTCTTCAGTAGCCATGGAGGAGGACTCAAGGACTTGAGCAATGCTCTTTTCATGATTTGCCTTGAGCTGGTCCAGCTCTTGGCTAAGCTCCTTGTTCTCCACCACCAAGGTCTTGAGGTTCTCGGCCTCTTCAATCATGGCGCAGGATTGTTTCACCAGCGCTGAAAGTCAAAAAGAACAACAATAGTTTAGGAAAAATTCGACATTAAAAATACAAAGACAAGGAGAGAGTCTCGGAATGTTTACCTTCGGCCTCATCCTTGGCAACTCTAAGTTCAACATTTTTAAGTCGGAGAGCCTTGATCTCTCTCCGCTTATCGCATACATTCTTCAATAAATCCTGATTATAGGAACATACTTTCTGTGAGTCAGAATACCCAAAGTCAGAAAGCTACTAAAGACTCGGGCTAATATTTTTTGCTAATATCAGCACGAGCCTTGGGGGCTACACTAGTTCATTCTTTGGCATCCTAATGAAGCATAAACCCGGATTATATATCCTACTTCATGCTTGGGGGCTAGAGGATATGATATAAAATAAAGGAAAAACAGGAGTTGGAATTCTGACTTACATATTGTTTGCGAGTGAGTTTATCCAAACTCGCGTTCACTTCAATGACAACCTTCTCGGCGAGAGTCAGAGGGATCACTGGGGCTGTTGGAAGCTCATCGGTCCTTATCCTCTCGTCGCGAAGGCGCACCTGGGCAAAAAGGTCGAAGAACTTGACGTCCTCTGCCTCTTGCGCTTCTTCTTCAGCAGATAAGTTTCTTTTCTCCAGGCATTGCCTGGCGAGCCGCTGGATTTCTTCAGCAGATTTCCGGGACAGGCCAAACTTGGCAAGTCCCGGATTGCTCATAAGGTTTTCGGCGAAGGTTTCTGCCGAGGGATCATTACCCAAAGAGGGTTCACCCTTATCTAGATCTGACTCACCCATGGTGACGTCAGTTCGCGATTCAAGGATCGCAGGCTCCGTCAAAGGAGCCGGATCTTCTGCGACAACCGAAGAAGGAATGGTCACTGGCGTTGCAGAAGGTTGAGGGGCAGGAGTCAGAGGAGCCACGGCAGGGGAAGCAATGGTAAGCTTCATCTGTCGCAGGGGCTTCGAAGAAAGTTCCCTTCCCCTTGCCCTTGATGAGCGGTTTTGCTCTGAGAATGTAATAAAGTCGGAAATATTACATCTCGGAAAGAAATTCGAGTAAAGTACAAAGGTGGAAGTTGTGATTGAAAGTTACCTTTTCACGACATGCACCTCCTTTGTGCCGACAGTCACTGTCGGAGCTTTGCTCTTGTTGAGCGCAAGGTCCGGCAATGGGACCACCTCTACCTCCTGAGAGAACTCCGGAGGATATCCTTCGAGCGGAGCAAGTTCCGACTACTCAGGGAGGTCAGCAAGCTGAAAATAAGAAAACATATCATCATTGCAGTGTAACTCAAAGATTGAAACACATAAAAAGGTGTACCGATGGAAGCTTACCAGCACTATGGGGTTTTCCGCCGTATGCATATCCAGAGAAACCTCCGGGATTCTCCTCTCGATCCGCTCCCTAATCAGCCACTTGACCTGGCTTATGTAGCCCTGTGTGGTGTAGGCTTTGGGGCTGATGCAGAGGGAGTCTTTCTTGGATGACGTGATGGAGTGCATCAGTCGATCCCCGTGGTACTGAAGGGGCTGGATCCGGCGTGAGACCCAGCATTGGACCAAGTCGGATCCCTTCAGTCCTTTGTGTTTGATCAAGTATTCGATCCGCCTCTTAGCGAGGATCAGATCGTCGGTGAGAGCCGGAGCAGCCTCGTCCCATGATGGTTGGGCCGTGGCAGCTCCGTCGATGAAAGCCGGCAAAGCAGTGGCTTTGCCGGGAGCCAGAATATCCCTATGATAGAAGAACGTGGTTGGCCATTATTTGACCGAGTCACTAGCTAAAATTTTGGGATACGCGCGCTCGCGTCTAAGCGAAAAACTAATAGTACCGGTGATGTAAGGAACACCGGCGGTAATGGAGTTTCTCCGGACATGAAAATAGTACCGGAATAGAGTCAAACTCGGCCTAATGCCGAGAAAGCCCTCACACAATAAAGCGTACGCGCTCATCTCTAAGAGAGAGTTGGGAGGAAGATGATGGAGTTGAACTTCGTGATGATCAATCACCTCGGAGAAGAACTCCGAGGGAGGAAACGACAAACCTCTGTCGAGGTGGGTGCCGAAGTGGACTCGCTCGCCGTCGCGCGGGTTGGGGACGGTTTCCTCGAAGCCGCTCCGCCAGTCACCGGTGCGGAGGAGCCCTTCTTTCTTCACGTTCTTGAGACCCTCGTCGTTGAGCGCACAGGGAATCCAGAGCCCGCGAAAGCTCTCTTTCTCCGCCACCGCTTCCATCGCCGCCGCCACCGCTGCCGCCAAGCCGGAAGAGGAAGATGAAGCCATTTCTCCGGCGAGCAGTTGACCTAGAATGAGCGACGCTGGGAGTTCTTTGGGGAGGAACGGGGGAGCTCTGTGCGCGCAGAGAGATTGGGAGGAGAGGAAAAGATAAAGGACTGGTGAAAGGAGAAGAAGAAAATCCTAACCCCTTATATCCACCTAACTGCGCCAAGATTCGTGCAAAAGCTAAAGTGTAACCGCCACGCGTCGTGGAAGGAACCAGGAAGGACCCCACGCGATGATTATGTCGCCTCGATCTCCGCGCACGCATTGAAACATCGCCTCGGTTCCACGAACCGCGGACCCACGTCGTGCTGACGGAATGCCTGTCAGATGACGTGACTTGACCATGACTTGTGTCAGGTGGCGTTAGAGACCAAGTTCCGGCTTAGTTTGAAATCAAGCTGGAAAATCCGAGTAACCTGTTGATAGGTCCGACTTATTTTTACGACCCGGATCGTATTTCTTGTTTTGAAGTTTCAGAAACCCTTCAAGATTCTGCAAGCCGAAGATTAAGCTAGACGATGATAAATCCGACTTTGGATCTTGGAGGCCTCCGGGGGCTGCTGTTGGGGATATACTTTCCGGGTATCCTCACAGTTCCTCACTGACCAGGGTGGCCCACTTCGGGTTAGAGCTTTGCTTCACGGGCGGCCTAGTCAGGGAGAAAGACGGAGTTCAATCCGGCTACGGGAAGGCCCAGAAGACTTACCGACTTAGGCCCGTAGTGTGACTTATAGTTCAAGATGTACTCTGTAACAGACTCTTAGACGTAGCCGGATAGATCTCTTTTGTAAACCCTAGGCCGGATATCTATATAAGCCGTCCTAGGGAGAGCCTTTAGGGCACACCCAATACTTTAGACCCTCAACTTGCACAGGCGAACCCTTGTAACCCATATTCCGGCTCTGCCGTATTACTGGATTGCTAGCAGGAGTAGGATCCGTCCAAAGCCGACGGATTCGAACCTGGATAAACTTGTGTGCTCACCGTCTCAAAATATCGTACGTCTCACACCCCTCTCTTTTGCATGTCTCGAGGACCCCCTTATGACGTACTTGTCCTCAATCCGACGACAAATACCCCTGGACCAAAGGTCTATTTTCTACTAGTGTCAAAGCTCGTCATAGAAATTAATTCCCCCTTGTCGATCTGGTAATATAATGTTCCAACAATTCTGAGCAAAAGTGCAATCCCAGAAAACATGCATCTGAGTTCTGAACATAGGACACGCGCAAGTGAAAGCTATTCCTTTGAAGAAACGTGCATACTTGTGTTTACTCTGTCGTGCATCAGGACACAATGATAACTGGGCAGGTGAAAGCTTTTCCTCTGATGCATAGTACTTCTGTTTACCTGTTGTGCATGAGTAACCACCGGAAATTTTAGTGTTTCAACCGGTAGCCACTCTTCCCAATTGGTTTGAAAAAAAAAACATGAATTGGGCAATCAATAAACATATCCATGCAATAGTACCGTACTCACTCAGATAAAATTAATGTTCTCAAATTTTTCTACATTCAGCTAGACATATTTTAGCATTAGATACAGCCAAATCTAGACAAAATGTGAATATTAATTTGGATCAAAGAGAGGAGTATTGGAATCCTGGAAAATTCATCTCTCGTACGCTACCGCCGCCAGGGAGAGGCGACGGGATCAACAAAACCCATCTAGGGTTCCGCACCCCTCGTCGACGATGTCGCTGGTTTGCTCCGCCTCCCGTGGCCCTATAGCCTTGGAGGTGTGGCGGATCACGGCCTCTCGCCGGCAGGAGGTTTTCCATTCTTTGTTTCGCTTGCTTTTTAGTGTCTTTTTCAGGATGTTGAGTCGATGGCTATGTCCTGAAGTCAGAATAAAGTTCTCCCCGCTCTATTCTCGCTCCGGTGGTGCATCTAGCGCCGACGGAGAGCGCGTGGAGTCGTTTGTCCGGCGGATCTCCTAGGATTCTGTCCATTTTCATGTTCGTCGGTTTGTTTTCAGGCCAGTCTCCTCCGATCTACGGATGTCATCAGTGGTGATGGTTGCTGCTCTAGTGCGCTGGTCCTTTGTGGTCTTAGCACGACGACTTCCTATTTATCTACGACAAAAAGCTCTACTACGACAAGATTTGTTCGACTCTGGTGATGGAGGGGCGAGGACGGCGGCGCGCCTCAGCTCGCGCTAGTGTTTGTAGTCGTCGCTGGGTGGTCAAGTGACTTATTCATAAATTTTATTACACTCTCTGACCTAAATTAGTTGACTTACATTTGTTTAGATTCGATTGTATCTAGATATCATTTAGTATTAGATACATCCGTATCTTCAAAAATATGAAACTAATTTGGGTGGGAGAGAGTACTTTTAGGCTTCTTTGTACTATTGTTGATGATTATTAACAAATCGGTGGAATTTTCAAAAAAAATATTCTAACAGCCACCGTCTAACTATTGGAATCTCACTTTGACTATATAAAAAAGAACGGAATCTTCACAAGTCACAATGCCACCGACAGTCGGAGAACCGAGCACATTGCTCTTGGAGTCTCTAGATTCGTCAGCTCCAAATAAATCTGTCGACTGAATAGATGAGTCTGAACTGTGGTCCCTTCAAAAAGAAACCTCTGAATTATTATACTTACATATACACAGTGATCTCCCTTGATTCAGGGTTTTTTTGTGTAAAATTTGTAGATTTATCTTCAGCCCCTCGAAATTGGTTTTATACCAATTTTTCCGAAGGTGTGATGGCCATAAAAGTTGTCTGACAGTGATGGGTGCATCCATGTGCCACACCATGCCATCAAAAAGTAATACAGTACATGTAAAATAGCTTTCAATAGTACATGATCGTGCAAGGCTTCGATCATGTGATTTGCTTCTAAAACCTCGACAAACATATCTTAATTCAGCAGCCCAACACTGCACACTGTTCCTCATTGATCGTGATAGAAGAGAAATATAAGCGGAAAAAATATGCACCGACATACCGCCCTACTACCATCCAGCAGTGCAAGTGGCGACCATCCATATGCTGTTTAACGTTTTCTGCAGAAGTTCTCCTTGCAGTGTGAAAACTAGCGTGTCAATCCTCCCCGGAGCAAGACTCAGACAAGGAAAACCTTTAAGGCCTTCACAAAGGGGTTTCTTAGGACCGTATTCTATGTACTTCGCTATTGTGGCATGTCACTTAAGGAAATGATAGGATTGTTGTATCTTAGCTCAACCCCGTAGACAAAAATATTGGCAATCATACACATGTATTGAATACGACATCTCTAAAAAACAACATCTAGAAACATTGCCTAGTGATAGTTGTTTCTTACTCATATGGAAATGTGCTAAGAAATACCCATCGTGAAAAGACCTAATATCTTTCGACATTTGCATTCCTGATGTCTAGAGTTAAATTGTTACAATTGACTATCTTTTTTTTTCAAGTAAAGGGCTTTCTAAGGAAAACATACTCATTGCAGGAATTTTTGGAACAAAAATATAAGAGTTAATATTTAGTTAATGAAATGTTTTATTAAGATGATTCCGTTTGATTGAACTGTTTTCACATGTATGGCATTCAATAATATTAATATATGCCTAAAAGGAGTTCTGCCTAGCAGGGAAGTTGAACACAATATATGAACGTGTAGACAAGTACTTTATTTTTGTTTATTTCTAAATTAACTACTCATTTGTGATGAATTTCTAAGTTAACCAACAAGTTCTAATTCTAAGAACCCAATTTGGTGGCTTTGCCAAAATGTACGCCCAGCCGGTCCCCCAATTTGGTTTTGTTGCCGGCGCGGCCCAACTAGTTATCCGGCGCCTCCAGGCCGAACCCAATCCGCAGGGACTAGTGGGGGCGCCAGATGGACGCGTTTTGGCCGGAAGGCGCGCGGGGAGAACGCGCGCCAACGGTTCGATCATCATGGGCCAGCTTTGGTTACGGCTTTGTCGGTCCACCTTTCTCCTTGCCTGCCGCCGCAGCCTTGCAGCTATAGATGGCAATCGAAAGCATCGACACGTCCCATCGTCGGGGCACGCGACGGGATTAATGCACCCCCACCGCTCGCCTCCCCTCCCCACTATTAAAACGGCCTCGTCGGCACCGTTCCTTCACACAACCATCCTCTTCGCCCGAAATCTTCCCATCCAAACTGATGAGGTTCGTTGCATGAAAAAAAATCCTACGGTTGCAACCACCAATCATATCTAGGAGATACATGTAACGATTTCAGATGGACTCACCCTCGAAGACCGTAACGCGGGATAACGTTTCCGCAAATAAACGTGGTTGTTGTAGAGTGTACACGACCATCCTCAAGGACACGATGACAGTACAACACGTGTAGCACCTTCGTAGTCGGTCACACATACGGTGTGTTGACGACTTTGGTTCCACGCTCCAGCTCGGCAGCGGAAGTAGTGGATCCTCGAGAACTCCGCCAACACCATGACATGGTGGTGATGGTGGTGGAGAAGATCTTGAGCAGGGCTTCGCCTAAGCACCTCGCTTGTGTCATTGGACAAGGCTAGAAGAGGAGAAAGATGCCAACCAAAGGGCATATGAGAGGAGAGGTGAGTGTGTGTGAGAGAGAGGAGAGGATGGGGGCCTTTTATAGGTGAGGGGGCAGCCCAAGAGGGCTAGGCGCACACCCATATGGCTGCCCCCACCTCTTCCCCAATTATGTGGGTGGACTCTCCACTCACATAAAAACACTCTCCACTTTCTCCAATTTATTATCCACTCAAAAATTAAGAGTCTCTTCATTAAAATCACTTTTAATTCACTTGATTTAATGTCACTCATTTAATGAACACTTCATTTAATAAGTACTTTATTTAATGAACGCATTAACAATTCAATCCCCGATGCTATTCTGATACACCAAAATCATTCCGGTAGATTTATCAGAACAAATTCCTGCGGTGTCCATTATCTTCTCGTGTGTTCCCTATCCACTCAATTGCATCGACTACCCTTAAGTGTGTCTCCCTATGGGTTGCGAACTGTGTGGACATGATCGAGACATTCTCCAATCAATAATCATTAGCGAGACTTGTAGATCCATAATGACTCCCACCAGTTCATGCGATGACTTAGTGATCGCGTGACCTTTTATTCGCAGTAACCAATTCTTTTTGTCTCGCGATATTTTACTTGTCTAGGATCCGATCATTCGGTATCATCCATACCTATTTGATCCCGTTACTGACAAGTACTCTTTTCTCGTTCCCGTGATATAACATTCTTAGTGATCGTTATCACTTGCTTGCAAGCTATGTTAATGTGATATCACCAAGAGGAACCTGAGTATATATCTCCGTCATCGGGATGGACAAATCCCACTCTTGATCCACGAGCCTCAACTAACACTTTCCAACTATCTGACGACACCTTTATAATCGCCATGTTATAGTGTGATGTTTGATGTAATCAAAATACTCTTCTGGAGTCAGTGATTGATGTGATCTCATGGTCTCAGGATTAGGGTTAATTTGAATGACGTTATAGTAGTGTAAACATAATGGCTTGATCGTGTTACTATACTTTGGAAGTATGTTCATCACATCATTCAATCAATGGTGTGACCTTGTTATTAACAACATTCAATGTCATGATCAGGAAATCTTGATCATCTGTTAATCAACAAGCTAGTATAATGAGAGGCATCACTAGGAACCTTTTATTTGTTTATTAAACCCACATGTATTAACGTTTCCGGTTAACACAATTATAGCATGAAAAATAAACATTTATCATAAACATGGAATAAGATAATAACCACTTTATTATTGCCTCTCGGGCATATTCCTTCCAGTCTCCCACTTGCACTAGAGTTAATAATCTAGTTTAAAAAACCTCCGCATTCAACACCTATGGCACTTTGCTGTTGTATATACGCGTTTGCTAGTGGTAAACTTGCGCATTCAACACCTATGGCACTTTGCTATTGTATATACTCAAATGAGGCAGCTTTGTATAAATTTGGTGAGACCTTAGTTCCTTGGGGTTTAAAACATGTTGATATAATTGGCATACAATATATATTCATAGTACTAGCCCATTGAACCACACCTAGTTCCTTTGTTGCTACATATCAGTCTTGCAGTATTCGTTACAATGTCCATAACTTTAGAACTCATCCAAATCTATCATGGAACTTTCTTCCATTACATTATGCCACCTTAACCTATAGCCTAAATTGAGATAAACTTAGTTTGTATCTGGTGACGAAACTAGTATCAATGTAACATTTACAATGAATTATTTGTTTAGTTTCAATGTAACACCTTACAATGAACTATATTTCTAGCATAAATGTAACACTTTACAATGAAATATTTGTCACATTTGTACATACATTATATATTCTTAGTTCTTCCAAAGATCATAAGAATATTCTTACTATCGTCCAATGATCATCTTATGAGTCATCCTGGTATATGCTCATAACATTTAGAGCAGAGAACATATCTGGATGTGTACTTATCACAGAATGATTGATTAAGATATTCATGTGATTTGACTTCACCAAGTGTCAAAACACTTGAATCTCGTTTATCAAGATATCCATGTGATTTTACTCACCAAGTGTCAAAACACTTGAATCTTGATTCAACCTTATCCATGAGGCAAGAGCCTTTCTCATCGTTTCCGTATTAAACTCATTCAATATTTCATCTATGTACATATGGCATAATCATATTAGTGTCTCAATCTATCCATATAGACATTGATGCCTAATATTCGGGTTTTGCCTAAGTCTTTCATCCAAATCTAATTTCAATGAAATTATTAATCCGTGTCAAATAAAAGATACATCATTTTCAATCAACAATATGTCTTATACACAATGTATTAGAAATATGTCCCAGCGCTCCCACTTAATTTCTTGCAAATGCAAGCATATTCGTCGTTTCTGATGAAATTAAACATTTTAATAGTTTTATCACGGTGAAGATTCCAACTCTGCTATGCTTATTTAAACTATTGAAGTTTGCATGCCTTTTTAGTATCCTTTGATTTAACAAAACCCCTCGAACCGTGTCACGTACACGTCCTAGGTAACAATTCTCTTAAAAAACATTGTTTTATTTGTTCAACTAGCATATACAATAATTGACATATATAGTGGTTGCTACACTAATCCATTCTGACTAAATATCACTACAAAATATCGAATCTTGTCGTATTCAACTCCTTGAACAATATCGTAAACTCTTTAACAACATGTCAATTATTTCACAGATTTAAAACATCCATGTCTATTTCTTTATAGATCCAAATACGACTGATAGGCTTTATGCCTTTCAGAGGGTATTCCAAGTCTAGTAACTTGGTTTCTCGTGTATGAAAATATCACGGATTCTATGGCTTCAAGCCATTTGACGGAGTCATGGTCCATCATCACTTCTTTGCATATAGTCAGTTCATCATTATTAAACAATAACGATTTAATCTCAAATCTTAGTATTTGATTATTTACCCGACCTACGTTGTTCAATAGGAACTTAGATCTCCATGATCACAACCTTTGAGGCATAGGATCCATGAGCATTATGGCCACCTCCGGGACACTTTCCGGCGCTGCACAACTCAGCACATATAGCTACGGTTTAATAACCTTATCAAAATTATATTGTTCTCCCACTTAATTTTTCGCGAAAAAATCCTTCTCAAGAAACTTGACGTTCTAAGTGACAAACACTTTTGTCTTCGGAGTTATGGAGGAACACCCAACGATTATTTGGGATAACCTACAAAGATGTGCTTATATGACTTTGGTTATAAACATTTTAACTATGCCTAGCATACCAAAATTTAAGAAAAGACAACTTGGGTTATCCCAATCCATAACTCATATGGTATCATTTCTAAGGATGATACATTGCTAACGTATCTATAATTTTTAATATTCCATGTTTGTTTTATATCTACTTTCTTATGTTTATAAACTTTCTTGGACTAACCTATTAACAAGATGTCACAGTGTCAGCTGCTTGTTTTCTGTTGTTTTTGGTTCCAGGAAATTCAGAAAATGAATATTCTCGGAATTGGATGGCACAAAAGCCAAAGTCAACATTTCACCGAGGGGACACAGAGCCAGAATACAAGACGGAGAGGGGTCAGGGGCCGCCCACACCACCTGGCCGCGCGGCCAGGCCTGACCCGTGCCAGGGGTTGGTGTGGACGCCTAGGGCACCCCCTCGGCCTCCCCTTTCTCCTATAAGATGCCTCCGATATAGATCGGGAGGGATCTAAAGCTCTTCCATGAAAGAGTTTGTAGCCGCCGTCATCTCCATCCCTAGATCGGGAGGGATCTAAAGCTCTTCCCGACACCCTGCCGGGGGGGAGAATTCACCCTGGAGGCCTTCTTCATCACCATGCCAGCCTCCGGTGTGATGCGTGAGTAGTTCATCCCTGGACTACGAGTCCATGTAGTAGCTAGATGGTTGGTTCTTCTCCTTTGTGCGACCATGTCTAGATCTTGTGAGCTCCGTTCATGATCAAGATCATCTATTTGTAATCATACATGTTGTGTTTGCGAGGATCCGATGGATATTGAGATACTATTTCAGATTGATTATTGATTCTATCATGTCTTTGTTATTTGTGATCTTGCATGCTCTCCATTGTTAGTAGATATCTTGGCCGAGTAAATGCTAGCGACTCCAAGAAGGAGTATTTATGCTCGATAGTGGGTTCATGCCTCTAGTAATCTGGGGAAGTGACAGAAATCTCTAAGGTACTAGATGTGATGTTGCTACTAGGGAGAAAACATCAATCCCTTGTTCATAGAACAATCGTATTGTTTACTTTACACGCAATGCGTAATGCAATTATCTGTTGCTTGCAACTTAATACTGGAGGGTTCAGATTGATAACCTGAAGGTGGATTATTAGTCATAGATGCAGTTGGATTACAGTCTATGTATAATGTTGTAATACCCAATCAAATCTCATAGGAGTCAAGATGATTAGTATATGCATGTATGCTTTCTCGATGTTTGTCAATTGCCCCGCTATAATTTGTTCACCCAACATGTCATCTATATTAAGGAGAATCACCACTAGTGAACTATGGACCCCGGTCCTTTTTTTTACCATCAATCTACAACTGTTTACTGTTTTCTGTTTACTTTCTGCAAGCTTTTACTTTCTTCCACACAATACGTTTAATACTTTGTTTTCAGCAAAACCAGTGAGATTGACAACCTCAATGTAAGTTGGGGGCAAAGTTCTGTGGTTGTGTTGTGCAGGATTTCAAGTTGGAAACAACACCTTGGAGGTGTTTCCTTGCTCCTACTGGTTCGATAACCTTGGTTTCATAACTGAGGGAAAACTTGCAGCTGTGTGATGTGCTCGTCGTTAGACGTAGAGCTCGTTGGGAACCCCAAGAGGAAGGTATGATGAGCACAACAGCAAGTTTTCCCTCAGTTATGAAACCAAGGTTTAATCAAACCAGTAGGAGCAAGGAAACACCCCAAAGGTGTTACTAGCTGAGCTTTGGCAGGGCGCACTACCGGTGCTAGTAGCAACGTGGAGACCTGCACAACACAACCACAAAACTTTGTCCCCAACTTGCGATGAGGTTGTCAATCTCACCGTGTTTTGCAGAAAACAAAGGATTAAACGTATCGAATGGAAAGAAGTAAAAGTTTGCAGAAAGTAAACACAAAGCAGTAAACAGTTGTAGATTGTATGTAAAGAGAAAGGACCGGGATCCATCGTTCACTAGAGGTGGCTCTGAAGGAAATATGCCCTGAGAGGCAATAATAAAGTTGTTATTATGTATTCCTTGTATATGATAGATGTTTATTTTGCATGCTATAATTGTATTGATAGGAAACATCAATACATGTGTGTTTAATAAACAAAAAGGGTTCCTAGTCATGCCTCTCTTATAGACTAGCTTGTTGATTAACATGATGATCAAGGTTTCCTGATCATGGACATTGGATGTTGTTAATAACAAGGTCACACCATTGGTGGAATGATGTGATGAACATTCATCCGAAGTATAGCATTACGATCAAGTCATTGTGTTTATATTGCTATAACATCATACGAAGTAATCTTTATCCTTAGACCATGAGATCATGTTAATTGCTAACACCGGAAGAGTATCTTGATAACATCAAATGTCACACCGTAACATGGTGACTATAAAGATGGGTTCAGTGCTACGAAGGTGTTATGTTGAGGCTCATGGATCAAGAGTGGAATTTGTCAATCCATATGACGGATAGATATACTCTGGGCCCTCTCGATGATATCACATTAGGATAGCTTGCAAGCAAGTGATGTGATCACTAGAATGTTATATCACGGGAACGAGAAAAGAGTGCATGTCGGTAATGAGATCAAACTAGTTATGGAGATACCGATGATCGAATCTCGGACATGTAATATATTGAGAGACAAAGGGATTTTGTTACAAGCGTTAAAGGTTCTCACGATCACAGGAGTCATCGTTGAATGTGTAGGAGTCAGTACGGATCTCCAGGTCCCGCTGCTGATTATTGATCGGAGAAGGGTCTTGATCATGTCTGCATTATTCGCGAACCGTAGGGTGGCACACTTAAGAGTTACCGTACACCATTTTGGAGCACATATGTTTCATACGAAAGAATTGCAAAGCGCAGGAATTGTTTCAATAGAAACCGGAAATTGTTTCGGGTGAAATTGCAGAAGGTGGTTCTGCATGTGATATTGAAATATTGCAAGGGGCTATATGTGAATGTTTGTTAATTAAAGTAATTAAAAAATTCTGAATAAATTTAATAAAAGAGTTTTATTAAATGAGAGAGCATTAAATTTGGAGAAACTTAATGCATTTAAAGTGGAGACTTTAAAAGGGAATGTGAAGAGGCATTTTAATGTGGAGGAGTTACCACCACATGAATGGGGGAGGTGAGGGGTCACCCTCCCATGCGCCGGCCATGGAGAGAGGGGGCACCCCCCTCCTCCTATAAAAGGCCACCCATTCCCTCCTTCATCCTCACACCTCCTTGTGAAAGATCTCTCTCCCCCTCTAGAATTATTCCCCCATGGTCTCGGATTAGCGAGATACATGTTCTCGGTGGCATTTCGTCTGGAAGGAGTTGCTGCTTCCGCTGGATCGCTGGAGCGAGGAGGTGGAGGTTGTCCGGTGGCTTGAACGTGTGTGTGAGTGCGGATGCGCTGCTGAGTTGCGGCGCTCGGACTTCCTCACGATCTTGAGATCGGCAAGTGTACGACTACATCAACCACGAGTTCCTACTCGTTAACAAAGCTCATTGTCTTCGAGGGTAAGTTCTCTATGGATGTATGTCCACCCGTTTTCTTTGTACCTAGTAGATAGATCTTGGCGTGTAGTTCACACTGTAGGAAATTTTTTGTTTTCATTGCTGCGGACCCAACAGGCTCTCCTTAGATAGATAACATGTTGGGTGAACAAATTACAGCGGGGCAATTGACAAACACCGAGAAAGCAATACATGCATATACTAATCATCTTGAATCCTTTGAGACTTGATTGGGCATTACAACATAATACATAGATCGCCATACAACTTCATCTATGACTAGTAATCCACCTTCAGGTTATCATCCGAACCCCCTCCAGTATTAAGTTGCAAGCAACAGATTATTGCTTTACGAACTGCGTGTAAAGTAAACAATATGATTGTTCTATGAACAAAGGATTGTTGTTTTCTCCCTAGTAGCAACATCACATCTAGTACCTTAGAGATTTCTGTCACTTCCCTAGATTACTAGAGGCGTAAACCCACTATCGAGCATAAATACTAACTCTTGGAGTTGCTAGCATCTACTTGGCTAAGATAGCTACTAACAACGGAAAGCATGCAAGATCACAAATAACAAAGACATGATAGAATCAAAAATCAATCTGAAATAGCATCTCAATATCCATCGGATCCCCGCAAACACAACATGTATGAATTACAAATAGATGATCTTGATCATGAACGAAGCTCACAAGATCTAAACATGAAAGCACAAGGGAGGAGAACCAGCCATCTAGCTACTACATGGATCCGTAGTCCAAGGATGAACTACTCACGCATCACACCAGAGGCTTGCATGGTGATGAACAAGGCCTCCAAGGTGAATTCCCCTCTCTGGCAGGGTGCCGGAAAGAGCTTCAGATCCCTCCCGATCTAGGGATGGAGATGACGGCGGCTAAAGACTCTTTCGTGGATTTTTGATCGGGTACTTAGGGTTTACGTACCGAGGGCATCTTATAGTTGGAAGGGGAGGCCGAGGGGGTGCCTGGGCTGGCCACACCACCCCTGGCGTGGGCCAGGCCTGGCCGCGCGGCCAGGTGGTGTGGGCGCCCTATGGCCCTCTCCGTCTCGTATTCTGGCACTTGATGACTTCCGGAAAAATAGGCACTTTGGCTTTTGTCCCGTCCAATTCCGAGAATATTCATTTTCTGACTTTCCTGGAACCAAAAATAGCAAAAAACAGACAGCTGGCACTGTGGCTCTTGTTAATAGGTTAGTCCAAGAAATCATATGAAAAGTACTCCAAAGTTGGAACAAAACACAAGAAAGTAGATAAAACCAAGCATGGAACATCAAAAATTATAGATACATTTGCAATGTATCAACATCCCCAAGCTTAACTCCTGTTCGTCCTCGAGTAGGTAAGTGATAAAAAGAAGAAGAATTTTTGAGGTGACATGCACCATCAAAGACTTGATCAAAGTATTTGCAAAACATTCAAAGCTAGGATCATAGTACTTCAATCATAACATGAAAGACAAAGTTCTAGCAATAAGCAAAGAAACTATGATGCAACATGAAAAGGCACAAACAAAAGAATCATGAATAACATGCTTTGCAAGACGTTTGTTTGTTTCACATAAAGAAAATATGGCATAATAGTATTCAGCTTGTCCCTCAATAGAGTAGCAAATAAAAATGCATAGGACACCTTCAAAGTTCATAAGAGTGACTAGATACAATAGTTTAACACAAGCAATATCATGTTATGCATCAATCAACTAGTCTTGGGACAATGCACATACAACTAAGAATGGCCACTATGCTCTCAAAGTAGGTGCATAAAGATAGAAGGTGGAGACTCAATATAATGGTGGAAGAAAGGCATTTGTAAAAGGAAGTAGGGATTCAAGTCTGATAAAGAGCTTCCAAAAATTATGGTACTTATAGCTTTCATCTCTCATTGCCCCTATCATAAGCATCTTGAAGTGATTAAGGTTAAAGTGAACAAACTATGGTGTACATGCTTGACGAAGGATAAGTCAGAAATCTCATGTCCCTTGTATACGAGGACCGCTCCTCATGCTACTCAAGTTTAGTCACCGGTAAGTTCTTATCATTGTAAGTACATGTGTATCATTGAGAACCGCCAACGGGGTACCCCTTGCCCGATGATACGGAAGAATCCCCATATCAAAATGATAAGGCAAGCAGACAACGAGCATCTCAACATTCTTCTTATTTACCATGGGAATATGGTGCTTTTTTCTCACTTTCCTCTTTTCATAGTATCTTTTTTTCCTTTCTCTTTTTTTCTCAATATAGGACTCTTTTTTATAAGAAGAATGCTTCATAGACAGCTCATTATGGTTACGATGCAGGTTTCCACCATGTCAGCATGGATTAGACCAGCGGCCCAGGCATTTCTCTAACACATATACATAACTCCATGGACTTACAAGCTCCCCTTTCACTTCACACCGACGACATCCATATACAAAAGAGCATGGTATCAACTAGGTACAAGTACCAAGTGCAATGTTGAAAGCGTTCCCCATGAAAGCATGGTTCTGCTAATTCCCAACAAATAAGTGCAAGCATATACAACATAGAAGACACAATGGTTCAAGTTTATTAAGGGCAAGTAAATTAAAGTGTGCCATCAAGTTCGTGAGAGATTTAATCACTAGTTTTCTCATAACAAGTTTAATTTGGAAGGTAAACAAAAGCATGAATATACTTGGAATAGCATAAGCTAGTAGGTAGGTATGGTGGACTCTTTGGAATAACTTGGTTTAGGGAGTTGGATGCATGAGTGGAACTTATACTTGGTTGTGGAGGCTAGCAAAAGACTGGGAGCGACAAACTAAGAGAGCAATAATGGCCATAATCATGCAGAGCGACAAAACATCATTGATCAAAGCATAAAGTGATACTACAAGTTGAAAATGAAAGGATCATAAAGGCTATGGTGACTTATGACAGTCATAACATGGTGTGAGCATGCGCCAAGTCAACCCAAATAAAGCATCAAAGGAGAATACCACTATAATATGCTTTAATATGCTAAAACAACGCATGATTCATCCAAGGCACATTAAGCAATCTCAATTGTTTATGACAAGTCATGCTACAGCAAAGAATACTAAGCATAAATCCAAAACAATATCAAGCATGGCATGACAAAGCACAGGCCACAGTAAAAAACAAGCTCCTTTTATCACATAAGCATGAACTTTCCTACTCTTTTCCAAACCAAACCAAAACAATTGCAAACTAGTGTATGAAAGAGGGGGTCCAACCAATTTATTCAGAAAACTAAGCAAACCAATCAAACTAAAAACCAAAACGAAAAACGAAAAAGAAGACGCTCCAAGAAAAACACAACTGTGCATGAAACAATAAAAATGAAGCGTTTGGAAGAAACCTGGGATTTTTATTGATGAAGAAGGGGATGCCTTGGGCATCCCCAAGCTTTGACACTTGTACTTATAGGATATTTCTTGGGGTGACACGCGTGGAATCCCCAATCTTGAGCTTTAGTCCATCCTTCATCTCATTACTCAATCCTTCCATACACCTGAAAAATTTCCTTCATACAAAACTTCACATAATCTTTATTAGCAACATTAGTGCACTCAAGATAAATAAGTCTTAAGGTTCAGTTCTAACACCAAATAAACTTCCATTAGAACACTAGCTACTGTAGCACTTCCTTCAAAAAGCTCAATTCCCCAAAAGGACTCAAAAAGGAACCCACAAGAAGCAAATGCAGAAAATGGCAGAAATCTGTCAAAACAGACCAGCAGGTAAAGACGAATTTTTTCGAAGACCTTCTGTTGCTCAAATCAAAAAGTGTAGAACTAAATAAAGTTAGATAACAACCTAGGGCAGAATCAAAAAATATTACAGCTCAATCCGACATACAGAGCTCTGTCACGAATTTTTACGGTGAAGCACAAAAATCTGTTTCGGGACAGCAACTTTCCCAATCATTACTTCACTCTCATTAGAGGTTACTCTTGGCACAAAAAGCAAATAAAAAGGATAAGGAGAATTTATTACTGAGGTAATAACTTCCAAGACTCATCTAAAACTTTTGGGTTATCTCCCAATAAGTACTTTTCTTTAACGCCTTTAAGTTAGGCATAAGAAGCAAAGAAAGAATCAAGTGTTCTCAAATGAAGAAGCATTAAGACCAAATTTTGTTTTCATAGGAGAAGCAAAATAAATATTTTCTCTCTTTTTAAGGAAGTGCTCTATACCTATCTTTACTGGGAGTTGATATTTAATGGTGCCTTCTTTCATATCAATGATGGCGCCAACAGTTCTAAGAAAAGGTCTTCCCAAAGTAATAGGACAAGAAGCATTGTATTCAACATCCAAAACATAGAAATCAATGGGGACATAGGAATCGTTAACCATAATAAGAACATCATTAAGACTCCCCATGAGTTTCTTTTTAGCATTATCATCAAGTGGGACATTCAAATAACAATCTTCAAGAGGAGGCAAATCAAGCATATCATAAATCATTCTAGGCATAATAGAAACACTACTATCAAGATCACGCAAAGCTTTGAAATCAAAGTCATTCACTTTCATATTAATGATGGGTTCCCAACCATCCTCTTGTTTTATAGGAATAGAAGCTTTATGTTTCATCTTTTCTTCCTTAATCTTTATGAGAGCATCGGTAATGTGTTTTGTAAAGGCCATGTTCATAGCACTAGCATTAGGACTTTTAGCAAGCTTTTGTAGGAACTTAATAACTTCAGAGATATTGCAACCATCAAGATCAAAATCAACTTTATCATCCAAAGTAGTAGAACTATTACTAGCCTCAACACTAGAGGTGGTGATAGTAGAAACACTAATGTTTCTAGCAATTTCATCTTCTCTTTCCCACTTAGCATGTAATTCAGCTAATAGTCTAACATTTTCATCAATTCTTACTTGTATGGCATTAGTAGCTGCATAGGGATTATCATTAGTTTCAGGTTTAGCAGCCATTTTATTCAAAGAAGATTGAGCTTCAGCCAAAGATGTTATATTTCTTTCAGCATTAGAGAGTTTTTCCTCAATAGTTTTATTGAAAGCAGTTTGTTTACTAATAAACTCTTTAAGCATAACTTCAAGTTCAGAGGGAGCACTCTTATTACTGTTGTAAGAATTTCCATAAGCATTACCATTGTTGGGAGGATATGGCTTATAATTGTTGTTACCAAAATTGTTCCTATAAGCATTATTACCATAAGCATTGTTGCCAAAGTTGTTATTTCTTATGAAGTTCACATCAAGTTGCTCTTCTTGAGCAACCAAAGAGGCTAAAGGAACATTATTTGGATCAATATGGGCTTTCCCATTAACAAGCATAGACATAATAATATCAATCTTATCACTCAAGGAGGAAGTTTCCTCAACAAAATTTACCTTCCTACCTTGTGGAGCTCTCTCAGTATACCATTCAGAATAATTAACCATCATATTGTCCAGAAGTTTTGTTGTAGCACCCAAAGTGATGGTCATAAAGGTACCTCCAGCAGCTGAATCTAATAGGTTCTTTGAAGAATAGTTCAATCCTGCATAAAAAGTTTGGATGATCATCCAAGCAGTCAGTCCATGAGTGGGACAATTCTTTACCAAAGATTTCATTCTTTCCCAAGATTGAGCAACATGCTCATTATCAAGTTGTTTAAACTTCATTATTTCACTTCTCATGGATATAATCTTAGCAGGAGGATAGTATTTTCCAATAAAAGCATCTTTGCACTTAGTCCAAGAATCAATACTATTCTTAGTTAAGGAATTCAACCACTCTTTAGCTTTTCCCCTCAAAGAGAAAGGAAACAATTTCAGCTTAATAATATCACCATCTATATCCCTATGCTTTTGCATCTCACAAAGTTCAACAAAGTTATTTAGATGGGAAGCAGCATCTTCATTACCAATACCAGAAAATTGTTCTCTCATAACAAGGTTGAGCAAATCAGGTTTTATCTCAAAGAAAGTATTTTCAGCCATAGGTGGAGCAATAGGTGTGCTCATAAAATCATTGTTGTTGGTGCTAGTGAAGTCACACAACTTAGTGTTTTCAAGAGTAGTCATTTTTTGGGGTTTTCAAATAAGAAAGCAAACTAGTAAAACTAATTTTTTTGTGTTTTTGAAGAACAAAACAAGCAAACAAAGCAAAAAGAAACTAAGAAAAACAAAAATAACAAAGTAAAGAGATTGGTTATGAGGGACTCCCCTTGTGAAGATGTCCTTGACTCCCCGGCAACGACGCCAGAAAAGATCTTGATGTGCTCGCCGTTCGATGTAGAGCTCGTTGGGAACCCCAAGAGGAAGGTATGATGAGCACAACAGCAAGTTTCCCCTCAGTTATGAAACCAAGGTTTAATCGAACCAGTAGGAGCAAGGAAACACCCCAAAGGTGTTACTAGCTGAGCTTTGGCAGGGCGCACTACCGGTGCTAGTAGCAAAGTGGAGACCTGCACAACACAACCACAGAACTTTGTCCCCAACTTGCGATGAGGTTGTCAATCTCACCGTGTTTTGTGGAAAACAAAGGATTAAACGTATCGAATGGAAAGAAGTAAAAGTTTGCAGAAAGTAAACACAAAGCAGTAAACAGTTGTAGATTGTATGTAAAGAGAAAGGACCGGGATCCATAGTTCACTAGAGGTGGCTCTCCTTAGATAGATAACATGTTGGGTGAACAAATTACAGCGGGGCAATTGATAAACACCGAGAAAGCAATACATGCATATACTAATCATCTTGACTCCTTTGAGACTTGATTGGGCATTACAACATAATACATAGACCGCCATCCAACTGCATCTATGACTAATAATCCACCTTCAGGTTATCATCCGAACCCCCTCTAGTATTAAGTTGCAAGCAACAGATTATTGCTTTACGAACTGCGTGTAAAGTAAACAATACGATTGTTCTATGAACAAAGGATTGTTGTTTTCTCCCTAGTAGCAACAGCACATCTAGTACCTTAGAGATTTCTGTCACTTCCCCAGATTACTAGAGGCATGAACCCACTATCGAGCATAAATACTAACTCTTGGAGTTGCTAGCATCTACTTGGCCAAGATAGCTACTAACAACAGAAAGCATTCAAGATCACAAATAACAAAGACATGATAGAATCAATAATCAATATGAAATAGCATCTCAATATCCATCGGATCCCCGCAAACACAACATGTATGAATTACAAATAGATGATCTTGATCATGAACGGAGCTCACAAGATCTAAACATGAAAGCACAAGGGAGGAGAACCAGCCATCTAGCTACTACATGGATCCGTAGTCCAAGGATGAACTACTCACGCATCACACCGGAGGCTTGCATGGTGATGAAGAAGGCCTCCAGGGTGCATTCCCCTCTCCGGCAGGGTGCCAAGAAGAGCTTCAGATCCCTCCCGATCTAGGGATGGAGATGACGGCAGCTACAGACTCTTTCGTGGATTTTTGATCGGGTACTTAGGGTTTACGTCCCGAGGGCATCTTATAGTCGGAAGGGGAGCCCGAGGGGGTGCCTGGGCTGGCCACACCACCCCCTGGCGCGGGCCAGGCCTGGCCGCGCGGTCAGGTGGTGTGGGCGCCCTCTGGCCCTCTCCATCTCGTATTCTGGCACTTGATGACTTCCGGAAAAATAGGCACTTTGGCTTTTGTCCCGTCCAATTCCGAGAATATTCATTTTCTGACTTTCCTGGAACCAAAAACAGCAGAAAACAGGCAGCTCGCACTGTGGCTCTTGTTAATAGGTTAGTCCAAGAAATCATATGAAAAGTACTCCAAAGTTGGAACAAAACACAAGAAAGTAGATAAAACCAAGCATGGAACATAAAAAATTATAGATACATTTGCAATGTATCACTGTGCTCATCATACCTCCCTCTTGGGGTTTCCCAACGAGCTCGACGTGTTGACCCAATAATCAAGCTTTTTCTGGGGCCGTTGCCGGGGAGTTAAGGACATCTTCACAAGGGGAGTCCCTCATAACCAATCTCTTTACTTTGTTATTTTTGTTTTGCTTAGTTTATTCTAGCTTTGTTTGCTTGTTTCTTTATCAAAAAATAAAAAATTAAGTCTTTCTATAGTTGTTACCTCTTTCTTAACTCACCATGTTGATCCCTAAATTCACCCTGAAAGACCTTTTAATAATTAGTGGCTCTATAATTGGAAAATATAATATTGGAGAATTCTTTAATCATGTTAGTAAGCATGAGGATATTGAGGATATATCCCTTGCAGAACTTGCTCCAAATTTTGAAATTGCTGCAGCTTCTTTAGTTCACATATTGGAAGCTAGGTTTCTTAACCTTAACCCTTAATACAAGTAATGTTTCTTAAACTTAAGAAAATTGAGGACCCTGAAAAGAGAGATTTTATTGTGGAAACTTTGCTTAAGAAATTCTATTATGTTGCCAAGGAAGCTAGAAAAGTCTTTGAACATTTTAATATGCTAGGCTCATGTGTAGATGTTATTGGTACACGATAAAAGATGAACAAAACCGAACCTAATGGGGAGGAAATTAAGATACCAATACCTTTCAAACTTGTCGCAATGCATGAAGCCACATAAAAGAATCTTAATTGGATTGTTCCTAAAAACCCGTTTGATGAAATTAGTGAACCCAAAAGCATTAAGAAAGGATCCTCTAGAACTTATTTGGATGAGATATCTTGCCTTGTTGAAGATATTTCTGGTATCAATCTTAATGCTTCTTCATTTGAGAACACTTGATTCTTTTTCTTGCTTCTTATGCCTAACTTAAAGGCATTAAAGAAAAGTATTTATTGAAAGATAACCCAAAAGTTTTAGATGAGTCTTGGAAGTTATTGCTTCAGTAATAACCACTTCTTATCCTTTTTATTTGCTTTTTGTGCCAAGAGTAACCTTTAATGAGAGATAAGTAATGCTTGGGAAAGTTGTTGTCCCGAAACAGATTTTGGTGCTTCACCGTAAAAATTCGTGTAAAATCTCTGTACGTAGTTTTGAGGCGTGAATTTTTGTGATTCTGCCCCAGGTTGTTATCTAACTTTCGTTAGTTCAACACTTTTCGAGTTGAGCAACACAAGGTCTTCGAAAAAATTAGTTTTTACCTGCTGGTCTGTTTTGACAGATTTCTGCTATTATTTGTATTTGCTTCTTGTTGATTCTTTTTTGAGTTCTTTTTGGGGAATTGAGATTTTTTAGGGAAGTGCTACAGTATCTTGAGTTTTAGTGGAAGTTTTATTGGTGTTGAAACTGATCCTAAAGAGTTTTTATCTTGAGTGCACTAATGTTGCTAATAAAGATTGTGTGAAGTTTTGTATGAAGGAAAAATTTCAGGTGTATGGAGAGAATGATGTAATGAGATGAATAATGGACTAAAGCTCAAGCTTGGTGATGCCACGCGTGTCACCCTAAGAAATATCCAAGAAGTACAAGCGTCAAAGCTTGGGGATGCCCAAGGCATCCCCTTTTTCATCAATAAAAATCCCAGGTTTCTTCCAAACACTTCATTTTTATTGTTTCATACATAGTTGTGTTGTTCTTGGAGCATCTTTGTTTTTGTTTTTGGTTTTAGTTTGCTTGGTTTGCTTAGTTTGCTTGAATAAATTGGTTGGACCCCCTCTTTCATACATTAGTTTTTAAATAGTTTGGTTCGGTTTGGAAAAGAGTAGGAAAGTTCATGTTTAAATGGTAAAAATGAGCTTGTTTTTGACTATGGCCCATGCTTTGTCATGTCATGCTTGATATTATTTTGGCTTTATGCTTAGTGCTCTTTGCTGTAGCATGACATGTTATAAGCAATTGAGATTGCTTAATGTGCCTTGAAAGAATCATGCGTTGTTTTAGCATATTAAAGCATAATATTGTGGTATTCTCCTTTGATGCTTTATTTGGGTTGACTTGGCGCATGCTCACACCATGTTAAGACTATCCCAAGTCACCATAGCCTCTATGATTCTTTAGTTTTTGACTTGTAATATCACTTTATGCTTTAATTAAGGATGTTTTGTCTCTTTGCATGATTATGGCCATTATTGCTCTCTTAGTTTGTCGCTCCCAGTCTTTTGCTAGCCTCCATAACCAAGTATGAGTTCCACTCATGCATACAACTCCATATAAAACCAAGTTATTCCAAAGAGTCCACCATATCTACCTATTAGCATTTGCTATTCCAACTATATTCATGTTTTTATCTACCTTCCGAATTAAACTTGTTATGAGAAAACTACTGATTAAAGCTCTCACGAACTTGATGGCACACTTTAATTTTCTTGCCCTTAATAAACTTGAACCATTGTGTTGTCTATGTTGTATATGCTTGCACTTATATGTTCAGGATTAGCAGAACCATGCTTTCATGGGGAACGCTTTCAACATTGCACTTGTACTTTGTACCTAGTTGATATCATGCTCTTTTGTCTATGGATGTCGTCGGTGTGAAATGAAAGGGGAGCTTGTAAGTCCATGGAGTTATGTATGTGTGTTAGAGAAACGCCTAGGCCACCGGTCTAATCCATGCCTAATCATGGTGGAAACCTGCAGCGTAACCATAATGAGTTTTCTATGAAGCATTCTTCTTATAAAAAAAATAGATAGAGATTGACAAAAAGAGAAAAAGAAAAAAAAGATATGAGAAAAGAGGAAAGAGAGAAAAAGCACCATTTTCCCATGGTAAATAAGAAGATTGCTGAGATGCTCGTTGTCTGCTTGCCTTGTCATTTTGATATGGAGATTCTTCCGTATCATCGGGCAAGGGGTACCCCGTTGGCGGTTCTCTATGATACACATGTACTTACTATGACAAGAACTTACCGGTAACTAAACTTGAGTAGCATGAGGAGCGGCCCTCGTATTCAAGGGACATGAGATTTCCAACTTATATTTTGTCAAGCATATACTCCATAGTTTGTTCACTTTAACTTTAATCACTTCAAGATGCTTATGATAGGGGCAATGAGAGATGAAAGCTAATAAGTACCATAATTTTTGGAAGCTCTTTATGAAACTTAAATCCCTGCTTCCTTCTATGAAGGCCTTTCTTTTACTTTTATGTTGAGTCTCCACCTTCTATCTTTATGCACCTATTGAGAGAGCATAGTGGCCATTCTTAGTTCTATGTGCATTGTCCCAATACTTGTTGATTGATGCATAACTTTGATATTGCTTGTTCTTAAACTATTTGTATCTAGTCACCCTTATAAACTTTGAAGGTGTCCTATGCAATTATGATTTGCTACATTATGAGGGACAAGTTGAATGCCACTATGCTATGTTTTCTTTATGTGAAACAAACAAACGTCTTGCAAAACATTGTTATTCATGAATCTTTTGTTTGTGCCTTTTCATGTTACAACATAGTTGTTATGTCTTATTGTTAGAACTTTATCCTTCATGCTATGTTAAAGTACTATGATCCCAGCTATCAATATTTTACAAATACTTTGATCAAGTTTATGATGGTGCATGTCACCTCAAAAATTATTCTTTCTTTTTATCACTTATCTACTCGAGGACGAGCAGGAGTTAAGCTTGGGGATATTGATACGTTGCTAATGTATCTATAATTTTTAATGTTCCATGCTTGTTTTATATCTACTTTCTTATGTTTTGTCCACACTTTGGAGTATTTTTATACAGTTTCTTAGACTAACCTATTAACAAGATGCAACAGTGCCAGCTGTCTGTTATTGCTGTTTTTGGTTCCAGGAAAGTCGGAAAATGAATATTCTCGGAATTGCACGGGACAAAAGCCAAAGTCAATATTTCACCGAGGGGGACATGGAGCCAGAATACGAGGCGGAGAGGGGCCAGGGGCCGCCCACACCGCTTGGCCATGCGGCCAATCCTAGCCCACGCCAGGGGGTGGTGTGGCCGCCTAGGGCACCCCCTCGGCCTCCCCTTTCGCCTATAAGATGCCTCCGATACAGAAACCCTAAGTACTCGATCAAAATTCCACGAAAGAGTTTGTAGCCGCCATCATCTCCATCCCTAGATCAGGAGGGATCTGAAGCTCTTCCCGGCACCCTGCTAGAGGGGAGAATTCACCCCGGAGGTCTTCTTCATCACCATGCCTGCTTCCGGTGTGATGCGTGAGTAGTTCATCCCTGGACTACGAGTCCATGTAGTAGCTAGATGGTTGGTTCTTCTCCTTTGTGCCACCATGTCTAGATCTTGTGAGCTCCGTTCATGATCAAGATCATCTATTTGTAATCATACATGTTGTGTTTGCAGAGATCCGATGGATATTGAGATGCTATTTCAGATTGATTATTGATTCTATCATGTCTTTGTTATTTGTGATCTCGCATGCTCTCCGTTGTTAGTAGATATCTTGGCTGAGTAGATGCTAGCAACTCCAAGAGGGAGTATTTATGCTCGATAGTGGGTTCATGCCTCTAGTAATCTGGGGAAGTGACAGAAATATCTAAGGTACTAGATGTGTTGTTGCTACTAGGGAGAAAACAGCAATCCTTTGTTCATAGAAAAATTGTATTGTTTACTTTACACGCAATGCGTAATGCAATTATCTGATGCTTGTAACTTAATACTAGAGGGGGTTCAGATTGATAACGTGAAGGTGGATTATTAGTCATAGATGCAGTTGGATTATGGTCTATGTATAATGTTGTAATGCCCAATCAAATCTCATAGGAGTCAAGATGATTAGTATATGCATGTATGCTTTCTCGATGTTTGTCAATTGCCCTGCTATAATTTGTTCACCCAACATGTCATCTATCTTAAGGAGAATCACCACTAGTGAACTATGGATCCCGGTCCTTTCTTTTACCATTAATCTACAACTGTTTATTGTTTTCTGTTTACTTTCTGCAAGCTTTTACTTTCTTTCACACAATACGTTTAATCCTTTGTTTTTAGCAAAACCGGTGAGATTGACAACCTCATTGTAAGTTGGGGGCAAAATTCTGTGGTTGTGTTGTGCAGGATTTCAAGTTGGAAACAACACCTTGGAGGTGTTTCCTTGCTCCTACTGGTTCAATAACCTTGGTTTCATAACTGAGGGAAAACTTGTAGCTGTGCTCATCATACCTTCCTCTTGGGGTTCCCCAACGAGCTCGACGTGTTGAGCCAATAATCAACGGATCACGATGGAGCTCTTTTCATAGTAAAAGCGATAGTGACTAAATCTTAATTTTAAAATATAATGTCAATTTTATAGATAACACCATTGAGCCTACCGTGTCAAGCAAGGTTTGATTACATCTCTTGAATACTCCATATTCCTATGGTTTATCGGGAAACATAAATCCAAGGAACAGTTCCCTAAATCTTAGGTGTTCTTGCTAAACTTGTAACTCAAATATTTTCTTTATGATCCAATCATAAATTCTTTATTTTCTCGTTACAATGATTTTCCACTTCATCTTGAAATCATTTAAACATTTTCAAATGTTTCATACTTCTCCCTAATTAAGTAAATATACATATATTCACTCAAATCTTTGGTTAAAGTATATGAAGTTTGAAAGATCCACCACCTATGGCTACACATAATGGACTATATACATCATTATGCACAATGTCCAATAAGTTAGTCATTCATTCCTTTTTGGCCTATGAATTAACTTTAATTATTTCCAGGAAGTTCTCACAAGAGTCAATTGATTCAAAAATCAAACAGACTCCAAAATTCCATCAACATGGAGTTTCTTCATGTTTTTTTCCAATATGATTTAAACTGTAGTGTTACTCATAAGTGATCTTCTAACCATTCGTCTTACGACACTTTAGCATCAGTGTTCATGGACGTGATTTATCCAACTAGATTTGTAAGAGTTCATCCATTTTCAATGGAATACGGTGATTATTTGAACGATCATCGTTCTCATAATACCGAAACAAAATAACAATTATGAAAATACAAATCTTGAAGGGAAGCTTTGATATCAACGAGAAACACAATAAAATTTATTTGTTTTTGATGAATATCATCACATATTCTTTTGCTAGTTACTTAGACCATTGTAGTTCATGAATTGTGTTGCTCTGTGTGACAGCTCACACCAACCAATTTAGTATCCAATACCCAAAAATCACATTGTTTAACAAGCAAATAATACATCCATAACATGTATATTATTGATATACCTAGGCTGGACATTTCCCATCTTTTCTTTTTTGCCAAATATTTTCTAGATTCTCTTTTAGCATTTCCTTTTCTCTTTTAAAAGAAACTATCAACATAAATAATGGTGCCATACATATGACACATAGTTCCAAGCGTGTATAGTCAAATACTAATATCTTTGGACTTGCACTTTTGAAGTAGTACCTACATCTTCTATCCATCCTTATCATGACAACTTTCATGATCATGCTACTATAGCTCATAAGGACGAATCGCGAATATAATGTTAATTCTCAAAATGTTTCGGGTGATCGGGACGCCTAGCGTCTCCAACCTTTACAAATTATCATACTACATGAGAACATGTATCTTACTAAAATTATATTCTATAATATTGCAACCAAACATTATTTCAGATATCACAATATCTTTCATGCATGATGGTTTCTGAAACAATTCTTTCAGCTCCTAGATAACCTTGATATTGAAACAACTTTCAAATATCAAAGATCATGGAGGCAAGCATGATACTTGGATACTAATGTTGGAACTGTTACTCTTGATTCAATACTATTTACTGAATTTCACGGAGTAAGTGAGGTTTTGCTGAAAGTTTGCAATAGTACTTTAAACTTTAGGTTGACACTCATAAAACAATACGATACCAGTTCGTAAAGTAAAACTTATAGGATCCTATAGTTATATTATCTCAATCATAGCTAAACACAAGGTAGTTAACGAATGCTAGTAACTACAACGAACTATGTAAATGCACTTCGATTCAGTTTATGATAAATTGAGTTCAACTTTAATCATATTACTATGTGACCTCCCACTCAAAAACGATATCCCTCTAGTTATTTTTAGTGATTACATGAACCAAATTCACTACACCATGACCGATCATCGCGAGTGGTGGTGCAGCTTCAATGGCGAGCATCATATGGACACCATATCATATGACTCGTGCTTTACCTTTTGGTTCATGTTCCGAGATCATGTTTGTACATGCTAGGCTCGCCAAGTAAGAACCTTAGTACCGACATGTGTAAAACTGTCTTACACTCGTTGTATGCGAACATAGATTCTATCACACCCGATCATCATGTGGTGCTTCGAAACGATGAACTTTCTTAACGGTGCATACTAAGGAAGAACATATTATTATCTTGATATTAGTGAGAGGGATCATCTTATAATGCTACCGCCAAGTTCTAATCTAGACATAAGCAAAATAAGATGCAAACAAACATCATATGCATGAAGTGATATGCTATGGTTCTTGCACTTGATCACTATCTTGTGCATCATGCTATGATCTCTATCAATCCGTTTGTGTAGCGCCAAGGTCTATGGCGCTCCCACTTTGTTATAATTCCCGACAGTATCTCACCATACTAAAATTATAATTTTTATCATATTATGACACATGCGTAGCAAAAATAAAACTAGACGCTTTAATTTATCTTTTGCATATTTTATGTGACTTTGGGCATTCGAAGATAGAACCGATGGAACCACAATGATGATAATCAAATTATTAGCAACCTGTTGTAAATCAGATATCAACTATAGTTGGAGAGACAGACACGTGCTAGCCACTTATGCAAAACTAGTTGCATGTCAAGTGTGGAATAGGTCTCATGTGCAAGGACATGTAAAGTTTGTCCTGGCCGCTTCATCCCATTATACTGCCAATATCAAAAATACATGAAGGAGGTAGTAACATAATCATCAGTTCCCATATATTCATAGGTGTTATAATCGTACAAAGTATCTATGCATAGATATGACTCTGATACCACTGACGGGGTTCGTTGCATGGAAAACAAAAAAATCCTACGGTTGCGACCACCAAAATCATATCTAGAAGATACATGTAACGGTTTCAGATGGACTCACCCTCGAAGATCGTAACACAAGATAAATTTCCTGTAAACAAACATGGCTGTTGTAGAGTGTACACGACCGTCCTCAAGGACGCAATGACAGTGCAACACATGTAGCACCTCCGTAGTCGGTCACACATACGGTGTGTCGACGACTTCCGTCCCTCAATCCAACTCAGCAGCGGAAGTAGTGGATCCTCAGGAACTCCGCCAACACTAAGACATGATGATGATGATGGTGGAGAAGATCTTGAACAAGGCTTCACCTAAGCACCTCGCTCATGTCATTGGACAAAGCTGATAGGTTCGTAGCATGGAAAACAAAAAATTTCTACCGCAAGAACGAACAAAACCCAGATCTAATCTAGATAAAAGCCAAGATCTAGTCTACTAGACATGAGCAACGAGATAGATCAGTACTAACCCTCGTAGAACCGAAAGCATTAACGAGATTAGATCTCATGGATGATGTAGTCGATCACTTGCCGATCTCAAGATCGAGTAGATGATCCTTCCGGCGCCGCGTTCCGGCAGCGCTTCCGCAGACGGTCACACGTGCGGAGTCGAAGCAGACCTTCCTCTCCCTGTTCCAGCGAGCAGCGGAGGTAGTAGATCTTCTCCACGCAATCCCAGCAGCACGACGGCGTGGTGGTGGTGGTGGAGAGAATTCTGCAGGGCTTCGCCTAAGCCGGAGCAGATGGAAGGAGGAAGAGAGAGGCGGCTAGGGTTTGGAGTGGGGAGGGGCAAGGAGGGGTGGCGCCTCCACCCCTCTATATATAGAGGGAGGGGTGTGGCCTAGGGTTCCCACCCCTAGGCCCACCCCTTAGGGCCGGCGCACTAGGGAGCTTGGGGGGAGAGTCCTTTCCCCCCAAGTTTCCCTTTTAAACTCCCCTTATCTTATCTTATCTTATCTTATCTTATCTTGGTTTTCAAATAAACTCCAAGATATCTTCTAGAACCTTCCGGAACATTCCGAAACCTTCTAGAATCCCCATACAAACGCTCTGGAACATTTCCTAACTTAGAAAATGATCCCCATTATATGAATCTTATTCTCCGGACAGTTCCGGATCTCCTCGTGATGTCCCGGATCCAATCCGAAACTCCGAACAACATTCGGTCTCCAATGCACATTTAATATCTACTTAAAACAACTTCGAACCTTAAGTGTGTCACCCTACGGTTCGTGAATATGCAGACATGATGAAGACACCTCTCCGATCAGTAACCATCAGCGGGATCTGGAGATCCATAACGGCTCCCACATACTCAATGATGACTTCGTGATCGATAGAACCATTAACATACGAAACCAATTCCCTTTGTCACGCGATACTCTACTTATCCGAGGTTTGATCATCGGTATCTCCATACCTAGTTCTACCTCGTTACTGATAAATACTCTTTACTCGTTCCGTGTTATGCCATCCCTTGTGACCTAGTCACATGCTTGCAAGCTAACTAGATGACATTCCACCGAGAGGGCCCAGAGCATATCTATCCGTCATATGGATGGACAAATCCCAATCTTGGTCCATGCGCTTCAACACATACTTTCAGAATACCTAATGACACCTTTATAACCACCCAGTTACGAAGTGGTGTTTGATGTCATCAAAGTACTCATCCGGTGATGGTGATTAACACAACCTCATGGTCGAAGGATTAGGTTACTATGTATCGAAAGCTTGTAGCAATGTGAACTTAATGACTTGATCTAATGCTACGCTTACTATGGGTGTGTGTGTGTCCATTACATCATTCTCCTAATGATACAACCTTGTTATTAATGACATCCAATGTTCATGATCAGGAAACCATGATCATCAATTAATCAACAAGCTAGTTTAACAAGAGGCTTACTAGGGACCTTTTATGTTTACAAAACACACATGTATTAGTGTTTCCTTATAATACAATTATAGCATGGGATGCAAACATTCATCATAAACACAAAGATATAATAATAACCACTTTTATTATTGCCTCTTGGGCATATCTCCAACAGTCTCCCACTTGCACTAGAGTCAATAATATAGATTACATGGTAATATACCTAACACCCATGGCGTTCTGGTGTTGGTCATGCTTTGCTCTAGGGAGAGGTTTAGTCAACGGATCTGCCACATTTAGATCAGTGTGTACTTTGCAAATCTTTATGTCACCATCTCGGACATACTCGCGAATGGCATGGAAACGTAGCTTGATGTGCTTCAGTTTGCTATGTGACCTTGGCTCCTGTGCATTAGCTATGGCACTTGTGTTGTCACAGTAGATGGCCATCGGGTCCAACGCACTAGGAACCACGCCAAGTTTAGTAATGAACTCCTTCATCCATATGGCTTCTTGTGCAGCCTCCGAAGCAGCTATGTATTCCGATTCAGTTGAAGATTTCGCCACAAGCTTGCTTGGCACTCCTCCAGCTCACTGCAGCACCATTCAAAATAAATACGTATCCAGACTGTGACTTCGAGTCATCTGGATCGGTGTTCCAACTAGCATCAGTGTAACTGTTTACAACAAGCTGTTCATCACCTCCATAAGAAAGAACCATATCCTTAGTCCTATTCAGGTACTTAAGGATATTCTTGACCGCTTTCCAGTGCTCCATTCCAGGATCACTTTGATATCTGCTAGTCAAACTAACAGCATGTGCTATATCCGGTCTCGTACACAACATGGCATACATGATAGAACCTATGGCTGAGGCATAGGGAACATTATTCATCTTCTCTCTATCTTCTGCCGTAGCTGGACTTTGAGTCTTACTCAAGGTCTTACCTGACAACATGGGCACGAACCCTTTCTTGCTCTCTTCCATTCTAAACTTCTTTAGAACTTTGTCCAGGTATGTACTTTGTGAAAGCGCTAGCAGGCGTCTTGATCTATCTCTATAAATCTTGATGCCTAGAATATATGCCGCTTCGCCAAGATCCTTCATTGAAAAACTATTATTCAAATAGGCTTTGACGCTATTAAGAAGTTCTACATCATTCCCAATCAACAGTATGTCATCTACATATAGTACTAGGAATGCTACAGAGCTCCCACTCACTTTCTTGTAAATACAAGCTTCTCCATAAGTTTGTATAAAACCAAATTTTTTGATTACTTTATCAAAACGTTGATTCCAACTCCGGGATGCTTGCTTCAGTCCATAAATGGAGCGCTGAAGTTTGCATACCTTGTCAGCATCACTAGGATCGACAAAACCCTTGGGTTGTACCATGTACAACTCTTCCTCAATGTCACCATTAAGGAACGCTATTTTGACATCCATCTGCCATATCTCATAGTCGAAATATGCAGCGATTGCTAACAAAATCCTCACAGATTTTAGCTTCGCTACTGGTGAGAAAGTCTCATCATAGTCAACACCTTGAATTTGTTGGAACCCTTTTGCGACAAGTCGAGCTTTATAGACAGTAACATTACCATCAGCATCTGTTTTTCTTTTGAAAATCCATTTGTTCTCGACAGCCTTACGGCCATCCGGTAAGTCCACCAAAGTCCATACTTGGTTTTCGTACATGGATCCCATTTCGGATTTCATGGCTTCTAGCCATTTGTCAGAATCTGGGCTCACCATAGCTTCTTCATACGTCGCAGGGTCATCAGTGTTGTCCACTAACATGACGTTCAAGGCAGAGTCATACCACTCAGGAGTGGTACGAACCCTCGTTGACCTGCGAGGTTCAGTAGTAACTTCGTTCGAAGTTTCATGATCACCATCATTAGCTTCCTCTCTAGTTGGTGCAGGCGGCACGAAAACATCTTCCGGTGCTGCGCTACTCTCAACCCCGAGAGAAGGTTCAATAACCTCGTCGAGTTCTACTTTCCTTCCAGTCACTTCTTTCGAGAGAAACTCCTTCTCAAGAAAGGATCCACTCTTGGCAACAAAAACTTTGCCTTCGGATCTTTGATAGAAGGTATACCCAATTGTTTCTTTAGGGTATCCCATGAAGACACATTTCTCCGCTTTGGGTTCTAGCTTATCAGGTTGTAACTTCTTTACATACGCTTCGCAACCCCAAACTTTAAGGAACGACAACTTAGGTTTCTTTCCAAACCACAGTTCGTACGGTGTCGTTTCAACGGATTTAGATGGTGCCCTATTTAAAGTGAATGCGGCTGTCTCTAATGCATAGCCCCAAAACGATGGTGGTAAATCTGTAAGAGACATCATAGACCGAACCATATCTAAGAGAGTTCGATTACGACGTTCGGACACACCATTACGCTGTGGTGTTCCCGGCGGTGTCAAATGCGAAAGTATTCCACATTTCTTTAAATGCATGCCAAACTCATAACTTAGATATTCTCCTCCGCGGTCAGAACACAGAAACTTAATCTTCTTGTTACGATGGTTTTCCACTTCACTTTGAAATTCCTTAAACTTCTCGAAAGTTTCGGACTTATGTTTCATAAAATAGACATACCCATATCTACTTAAGTCATCCGTGAAAGTGAGAACATAACGATATCCACCACGCGACGCTACACTCATTGGACCGCACACATCGGTATGTATTATTTCCAATAAGTCTGTAGCTCGCTCCATTATTCCAGAGAATGGAGTCTTAGTCATTTTTCCCATTAGACATGCTTCGCATCTTTCAAGTGATTCAAAATCAAGTGATTCAAGAAGTCCATCAGAATGGAGTTTCTTCATACGCTTCACTCCAATGTGACCAAGACGACAGTGCCACATGTATGTAGAATTATCATTCAATTTTGTTCATTTAGCATCTATGTTGTGAACATGTGTATCACTACTATCGAGATTCAGTAAGAATAAACCATTCATCTCAGGTGCATTACCATAAAAGATATTACTCATATAAATCGAACAACCTTTATTCTCGGACTTAAAAGAGTAACCGTCTCGCAATAAACAAGATCCAGATATAATGTTCATGCTTAACGCAGGCACCAAATAACAACTATTCAAATTTAAAACTAATCCCGAAGGTAGATGTAGAGGGAGCGTGCCGACGGCGATCACATCAACCTTGGAGCCATTTCCAACGCGCATCGTCACCTCGTCTCTCGCCAGTCTTCGTTTATTCCGTAGCTCCTGTTTTGAGTTACAAATATGAGCAACCGAACCAGTATCAAATACCCAGGCACTACTACGATTACTAGTAAGATACACATCAATAACACGTATATCGAATATACCTTTCTTCTTGATGTTGCCGTTCTTCAGATCTACCAGGTACTTGGGGCAGTTGCGCTTCCAGTGACCATCACCCTTGCAGTAGAAGCATTCAGTTTCAGGCTTAGGACCAGCCTTGGGCTTCTTAGCAGGTGCGGCAGCTTTCTTGCCGTCCTTCTTGAAGTTGCCCTTGTTCTTAGGCTTGCCCTGTTTCTTGAAATTGGTGGTCTTATTGACCATCAACACTTGGTGCTCCTTCTTGATCTCCACTTCAGCAGTTTTCAGCATGGACGATAGTTCAGGCAACGTCTTGTTCATGCAGTGCATATTGTAGTTCATCACAAAGTTATTATAACTCGGTGGCAGTGATTGGAGGACACGGTGAATCCCTAACTCATTAGGAATCGTTATCCCCAACTCTTGGAGCTTGTTTGCGTGCCCAGACATGGTGAGCACGTGCTCGCTAACGGAGCTTCCCTCTTCCATCTTGCAGGTAAAGAACTTTTCGGAGGCCTCATAGCTCTCCACGGCCGCGTGAATCTCAAAAATGAGCTTGAGCTCCTTAATGATCTCGAACGGGTCGTGGTGCTCAAAACGCTTCTGAAGCTCCGTTTCCAGACCGTACAGGATGGCACACTAAACTGTGGAGTAATGATTTTTCCGAGTGGCGTAAACTTTTTTACGTCATCGGTGGCATCTTCTGCAGGTGGGTCACCTAGCGGTGCATCGAGCACATAGGTCATCTGACCAGCCTTGAGGACAATCTTCAGACCACGGAGCCAGTCCGTGAAGTTGCTTCCATTGTTCTTAAGTTTTTCTTTCTCTAGGAACGCATTAAAATTGATGGAGAGGTTCGCCATAATCTACAACAAATTTGCAAGTAGTTTAGACTAAGTTTATTATAAATTGAGTTCAATTTCAATTCTTAAATTAACTAGGTGAACTCCCACTCAAAACATCATCCCTCACATTGTCTTAGTGATTACACGAACCAAGTCCACTACACCAAGTACGATCTTCACGAGAGAAGATGTAGTTTCATCGGCGAACAATCTTCATGTTCATCATATCATTCATATGACTCGTGCTCTACCTTTCGGTATTCCGTGTTCCGAGACCATGTCTGTACATTCTAGGCTCGTCAAGATTAACCTTAGTTTCCGCATGTGCAAATCTGGCTTGCACCCGTTGTATGCACACGTAGAATCTATCACACCCGATCATCACGAGATGCTTCGAAACGATGAGTCTTAGCAACGGTGCCAACTAAGGACGAACACTTTTATTACTTGATATTTAGTGAGAGGGATCATCTTATAATGCTACCGTCGCGATCTAAGCAATACAAGATGCATAAAGGATTAACATCACAGGCAATTCATAATTAGTGTGATATGATATGGCCCTTTCTTCTTGTGCCTTTGATCTCCATCTCCAAAGCACGGACATGATCTCCATCATCACCAGCATTGCGTCAAGGTCAGTGGCGCCGCTTCATGGTTGTCCATCATCACAAGCAACTATTACAACTACTTGGAATAAAGCTATTACAAGATGAATAGACACGCAGATCTTAACAGAATTAAAGATAACCATTAGGCTCCTGCCGGTTGCCATATTACAACAAGAATCATTGCATACATCAAATATAATCACAATCACATGATGGCCATATCACATCACAAAACCCCTGCAAAAACAAGTTAGACGCCTCTAATTTTCTTTGCAAGTTTTACGTGGTTTGGGGCTTTCGAATAGGAACGGATCTTACCTACGAAACTGAACCACAACGTTGATACAAGTGCTATCAAGTGCAAAGTGTAGATTGGATCTATACTATGATGGGAGAGATAGACACCCGCAAATCCACTTGTGCAAAGCAAGTTGCACGTCAAGCGTGGAGCAAGTCTCATGTGTGATGACATGTAATGTTAGCCCGAGCCGCTTCATCCCACCATACCGCAAGATGCAAAGTACACACAGCAAAAGACGGCACGAGCACCAACACCCACAACACCATTGTGTTCTACTCGTGCAACAGATCTACGCATAGACAAGGCTCTGATACCACTGATGGGTTCGTAGCATGAAAAACAAAAAATTTCTACCACAAGAACGAACAAAACCCAGATCTAATCTAGATAAAAGCCAAGATCTAGTCTACTAGACATGAGCAACGAGATAGATCGGTACCCCAGATCTAATCTAGATAAAAGCCAAGATCTAGTCTACTAGACATGAGCAACGAGATAGATCGGTACTAACCCTCGTAGAACCGAAAGCGTTAACGAGATTAGATCTCGTGGATGATGTAGTCGATCACTTGCCGATCTCAAGATCGAGTAGATGATCCTTCCGGCGCTGCGTTCCGGCAGCGCTTCCGCAGACGGTCACACGTGTGGAGTCGAAGTAGACCTTCCTCTCCCCGTTCCAGCGAGCAGCGGAGGTAGTAGATCTTCTCCATGCAATCCCAGCAGCACGACGGCGTGGTGGTGGTGGTGGTGGAGAGAATTCTGCAGGGCTTCGCCTAAGCTGGAGCAGATGGAAGGAGGAAGAGAGAGGCGGCTAGGGTTTGGAGTGGGGAGGGGCAAGGAGGGGTGGCGCCTCCACCCCTCTATATATAGAGGGAGGGGTGTGGCCTAGGGTTCCCACCCCTAGGCCCACCCCTTAGGGCCGGCGCACTAGGGAGCTTGGGGGGAGAGTCCTTTCCCCCCAAGTTTCCCTTTTAAACTCCCCTTATCTTATCTTATCTTATCTTATCTTATCTTATCTTGGTTTTCAAATAAACTCCAAGATATCTTCTAGAACCTTCCGGAACATTCCGAAACCTTTTAGAATCCCCATACAAACACTCTGGAACATTTCCTAACTTAGAAAATGATCCCCATTATATGAATCTTATTCTCCGGACAGTTCCGGATCTCCTCGTGATGTCCCGGATCCAATCCGAGACTCCGAACAACATTCGGTCTCCAACGTACATTTAATATCTACTTAAAACAACTTCGAACCTTAAGTGTGTCACCCTACGGTTCGTGAATATGCAGACATGATGAAGACAACTCTCCGATCAATAACCATCAGCGGGATCTGGAGATCCATAACGGCTCCCACATACTCAACGATGACTTCGTGATCGATAGAACCATTAACATACGAAACCAATTCCCTTTGTCACGCGATACTCTACTTATCCGAGGTTTGATCATCGGTATCTCCATACCTAGTTCTACCTCGTTACTGATAAATACTCTTTACTCGTTCCGTGTTATGCCATCCCTTGTGACCTAGTCACATGCTTGCAAGCTAACTAGATGACATTCCACCGAGAGGGCCCAGAGCATATCTATCCGTCATATGGATGGACAAATCCCAATCTTGGTCCATGCGCTTCAACACATACTTTCAGAATACCTAATGACACCTTTATAACCACCCAGTTACGAAGTGGTGTTTGATGTCATCAAAGTACTCATCCGGTGATGGTGATTAACACAACCTCATGGTCGAAGGATTAGGTTACTATGTATCGAAAGCTTGTAGCAATGTGAACTTAATGACTTGATCTAATGCTACGCTTACTATGGGTGTGTGTGTGTCCATTACATCATTCTCCTAATGATACAACCTTGTTATTAATGACATCCAATGTCCATGATCAGGAAACCATGATCATCAATTAATCAACAAGCTAGTTTAACAAGAGGCTTACTAGGGACCTTTTATGTTTACAAAACACACATGTATTAGTGTTTCCTTATAATACAATTATAGCATGGGATGCAAACATTCATCATAAACACAAAGATATAATAATAACCACTTTTATTATTGCCTCTTGGGCATATCTCCAACAAAAGCTAGAAGGAGAGAAAGATGCCAACCAAATAGGCATATAAGAGGAGAGGTGAGTGTGTGTGAGAGAGAGGAGAGGAGGGGGTGAGGGGGCATCCCAAGGGGGCTAGGCGCACAGCCATATGGCTGCCCCCTCCTCTTTCCCAATTATGTGGGTGGACTATCACTCACATAGAAACACTGTCCACTTTCTTTCATTTATTCTCCACTCAAAATTCAAGAGTCTCTTCATTAAAACCACTTTTAATTCACTTGATTTAATGTCACTTATTTAATGAACACTTTATTTAATGAACACATTAACAAATCAATCACCGATGCTATTTCGATACACTGAAACCATTTCGGCAGATTTATCAGAACAAATTCCTAAGATGTCCATTATCTTCTCCTATGTTTCCTATCCACTCAATTGCGTCGACTACCCTTAAGTGTGTATCCCTACGGGTCACGAACTGTGTGGACATGATCGAGACATTCTCCAATCAATAATCATCAGCGGGACCTAGAGATCCATAATGACTCCCACCGGTTCATGCGATGACTTAGTGATCACGTGACCTTTTATTCGCAGTAACCAATTCCTTTTGTCTTGCGATATTTTACTTGTTCGGGATCCAATCATTCAATATCATCCATACCTAGTTCAATCCCATTACTGACAAGTACTCTTTTCTCGTTCCAATGATATAACATTCTTAGTGATCGTTATCACTTGCTTGCAAGTTATGTTAATGTGATATCATCGAGAGGGCCCTGAGTATATCTCTCCATCATCGGGATAGACAAATCCCACTCTTGATCCATGAGCCTCGACTAACACTTTCCAAGTATCCGACGATACCTTTATAATCACCCAGTTACGGTGTGACGTTTGATGTAATCAAAATAATCTTCCGGATTCAGTGATTGACGTGATCTCATGGTCTAAGGATTATGGTTACTTTGAATAACATTATAGTAGTGTAAATATAATGGCTTGATCGTGTTACTATACTTTGGGAGTATGTTCATCACATTATTCAATCAATGGTGTGGCCTTGTTATTAACAACATCTAATGTCATGATCAGGAAACCTTGATCATTTGTTAATCAACAAGCTTGTGTAATGAGAGGCATCACTAGGAACCTTTTCTTTGTTTATTAGACCCACATGTATTAACGTTTCCGGTTAATACAATTATAACATGAAAAATAAACACTTATCATACACATGGAATAAGATAATAACAATTTTATTATTTCCTCTCGGGCATGTTCCTTTCACAAACGCTAGCTGAATCCCCGCCGCCGATGGAGCTTTTTCTAGGAGATGGAGCTGCCGTGAACGGCTTCGGGTGGCGGTGGCTGCTTGTCGAGGAGGTTCATGCGTTCTAGGACGCCCAGTACCCAGTCCCTCCGGACTTTCGGCTGCCAAAGCGATGGGTGCTCAGCGCTGGCGTTCTGCCGGTGCCTCCGGTGCCGGTCGGCTAGGCCTGATCTGCTGCGATGACGAGGAGGAGGACCTCATGGACTACGCGGCGGCGATGTACCGTCGCCTTGGCCTAGGCGGGTGTGGCGGTGGCCGCCAGTAGTTTAGTTTTTTCTTGTTTGTTTAAATTTTATATAAACATGTTTGGTTTGTTTCGTATTTTAATGATTTTGCTATTTATTTTGAATGTTTGAAATTTTTGTATGGGAGCACGACTGTGAGCCAGCGTTCCCCAAATCTTTGATCTATCTGGCACCCCCCATACGGTCCAAAAATCGGCATCACCGAACGCCGTATGGGGGGGGGGGGAGAGTGGAGATGCTCTAAGTCGCTAATCATTGATTCTCTATCTTTGGAAAAACATAATTTTGACATATTAATTAGAACTTGTTTGAGGTTTATGTAATTGCTTATTTTACTTACTATATTTTGATTTTTCAAATAAAAACACTCTCCATCTCAAATAAATGTCACATACTATCTAGATTCATATGTGTTTATATACTAAAACATATGTAGATACATACGGATCTCGACAAATTTGCGACATCCTATGTGATTGGTTGCACATCTTTAAATGGGTAGATTTTGCCTTGTGCAACTTGTTTTTGTTTCACTCGTGCATGCAATTAGTGGACTGTATTTTTAAATTCTCAGTTTTAAATTTTCTGTCAGAACGATCAGCATTCAGGCCCATAGTTAAAAGTAGTGTTGGTCAACTACTTATAAAATGAATTTAACTCTGTCAACAAAAAAAAAGGAAAAAATCGTGAGAAAGGAGAGAACCCAGAGCACATGAAACAAGTCAAATCCACATTGCAATTTGCAAAACCATGGATAGACAGACTCGCACCGACAGTTTATACGCAAGAAAGAGTCCGTCCACAATTATCGATTGATTTTTGTTATTGCCCAATTAAATGACTAGTATTTCTCTTTATAAAAAAAGAAAAGTCAATGAGGAGAGCTGCCTGGTCTACTCTTGGATTCTCCTATCGCGCGCGAATCTCAATGCGTAGACTTGAAACAGCTCAGGGGGCTTTGTTTGGACATAAATTGCAAGGACATTGGGTGAAATAATAAATGTCGTTCCGTTACTCGCAGACTGCACGAAACGGGGAAAACGCAAGAACAAACGGAATTCCATGTGCACAGTGCACATAAAACAGGTCGCAGAATACTGCAATTTCTTTGCAAACACCTACTCAGACACTCAGTACTCACAGTGCCCAGGGGCGGAGCACTATAAAAACCACGGCAAGACCACAGCCGAAGGAGCTCACTCTCCACGTGGCCATCCCCGCCCGCAGCGAGCCGAGCCGGACCCCCCCCCAGTGAAACAGACACAGGACGCCACTCGCTCCACCAAGAAAGAAAGAAAGAACCCAAATCCCCCAACCACCAACCTCCTTCCCCGCCCAGATCCGCCTCATCGCCCTCCCTCACGCGGCTCCCAGATCTCCCACTCGCGCACGCAAACCCCTCCAGATCCACCGCCTCGCCGCATCCGCAGCCGCAGCCATGGCGAAGGAGGCCGGCGGCGAGGGGGCGCTGTCGGAGTCGGTGCTGCGCAAGGTGCTGGTCTCCTACTGCTACGTCGCGGTGTGGATCTTCCTCTCCTTCACCGTCATCGTCTACAACAAGTACATCCTCGACCCCAAGATGTACAACTGGCCCTTCCCCATCTCGCTCACCATGGTGCACATGGCCTTCTGCTCCTCGCTCGCCGTCGCGCTCGTCCGCGTCTTCCGGGTCGTCGACCTCCCGACCTCCCCGGCCATGACCCCGCAGCTCTACTACACCTCCGTGCTCCCCATCGGCGCGCTCTACTCCCTCTCCCTCTGGTTCTCCAACTCCGCATACATCTACCTCTCCGTCTCCTTCATCCAGATGCTCAAGGCGCTCATGCCCGTCGCGGTGTACTCCATCGGGGTGCTCTTCAAGAAGGAGACCTTCAGGTCCTCCGCCATGCTCAACATGCTCTCCATCTCCTTCGGGGTCGCCATCGCCGCCTACGGCGAGGCCCGCTTCGACCTCCGGGGAGTGGCGCTCCAGCTCGCCGCGGTCGCCTTCGAGGCCACAAGGCTCGTGCTCATCCAGATCCTGCTAACCTCCAAGGGGATCTCGCTCAACCCCATCACCTCGCTCTACTACGTCGCGCCATGCTGCCTCTGCTTCCTCTTCGTGCCATGGGTCTTCGTCGAGCTGCCCAGGCTGCAAGCCGTCGGCATGTTCGAGCCGGATTTCTTCGTATTCGGGACCAACTCCCTCTGCGCCTTCGCGCTCAACCTCGCCGTCTTCTTGCTCGTCGGCAAGACCTCCGCGCTCACCATGAACGTCGCGGGCGTCGTCAAGGACTGGCTGCTCATCGCCTTCTCCTGGTCCGTCATCCGGGACACCGTCACTCCCATCAACCTCTTCGGATACGGGATCGCCTTCCTCGGCGTCGGATACTACAACCACGTCAAGCTGCAGGCGCTCAAGGCCAAGGAGGCGCAGAAGAAGCTGGCGCAGGCCGACGAGGAGGCCGGCTCCCTGCTGCAGGAGCGCGACTCGCACGCAGAACGCAAGACCGACACCCAGTCCTAGAAGAGCTCTGCCCATCTCATCCTCATATCCAACAACATTCATTTGTGGCCCGATATGTGATCCTTACGAGTTTGATACTATGTGATCCTCACGAGTTTGATGATGGTGATGCGAAATCTCTTCATTTCTTGTCCTAATTTGGTACTAGTAGGAAGGCAAATAAACAGGAAATTAATACGCGATCTTTTGGAGTAGTATATCGGCCGTGTGAAATACCGAGTGATTCTTTTTTGCCAGGAGTAGTAGTTCTTCGTACTTACTATAGACAGTACCAGTATCAAAATTGTAATGGCCGGTAATGGCCGGAGTATTGAGCAATGGATGATCAAACTTTTTCATCTCCTCTTTGTATACCAGAGTACTACAAGACATTGTGTTCCTCTTTGTATAGCACAAACATTGAGTTCTTCTTTGTACACGAAGCATTGAGTAAACTGGTGCAGTAACAATTGTGCAGCAACTAGCAATTAAAGATTCACTTTTGGAATTCTTTGCTGAGCTGATCTTGATCTGAATGTCACTAGTACATTGGTGCCATCCGAGTAGTAAATTGGTGCCGCCTGAGTCTGTCATATTGGACAGGAGATCGGTAAATTTAAGTCCAAGTGTATACAGTTGCTTTCGAGTGAGCTGGACCCCAGTGTGGTGCTTTCGCGCCATATTGCCATTGGTTGGAACTTGGATCCAGGGAGAGAGGTCAGAGAAATCGATTAATTAAATCAGGTCCCCGCAAACAAACAAAACAGGTGATTATCGGAGCATCTGCGATCAGATCTACTTGCAGGACCAGAAGAAACACCACTGCTACCAGTAGGAAATTACGTACTAGTTTTGCCCTCCTTCTCTACTACTACTCCTGAGATCTGATACTCGAGTGTCGGCAGCAGTATATCTTACTGAAACTTGCATACGACTTCGTTTCTTTCGAGGTTGTTCATGTGCTGTGAGTTAATCCCGCTGACCAGACCACTCCAAGGTCCAAACTGTTTTCTTAATGCGAGGCATGTGCACTTGTGCAGTTAAGAGAAATTACTGCTACATACCAACTGGTACATCGTTCAATGTTACAGCAGATTCTTCCTTGCCTCCAACTTGCAGACAGTGGAACTGGTACTACGGTCTACGGCGTCATGTTGCCCTACGGAATCAAAACTCGAGAGAGACGCTCAGACGGATGTATTCAGGGATACATATCGGAGCTGTATCAGTTCTCCCGGTCCTGGTCTCCGCTGATGATATTGCTTAGAGCATCACACCGGCGCCTCCCATGGAGGGTGTATCCTATGCACCCGTTCATTTCGTGAAACCAGCCACCCAACATAAAAAGTACAAGAAAAAAGTTATAGAAAATTCTGAAAATAATCTACCACGTAGATACAGCATATATCTGCAATAACAAACAATTTTTAAACCAAAACTTGGAACAGATCTCCAGAAACAAAAATAACAAATTTAGCTCTTGTAGTGTTAATGGGCTCACTTCACAGCCCAACTTGAAATAAGTACTATTCATTACATGCTTTGTCTTTTAAAATTCATGATCTGTGCATAATATTTAAAATCAAAATTTTATGGCATCGTAGATATATGTTGGATCTATGTGGTATATTATTTTCAGATTTTTCTATAATTTTTTACACGGATTTTGTATTTGGGTACTCCAGTTTCAGTAACTAACGATAGGTTTGGGGATCTATTTGGTGAAACTGGAGTACCCAAATACAAAATCATCGCATATGATACGTTCTTGCCCATGACCGGCAACCACATCGGACATGCACTTTGGGTGACATGCCCACACCGCTCTCCTAATAAAGGCCTCTAAATTTCCTAAAAAACAGCCTCTGAATTTCTTTTAAAAAAGTGAACGATAGGTTTAAAAACTAACGAACGATTTTCATTCCATTCAGAAATTTGTAAAAAGTCTGTAGAAATTTAAACTACACTACTGGAGGCAGTAGCGGTCGTAGCAGCTGTAGTCAATGCCATTGTGGCTGGCCGATCCATCATCGCCATCCTCGTTGCCCTACTCGCCATCCTCGCCACCCTCGTCACCGTCCATGTTGATAACGACGCCGTTGTGCGACCACCACTTGGCAAACCCATCGGTCGCTGCGGCACGTCGTCATGGGACTCCCAGAGCGTCTAGCAAAGCCACGGGGAATCTTTCGGGTCATCGGGTGCGCGCATGGCCAGCTACTGCCAGAGGTACTTCGCCTCCGGCTACGGCTCCTCCTTCACCTTCCTTGGTTTTTTGAACGAAGGAGGGGTCTAGAAAGACCCCGAAGCTGCCATTATACCCAAGCAGTGGGTACAAATTACAAGCAGGCCGTTTATAGAATGAAATTTGCAAAATAGACATGCGAATAAGCAAGGAGGACCCTAAAAGATTCAGAGGAAACACAATCAAGTCCTTTGACCTCTCCACCGCGACTAAGCCCATGCCGCCGGCCACCTCCAGCCAGCAGGGTACGAACCACTTAGATGGATGGAGATGCTGGATGCCAACGCGGAGCTCCAAGGGGGCCTCTAGCTTGGAGGTTGAAGACATGCCCTCCTGGCGTGAAATGGGCCCAACACGACCGAAGATGACGGTGGCAGTCATGGCCACCAAGCAAGATGCTCTTATATGTGGCAGCAAAGGGGATGTCAGGACACAACCCTCGCCGCGCACCCCAGGCGCCTCCAATCAACGGTGCCCTCAACTCCCTCACCCTCTTCTCCCTCGCCACCGAGGCTGGCCGAGAAGAAGGGCAGAAGAGCAGCGGAGCCACGACAGAGGCACAAATAAGACCACCCGGATGATGTTGAGTTTGCTCTAAAGCAATAACGCTCCTCCATGCCCCCATGGCCGGACAGGAGTTCCACAGCGACATCGCTCGCGAGTTGCGAGCCCAGCCCTTCCCCCTCGCCTCCATGGTCGGCCCTGAAGAGCTCACGCCCACCAACCTCGAGCATCAGTAGGGAGCACACTGCCTCACTTTTATTGAAAGAAGCGTCAGCCCCCCTGCTTTTCCCTCCGACCATCAGAAAATAAGAACATAGAAGAGGAATCCTACAACGACGAAGATCTAGGCATCCAGATTCATCACTCCGCTCCACGTATTAGGCAGAACGCCCACTACCGGCTTAGCGCCACAACTTCTACCTACTCTAACTACCACAGTACCTCCCCTCCGCCCATCCCCGCTGGCAAACACCAGCGAGAAGGGCTTCGGTTCAGCCCGGACCTCCCGAAAGTGCTCTCAGTTATTGTAGAGAAGAGAGAGAAAGGGGTGTAAAGAATGAGCCCCCCCCCGTCTGGTCCTTCACCTTCCTTGGTGGCGGAGACCTGTGACGCTAGAGGAAAAGGCGACATTATGGCTGCTCTGGCTCCGTCTTTGGGTGCGGAAGGCGATGCCACCCCGCTAGTGTTATGGTGGAGGCGACGACTTCGGCTTCGACATGCGTGGTTGTGTCGATGGGCCACTACGCGATGACCCGACAAGGGAGGAGCTGTGCGAGATGGTGTGCTACAGGGTGCACACTAGCGGGGAGCGCACCATGGCCTGTGGGGTCGCGATGGGTGTATCCTCAAGTGGGATGTAGCCATGCTGCACAAGCACGTCATCAACGTCCCAGTAGTCCTAGAACTAGTGGCGGCCATCGTAGTTGTACGACCCACCGTATGGGCCATAGACTGCCACCAGCGTGACCTCGCTCTCCACCTCGAAGAGCGGCACCCATAGAGCATTCTCCTCATCTCAATCCGGGTAGTCCTACGCCTTCAGAGTGATTTTATCACTTCGGCACCAAATATGTTGGAAATATGCCCTAAAGACAAATAATAATATGGATTATTATCATATTTCACAAAGTTTATAATTAAGTTTTGTATCGTACTATAACTATATTAAAAGGAAATATCAATAGACGTATGATATATAAACAACCAATAGTTTCTGGTGAATCTCTAGTCACTGGTTCATTGGTCAACAGATGATCAAGGTTTCCTGATCATGTGGCATTTATGCCAGTTGACAATGGGGTCACCTCATTAGGAGAATGAGATGATGAGAAATACCCAATCTAAGGATCATAACACGATCATGTCACAAAGTTCAATTACGATGATTAGGAAACGCAGTGTCTTGTTTCTTAGACTGTGAGACCATATCAATCACCGAAACCTGAGAATGCCTTGATTGCATCAAACGTCACTCGGTAGAATGGTGATCATAAAGGTGTCTTCGGGTATTCAGAGGGATTTGTAGATGCATTATGTATACCAATTGAAAGGATCATATGGGCACCTAGAGGGGGTGAATAGGTGCTACTTTAAATTTTACTCATTTTCAATTTAGGATTTGACACAAAAGGTAAATTCTCTAGATTATGCAACTATGGTGAATTTACCTATATGTCAATCTAGCACATGAACTAAGCAAGAACTAGATAAGTAAAGTGCGGTAAATGATAGAAGTAACCAAAGTGGAGCATGCGGAGACACAAGGATTTGTTTCCCGTAGTTCCTTCCTTTTGAGGGGAAGTACGTCTACGTTTGGAGAGGGGGTGGTTTCAAACCACCTACGCCACGAGATGCCTCCCTTGTTCTCCGATGAACCTCACCCCAACGGGTTTGATTCACCTCTTCCACTATACGGCAACCTTCGAGGTGGAAGCCAGCACCTTTACAACAAGTTCGAGGCACACATCCACAACCTAATTGGAGGCTCCCGAATACAAGCAAGTTGTCAAACAATCAAAGACAAGCTAGTAAGAACCAAAGCGCAAGCTAGGGTTTCCAATGAAACACTAGAGCAAGGGGGCCCTCAAGTGAATGAGGGGGAAATGAAGATCTCTCTTGGTGAAGCTATAGATCAAGGAATCCTCCTTCGATTCTCCAAAGATCAATGACTTTGGATGGTTGAGTGAAGAGATCTTGTGGATTTGGTGGCTCAAATGATGTTGCTGTTCTTGAGGTGGACGAGCAGCTCCCAAGGTAGAAAAGGGGCCTTTATATAGGGTCCCTAGAATTAGAGTTGTTGGGAGCCCTTACCCTGGACAGTCCGACCCAGCCAGACACTCCGGGCGACAACAACCCGATACTCCGGCCTGGTGAACTTCCCGGCCAGTGTCCGTACTGTGTCCAGGTAGAATCCGAAGAGGTGTTCTAAATGTCCGAGCAGGTCGATGAAACCCCAGGGTCGGATAGTCCGGTCGAAGCCAGCTGGATAGTCCGGCTAGGCCGGATACTCCGGCGCATATCTGCCAGACAGTCCGTCCAGGACTTCCTTCCTGCACAGACTTTATCCTGGACAGCTACTTCTTCAGAGCACAAAACTCTCGAGTATCTGATATGTCCTACAACATTTAACAACAGATTAAACTATCCAAGTGTTGTCAACAAACATCAAAATCATAGGAAGGGCATAAATGCCCTTTCAATCTCCCCCTTTTTGGTGTTTGATGACAACCCAAGGATTTGCATATAGGATAGATAATAATTTTCACAATAGGAGATTTATAAAATCTAGTAAGGCTCCCCTAGATGTGTGACCATTTTTAGCTTTGCATTTGAATACAAGATCACACATCCTAGGATCATATCCTCACTAGATTTTGGAGCTAACAAGTTATGACATGATATAATAACAACTAGATCGATAAACTAGGCATAACATAGTCATTAACATAACCGAGTAAGCATGTCACCACACACATAACGGAGTTCCACACAACATAGTTCTCAAACAAGTAAGATAAAGACACGAAGCTTCAAAGAGGCAAATCAAAATAACGTGAAGCTCGTGTACCCATGCAAATCCCCGGTAGCAACCTAATAAAGGGGCTACTTCTCCCCCTTTGGCATCGAGATGCCAAAAAGGGAAAAGAGCACAACTAAGGCGTCCCAAAGCCAACTCTAGCCACTGTAGTCGTCATCGTTTTCCTCCTCCTCATCCTTGTCCTCATCCTCATCATCCTGATCCTCCTGAGTAGAGCTCTGGCCGTGAGGGCGAGAAGAAGAAGACACGTCCTCAAACATGGACCAGTCCACACGTTCCTGACTCTAGTGACCATAGGAAAGAGTGCCATCTGACGCCTGCTGCTGAGCAGGGTCAACATCCATGGGCTGGTTGATCCGCTTGAGTTCCTTCATGACATTCCTGTTCGCCTTGTAGGCATCATACTGTCCATGGCGAATATCAATGTTCTGGCATAGGAGAAGCTTCTTCCACTAGGAGGCCTCCTTCACCTTCTTGTGCACTTCCTCCTTGGAGGTGGTGAAGCGATATGCATTGCTAACATGCTTCATGCGAGGGCCATGGGTCACAGCCTCCGGGACCTCCTCAGACCCATCATCATTGTCAGAAGCGTCTGCATCCATCTCATCATCCTCAAATATGTCCTGAGCAGAGGGGTAGCCACGAGGTGCCTTGGTGGTAGGGGCAGCCTTCCTCTGTAGGTTGGCAGGAAGGTGTGCAACAAGGTCAGTGTAGAGTAGTGAAGTGGCTAGAGCCTGAGCAGCAGTGAGCTTCATCACATAGGGAGCAAACAGAGGACACTTCTTGTTAGTGATGCACTTGTACATGTCCTGATAGATGAAATCCATGACATATATGGCACCACCTGGATGATCTGGACCGTGAGCATACACTGAGTGGGAATGGGCCATAAGATTGATCTCTGCACCTCTCATCTCATCCTTGTTGCCCGCCTTGGGAGTGAGAGTGTGGCGAAACATGCGAAGTAGAATGTTGTAGATGAGCTTGATGTTGGTGGTTTGGCCAACCACACCATTCTGAGAGTAGATTGGGGCCAACAGCTTCTTGTCATATGCCTGACCATGTACATGCATCTGGTGACCACTAGGAGCATCGGGGTTGAAAGGCACTCTAAGGATGTGTGCAAACTGAGCCATGCTGGAACGACACCTAGTAGTGCCAGAGATCCACACAAGGGGAATATCAGTAGTGTCCCCAAAGACCACCACATCATAGAACTGTTGGACCAACTCAATATTGTAGTCTTCTCTTGCTTGAAAGATGGTGTGCAGCCCCATCTTCTCAGTCACCCAAAGAACATCGTCAAAGTACCTGTGAGCTTGGAGCTTCTGAATATCCAACCACTGCATGGGGCACACAGGAGTCCTAAAAGCACCAAACACCTCAAAAAAGAGTAAGGCCTGTTCATTTCTCCAGAAGCGATCATCCTCTGAGGTGCGCTGCAGAGAATAGAACTGCCGGACTCTCATCTCCACAAACTCCTCGGTGCCCAAATCTGCCAGTGTGGTCAAAGCCTCAAACTTCATGCGCTTGGCTTCATCCCTTTTTAGTTTTCTGACCTTCTCTTGCTTAGCTGCAGCACGGTCACGAGCAGCCTGTCTGACCATGGAAGGATCAACATGAACCTCACTCTCTTCATCATGAAACATGCGAGGATGGGCTTTCTGAGCAGCCCTAGAGCGACGAGGACGAGAGCTACCTGTGAAATCAGAGTAGAGGGATAGCATATGGGTAAGCACATTTGTCTAGGAGATGTAGGCACAAAGAAGTAGCTAAAGTAATGCAGGATCAGTACTGGTTGAAAACACCCAGATTGTTTGGAAAAATCAACCGGAGACTCCGCCTGACCCAGACAGTCCGGTGCGCATAGGCCGGACATTCCGGCTGGGCCGGAGTGTCCGCCCTATACACATCGGTCCGTCCGGCTAGAGACTTGGTGATTTTTCGAGCAGTGTGAGAGTGTTCAACCGGAGCAGATCAGGATTGCTAGAACTACTACAATGACGGGACATGCATGGAGTATGATGTATCCAAGGATCTAGATCGGTCATTGCCCCCAAAATTGCATCTAGAGGAAACCCTAGAGATGGAGAAGGGGGAAAGCACAATACCAGCATCCATGGAGGCCTTCACCGGAGGGGAACGGGTCCCAGCAGCAAGGGGAAGGTAATGGCGACAAAAGCGGCAATAGCCAGATCCGAGGTGGAGGAGCCCTCCCAGTGGAGTTCCTGGTCGGGGGCAGCGTGGTGTGGAGAGGAGGAAGTCGGGGAGAAGAAGGAGGACTGAACCATCAACTTCTCCCCGACCCCTTCTACAGGTTCGAAACAACTGGGCCGGAGTGTCCAAGTGAATTTCACCCGAGTGTCCGGCCTGGCCGGAGTGTCCGGGCTGAATCAAGCGGAGTGTCAGGCCTAGCCAGACACTCCGGTCGGTTCAGTGCGGACAGTTCGCCCCCACGACCAAAAACCCTAGATTCAAGTGGTGGAGAAATGTGTGGCAATAGGAGCATGTTTAGGGATGAGTATAGGCCTGGGATTCAGAATATGTGCTATGAAGAACCAAGAAACCATAGATAGTCAAGAAGATGACAAATTAAGATCCAAACCAAACAAGTCAAGAACCAACTCTTCAAATATGAAGAGGGTGATGGCCGAGGCCACCATGTAAGATTTTGTGGCATGACACCGCGAAGAATTATCCTTGGGTTCATGGCCACTACTCATCAATGAAGCTCACATATCACTAAATGATATTAAGAGAATTGATTTTCTTAATGTTGGCATTATAGGGAGAGGGATAGTCCAATGTATTAGGACCGCACTCCCCCTATCTCCATGCCCGCACCTAAACCAAATACGCTTCAAGACATAGGTGAGTATGCAAGATGATCAAGTCAAGCTCCTCGAATCTATGATATTTAGTTCATTCCTCAAATAACAAAACCTTGCTTCATCAAGTGGCTTCATGAAAATGTTGGCAAGTTGCTCTTTGGTTGACACATAGGATAGCTCAATATCACCTCGAGCAACATGATCTCTAATGAAGTGATGACGAATCTCAATATGCTTTGTCCTCGTATGATCCACTAGGTTATAGGCGATCTTGATAGCACTTTCATTGTCACATAGAAGAGGCACTTTGTCACAATGGACACGTATTCCTAAAGTTTGCCTCATTCATAGCAATTGAGTACAATCACTAGCAGCTCCAACATACTCGGCTTCGACGGTGGAGAGATATACAATTTTGCTTCTTAGAAGACCAACACACCAAGGACCTCCCAAGGAATTGGTAAGCCCCGGAGGTTGATTTTCTATCATCCTTATCACCAGCCCAATCCGAATCCGAGTAACCACAAAGAGAGAATGTTGAGCCCCTGGGATACCAAATACCATAATTTGGGGTATGAACCAAATATCGAAAGATTCTCTTGACCGCCATCAAAACCAAGAAATACCCTCAATTCTGCCATCATAGACATCCTGAACATGTTAGTCATAAGCTTTGAGAATTCATCATTAAAAGCTTTGTTAGATGAGCCAAAGATAATATCATCTATACTTGGCATACAAAAAGCTCCCCATTGAACTTCTTAGTAAAAAGAGTGGGATCGATTTTCCCAACCTCAAACCCACGATCTAGCAACAACTCTCTAAGGTGCTCATACCACGTGTGTGGAGCTTGTTTGAGCCCATAGAGCGCCTTATCAAGTTTGTAGACGTGGTTTGGAAAGTTGGGATCCTCAAACCTCGGGGGTTGCTTTACATATACCAACTCATGCAATGGACCATTAAGAAATGCACTTTCTACATCCATTTGTTGTAATTTAAATTTATGATGTGCCGCATAAGCAAGAAGGATACGGATGGACTCAAGACGAGCGACGGGTGCATATGTCTCTCCATAATAAACGCCTTCAATTTGAGAGAACCCTTGTGCAACCAATCTTGCCTTGTTCCTCACCACAATTCCATGGTCATCTTGCTTATTCTTGAATATCCACTTGGTGCCTATAACATTGCGGCAATCTTTTGGCTTTTCAACTAACTTCCATACTTTGTTTCTCTCAAAGTTGTTGAGCTCTTTGTGCATTGCATCCAACCAATCCGAATCTTCAAGAGCTTCCCATACTTTCATTGGTTCCACCATTGAAATGTGTGCTTGGTGTTCACCAAAGTTCTTTAGTTGAGCTCGAGTGGATATCCCTCTTCTTAGATCTCCTACCACATTCTCAAGAGTGTGGTCTCTTAATTCCAATATTCTATCCATTCTAGCTTGGCGATGAGTTTTGATATCCTTGTTGTTTCTTGTGGGGATCACTTCATCATTTGGGTCCTCATCTTGACCATTAACTTGACCTTGATCATCATTGGAGTCATTCTCTTCATTAAGAGGTAAAGATTGACCTTAGTCTTGATCAGGCACACTTCTAGACAGGCGACGGGCTGTTCTTATGGCAGTTTCTACTGATCTTCCTTGTACAATAGACTGAGCAGCACTAGACATTCTGGCAAATGGAGACTCAAGCTCCTCCTGGCTAGAGGATTCTCACTGATCAACTTGTTGAGGGTCCACAACTTGTCTTTGGCTTGGGTCATTGTCCTCCTCGACAAAATCTTGTTGATGTTGTGAAGATGAGGGCTCCGCTTGAGTAGATCATAGTTCTTCTCGATCTGCCATAAGGGGTTCCTCAACAGGGCGGATGAATCCCACACCCATTCTTCCTATGGCATCCTGAGACATTTTATCATCTACATCACAGACATCAACACACCCCGCTTGGGGACCATCATATTCTTCAAAAACCACACTACAAGATTCTATGACAACTCTAGAGATCTTGTCATAGATTCTATAAGTGTGGGATTCGAGACCATAACCAACAAAAATACCCTCTAATGCTTTGGAATCAAATTTGGACAAAAAAATGCCCTTAATGCGATAGAAACACTTACAACCGAACACCCGAAAGTATGAAACATTGGGCTTGTTACCGGTAAGAATTTCATATGGAGTCTTGATCAATTCTTTTCGGAGGTAGAGATGGTTTGATGCATGGCATGTGGTGGAGATTGCTTCAGCCCAAAAATTGTATGGAGATTTAAACTCCACCAACATGGTCCTTTCCATATCAATAAGAGTCCGATTCTTCCTCTTAGCTACACAATTTTGTTGAGGGGTGTATGCAGCAGAATATTGATGTTTTATCCCCTCATCACTAAGAAATCCATTCAACATATAGTTCTTGAACTCGGTACCATTGTCACTTCTTATTGTTAACTCCGGGACATTGTGTTGACGTTGAGCCATATTGATGAAGTCAATGAAGTTTTCTTAGGTCTCACTTCTGAGCTTGAAGAAATATACCCATGTGTATCTTGAGTAGTCATCAACAATCACGAAACAATATTTCTTCCCACCAAGGCTTGCATGAGATGGAGGACCAAAAAGATCCACATGAAGGAGCTCCAAGTTCCTCTTGGACTTGATGTAGTTCTTTGGCTTGTGGGGAGAATCATGCATCTTTCCTTCAACACATGCCCTGCAAACACGATCTTTGGCAAAGCAAACATTTTCTTTTAGTCCAACAATATGACCATCCTTGTGGAGGCTTTGCAAAGTTCTCATATTGACATGGGCTAGACGGCGATGCCATAACCAACCCACATCGGCCTTTCCGAATAAGCACATCACACTTGTAGTGGTTTTCCCCGAGAAGTCCACCACATACAAGTCATTTTCGACATACCCAACGAAAGCAACCTTTAGAGTCTTGCTCCACATGAGGATCACAATATCATTATCAATAAATATGGCAAAGCCCATCTTTGCAAGAGCACGGACTGAAAGTAAATTATAGCCAAGGGTCTCAACAAGCATGATGTCCACTAGAGTGATATCATGTGCAACCACAACTTTACCGAAACCCATTACCTTAGACTTTGACTTGTCGGCATATGTCACTGATATTTGATCAACATTTGGTCTCAACTCCTTGACAATAGATGCGCTTCCGGTCATTTGACTGTTGCAGCCACTATCAAGCACCCATTTTGACCCTCCGAAAGCATAGGTCTACAAAAGATCAAACTAGTTTTTAGGTACCCATTTTTCAGTGGGTCCTATTTTGTTAGCAACAAGGGTCTTGGGAACCCAAATAGACCAAGCAATATAACCATCAAACGTGCTAACATATTGTGCATATACATCAGCATAAGAATCACGCATTAAAACATAGTGAGGGTTAGCACTTTCCGCAAAGTCATCATGAGACATAGTTTTTCCACTCGTGGTCTTACTACCAACAATCACTTTGTCTTTTTCTTGTGCGGGCTTGGCCTTCTTCTTGTTCTTCTTCTTCTTCTTCTTGGCTTTAGAGACAAAGCCAATGCCCCATTTCTCCCCATTTGGCCTCTGCTTACTCAAGAGGTCATCAATTGCCTTATTTCCTTTGGGAAAGGTGGCCTTAGCTAGCTCCCCCTTCAACCTAGCATTTTCTTCAAGTATATTTGTACAACTAGAAGGAATGAAAGTACTAGGTGAAGGAATATTGGTCAATTGAGTTTGAGGCTTTTCACGAGACTTTGTGAGCAACAAGAGTTCACTCTCCAAGGCCTTGTGAGCCTTGTCAAGCATCCTAAAGTCCTCGGCAAGTTTTTCATGAACAACACCAAACTCAATCTTGTCCTTTTTAGCCTTTTTATATTTAGCAATAGCATGGTCACATTCCTTGATGAGTTTATTAATAATTAAGTCATTAGCTTCATCAAGTCCCTCAAGTTTAGTTTCAAGAGACATCCTAGTCTCTTGTTCTTCTTCTAGAGCATTATTTAGAGCTTCTACCTCAATCATGTGCTCTCTTCCTAATTTACATCTCTCATCTAGAAGCTCTTGTGTGTGTGAAAGTTGATTTAAAGGTCCACAAAATGTTTCTTGTGCTCCCCTGGCATTTTTTTCATAAACACATCAAAAGCAACTAATTCCTTTTTGACCTCAAGAGACATCTCATCATCAAATTCATTATCAACTAAGGAGGCGGGGTGTGATGATGATAATACCTCCGTTCCTCTTGCCATGAGACAAGTGACGTTCTTGGTGGAGATGTTCTCATTTGGAGAGTCGAAGAGTGAGAAGGTAGGAGTAGATGTAGTGGTAAGAGCAGCCACACCACTTGATGTATCCTCTTCATCATCATCGGAGGAGGAGAATTCTTCATGTGTTATCAAGACAATTTCACCCGAATTCTTGTTGATGGGATTCTTCTTGAAGAAGGATTTCTTGAAAGGTGCTTTGGAGGTTTTCTTCAACACAAGTTTACCCCCATGATCTTCTCTTTTCTCATAGGGACAACTGGCAACAAAGTGATAACAGTCACCACAATTGAAGCAAGTTCTCAATTTATACCCATTGTCCCTTCTCCCATTGGTGTTGCTTCTTCGTTGCATTTCCATCTTGGCCTTGGCAGGGTCTTTCCAAAAGTTTCTTGCATAGAAGGCCATGTATTCACCATGAGCAACCTTGACATCTTCGGGGTGGATCATTGAGAGTGCATCATCAGTCCCTTCTTCTTCTTCATCATACTCAACAACCTTGGCCTTCAAGGCAAGATTCACACCACTACTCATTCCAATAGCACGAGCACGGGCATCCTTTGCATTCTTGGCAGCAACCTTAAAAGCGGTGATGAGGGTTTAACTCATCAATGCCCATTGTTATGGACTTGGGTTTTGGAGAAGGAGGGAGCGCTAGAGACATCTATCGGCTAGCAAACAAGCACACAAGGGACTCGAAGATTTACCCAGTTTCAGGCCTTGTAGAGGTCCCTACTCCTGCTTGTCTACTCGTGGAATTATCAAAGGAATCGAGGATTACAATGGTGCGCAGATGCAATCTGGCAAGGGTTGTGGAAACTAGGGTTGCGTGTGTCCTCCTCGCTGCCCCCTCCTCACCTTTATATAGATAGGCTAGGTCTCGGGTAGTAGGTCGAGTCGGTTACAAGTTAGGGTTTTCCCCTTTGAACTTTCTATCTTTAGCTTCTTCTTGTTCTTCTAGCAATCAAGAGTCCGTAGGTTACTCGAGTTCTTGATTTGGGCCTTGGCGACACCGTGGGCTTATATGTATTCAGGCCGTATATACCAAGCTCGAGTACCTATAGGGTATACTCATGTCAGTAGCCCCCGAGTGTCCAGTGGAATCGCAGATTCGACTGGAGACTTTATGAAGCCTTTCGAGTGCATGACTGAGTACATTTTTCGACTGCTCTGTTTATGTCATAGGGATTGTTGATGTGTGTGCTTGATTTTAACCAATGTATCGGTATCAGTTAACTACCTTAGGGTAAAACAACTCCACCTACTCGAACTCGAGTCCCTGGACTCGAATCTGGAAAAGTGCTGGCGTAATTCGACTCAAGCCGCGGAGGTCTTACAAGAGTCGAATTCCAGTATATGGGTGTGAGCACTTGACGCGTCCGTCAAGGCATATTCATCATACCTGTAGGCACGGATATATTTCTGGTAGTGCGCAGCTTAATGCGTTGCCAGGCCTTATTCAGGTCTTACCTTCACGCTGCAAGCGTGGCATCCGAATTTTATCATCGCGGAGATGATTCGGGTAACCCAGGAGACGCGGTCTCTTTGTAGGGAAAAATTATGAGGCGGTGTCGCTATAAACTTCGAGTGTGGATGTTATATACACATAGTATTTTTGTACAAATAATCATAGGGTGCGCGACCAGCGCTCCCTATGGGAGTAGCCCCCAAGTGCCTGGTTGAGTCGAAGACTCAGGCAGGGACTAAAGAACTTTTGCGACTGCTGTCGTCTTTAATTTGCTTGTTTCAGTCAAATTTGCTTTCGGCGCTCCCTATGGGAGTAACCTATGTCCATAGTCGAACCGTACTTCGAGTGATTGGGTTTTGCTTTGATTGTTCATGTTCCTGTAAAAGAAAAAAGAAAAATCATAGGGTGCGCGACTAGCGCTCCCTATGGGAGTAGCCCCTGAGTGCTTGGTGGAGTCGAAGACTCGAGCAAGGACTAAAGTAATCGAAGTCTTCTGCTGCGTAGTTGTTGATGGCGCCAGTGCTGACGATTTCATGACCTCAGTTGCTCGCGTGAGCGAGTTTGACGGGACGTGACGAGTGGTGGGTCCTACTGCCTGACTCTGATTTGACTAAGCGTGCGTAATCTTTATTTTAACCGTGCCTCCTCGATTTCCACGCATAATGGGAGTAGTGAGGGGACGGTTCACGTTTCAGCTCCTCCACATGTCAAGCACGATGAACGCCACGCGTCCAGTAGGGTTTTTTCGAGCTGTTGGATTGCATCTTCTAGGGGTTAAGTAGTGACGCTGTGACGGTAATTTTCTCATCTGCTTTCATTCATCCTTTGCCTTCATCGCCATTGCCACTGCTCCTCTGCTTTATCTACGCTCTTTTTCTTCCACGGCGCTGGACCAGCTCCGCATGTTTCCCAGCTACTTCCTCCGGTCGCATCGCCGCCACGCAATGGGGAAGAAGAAAGGAGGTGCTGCAGCCGATTCCGCGGCTACCGCTGCTGCGGTGAAGAAGAAAGGCGGCTCCGCCGCTGCGGGCACCAGCACCGTCGCCGGTGGGAAGAAGAAGGGAACAGGCACCCGCGTCACGAATGGCGCGTGGCGTCCATCTGTCATCAAGTCCTCTGATCTTCGTCTTCTTCGCCAAGACGGAGTGTTGTCCGCCGCAGTCGCCGACACGCGTGTCCCCGGCGGCGAGGTAATCCCCTCTCCTCCTGCCGGTTTTCGAGTGATGTTCCTAGCGTTCATCATTCGCGGCCTCTCTTTTCCCCTGCATCCTTTCTTCAGGGGCCTTCTTTGTTTTTACGGGCTCCAGCTCCATCAGCTGTCTCCCAATTCCATCCTCCACGTAGCTTGCTACATCACCCTCTGCGAGTGCTGGCTCGGGATCAAGCCGCATTTCAGTCTCTTCAAGCGCCTCTTCAAATTGAAACGCCAATCGACATCTGGTTCCGTAGTCTACGATGTAGGCGGCTGCAGAATCCATGTCGATCCATCCGCCACATACTTTGACATCAAGCTAATGATGTCCGTCCAAGGGTGGAGGGACAAGTGGTTCTACGTTCGCGACCAGAAGGCCGACAGAGACCACTTTGGACTCGCGCCCTTTGACCCCTCGACGCCATGCAAGAGGAGGCGCTCCTGGAAGAATGTCGTTATGCCCAGCGAGTCTGCGGAGACAGATGTGCTGTACGAGCGCGTCTGTGACCTCGAGAGTCGCATAGGCAAAGAGGAAGGAGGTTGCACCCTCATTCGCACGTGGCTGCGCCATCGCGTCCAACCCCTGCAGGCCAGAGTCCACCCCATGTTTCAGTGGGCTGGCGCTGACGATGTCACTCGCGTGTCTGCCAATGGCATGTCCGCGAGTGAGGTAGATAAAAGGGTTCGACTGGTGACCAAGTACACCATCAAGGATGTGCTCCCCAGTGAACCGGTCATTCCTCCATTCGACGCTTCTAACCCTCCTCCTGAGGTACAGTTGTGCTATGTAGTAGCTTAGTTTGTTGATTGCTTCTTTGCTGTTTCTTTGCTTTGTGCTGAATTGTGGTCTGTATGCAGGATTGGGCGGTGTCACCCTGTATGCCCCCTCTTCCTGAGGGGGTTATCCCTTGCGACGCCTTGGAAGAGGACGAGTCAGAGTCGACTGTCCTATCTGATGTGGAGGAGGAAGCCCCGGAGTCAGGTGGCCCGGATACTCGCAAGCGTTCACGCAGCAAGGATTCTGATGCGTCATCTCCTTCGACTCCGGAAGGTGCAGGCGTTGGTGCGGAGTCGCCAATCCCTGCCGTTCCTGTGAGTGCTATGGCACCATCTTCTTGCAAGAAGATGTGACTGCTAAAGGAGTCTTCGTCAGAGTCAGGGGAACCAACTTTTGACTTTGATAAGTTTGATTGGTAAGTGTTCGATTTGTCCTATCTGATTCTTCACTGGCTTTGCCTTGTCCTTGATGTTGGTTTTGTCTTGTAGTCAAGAGGCGTCGTCATCTTCTGGCGACGTCCAATTTTTGAAAGAATCAGGAGTCGCAACCTCAAGGGCCAAGAAAGAGGTCGAGCGTGCTCCTTCCCCTCCATTGGCGGCCCACTCTAGGCACAACTCTTCCAGTTCTCCACATGAAGAGGAGCATCGAATGGTTGCCCGGATGACTGCACACCAATCGACTTCGAAGTCATTGGAGGATCATGTAAGCGTAGGATTTCTTCTTTCGAAGTTGCAGTTGATGCTATCTATGGCTTCTGCTGATCCTTTGTTGCTTTACTTTTGCCATAGCTCCTTGTGAAGGAGGCTGCTCACTTGGCGGAGCAGGTGCTTGCGATGGGCCACCAGCACGCGATGCTGGAGACGCGCCATCGCGTGGTAGAAAGTAAGTGCTCGTTACTTCTCCCTTTTCCGCGTCATTTTTATGTAGTCGACTGATAGTCAATCCCCTTTTATTTTGTAGCTGAGCATAATTCCCTTTTGCGCGACGCCGCTACCATGGAGAAGACACTCGCCGCGGCTGTGAAGGGCCGCGATGAGGTAATCGCGGTGCGTGACGAGGCACAGAGGTGCGAAGAGGATCTGTGTGCCTCCATCGTAGCCAGGGAGAAGTTGTTCGAAGAACAACTTTTCTCGATTACCAAGGCCCTCTTAGGTACTATGTTTGGATATCATTATCTTGCTCTGTTCATTGATGTTTGTGTCCATGTGTGGGTTTATGTACAGATGCTGGCAATTTGAGCTTCGACCCTCAGGCCCTCCGCCGTGACGACGCCTTGGCGGGTGCGTTTTCAGTAGTCGAGGAACGCAACGCCGCCGTTCAGCATATGCTCTCCAAGGCCAAGGGCATGCTCAGTCGCCTGCGGGAGGAGTTGATGCCCAAGGCTGAGCTGATCGAGAACATGAACGAGCTGGTGGAGTCTCTCGCCGGGGGTGTTCCTACAAGCTTCAAGAACTCGCACCGTGCGGCTGGCGCGTCAATGTCACTCGCCATGGTGTAGGCCCACGGAGTCAAGGTTGATCCTGCAGCGGTTTCGAAGGAGATGCCCGTTAGCACGGACAACCAGCAGGTAGTCTTTGCTCCCTTCGCTACTGCCTGTGGCAAATATGGGCCGCAACTGATTAACACAGTTGCGAAGTACTCTGAGGAGCTGCAGCGAGCCAAGAAGGCGGCAAAGGCTGCGGCATCAGGGGCTGGCGGAAAGTCAGTGGCATCTGATACCGCCACGGACTCGATGAAGCCCTCAAGCCGTCTAAGTCGAAGAAGCCAATCACTCCTCAGTAGCTTTGTAATAGTTGATTAGTTTATGCCTATCACCAAGAACATGCCTTTGGCGAGTGTATCTGCTGATACTTTTGCCAATCTTGAATGCACTCGAATATTTTGTCTGTGTGTCGATTTGATCTTCTTATTTGCTTCTTGCTTGGCTTGTGGTAGGGTACATCAAGTGATCCTTTGAGGAAACCTCAGGACTCGCCGCCCCTTGATGATACTTTGGTACCACCGCGCTCCAGGGTGGATGAGCTGTCGCTGCTTTCGCGACTGCATGACCGCGTGAAGCAGTTGGAGCGTGAATTGTGTTGGGTCCGCAACATAGAAAACAAAAAATTTCCTACGGTGTGAACTACACGCCAAGATCTATCTACTAGGTACAAAGCAACGGGTGGACATACATCCAACGAGAACTTACCCTTGTAGACAACGAGCTTTGTTAACGAGTAGGAACTCGTGGTTGATGTAGTCGTACACTTGCCGATCTCAAGATCGTGAGGAAGTCCAGCAGGTCCGGCTCCAGCACCACCAAGTCCAGCACCGCTAAGCAGCGGTGCATCCGTGATCGCACACACGTCCGGTACCTCGACAACCTCCGTCCCTCGCTCCAGCAAAGCAGCAGAAGCAGCAACTCCTTTCCAGATAAAGCCACCGGGAACATGTATCTCGCTAATCCGAGACCATGGGGGAATAATACTAGAGGGGGAGAGAGATCCTTCACAAGGAGGTGTGAGTGAGAAGTGAGGAGGGGTTGGCCTTTTATAGGAGGAGGGGGGTGCCCCTCCTTCATGGCCGGTGCATGGAGGGGGTGACCCTTCACCCCCTCCATTCATGTGGTGGTAACCCCTCCACATTAAAATGCCCCTTCACATTCTCTTTTAAAGTCTCCACTTTAAATGCATTAAATTTCTCCAAATTTAATGCTCTCTCATTTAATAAAACTCTTTTATTATTTTTATTCAGAATTTTGTTAATTACTTTAATTAACAAACATTCACATAAAACCCCCTGCAACATTTCAATATTACATGCAGAACCAATTTTAGCAATTTCACCTGAAACAGTTTTGGTGTCTATTGAAATAATTCCAGCGCTTTCTTAAATCTTTATCTGAAACATATTTGCTCCAAATGGTGTCGGTATCCCTTAAGTGTGTCACCCTACGGTTCGTGAATAATACAGACATGATCGAGACCCCTCTCCGATCAATAATCAGCAGCGGGACCTGGAGATCCATACTGACTCCTACACATTCAACGATGACTTCTGTGATCGTGAGAACCTTTAGCGCTAGTAACTAAATCCCTTTGTCCCGCGATATATTACATGTCCGAGATTCGATCATCGGTATCTCCATACCTAGTTTGATCTCGTTACCGACATGCACTCTTTTCTCGTTCCCGTGATATAACATTCTAGTGATCACATCACTTGCTTGCAAGCTATTTCAATGTGATATCACCGAGAGGGCCCAGAGTATATATATCCGTCATCGGGATGGACAAATCCCACTCTTGATCCATGAGCCTCAACATAACACCTTCGTAGCACTGAACCCACCTTTATAGTCACCCTATTACGTTGTGACGTTTGATGTTATCAAGATACTCTTCCGGTGTTAGCAATTAACATGATCTCATGGTACAAGGATAAAGATTACTTCGTATGATGTTATAGCAATATAAACATAATGACTTTGATCGTAATGCTATACTTCGGATGAATGTTCATCACATCATTCCACCAATGGTGTGACCTTGTTATTAACAACATCCAATGTCCATGATCAGGAAACCTTGATCATCTTGTTAATCAACAAGCTAGTCTATAAGAGAGGCATAACTAGGAACCCTTTTTGTTTATTAAACACACATGTATTGATGTTTCCGATCAATACAATTCTAGCATGTAAAATAAACATTTATCATAAACATGGAATAAGATAATAACCACTTTATTATTGCCTCTCGGGCATATTCCCTCCAGTCTCCCACTTGCACTAGAGTCAATAATCTAGTTTGAAAAACTTTGCGTATTGAACACCTATGGCTTTCTGGTGTTGCATATACGCTATTGCTAGTGGTTAACATAATATCTGGATCTGACAGTTTCAGGTCCGTGTGTATTTGCATGTCTTTGCGTCTCTATGCATCACTCATTCTCAAATGAGATGCCATTGTATAAATTTGGTCCTCTGGTGAGACCTTTAGTTCGTTCGGCTCAAAAATATGTTGATATTATTGTCACACAATATATCTTCATAGTATTAGCCCACTTTGAACCACACCTAGTTTGATAACAAACTACTTAACACAAATGCCCTCCTTTGCTGCTACTATAGCAGTTATATACTTAGCCTTTTGTTGTAGTATCCGTCACAATATCTCAACTTTGGAACTCATCCAATCCATCATGGAACATCCTTTCCATTATATTGTGCCACCCATAGTCTAAATTGAGATAAATTTAATTTGTATCTTGTGACAAAACTAGTATCAATGTAACTCTTTACAATGAACTACCTTTAACTATTTGTCACTTATACATTATATATTCTTAGTTCTTCCAAAGCTCATAAGAATATCTTTACTATTGTCCAATGATCATCTTATGAATCATTCTGGTATATGCTCATAACATTTAGAGCATAGGACATTCTGGATATATACATATCATGGTATAATCGATCAGAATCTTCATGTGATTTTACTCACCAAGTGTTGAAACACTTGAATCTGAATACAATTCTTTCCATGCAGCAAGAACCTTTCTTGTTGTTTCCATATTGAACCCTTTCAATATCTCATATTGAACCCTTTCAATATCTTATATATGTATGTCTGGCACAACCATATTAGCGCCTTAATCTATCCATATAGATATTGATGCCTAATATTCCGGGTTTGCCCAAGTCTTTCATCAAAATCTTATTTTAATGAAATTCTTAACTTGTGTCAATTCAAGATACATCATTTCCAATCAACAATATGTACTCTACATAATGTATTAGAAATATGTCTTAGCGCTCCCACTTAATTTCTTGCAAATGCAAGCATCTTCATCATCTCCGATGAATTTAAACTCTTTTAGTAGTTTCATCATGGTGAAGATTCCAACTCCGCTATGCTTACTTCAACTATTGAAGTTTACATGCCCTTTTAGCACCCTTTGAATTAACAAAACCCTTTGGACCATGTCATGTACACATCCTAGGTTACCATTCTATTAGAAGAACCTTGTTTTGTTTATTCAACTACTAGATACCAAATTATATGTAGTGGTTGCTACATTAATCCGTCAAGACTATATATCGCTATGAAAGATCAAATCTTGTCATAGTCAACTCCTTGAACATTGTCGTAAACTTCTTTCTGACATGTTGACTATTTCATAGATGTTAAACATCCATGTCTTATTTCTTTATAGATCCAAACACGACCGATAGGCTTCATGCATTTCTGGAGGGTCTTCCAAGTTCAGAAACTTGTTTTCTCGTGTATGGATACTATCACGGATTCTATGACTTCTAGTCATTTTATGGAGTCAGGGCCCATCATCACTTCTTTGCATGAAATCGGTTCATCATGGTCAAAACAATAACGACTTGCTTATCAAATCTTACTATTTGATTCTTACCGACCCACGCGGTTCTATAGGAACTCTAATCTCCGAGATCACACCTTTTGTAATCACGAGAGCCATGAGCATTGTGGCCGCCACCGGGACACTTTCCGGCGCTGCGCTACTTAGCACATATAGCTAAGGTTCAACAACCTTATCAAAGTTCTATTGTCCTCCCACTTAATTTTTCATGAAAAATTCCTTCTCAAGAAACTTGACGTTCCAAGTAACAAACTCTTTTGTCCTCGGTGTTATGGAGAAATTCCCAACAATGTATTTGGGATAACCTACAAAAGACGTGTTTATCCGACTTTGGTTGTAAACATTTTACTTATGCATAGCATACCAAAATTTAAGAAAATACAATTCGGGTTTTATCCCAAACCATAACTCATATGGTGTCATTTCAATGGATCACGATGGTGCTCTTTTCAGTGTAAAAGCGGTAGTCTCTAAAGCTTCAATCCTTAAAACATAATGGCAGTTTTATAAATGACACCCTTGATCTTACCATGTCAAACATGGTTTGATTTTATCTCTCGAATATGCCATACTCCTATGGTTTATCGAGAAACACAAATCATGGAACAATTCCTCAAGTCTTAGGTGTTTTTGCTAAACATGTAACTCAAATATCTTCCTTTATGATCGAATCATAAACTCTTTATTTTCTTGTTACAATGATTTTCCACTTCATCTTGAAAGTCTTTGAACAATTTTCAAATGTTTCATACTTCTTCCTTATTAAGTAAATATACAGATATATTCACTCAAATTTTCGGAGAAAGCATATGAAGCAAAAAGATCCATCGCATATGGCTACACATAATGGACTATGCAGATCAGCATGCACAATTTCCAATAAGCTAGTCATCCATTCCTCTCTGGCCTATGGACGGAGTTTCAATTATCTCGAGGAAAGTCTCACATGCGTCAATTGATCAAAATCAAAGACTCCAAAAATCCATCAACATGGAGTTTCTTCATGTTTTCTTTCAAATATAATTTAAACAGCGATGTCACTTCATAAGTGATCTTTCAATCATTTGTCTTGCGACATTTTATCAATAGTGTTTATGGATGTTATTTCTCCAACTAGACTTGTAAAAGTTCATCCATCCTTTATGGAATACGGTAATTATTTGAACATCCATTGTTCTCATGATACCAGAACAAAATAACAATTATTTAAACAAATCTTGAAGGCTTGGTTTGATGACAACGAAAAACACAATAACACTTTATTTGTTTTCGATGAACATCATCACTCATTCTCTTGCTGGTTTACTTAGGCCATTGTAGTTCATGAATTGCGTTGTCCTGTATGACACTTCATACCAACCAATTCGGTATCCAATACCAGTATCCAATACCAGTATCCAATACCTAAGAACCACATTTTTTAACAAGCAAGGAATACAACCATAACATGTATATCTTCTATATACCCAAGTTGGACATCTCCAACCTTATATTTTCTGCCAAATATTTTATAGATTCTCTTTCAGCAACTCCTTTTTCTTTTAAAAGAATCTATCAACATCAATTGTGGTGTCATTCACATGACACATAGTACAAAGCATATATAGTAAAATACTAATACCTTTGGACTTGCACTTTGAAGTGGATCACCATCATCAAATGTTTGGTGTTATTTCAAAAATCCATTCTTTAGTAATCTATTAGTGTAGTAAACATTTTACTTACATATTCTATTCATCCTTATCATGAAAACTTTCATGATCAAGCTACTATAGCCTATAAGGAAGAATCGCGAGTATAATATCAGTTCCCAAAACCCTTTTGGTAGATTCAGATGCCTAGCATCTCCATCCTTCACAAATTCTCATACAATATGAGAACATGTATTTTGCTAAATTATACTCTATCATAATGCAACCAAAAACATTGTTTCAGATATCACAATATCTTTCACACATGATGGTTTCTGAAACAATTTTCAGCTCCAATATAATCTTGATATTAAAACAACCTTTTGAATATCAATAATCATGGAGGCAAACATGATACTTTAGATACTAACATTGGAATTCTTACTCTTGATTTAATACTACTTATTAAACTTCATGGAGTAAATAGAGTTTGCTGAAAGTTTGCAATAGGACTTATAAACTTTAAATTGACATTCAAAACAATACGATACTAGGTCGTAAAGTAAATATCCAGAATTCTGTAGTTCTATTATCTCAAATAAAAACTAAGCATAACGTAGTGAACAGATGCGAATGACTACAACAAATTATGCAAATTCACTTTGATTTAGTTTATGACAAACTGAGTTCGACTAATCCAAATTAGAAATGAACTCCCACTCAAAAACGACATCCCTCGTGCCTTTTTGGTGATTACATGAACCAAATCCACTACACCAAGTCCGATCATCACGTGAGTCGGTGTAGCTTCAAAGGCGAGCATCAATATGGTCATCACATCAACTATATGACTCATGCTTAACCTTTCGGTCCGTGTTCCAAGGCCATGTCTGTACATGCTAGGCTCGCCAAGTAAGAACCTTAGTATTCGCGTGTGTAAAACTGTCTTACACCCGTTGCATGAAAGCGTAGAGTTGAGAACACCCGATCATCACGTGATGTCTCGAAACACGATCCATAGAACGGTGCATACTTAAGGAAGAACACATTTTATCTTGATATTTAAATGAGGGATCATCTTACAATGCTACAGAAAGCGCCAAACTAGCAGAATAAGATGCTAACATCTAATGTGTAAAGTGAGATAATATGGTCCATGCATTTGATCTCTATCACTTGCATCGTGGTATGATCTCTATCATTCCTTTGTGTGTAAGGCCAAGGTCTATGGAATTTACACGTTGAATGTGTTGTAAGAGTATTTATCATACATCTACTTACAACAATACCATATCAAGATACTAGCCCAGCAACGATCTAAACTAGACGCCTCTAATTTATCAATTGCACGTTTTACGTGGCTTAGGGCTTTCGGAAATAGAACCGTTCTTACCTACGAACATGAACCACAACAGGGATAACTAAGTTATTAGAAACTCGTTGTAAATCAGATATTGACTATAGTAGGAGAGACAGACACCCGCCAGCCACTTATGCAAAACAAGTTGCATGTCAGTCGTGGAACCGGTCTCATGTACGATGACATGTAAGGTTGGTCCGGGCCGCTTCATCCCACTATGCCACCAATATCCAAAATACATGAAAGAAGCAATAACATGATCATCATCGCCCACATATAAACATATGTGTACTACCCGTGCAAAGCACCTACGCATAGATCAGGCTCTGATACCACTGTTGGGTCCGCAACATAGAAAACAAAAATTTTCCTACGGTGTGAACTACACACTAAGATCTATCTACTAGGTACAAAGCAACAGGTGGACATACATCCAACGAGAACTTACCCTCGTAGACAACGAGCTTTGTTAATGAGTAGGAACTCGTGGTTGATGTAGCCGTATACTTGCCGATCTCAAGATCGTGAGGAAGTCCAGCAGGTCCGGCTCCAGCACCACCAAGTCCAGCACCGCTAAGCAGCAGTGCATCCGTGATCGCACACACGTCCGATACCCCGACAACCTCCGTCCCTCGCTCCAGCAAAGCAGCGGAAGCAACAACTCCTTTCCAGATAAAGCCACCGGGAACATGTATCTCGCTAATCCGAGACCATGGGGGAATAATACTAGAGGGGGAGAGAGATCCTTCACAAGGAGGTGTGAGTGAGAAGTGAGGAGGGGGTGGCCTTTTATAGGAGGAGGGGGGTGCCCCTCCTTCATGGCCGGCGCATGGAGGGGGTGACCCTTCACCTCCTCCATTCATGTGGTGGTAACCCCTCCACATTAAAATGCCCCTTCACATTCTCTTTTAAAGTCTCCACTTTAAATGCATTAAATTTCTCCAAATTTAATGCTCTCTCATTTAATAAAACTCTTTTATTATTTTTATTCAGAATTTTGTTAATTACTTTAATTAACAAACATTCACATAAAACCCCCTGCAACATTTCAATATTACATGCAGAACCAATTTCAGCAATTTCACCTGAAACAGTTTTGGTGTCTATTGAAATAATTCCAGCGCTTTCTTAAATCTTTATCTGAAACATATTTGCTCCAAATGGTGTCGGTATCCCTTAAGTGTGTCACCCTACGGTTCGCGAAGAATGCAGACATGATCAAGACCCCTCTCCGATCAATAATCAGCAGCGGGACCTGGAGATCCATACTGACTCCTACACATTCAACGATGACTTCTATGATCGTGAGAACCTTTAGCGCTAGTAACTAAATCCCTTTGTCCCGCGATATATTACATGTCCGAGATTCGATCATCGGTATCTCCATACCTAGTTTGATCTCGTTACCGACATGCACTCTTTTCTCGTTCCCGTGATATAACATTCTAGTGATCACATCACTTGCTTGCAAGCTATTTCAATGTGATATCACCGAGAGGGCCCAGAGTATATCTATCCGTCATCGGGATGGACAAATCCCACTCTTGATCCATGAGCCTCAACATAACACCTTCGTAGCACTGAACCCACCTTTATAGTCACCCTGTTACGGTGTGACGTTTGATGTTATCAAGATACTCTTCCGGTGTTAGCAATTAACATGATCTCATGGTATAAGGATAAAGATTACTTCGTATGATGTTATAGCAATATAAACATAATGACTTTGATCGTAATTCTATACTTCGGATGAATGTTCATCACATCATTCCACCAATGGTGTGACCTTGTTATTAACAACATCCAATGTCCATGATCAGGAAACCTTGATCATCTTGTTAATCAACAAGCTAGTCTATAAGAGAGGCATCACTAGGAACCCTTTTTGTTTATTAAACACACATGTATTGATGTTTCCGATCAATACAATTCTAGCATGTAAAATAACCATTTATCATAAACATGGAATAAGATAATAACCACTTTATTATTGCCTCTCGGGCATATTCCCTTCAAATTTCCCGTGCTCCGCGGTAACGCGGATGTATGGAAGTCAAAGGCAGAGAAAGCCACCGCCCGAGAGCAGTATCTGCCGGGGGAGATGATGCAACTGGGCGACCAATTTAAGTGTTAGTTTGCTTACTCTTATCTTTTCTTGTAGTCACTCGCAATGGTGTGCTGTCCTTATGCTTCCGTTGTTGCTTTGTATAGTTGTCAGCACGCGCCATCCGCAGGATGAGAAAGATAGGATTGCTATTCGCATGCATGATCTGACCCAAGAGCAACTTCAGGAGAGTGGATACTTCTGGGTGGATCATGATCATGCGATTGCGCTGGCGACCCTGCAGGATCGTGCGTCGCGAGTGCTGCACTTTCTGAAGAAGTCACAGGCATGCTTGAAGAACATTTATCAGATGATGTTTCCGCTGGATGTTGCTCCATCAAGCCTGCTGGCCCTTCTCGCCAAGTTCCAAGACCTGGCTGCGGTTCGCGAGTGTGTAAGGCAATAGTCGGTGGCTGGTGCCAAGGCCGCTGTGTCGCTGGTGCGACTGCATAGGCCAGACGTAGATGTTGCGGCAATTGTGGCTGGGGCACCTGCGCCACCAGTAGGTTCTGCTTGGGATATGGCGCCGCATTATCAGGTAGTGGATCGCCCAGCAGAGGAGATCGTCAATTTCTTCGAGGAGCAGACCAACATTCTTTTGTTGCAGCAGTAGCTTAATTTGTATCCTGCACATAAGTGTACCAATGTTGTAAAGTTCGTATGTATGCTGTGTATAATTGACTGTCGATTATGTATAAAGAGCTTGTTAGCGTGTGAGTGCGTTGCACTATGCGACTCCTTTTCGTTAGCCTGGCCATGCACTTATCTCAGTCCCTTGTCAACCTGCCAGGTGCGTTGCAACTGGGTTGATGTTGTGTCAAGGGTTTCGATTGATTTGCCAGCTACTCAGGATATCGCATTTTTAGTTCGTAGAACAGATGTGTATATGGTGGCGCAGCCCCCGAGTGGATAAGTTATGAAAAATAAAGAGAACACAGAGTTTTGGGGCACTTAGCTTTATTTATTCATGAGACAGTACGAAGTACAATGCCTGGCTAAGTAGCCTTGGCTGAGTGCCTTATTTGTGATGCAGAAGTAAAAACGGCTAAGGGTAGAAGCGTCGCAGCTGCGCGACGTTCCAGGGGTTGGAGTATGCGACTCCCGTCTCTAGATCTTGAAGGCGATAGGCGCCACCTGGGATTACTTCTGTAATCACGTATGGTCCTTCCCAGGGGGACTCGAGCTTGAGATGTCCTTGCTGCTTTAGTCGCAGGACCAGGTCGCCTTCGACGAAGGATCTGGGGCGTAGCCTCCTACTATGGTAGTTGCGCAGGTTCTGCTGGTAGATCGTTGATCTTTCCGCGGCGATTTCCCTTGCCTCGTCAAGGAGATCGATGGAGTCTTCGAGTGCAAGGGATGACTCCTGCTCGCTGTAAGCGACCACGCGTGGCGCCTTGTACCGTACCTCGGCGGGCAACACCGCTTCAGCCCCATGCACCATAAAGAACGGGGTGTAGCCTGTAGCACTGTTTGGAGTTGTGCGTACGCTCCAGAGTACTAATTGCAGTTCATCTGGCCAGCAACCCGCGACTTGTTCGAGTGGCCGGAGGAGTCGCTTCTTGATGCCGCCGCAGACGAGCCTGTTTGCCTTTTCAACCTGACCGTTGGTCTGTGGATGTGCTACCGAGGCGTAGCTAATGTTGATTCCCAAATTCTCACAGAATTCTTGGAACTCCTTGGATGTGAAGTTTGTTCCATTGTCTGTGATGATGCTGTGTGGCAGTCCGAAGGGGAAGACGATGGACTCGAAGAACTTGACCGCACCGTGTCCTGATTGATTGGTCACTGGCATGGCCTCTATCCATTTGGTGAACTTGTCGACTGCTACCAGGAGGTAGACATAACCTCCTCGTGAGGACTTGGGGAGCTTGCCGACCATGTCGAGTCCCCATTGCACGAAGGGCCAGGCCAATGGGATTGGCCGGAGCTTTGCGCCAGGTGCGTGCGGCTTGTCCACAAATTGTTGACACGTGTTGCATTTCTAGACGATGTCCTTGGCGTCGCGCATGGTTGTAGGCCAGTAGAACCCAGCTCGCAGAGCTTTGGCCACGAGGGCACGACTACCAGCGTGGTGTCCACAGGTTCCCTCATGGATGTCGAGGAGTAAAGCTCTTCCATCAGCCGTGGAGACGCATCGCTGGAGTACTCCTGTGATGCTGCGCTTGTATAGTTCACCGTTGATAAGAGCAAATGCCTTGGATCACCGCGCGATGTGCCGTGCATCAGTCGGGTCGTCCGGTAGCCTTTTGCTGAGGAGGTACGTGATGTACGGCTGAGTCCAGGATGATTTGATCATCATGACGCTCATTGGTCCTTCGAGTCCTGTGTCCAGCTCCAGGTCGTTGAGTGCCTGATACATTGCAAATGTATCTATAATTTTTGATGTTCCATGCTTGGTTTTATCCACTTTCTTGTGTTTTGTTCCAACTTTGGAGTAATTTTCATATGATTTCTTGGACTAACCTATTAACAAGAGCCATAGTGCTAGCTGCCTGTTTTCTGCTGTTTTTGGTTCCAGGAAAGTCAGAAAATGAATATTCTCGGAATTGGACGGGACAAAAGCCAAAGTGCCTATTTTTCTGGAAGGGATCAAGTGCCAGAATACGAGACGGAGAAGGGCCAGGGAGCCACCACACCACCTGGCCGCGTGGCCAAGCCTGGCCCGCGCCAGGGGGTGGTGTGGCCGCTCCCGGCACCCCCTCAGCCTCTCCTTCCGCCTATATATTGCCCTCTGGACGAAAACCCTAAGTACCCGATCAAAAATCCACGAAAGAGTCTGTAGCCGCCGTCATCTCCATCCCTAGATCGGGAGGGATCTGAAGCTCTTCCCGGCACCCTGCCGGAGAGGGGAATTCACCCTGGAGGCCTTCTTCATCACCATGCAAGCCTCCGGTGTGATGCGTGAGTAGTTCATCCTTGGACTACGGATCCATGTAGTAGCTAGATGGCTGGTTTCTCCTCCTTTGTGCTTTCATGTTTAGATCTTGTGAGCTCCGTTCATGATCAAGATCATCTATTTGTAATTCATACATGTTGTGTTTGCGGGGATCCGATGGATACTGAGATGCTATTTCAGATTGATTATTGATTCTATCATGTCTTTGTTATTTGAGATCTTGCATGCTTTCCGTTGTTAGTAGCTATCTTGGCCAAGTAGATGCTAGCAACTCCAAGAGTTAGTATTTATGCTCGATAGTGGGTTCATGCCTCTAGTAATCTAGGGAAGTGACAGAATCTCTAAGGTACTAGATGTGCTGTTGCTACTAGGGAGAAAACAACAATCCTTTGTTCATAGAACAATCGTATTGTTTACTTTACACGCAGTTCGTAAAGCAATAATCTATTGCTTGCAACTTAATACTGGAGGGGGTTCGGATGATAACCTGAAGGTGGATTATTAGTCATAGATGCAGTTGGATGGCGGTCTATGTATTATGTTGTAATGCCCAATCAAGTCTCATAGGAGTCAAGATGATTAGTATATGCATGTATTGCTTTCTCGATGTTTGTCAATTGCCCCGCTGTAATTTGTTCACCCAACATGTTATCTATCTAAGGAGAGCCACCTCTAGTGAACTATGGATCCCGGTCCTTTTTCTTTACATACAATGTATAAACTGTTTCTGCTTTGTTTTTACTTTCTGCAAACTATTACTTCTTTACATTCGATACGTTTAATCCTTTGTTTTCCACAAAACACGGTGAGATTGACAACCTCATCGCAAGTTGGGGACAAAGTTCTGTGGTTGTGTTGTGCAGGTCTCCACGTTGCTACTAGCACCGGTAGTGCGCCCTGCCTAAGCTCAGCTAGCAACACCTTTGGGGTGTTTCCTTGCTCCTACTGGTTCGATTAAACCTTGGTTTCATAACTGAGGGAAAACTTACTGTTGTGCTCATCATACCTTCCTCTTGGGGTTACCAACGAGCTCTACGTCGAAAGTCGAGCGCATCAAGACATTTTTTGGCGCCGTTGCCGGGGAGTCAAGGACATCTTCACAAGGGGAGTCCCTCATAACCAATCTCTTTACTTTGTTGTTTTTGTTTTGCTTAGTTTTCTTTTTGCTTTGTTTGCTTGTTTTGTTCTTCAAAAAACACAAAAAAATTAGTTTTACTTGTTTGCTTTCTTATTTGAAAACCCAAGAAAATGACTACTCTTGAAAACACTAAGTTGTGTGACTTCACTAGCACCAACAACAATGATTTTATGAGCACACCTAATGCTCCACTTGTGGCTGAAAATACTTTCTTTGAGATAAAACTTGCTTTGCTCAATCTTGTTATGAGAGAACAATTTTCTGGTATTGGTAATGAAGATGTTGCTTCCCATCTAAATAACTTTGTTGAACTTTGTGAGATGCAAAAGCATAGGGATATAGATGGTGATATTATTAAACTGAAATTGTTTCCTTTCTCTTTGAGATGAAAAGCTAAAGAATGGTTGAATTCCTTAACTAGGAATAATATTGATTCTTGGACTAAGTGCATAGATGCTTTTATTGGAAAATACTATCCTCCTGCTAAGATTATATCCATGAGAAGTGAAATAATGAAGTTTAAACAACTTGATAATGAGAATGTTTCTCAAGCTTGGGAAAGAATGAAATCTTTGGTAAAGAATTGTCCCACTCATGGACTGACTGCTTGGATGATCATCCAAACTTTTTATGCAGGATTGAACTATTCTTCAAGGAACCTATTGGATTCTGCTGCTGGAGGTACCTTTATGACCATCACTTTGGGTGCTGTAACAAAACTTTTGGACAATATGATGGTTAATTATTCTGAATGGCATACTGAGAGAGCTCCACAAGGTAAGAAGGTAAATTCTGTTGAGGAAACCTCCTCCTTGAGTGATAAGATTGATATTATTATGTCTATGCTTGTTAATGGGAAAGCCCATATTGATCCAAATAATGTTCCTTTAGCCTCTTTGGTTGCTCAAGAAGAGCAAGTTGATGTGAACTTCATAAGAAATAACAACTTTGGCAACAATGCTTATGGTAATAATGCTTATAGGAACAATTTTGGTAACAACAATTATAAGCCATACCCTCCCAACAATGGTAATGCTTATGGAAATTCTTACAACAATAATAAGAGTGCTCCCTCTGAACTTGAAGTTATGCTTAAAGAGTTTATTAGTAAACAAACTGCTTTCAATAAAACTATTGAGGAAAAACTCTCTAATGCTAAAAGAAATATAACATCTTGGGCTGAAGCTCAATCTACTTTGAATAAAATGGCTGCTAAACCTGAAACTAATGATAATCCCTTTGCAGCTACTAATGCTATACAAGTAAGAATTGATGAAATTGTTAGACTATTAGCTGAATTACATGCTAAGTGGGAAAGAGAAGATGAAATTGCTAGAAACATTAGTGTTTCTACTATCACCACCACTAGTGTTGAGGCTAGTAATAGTTCTACTACTTTAGATGATAAATTTTATTTTGATCTTGATGGTTGCAACATCTCTGAAGTTATTAAGTTCCTACAAAAGCTTGCTAAAAGTCCTAATGATAGTGCTATGAACATGGCCTTTACAAAACACATTACCGATGCTCTCATAAAGATTAAGGAAGAAAAGATGAAACATAAAGCTTCTATTCCTATAAAACAAGAAGATGGTTGGGAACCCATCATTAATATGAAAGTGAATGACTTTGATTTCAAAGCTTTGTGTGATCTTGATAGTAGTGTTTCTATTATGCCTAGACGGATTTATGATATGCTTGATTTGCCTCCTCTTGAAGATTGCTATTTGAATGTCCCACTTAATGATAATGCTAAAAAGAAACTCATGGGGAGTCTTAATGATGTTCTTATTATGGTTAATGATTCCTATGTCGCTGTTGATTTCTATGTTTTGGATGTTCAATACAATGCTTCTTGTCCTATTACTTTGGGAAGACCTTTTCTTAGAACTGTTGGTGCCATCATTGATATGAAAGAAGGCACTATTAAATATCAACTCCCACTCAAGAAAGGTATAGAACACTTCCCTAAAAAGAGAGAAAAAATTTCTTTTGCTTCTCCTATGAAAACAAAATTTGGTCTTAATGCTTCTTCATTTGAGAACACTTGATTCTTTCTTTGCTTCTTATGTCTAACTTAAAGGCGTTAAAGAAAAGTACTTATTGGGAGATAACCCAAAAGTTGTAAATAAGTCTTGGAAGTTATTACTTAAGTAATAACCGCTCCTTATCATTTTTATGTGCTTTTTGTGCTAAGAGTAACCTCTAATGAGAGTGAAGTAATGATTGGGAAAGTTGCTGTCCTGAAACAGATTTTTGTGCTTCACCCTAAAAATTCCTGAGAGAGCTCTGTATGTCGGATTGAGCTGTCACTTGTTGTGCTTCTGCCCCAGGTTATTATCTAACTTTTGTTAGTTCAACACGTTTTCAGTTGAGCAACAGAAGGTCTTCGAAAAAATTAGTCTTTACCTGCTGGTCTGTTTTGACAGATTTCTGCCATTTTCTGCATTTGCTTCTTGTTGGTTCCTTCTTGAGTTCTTTTGGGGGATTGAGCTTTTTGAAGGAAGTACTATAGTATCTAGTGTTCTAATGGAAGTTTATTTGGTGTTAGAACTGAACCTTGAGACTTATTTATCTTAAGTGCACTAATGTTGCTAATAAAGATTGTGTCAAGTTTTGTATGAAGGAAAATTTTCAGGTGTATGGAAGGAATGAGTAATGAGATGAAGGATGGACTAAAGATCAAGCTTGGGGATGCTACGCGTGTCACCCCAAGAAATATCCAAGAATTACAAGCGTCAAAGCTTGGGGATGCCCAAGGCATCCCCTTCTTCATCAATAAAAATTCCAAGTTTCTTCCAAACGCTTCATTTTTATTGTTTCATGCACAGTTGTGGTTTTCTTGGAGCGTCTTCTTTTTCGTTTTTGTTTTGGTTTTTGTTGGGGGGATACCCCCGGGTAGGGTCACGCCGGGGTATAAAGTCCGAGTTAGCCGAGGTTCGGCAAGGCCAAAGCGGATGCTGGCCGGGTCACCTCAAGGTAGGCCGAATCACGGGGTTACCCAGACCAAGGGGCGTTCGCCTAACTAAGTCTCAACCGACTTAAGCAGTAAGTTAAAAGTGCATGTTTAACTTGTATGCAGGAATAGGTATGGCCGGATCAACTATGATCCGGGGCACATCTAGCTTCTAGGAGAAGGAAGGAATCTCGCTGGTCAAAAGAAGCCCCGGTACGCACTGCCTGAGCGAAGCAAACAAGGGAAGGACCACCGAGGCGTGGCCGACAAGGGTGACGATACCCATATCGGCTGACGCGGGCGCCGCAGAGGCTCACGTAGCCTCTGCATGTGTGACGCGAGGGAAAAGTAACCCGGTCGGCTTACTACTTTGGGAGATGGCATATTCTAGGAATATACCTCCACGTATGCCCTAGATGGAGACCTAGCCCCCCCTATATAAGGAGGGCTAGGGCTTCTGTAGAGGGGGTTCCGATTTGGCTAGTTTGGCTAAGGTTTTAAGGGTGATCTGTGAGCAAGAGTAAGAGGGCTCCTTCTTCCTCCTCTCACCAATACAGCTCTAGGAGCACTTGTAACCTTGGAGACAAAGCAGATATAAACTTCTGTGTGGAGAATCACTTCACTATCCCTCCCTGGATTCCCCTAGCGTGTATTAGTCCCCACCTTTAGCCTATCCATGGCATCTGCCGTGACACCACCACGACAGTTGGCGCCCACCGTGGGGCTAGCGGCGCTAGCAGGGGTGAAGATCCGGACGGGAAACCTCATCGGCACCGGCGAACGCATCGTCTCCGGGCTCGTTCAGCGCTTTGGAGCACTGGACTTCGTCAGCGACAATGCTGGCTGCTTCGGCACGCGCCCACTTCCACGCAACGGCCTCTTCGTCAAGTTGGGTGCGCACAAGGTCTACGTTGCTGTTGACGTATCATGCGTTCATCCGTGGCACGTCGTTGAAGCAGGGGAACCACCCCTTAGCGTGGTTCACGGGGCGCGTATCGCTCGCTCCCCGGACCGTGCTAAAGTGATGATGACTGCGCCGGGGGCAGGCGCAAGCAAGGATCCGGCACCAGATCCGGAGGTAACACCTAAGGCACCGAGGAAAGGTAGAGGTCCTCCACTAGAGAGGCCTGAGAATGTACTAAGAGAAGCTATGGATAGTCTGGCAAACCCGGTAGCAGCGGTAGTAGATCCAGCTCAGGCACAAGCCAAGCTAGAGGAAACTAGGCAAAAAATTCTGGAGGGAGCAAAAAAGATTGCTGCGGCTCAGCAGTCGTTGAACATGACGCTGCGTGAGTACGCCAAGGCAAACAAAGTAGATGCTGTAAAAGTGAAGGGGGGAAATCTCATGAGTGAAATGAACAAAGAAGGGGATACTCGGATTGAGGAATCTGAAAACTGTTTGTCCGTGGGGCTACCGAAGTACAGTACCCCGGCGAAAAACCTCAGAGCAGCAGATGCAGCCGCATCCGAGCTAGAGGGTATGACGGGTGAAGCCCGTCAGAGACAGCAAGATCGGGTCAATGAGTTGGTCCGGATCGCGAACAGGCAAAATGAGGAACTGCTCAGGGCAAACCCGGAAAGAGCTGAAGCCTCCAAGATTGTTCATTCGGCAGTGGGTAACCCGAAGAAATCCGCTGGAGCCGCATCGTCCCCTCATGGTGGTCAAAGGAGAGAGGAGGTAGTAACCTCGGCCAGGAGAAACAAGCAGATTGTTCCGTATGACCCGACAAGGGCAGGAAAGGAAAAAGAGGTACAAAGAAACGACAATCGACGGAGTGTAAGCCGAGGTGAAGCTGGACGAGGTAACCGTGACCAAGGCAATGCCGGTCAAGGAAACGCTGTTCACGGCAATGCCGGACAGCGCAACTCTACAGGACAACCGCAGCAGCGGAATATGCCAAGGCAAGAGCAAAGCGCCGACCGAGGTATGCAACAGAGAGATGCGCCACGAGAGCGAGACCGGTACAACGATGGAGATTCGGAAATGGTAAATGCAGGATACCCAAGGTCGGACTATCATGTGATAGGGTCGAGATTGGGAAGCAGGGATTTGATGCCGGACGATGCCAGGTTGAAACTGGATCGACTGTATAGGTCGGAGCAGATTGAAAGTCAAGGTCCCCCGGGTCCTGCATGTTTTGGACCCCGGATCATGAAAGAGCCACCGGTACCTAACTTCCAGTTACCCAGAGGCACGAAGACGTATGACGACAGCACTAAGCCGGAAGATTGGTTGATAAATTATGCAACGGCTGTGAAAATTGCCACAGGCAACTTGAGGTGGGTTGTACGATATGTACCGCAGATGTTGGAGGGCCCGGCAAGGGTATGGCTGAACAATTTGCCACCCGGAAGCATTAACTGCTGGATCAATTTTGAAGAGATGTTCATCAACAATTTCTCGAGTACGTATCAGAGGCCGAATAGGCCACAAACACTAGCCATGTGCAAGCAAAGACCGAATGAGACGGATCGGGAGTTTTTAACCCGGTGGTGTACCGTCAGAAACTCATGTGAGGGCGTGATAGAGTCATAGGCCATAGCGTGGTTTGCACAAGGATGCAGATATGCAAGCGAACTGTGGCAAAAGTTACAAAGGAAGATGCCCACCACGTTGGCAGAGATGATCCGGATTGCTGATTCGTATGCTCTGGGAGATCCGACTCAACCTAGGCTTGTGTCAAACGAGTCGAACGATGAGTACTACCAGAGAGATGGAGCCGGATCATCCCGGAGGAATGACTATAGAGGTAAAAGGAGGGATGATAGACCAGATCATCGATACAGTTCGCAACAAGTTGCAGATGTGAATCAAGATCAGCCCGGAGTAGGGGGCAGTCAACGCCAGAAAACTGGAGGGCAATGGACTCCGAGAAACGATGGCAAGAAAACTTGGACGCCAGAACAAAAGAAACAGTGGCAAGAAAGGAAGGACCGTCCGAGGTACACCTATGAGTCGATGTTGGATCAGCCATGTAAGTTTCACATGCCAAATCTGAATAACCCAGCGGGTCACACAACGAGGCAATGTGAGTGGATGCGTAAGATAGAACAAGGTGGTTCGGGCAATGCTTAGGCACCCCGGAATGATCAACCTCGGCAGGAGTTACCCCGACAGCAATTGCTCTTCGGAGCAAACACGCAACAGCTAATGTTGCCTCCCCCTCCGCCGAGGTATGACAACAATGAGAGAAGGGATGCAGTGCATCAGGTGGAAAATCAGCACCAGCCAGATCAGAGGTACCCCGGAAATGAGGGAAGAAATGAGTACAGAGAGCATCACCAGAGCTACTGTGTGTTCACAACTAAGGAAACAGATAGAAAGAGCTTGCAGCGCCGACATATGGAGGTCAATGCGGTAATGCCTGCGGTGACGAGGTATATGCCTTGGTCTGACCAAGAAATGATTTGGAGCATCAAGGATCATCCCAAGCTTATGCCGAGTCCTGGCTCGTATGCGTTAGTGCTGGACCCGACATTCATTGGGCCTAACATCAATGTGAGATTCTCCAAGGTACTGATTGACAATGGCAGTAGCATTAACATCATGTATGCGGATACAATGCGCAAGTTGGGTATCTCGGAGAACATGCTCCAGGCTACAAGGACAACTTTCCATGGTATTGTACCAGGCATTTCTTGTGACCCCATAGGCAAAGTCCGGGTTGACGTATTGTTCGGCACGAGAGATAATTGCCGAACTGAGAATCTGGAGTTTGAGGTGGTGAACTTGGAAAGTGCGTATCACGCGTTACTCGGAAGGCCAGCATTGAACAAGTTCATGGCAAGCTGCCACATCAGTTATCTGAAGATGAAGTTGCCCGGGCCAAATGGAGTGATTACCATTGTAGGAGATTTCCGACGTTCCATTGAGTGTGCCTCAGCCGGGTCTAACCTAGCCGAGTCACTCGTGATTGCGCAAGAGAAAAGAAAAATCCAGGAGGTGGCGGCATTAGCTCAGTCCGCGCAGCAGTATATGTCGGCGCTGACTAACCCGCATGGTAGCGTTTCGTTCCAAGCCACAAAGGATACTAAGAAAGTACCTGTGGATGATATGTTCCCAGAGCGCACCGTAACAATTGGTGCCGGGTTGAATGATAAATAGGAAAGCGAGCTCGTCAACTTCCTTCAGGAGAATCGGGATATTTTTGCTTGGTCTACATAGGACTTGCAAGGTGTTCCGAGGGAGTTGGCCAAGCACTCTTTGAACGTGAGACCCGGGGCAAGGCCGGTGAAGCAACCTCTCCGCCGCTTCGCCGAGGATAGGAGAAAAGTCATTGGAGACGAGATAGCTCGGTTACTAGCAGCAGGATTTTTCATGGAAGTACTGTATCCAGATTGGCTCTCTAATCCGGTGCTGGTGGAAAAGAAGAAGGATGATCCGAATGTGGCAGTGGTTTGGCGTATGTGTATCGATTACATGAACCTAAACAAGGCGTGTCCAAAAGATCCATTTCCACTGCCGAGGATAGATCAGGTCATAGACTCAACCGCGGGATGTGAACTGTTGTCATTCATTGATGCCTATTCTGGTTTCCACCAGATACCTCTGAATCCGGATGATCAAATAAAGACCGCATTTATCACCCCGTACGGGGCTTATTGCTATCGCACCATGCCGTTTAGTTTATGTAATGCAGGTGCAACGTACCAAAGATGTATGCAAAAATGTTTGCACGACCAAATAGGTCAAAATGTACAAGTGTATGTGGATGATGTGGTTATCAAGACCAAGGAAAGCAAAACGCTCCTTGACGACATCAGGCAGACATTCGTGAACTTGAGAAGGTTCCGAATGAAGCTTAACCCGGAAAAATGTACCTTCGGTGTTCCGGCTAGAAAATTACTCAGATTTCTCGTCTCCAACCGAGGTATCGAAGTTAATCCAACTAAGATCCGGGCCATTGAACGAATGGAGCTGCCGAAGTGTCTTAACGATGTCCAGAAGTTCACTGGGTGCCTAGCATTGTTGAGTCGGTTTGTATGTCGGTTGGGAGAAAAGTCATTGCCTCTCTACCAACTCATGAAAAAGTCGGATAAGTTTGTTTGGACGCCACAGGCCGATGAAGCCTTTGCCCACTTAAAAAAGATGTTAGCCACTGCACCAGTGTTAGCCTCTCCACTATCAAAGGAGCCAATGTTGCTCTACATAGCCGCAACTAACCGAGTTGTAAGTGCAGTGATTGTAGTAGAGCGCGATGAAGAGGGTAAGTCGGTGCAGAGGCCAGTGTATTACTTGAGCGAGGTATTATCTGCCTCAAAACAAAACTACCCGCACTTTCAAAAGGTGGCATATGGTGTCTATATGGCGGCAAAGAAGCTAAAGCATTACTTTGAGGAGCACCCCATCAAAGTAATATGTGAGGCTCCCATATCCGAGATAATGGGTAACAAGGATGCAAGTGGTCGAATCGCAAAATGGGCAATTGAGCTAGCTCCTTATGTGCCACAATATGACAGAAGAGAAGCAATCAAGTCTCAGGCTGTGGCGTACTTTTTTGTAGATTGGGCCTAGGTACAATACGAACCACCGCCACCAGATCCGAACTACTAGAGGATGCACTTTGACGGGTCAAAAACAAAAACTGGGCTAGGCGCCAGAGTTGTGCTTACCTCGCCAAAGAAGGACCAGCTGAAATATGTGCTCCAAATCCATTTTGCGACATCAAATAATGTCGCAGAGTATGAAGCACTTGTGCATGGGCTCAAGGTAGCAAAAGAGATTGGGATACGTCGGATCATATGCTTTGGCGACTCGGATTTGGTGGTACAGCAAGTATCAGGACTGTGGGACGCCCTTGATCCAAACATGGAGCTGTATAGATTTCATGTATAGAAGATATCTGGTTACTTTGAGGGGTGTGAATTTCACCATGTACCCCGGGTGGAAAATGAGGCTGCCAACATGCTATCGAAGCTCGGATCAACCCGACAGGAAATTCCACCGGGTGTAGCATTGGAACACCTCAGAAAACCATCTATCAGGCCGTCCCCAGGAACCGACTCGATCTATGTCCCGGAAGATACAGAATCCGGAGCTGAGCCCATGGACATTGACATGGGAGGTAGTGCGCGAAACCCAGGGACTGCATCAGCAAACCCGAGGACTGCCTCAGCGAACCCGAGGACTGCTCAGCATGATCCGGTTGAAGTTATGCCGGTGGATCAGATGGAAATTGATGAGGATGTGTTCCCTGCACGAGCAATACCAGCTTGGGCATTGCCTATATTTCATTTCCTGAAAGATGGAACGTTACCCACTGAGGAGGTGTTAGCCAGGCAAACTCAGAGGAGGGCAAAAGCATACACGATTATCAATTCCGAGCTGTACAAACGGAGTGTAACCAATGTACTCCAGCGATGCGTTGACCCGGAAGAAGGGCTTGACATCCTCCGAGATATACACCAAGGAGAGTGCGGGCATCATGCTTCATCCCGAGCCTTGGTGGCAAAAGCATTCCGGCATGGGTTCTACTGGCCAAGTGCCTTAGAACAAGTAGAAGATCTGGTGAGAAAATGCAATGGTTGTCAGAGGTACGCTACCAAGACACATATGCCAATGTCGGAACTCAAGACCGTACCAATTACATGGCCATTTGCTGTATGGTGCTTGGATATGGTTGGTCCGTTTAAACCAGCAAGGGGAAACATGACTCACATTTTGGTCATGGTGGATAAATTTACGAAGTGGATCGAAGTAAAGCCTATTAGGAAATGTGATGGGGATACGGCCGTAACGTTTCTCAAAGATATAATCTTGAGGTACGGTTACCCACACAGTATCATAACTGACAATGGAACAAATTTTGCGGAAGGAGCATTTGCGTGTTTCTGCCAGGACAAGAAGATCCGACTCGACGTAGCCTCGATAGCCCACCCCACATCGAACGGACAGGTGGAAAGATCCAACGGATTAGTATTATCCGGGATAAAACCCCGGCTCATTGAGCCGCTGCAAAGATCAGCGGGGTGCTGGATAGAAGAACTACCAGCGGTACTATGGAGTTTAAGAACAACTCCGAATCGATCAACAGGCTATACGCCGTTTTTTCTGGTATATGGGGCAGAAGCTGTATTACCAGCCGACATAGAGCATGATTCGCCTAGGGTCACCCAATACACAGAAGCCGAAGTGCAAGAAGCCTGGCAAAATGATGTTGATCTGCTAGAAGAAGCGAGAGAACTGGCATTGTCCAGATCCGCCATATATTAGCAAATTCTCTGACGCTATCATAGCCAGAAAGTAAGCCCCCGAGTCTTTCGGGAAGGCGATCTGGTGCTCCGGTTGGTACAACATACTGCCGGCATGCATAAATTATCCCCCCCATGGGAAGGGCCATTCATCATGAGAAAAGCATTGCACAATGACTCTTATTATCTTATAGATGCAAAGCCATAGGAAAAGAAAAAGGCGGACAGGTCCAGCGAAGAATCTAAGCGCCCATGGAATGTAGCTCTACTTCGTCCTTTCTACACTTAGCAGAGAAGTGTATGTATCCGAGTCTTCTCGTATGGCGGTATGTATGCCGGCAATGAGCTTATGAATGAAATATTGGCACCTCGAGCAGTAACTCGGGGACTGCCTTAATAATATTTGTTGTTTTTTATTATTTTTACGTCAGCTGGAGTAAGTTGTTCTACTTAACTCGGATCAGTAGTGTGTGAGCACCAAAAACCCAACTCTTCGATTTGCTGTTGTCCAACAAGAATTGGCTTCATGGCAAGCAAGAGAACAAGTTTGGAATTGCGTAGCACATGAAAAACGACTAAGGAAAAGAACTTAATCGAGCCGACGTTTGTTTTTCGGACTAACCTTGTATTTACTTTCAAACTATTATGCTAAATTATTTTGAGCTAAGCCTAGAAGTTTCTGAGTATTGTTAAAACAATTTTTGAAGCTCGGATTCGTAAGTCGTAAAACCGAATCAAGGTAGACACGAACCGAGCCAGAAGATTGGACGAATAAGAAAACGAAACTCGGGGACTACGCCCAAGTTAATCCGGCATACAAACTTAGTAGCAAAATATTACATAAGTACGGGATACATTTCCACCCGGCATACCGGGGATCTGATAAGTTTTCAAGTGTTTTTAATTAAGGAGCAGCAGGAGGAGGAAGTTTGGCGTCATCTTTGCCCTCTTCAATATCCGAGGCATCATCCTCTCCATCCTCGTCCAAACTATCTTCGACATTCTCGACCTCTTCGTCGCTAGCGGATTCCAGGAAGCTTGGACCCTCAGTCCATTTGTGAATGGGAGAATATTCAACAAGGCTATGGGTGCAAGCCTGGCGCCGAGCTACCCATTCCGGGTCATCGGTCCACTTGGATCCGGTGCGCACACGCGTCAGGAGGCTGAGATCGATCTTCTCATACCACGTGAGTATGTGGTGAAGAACGGTCTCAGCTGCATCACGTCCAGCGGACTCCCTCCAAAGGTCGAGCTGAGTCTCGATCTCCAATAGCTTTTCAGCAAGAAGTGAAATTCTCTTCGGAGCACTCTCACCGGGCCAGAACGTGTTAAAGACTCGGACTGAAGCATCGAGGAGATCCTTGCCGTAGTTCTTGATGATTTCCACGCGAGGTGACATGCTGACCAATAGGTCCTCCATGTTAAGGGGAATGCTCTCACCATCAGAAGCGACGGGAGTACCCCTCTCCCGGCGGAAGTTGGCAACAGCAGCGCTCGCAATAGGAGTACCCTCTGGAAAGTGGCCTGAAAACAAGGCAAAGGAAGAAGTTGAAGAAAAGACATATGAAGTAACCCAGAGAAATATGTCGGATAAGGGAAAGGAACTTACGTGAAATGTGGCTGTGGATCCGGGTCAATTCATTGATGCAACTATCGCATCTTTGGCGGAGCTGCACCAGTTCATCGTTCGCCGACTCAAGTTTGACGTCGGCCTCCTGGAGAAGGTCGTGGTCCTTAGCGATTTGGAGGTTGAGGCGCTCACACTCTTCGGTATAGTCCTGGCCAGCCTTTTCAAGCTCGGTTTGGTGCTGCGCCTTCATCTTCTTCATTTCTGCCTTCAGCTTGGCAATCTCGCCGTTCTTGGTTCGGAGGAGGGCAAGCTCATCGTCTTTCTTTTTGAGCTCAGCCTGATGCTGCCCTGCTTGTTCGAGAAAATGCAGCATCATGTCAGGCACGGGCATGCTATCTTCAAGAGATGCTGAAATAGCGTGTTGACCCGGCAGAGCCGAGGTATGAATGTTTGCCGAGCCAAGAAGAAAAGAAGATGGAAAGCAAAGCAGGGTCGGACAATAAGGACTTACCCTTGATCCGCTCCAGGTTCTTTCGCATAATCTTGTTCTCAGCCTCCATCCCAGCTGCGGAAACCAAATAATGAGATTAGTTCGGCAGAGGGAGTTGAAGGAAAACGGAGAAGCACCAAGGGAGAAACTTACCCCTTTTCTCATGCTCGAGATGTGCATTGTGCTTTACGAGAAGCATCTTGTGAGTATCCAGAAGATGCTGGAACTCAGCACTCCGGCGGTTGGTGGTCACCTGAAAAGAATACGAAAATTTAGCTTAAGCTTTGCGCATATTCGAAGTGTACAGGATCCGGGCCAAGTGGAACTTAACCTGGCTCTAGGTGTGTGCATATTCGAAGTGTACAAGATCCGGGCCAAGTGGAACTTAACCCGGCTCTAGGTGTGTGCATATTCGAAGTGTACAAGATCCGGGCCAAGTGGAAACTGAACCCGGCTCTAGGTGTGTGCATATTCGAAGTGTACAAGATCCGGGCCAAGTGGAACTTAACCCGGCTCTAGGTGTGTGCATATTTGAAATTATGAAGGGGCTACGTTAGTTCTCTAAGGAGCATCCGGCCGAGTAACAAGTTACTCCCCCGGAGGCTCGGGGACTAATGGTTATATTGCTAGTGCATGATAAGGAAAAGGTGAAGTAACGTACCTCCATCATCCGACCCGCAAGGTTTTGGAAGCAGTTTTGTCTCCGGACTAATGGCTATATTGGAAGCAGTTTTGTCTCCGGACTTCTTTCGCCTTTTGGAGGGCTGAGAAGGTCTGGAGGAGGAACTTGATGCAGCTCCACGCTTCTTCTTCGGCGCTGCCGGAACAGGTTCCCCCGTGGCAAGGGGAGGGTCCTCGTGGATCTGCCCACCGGGGTTAGCTGATGCCGAAAATCATAAGAAAGGGGGACATCATCAACAAGTTCAATCACCTTGATATCCGAGTCATCTTCATCATCGGGCCAATCTCCAATAGAAGAGGGTTTACCGGTGGGTCACTTCGTAGCGTCGGTCATCGGGAGGAACATCTCCTGGTCCGGCTCTTCCTTGTCCGGGGTCTCCCGGTCAGGCGCCCATTTAAGGGTCGGATTGGTACCGTCCTCGAGGGTCTGCTGAAGGAATAGCTGAGGAAAAGAATGAGCAACGGAGTCAAAAATGGAACAATGACCGACATATAATTAACCCGGAATAAAATTTGCGCCACGAAGCTTACCGAGGGAGGGAGCCTATCCCGACAGAAATGCTCAATTCCCCATGTCCATTCAGTGGAGAAGTCCTTGTGGGTCGTGAAGAGAGCCTTGACCCGGCGATAGATCTCCGAGTTTCTCAACTCGAAGGACGAGGTCCGGTTGGCGTCACGGCCGAAGCTCATATGGCACACCTTGTGGGTGCGCCTCTAGAGGGGGGAGATTCGGTTACGAATGAACGTGATCATAGCATCCTCGTTGCGCAACCCGAGCTTCTTTAGCTCCGCAAACCTCTTGTTGACCTGGTTGGCCAAGGCTGTGGGCTTCTTGGGGATAACGTCCCACGTTTCCGGGTTAGGTGGACCCGGAGCATAGGGAAGCAGCTGGATCAAGTCTTCAGTGCCCTCATTCTGGACATAAAAGAAAGTCCGGGCCCATCCTTTGCAGGACTCCAGCCCGGTGACTCGAGGGAAAACGGAAAACCTCCGGGGTGAGATGGATGCAGCTCCGAATTGAGTGAGCTGCTTGTCCTCCGGATCAAGTTGAATATTCGGAATGACATTACGACAAAGGCCAAAAAACCGGATCCATAGCTCCTTCGTGGGCCACAATCCGGCATAGCCCTTGATCGTAGAGGCAAAAGCGGAAAGAGAGGTGATTGCGTTGGCAGGAAGGTGGTGCGGCTAGAGTTCGTATGTGCTCAAACAGTCATGGAAGAAATCACTGACCGACAAACCGAACCCCCGCTGGAAGTGCGACAAGAACACAACATACTCACCCGGATTGGGTGAGGGGGCGAGTTCGGCGGAGGCAAGCCGCGCGATGACGCCGGCGGGGATGCGTCTGGTCCGGTAGAACCAGTCCAAGTCATCTTCGCAGACCCATGACCCGGCCCATGCACCACGGTCCGCGGTGGCGGAGTCCTCCTCCATTTCTTGCTCAGCAACGACGAGCTCCTCCTCCGTCATCTGATAATCGCTGCCCTCGCTGGCGCTAGCGGCGGCAGGGGGCAGAGGCCTAGATTGGCAGCGACCCGTGGTGGAGGAGGCGCGTAGCAGCGGCGACGACGTAGAAATCTAGGGAAAAAATGCGGCGGCGGCGCTGCTGCTTGGAAACACTGGCGGCGGCGCGGTCGCGAGGAAGACGAAGAAGAAGAGCAAAGGGCGGAGGGGCGCAGTGAGGGGAAAAAGCCTAAGTGATGCGTCCCTCCCCTATTTAACCTCTCCCACGAGGAGAAAATGGGATCGCATCCTGCGGGCAAGCCGCACACAATGGCCGTGTACCACCCACATCAACCAATCAACAAGGAGCCACACCGAAGGCCACAGAGTGGAGTTGGTCCCGTGACGTGACACGATGATGCGGTAAACGAGGAGGCAGGCGTGACGTGATCCACGCACAGTGATGACTGACAATTACTGCGGCGGTTACTGTGCTGGCCCTTAAAATGAGACAACATAATGATTAGCCTCCACGTGGGATGGCGTACGAGAGAAGGAAGCAAGACCCGGATAGGACCGTGGTAACCTGGCCAGCAAGTGAAAACTTGGAATGTGCAGAGGGAAAGTAAAGCCATGAGGTCTGAGTTGAAGCGGTAACCCGGCCGGCAAGTGAAAACTTGGAACGTGCAAGGGGAACGTAAATCCGTATAACCCGAGACAAGGAGGTAATTCGGAAATAACGTCCAAAGGTCAAACATAATTGAACCTGATGTGGCCTTAGCGGCCGAGGCAGTTAAGACCGCACCAGCTTCGGGGACTAATGTTGGGGGGATACCCCCGGGTAGAGTCACGCCGGGGTATAAAGGCCGAGTTAGCCGAGGTTCGGCAAGGCCAAATTGGATGCTGGCCGGGTCACCTCAAGGCAGGCCGAATCACGGGGTAACCCGGACCAAGGGGCGTTCGCCTAACTAAGTCTCAACCGACTTAAGCAGTAAGTCGGAAGTGCATGTTTAACTTGTATGCAGGAACAGGTGTGGCCGGATCAACTATGATCCGGGGCACATCTAGCTTCTAGGAGAAGGAAGGAATCTCACTGGTCAAAAGAAGCCCCGGTACGCACTGCCTGAGCGAAGGAGACAAGGGCAGGACCACCGAGGCGTGGCCGACAAGGGTGACGATACCCATGTCGGCTGACGCGGGCGCCGCAGAGGCTCACGTAGCCTCTGCATGTGTGACGCGAGGGAAAAGTAACCCAGTCGGCTTACTACTTTGGGAGATGGCATATTCTAGGAATATACCTCCACGTATGCCCTAGATGGAGACCTAGCCCCCCTATATAAGGAGGGCTAGGGATTCTGTAGAGGGGGTTCCAATTTGGCTAGTTTGGCTAAGGTTTTAAGGGTGATTTGTGAGCAAGAGTAAGAGGGCTCCTTCTTCCTCCTCTCACCAATAAAGCTCTAGGAGCACTTGTAACCTTGGAGACAAAGCAAATATAAACTTCTGTGTGGAGAATCACTTCACTATCCCTCCCTGGATTCTCCTAGCGTGTATTAGTCCCCACCTTTAGCCTATCCATGGCATCTGCCGTGACACCACCACGACAGTTTTCGTTTGCTTTGGTTTGCTTAGTTTTCTGAATAAATTGGTTGGACCCCCTCTTTCATACATTGGTTTGCAATTAGTTTGGTTTGGTTTGGAAAAGAGTAGGAAAGTTCATGCTTATGTGGTAAAAAGAGCTTGTTTTTGACTGTGGCTATGCTTTGTCATGCCATGCTTGATATTGTTTTGGCTTTATGCTTAGTATTCTTTGCTGTAGCATGACTTGTTATAAACAATTGAGATTGCTTAATGTGCCTTGGATGAATCATGCATTGTTTTAGCATATTAAAGCATATTATAGTGGTATTCTCCTTTGATGCTTTATTTGGGTTGACTTGGCACATGCTCACACCATGTTATGACTATCTCAAGTCACCATAGCCTTTATGATCCTTTAGTTTTCAACTTGTAGTATCACTTTATGCTTTGATCAATGATGTTTTGTCGCTCTGCATGATTATGGCCATTATTTCTCTCTTAGTTTGTCGCTCCCAATCTTTTGCTAGCCTCCACCACCAAGTATGAGTTCTACTCATGCATCCAACTCCCTAAACCAAGTTATTCCAAAGAGTCCACCATACCTACCTACTAGCTTATGCTATTCCAAGTATATTCATGCTTTTGTTTACCTTCCACTTGTTATGAGAAAACTAGTGATTAAATCTCTCACGAACTTGAAGGCACACTTTACTTTACTTGCCCTTAATAAACTTGAACCATTGTGTCTTCTATGTTGTATATGCTTGCACTTATTTGTTGGGAATTAGCAGAACCATGATTTCATGGGGAACGCTTTCAACATTGCACTTGGTACTTGTACCTAGTTGATATCATGCTCTTTTGTATATGGATGTCGTCGGTGTGAAATGAAAGGGGAGCTTGTAAGTCCATGGAGTTATGTATATGTGTTAGAGAAACGCCTGGGCCGCTGGTCTAATCCATGCTGACATGGTGGAAACCTGCAGCGTAACCATAATGAGCTGTCTATGAAGCATTCTTCTTATAAAAAAGAGTCCTATATTGACAAAAAAGCGAAAAGAAAAAAAGAGATACTATGAAAAGAGGAAAGAGAGAAAAAAGCACCATATTCCCATGGTAAATAAGAAGAATGCTGAGATGCTCGTTGTCTGCTTGCCTTGTCATTTTGATATGGGGATTCTTCCGTATCATCGGGCAAGGGGTACCCCGTTGGAGGTTCTCTATGATACACATATACTTACAATGACAAGAACTTACCGGTGACTAAACTTGAGTAGCATGAGGAGCGGCCCTCGTATACAAGGGACATGAGATTTCTGACTTATACTTCGTCAAGCATGTACACCATAGTTTGTTCACTTTAACCTTAATCACTTCAAGATGCTTATGATAGGGGCAATGAGAGCTGAAAGCTATAAGTACCATAATTTTTGGAAGCTCTTTATGAGACTTGAATCCCTACTTCCTTTTATAAAAAGGCCTTTCTTCCACCATTATATTGAGTCTCCACCTTCTATCTTTATGCACCTACTTTGAGAGCATAGTGGCCATTCTTAGTTCTATGTGCATTGTCCCAAGACTAGTTGATTGATGCATAACTTGATATTGCTTGTTTTAAACTATTGCATCTAGTCACTCTTATGAACTTTGAAGGTGTCCTATGCATTTATATTTGCTACTCTATTGAGGGACAAGCTGAATGCTATTATGCTATGTTTTCTTTATGTGAAACAAACAAACGTCTTGCAAAGCATTGTTATTCATGAATCTTTTGTTTGTGCCTTTTCATGTTGCGTCATAGTTTCTTTGCTTATTGCTAGAACTTTGTCTTTCATGTTATGATTAAAGTATTATGATCCCAGCTTTGAATGTTTTGCAAATACTTTGATCAATTCTTTGATGGTGCATGTCACCTCAAAAATTATTCTTTCTTTTTATCACTTACCTACTCGAGGACGAGCAGGAGTTAAGCTTGGGGATGTTGATACATTGCAAATGTATCTATAATTTTTGATGTTCCATGCTTGGTTTTATCCACTTTCTTGTGTTTTGTTCCAACTTTGGAGTACTTTTCATATGATTTCTTGGAATAACCTATTAACAAGAGCCACAGTGCTAGCTGCCTGTTTTCTGCTGCCTTTGGTTCCAAGAAAGTCAGAAAATGAATATTCTCGGAATTCGATGGGACAAAAGCCAAAGTGCCTATTTTTTCGGAAGGGGTCAAGTTCCAGAATACGAGACGGAGAAGGGCCAGGGAGCCACCACACCACCTGGCTGCGCGGCCAGGCCTGGCCTGCGCCAGGGGGTGGTGTGGCCGCTCCCGGCACCCCCTCGGCCTCTCCATCCGCCTATATATTGCCCTCGGGACGAAAACCCTAAGTACCCGATCAAAAATCCACGAAAGAGTCTGTAGCCGCCGTCATCTCCATCCCTAGATCGGGCGGGATCTGAAGCTCTTCCCGGCACCCTGCCGGAGAGGGGAATTCACCCTGGAGGCCTTCTTCATCACCATGCAAGCCTCCGGTGTGATGCGTGAGTAGTTCATCCTTGGACTACGGATCCATGTAGTAGCTAGATGGCTAGTTTCTCCTCCTTTGTGCTTTCATGTTTAGATCTTGTGAGCTCCGTTCATGATCAACATAATCTATTTGTAATTCATACATGTTGTGTTTGCGGGGATACGATGGATATTGAGATGCTATTTCATATTGATTATTGATTCTACCATGTCTTTGTTATTTGAGATCTTGCATGCTTTCCGTTGTTAGTAGCTATCTTGGCCAAGTAGATGCTAGCAACTCCAAGAGTTAGTATTTATGCTCAATAGTGGGTTCATGCCTCTGGTAATCTGGGGAAGTGACAGAAATATCTAAGGTACTAGATGTGCTGTTGCTACTAGGGAGAAAACAACAATCCTTTGTTCATAGAACAATCGTATTGTTTACTTTACACGCAGTTTGTAAAGCAATAATCTGTTCCTTGCAACTTAATACTGGAGGGGGTTCGGATGATAACCTGAAGGTGGATTATTAGCAGTTGGATGGCGGTCTATGTATTATGTTGTAATGCCCAATCAAGTCTTAGAGGAGTCAAGATGATTAGTATATGCATGTATTGCTTTCTCGGTGTTTGTCAATTGCCCCGCTGTAATTTGTTCACCCAACATGTTATCTATCTAAGGAGATCCACCTCTAGTGAACTATGGATCCCGATCCTTTTTCTTTACATACAATCTATAAACTGTTTCTGCTTTGTGTTTACTTTCTGCAAACTATTACTTCTTTCCATTCGATACGTTTAATCCTTTGTTTCCGCAAAACACGGTGAGATTGACAATCTCATCGCAAGTTGGGGACAAAGTTCTGTGGTTGTATTGTGCAGGTCTCCACGTTGCTACTAGCACCGGTAGTGCGCCCGGCCAAAGCTCAGCTAGCAACACCTTTGGGGTGTTTCCTTGCTCCTACTAGTTCGATTAAACCTTGGTTTCATAACTGAGGGAAAACTTACTGCTGTGCTCATCATGCCTTCCTCTTGGGGTTCCCAACGAGATGTACGTCGAAAGTCGAGCGCATCAGTGCCATTGGCTCATTGGGTGGCGTAGCCCCCGAGTCCGTTGCTGCGCTTGTTTTCTTCTCTGCTGCCTTTGGCTTGATGGAGCGTTCGCAGATGCGCTCGAGAAATACCCCAGGTGGTATGGGGGCGCAGGTAGAGCCTATGTTGGCGAGTGCGTCTGCCTCTTCATTGCTTTCGCGGCCTACATGTCGCAGCTCGCAGCCGTCGAAGTCCCCTTCGAGTGTGTCGTAGAGGTCGCGGTAGGCGATCATGTTGTCGTTCAGTGCATCGCACTCATGCATTGTTTGGTTGACGACCAACTTGGAGTCGCCGTAAATAATGAGCCTTTTGGCGCTGCAGGCCTTTGCCATCCGCATCCCATGTAGCAGGGCCTCGTATTTAGCTTCATTGTTGGAGGCAGTGAACTGCATCCGCAGGATGTACTTCAGCTTGTCCCCTTGAGGTGATGTCAGTATGACACCTGCACCTCTCTGTCCTTCCGCTTGGACCCGTCGAAGTGCATTGTCCAGAGGTAGGACATATCTGGTTTGTCAGGGAGCTGGTTCTCCATCTAGTGCACGAGGAAGTCAGGAAGAACTTGCGACTTGATTGCGCCGCGCTTTTTGTATGTAATGTCTCGTGGAGACAATTCTATTCCCCAAAGCGCGACTCGTCCCGTGGCATCGGGGTTATTGAGGATATGCCCCAACGGGGTGTCGTTGACCACCACGATTGGGTGTTCTTGGAAGTAATGGCGCAGTCGCCGGGCGGTCATGAAGACGCCGTACGCCATCTTTTGGTAGTGCGGGTACCGTTGTTTTGTTGGCGTGAGGACCTCGCTGAGGTAGTATACTAGGTGTTGTACTCCGTGGACCTTGTTTTCCCCGGCTCGCTTCACGACGAGCACTGTGCTGACCACCTGGTTGGTGGCGGAGATATATAGCAATAGTGGTTCCCTTTCCCATGGGGTCCCTAGTATTGGCGAGGTGGATAGCAGACGCTTGAGGTCTTCGAATGCTTCCTGCGCTTCGTTTGTCCACTCGAACTTTTCAGCTTTGCGGAGGAGTTGGTAGAAGGGCAGTGCCTTTTCACCCACTCGACTGATGAATCGACTGAGGGCCGCGATTCGTCCAGCCAGCTGCTGAACACCCCTTATGTTTTTCGGCTTCTCCATGGCCAGTATGGCTTTTATTTTCTTAGGGTTTGCCTCGATTCCTCTCGCGGAGATGAGGTACCCGAGTAGTTGCCCAGATGGGACGCCATAGGCGCATTTGTCCGGATTGAGCTTGATCCGGTAGTGGTCGAGGTTGGCGAAGGTTTTGCGCAAATCGTCGATTAGGGAGGCTTCCTCCTTGGTCTTGATTACTATGTCGTCGACATAGACTTGAATGTTGCGACCAAGTTGTTCCTTGAGGCAAGCCTTCATGCACCGCTGGTAGGTGTCTCCCGTGTTCTTTAACCCGAAGGGCATTGTGTTGTAGCAGAACACACCGAAGGGCATTGTAAGCGCTGTTTTTTCTTGATCTTCCTCCTTCATTCGAATCTGATTATAGCCTAAGTAGGCGTCGAGGAAGCAGAGGTGCTCGCATCCCGCGGTGGAGTCGATGATCTGGTCGATGTGCGTCAATGGGAAGTGATCCTTTGGGCAGTGCTTATTCAGAGAGGTGAAGTCCACGCACATCCGCAGGATATCCGTGTCCTTTTTTGGTACCATCACCGTGTTGGCGAGCCAAGTGCTTTCCTTGATCTCGCGTATGAATTTTGTGTCGAGGAGTCTGTTGATCTCCATTCCGGCCGCCTTTTCCCTTGGTTCGGACAGTCCCCCGGATTGTCTGTTTGACTGGCCTTGCGTCTAGGTTGACGTTGAGTGCATCCTCGGCGAATTCCCTGGGAACTCCTGGCATGTCCGCAGGACACCAGGCGAAAATTTCCCAGTGCTCACGGAGGAATTCGACGAGCAAGAGTTCCTATGCGGGACTCAAGTTATTGGCGATGAGGTCCGTTTTGGCTGGATCCGATGGGTGGACCTGTACTTTCTTTGTGTGCACTGGTGAGTCGAAAGATAGGTCAGGCGAGCTTGGCCGGCTTAGGGCAGGCAGACTGTTGTCTGTCGACTCCTTTAGTCTCGCGAGTTCTTCATGCATGCCGAAGGACTGGGAAATTATGTTGAATTCCCTATCGCAACTATCGGACCTTTCGAAGCTCCCGTTGACTGTGATGACGCCATTGGGACCTGGCATTTTCATCTGCAGGTAGGCGTAGTGTGGTACTGCCATGAACCTAGCGAACACGACACGTCCGAGGATGCAGTGGTACTGTGAGGGCCAGTCGACGACCTCAAAGTCGGTGCGCTCGCGCCAAAAGTTTTTCGGCGTGCCGAAGATGACGTCGAGGTTGATTTTGCCCAGGGGATACACGCCCTTTCCTGGGACGATGCCATGGAATGTTGTGTCTAAGGCTTCTAAGTAGCTCAGAGGGATCCTCATTGCTCGCAAGGTACTCGCGAATATAAGGTTGATGCCGCTTCCGCCGTCCATGAAGACGCGGCTCATGTCGAAGCCTCCAATTTGGGCCTCGAGTACGAGGGGACAATGGCCTGGACGAGGTACCTGAGGCGGGTGATCGCGTTTGTCGAAGGTGATGGAGGACTCGCTTCCGCTGAGGTACTTAGTGGTAGATGGTGGCGAGTGTGTGGCCAAGTTGACTTGGCGAGTGATGGCCTTCTGCACCCGATTGGAGGGGCGTCCTTTTTGGATCATCATAGTACCCATGGCCCGTGGGTAGGGTTCACCTTCCTGGTGCTGGTCCGGTGCAGCTGCGTTTGGGGGCATTCCAGGTGGTGGTGGTGGAGCGCCATGTGCCACGGCGCCTGGAGCCGCTCCGTAGCCTCTTTCGACTGCGTTGCGATTCATCCGAACCAATCCCTTGTGTAGTTTGAGAAACTCGCGGCAATCTTTGAGGAGGTGGCTGGACTTCTTTTTTTTCCATCATGCTTGTCGATGTAGAAGTGTACCGTGCATAGCCCGGACAACTTGTCTTCAATGGATGTCGCAGGTGCCTCATCACGATTGCGGCGTTGCCACACTTGCGTGGTTTTCCTAGAGTCACGGTATCCGTCGCTACAGTATCCGCTGTTGCGGTTATCGTCGCGTCTGTCGGCGTAGCCAGCTGCGACCATGTTGACATTGTCGCGGTCATCGTAGATGCGCATATGGTGTTTGCCTCGGCGGTCACGTCTGCGCTCGAGTTCTGCCTCCTCATCAGAGTGAACGCGATTTTTCACCAAATCTTCTCCATCGGCCCACCGATTTGCGATTTCCATCAAGTGGTCAATGGTCTTGGGCTTTGAGCGGCCCATCTCTTCCCTGAGCTCTATGCGGCGGACGCCGCCGTTGAATGCGTCAATCGCGCGATCCTCCGAGATGTTCTCTGCAGAGTTCTTGATGATGGACCACCTTTGGATGTAGGAGCGCAGCGATTTGCCCGATCTTTGTTGGCAGCATCTCAGCTCTTCGATTGATGTAGGCCGCTTGTATGTGCCCTTGAAGTTGCGCACAAAGCTGTAAACCAGCTCATCCCAACTACGAATGGATCCGCGTGGGAGGTTGTTGAGCCATGCTCGGGCGGCGCCTTGCAGTTGTAGCTATAAGCATTGCATGGTCGTGCTTCGACTGCCTCCGTGGAGTCTGACGGAGGAGATGTGGTCCTCCAGCCAGATCTTCAGGTCCTGTAGGCCCTCAAACTTCGGGTTCTCCGACGAGAGTTTGAACCCCTTGGGCATTCGCTTTTTCCTGATGGACCTGCTGAAGCATCTGGCGCCGCAGAGCTCCACATATTCTTCTTCCGAGTCAGCCGACCGGGCACATCGCGCCCTTGACTTGTCGATCTTGCGCTGCGTGATGTCATCTCGTGCATCATAGTCGTGATCGTGTTGCCGTGAGCGGCAACGTCGAGACAGGTCATGACTATCGTCGCTGGATGAGGGCGAGGAGTAGCGCTTTGCTAGCGCTTTGCCTTTTTTCGGCTCCGATGTTGGCTCCTTGTCGAGGGCGGCTTCGACCAGTCCCAAGCCTGCGATCATAGATCGGTGCATAGCGGCTCGGGGATCTCCAGCTGGCGGTTGATTGTTGAGGAGGTACATGGTGGCTGCGGTCACCGCGGTCTATGGTGTCTTGGGGACCATGTTGCCCCGTGTATCGACTGTCATAGAGCTAAAGTCGAGGATTTTTGCAGCTTCTATGCGTTCTTGCTCGGTGAGATGGGCCATCCGAGATTGTCTCTTGTTTGCCAGGTACTCGTTGCCCTTTGAGGAGGATCCTCCGTGGGAGGAGAGCCCATCACGTGGAAGGCTCGACTCGTCTGCCGCCTTTTTGCATGCCTCAAGTTGCGTGATTGTTTGCACTTGGCGCTTGAATTCCTCCTTCAAGAGCCAACGGTATCCCATTAGCAGTTCTTGTGGAGATCCGAAAGGTAGAGGGGTGCCTCGTAAGGCCTCGCGGCAGCAAGCCCACTCCTGCTCGTTGAGCCTGATCGCGACGCGTTCACCGGTTTGCTCGTTTGTTATGGTCGGAGGCTCGACTGATCCTCCATTGTTGACGGGGATGCGATTGCCACCGTTGCCGCCATTGCCACCAAGAGGCGGGTCGGTTTTGTTACCGCGATTGCCCGTGTTGTCGCGGTTGGCAGAGGTATCGCCTGCGTTGATGACGGCGCACATGAAGTGATTGGGGAAGCTGCTACTTCCACAGCTCTCAGATCCAGAGCCGTAGGCTCCATCTTCTATGGCCAGATCGCTCAGATCGGAGTCGCGACTGCTGTCGCTGACCGTGTTCTCGACTGTTGTCGGGGCGTTGAGCTCACCGAGGGTGCCGATCGATGGAGGGAACCATGATGCTAGGGCAATCGACGGCACCGTCGGCTGGTCAGGAAGGCGGAGCGTGCCCATCTGACCAACTTGGAAGTGGAAGCTCCCTATTGCCAGGCTGATCCCGTTGCCCACGGACTCAAAAGCCGGGCGAGTGGCTGGCGTGTGGACGGTGAAGTCGAACGCGCCGAAGAGCTGGCGAATCTTCGCTGTTGCGGAGTTGTAGATCATGGTTGATGGGGCCGAAGAAGCCACAACATCAGCACTCCCAATTCCCACGGACGGCGCCAATTGACGAGGGTTTAACTCATCAATGCCCATTGTTATGGACTTGGGTTTTAGAGAAGGAGGGAGCGCTGGAGGCATCTATCGGCTAGCAAACAAGCACACAGGGGACTCGAAGATTTACCCAGGTTCAGGCCTCGTAGAGGTCCCTACTCCTGCTTGTCTGCTCGTGGAATTATCAAAGGAATCGAGGATTACAATGGTGCACAGATGCAATCTGGCAAGGGTTGTGGAAACTAGGGTTGCGTGTGTCCTCCTCGCCGCCCCCTCCTCGCCTTTATATAGATAGGCTAGGTCTCGGGTAGCAGGTCGAGTCGGTTACAAGTTAGGGTTTTCCCGTTTGAACTTTCTATCTTTAGCTTCTTCTTGTTCTTCAAGCAATCAAGAGTCCGTAGGTTACTCGAGTTCTTGATTTGGGCCTTGGCGACACCGTGGGCTTATATGTATTCAGGCCGTATATACTAAGCTCGAGTACCTGTAGGGTATACCCATGTCAAGTGGTCATCTCTTGCATAACTTCATTGGAGGTCATGAGATGGTAGTTGCCTCTTCCTTGGAGACTCTTCAAGTCAGTGGGCTCGAAGGGCATGAGTGCACTCACATACTTCCTCTTGATCCAAGCATCATCAATGTGAGAGGCACCAACATTCATAAAGGCGGTGGCTGTGGATTTGAGTCTTCGATACATGTCTTCATGGTCCTCACCATCCTTCATAAAGAAACCTTTAGCCTCATTGCTCAAGGCATCATACATATTTCTTCTCATGCTCTCATTGCCAACAAACAAGTCAATAAGAGCATCCCAAGCTTACTTGGCGATCTTGTAGTGCTCATTGTGGGGAAAATCCTTTGGCCCCACTCCAAGTTGGATCATGTGCAAGGCTGTCGCATTGAGCTGGCTATTGACTACTTCTCTTCTAGTCAAGTTGGTTAGATCCTCAACTTTGAGTCCTTCTTCAATTATGTTCCACAAATCAATGCAAGAGTTGCACACATGAGATTTCATTAAAACTTGCCATTAAGCAAAAGTATGTGCAGCTAACTTAGGTGGGTCACCTCTATTATTTATATGGGGATGAGGGATTGGGGGTCGGGAGAGTACCATCCAGGAACCACATGGTGCTCTTCCTTCCCATCACCCTTTTTGGTGGTGGAGTCAGTGGAATTATGTTCATCCCCCACCACTTCAACCATAGGTTTAGCCGGAGCATTAGCCTTAGGGTTAGGTGGTGTTTCCTCTTGAGAGGGAGGAGGTGAGGCTGACTTTTCCATAACAAGTCACTCAACAAGTTGACGCAACTGTTGGATTCTGTTGCCCAAGGTAGAGCTCAAGCTTGTTTCCAAATTCTTGAGATCTACCATGGTCACCGAGTGGCTAGCCTCACTCCCTCCCTCATCTCCTGAGTTGCCCATAATCTCTTAGGCAGTTAAGCCCGAATAAAGAGCCGAGGCTCTGATACCAATTGAAAGGATCATATGGGTACCTAGAGGGGGGGTGAATAGGTGCTACTTTAAATTTTACTCATTTTCAATTTAGGGTTTGACACAAAAGGTAAATTCTCTAGATTATGCAACTATGGTGAATTTACTTATATGTCAATCTAGCACATGAACTAAGCAAGAACTAGATAAGTAAAGCGCGGTAAAGGATGGAAGTAACTAAAGTGGAGCATGCAGAGACACAAGGATTTGTTTCCCGTAGTTCCTTCCTCTTGAGGGGAAGTACGTCTAAGTTTGGAGAGGGGGTGGTTTCAAAGCACCAATGCCACGAGAGGCCTCCCTTGTTATCCGATGAACCTCACCCCAACGGGTTCGATTCACCTCTTCCACTATACGACAACCTTCGAGGTGGAAGCCTGCACCTTTACAACAAGTTCAAGGCACACATCAACAACCTAATTGGAGGCTCCCAAATACAAGCAAGCTGTCAAACCATCAAAGACAAGCTACTAAGAACCAAAGCACAAGCTAGGGTTTCCAATGAAACACTAGAGCAAGGGGCCCTCACGTGAATGAGGGGGAAATGAAGATCTCTCTTGGTGAAGTTGTAGATCAAGGCATCCTCCTCCGATTCTCCAAAGATCAATGACTTTGGATGGTTGAGTGAAGAGATCTTGTGGATTTGGTGGCTCAAATGATGCTGCTGTTCTTCATGTGGACGAGTAGCTCCCATGGTAGAAGAAGGGGCCTTTATATAGGGCCCCTAGAATTAGAGACGTTGGGAGCCACTTACCCCGGACAGTCTGGCTAATACTAGCTGGACAGTCCGGCCCAGCCGGACACTTCGGGCAACAACAGTCGGACACTTCGGCCTGGCGAACTTTCTAGCCAGTGTTCGGACTGTGTCCGAGTAGAATCCGAAGAGGTGTTCTGAATGTCTGAGCAGGTCGATGAAACCCCATGGCCGGACAGTCCGGTCAAAGCCAGCCGGATAGTCCGGCTAGGCTGGAAAATCCGGCGCATATCTGCCAGGCAGTCCGGCCAGGACTTCCTTCCAGCACCGACTTGATCCTGGACATCCCTACTTCTTCAGAGCACAAAACTGTCGAGTATCTGATATCTCGTGCAACATTTAACAACAGATTAAACTATCCAAGTGTTGTCAACAAACATCAAAATCATAGGAAGGTCATAAATGCCCTTTCAAAGAGCGGGATTTGTCCATCCGTGTGAACGATAGATACTCAAGGGCCCACTGGGAGAAGTTATATCCAACAGTTGCGTAGCATGTGACTAGGTCACATGGATATTACTTGTCGGAAGTAGTTAAGTAGCATTTGTCAATAAAGAGATTGAACACGACACGGTGATGTTATTGATCAGATCTCAGACAATGCAAGTATCGTAGAGACAAAAGGAATAGGACTCGATGTTCCTTGTTCAACGACAAAGATTTGTTGAATGTACAGGGGTCATCATGGGCATCCGGGTCCCGCTAATGATCATTGGTACGAGAGGGATCTTGACCATGTCTAGAATTTTGCCAAACTGTGGGGTATCATGCTTAAGGGCTTGATGATGCTCGGAGATCATTTTGGTATCGACGGAATCACCAAAGAAAAGAAAGAGAGAAAACTGGAACGGTTCCGGGAAAGTCCGGAGGATGTCCAGAATGGGATGGAAGGAGTTCCATAGCCACGGGAGTTGAATAATATGTGAGTAAATGTTAAATATTTATTTAATCATTTATTCATAATTATTTAAATAAAATAAAAGGAATTAAAATAGTTAAATACCTAATTGGGCCAAAATCCCTAGGGAAAAGGCCCATGAGGGAAAAGACCAAAGGGGGAAAGGGAGGAGGGGTCGCATGGGCCTCATGCACCCGTCGGCGGGGCCCATGGGGGCCTTGGTCGGTCGGACAACCCCTCCCCCTCTCCTCTCCCTTATTTAGTCTCACATGGCTTAGCTAATAAGCTATGGGTCCTTTTTCCCCTATATATTGAGAAGTATTTTGAGAAAATAAATACACCAATTATCAATAAAAGGTTCCCTCTATTTTGGGGAGACCATTCTCTCTCTCGTGTGACCACGGTCCCAAGTCTGGACTACACAAACAAGAGACTTCTTCACCGCGGAACGCCGTCGCACTGCGGGATTCGGACACAGAAGGTCTACTTCCGCAACTGCTGCTGGATCGGAGGAGCAGGAGTCAGCGTCAGACACCGGACGTGTGTAACTCCCTCGGAGGTGCTGCACTTGAGGCGCTAGGAGTTGTCGGAGCCGCAGGAGCCATCGGACTTCAACATGACCCCAAGGTCGGCGTCGGTACGACTACATCAACCACATTCTCCTGAACATTGACAACGCTTTTCAGTCTTCAAGGGCAAGTTCATGAAAATCCCCTCTCGTTACTACATTACTAATAGATATGTCCTGGCATTAGGGTTCTTGGCGTAGGAACATTTTATTATTTTCAGGCGCGAACCCCTACAGTGGTATCAGAGTTATATCTATGCGTAGTATTGCTAATACGGGTAGAACACACGAGTTGTAGCGTGTGGGTGTTGAACTTATAGTTGTTACCCTCCCACGTGTACTTGTGCATACCATAGCAATGCTTGATGAAGTGGCCCCCAACCGAATTTACACCTGAATTCATGAGACTGGTCCATGCTTGACATACGGCTTGCACCGTATACAGTGGCTTGGGGGTGACTGTCTCTCTCGCATTAGTTGGTATGCCATTTGCAATGGAGGGCCCCGAAAGGGGTGTAGTATAGACAACTATTTGATCCATGTTGTGATTGAAGTTCGTAGGTAAGAACGGTTCTTGTGCGAAAGCCCTAATAGCCACATGAAACATGCAAAGATAAAGTAGAAGCGTCTAACTTTGTTTTCTAGGGGCGTTGTGATGTGATATGGTCGTAGTCAAGGTAAAGTAGTTTATTTTATGTTGCTAAGTAGTAACGGTCATCATGATGGTGGACTACAACACCGGAGGTGCCGGTACCCTGGTGCCCACGACACTAAAATCCTAGCGCCGGACCCAGAGACGCGGGATGGAGATCACACCGTGAAGGACCATATCACATCGCATTTATATTTGATGTCTATTGTTTGTGCATCTTTGTGTGCTAGTATTAGATACTCGATGATAGCATAAATAAGATGATACCTAAAACATAATACCAACAAAAATGTTCTCCCTTAGTGACATGGATATACCCTGCAGGTACTCGAGTTTAGTATATACGGTCCAGATACGGTGGAAGCCCATGGCGTTGCCACGGCCCGATGAAGACTTCGAGTGGCCCACGGACTCTCGATTACTTGCGAGACAAGAAGAAGTTTAAAGATAGAAATTTTAAAGGGAAAACCCTAATCTATAACCAACTTGACCTGCTACCCGAGACATAGCCTATCTATATAAAGGCTAGGAGGGGGCGGCAAGGAGGACACACGCAACCCTAGTTTCCACAACCCTTGCCAGATTGCATCTGCGCACCATTGTAATCCTCGATTCCTTTGATAATTCCACGAGCAGACAAGCAGGAGTAGGGACCTCTACGAGGCCTGAACCTGGGTAAATCTTCGAGTCCCCTGTGTGCTTGTTTGCTAGCCGATAGATGCCTCCAGCTCTCCCTCCTTCTCTAAAACCCAAGTCCATAACAATGGGCATTGATGAGTTAAACCCTCGCCAATTGGCGCCGTCCGTGGGAATTGGGAGTGCTGATGTTGTGGCTTCTTCGGCCCCATCAACCATGATCTACAACTCCGCAACAGCGAAGATTCGCCAGCTCTTCGGCGCATTCGACTTCACCGTCCACACGCCAGCCACTCGCTAGGCTTTTGAGTCCGTGGGCGACGGGATCAGCCTGGCAATAGGGAGCTTCCGCTTCCAAGTTGGTCAGATGGGCACGCTTTGCATGCCTGACCATCCAACAACATCCGCTATTGCTCCAGCGTCGTGGTTACCACCACCAATCGGTGCCCTCAGCGAGCTCAACACCTCTGCAACAGCTGAGAGCACGGACAGCGACAACAGTCGCGGATCCGATCTAGGTGGCCTAGCGACGAAAGATGGGGTCTACGGCTCCGAATCCGAAAGTTGCGGAAGCAACAACTTCCCCAACCACTTCATGTGCACCGTCATCAACACCGGCGAAACCAGCGCCAATCGTGAAAATGGTGGCAATGGTCTTGATCCACCCAACGGTGGCATACCTAACGGCGGACCAGCAAATGGCGGCCCCACCAACGGTGGCAATGGCGCGCCCATCAACAATGGAGGGGCAGTCAAACCTCCAACCATGGTGAACGAACACACCGGTGAACGTGTCGTGATCAGGATCAACGATCTCGAGTGGGCTCCTTGCCGAGAAGCTCTGTGAGGGAATCCTCTGCCCCCGGCACACTGCAAGATGTGCTGATGGGCTACCATTAGCTACCAAAGGAGGAGTACAGACGCCAGCTGTAAACGATCGTGCAGATCGAAGCGTGTAAAAAGGCGGCGGACGTGTCGAGTCTTCGACGGGCCGGGATCTCCTCCCACGGAGGATCCTCATCCAAGGGCAACGAGTACGTGGCCAACAAGAGGCGATCTCGAATGGCCCACCTCACCGATCAGGAGCACATAGAAGCTGCAAAAGTCCTCGACTTTGGCTCTATGACAATCGACACATGGGGCAACATAGTCCCAAAGAGACCGCAAGCTGCGGTAATGGCGGCCACCATGTACCTCCTCAACAATCAGCCGTCGGCCGGAGATCCCCGAGCCGTCATGCACCGATCTACGATCGTGGGCTTGGGGTTAATCGAAGCCGCTCTCGACAAAGAGCCGATGCCGGAGCCGAAAAAAGGCAAGGCTCTGGCCAAACGCTATTCCTCACCCTCGTCCAGCAACGACAGTCACGATCTGTCTCGATGCCGCCACTCACAGCGACACGACCACGACTACGATGCACGCGATGACCTCACGCAGCGCAAAATCGACAAGTCAAGGGCACGATGCGCCCGCTCGACTGACTCAGAGGACGAAGACGTGGAGCTCTGTGGCACCAGATGCTTCAGCAGGGCTATCAGGCAGAAGCGAATGCCCAAGGGGTTCAAGCTCCCATCGGAGAACCCAAAATTTGACGGCCTGTAGGACCCAAAAATCTGTTTGGAGGACCACATCTCCTCCGTCAGGCTCCACGGCGGGAGTCGAAGCATGGCCATGCAATGCCTGCAGCTACAGATGCAGGGCGCCGCCCGAGCATGGCTCAACGACCTCCCGCGCGGATCCATTCGCAGATGGGAAGAGCTGGTCTACAGCTTTATGCGCAACTTCAAGGGCACCTACAAAAGGCTGCATCAATCGAAGAACTGAGGTGATGCCAGCAAAGGTCGGGTGAATCGCTACGCTCGTACATCTAGAGGTGGTCCATCATCAAGTACTCCGCAGAAAACATCTCGGAAGATCGCGCAATCGACGCATTCAACGGTGGTGTCCGCCGCATAGAGCTCAGGGAAGAGCTGGGCCGCTCGAAGCCCAAAACAATTGACCACCTGATGGAAATCGTGAATCGGTGGGCAGACGGAGAAGACTCAATGAAAAACCGCGTTCACTCCAACGACAAAGAGGAACTCGAGCGTAGACGCGATCGCCGAAGCAAGCGTCGAATGCGCATCTACGATGATCACGATGACGTCAACATGGTCGCAGCCGGCTACACCGATAGGCGCGACGACAACCGCAATAGCGGCTATCGCAGCGGCGGACACCGCGACTCTGGGAAAACCACGCAGGTATGGCAGCGCTGCACTCGCAAAGAGGCACTCGTAACAATAATTGAGGACAAACTGTTCGGGCCGTGCAACGTGCACTTTTACATCGACAAGCACGACGCCAAGAAAAAATCCAGCCACCTTTTCAAGGACTGCCACGAGTTCCTCAAGCTACACGAGGGTTTGGCTCGGATGAACCGCAATGCAGTCAACAAGGGCTATGGAGTCGCCCCAGGCGCTGTAGCACATGGAGCTCCTCCACCACCACCTGGAGTACCACCACCCGCGGCCGCACCGGTACATAATCAAGGTGGTGAGCCATACCCATGGGCTATGGGCAACATGATGATCCAAAAGGGGCGCCCCTCAAATCGGGTGCAGAAGGCCATCACTATCCAAGTAAACTTGGCGACAAACTCCTGCCATCCACCACTGAGTACCTTAGTGGAAGCGACTCCTGCATCATCATCGACAAGCGCGATCATCCGCGCCAAGTACCTCGTCCAGGCCACTGTCCCCTCATACTCGAGGTGCAGATCGGAGGCTTCGACATGAGTCGTGTCTTCATGGATGGTGGAAGTGGCATTAACCTCATGTTCGCAAGTACCTTGCGAGCAATGAGGATCCCTCTGACGTGTCTAGAGGTCTCGGACACAATGTTCCACGGCATTGTCCCAGGAAAGGGCATATATCCCCTGGGCAAAATCAACCTCGATGCCATCTTCTGCACGCCGAAAAACTTTCGACGCGAATGCATCGACTTCGAAGTCGTCGACTGGCCCTCACAGTACCACTACATCCTCAGACGCGTCGCGTTCGCTAGGTTCATGGCAGTGCCGCACTACGCCTACCTGCAGATGAAAATGCCAGGTCCAAACGGCATCATCACAATCAAGGGAAGTTTCGAAAGGTCCGACAGCTGCGACAGAGAATTCAACAGAATCTCCTAATCCTTCAGCATGCAGGAGGAGCTCGCAAGATTGAAGGAGTCGACAGACAACAGTCTGCCTCCCCTGAGCAGGCCAAGTTCACCCGACCTGTCCTTCGACTTGTCGGTGCACACGAAGAAAGTCCAGGTCCACCCATCGGACCCGACCAAGACGGCCCTCATCGCCAGCAACTTGAGTTCCGCATAGGAACTCACGCTCGTCGAATTCCTCTGTGAGCACTGGGAAATATTCGCCTGGTGTCTAGCGGACATGCCAGGAGTTCCTAGGGAATTCGCCGAGCATGCACTCAACGTCAACCTAGACGCAAGGCCAGTCAAACAGACAATCCGGGGGACTGTCCAAACCAAGGGAAAAGGCGGCCGGAATGGAGATCAACAGACTCCTCGACACAAAATTCATACGCGAGATCAAGGAAAGCACTTGGCTCGCCAACACGGTGTTGGTACCCAAAAAGGACACGGATAACCTGCGGATGTGCGTGGACTTTACCTCCCTGAACAAGCACTGCCCAAAAGATCACTTCCTGCTTCCGCGAATCGACCAAATCATCAACTCCACCACGGGATGTGAGCGCCTCTGCTTCCTCGACGCCTACTCAGGCTATAATCAGATTCGAATGAAGGAGGAAGATCAAGAGAAAATGGCATTTACAACGCCTTTCTATGTGTTCTGCTACAACACAATGCCCTTCGGGCTCAAAAACGCAGGGGCCACCTATCAATGGTGCATGCAGGCTTGCCTCAAGGATCAACTTGGTCGCAACATCCAAGTCTACGTCGATGACATCGTCATCAAAACAAAGGAGGAAGCCTCTCTAATCGATGATTTACGTGAAACCTTTGTCAACCTCGACCGCTACCGGATCAAGCTCAATCCGGACAAGTGCGCCTTCGGCGTACCATCTGGGCAGTGATACGTTGCAAACGTATCCATAATTTTTGATGTTCCGTGCTTGGTTTTATCTACTTTCTTATGTTTTGTCCACACTTTGGAGTACTTTTCATATGATTTCTTGGACTAACCTATTAATAAGAGCCACAGTGCCAACTGCCTTTTTTCTGCTGTTTTTGGTTCCAGGAAAGTCAGAAAATGAATATTCTCGGAATTGGACGGGACAAAAGCCAAAGTCGGTATTTCACCGAGGGACACCTGGAGCCAGAATACGAGACGGAGAGGGGCTAGGGCCCGGCCACACCACCTGGCCGCGCGGCCAGGCCTGGCCCGCGCCAGGGGGTGGTCTGGCCGCCCCAGGCACCCCCTCGGCCTCTCCTTCCGCCTATATATTGCCTCTGATACGGAAACCCTAAGTACCAGATTAAAAATCCACGAAAGAGTCTGTAGCCGCCATCATCTCCATCCCTAGATCGGGAGGGATCTGAAGCTCTTCCCGACACCCTGCCGGAGAGGGGAATTCACCCTGGAGGCCCTCTTCATCACCATGCAAGCCTCCGGTGTGATGCGTGAGTAGTTCATCTCTGGACTACGGGTCCATGTAGTAGCTAGATGGCTGGTTCTCCTCCTTTGTGCTACCATGTTTAGATCTTGTGAGCTCCGTTCATGATCGAGATCATCTATTTGTAATTCTGCATGTTGTGTTTGCGGGGATCTGATGGATATTGAGATGCTATTTCAGATTGATTATTGATTCTATCATGTCTTTGTTATTTGTGATCTTGCATGCTTTCCGTTGTTAGTAGCTATCTTGGCCAAGTAGATGCTAGCAACTCTAAGAGTTAGTATTTATGCTCGATAGTGGGTTCATGCCTCTGGTAATCTGGGGAAGTGACAGAAATCTCTAAGGTACTAGATGTGTTGTTGCTACTAGGGAGAAAACGCCAATCCTTCATTCATAGAACAATCATATTGTTTACTTTACGAGCAATTCGTAATGCAATTATCCGTTGCTTACAACTTAATACTGGAGGGGGTTCGGATGATAACCTGAAGGTGGACTATTAGTCATAGATGCAGTTGGATGGCGGTCTATGTATAATGTTGTAATGCCCAATCAAATCTCAAAGGAGTCAAGATGATTAGTATATGCATGTATTGCTTTCTCGATGTTTGTCAATTGCCCCACTGTAATTTGTTCACCCAACATGTTATCTATCTTAAGGAGAGCCACCTCTAGTGAACTATAGACCCCGGTCCTTTCTTTTACTATCAATCTTTAATCAACTGATTACCTATTTGTGTTTACTTTCTGCAAACTATTATTTTCTTCCACTCTATATGTTTAATCCTTTGTTTTCAGCAAAACCAGTGAGATTGACAACCTCATCGCAAGTTGGGGACATAGTTCTATGGTTGTGTTGTGCAGGTCTCCACGTTGCTGCTGGCACCGGTAGTGCGCCATACCAAAGTTCAGCTAGCTACACCTTTGGGGTGTTTCCTTGCTCCTACTGGATTGATAACCTTGGTTTCATAACTGAGGAAAAACTTACTGATGTGCTCATCATACCTTCCTCTTGGGGTTCCCCAACGAGCTCGTTAATACACGAGTCACTAAGTACTTTTCCTAGCGCCGTTGCCGAGGAGTCAAGGACATCTTCACAAGGGGAGTCCCTCATAACCAATCTCTTTACTTTGTTATTTTTGTTTTGCTTAGTTTACTTTTGCTTTGTTTGCTTGTTTCTTTATCAAAAACACAAAAAAAAATAGTTTTTCAAGTTTGCTTTCTTTATTAAAAAAACACAAAAAAATTAAGTATTTCTATAGTTGTTACCTCTTTCTTAGCTCACCATGTTGATCCCTAAATTCACCCTGAAAGACCTTTCAATAGGCAGTGGTTCTATAATTGGAAAAGATAATATTGAAGAATTCTTTAATCATGTTAGTAAACATGAGGATATTGACGATAGATCCCTCGCAGAACTTGCTCCAAATTATGAATTTGCTGCAACTTCTTTAGTTGACATGTTGGAAGCTAGGTTTGTTAACCTTAACCCCTTAATGCAAGTAATGTTTCTTAAACTTAAAGAAATTGAGGACCCTGAAAAGAGGGATTTTATTCTAGAAACTTTGCTTAAGGAATTCTATGATGTTGCCAAAGAAGCTAGAAAAGTCTTTGAACGTTTTAATATGCTAGGCTCATGTGTAGATGTTGTTGGTACACGAGAAAAGATGAACAAAACTGAACCTAATGGGGAGGAAATTAAGATACCAATACCTTTTAAACTTGTAGCAATGCATGAAGCCATAGAAAAGAATCTTGATTGGATTGTTCCGGAAAACCCATTTGATGAAAATAGTGAACCAAAGAGCATTGAGAGAGGATCCTCTAGAACTTATTTAGATGAGATACCTTTCCTTGTTGAAGATATTTCTAGTATTAATCTTAATGCTTCTTCATTTGAGAACACTTGATTCTTTTTCTTGCTTCTTATGCCTAACTTAAAGGCGTTAAAGAAAAGTACTTATTGGGAGATAACCCAAAAGTTTTAGATGAGTCTTGGAAGTTATTACTTCAGTAATAACCGCTCCTTATCCTTTTTATTTGCTTTTTGTGCCAAGAGTAACCTCTAATGAGAGAGAAGTAATGATTGGGAAAGTTGCTGTCCCGAAACAGATTTCTGTGCTTCACTGTAAAAATTCGTGTAAAATCTCTGTATGTCCTTTTGAGGCGTGAATTTTTTTGCTTCTGCCCCAGGTTGTTATCTAACTTTAGTTAGTTCAACACTTTTCGATTTGAGCAACAGAAGGTCTTCGAAAAAAATCGTATTTACCTGCTGGTCTGTTTTGACAGATTTCTGCCATTTTTTGCATTTGCTTCTTGTTGGTTCCTTTTTGAGTTCTTTTGGGGAATTGAGATTTTTGAGGGAAGTGCTACAGTAGCTTGTGTTCTAATGGAAGTTTTATTGGTGTTGGAACTGAACCTAAATACCTATTATCTTGAGTGCACTAATGTTGCTAATAAAGATTGTGTGAAGTTTTGTATGAAGGAAAAATTTCAGGTGTATGGAAGGAATGAGTAATGAGATGAAGAATGGACTAAAGCTCAAGCTTGGGGATGCCACGCATGTCACCCCAAGAAATATCCAAGAAGTACAAGTGTCAAAGCTTGGGGATGCCCAAGGCACCCCCCTCTTCATCAATAAAAATCCTAGGTTTCTTCCAAACACTTCATTTTTATTGTTTCATGCACAGTTGTGTTGTTCTTGGAGCGTCTTCTTTTTCATTTTCATTTTGGTTTTTCGTTTGCTTTGTTTGCTTAGTTTTCTGAATAAATTGGTTGTACCCCCTCTTTCATACATTGGTGTTCAAATAGTTTGGTTTGGTTTGGAAAAGAGTAGGAAAGTTCATGCTTAAGTGGTAAAGAGAGTTTGTTTTTGACTGTGGCCTATTCTTTGTCATGCCATGCTTGCTATTGTTTTAGATTTATGCTTATTATTCTTTGATGTAGCATGACATGTTATAAACAATTGAGATTGCTTAATGTGCCTTGGAAGAATCATGCGTTGTTTTAGCATATTAAAGCATAGTATGTGGTATTCTCCTTTGATGCTTTATTTGGGTTGACTTGGAACATGCTCACACCATGTTATGACTATACCAAGTCACCATAGCCTTTATGATCCTTTAGTTTTCAACTTTTGTATCACTTTATTCTTTGATTAATGATGTTTTGTCGCTCTGCATGATTATGGCCATTATTGCTCTCTTAGTTTGTCGCTCCCAGTCTTTTGCTAGCCTCCATAACTAAGTATGAGTTCTACTCATGCATCCAACTCCTAAAACCAAGTTATTCCAAAGAGTCCACCATACCTACCTACTAGCATATGCTATTGATACGTTGCAAACGTTTCCATAATTTTTGATGTTCCATGTTTGGTTTTATCTACTTTCTTGTGTTTTGTCCACACTTTGGAGTACTTTTCATATGATTTCTTGGACTAACCTATTAACAAGAGCCACAGTGCCAGCTGCTTGTTTTCTGCTATTTTTGGTTCTAGGAAAGTCAGAAAATGAATATTCTTGGAATTGGACGGGACAAAAGCCAAAGTCAGTTTTCCACAGAGGGACACCTGGAGCCATAATACGAGATGGAGAGGGGTTGGGGCCCGGCCACACCACCTAGCCGCGCGGCCAGACTTGACCCGCGCCAGGGGGTGGTCTGGCCGTCCCAAGCACCCCCTCGGACTCTCCTTCTGCCTATATATTGCCTCTGATACGGAAACCCTAAGTACCCGATCAAAATTCCACGAAAGAGTCTGTAGTCACCGTCATCTCCATCTCTAGATCGGGAGGGATCTGAAGCTCTTCTCGGCACCCTGCCGGAGAGGGGAATTCACCCTGGAGGCCTTCTTCATCACCATGCAAGCCTCCGGTGTGATGCGTGAGTAGTTCATCTCTGGACTACGGGTCCATGTAGTAGCTAGATGGCTGGTTCTCCTCCTTTGTGCTATCATGTTTAGATTTTGTGAGCTCCGTTCATGATCAAGATCATCTATTTGTAATTCTGCATGTTGTGTTTGCGAGGATCCGATGGATATTGAGATGCTATTTCAGATTGATTATTGATTCTATCATGTCTTTGTTATTTGTGATCTTGCATGCTTTCCATTGTTAGTAGCTATCTTGGCCAAGTAGATGCTAGCAACTCTAAGAGTTAGTATTTATGCTCGATAGTGGGTTCATGCCTCTGGTAATCTGGGGAAGTGACAGAAATCTCTAAGGTACTAGATGTGCTGTTGCTACTAGGGAGAAAACAACAATCCTTTGTTCATAGAACAATCGTATTGTTTACTTTACACGCAATTTGTAATGCAATTATCCGTTGCTTGCAACTTAATATTGGAGGGGGTTCAGATGATAACCTGAAGGTGGATTATTAGTCATAGATGCAGTTGGATGGAGGTCTATGTATAATGTTGTAATGCCCAATCGAATCTCAAAGGAGTCAAGATGAGTAGTATATGCTTGTATGCTTTCTCGATGTTTTTCAATTTCCCCGCTGTAATTTGTTCACCCAGCATTTTATCTATCTTAAGGAGAGCCACCTCTAGTGAACTATGGACCCTGATCCTTTCTTTAACTTTCAATCTACAATCAACTATTTACTGCTTTATGTTTACTTTCTACAAACTATTACTTTCTTCCACTCGATACATTTAATCCTTTGTTTTCAGCAAAACCGGTGAGATTGACAACCTCATCGCAAGTTGGGGACAGAGTTCTGTGGTTGTGTTGTGCAGGTCTCCATGTTGCTGCTGGCACCGGTAGTGCGCCCTGCCAACATTCAGCTAGCAACACCTTTGGGGTGTTTCCTTGCTCCTACTGGTTCGATTAAACCTTGGTTTCATACTGAGGGAAAACTTAATGCTGTGCTCATCATACCTTCCTCTTGGGGTTCCCCAACGAGCTCGATATATTTTGGGCCATCAAGCTATTTTTCTGGCGCTGTTGCCGGGGAGTCAAGGACATCTTCACAAGGGGAGTCCCTCATAACCAATCTCTTTACTTTGTTAGTTTTGTTTTTCTTAGTTTACTTTTGCTTTGTTTGCTTGTTTCTTTATCAAAAACACACAAAAAATTAGTTTTACAGGTTTGCTTTCTTTATTAAAAACACACAAAAATGACTACTCTTGAAAATACTAAGTTGTGTGACTTCACTAGCACCAACAACAATGATTTTATGAGCACACCTATTGCTCCACCTGTTCCTAAAGCTACTTTCTTTGAGATAAAACCTGCTTTACTCAATCTTGTTATGAGAGAACAATTTTCTGGTATTGGGAATGAAGATGCTACTGCCCATGTAAATAACTTTGTTGAACTTTGTGAGATGCAAAAGCATAGGGATATAGATTGGAGATATTACTAAGCTCAAATTGTTTCCTTTCTCTTTGAGAGGAAAAGCTAAAGAATGGTTAAATTCCTTAACTAGGAATAGTATTGATTCTTCGACTAAGTGCAAAGATGCTTTTATTGGAAAATACTATCCTCCTGCTAAGATTATATCTATGAGAAGTGAAATAATGAAGTTTAAACAATCTGATAATGAACATGTTGCTCAAGCTTGGGAAAGAATGAAATCTTTGGTAAAGAATTGTCCCACTCATGGACTGGCTGCTTGGATGATTATCCAAACTTTTTATGCAAGATTGAACTATTCTTCAAGAAACCTATTGGATTCTGCTACTAGAGGTACCTTTATGACCATTACTTTGGGTGCTGCAACAAATCTTCTGGATAATATGATGGTTAACTACTCTGAATGGCATACTGAAAGAGCTCCACAAGGTAAGAAGGTAAATTCTGTTGAGGAAACCTCCTCCTTGAGTGATAAGATTGATGTTATTATGTCTATGCTTGTTAATGGGAAAGCCCATATTGATCCAAATAATGTTCCCTTAGCCTCTTTGGTTGCTGAAGAAGAGCAAAGTGATGTGAACTTTATAAGAAATAATAATTTTAACAACAATGCCTACAGGAATAATTTTGGTAACAACAATTATAAGCCATATCCTCCCAACAATGGTAATGCTTATGGAAATTCCTACAACAACAATAGGAGTGCTCCCTCTGAACTTGACGTTATGCTTAAAGACTTTATTAGTAAACAAACTGCTTTCAATAAAACTATTAAGGAAAAACTCTCTAATGCTAAAAGAAATATAACATCTTTGGCTGAAGCTCAATCTTCTTTGAATAAAATGGCTGCTAAACCTAAAACTAATGATAATCCCTTTGCAGCCACTAATGCCATACAAGTGAGAATTGATGAAAATGTTAGACTATTAGCTGAATTACATGCTAAGTGGGAAAGAGAAGATGAAATTGCTAGAAACATTAGTGTTTCTACTATCACTACCACTAGTGTTGATGCTAGTAATAGCTCTACTACTTTAGATGATAATTATGATTTTGATCTTGATGGTTGCAATATCTCTGAAATTATTAAGTTCCTACAAAAGCTTGCTAAAAGTCTTAATGCTAGTGCTATGAACATGGCCTTTACAAAACACATTACTGATGCTCTCATAAAGATTAAAGAAGAAAAGATGAAACATAAAGCTTCTATTCCCATAAAACAAGAAGATGGTTAGGAACCCATCATTAATATGAAAGTGAATGATTTTGATTTCAAAGCTTTATGTGATCTTGATAGTAGTGTTTCTATTATGCCTAGAAGGATTTATGATATGCTTGATTTGCCACCACTTGAAGATTATTATTTGAATGTCCCACCTGATGATAATGCTAAAAAGAAACTCATGGGGAGTATCAATGATGTTCTTATTATGGTTAACAATGCCTATGTCCCCGCTGATTTCTATGTTTTGGATGTTGAATGCAATGCTTCTTGTCCTATTACTTTGGGAAGACCTTTTCTTAGAACTGTTGGTGCCATTATTGATATGAAAGAAGGCACCATTAAATATCAACTCCCACTCAAGAAAGGTATAGAACATTTCCCTAATAAGATAGAGAAGATTTCTTTTGCTTCTCCTATGAAAACAAAATTTCCTCTTAATGCTTCTTCATTTGAGAACACTTGATTCTTTTTCTTGCTTCTTATGCCTAACTTAAAGGCGTTAAAGAAAAGTACTTATTGGGAGATAACCCAAAAGTTTTAGATGAGTCTTGGAAGTTATTACTTCAGTAATAACTGCTCCTTATCCTTTTTATTTGCTTTTGTGCCAAGAGTAACCTCTAATGAGATAAAAGTAATGATTGGGAAAGTTGCTGTCCCGAAACAGATTTCGGTTCTTCACCGTAAAAATTAGTGTAAAATCTCTGTATGTCCTTTTGAGGCGTGAATTTTTGTGCTTCTACCCCAGCTTGTTATCTAACCTTTGTTAGTTCAACACTTTTTGATTTGAGCAACAGAATGTCCTTGAAAAAATTAGGCTTTACCTGCTGGTCTGTTTTGACAGATTTCTGCCATTTTTTGCAATTGCTTCTTGTTGGTTCCTTTTTGAGTTCTTTTGGAGAATTGAGCTTTTTGAGGAAAGTGCTACAGTATCTTGTGTTTTAATGGAAGTTTTATTGGTATTAGAACTGAACCTAAAAGACTTATTATCTTGAGTGCACTAATGTTGCTAATAAATATTGTGTGAAGTTTTGTATGAAGGAAAAATTTCAGGTGTATGGAAGGAATGAGTAATGAGATGAAGGATGGACTAAAGCTCAAGATTGGGGATGCCACGAGTGTCACCCCAAGAAATATCCAAGAAGTACAAGCGTCAAAGCTTGGGGATGCCCAAGGCATCCCCCTCTTCATCAATAAAAATCCCAGGTTTCTTCCAAACACTTCATTTTTATTATTTCATGCACAGTTCTGTTGTTCTTGAAGCGTCTTCTTTTTCATTTTTGTTTTGATTTTTTGTTTGCTTGGTTTTATTAGTTTGCTGAATAAATTGGTTGGACCCCCTCTTTCATGCATTGGTTTTCAAATAGTTTGGTTTGGATTGGAAAAGAATAGGAAAGTTCATGCTTAAGTGGTAAAGAGAGTTTGTTTTTGACTATGGCCTATGCTTTGTCATGTCATGCTTGGTATTGTTTTGGCTTTATTCTTAGTGATTTTTCCTGTAGCATGACATGTTACAAACAATTTAGATTGCTTAATGTGCCTTGAAAGAATCATGCATTGTTTTAGCATATTAAAGCATAATATTGTGGTATTCTCCTTTGATGCTTTATTTTGGGTTGACTTGGCGCATGCTCACACCATGTTATGACTATCCCAAGTCACCATAGCCTTTATGATCCTTTATTTTTCAACTTGTAGTATCACTTTATGCTTTGATCAATGATGTTTTGTCGCTCTGCATGATTATGGCCATTATTGCTCTCTTAGTTGGTTGCTCCCAGTCTTTTGCTAGCCTCCATAACCAAGTATGAGTTCCACTCATGCATCCAACTCCTAAAACCAAGTTATTACAAAGATTCCACCATACCTACCTATTAGCAATTGCTATTCCAAGTATATTCATGTTTTTATCTATCTTCCAAAATAAACTTATTATGAGAAAACTAGTGATTAAAGCTCTCACGAACTTGATGGCACATTTTACTTTTCTTGCCCTTAATAAACTTGAACCATTGTGTCATATATGTTGTATATGCTTGCACTTATTTGTTGGGGATTAGCAGAACCATGCTGTCATGGGGAACACTTTCAACATTGCACTTGTACTTTGTACCTAGTTGATATCATGCTCTTTTGTCTATGGATGTCGTCGGTGTGAAATGAAAGGGGAGATTGTAAGTCCATGGAGATATGTATATATGTTAGAGAAACGCCTGGGCCGCTGGTCTAATCCATGCTGTCATGGTGGAAACCTACAGCGTAACCATAATGAGCTGCCTATGAAGCATTTTTCTGATAAAAAAAAAGAGTCAGATATTGAGAAAAAAAGAGAAAAAGAAAAAAAGGGGATTTTGAAAAGAGGAAAGAGATAAAAAAGCACCATATTCCCATGGTAAATAAGAAGATTGCTGAGATGCTCGTTGTCTGCTTGCCTTGTCATTTTGATATGGGGATTCTTCCGTATCATCGGGCAAGGGGTACCCCGTTGGCGGTTTTCTATGATACACATGTACTTACGATGACAAGAACTTACCGGTGACTAAACTTGAGTAGCATAAGGAGCGGCCCTCGTATTCAAGGGACATGAGATTTCCAACTTATACTTCGTCAAGCATATACACCATAGTTTGTTCACTTTAACCTTAATCACTTCAAGATGCTTATGATAGGGGCAATGAGAGCTGAAAGCTATTAAGTACCATAATTTTTGGAAGCCCTTTATGAGACTTGAATCCCTACTTCCTTCTATGAAGGCCTTTCTTTTACTTTTATGTTGAGTCTCCACCTTCTATCTTTATGCACCGACTTTGAGAGCATAGTGACCATTCTTAGTTCTATGTGCATTGTCCCAAGACTTGTTGATTGATGCATACCTTGATATTGTTTGTTTTAAACTATTTGTATCTAGTCACTCTTATAAACTTTGAAGGTGTCCTATGCATTTATGTTTGCTACTCTATGAGGGACAAGATGAATACCACTATGCTATGTTTTCTTTATGTGAAACAAACAAACGTGTTGCAAAGCATTGTTATTCATGAATTTTTTGTTTGTGCCTTTTCATGTTGCAACATAGTTGCTTTGTCTTATTGTTAGAACTTTATCTTTCATGTTATGATTGAAGTACCATAATCCCAGCTATAAATGTTCTACAAATACTTTGATCAAGTTTATGATGGTGCATGTCACCTCAAAAATTATTCTTTCTTTTTATCACTTACCTACTTGAGGACGAGCAGGAGTTAAGCTTGGGGATGTTGATACGTTGCTAACGTATCCATAATATTTGATGTTCCATGCTTGGTTTTATCTACTTTCTTATGTTTTGTTCCAACTTTGGAGTATGTTTTATACCCTTTCCTGGACTAACCTATTAACAAGATGCCACAGTGCCAGTTGCTTGTTTTCTGCTGTTTTTGGTTCCAAGAATGTCAGAAAATCAATATTCTCGGAATTGTACCGGACAAAAGCCAAAGTCTATATTTTACCGGAAGACTCACGGAGTCAGAAGACGAGACAGAGAGGGGCCACAGGGAGGCCACACCATATGGTGGCGTGGGCTAGCCCTGGCCGCGCCACCAGGTGGTCTGGGCCCCCTGGCCGCCCACCGACCTTGCCTCTTAGCCTATAAGATGCCTCCCGATGCAAAAACCCTAAGTCGTCAATCAGAAATCCACGAAAAGTTCCGCAGCGCCGCCGCCACCGAAGGGGAGATTCGGGGGACAGGAAGTCTCTATTCCGGCACCCTGCCGGGACGGGGAAGTTCCCCCGGAGCCATCTCCATCGATCTCCACCGCCATCTCCATCACCATTGGTGATTCCCATGATGAGGAGGGAGTAGTTCTCTCTCGAGGCTAAGGGTTCTACCGGTAGCTATGTGTTCATCTCTCTCTCTATCCATGATATTATTGAGATCATGAGCTTGTAATCTATAGATCTACCTTGCTACTCAAGTGCTTTAATAGATCTCTGCTCTCCCCATGTGTGTGAAGTTGAAAGTGTGCACACCATGGTGGCACTTAGGCTAGAGATTTCAAATACTTGTTATGAGTTATATTTGGAGTTGGATGTTTCTATGAAATTGTGGTGTTTGTTTGAACCATCCAGTACTCAAGGTGACAGTGTGGGGTTATCTAGATGGGGAAAGTGAACTTTGAGGAGTGCTGTTATAGCCCTACCATGGATTAGAGTGTCCAACCAGAGAGTGGTTCAGCGTAGTATCATAAAGAAGAATATATTTATATGAGAGTGTTCACTAGTGAAAGTATGATCCCTAGGCCTTGTTTCTAAGCACTGAAACACCGTTTGCTATTAGATATATTACATGTTTGCTTGCTTACTTCTTTATTTCAGTTTTACTTTAGTCTTTTCCACACCATCAAGCTATTTTCTGGCACCGTTGTCTTTTATCCATACCACTTGTATTTCACTATCTCTTCACCGAACTAGTGCACCTATACACCTGAAAAGTGTATTGGGTGTGTTGGGGACACAAGAGACTTCTTGTATCTTGATTGCAGGGTTGCTTGAGAGGGGATACCTTTGACCACTTCCTCCCTGAGTTCGATAAACCTTGGGTGATCCACTTAAGGAAAAACTTACTGCTATTCTACAAACCTCTGCACTTGGAGGCCCAACAACTGTCTACAAGAATAGAAGTGCGTAGACATCATCTCCTCCTCCACTTCGCAAGTGGTACCATTGGATTGACATGGAGCAGCCATCCTGGGTTGTGCAGGAGATTGCGGATAGGAGCCGGCATGCAAGGGAGAGATTTCTTGATGAGGAATGTGCCGAAAGGATAGCCGAAGATAGGAAGAAGGAACGGGAGAGAGAAATGAATAAATTCCGAGCAGAGCAAGATCAAAACCGCAAGCTGAACAGGAAGAGAAGGGAGGAAGAGGAACGACAGGAGTAGGTGCGCAAGGAGGCCCGTGAGGCAGAAAGGAAGAGATTAAGAGAAAGGGCTGCCGAGGCACGGGCGACAGAGGAACATGGAGACAAGACCGGGAAGTACCCGCGCTGGACTCAGGGCTGGTAAACGTACGTATCAGTACCGATGTATCTGCACGTCAGTTGTAGTGTCCCGATGTATCTTAATTTCAGTTGTAGTGTCTTGATGTAACTTCATCTTAGTTGTAGTGTCACGAGGTATCTTCATTTCAGTTATAGTGTTGTGATGTATCTTAAGTTCAACATTAGTTTGTACTTGTCAGTTAATTTCATAGACAATGTATCTTAGATCTTCCCACCAAAGTGTTTCCCGCCAAAGTGTTTCCCGCCAAAATGCTTCCTGCCAGAATTTTTCCCGCCATTTTTTGTTCGTTTACCCTATAAAACCCCCTCCTCACGAGTTATGTAAGCAAAGCCATCCAGTTTTTAGCCAGTATGTTTCCCGGTTTTCCCTACGACTGCAGTTTCGAGACACTGATGGCCATCGACCTTTTTCATTTGGCTAGGAACTTTAGGATAGACAATAATCCAACCCCATTCGATGAACTCATTGCTAGTGATTGTCTCCTCACTGAGATGGGTGAGGGATTACGTAGAAAAGGGTGGCCGAAGAGGACCCAGAGGAGATATGACAAGAGCTTCTTCGGATCAATGTTAGGTGGGGAAAGCAAAGATTATTCAACAAAGAGGCAAGGTAGAGGGAAGCTAAGCATCCTTGGCCGTGGATACAAGAGAGTGAAGACTCCGACGATCTCTTCATGCCGCCGGTCGGTGGCACAAGGGATAGAGAAGAGCGTGCCAAGGCGCAGGCCTTGAAGAAGGCCCATGCCAAGAAGAGCAATGACAAGCTAGAAGAGAGTGAAGATGAAGATGATATATTCATGACGCCTGCCGTTGGGACTAAGTGGAGAGCTCAGTGGGACAAAAGGCTGGCCAAGAAGAAGGCATTGTCGAAGGGTAAGGATGAGGCATCATCAAAGGGTAAGAGCAATGCATCATCGGTCGAGGCATCATCAAAGGGTAAGGGCGAGGAAGAAGATGAAGATGATATCTTCATGCCACTCCCTGTTGGGACCAAGGCGAGGGCTTATTGGAACAAGGCGCAGGCCAAGAAGAAGGCATCATCAAAGGGTAAGGGCAAGAAGAGCAGACCATGAAGAAGGCATCGTCGAAGGGTAAGGGCATAGTCGTAGGGATACAGAGCGCTCTTATTTATGTACCGCAAGTTATGTTGAACTATGTTGCAAGCTATGTTGAAGTATTTGTCAAATAAAAAATGTGAAATAATAGAAAGGTGTCTCATACATAGATAGATACAAGTCTCATACATACATAGATATACCTATGTCTCATACATAGATAGATATCACTGCCACTGATCACGAGGTTGCCTTGGCACCGGTGAACTCCATCCATACCTTCTGGGTGGCCCCACATTACGGGGAGGTAGAGTTGACCCGTCACCCTGGGTCTGTGTATCCTGTGTGGGGGAAAGGTGGTGGAGTCTGGTGCGTCTGGTATTATCCAAACCAGTCAACCTGATCCTGCTGAGTCTGCTGATCCTCCTCATTAGTCGCCCACGAACCCATTGAGGACATGCTTGGGTCTCCATATCCTCCTGCCATGTAAAAATATTAAGTACTCAACGATTATATACTACATGTAACCAAAATAGATAGGAAAATACATACCCTTAGGACGATAGCCCATGAAGGGGACTTGTGGCTACTGCTGCTGCTGCCACTGGTCGAAAGTAAACTACGACTGCTGCTGCTACTGCTACTGGTCGAAAGTAAACTGCTGTTGTTGCTGCCATGCTGAGCCTCCAGCCTGGTCTGGAGGTGGTTCTCTCGATGTCTCCTGCTGTGAGATCCGTGGACGAGGCCCGTGGCGGAGAGGTGCACTTGGTGTCTCCTACTGCGGCTGCGCCGAGCCTCAGAGTAGTGACTGGTCTGCACGCGGGGTGCGCTGCTGCGTGGAGTGACATGGCGGGCGCGCCTGCATGGAGCGACGCAATGGGTCCTCCTCCATGGAGTGACGTGGTGGGCGCTGTGTTGCTTGATACGTCCAAAATGTATCTACTTCCCGAACACTTTTGCTATTGTTTTTCCTCTAAACTTGTGTGATTAGGATACAACTAACACAGACTGACGATGTTTTCAGCAGAATTACCTTGGTGTCTAGTTTTTGTGCAGAAAATCAACTATCGGGAAAAATCCCGGAAAATATGCCAACAATCCTATTTCACCAGAAGACTCAAGAAGCCAGAATACGAGACATAGAGGGGCTAGGGCCTGGCCACACCACCTGGTCGCGCGGGCTAGGCCTGGCCACGCCAGGGGGTGGTCTGGCCGCCCTAGGCACCCCCTCGGTCTCCCTCTTCGCCTATAAGTTGCCTCCAGACCTTAAAACCCAGGGGGTCGACGTTTTTCCAGAAAGAGTTCCGCTGTGCCGCCAACACCAGATTCCGTGATTTGGAACCAGAAACTCTGTTCTGGCACCATGTCGGGACGGAGAATTGGATGAGATCATCGCCATCATCATCACCATCGCTTCTCCATCGACCATCCATGTTTCCCCCATCTATGAGTGAGTAATCCCATGATGTAGGCTATGGGGATGGTAGGGATTGGATGAGATCGTTCATGTAATGGCATCAGATTGTTAGGGCATGGTGCCTAGTATCTTTTATTTGTGCTTTTTGACTTTGTTGCAACTTGTTATGCTTAATGCTTGTCACTAGGGCCCGAGTGCCATGATTTCAAATCTGAACATGTTATTGATTCATTATGATAGTATTGTTTATGGTCTTACCTGCAAGTTGTATACACACGTTGTTGTCCGGAACCAAAGGCCCCAAAGTGACAGAAATCGGGATAACCGGAGGGAATGGCTTTGATGTGAAGATCACATGTGTTCACGTAGTGTTAATGCTTTGCTCTGGTGCTCTATTAAAAGGAGCACCATAACTGCCAGTAGTTCCCTTGAGGCCCTGCTGCAAATGGGCTGGCAGGACAAAACATGTTGTGCAAGTTCTCATTGCGAGCACGTATTACTATATATGTAATACATGCCTATGATTATTTAGTACTTGGATGCTTTATCTTATTTATCTGCAAATGCCATACGTCTTGATTGCCATGTGAATTGTCTTGTCCATGCAACGCCCGTCCATCCATCCCTATGCCTACCGCGCTCTAATCCTATTGTTTGCTGCAATTGTTACTACTGTCTTTACTTTTACTACTGCTATTACTTTACTATTGCTACTACAAAACTGTTGCTACTGATAAACTGTTGTGAGCAAGATTGTTTCCAGGTGCAGCTGAATTGACAACTTAGTTGTTAAGGCTTATAAATATTCTTTGGCTCCCCTTGTGTCGAATCAATAAATTGGGTTTCACTTCCCTCGAAAATACTTCGATACACCACCTATACTTGTGGGTCATCAAGACTATTTTCTGGCGCTGTTGCCAGGGAGCATAGCTTTATTTATCAAAGTCCACTTGGAATCGTTATTGTTCGCTGCCATCCATCCATCATGGGTAAGTCTCGTGATGGCAAGGTTCCTATTTTACTATCCACTATAAGAAGAGGTACGATTTTGAACACCTCTGTTGCTCTTGATTCACCATATGTTATAAGTAAGTTCCTTACACCACCACATACACATGCTACACACACTACTACTGCTGCTGAATCTGAAACTTCTGGTACTTATGATGCTGCTTCTACTGTGCTTGATAATAGTGGTTCATTAAGTCCTTTACTAGATGCTACGATTGCTAGAACTATAGCTAGAAATACTGAAACTCCTAATGAAGACACTACTACACCTGTTAGTTCACCTGAGTCTAGAGAGAACTATGATATTGAAGGCGGTTATATTGAGATGACCGATGAATTTATTAAAGAATGTCAAAACACCCATGATAGGAGTGCTATTAAGAGTCTCCTTGAGAGGCGTACTATAAAACCCAAATTGTCTCCTAATGCTAAGTTTGCTGCATCTCCCATAAACATTAAAGATTAGGATTATGATTTCTCTCTTGATCTATCCTACATAGCTATTGGTTAGAAAGAACCTTTTTGTGGGACTAAGAATGAAAGTGCGGTAGCACATATGACTGAGCTTTCTACCATGAGTGGTTTATTTTCTGATGATATTAAGATGCGCACCTACTTTGTTGCTAAATTTTTCCCTTTTTCACTGAAAGGAGAAGCTAAAACTTGGTTTAATAATTTACCTCCTGGATCTATTGATAGCCCTGATTGCTTGATTAGTACTTTCCTGCAGAAATATTTTCCTCCTAGTGCTAGACATGCTATTTTGCAGGAAATTTTTGATTTTAAACAGGGAGAAAAAGAGATATTTCCTGAATCATGGGCAAGGTTTTGTGTTTTGATTCATGCACAGGCTGGATGTCCTTTACCTAAGAATGAGCTTCTTGATATATTTTATAATGGACTAACTGAAGAATCTAGGACATACCTGGATAGTTATGCTGATTGTGTTTTCAGGAATAGGACTCCCAAGGAAGCTGAGAAATTAATGGCTAAAATAAGCAAGAACTATGAAGACTGGACTCCTCCTGAACTAGCTATACCTGAAACAATTATACCTTAACCAGCTATACCTGCGCCTATACCAACATCTAAGAAGAGGGGAGTTATTGAACTAAATGATGAAGTGATGAAGGAAGCTAAGAAATGTCTTAAGGAGAAGGGAATTAAAACTGCAGATGTCAAGAATTTACCTCCTATAGAAGAACTATGTAAGCCAATCCCCCACTCATCCACTATTGAGGTACACTCTCTCCAACATTTTGATGAAGGTGATATTCCTTACTCTAAACCTCCTGATCAATGCTTAGAAGAATTTGATGTTTTTATTGTTAAGCAAGATAATTTCAATAAAAGGGTGCAAAATCATTTGATGGAAAAATCTAGAGCTATTGTTGAGTTAAAAGATATTGTGGAAAGAACCTCTAATGATGTTAAAATGCTTGTTAAATATTTTCAAATGGTTCAAACTCAAATAGATCAACTTATTAAAGTGCAAAAAGACTTGCTAGTTAATGCTGCCAAAGAAAAACATGCTTATGAAATTAGAACTAGAAGTGGTGCTGCTACCTGATACGTCCAAAACGTATCTACTTTCCCGAACACTTTTGCTATTGTTTCTCCTCTATAATTGTGTGATTTGGATACAACTAATGCGGACTGACGCTGTTTTCAGCAGAATTGCCTTGGTGTCTACTTTTTGTGCAGAAAATCAACTATCAGGAAAAATCCCGGAAAATATGCCAAAAATACTATTTCACCCGAAGACTCCAGGAGCCAGAATACGAGACGGAGAAGAGCCAGGGGGTGGCCACACCACCTGCTGGCGCATGCCAGGCCAGGTCGCGCCAGGGGGTGGTGTGGGCCCCCCAGGCACCCCCTCGGCCTCTCTCTTCGCCTATAAGGAGCCTCCAGACCTAAAAACTTCGGGGGGTTCGACGTTTTTCTAGAAGGAGTTCCGCTCCGCCGCCACCACCAGATTCCACGAAACAGCACCAGAAACTCCGTTCTGGCACCCTGCTGGGACGGGGAATTGGAGGAGATCATCGCCATCATCATCACCATCGCTTCTCCATCGACCATCCATGTTTCCCCCATCTATGAGTGAGTAATACCCCGATGTAGGCCATGGGGATGGTAGGGATTGGATGAGATCGTTCATGTAATGGCATCAGATTATTAGGGCATGGTGCCTAGTATCTTTTATTAGTGCTTTATGACTTTGTTGCGACTTGTTGTGCTTAATGCTTCTCACTAGGGCCCGAGTGCCATGATTTCAGATCTGAACATGTTATTGATTCATTATGATAGTATTGTTTTTGGTCTTATCTACAAGTTGTATACACACGTTGTTGTCCGGAACCTATGGCCCCGAAGTGACAGAAATCGGGATAACCGGAAGGGAATGGCTTTGATGTGCGGATCACATGTGTTCACAGAGTGTTAATGCTTTGCTCCAGTGCTCTATTAAAAGGAGCACCTTAATTTCCAGTAGTTCCCTTGAGGCCCCGCTGCAAACGGGCTGGCAGGACAAAAGATGTTGTGCAAGTTCTCATTGCGAGCACGTATGACTATATATGGAACACATGCCTAGGATTGTCTAGTACTTGGATGCTTTATCTTATTTATCTGCAATTGCCCTATGTTCTGATTTTTATGTGAATTGTCTTGTCCATGCAACGCCTGTCCATCCATCCATATACCTACCGCACTCGAATCCCACTGTTTATTGCTTTTGTTACTACTGTTTTGCTTTACTACTGCTATTACTTTACTATTCCTACTACAAAATGGTTGCTACTGATAAACTGGTGTGAGCAAGATTGTTTCCAGGTGCAGCTGAATTGACAACTCAGTTGTTAAGGCTTATAAATATTCTTTGGCTCCCCTTGTGTCGAATCAATAAATTGGGTTTCACTTCCCTCGAAAATACCGCGATACCCCCCCTATACTTGTGGGTCATCAAGACTATTTTCTGGCGCCGTTGCCGGGGAGCATAGCTTTATTTATCAAGTTCACTTGGATTCTCTATTGTTTGCTGTTATCGATCCATCATGGGTAAGCCTCGTGATGGCAAGGTTCCTATTTTACCATCCACTACAAGAAGAGGTACGGTTCTAAACACCTCTGCTGCTCTTGATTCACCGTCTGTTATGAGTAAGTTCCTTACACCACCACATACACATGCTACACACACTGCTACAACTGCTGAATCTGAAACTTCTGATGCTTATGATGCTGCTTCTACTCTGCTTGATAAGAGTGGTTCATTAGGTCCTTTCCTAGATGCTACGATTGCTAGAACTATAGCTGGAAATACTGAAACTCCTAATGAAGACACTACCACACCTGTTAGCTCACCTGAGTCTAGTGAGAGTTATGATATTGAAGATGGTTATGTTGAGATGACCGATGAGTTTATTAAAGAATGTAAGAACACCCATGATAGGAGCGCTGCTAAGAGTCTCCTTGAGAGGCGTACTATTAGACCCAAATTGTCTCTTGATGCTAAGTTTGCTGCTTCTCCCATAAACATTATAGATGAAGATTATGATTTCTCTCTCGATCTATCTTACATAGCTATTGTCGAGAAAGAACTTTTTTGTGGGACTAAGAATGAAAGTGCGATAGCACATATGAATGAAATTTCTACCATGAGTAGCTTGTTTTCTGATGATATTAAGATGCGTACTTACTTTGTTGCTAAGATTTTTCCATTTTCACTGAAAGGAGAAGCTAAAACTTGGTTTAGTAATTTACCTCCTGGATCTATTGATAGCCCTGAGTGCTTGATTGGTACTTTCCCGCAGAAATATTTTCCTCCCAGTGCTAGACATGCTATTTTGCAGGATCTTTTTGATTTTAAACAGGGAGAAAAAGAGGTATTGCCCGAATCTTGGGCAAGGTTTTGTGCTTTGATTCATGCACAGGATGGAAGTCCATTACCTAAGAATGAGCTTCTTGATATATTTTATAATGGACTAACTGAGGAATCTAGGACATACCTAGATAGTTGTGTTGATTGTGTTTTCAGGAATAGGACTCCTAAGGAAGCTGAGGAATTAATGGCTAAAATAAGTAAGAACTATGAAGATTGGACTCCTCCTAAACAAGCTATACCTGAAGTAATTGTACCTGAACCATCATTCCTATGCCTATTCCAACATCAAAGAAGAGGGGAGTTATTGAATCAAATGATGAAGTGATGAAGGAAGCTAAGAAATGTCTTAAGGAGAAGGGAATTAAAGCTGCAGATGTCAAGAATTTACCTCCTATAGAAGAATTATGTAAGCCTATTCCCTACTCATCCACTATTGAGGTACACTCTCTCCAACACTTTGATGAAGGTGATATCCCTTACTCTAAACCTCCTCATCAATGCTTAGAAGAATTTGATATCTTTATTGTTAAGCAAGATAACTTTAATAAAAGGGTGCAAAATCATCTAATGGAAAACACTAGAGCTATTGCTGAGTTGAAAGATATTGTGGAAAGAACCTCTAATGATGTTAAAATGATTGTTAAACACTTTCAAATGGTTCAAACTCAAATAGATCAACTCGTTAAAGTGCAAAACGACTTGCTAGTTAATGCTGCTAAAGAAAAACATGCTTATGAAATTAGAACTAGAAGTGGTGCTACTACCCAGGATCCTCTATATCCTGAGGGGCATCCCAAAAGAGTTGAGCAGGATTCTCAACAAGCTGAAAATAGTGGTTGTACTCGTAAGAAAAGTAAAAAGAATCATAAAATTGTTGTAGAACCCTCTGAACCTGCTATAGATCCTAATAGTATGTCTATCTCTGATGCTGAAACTGAAAGTGGTAATGAAGAAATTGTTGTTCCTAATGAAGAAAAAGTTGAAGAAGAACCTGAAAACCACACTAAGAATACTAAATACACCAAAGAAGATTTTATTGCTAAGAAACATGGTAGTGAAAGAGAACCTTGGGTCTAAAAACCTATGCCTTTCCCTGATAAGAAACACAAGTCAAAAGAAGATCAACACTATAATAAGTTTTGTGAGTGGATGAAGCCTTTATTCTTGCAAATTCCTTTGACGAATGCTATTAAATTGCCCCCTTACTCAAAGTATATGAAGGACATTGTCTCGAATAAAAGGAAGATCCCTAATGAAGAAATTTCTACTTTGCTTGCTAATTATTCCTTCAATGGTAAGGTTCCTAAGAAACTTGGAGACCCATGGATTCCAACTATCCCTTGCTCTATTAAGAATAGTTATGTTAGAACTTCTTTGTGTGATTTGGGAGCTGGAGTTAGTGTTATGCCTTTCTCTCTCTATAAGAGGCTTCAACTTGAAAAATTAATACCAACTGATATATCTTTGCAAATGGCTGATAAATCTACCACTATTCCTGTGGGTATATGTGAGGATGTACCTGTTCAGGTGGCTCACAATTGCTTGATATTAGCTGATTTTGTTGTGCTTGAAATGCCTGAAGATGATAATATGTCTATTATTCTTGGGAGACCTTTTCTTAATACTGTAGGAGCTGTTATTAATTGTAATCAAGGAAAGGTGACCTTCAATGTTAATGACAAGGAACATACTGTCTATTTCCCCAAGAAGGTTGAAAGGACTTATGGTTTGAATTCAATTGAACATGTTGAAGGCATTCAAGTTGGAGAAATATATTGTCCCATACCAAGAGAAAAAATTGAAATTATTATGATTGGGACCATTGCTATTAAGGTTGAGGTAACATAATCATTAGTGGAGTACAAAGTTTTGTCTCATATGCAATTGTTTTGGTAGCAAGACTTGATCAACCTTGTTAACAAAAGGATTCCATTAAACAAAACAATGTTTTCATTATGATTATCTCTGTTTATTTCTATCCTTTGCATTTTTAGTTTTTGCTTTTGTTTAGTTTTCTTTTTGTTGTTAGTTGCTTGCATGTTAGAACTTCTGTAGTTCTAGCCTTATTTTTGCATCATGTTTCGAAAAGAAAAAATCTGCCTGTCAGAAAAATCATTCTTCTATTTCTGAAAAATGCCCAAAAATAAAGTGTCTCAAAAAATTCCAGAAAATTCATATTAAATTTTTACGTGAAAAAAGGGGCAGAGGAGTACCTGGGAGGTACCAGGGGGGCCCACCAGGCAGGCACACCACATGGTGGCACGGCCAGCCTTGGGTAGCGCCATGCCTGGCCACCCCTGGCCCCCCCACTAACTCTCTCACCTACCACTTTCTTCTCTCTCTCGAGTAAGCTCCAGTTCATAGCTCAAAACCGCGTTCTTGCTGTGCTTGCTCTCGTTTTTTTCGATCTCCTTGCTCAGCCCATCTTTCTTGCTGAAATTTGGAGCATTTGTTCCCTGGTATGTGACTCCTCCCCTTGTCCAAGTAGATTTGTGTTTAGTGGATTATATATTGAGTATTTTGCTACTGTAGGTGACTGGTTATGAGAGCTTGTAAGCTTGTTTGATGCTTAGAGATATAGTTTTCATGCATGTTTAGGCCTCTTGCAAGTCCCTATGAGTAGAATCCTTCATTATATTTACTTTGCAATTACTTGTTTAATAGGTGTTTAAATTTCAGAATAGAAGATGAGTGAACACCACCTAAACCAACATGAGCTTTGGGTACCTGAGGTCATGAAGGTCCACTGGGAGGAGGAGGTTTTTCCCTCCATTTATCCATGCTCTGAGTTCATGAGAGCTGCAGGAATTCTACAAGATTTCCACACTTTGGTTTCTAATGCAGGGTTAGAGCACTTTTTGGAAGATGAACCTTGTAAATTTGTGAAGCTAACCATGTCTGTGGTGCAGGACTTCCAATTTAGTCACTCTTTGCCTAACCCCATGGTCCATTACAAAATTTACAATATAGCTGTCGACCTTTCTCTTGATGAATTTTGTGCAGCTATTAAGGTGCCTCAATGGGGATCATGTAGAAAGATTAAGGAGAGACCTGAACCACTCATGGATTTATACGCAGAAATTTTCCAAGGGAGTAGCTTCTCGAAGGAGAGTGGAAAAATCCGTAACATTCATTTTCCCTCCATTCGCTACTTTGCCTACTTTATTGCTAAGTGTGTTCTTGCTAGGAAAACTGCCAATAAGTTATCTTTGTTTGATCTAGCATTTATCTCTGCTGCTCTTAAACGAGATAGGTCTTACAACTTAGGTGCTTTGATAGCTTTCCGTCTTGCTGCTAACCGTGAGAAAGGTGGAATTTATGGAGGCCTCATTGCTTCTCATTTACTGGCATTGCATGGTTTAGTTCCTCATCATCTAGACCTACAGTTTCCCATAGAAAAGCTTGATCTTAATTCCATGATACAGCATAAATTTGTTTCCTCGTGGGCTAGTATGAGTGAGTTATCTTATGAAATAACCTTTCTCAAAGTTGGTTGCAGAAAGAGCAAGTCCGAGCGTGTTGTTCTTTTGCCTGCACCTATTTTGTTTAACCTTGATAACAGGGAAGGATGGTCCCTCACTAAGGAGGAACTTGACACAAACTTTGGAGAGCTCTCTGATGGCTCAATGCACGGCGCCCAGAAAATTTCTTGATGGCAGTGTTGATGTAGAGCTCGTTGGGAACCCCAAGAGGAAGGTATAATGAGCACAGCAGCAAGTTTCCCTCAGTTATGAAACCAAGGTTTAATCGAACCAGTAGGAGCAAGGAAACACCCCAAAGGTGTTACTAGCTGAGCCTTGGCAGGGCGCACTACCGGTGCTAGTAGCAACGTGGAGACCTGCACAACACAACCACAAAACTTTGTCCCCAACTTGCGAAGAGGTTGTCAATCTCACCGTGTTTTGCTGAAAACAAAGGATTAAACGTATCGAATGGAAAGAAGTAATAGTTTGCAGAAAGTAAACACAAAGCAGTAAACAGTTTATAGATTGTATGTAAAGAAAGATGACCGGGATCCATAGTTCACTAGAGGTGGCTCTCCTTAGATAGATAACATGTTGGGTGAACAAATTACAACGGGGCAATTGACAAACACCGAGAAAGCAATACATGCATATACTAATCATCTTGACTCTTTTGAGACTTGATTGGGCATTACAACATTATACATACACCGCCATCCAACTGTATCTATGACTAATAATCCACCTTCAGGTTATTATCCGAACCCCCTCCAGTATTAAGTTGCAAGCAACAGATTATTGCTTTACAAACTGCGTGTAAAGTAAACAATACGATTGTTCTATGAACAAAGGATTGTTGTTTTCTCCCTAGTAGCAACAACACATCTAGTACCTTAGAGATTTCTGTCACTTCCCCAGATTACCAGAGGCATGAACCCACTATCGAGCATAAATACTAACTCTTGGAGTTTCTAGCAGGGTGCCGGGAAGAGCTTCAGATCCCTCTCGATCTAGGGATGGAGATGACGGCGGCTACAGACTATTTCGTGGATTTTTGATCGGGTATTTAGGGTTTACGTCCCAAGGGCAATATATAGTCAGAAGGGGAGGCCGAGGGGGTGCCTGGGCTGGCCACACCACCCCTTGGCGCGGGCCAGGCCTGGCCACGTGGCCAGGTGGTGTGGCCGCCCTCTGGCCCCTCTCCGTCTCATATTCTGGCACTTGATGACTTCCGGAAAAATAGGCACTTTGGCTTTTGTCCCGTCCAATTCCGATAATATTCATTTTCTGACTTTCCTGGAGCCAAAAACAGCAGAAAACAGGCAGCTGGCACTGTGGCTCTTGTTAATAGGTTATTCCAAGAAATCATATGAAAAGTACTCCAAACTGTGGACAAAACACAAGAAAGTGGATAAAACCAAACATGGAACATCAAAAATTATAGATACATTTGCAATGTATCAACATCCCCAAGCTTAACTCTTGCTCGTCCTCAAGTAGGTAAGTGATAAAAAGAAAGAATAATTTTTGAGGTGACATGCACCATCAAAGACTTGATCAAAGTATTTGCAAAACATTCAAAGCTGGGATCATAGTACTTCAATCATAACATGAAAGACAAAGTTCTAGCAATAAGCAAAGAAACTATGACGCAACATGAAAAGGCACAAACAAAAGATTCATGAATAACAATGCTTTGCAAGACGTTTGTTTGTTTCACATAAAGAAAACATAGCATAATAGCATTCAGCTTGTCCCTCAATAGAGTAGCAAATATAAATGCATAGGACACCTTCAAAGTTCATAAGAGTGACTAGATGCAATAGTTTAAAACAAGCAATATCAAGTTATGCATCAATCAACTAGTCTTGGGACAATGCACATAGAACTAAGAATGGCCACTATGCTCTCAAAGTAGGTGCATAAAGATAGAAGGTGGAGACTCAATATAATGGTGGAAGAAAGGCCTTTTTATAAAAGGAAGTAGGGATTCAAGTCTCATAAAGAGCTTCCAAAAATTATGGTACTTATAGCTTTCAGCTCTCATTGCCCCTATCATAAGCATCTTGAAGGTGATTAAGGTTAAAGTGACACAACTAAGAGGATATGCTTGACAAGTTATAAAACAAATTCTCATGCCCCTTACTTACGAAGACTGATCCTCATGCTACTCAACTTCAGTCACGACTAAGCTCTTGTCATTGTAAGTATATGTGTATCATTAAGAACCGCCAACGGGGTACCCCTTGCACATGATACGGGTGCTTTCCCATAATCAAAATGACAAGGCAAGCAGACAATGAGCATCTCAGCGATCTTTTTATTTGCTATTTGCATAGGTTTTTATTGAGGATGCTTCATAGAGTGCTCATTATGGTGATGTTGCAAGTTTCCACCATGATTAGGCATGGCTTAGGCTAGCGGCCCAGGCATTTCTCTAACACACATACAAACGCCATGATCTTACAAGTTCCACTTTTATTTCACACCGCCAGGATCCGTAAGCAAAAGAACATGATATCAACGGGGTACAAAGTACAAGTGCAATGTTGAAAGCGTTCCCCATGGTACATGGTTCTGCTAATTTTAACTTATAAAGCGCAAGCATATATGAAACAAAGAAGGACCCAATGGTTCAAGTTTATTAGAGGCAATAAAGTAAAGTGTGCCATCAAGTTCGTGAGAGCTTCAATCACTAGTTTTCTCATAACAAGTTTAATTTGGAAGGTAAACAAAAGCATGAATATTCTTGGAATAACATAAGCTAGTAGGTAGGTATGGTGGAATCTTTGGAAATAACTTGGTTTAGGGAGTTGGATGCATGAGTGGAACTCATACTTGGTTGTGGAGGCTAGCAAAAGACTGGGAGCGACAAACTAAGAGAGCAATAATGACCATAATCATGCAGAGCGACAAAACATCATTATTCAAAGCATAAAGTGATACTAAAAGTTGAAAACTAAAGGATCATAAAGGCTATGGTGACTTGTGATAGTCATAACATGGTGTGAGCATGTGCCAAGTCAACCTAAATAAAGCATCAAAGAAGAATACCACTATACTATGCTTTAATATGCTAAAACAACGCATGATTCATCCAAGGCACATTAAGCAATCTCAATTGTTTATAACAAGTCATGCTACAGCAAAGAATACTAAGCATAAATCCAAAACAATATCAATCATGGCATGACAAAGCATAGGCCACAGTCCAAAGCAAGCTCTTTTTACCACATAAGCATGAACTTTCCTACTCTTTTCCAATCCAAACCAAACTATTTGCAACCAATGTATGAAAGAGGGGGTCCAACCAATTTATTCAGCAAACTAAGCAAACAAAAGCAAACGAAAAACCAAAACGAAAAAGAAAAAGAAGACGCTCCAAGAACAACACAATTGTGCATGAAACAATAAAAATGAAGCGTTTGGAAGAAACCTAAAAATTTTATTGATGAAGAAGGGGATGCCTTGGGCATCCCCAAGCTTTGACGCTTGTACTTCTTGGATATTTCTTGGGGTGACACGCGTGACATCCCCAAGCTTGAGCTTTAGTCCATCCTTCATCTCATTACTCATTCCTTCCATACACCTAAAAAATTTCCTTCATACAAAACTTCACACAATCTCATTAGCAACATTAGTGCACTTAAGATAAATAAGTCTTAAGGTTCAGTACTAACACCAAATAAACTTCCATTAGAACACTATCTACTGTAGCACTTCCCTCAAAAAGCTCAATTCCCCAAAAGAACTCAAAAAGGAACCCACAAGAAGCAAATGCAGAAAATGGCAGAAATCTGTCAAAACAGACCAGCAGGTAAAGACGAATTTTTTCGAAGACCTTATGTTGCTCAAATCAAAAAGTGTTGAACTAAATAAAGTTATATAACAACCTGGGTCAGAAGCACAAACAATTACAGCTCAGTCCGACATACAGAGCGCTCTCACGAATTTTTACGGTGAAGCACAAAAATCTGTTTCGGGACAGCAACTTTCCCAATCATTACTTCTCTCTCATTAGAGGTTACTCTTGGCACAAAAAGCAAATAAAAAGGCTAAGGAGATGTTATTACTGAAGTAATAACTTCCAAGACTCATCTAAAACTTTTGGGTTATCTCCCAATAAGTACTTTTCTTTAACGCCTTTAAGTTAGGCATAAGAAGCAAAGAAAGAATCAAGTGTTCTCAAGTGAAGAAGCATTAAGATTAATACCAGAAATATTTTCAACAAGGCAAGGTGTATCATCCAAATAAGTTCTAGAAGATCCTCTCTCAATGCTCTTAGGTTCACTATTATCATCAAATGGGTTTGCAGGAACAATCCAATCAAGATTCTTTTCTATGGCATCATGTATTGCTACTAATTTGAAGGGTATTGGTATCTTAGGTTCCTCCCCATTAGGTTCGGTTTTGTTCATCTTTTCTCGTGTACCAACAACATTTACACATGAGCCTAGCATATTGAAACATTCAAAGACTTTCCTAGCTTCCTTGGCAACATCATAGAACTCCTTAAACAAAGTTTCTAAAATGAAATCCCTCTTTTCAGGATCCTCAATTTCTTTAAGCTTAAGAAACATTACTTGCATTAAGGGGTTGAGGTTAACAAACCTAGCTTCTAACATGTGAATTAAAGAAGCTGCAACAATCTCATAGTTTGGAGCAAGTTCTACAAGGGATCTATCCTCGGTATCTTCATGCTTACTAACATGATTAAAGAATTCTTCAATGTTATCTTTCCCAATTATAGAACCACTACCAATTGGAAGGTCTTTCAGGGTGAATGTAGGGATCAACATGGTGAGCTAAGGAAGAGGTGACAACTAAAGGAGACTTAATTTTTTTGTGTTTTTGGTAAAGAAAGCAAACTAGTAAAACTATTTTTTATTTGTTTTTGAAAAGAAAGCAACTTAGTAAACTAACATTTTTTTGTGTTTTTGAATAACAAAACAAGCAAACAAAGCAAAAAGAAACTAAGCAAAACAAAAATAACAAAGTAAAGAGATTGGTTATGAGGGACTCCCCTTGTGAAGATGTCCTTGACTCCCCGACAACAGCGCCAGAAAATCGTTCTTTTGATGGCGCGTGGTTGACGTGGGAGTTTCTTCTTCTTCGTTCCCCGGCAATGGTGCCAGGAAATTGCTTGATGGCTCAATGCACGGCGCCCAGAAAATTGCTTGATGGTGGTGTTGATGTAGAGCTTGTTGGGAACCCCAAGAGGAAGGTATGATGAGCACAGCAGCAAGTTTACCTCAGTTATGAAACCAAGGTTTAATCGAACCAATAGGAGCAAGGAAACACCCCAAAGGTGTTACTAGTTGAGCCTTGGCAGGGCGCACTACCGGTGCTAGTAGCAACGTGGAGACCTGCACAACACAACCACATAACTTTGTCCCCAACTTGCGATGAGGTTGTCAATCTCACCGTGTTTTGCTGAAAATAAAAGATTAAACATATCTAATGGTTAGAAGTAATAGTTTGTAGAAAGTAAACACAAAGCAGTAAACAGTATATAGATTTTATGTAAAGAAAGAGGACCGGGATCCATAGTTCAGTAGAGGTGGCTCTCCTTAGATAGAAAACATGCTAGGTGAACAAATTACAACGGGGCAATTGACAAACACCGAGAAAGCAATACATGCATATACTAATCATCTTGACTCCTTTGAGACTTGATTGGGCATTACAACATTGTACATAGACCGCCATCCAACTGCATCTATGACTAATAATCCACCTTCAGGTTATCATCTGAACCCCCTCCAGTATTAAGTTGCAAGCAACAAATTATTGCTTTACAAACTGCGTGTAAAGTAAACAATACGATTGTTCTATGAACAAAGGATTGTTGTTTTCTCCCTAGTAGCAACATCACATCTAGTACCTTAGAGATTTCTGTCACTTCCCCAGATTACTAGAGGCATGAACCCACTATCGAGCATAAATACTAACTCTTGGAGTTGCTAGCATCTACTTGGCCAAGATAGCTACTAACAATGGAAAGCATGCAAGATCACAAATAACAAAGACATGATAGAATCAATAATCAATCTGAAATAGCATCTCAATATCCATCGGATCCCCGCAAACACAACATGCAGAATTATAAATAGATGATCTTGATCATGAACGAAGCTCACAAGATCTAGACATGAAAGCACAAAGGAGGAGAACCAGCCATCTAGCTACTACATGGATCCGTAGTCCAAGGATGAACTACTCACGCATCACACCGGAGGATTGCATGGTGATGAAGAAGGCCTCCAGGGTGAATTCCCCTCTCTGGCAGGATGCCGGGAAGAGCTTTAGATCCCTCCCGATCTAGGGATGGAGATGACGGCGGCTACAGACTCTTTCGTGGATTTTTGACCGGGTACTTAGGGTTTACGTCCCGAGGGCAATATATAGTCGGAGGGGGAGGCCGAGGGGGTGCCTGGGCTGGCCACACCACCCCCTGGCGTGGGCCAGGCCTGGCCACGTGGCCAGGTGGTGTGGCTGCCCTCTGGCCCCTCTCCGTCTCGTATTCTGGCACTTGATGACTTCTGGAAAATAGGCACTTTGGCTTTTGTCCCGTCCAATTCTGAGAATATTCATTTTCTGACTTTCTTGGAACCAAAAATAGCAGAAAACAGGCAGCTGGCACTGTGGATCTTGTTAATAGGTTAGTCCAAGAAATCAAATGAAAAGTACTCCAATGTGTGGAAAAAACACAAGAAAGTGGATAAAGACAAACATGGAACATCAAAAATTATAGATACATTTGCAATGTATCACTCTCCCAACAGGAGCATGACACAAGAAGGGAGGTTACGGATGATTCGGTCCAGCCCTCGAATGAGGGAGAGTCTTCATATCAGCAGCTGCTTATGATTGGGGAGCTTCTTCTTCTTCTTCTCATGGGCCTAGCTACGACCATTCTTACCAAGATCTGCCCGCTTGGAACCCCTATCCGTACATGGATTGATACCCACTTAGGCCAAAAGCCTAAGCTTGGGGGAAGGTACGCCGACACCGCACTCATCTCCATATCATGTTCTGTCGGTACTTTGTATATTCATGTTTTCGTTCTCTTTTTAGTTTTCGTTCTTCTTTGCTTTTGCTTTCTAAGAACACAAAAAGACCAAAAATATTTCTGTTGTTTCTCTTTGGTTTGCTTCTTCTTTTTGCTTTGCTTGTTTTTCCCTTTTGGCTCTTGTTTAAAAATCGAAAACACCAAAAATATTTGTCGTTCTTCTTTGGTTTTGTGAGTTTGCTACAGGGTCCAGCAGTCCTTAGTGGATATTGGTTTCATATTATTATTCAAGCCACACAAGTGAAGAGCAATAATGAGGATCAATGACAACTTGAGGCAGGGTAAGAGGCTGGTAACAAACTCTATTTGTTTTCATTTTGTACATATACTCATCATTGTGAGCTTGCTTAGTCCGTTCAAGTAGGGTGTATGTTATCTTTGGATGCTTAGTAGTTCTTTCTTTCTTATGATTAGCTCCAGCTCGCTAATAGTTTGTAGCATGTCTTATGAATGTTTGCTTGCATTGCTCTATTCATAAATTCGTATGACACCATGGTATCCTCCTCTGAATGTTCCATTTGAATTGACTTGGCACATGCTCACGCATGCACATGACTGTGATAATCAGTTAAGCCTTGATGAATTATTTTGCCTTGAGGATCTTGAATCACTTTCATTCCATGAGTAGTCCTGTTTTGTTGCAAGCATGATAATGACATCTATTGCTCTCTCGTTTGTCGCTCCCTTACTATTGATACCCTTCACTTCCACTGAGTGTTTTACTCAAGTTTCCAACTCCCTAAACCAAATATTTCCAAAGTGTCCACCATACCTACCTATTAGCATCATTTGCTACCTCCGTGCATATTCAATATGCCTTGTTTTCTTCCAAATAAAATGTTTGCTTGTTATGAGAAAGTTAGTTAGTAAAGCTCTCATGAACTTGACGACACACTTTATTTTCTTGCACTTAATAAACCTGAACCATTGCGTCCTTCTTTGTTGCGCATATGCTTGCGCTTTATGAGTTGAAGTTAGCAGAACCATGTATCATGGGGACCGCTTTCAACGCTTCATAGGTACTTTGTACCTAGTTGATATCATGTTCTTTTGCTTATGGATCCCGACGGTGTGAAAAAAAGTGGAACTTGTAAGATCATGGAGTTTGTATGTATGTTAGAGAAACGTCTGGGCCGCTAGCCTAAGCCATGCCTAATCATGGTGGAAACTTGTAGCATAACCATAATGAGCATTCTATGAAGCATCCTCAATAAAAATCTATGCACATAGTAAATAAAAAGATCGCCGAGATGCTCATTGTCTACTTGCCTTGTTATTTTGATTATGGGATAGCTCCCGTGTCTTGTGCAAGGGGTACCCCGTTGGCGGTTCTCTATGATACGTATATACTTACAATGACAAGAGCTTACTTGTGACTGAAGTTGAGTAGCATGAGGATCGGTCTTCGTAAGTAAGGGGCATGAGACTTCAATTTATAACTTGTCAAGGATATCCTCTTAGTTGTGTCAATTTAACCTTAACCATTTAAAGATGCTTATGATAGGGGAAATGAGAGCTCAAAGCTAATGAGTACCATACTTTCAGCATTTGGAAGCTTTTCAAAATTATTCAAAACCTTTTTCTTTACTTGTTGAGTCTCCATTTATTCTTTGAGCACCTTCTTGAGAGCATAGTTGTCATTCTTTGTGTTTGTTCCATTACTTGATTATTTGTGTTATGACTTTGATGCTTGTATCCTTGATATCTTTACTTCTAGTCATTACTTGAACTTTAGAGGTGCCTTGATATTCATAATCAAAGGCAAGCGAGATACCACTCTATCATACCTTTCTATGAGCATTATAATGTTGCTTATGTTTGTGCCTCATGCTACTTTTATTCTTGAGTTGGAATCTCTTCATACCTTGCAATGACTATTAAGTAGACTCAGTTATACTCTTTATTATGAACTGTTTAAGTAGTTGATCGCATTGCTGAGAATATTTACATCTTATGAAGAAAATGTGTTCGTGAAAGTTCTTTTATCGCACTCAGTTTTCAACTGAATTGCTTGAGGACAAGCAATAAGCTAAGCTTGGGGGGAGTTGATACGTCCAAAACGTATCTACTTTCCCAAACACTTTTGCTATTGTTTCTCCTCTATACTTGTGTGATTTGGATACAACTAATGCAGACTGGTGCTGCTTTCAGCAGAATTGCCTTGGTGTCTACTTTTTGTGCAGAAAATCAACTATTAGGAAAAATACCAGAAAATATGCCAAAAATCCTATTTCACCCGAAGACTCCAGGAGCCAAAATACGAGACGGAGAAGAGCCGAGGGTGGCCACACCACCTGCTGGCGCGGGCCAGGCCAGGCCACGCCAGGGGGTGGTGTGGGCCCCCCAGGCACCCCCTCGGCCTCTCTCTTCGCCTATAAGGAGCCTTCTGACCTAAAAACTTTAGGGGGTTCGACGTTTTTCCAAAAGGAGTTCCGCTCCGCCGCCACCACCAGATTCCACAAAACAGCACCAGAAACTCTGTTCTAGCACCCTGCCGAGACGGGGAATTGGAGGAGATCATCGCCATCATCATCAGCATGTTATTGATTCATTATTTCACTAGGGCCCGAGTGCCATGATTTCAGATCAGAACATGTTATTGATTCATTATGATAGTATTGTTTTTGGTCTTATCTACAGGTTGTATAAACACGTTGTTGTCCGGAACCTATGGCCCCGAAGTGACAGAAATCGGGATAACCGGAATGGAATGGCTTTGATGTGCGGATCACATGTGTTCACAGAGTGTTAATGCTTTGCTCCAGTGCTCTATTAAAAGGAGCACCTTAATTGCCAGTAGTTCCCTTGAGGCCCCGCTGCAAACGGGCTGGCAGGACAAAAGATGTTGTGCAAGTTCTCATTGCGAGCACGTATGACTATATATGGAACACATGCCTAGGATTGTCTAGTACTTGGATGCTTTATATTATTTATCTGCAATTGCCCTATGTTCTGATTTTTATGTGAATTGTCTTGTCCATGCAACGCCTGTCCATCCATCCCTATGCCTACCGCACTCGAATCCCACTGTTTATTGCTTTTGTTACTATTGTCTTTGCTTTACTACTACTGTTACTTTACTATTCCTACTACAAAACTGTTGCTACTGATAAACTGCTATGAGCAAGATTGTTTCCAGGTGTAGCTGAATTGACAACTCAGTTGTTAACGCTTATAAATATTCTTTGGCTCTCCTTGTGTCGAATCAATAAATTGGGTTTCACTTCCCTCGAAAATACTGTGATACCCCCCCTATACTTGTGGGTCATCACTACCCAGGATTCTCTATATCCTGAGGGGCATCCCCAAAGAATTGAGCAGGATTCTCAACAAGCTGAAAATAGTGGTACTACTCGTAAGAAAAGGAAAAAGAAACATAAAACTATTGTAGAACCCTCTGAACCTGCTAAAGATCCTAATAGTATATCTGTGTCTGATGCTGAAACTGAAAGTGGTAATGAAGAAAATGATGCCCCTGATAAAGAGGAGGTTGAGGAAGAACCTGAAAGACACACTAAGAATACTAAATACACTAAAGAAGATTTTGTTGCTAAGAAACATGGTAGTGAAAGATAGCCTTGCATCCAAAAACCTATGCCTTTCCCTGATAAGAAACACAAGTCAAAGGAAGATGAATATTATAATAAGTTTTGTGAGTGGATGAAACCTTTATTCTTGCAAATTCCTTTGATTGATGCTATTAAATTGCCTCCTTATTTAAAGTATATGAAGGATATTCTCTCGAATAAAAGGAAGATCCCTAATGAAGAAATTTCTACTTTACTTGCTAATTATTCCTTTAATGGTAAGGTTCCAAAGAAACTTGGAGACCTAGGGATTCCAACTATCCCGTGTTCTATTAACAATAGTTATGTTAGAACTGCTTTGTGTGATTTGGGAGCAGGAGTTAGTGTTATGCCTTTTTCTCTCTATAAGAGACTTCAACTGGAAAAACTAATACCAACTGATATATATTTGCAAATGGCTGATAAATCTACTACTATTCCTGTGGGTATATGTCAGGATGTACCTGTTCAAGTGGATCATAATTGCTTGATATTAACTGATTTTGTTGTGCTTGAAATGCCTGAAGATGATAATATGTCTAGTATTCTTGGGAGACATTTTCTTAATACTGCAGGAGCTGTTATTAATTGTAATCAAGGAAAGGTGACTTTTAATGTTAATGACAAGGAGCGTACTGTCTATTTCCCCAAGAAGATTGATAGGACTTATGGTTTGAATTCAATTGAACATGTTGAGGGAATTCAAGTTGGAGAAATATATTGTCCCATACCAAGAGAAAAATATGAAACCATTATGATTGGGACCATTGCTATCAAAGTTGAGGTAACATAATCATTAGTGGAATACAAAGTTTTGTTTCATATAAAATTGTTTTGAGAACAAGACCTGATCAACCTTGTTAACAAAGGGATTTTAATGAACAAAACAATATTTCTACCATGATTATCTCCGCTTACTTTCATCTTATCCATTTTTAGTTTTTTTTTCGTTTAGTTTGCTTTTTTGTTGTTAGTTGCTTGCATTTTAGAGTGTCTTAGAACTTCTGAAGTTTTAGCCTTGTTTTGTCATTGCATCATTCTAGAAACTTTTTTCTGTCATAAAATCATTCATCTATACCTAAAAATTGCTAAAAAATAAAGTGTCTCGAAAAATTCCAGAAAATTCATATTAAATTTTTACGTGAAAAAGGGGCAGAGAAGTGCCTGGAAGGTACCAGGGGGGCCACCAGGCAGGCCCACCACCTAGTGGTGCGGCCAGCCCAGGAGCGCGCTTGGCCATGGTGTGGGCCACTCCTGGCCCTCCACTCACTCTCTCACTTCCCACCGCTCTCTCTCCCGAGAAAACACCAGTTCATTGCTCGAAATCGCGTTGTTGCTGTTCTTGCCCATGATTTTTCGATCTCCTTGCTCAGCCCATCTTTGCTGCTGAAATTTGGAGCATTTGTTCTCCGGTATGTGACTCCTCCGCTTGTCCAAGTAGATTTGTGTTTAGTGGTTTATATCTTGAGTATTTTGCTGCTGTAGGTGACAGGTTATGAGATCTTATAAGTTTGTTCAATGCTTAGAGATATTGTTTTGATGCATGTTTAGGCCTCTTGCAAGTCCCGATGAGTAGTGCTCTTCATTATATATTCACTTTGCAATCACTTGTGTAATAGATGTTTAAATTTCAGAATATCAAAGATGAATAACCATACATTTGGAGAAATATTTGAGAGGGACACACCTAGGAGGTCAAGGCCTTCAAGATCAGCCTCTCAGTTTAGGCCTTCATACAACGAAAATCTCATTGCACCATGCTTTGGCAATGAAGGAGATGAGGGGGATGCTCACCCATCTACTTTTCCTTGTTATTCCTTCTTGCAAGCTGCAGGGATTCTCGATGATTTCTTGCTATTGATTCAGAGGGTTGGTTTGACCTCATACATGGAAGATGAGAGTGAGTAATATGCCATGCTCACCAAAACTTTCATTGAGAGTTTCGTTTTCACTAACACGCCCTATCAGTCAACTGTCTCTTTCAGAATTTATAATCTGCCATTTACCATGCCATTGGAAAGATTTTGCAGCATTATAGGTATAAGCATGATATGGACCGTGAAGAAGATCCAAGGGCGACCCAGTGATTTGCTGGAGCTCTATCGAGGTGTGACCAATGACAATGACCGCGTAGCTCAGCGCGGGAAGATAAGAAACATCCAACTCCCAGCTCTTAGATACTTTGCTTATTATATTGGTACTAGCATTCTTGGTAGGGAGAATACAAGTAATATCTCTAATTATCATTTAGCCTTCCTCGTTGCTGCGCTTAATAATGATACTCGGTACAATCTTGGCTCTCTCATTGCTCGCTGCCTAGCTGCTAGGGGACCTATTTATGGGAGCATCATCGCTTCACATATGGTCAATGCATTAGAACTTTCGGTGGATCCAAATGATACTATATTGGCACCACAAAGGCTTGACCTTGCTACCATGAAAACACATCACTTCGTCATTGCTGACTCTGATATGGACAATTTAGTATACATGATGTTGTTTACTAACGGGGATGAAAGGGAGATTCCTTTGCCGCAATCTACTTTGTTCAGTGTTCACAGGAGGCCGTGGTTGCGCTCCAAGGAGGAGGTGGACGAGCAGCTCCGCTTGCTTTGTTTCCACAGGCAGCACCAGGAGGATGTGCCCTCCTACGATTACTCTACACACTACGGTGGGGCGTCCTCGAGCTTGCACCAGGACGAGGGTACCTCCTCACCGTACTACGGAGGCGCTCCATCTTGGCCAGCGTGGGATTGATACCCACTTAGGCCAAAAGCCTAAGCTTTGGGGGAGGTACACCGACATCACACTCATCTCCATATCATGTTTTGTCGGTACTTTGTATATTCATGTTTCGTTCTCTTTTAGTTTTTGTTCTCTTTTTGCTTTTGCTTTCTAAAACACAAAAAGACCAAAAATATTTCCGTTGTTTCTCTTTTGTTTGCTTCTTCTTCTTTTGCCTTGGTTTGCCTTTTCCTTTTTGCTTTGTCTGAATTATTCGAAAAACCCAAAAAGATTTCGCTTTGCTTCTTCTTCCTTTTGGTTCTTGTTTTTAATCGAAAACACCAAAAATAATTGTTGTTCTTCTTTGGTTTTGTGAGTTTGTTGCAGAGATCAACAGCCCTCAGTGGAATTTGGTTTCATGTTATTATTCAAGCTACACATGTGAAGGGCATAATGAGGATTAATGACAACTTGAGGTGTGGTAAGAGGCTAGTAACGAACTCTATTTGTTTTCATTTTTGTACATATACTCATCATTGTGGGCATGCTTAGTCTGTTCATGTAGGGTGTATGTTATTATGGATGCTTAGTAGTTCTTGCTTTCTTATGATTAGCTCTAGCTTGCTGATAGTTTGTAGCATGTCGTATGAATGTTCGCTTGCATTGCTTTATTCATGACTTGATATGACACTTTGGTATCTCCCTCTGAATGTTTCACTTGAATTGACTTGGCACATGCTCATGCATGCATATGACTGAAACAATAATCAATTAAGCCTCGATGAACTATTTTGCCTCAGGGGTCTTGAATCACTTTCATGCCACGATTAGTCCTATTTTGTTGCAGGCATGATTATGACAATTACTGCTCTCTCGTGTGTCGCTCCCTTACTATTGCTAGCCTTCACTTGCACCGAGTATGCTTTACTTGTGTTTCTAACTCCCTAAAACCAATATTGCCAAAAGTGTCCACCATACCTACCTATTAGCATTATTTGTTGTTTCGTGCATATTTAGTATGCCTTGTTTTCTTCCGAATAAAATGTTTGCTTGTTATGAGAAATTTAGTTAGTAAAGCTCTCACAAACTTGATGGCACACTTTACTTTTTTGCACTTAATAATCTTGAACCATTGCATCCATCTTTGTTGCGTATATGCTTGCGCTTTATAAGTTGAAGTTAGCAGAACCATGTATCATGGGGAATGTTTTCAACATTGCACTGGTACTTTGTACCTCGTTGATATCATGTTCTTTTGCTTATGGATCCCGACGGTGTGAAATAAAAGGGGAACTTGTAAGATCATGGAGTTTGTATTTGTGCTAGGGAAACGCCTGGGCCGCTAGCTTAAGCCATGCCTAATCATGGTGGAAACTTGCAGCAGAACCATAATGAGCATTCTATGAAGCATCCTCAATAAAAACCTATGCAAATAGCAAATAAAAAGATCACTGAGATGCTCATTGTTTGCTTGCCTTGTCATTTTGATTATGGGATAGCTCATGTATCATGTGCACGGGGTACCCCGTTGGCGGTTCTCTATGATACATATGTACTTACAATGACAAGAGCTTACTTGTGACTAAAGTTGAGTAGCATGAGGTCCGATACTCGTAAGTAAGGGGCATGAGAGTTTAGCTTATAACTTGTCAAGCATATCCTCTTAGTTGTGTCACTTTAACCTTAATCATTTAAAGATGCTTATGATAAGGGCAATGAGAGGTCAAAGCTAATGAGTACCATACTTTCAGCATTTGGAAGCCTTTCAAACTATTCAAAACCTTTTCATTTCTTTGTTGAGTCTCCACTTATTCTATGAGCACTTTCTTGAGAGCATAGTTGTCATTCTTAGTGTAATATGCTTGTCTCAAAACTTGATTATTTGTGTTATGACTTTGATGCTTGTATCTTTGATATCTTTACTTCTAGTCTTCACTTGAACTTCAGAGGTGCCTTGGCATTTATGTTTTCCCTACAATCAAATGCAAGCAAGATACCACTCTATCATACCTTTTTATGAGCAGTAAAATGCTGCTTATGTTTTTATTTCATGCTACTTATTATTTTTGAGTTGGATCTCTTCATAGCTTGCATTGACTATTAAGTAGACTTAGTTGCATACTCCTTATTATGAATTGCCTGAGTAGCTGATCATATGCTGAGAATATATACATCATATGAAGCAAATGTGTTCGTGAAAGTTTCTTTTATCGCACTCAGTTTTCAACTGAATTGCTTGAGGACAAGCAATAAGCTAAGCTTGGGGGGAGTTGATACGTCCAAAACGTATCTACTTTCTCGAACACTTTTGCTATTGTTTTTCCTCTAAACTTGTGTGATTTGGATACAACTAACACGGACTGACGCCGTTTTCAGCAGAATTACCTTGGTGTCTAGTTTTTGTGTGCAAAAAAATCAACTATCAGGAAAAATCCCGGAAAATATGCCAAAAAACCTATTTCACCAGAAGACTCAAGGAGCCAGAATACGAGACGGAGAGGGGCTGGGGCCTAACCACACCACCTGGCCGCGCGGGCTAGGCCTGGCCACGCCAGGGGGTGGTCTGGCCGCCCCAGGCACCCCTCGGTCTCCGTCTTCGCCTATAAGTTGCCTCCTGACCTAAAAATCCAGGGGGGTTCGACGTTTTTCCAGAAAGAGTTTCGCTGCGCCGCCACCACCAAATTCCGTGATTCGGAACCAGAAACTCCGTTCTGGCACCCTGTCGGGACGGGGAATTGGAGGAGATCATCGCCATCACCATCGCTTCTCCATCGACCATCCATGTTTCCCCCATCTATGAGTGAGCAATCCCCCTGTAGGCTATGGGGATGGTAGGGATTGCATGAGATCGTTCATGTAATGGCATCAGATTGTTAGGGCATGGTGCCTAGTATCTTTTATTAATGCTTTTTGACTTTGTTGCAACTTGGTATGTTTAATGCTTCTCACTAGGGCCCGAGTGCCATGATTTCAGATCTAAACATGTTATTGATTCATTATGATAGTATTGTTTATGGTCTTACCTGCAAGTTGTATACACACGTTGTTGTCCGGAACCAAAGGTCGTGAAGTGACAGAAATCGGGATAACCGGAGGGAATGGCTTTGATGTGAGGATCACATGTGTTCATGGAGTGTTAATGCTTTGCTCCGGTGCTCTATGAAAAGGAGCACCTTAATTGCTAGTAGTTCCCTTGAGGCCCCGCTGCAAATGGGCTGGCATGACAAAAGATGTTGTGCAAGTTCTCATTGCGAGCATGTATGACTATATATGGAACACATGCCTATGATTATTTAGTATTTGGATGCTTTATCTGATTTATCTGCAAATGCCCTATGTCTTGATTGCCATGTGAATTGTCTTGTCCATGCAACGCCTGTCCATCCATCCCTATGCCTACCGCGCTCTAATCCTACTGTTTACTGCAATTGATACTACTATCTTTACTTTTACTACTGCTATTACTTTACTATTGCTACTACAAAGTTGTTGCTACTGATAAACTGTTGTGAGCAAGAATGTTTCTAGGTGCAGCTGCATTGACAAATGATATGTCCATTTTGCATCACTATTCTATGTCTTAATTCACTATTATTCATTGATATATTTCATATTGAGAGATGATACTTATGTTATTTCATCTGTTTTTGCATGGTTGATGACTTTTGGAGCATGGATCGCTGCAGTCAGGATTCTGATGGAAAAGGTGCTGTTTGGAGGCAAAATTCGCGAAGATCAGAAAATCCGGGAAAATATACGAAAAATCATATTTTTTCCAGAAGACTAAGGATACCAGAAGACAGAGTGGAGATGGGCCACAGGGGGCCCACACCACCCCCTGGCGCGGGCAGCCCTAGGTCGCGCCTGGAGGTGGTCTGGCCACCCTGGCCCACTCCAGCCTCTCCCCTCTGGCGTATATCATCCTCCCGAAACCCTAAGATTCGGGGAGCGACCACAGAAAGATTCCGCCACCTCTGCGGGGCGGAAAACACAGAGAGAGAAAGATCTCTCTGGCAGACAGATTTCTGCCGGGGAAATTCCTTCCCGGAGAGGGGAGATCGTCGCCATCAACACCACCATCATGCTGGACTTCATCAGGATCATCATCATCATCACCACCATCAGCACCCTCATCAACATCTCCATATTGCTGTAACAATTGAGTTGAATCTTGCATTAGTTCATAGGGGAAACTTTCCCGGTGTTGATTACTCTTTGTAGTTGATGCTATTGAGTGAACCGTTGAATTATTGTTTATGTTCAGATTGTTATACATCATTATTCCATCTCTGATCATGATCCATATGATGTCTTGTGAGTAGTTCGTTTTATTCTTGAGGACATGGGAGAAGTCTTGTTGTTAGTAGTGGAGTTGCGTTGAGAAAGATTCAATAGTTTGCTATTTAAGTTGTGGTGTACTTCTTCTAGTGGTGTCATGTGAACGTCGACTACATGACACTTCACCTATATGGGCCTAGGGGAATGTATTGTGTATTTGGCTACTAATCGTAGGGGTTGCCGGAGTGACAGAAACCTGAACCCCCGTTAGGAAACCATTGCACAGGGGACGTAAGGGTCTTAGAGTTTAAAGTTATGGTTAGGTTTTTACCTTAATTACTTTCTTTTACTTACGGATGTTTGCAAGGGGTATAATCACAAGTATGTATTAGTCTTGGATGGGGCGGTACATTAGCACAGGTTCACCCACACAAAACTTAGCAAGCTAAAGAAGATTAATCAACTATATGAAGCGAAAGCACTTGAAAGTCTTCCCATTTGTCCTCAAGAACGTTTAGTCATCTTAAGTAATACAACCGGCTTGTCCTTTGCTGCATAAAGGATTGGGCCACTTGCTGCATTTATTCCTACTGTCTTTTATTTACTCGTACTTTGTTTACTTGCTTTATCAAAAACCCCTAAAAATCCATTTGCTAAGTATTTGCAGAGAATTCCTGATCCATACCACTAGCCAGCACTTTCTGCTCCTCGTTGGGTTCAACACTCTTACTTATCGAAAATACTGCGATACACCCCCTATACTTGTGGGTCATCAAGACTATTTTCTGGTGTCGTTGCCAGGGAGTGAAGCGCTATTGGAGAGTGGAACTGGTAAAGGAAACTTCTACTGTGAGTATTGTTTACTTCTGTTAGTTGCTTTATTTTCGTTATGGATAATTCGCTGAGTTTCTTATTTGGTAATGCTACTACCACTGCTAAGGTAGTAGATAAGCCACCACCTGCTGAGAATGATGTTTTCAAAATACCTACAAGAATTATTGATCGTGTTATGGATAACTACTATGTTGGGGATGGAACTGTCCATCCCGGTGATCATTTACTCTTTATACACGAATTATGCGGGTTGTTCAAGTGTGCAGGTATTACTACAGATCAAGTCAAGAAGAAGTTATTCTCATTATCGCTGAAAGGAAGAGCTGAGGAATGGTATAAGCTGCTGAAGAATGGTCAAGCTCTAGAATGGGAGGAAATAGTGCCTCTCTTTTATTCAAAGTTTTATCCTCCTAGTGAGATTCATAAAGATCGGAATCAAATATACAACTTTTGGCCTCTTGATGGAGAGAGTACAACTCAAGCTTGGGGGAGATTGAAGTTACTAATGCTCAAATGTCCCATTCATGAGCTCCCCAACAATATTATTATCAATAACTTCTATGCAAGGCTTCCTCTACATGATAAAGATTTATTGGATGCTTCTTGTGCTGGATCATTCACTCGCATGGAAGAAGAAGCTAAATGGGATCTTTTGGACCGTATTCAAGATAATGCTGAAGCTTGGGAGAATGACAAAGGTAGAAAGTCAGGTATAAATTATGATTATGAATGCATTGAATCTTTTATGGGAACTGATGACTTTCAAAATATTAAAAATACTTATGGTCTAGACTCTCAAGCTATTGCTTCTTATTTTAAGGATTTTTCTTCCTATATTGAAGTGCCTAAAAAGAAGTGGAATAAGTATCATGAACCTTATAAAGATATTGCTAAGAGTGTTCCTACAAGAAATACTGAAGTTTATACTGCTAATCATGTTTTACCTGAACCTTATATTGAGAAAATGCCTTTTCCAGTTAAGCTAAAGGAACATTCTATGATAGCTAGTATGGTTAATGAGAGTACAAATAAAGCTGTTGAACCTGATAAACAAATGGTTGATGAACCTATAATAGTAAGTGTGAAAGACTTTGTCACTAAATATGAAAAAGAGGGACACACTATCCTTTGTAAGGATACCTCTAATATTGTTTCACATAGTAGTGTTATGAGAGCTAGTATTCCTGTGTTTTCTGTTAGAATAAGTGATCATTGCTATGATGGTCCTTGTGATAGATATATTGTTAAGTTTATGAATGATACTGAAAGTTACTATGAAAGAGGGAAAAGTGTTCTTATGCATCTCAATAATCTCAAGTTTCCTCGTTTTATGCTGAAAGTTTTTATGTTGCACTTCTTTTGCCTTCTTATGCAAGTAGCCTCTGGTTTCAACAACTTGTTTGTTTACAAAATTACCTTGCATAGGAAGTGGGTTAGACTTAAATGTGTGTGTGTGTGTTTTGCTTCTTAATGCTCTCTTTCACTTCAATTCATATCCCTATGAGAGCTCCTTCAAAATTATCATGCCCATCTTAATGGCTATAAAGAAAGAGCTTTTTGGGAGACAACCCAATTTGTTTTTGCTTTAAGTTTGTTTTTGTTTCTTTGAGTCTTGGAAGTTATTGCTTCGGTAATAACCGCTCCTTATCAGTTTTGTTCGGTTTTTGTGTCAAGATCAACCTCTAATGAGAGAGAAGTAAGATTTGGGGAAGTTGTTGTCCCGAAACAGATTTTTGTGCTTCACCGTAAAAATTCGTGAGAGATGTCTGTATGTCGGATTGAGCTGTAATTTTTTTGGTTCTGCCCCAGGTTGTTATTTAACTTTCGTTAGTTTTACACTTTTTGATTTGAGCAACAGAAGATTTTCGAATAAATTGATATTTACCTACTGGTCTGTTTTGACAGATTTAGCCAATCTTGCATTTGCTTCTTTATTCGATTTCCTTTTTGAATTCTTTTTGGGTTTTCGGAAGGAGTTGCTATAGTAGCTTATGTTTTGTTTGTTTTCAGTTGAATTTGGACACAAAAGGTTTTAGCACTTCACGTATACTAATGTTGCTAATGAGAACGGTTTGAAGTTTTGTGTGAGAGAAATTTCCAGGAAGTGGAGACAATGCTGTAATAAGGAAGAGAAGGGTTTTATGACTCAAGTAATAAGTGTATGAAGATGAAGATATTGATGTTATTCAAGTGATTACTCCGGAAGAATCTACTAGATACCAAATTCAGAAACCTGCAGAGTCTGTTTTCAAATAGGTAATGGTTCTGGTAAGAAAAGTTCCGCGAAAATACTATCCAACTATATTTTTGCAGTTTTCAGTCAATAAGGAAAGTTACGAAGCGAAAAAGGGATGGAACCAGAGCCGGGGTAGCCCACACCACCCTATGGCGCGGGCCCACCCCTGGTCGCGCCACCAGGTGGTGAGGCCACCCTAGACTCCGCCTCCGACCCGTTTTTACCCACTACCTTCCTTTTGATATGAAACTTCGTAATATATAACCCGCTGGATCCCCCCGAGGTCCGTATATCGTGTTTTCGTCGTGTTTTTGTTTTGATCTGTTTCTGCCAGGTAAAATCCTAGATTTGTAGCCTCAATGTCTTCCACTGGATCAGTTGAGGGAGATTCCTTGGAAGATATCATCAACCCATACATGAGAGAATTGAAGATTCATCCCAAGGAGTTATTGATCGAAGGTGGGGAGGTTCGGATTAAAGAGGTTCAAGGCCCTAAAGGTGAAGGAAGTCTGGAGGACAAGATGGAAGCATTGGAGCAAGAAGTCTTTAGGTACAAGAAGATGGCGGAGCGCGAAGTGGATATCATCCATAAGATTTGTTCCGAACTCATCACCGAGCACCAAAAGGAGACTGATGAACTCAAAGAATAAGTCCTCTCACTCTGCCAAACAACCAACAAACTGCAAGCACAGTTCTATGATGTTCAAAATCAAAAATGTGAGTATGAGGCTAGATTTAAACTCATAAGTGCTGCTGCAAGTTTCAGGATGTTGGAAACCACGATGTCCTTTGTTGAGGGGAAGCATTTACCCTGGAAGACGGACGAAGATGAGAGGATACCACCACCACCAAAGGAGTAATTCGTCATCAGGTTTGGCATCCCCTTGGTTTGTTCCAAGCTTGGGGGAGTGTCGCGGTATCACATCACTATCTTCTATCTTTTTACCTTATTAGTAGAGTCATATCATGAATAGAGGAGTTATTATGTAGGATGGTTTGCATTATGGAAGTGTCCCCTCTCTCGTTAGATATGTATCCCTTGGTGTGAGTTGCCGTTATGGAATATTAATGAGAAGTTATATCATTTACTCTTTTGCATAGCTTATATTAGTTTTCAATTCGTGGTTATATGATTGATCTTGTTGTTAGTATTGGTATAACTTTGGGATCATTGAGTTAATTTAGTTGGTTTTGGCAAACCTGGCTTGGTTAGTAGCAACACTATTTTTGAGAGTTGAATGAAAAAGATAAAAGTACTCTAAAGAAAAAATAATTTCATAATCTTTCTTTCTTGATTTAATCATAAGTTTAGTATTCTCTAGTTAAGATCTTTTGTGCTTCCAAGGAAGATTGCATGTTTGTTTTTATCACCTGTATGTTTGGTTGTTTCCTTCAACTCTTGTACTTGCTACCCAGCCTTGCTAGCCAAAAACCTGTACTCAGAGGGTATTCTTCTCGTGCATCCACTCCTTTAAACCAAAACCTTTGCCATTTGTGTCCACCATACCTACCTATTAGCATTATTGCTATTCCAAGTAAATTATTGTTTTATCTACCTCCCAAATTAAACTTGTTATGTGAAAATTAGTGATTAAAGCTCTCACGAACTTGATGGCACACTTTACTTTCTTGCATTTAATAAACTTGAACCATTGTGCTCACCTATGTTGCGTATATGCTTGCGCTTTGTAAGTTGTGGATTAGCAGAACCATGCTATCATGGGGAACGCTTTCAACATTGCACTGGTACTTCGTACCTAGTTGATATCATGTTCTTTTGTCTATGGATGTCGTCGGTGTGAAATGAAAGGGGGGCTTGTAAGTCCATGGAGTTATGCATATCTGTTATAGAAACGCCTGGGCCGCTGGTCTAATCCATGCTGACATGGTGGAAACCTGCAGCGTAACCATAACGAGTATCTATGAAGCATTCTTCTTATAAAAAAGAGATAGAGATTGAGAAAAAGAGAAAAGAAAAAAAGAGATATTATGAAAAGAGGAAAGAGATAAAAAAAAGCACCATATTCCCATGGTAAATAAGAAGATTGCTGAGATACTTGTTGTCTGCTTGCCTTGTCATTTTGATATGGGGATTCTTCCGTATCATCGGGCAAGGGGTACCCCGTTGGCGGTCCTAATGATACACATATGCTTACGATGACAAGAACTTACCGGTGACTAAACTTGAGTAGCATGAGGAGCGGCCCTCGTATTCAAGGGACATGAGATTCTCAACTTACAACTTGTCAATGCATATCCTCATATTTGATCACTTTAACCTTAATCACCTAAAGATGCCTATGATAGGGGCAATGAGAGCTGAAAGCTAGTAAGTATCATAATTTTTGGGAGCTCTTTATGAGACTTGCAATCCCTGCTTCCCTCTGTGAAGGGCCTTTCTTTTACTTTGTAGTTGAGTCAGTAAACCTACTTCCTTCTATCTCAGCAAGTATTTTGAGTTGTTGTGTTTCATTCATTCATATGATGATTTATTCAATCATGTTTCTTATATTCCTTGTTTTGCACATTGCTCTTATCTTGATGTTTACTACTTTGAAAGCTATCATTGAAAAACCAGCTATTTGTGAACTCCAGCAAATTATCAACTATTCTTCGACCAAGACCTAAGTTTGCCATTACCAATTATGATTCACTTTATGTATCTTTATTGTGTTTCCTTTACTCATTACAAGTTGAGTTATATAATAGTGAGTTGTCTTCTATTATGATCTATGTATTTGATGGATGTGATGCTTCTTGTCCGTATTCTTTTATCGACTCTTCACTCTATAAACCCGAGGCCATGTTTATTGAGCTCAGTTTTGCTTGGGGCCAAGCAAAGTCTAAGCTTGGGGGGAGTTGATACATCCATTTTGCATCACTATTCTATGTCTTAATTCACTATTATTCATTGATATATTTCATATTAAGAGGTGATACTTATGTTATTTCATCTGTTTTTGCATGGTTGATGACTTTTGGAGCATGGACCGCTGCAGTCAGGATTCTGATGAAAAAGGTGCTGTTTGGAGGCAAAATTCGCGAAGATCATAAAATCCGGGAAAATATACGGAAAGTCCTATTTTTCCAGAAGACTAAGGATACCAGAAGACAGAGTGGAGATGGGCCACAGGGGGCCCACACCACCCCCTGGCGCGGGCAGCCCTAGGCCGCGCCTGGAGGTGGTGTGGCCACCCTGGCCCACTCTAGCCTCTCCCCTCTGGCGTATATCATCCTATCGAAACCCTAAGACTCGAGGAGCGACCAAAGAAAGATTCCGCCGCCTCTGCGGGGCGGAAAATACCGAGAGAGAAAGATCTCTCCGGCAGACAGATTTCTGCTGGGGAAATTCCTTCCCGGAGAGGGGAGATCGTCGCCATCAACACCACCATCAAGCTAGACTTCATCGGGATCATCATCATCACCACCATCATCACCATCAGCACCGTCATCACCATCTCCATATTGCTGTAACAATTGAGTTGAATCTTGCATTAGTTCATAGGGGAAACTTTCCCGGTGTTTATTACTCTTTGTAGTTGATGCTATTGAGTGAACCTTGAATTATTGTTTATGTTCAGATTGTTATACATCATTATTCCATCTCTGATCATGATCCATATGATGTCTTGTGAGTAGTTCGTTTTGTTCTTGAGGACATGGGAGAAGTCTTGTTGTTAGTAGTGGAGTTGCGTTGAGAAAGATTCAATAGTTTGATATTTAAGTTGTGGTGTACTTCTTCTAGTGGTGTCATGTGAACGTCGACTACATGACACTTCACCTATATGGGCCTAGGGGAATGTATTGTGTATTTGGCTACTAATCGTAGGGGTTGCCGGAGTGACAGAAACCTGAACCCCCGTTAGGAAACCATTGCACAAGGGACGTAAGGGTCTTAGAGTTTAAAGCTGTGGTTAGGTTTCTACCTTAATTACTTTCTTGTACTTACGGATGTTTGCAAGGGGTATAATGACAAGTATGTATTAGTCTTGGATGGGGTGGTACATTTGCACAGGTTCACCCACACAACACTTAGCAAGCTAAAGAAGATTAATCAACTATATGAAGCGAAAGCACTTGACAGTCTTCCCATGTGTCCTCAAGAACGTTTGGTCATTTTAAGTAATACAACTGGCTTATCCTTTGCTGCATAAAGGATTGGGCCACTTGCTGCATTTATTCCTACTGTCTTTTATTTACTCGTACTTTGTTTACTTGCTTTATCAAAAAACCCTAAAAATCCGTTTGCTAAGTATTTGCAGAGAATTCCTGATCCATACCACTAGCCAGCATCTTCTGCTCCTCGTTGGGTTCGACACTCTTACTTATCGAAAATACTGCGATACACTCCCTATACTTGTGGGTCATCAACAACTCAGTTGTTAAGGCTTATAAATATTCTTTGGCTCCCCTTGTGTCGAATCAATAAATTGGGTTCCGCTTCCCTCAAAAATACTGAAATACACCCCCTATACTTGTGGGTCATCACTGCTCGGTGCTGAACGACGATCTGAAACGTTGGTGCATGTGATGGTCGCATAGATACTCTTTAGTCTTTTCTCGACACGCCTGACAAAGGACTGAGCGTGCTGACGTGGTACAAGAGGAGCGGATGAGAGGGAACGTCCCCACTGATGCACTTTAGTCTGTAGCTCCCATGTCATATCGTCCTGCATTTGTATAGTAGATAAGTACACATTATGTAGGCTACCAAGTCCAGTAACGAAGAAAAGTGTATTTACTGCTGACTATCTGGGCTCCATAGTTGACTGGCTAGGGTATCTTTCATCACCATGCGCGTGGTGGACGGGACGCAACCGTGTCATACTCATCAACATGTGTAAGTATGCACGGAATAGCTCCATATCAAACGCAGGAGAGAGCTACATGTCATGTGTTGCATTCTGTCAACCATGGATATAAATATTAACCCATTGAAGCCACTGAGTTGCGCTTCTGTTAGTACCCTTCCAAGAGTACCTGCAATTACATTTTGTAAGTATACAATCACCGTAGAACTATAGATAAATAATATATTAACTTACATATGCACGGCTTCTGGAAGGGGCTCCTCTGGACGTGTAGGATCTACCATTTGGAAAGACTGAATTGCCTCTTGACCCTCTGTTGAGACATATCCTCCACCTGACAATCGAAGATGATCTTCGATTTAATCAGCCAGTAGTACTCATCTCTAGTGCACATAATAGATAACCCACAGGAATATCTTGCGGCTGTCTCAACTATCGTGTACGGCTCCCAAATGACCGATTCCTCCCTCAACGTGTCGAACTGCTCGCTGAACGCCGGGTAGCAGCGGGTTACTTGATCTCCCGCGAAACGACACTGTTGGACAAAATAGTTGTTAGTTTCCTTCATAGTGCAATATCGACAATGCAATTAACTAAACCTTTTAACTTACCTTGCGACTTGTCCAATGTGTACCAAATGTAGGCATGTCAATTTCCTCGTGGTCAAACAACAGATCAGACTCATAGACAACAGGTGGCTGTCCCTCGATGATAATTGCTTTATTCTTTGATATCTCCGGGCGGCTGATAGGGAACCTCTCCCATGACCACAGCTGCAGCAACAGTGGGCATCCTAGCAAGGCAGATCTTTCCTTGGTTAGCGTACAGCCCGTGCACGTACTTGGTACGTTGCTACTAAGACATCAGAACCCCAGCTCCCCTGTGTGATGTCATTCCGGCACGTCGCCTCCGCGATCTCTCTAGCAAAGTGGATGTAGCGCGCACTAATGGTCGAGACGTGGTTCTCTATGAACATCACCTTCCCAAGAAGCCACATTAAGTATGCCTCAGCGCTCCGCGTAATTTGTGTCTCAGTCATCGGAATGGCTGGGTACCTGAACTTCTGTATCTGCATTGGTTAATATAACAAGTTTTAGCATCGTGTGATATGAAAATAGGTGTGACAAAGACGAAGATACTGAGTAGCAAACGAACCTGATAGTTCTGCAACCAATCAAATTTGGGTCCATGATTTTCATACTCGAACTCTGGCCCTCCATCACGGATGCCATAGAATCGTTGGGCCATTTCTTGGACCCAATTCACCGGTGCATCCACCGGGCCCATTGGCACTCCAGCCAATGGCAGTCCCAGCAGGAATGAGACATCCTGCAGTGTAGGATCCATCTCCCCCCAACGAAAGTGGAAAGTGTGAGTCTCGGGTCGCCATCGATCCACTAAGCAGGTGAGCAACGACCCATCGTAGTGCATGCGTGTGGTCGTCCTTCTATCTCCTGCGTATGAGTTGCCTCAACTAGACGCACAAATGGCAATAGCCCTACCCACTTCAACCTGCATACCGAGATAGAATAACAATTAGTTTACTTTGGCCCTCAAATATTTGAAACCCAACTAGAAATAAATGTCACATACCTCTGCAGGCAATCAGGGTGTATCATCCAGTTAGACATGGGTGTATCATCCTGCTTCCTCTCAAGACAAAGTTGTAAGTTTCGGCAAGATTTGTAGTCATGACGCCAAACCTAGCACCATGAGTGTCGTGCAACAGAGACCACCTCTCCACAGGCTCGTGCTCTATCCATTCCTAAAAATTCTTAATCCTTCCGCCAGGCCTCCTCCTAGTACCGGGTTGGTAAAATCCTGGCAAATCGCAAAGAGCAATGGGTTCTTCCTTTGTTGGTGCTGCTCCTGCTACTCTCTGTGCAGCTACCACGGTCGCATGATCCGCGGTAGCTGCTACTCTAGCTGCTTTCCTGTGCCTAACATCTCTTTTGTGAATTCATCCAGATAGGTCCGACACTTGATATACTTATACTCCTGGTTCTGCTTGCAAAGCTTCTTGAATAGGTTCATCAGGGCCTTGTTCCTGAACTGTGAGAAAAAGTTGGCCCCTAGATGCTGCATGCACCAACGACTCTGCATGTCCTGCCATGGAGTTGGTTCATTAGGACCAGGCTGCACAGCTTCTTTATCGCGCTGAGTATACCCGGATGCCTGTCATGAAGGATGCACACATTCGGTACATCCTTCACAATTGCTATCTTCAACTGCTTGAAAAACAATACCCAACTCTCGGTGTTCTCACTCTCCACGAAAGCAAATGCAAGTGGAACAACTTGATTGTTCCCGTCTTGACCTATGGTAGTCAAGATCTGGCCCCTGTACTTGCCAGTGAGAAATGTACCATCCACACAAATGACTAGTCGACGGTGAGTGAAAGCTTCTATGCATATAGCAAATGAGAAGAACACTCGATGCAACACCCTCAAATTGGGTTCTTGAGGCAACGTAAAGTGTTGGATGTCGACGTATGTGCCTAGATTCCTAGCCTGTAGTGTCTGGAGCATCCGAACAACACAGTCGTATCCGTCTCAAAAAGAACCAAATCTTGCCTCTAGTGCCCTCTGCTTAGTCCTCGAAGCCTTTCCGTAAGAAATATTATAGCGAAATCTGACAGCAACTTTGTTGATGATAGCTTTCACCACCATGGCTTTGGTCTGTACTATCTCAGTGTATAACAGTCTGTCTAGGAGGGTTGACGTGAGATTACGATGGTCTTGAAGGACGTTGAGAAGTTGACATGTGTGCTGCACAACATCGCTAACCTTCCAGTTGGTGTCATACTTAGGACGATGGGCATGGACCCTGTTCGGACATCTAGCTACCTCGCAAATCAAAGTCAAATATTGTTGGGATGTCACCTTCGTTTTGAAGACTCGTTGCATGGACAATGCCCACTCAACGATTGCTTCCTGCAGATGCCTCTTGCTAGGATATAATGCACCCAGGGAGATGTTGTTCGCGTGATAGTGCCACGCGGAATCATGTCCATCGTTCACATTAATTGATGTTGTGTGGTCTTCATTCCATGATGCCGGAATAGGTTGGACGATCTCTTCTTGATTAGACTCGGCGGAATCATGAGAGTTATCACTGTCGCCTTCTGAATCTTTGGCTTCCACCTGATCTTGCAACCAACCTTCGTGTATCTCGTCCTCATCGACCTCACCACTGAAAATATCTTCTCATGTTCCATGGCTACCTTCAGCTGATTCATACCCACCGCCCTCGGTGTGTTCATAACTACTCTGACCAGGTTCATAACCACCACCATCAGTGTGTGCATAATTACTCCGACCAGGTTTATAACCACCACCGTCATCTTGGCCTTGACTGCTCTGGCCATGATAGTAGTCACCACCACCTTCGTCTTCGGCTTGACTGCTCTGGTCATGATCATAACCACCACTAGCATGTTGTGAGCTGACTACTCTGGCCATGATCGTTCCCAGGCTCTTTTGCCACAGGAAGCACTAAGACAGTGGGGTTAACTACCCTTTCCAAACAGGTTTTTACCCATTTGACCCATTTAGCTTGCACTTCCATCGGTCTCAAATAAAAATCAGGTTTAATCCTTGACATAGTTCATAATACATGCACACCGATAGTATGGGTCAGAGGGAGCCCTAAACGAGCAGATAACTAATCTTTCAACTCAATAATGCACACTGTTTGATGATTCTAGAGCACTTCATCAATAAAATTAAACTCTCCCAAATCAACTTCGTACTCGTTTGTTCTGACGATACCGTCACCATAGTAGAACCTAAACACTATATTATTTGACATAACTTCCGACCTAAAAAATACCGCAATTTGTCAAATGCCCGTACAATGGCACATTATAGTCTAAAAATATACTTATAATCCTATAGTCAAATAATCTTGCAGCTAACAGACCACATCCAAAGCTACCGATAAACATACACAAATGATTGCAGTTAGCAAGAAAATTAGGGTTTACCCTTGAAGCGTGCGAAGTCCTGTCTTGCAACAGCCTCCAGTCACCCGATCGGCACCTCCATCGTGTAGCTGCCTCAAGACCCAGCCCCAGACTCCACCATAGCCATTGGTCTCCAAGAACACCACGAAATCCCTCCACGAAAAAGTCTCAAATCACTTCACCAGGCTATCCCATGAGTAGATCTGTACTCTAGTAGCTTTCTAATGTGTTTCAACAGCAACTTTAGGTCAAAGTCACAACCAAAATAGGTTGAAATCGGTGCAGTTTTGATTGAAAACGAGAGGAGAAAGGAAGAAGCAAGGAGCAAGAGGAAGGAGAAGGCCCGTGCGGGGCTGGCCGGCGCCTGCGAGGCGATAAGAAGAGACCGGGGTCGACTTTTCAAAAGCCGACAGGGTTGTCGGTTTTTCAATTAACGATGCATCGCTTTATCGGCCGACAGCCCGACTGGGTGGGGATCATCTCACACCTTTCGGCGCATCAAAAACCGATCCGGTCTAGTCTGCTTTCCAAAAGCCGACTGGGGCTGGTCGGCGTATCAAAAGACGACACCACACTAGTTTCGTTAATACCCTAAATCGCATATTATTCGTGGGATTAATTAAAAAAATACCGATGATGTCACAGGGTAATTCTGTTCTCAAGTTCTGTCCCAGCCTGATGAACCTGAGCTAGGTACAACTTCGTCGGAGAATTTACGAATTTGGTGTCCCCCATCTCTGTCAAGATGGAGCAGGAATTATCTCCAGACGGCCATTCTTGGTAGCTTCTCCGGAACGACGATGTCTCGAGATCGTGGTCGACATCATCTTTTGGTCTACGTCGACAACTTCCTAGCAGCTCCTTCTACAAGTGCTATGTTTTTTCAAGATTTCTGGGACACGGATTTTGTTGCGTCAAAGGCCCCGAGGCCGCATTGAACTAACTTTTCAAGGACTCGTGTATTATTTCTTTTTGTGAGGATGTTCTTAAAAGAGCCGGTTTCAGATAATATATGACTTTATGTCTTTCCCGCAAAAAAAATTCATCATCTCTGTTAGAATTGCGACAAGAAGATAACAAAGAACGAAAACAAAAAACATAGCAAGGAGACACAAATTTAACGTGGAAAACCTCTCCAACAAAGAGAGGAAAAAACCACGGGCGCCAGCCAGCGAAACTTCACTATATCGAAGAGTGTTTACAAACGCCGGGGATTTCACAGATGCAACTCATCCCAACCGGCGGCTTACAAGGGGTTTATATATCGGTGGAAACCTAGGTCTTCGACGATCCGTACCGTACCAAGCCTCCCGGCCCAAGCCTCCCGGCGACGGGCCTCGCTCCACTCGTCAGAAGTTGGCCTATACTTTGTAGAATTTGGATCAACATATAACAAACTCCACCTTGAGACAAATTCCTCCTTGTAGCATCAACAACAACCATCTCCCTGAACAAACAAAGCAAATACTTTCGGCGCCAATAGCCACTTGGGCTAATCAGTTAAACCAACTAAGTTCAAGCAAAGCTCAAACTTAGCAACAGGAACAGGTTTAGTCATCATATCAGCAGGATTATCATGAGTGCTGATCTTGCATACCTTTAATTTACCTTGAGCAACAATGTCTCTAACAAAATGGTACTTGACATCAATGTGCTTAGTTCTCTCATGGAACATCTGATATTTTGTAAGGTATATGGCACTTTGACTGTCACAAAACAAAGTAATGCAAGAATCATCTCCACAAAGCTCAGCAAACAAACCTTTCAACCAAACAGATTCTTTGCAAGCTTCAGCAATAGCCATGTATTCAGCTTCAGTAGTAGATTGTGCAACAACAGCCTGCAAAGTAGCCTTCCAGCTAACAGCACAACCACCAACATTAAACACATAACCTGTGAGGGATCTTCTCTTATCCAAATCGGCAGCAAAATCTGAATCCACATAGCCAACGAGTCGCTCACCGGTCCTGCCAAACTTCAAACAAGCATTGGAAGTGCCAAGAAGGTACCTGAAAACCCACTGAACAGCCTTCCAATGTTCTTTACCAGGATTAGCCATGTATCTACTTATCAAACTCATAGCATATGATAAATCAGGACGAGAACAAACCATGGCATACATCAAAGAACCAACAACACTAGAATATGGCACCTTTGACATGTACTCAAACTCTTCATCAGTAGTAGGACATTGAGAAACTGACAATTTAAAATGAGGAGCAATAGGAGTACTAACTGAGTTGGCACCATCGATATTAAAACGATGAAGAACTTTCTTAATGTAACTTTGCTGACTAAGAAATAACAAACCAGATTTTCTATCTCGGGTAATCTCCATACCTAAGATCTTCTTAGCAGCACCAAGATCCTTCATCTCAAACTCACTACTTAGGTGTGCCTTCAAAGTAGTGACTTCTTTCATGCCCTTGGCAGCAATTAACATATCATCAACATATAGTAGCAAGTATATAGGTGACCCATCAACAAACTTGATATAAACACAACTATCATATTTAGACCTCTCAAAACCATGTGAGATCATAAATGAATCAAACCTTTTATACCACTGTCTTGGAGATTGCTTTAAGCCATAAAGAGACTTCTTTAATTTGCACACAAAATCCTCTTTACCAGGCACTATGAACCCTTCTGGTTGGTCCATGTATATTTCCTCATCAAGCTCTCCATGCAGAAAAGCAGTCTTGACATCTAACTGCTCAAGCTCAAGATCACGCATAGCCACAATACTAAAGAAAGTACGAATGGAACTATGCTTCACAACTGGAGAGAACACATCATTGTAATCAATACCTGGAATCTGGCTGAACCCTTTTGCTACTAACCTTGTCTTGTACCTTGAAGGCTCTTTGGGAGATAGACCTTCCTTTTTCTTGAAGATCCACTTGCAGCGGACCGCCTTCTTTTGTTTAGGCAAGCGCACAACATCCCATGTGCCATTTTTCTCAAGCGATTGCATCTCTTCTTGCATAGCAGAAACCCAGTTCTCGCGGTCAACGGATGCAATGGCTTCATTATATGTAGCAGGTTCAGAATCGTTCTCCACCTGTTCAGCACAACTCAAAGCATAATGTACAAGATTGCACTCTTCAATTAAACGAGGACGAGGACCACAGTTACGCCTCGGTCTATCAGCAGCAATGGACTCATGTGGCTGCTGCAAAACAGTAGGTGAGTGCTGAACAACAATATCATCAATGTTTTCCTCATGTGTATCTTCAACGATAGCATCATTATCAACAGTTTTCTGCAGGTTCTCCACCTGCACATTAACTCTCTCCTCTCCAACAGCAACAGGAGAGGTATCTGATGGCAAGCTATCATGATACATAACGGACTCATTGAAAACAACGTTTCTACTTAGCAAAATCTTTTTAGTTTCAGGATTCCATAGTTTATATGCTTTAACTCCTGAACCATAACCAAGGAATATGCACTTAACAGCCCTAGGCTCTAACTTTCCATTATCAACATGAGCATATGCAGTGCAGCCAAAAACTCTCAACTGTGAATAATCAGTAGGCGAACCTGACCATACCTCAATGGGAGTTTTCTTCTCAAGTGGAATAGAAGGTGACCTGTTGATGAGGTAACACGCTGTGTTGGCTGCTTCAGCCCAGAAACGCCTATGCATACCTGCATTAGACAACATACAACGAGCCCTCGAGATGATGGTTCTGTTCATGCGCTCTGCCATGCCATTCTGCTGAGGAGTATATGGGATGGTGTGATGCCTGATCATGCCATCGTTACTGCAAAACTCCTCAAACTCATTAGAACAGAATTCCATACCATTGTCAGTACGTAGTACCTTTACCTTCTTCTCAGTCTGTTTTTCAACCATAACTTTCCACTTCTTAAAAGCATCAAAAACATCAGATTTATGCTTCAGAAAATAAGGCCACACTTTTCTTGAGTAATCATCAATAATAGTAAGCATATAATTAGCACCACCAATAGAAGTCTTACGGGACGGACCCCATACATCAGCATGCACATAATCTAATATGCCTTTGGTGGTATGAACGGAAGCATTGAATTTAACTCTTTTATGCTTACCAAAGATGCAGTGCTCACAGAACTCAAACTTACTCAAGTTGCAACCATCAATCAGCTCTCTCTTGACCAACTCTGCCATGCCTTGTTCGCTCATATGCCCAAGACGCATATGCCATAGATGTGTTTTACCACAATCATCAGAATCATTAGAAGCAACAGCAGCAGCAATACCAGGCAAAGTGCTACCTCTAAGAACATATAATTTAGCAGAATTCATATCACCTATCATGTGAATAAGAGAACCTTTTGATACCTTCAGAACTCGATGCCCACCGGCATACTTGTATCCATCAACGTCCATGGTACTCAGGGAGATCAAATTTCTGGCCATGCTTGGTATGTGCTTCACCTCACTCAACGTGCGTGTCACGCCATCATGTGTCCTAATCTTAACAGATCCAACACCAACGATATGGCATGGGTTGTCATTCCCCACACGCACAAAATCTCCAGTCTGCACAGACTCATATGAACTGAACCAATCTTTGTTACAGCAAATATGAAACGAACATGCAGTATCAAGTATCCATTCATCATCACGAGAAGCACAAGCAGCAAAAACAGCTAAGCACTCACCATCAGAACTATCAGAAACAACAGCAGCCTTACCAGAACCTTCAGTCCTATCTTTCGGTTGGTAAGTTCCGTTTCTTTTCTCCTTATTCTGCAACTTCCAACAATCATCAATAACATGATTAGATTTCTTACAATACCTGCAGAATTTATCCTTTCCCTTGGACTTTGAACGACTTCTACCGTCCTTGCTCTTATCTCTGTTGCCATAGTTGTTGTACCTCTGCTCGGTCCTGCCACGAACCTGCAGAGCCTCAGCCTTGGATGACGTCCCATCTGACCCTACCATAGTTTTCATCTTTTCCCTCTGTTTGAGGGCGTCATGTACTTCGGCAAGGGTTAGTTCATCACGGCTCAACAATATTGTATCACGAAAGTGTGTATAGGAACTAGGCAACGAGCATAAGAGTAGAAGAGCTAAATCCTCATCATCATATTTTACCTCCATAGACTGCAAGTCTGAAACAATCTCTTTAAAAACAGATATGTGATTCATTACCGATCCACCTTCTTGCAGCCTGTGCGAGAACAACTTCATCTTCACGTTCATCTTACTGGTTAGATCCTTTGACACACAGATCGTTTCCAGTTTTTCCCATAGGGCAGCAGCAGATTTCATCTCCAGTACTTCCTGTAAAATATTGTTGGACATATGAAGTTGAATCAAAGACAAAGCCTTACGGTCCTTCCGCTTCTCTTCGGCGGACCAGGTCTTAGCATCCTTTTCACCGAATCCATCCAGGGCTTCATCCAGATCAGAAGTTTGGGCGAGAATCGCCCGCATCTTCACCTGCCACAAGGAGAATCTTGTGGTATAGTCCAGCTGTGGTAGATCGAACTTCAATGACGACATGTCGCAAACCCTAGATTAGAACCTGGGGCTCTGATACGACTTGTTAGAATTGCGACAAGAAGATAACGAAGAACGAAAACAAAAAACACAGCAAGGAGACACAGATTTAACGTGGAAAACCTCTCCAACAAAGAGAGGAAAAAACCACGGGCGCCAGCCAGCGAAACTTCACTATATCGAAGAGTGTTTACAAACGCCGGGGATTTCACAGATGCAACTCATCCCAACCGGCGGCTTACAAGGGGTTTATATATCGGTGGAAATCTAGGTCTTCGACGATCCGTACCGTACCAAGCCTCCCGGCCCAAGCCTCCCGGCGACGGGCTTCGCTCCACTCGTCATAAGTTGGCCTATACTTTGTAGAATTTGGATCAACATATAACAATCTCGAGAACTTTTTTTCTGTTGCATCCACTTTACTTGGAACTCCAGCCCAATCTTATTCCCACCTTTCCGGAGAGTGTCTTTGACTCCTGAGCTGCACTGCTCTCATCATTTAAAAACAATCATACTTACAAGTTTTACAAAAATCTGAAAAATAATTCTCGACATAGTCAATGTCCTTATCCTACAAATATGCAAAACCGTAACACAAATGTTTCATATTATGGGCTACACAAAATGACAAAGTCTGATAAAATTTGGAGATTTAAATATGTATTCGGATCTAAACTTTTCTCATTTGTTTGTAGTGTTTCAGAAATTGATATTTTGCATGCTTATGGGATACATCGTTGGCTACATCCAGAATTTCTTTTAAAAAACTCCGAAAGATGTTTTTTTTAAGACGGGATAACTTATGTCTCATGTGCACCAAATCTCCATTCCCACCTTTTCACGATTTTGGGCCCATAAAAACTAATTGACCAGAAATTATTGTGTAAGCCCAAAGGCCCGAAATTGCAGAAATCGTTGGCATTGGACTTTAGCCCGCTGGCGGAACTTTGATGGGATTAATTGGGTCTTCTCTCACAAAAAAAAAGTACTGTTAAACGTTAGGATTCTGAAGCTTCAGAGCGTGTAGTGGCTTTGGTCGTAGCGGTAGACCTCCGTATCCAGCAGCTTGTGATCTCTTGGATTGCCTTAAAGTCGTGCAGACTGCATAACAGATTCGCCGGCGAGCTTCCTCATTGCCGGTCCTTCATTCTCAAGACTTCACAGAGTTAATTTTTGGAGCTCGCATCTTAGCTAAGGCATCCACCGGTCTGTCGACCGGACGACATGTGTGGTTGCTAAACCCTCCTGTATCATGAATAAATAAAGCACACCAGATCCTTAAAAAAAACTGAACATCAGGATTCAGGATCGCTAGAAAAAATTCAGGATTCAGAATACACTTCGGTTGCTAATGACCTTATAAAATATGCTGCAAGAAAAACTTATAAAATGAGAATTCAGGATGGATGTCATGTTAAAAGGTGTGGATAAGTGCAATGCTGATTATGCTGATGGTTCATTGTCACTACGGGTGGCTGGGTAGCAAGGGTTCATATGGGGCTATACCTATACGTGGCTTTTTCTTGGGCGCTTCTATGGTGGCGCCGGAAGGAGCAAAAGACCCAGCTTGCTTGGAGTCGACGGTGTGTAGAGAGGCACCGGCTCTGGCGAACCCAGCTTGCTTGGAGTCGACGGTGTGTAGGGAGGCACCGGCTCTGGCCTCTGGGCTCTGGCATCCGGTGCTCGGCTTAGCAGGAATCCAGGATATGTTCATTGCCTCTGAACGCCTTTTGGCGTCACCATTGCTTGCTGATCCTCGTAAGGCCGATTCTTCATGAGATTCATCCACAACGCCCTAGGTTTCACGCGGTGCAGTTCGCTACTGAGAAGCAGGTACATTACTTTGAAGCTCATAATTTACATAGGGCTACCAAATGTTGGGAAAAGGTCGTCATGTTTGGCTTTAGAAAAGCAGTGGAACACTTCCAGCTCCATTCCACATGAGACATGACAGTTCGATACTTTGTTCAGAAGGCATAAAGGCAACAAAAGGCACTTCCTCTTACCCTCTGTGCGGCGAACAGAAAATCCCCTATCTCGCTCGATCCCGTCTCGCTCGCCCCCCCCCCCTCGTGTGGGCGACGGGGCGGGCCCTTGTCGCCGCCGCTCCTCACCCCCTCCCCTCACCCTCCCGCCACCGTCGGCCCTTGCCGCCGGGCTAAGCCCCTGCGGTGTCGGCGGTGGCAGAGCACCTCGGGGCCGTCGGGGGGCAGCGGGTCGCGGTCCTGGTGAGCAGAGCTCCTTCTCCGACGTGGTGGTGGCCATCAAGGCAGGTGACGGGAGGACAAGGGGTCTCCGGCGGCGGCGTCTGCAGGGCCGGATCTGGGCCAGATTGGACTTGATTTGGGCCAGGCGGGCACCGGCCAGGGTCCCTGCTCACCACGGGTGGGCTCCTCCCCTGGCTGCGCTGCGGTCAGGGTACTAGATCTAGGTCGGGCGGGCCTAGATCTGGTACTCGCCCGACAATCTTGATCGGGGGCCCCACGGGTGGCACGAAACTGCTATGCTCGCCATGACTGTCCCTTCGCGTCCTTGCGGGTCCAGATGGCGTTTCTCAGACCGACGATGGTCCGATTCTTCTAGGTGAGTGCGGTGATGGTGGTGCGGCTTCTTGGCGGCAGGGAGTGATGGTGGCGGTTGTTCCCCTGGTGGATGGAGAAGTAGGGGCTAGTGTGGGGGTTGCTTGGGACGACGGTTCCCCTGCTGCAGTGCAGTGGTGGGGCTTCGCGAACCCTTGGGGGTTCGGCCGGGCCAGGAGGGCCTGGTTTGCCTCTACGGCTGTATCCGGTCGGCTGCCACCTTCCGGTGGTGGAGGTTGTTCCCTCCCGCGTGCTGTTGTTCTGGCTACCCTAACCGAAGCTCCTTTTCTCTATCTTACTACCCCTGCTTCGTGTGTCACGGTGAGACGGCGGTGGCGGCTTTAAGACCGTGGTGGCATGCATTGGCGGGTGGCGAGCATGGTGGAGCACTGCGAAGCGTCCGAGAGTGTTTTTTTAGGGGTCAGGAGAAATCCTTGTCTTCTTGACATCGACGCGGTGACACCTGCGGGTGCCACCATCCTGCCTGAAGGGCGTCGGGTGAACCTCTTCCCCACCTCTCGGGGCATACCGGGGGAAACCCTAGGACTAGTCCGGGCAGCAGCGTCGTCATCGTCTCCTTCCTTCTTGGAGTTGTTGCTTGGTGCGCGGCGCTTCGGAGTGCTAGGCATGTGGTAGTACATAGCTGGAGGGCGCAACAGTCACGGTCGTCCTTGTTTTCGTCGAGCCACTGTTATCGGCTTTGTTTTTCTCTTCTTTTTCTTCTTCCTTTCTTTGTTGTTTTTTCTTTGGACGTTGTGTTGTCTAGCCCAGCAGCGGTCTTAATCATGGTTGCTATATTAATATAGCTGGGTGTATGCCTGTTTCGAGGAGGAGGAGGCACTTCCTACATTTTCTTTCATGAAAGGGAAGCCAGTTGATAGCAGAGTTTCTGCAGCAAAGGAAAAAACTCGACGCTCTCGTGACCGGCCACGGCGTCGTCCCCCGTCCTCCGATCTCTCCCTACCTATCCTCCCTCGCCGTCGTCAGGCTAGGCCTGGGCGGTGTCAGCCCTTAGCTATTCCCCTCTCGATGTTGCGCCCGCGTGGGGTGGCGCGATGTTGGAGAGGCGTTTAGGCGGCGACGGTCCGGCACGGCGGCGAGGAGCCCTGACGCTGGCGAGGTTGTGATGCACCACGCTTGAGCCATCGATTTAGTGGTGGTGGCTGGGCAGGGGCCTGGCCGGTGGTGCTCTACATGCCCAGATCTAGGCCCTTCGGACTGATTTGGGTCAGGGTAGGGTGGGATCCACTTCGCTGCCTCCGGTTGGGTTGACGAGTGGTCCATGATGGGGGTAACAGCAACGACGCCACGCCTACTGTAGCGTGGCGGCGAGAGCTTTGTGGGCCCTTCTAGGTCTGGACGGGCCTATTGTGGCGATGAGGGCAGCGACAGCGTGACTTACGTGTAGCGGCGTGGTGACGGGGACTTCGCGGACCCCACCAGGGACTGGTCAGGTCAACTCGGTCTGGTATCTTCTTGCTGCCGTGTCCAACCGACGCCGGTGGAGGATGACCTCCAGGTGGTTGAGTTGTTGCCACCCTCCGGCTCTAGTAGCCTGGTGTGCTCTTGCTCATGTGTTCAGTAGGCTACTGTCTATGGTAGTGGAGGTTGTTCCCTCTCGCGTGGTGGTTTTTTCGCTGCCCCTTGTCTGCATATGTCTCTTGTCGATCCGTTTGGCCTCGTAGCTTTTGCCATGGGGAGACGACAATGGTGACTACAAGACCATGATTACGTATGTTGGTGGGTGACAAGATTGGTGGAGCGTTGTGGATTGTCTGGAGATGTGGTTTTTAGGGATCAGGAAAAAACTCCGGTATCTGATACCGACACGATGATGCTTGCGAATACCGCGATTCCTTCCTGAAGGGTGTCGGGTATACCTCCCCCCCACTCCACGTAGTGTACCTGGAGGAACCCTAGTACTAGTCCGGATAGCAACGTCATCATTATCGCTTTCCTTCTTAGAGGTGTTGCTTGGTATGCAGCAATTCAGAGGGCTAGGATCGTGGTGGGAATACTCCGGAGTGTCCAGCGGTTGCGAGTCAGCATCGTTTGTCGATCCACCGATGTTGGCATTGTTTTCTCTTTCCTTTTATTTTGGTCTTGATTGTGTTGTTTGCCCTAGCAGTGGACTCAAAGTTGTATTGTGTGGTTGCTATATTAATACAGCGGGGACAAAGCCTATTTCAACTGAAGGGAAGCCAGTAGGTAGATAACTCGGGTGTTGAGTGGCAGGAAAACACCCCTCTTTCCATGTCACTCTCACTGGTGATGGAAGGGAAACCTTAACCATCACGTGACCCTGGACCTCCTCCTCATCCCATTTATATCCTCTCCACCGGACAAAGGTCGGGCACGGTGGCATCAGTGCTTCTCTATCTCCCTCGTGTGGTGGTGTAGGCATAAGCCGGAGGAGACGGCTTTGGCATCGTATTGACAAGGGGCGAGGCGGCGCGGCTGTTGCGGTGGTGGAGGGGCAGTTTAGGAGGTAACAACTCCAAGAGCTAGCGGAAGCTATTGGCGGTGCGGGAGGCGGCCTCCCTACGGATGGGCCGGAGATCTTGGATGCACGATGGCAGTGAAGTTGGGTCTCCATGACAATGCCCATAGTTCATGGACTTGGGTTTTGGGGATGGTGATATGCGCTAGTGATTTCGTCGATAGACAGACAAACAAGGGAAAATGATTTACCCAGGTTCAGGCCCCTAGAGGTAAAACCTTACTCCTGCTTGTCTGTTCTTGATTGATGATGAAAGTTACAAGTTCGTCGAGATGGCTATGGATGTGCAGATTGGATCTGGCGAGCTATGGATTGTGTGTAAGGTGAGGTGCCCTCCTCGACGGCTGCTCCTAGCTTTTATATGCGTAAGCTAGGTCTCAAATACTGCCTGAGTCGGTTATAGACCGAGGGTGAAAACCCTAGTACTTTCCTATATCTAGTCTTGTTCTCTTCTTGCACGTTAGGAGTCGGTGTCCTCACGGGATTTGCATTAGCCGAACTGCCGAGGGCTTCGTGGATCCTTAGCAGATCTTCGTGTGGGCCTCCTGTTGTCCCATGCCAGGTAGGCTATAATCGGGTGTCTGTTAGGTATACTTATGTCAGACGGCCTGCCGGGCGCGTGGAAGTTACGATCAACTGTAGTTGGTGGTGGAGAGGTCAAGGCCGGCGCGGCTCTCCGATGGTGGCAGGTGGTACTGGCCAACGACAATGGGGGCCTCGGCCTATAGGTGGGGCGAGTCCTACTATCCCAATGATTCTAGGGGTTTCCGTGCATATGGGAAGCCACCCTTTGGTCGTGTGTGTCTAGGGTGCTAGATCCGAGCCACGGCCTTAGTTTCGAAGACCGTTGCCCATTCCGGGTACTTTGGTTATGCCTTGTGCGAGATGGCCTGCTTAGTATACCTCGCCATCCAGGATGATTAGCTAGCCACGACCTTTCTCGACCGATCTGGTGGTCCTATTTTGGTCCTTCTAGCCACTCAATGAGTGTGAGATTGGATGTCGAGACGATGGTCTCGAAAGGTGGACTGCTTGATCGTCTCGACAGGGAGCGACGTGGCGGTGGTGATGGTCTCTTTCCTTGGCTAGGTGGCTGGCGAGGAGCGGACATCAAGGATTCTGGTGTTGGTGGTGCTTCGATTTTCATAGTTCCTAGATGGCGTGTTGGAGGCCTGACTCATTGTTAGTTATTGTCCGAGATACCGGGAGTGTTGCAAAGGTTTTCCGGACGAAAGTCCAATGCTTTTGCACCAACGACGACGTCACTTGTGGGTGTCATAATTCTTTTCGGGGTGTCATAGTGGGCACCTTCTCTAGGCTAGGGCTCTGGTGAAAACCCTTGACTATCCTGAGCTCGACGATGGCGGCGTGATTAAAGCTAGCCATCAGGCCGTGCCACTTGCGGGTCGGCACAAGGCACACGTACCCACGGCCATCATGGTACGGCTCCACACGTGGCTTAATGGGCCGTGCCTGGGCCATGCCTAGGCCTTGACATGGGACCATAGTTTGAAAAACCGGACCGATGATCAAACCGGTGAGGTTATCAGTTCATGTTTTTATTGATTGGACCAGTGGTTCATTCGGTTCGATGGCGATAAAAAATTGTTGCTTTAATTAAAATTTAAGCAAAAATCAGAAAAAATGACAATAAATTATATATTAAGCGTATATTTCAATATGTAATCACAAAAAACATGGTGTGTTCAAGTGGTTTTGGTCCTTATATGGTGCTATTTTTATCTAGGATAAGGTCTTGAGTTCAATTTCTCTTGCAACTTCTTCTTTTTTCCTGGTTTTTTGCTATTTAGATCGGTGCCTCTTTAAAACCCGATGAGGTTAATCGCTTCAGGTTTTTTCGGGTTAAACCACCGAACCGATCCGGTTATTTAAACTATGCATGGAACCCACTTATCGGCACGGCATGACCCCCTAGGCTTTTTTATTAGTTTTTTATTTATTTTCCTATTTTTTATGTTTTTTATTTAAAAATAGTCTAAAGGGCTAGATCGGCCGGGCCGTTAGGGCTTTGGGATGAAGCCCACGTGCCGGCAACGACACGACCTGTTTGACTAACGGGCCCTCGCAGGCTGTGCGAGGCAAGGTAAGCCCTTACCTGGCCGTGACGGGCCGTAGGGTAAGCCTTTACCTGGTCGTGACGGGCCATAGGCTAGCCTGTTGTCCAAGTTTGAGCGCGATGCGTCGTAAACTTAGTGGGGCGTCGACATGGAGCTTCGGTCCCTCTGGATTTCGGTGTCATGGGTGACAAGTTTGGTTCTCCTTATATTATTTTTAACTTTGATCTGATTTGTAAGAGGATAGCCTTGTCACGTTATACCAGTTCGACCGTTTGGTTTATTTATAAAGCAAGACGAAATTCTATTTCGAGGAAATGGAAGCAATGTCACACAATAATTGAAAAGACGGTTGCAACCTCTAGGTACCACATTTTTTTTATGAACAGCGAGCATCCCTTGAAAATACTATGAACATTTAATGGATTATTTTCGACTCATAATCTACGGGAGTCTAGCTTTCTTCAGAGCGGAATTTCCGATCTCCAGAGAGCACTAGACTTCCTGCAGTAATTAATAAAGTTTCGTTTCCAACTCATGCTGTCTGTAGGAGTATATTGCTAAACGAGCCACACAATTGAATGGATGATTCCCCTAACTTTTATTTAAACACTCCTGACAAAACGCAGAACTAAGTTCGGTGTATGTGATCTTTTGCTCGATCGATGACCCCGAACAACTACTACGACTCAATCTACTTACTGCATGCACAGGTTAGCCAGTTCCAAGGTACTCGGAAAATATTCAACGTGGTTTTGCGGGAGCAATCAACCTGAAATGTGGTTTCCTCCTGTTGTTTGGAACCAAATTAGTATGCACAAAAACATAGAGTTGAACGAGATTTTCTTACTCCCTCCGGTCCATATTAACGTGCTGAACTTTGGCTAGATTCAGATGTATCTAGTTAAATATTTAACTAGATGCGTCCAAATCTAGACAAAGTTGAGAACAATAATATGGACCGGAGGGAGTACTGAATGTTAATTTACCACTGGGTTATAAATAGATTTTCATCCCTCTTTATAAATAAAACAGAACCATCCAGAAGTGATACCAGTTCCAAACCAAAAATAACTTTTTTTTGCTAGGACAACGGCACAACAAAACCCAAAAGTGGTATGCAAAGCAAAGGTTACACGAACTACGTGACGGCTGGTTCCGATGGCAAAAGTAGGTGCATTGCATTCAGCTGGCCATGGTGTCGCACGAGTGGCCGACCATTATTTTTTTCTCTCTTATTATTTGGGAAGAGAAACCATTTTCCTCTTGGAGAAACGGCGGCTGGCTGCTGTGGCGGTATGAAGCACACTTGCAGAACTAAAGGGCATAAGTTGTGTTGAAAACACGTCCATTCCCACTTATATGTACCATGCTTATTAATTGTTGGTCTAGCTAGTGACCACTTTATGCACTATTTCTATCAAATAATAGTAGTAGCATGATGCACTAATTAACTCGATCGTTAGCTAGCCAAGAATTTCCCGGTTCGTTGGTAACAGGCACAATTTCTCGCCACGTGTACATTCCCATAAAACTTATTATAGTGTGTTGTTTCTACTCCCTCTGTTTCAAAATATAAGATGTTTTAGCTTTGTGAAACGAGAGTATCTAGACTCCTTTTAGCATATAGGTTCACTCTAAAACTAAACGAACCTATACGCTAAAAGAAGGCTAGATACACTCATTTCATAAAATCAAAACATCCTATATTTTAAAACGGAGGGAGTATGTCTGAAGGATTTATAACCACACATCCACTCACAACACCACGCCCACTTCTGAATCTGAACACAAGCCATCGGTTTACTCTTGGAGAGGAAAATCCAGCTCGAATGTTCCCTCGTTGGAGCGGACGCGCGACACCCTCCAACCTCAGATTCCTTGCGATCGGTTTCCACTATCATACATATCTTTAAAATGTTTCAATTCTCCGATCGTGAATCCAATTTAAGCATCGTCTTGACGGTCAGCTTTATAATGACGATAGCTTTGAAACTCCTCGTATTGGATCTTCCACTATCATTATTTTTTGTTTCGAAAAGTAACCACTAAGAGCAGGTATAATGCAAGGTGCGTGTTTAGAAAAATAATTGTTTTTTTAAGCATCAGTGTTTATTTATACTAGGTATATGCCTAACTAAGCACCTTTACACGTGTTAGAATATATAACCGTATTGTAGATCAATACCGTGTGGTTTCCCCTAGCTTACATGGTATCAGACGCAAAACCCTAACTTGTTTCACACCTCTCTCTTCCACCGCCGCCGTCGAGACCACCAAACCCTAGTGCCCCCGCCGCCATGTCCCTACCCGATGATGGCGCCTCCAAGGCCGCCGCCAAGGAGGTCACGGAGCAGGAGGCCGAGGCCGCCAAGGACAAGTTGGCCCTCGCCGCCATGTCCGGCTCGAGCGCGGGGTTGTTCTCTTTGACCTCACCGCACGCCCAAGCCGTCAGCCTCCACTCCATCAAGGGGCACGTCCCCGTCGAGCTCATGCTTGACACCAGCGTGCATCGCTAGTGGCGCACCTTCTTCCACGCCGATGTTTGAAAGTACGCCCTTATTGATCACCTCGACGCTGACGCCCCTGCCGTGCCGACACCGGAGTGGTCACTCCTCGACGCCACGGTCGTCTCCTGGCTCTATGGATCTGTCTCTCTCTCAGCATTCTCGATGTCGTCATGATTCCCAGCGATGACCCCCTCGCCGTTGATCTCTGGAACAACATCAACGCCCTCTTCAACGATCACAAGATCAATCATCAACTTCACCTCACAGGCGAGTTTACTGACCTCAGCATGGGCGAGATGAACATGACCGACTACCACAAGAAGGTCAAATCTCTCTGTGATGGGCCGGCAGATCTTGGTGCACTAGTTGCAGATGCCGAGATGGTGGCCACTACCTCAACAGACTTTCCGAGTGGTACGAGTTTGCCGCCGATCTTATCTCCCTCATGCCCGGGATCACCTTCTTGACGTGCTGCTTGCTACTGCAGCTTCAGGACATGAAGCGCAAGAATCGTCGTGCGTGTAACACCGATACGGCCCTCGCCGCCACCGTTGGCAACTCTGGCAAGAGCACCGGGAAAGGGAAGAAGAAGAAGCGGGCCTCCAAAGAGGCTTCCAAGGATGTCACGGTCGTCCAGGCACCGCAACCCTGTCCCGTGGCCGTGGCTACTGCTCCTTTGACTTGGCCAACGCCACAGCTCCCATGGAACGGCGCCATCCAGATGTGTCCATATGGCCCAGGGGGGCCTGGGCGCCCTACCAGCTACGCGTCGCGTCACGCGCTCTCCCCGCATGCGTTCTATGCGAGGAGCCCTACAGAGTGGTGACCCAACCGTATGGCTACGGCTACGCACCAGCATCGCCCTATACGGGCTCAGCAACACCGCACCATCATCACCAGCTCTGTCGACGGCGTCGTGGGATCAAGTCACGCTGATAAACCAGTTCTAGACAATGGGTCTGCAAGAACCTCCCAGAGAATGGGTAATGGACACTGGTGCCTCCTCCCACTTCGCATCCAATCCTGGTATGCTCACCTCCATGTCTCCTCCTTCCTCATCGTCTCGTGTTATCATTGTCGGTAATGGTTCCTCTCTTCCGATCACCGCTAGATGTCATGCACGCTTCCCTATTTCCAATTCATCTCGACCTCTCTAACTTCGCAATGTTTTGGGAGCTCCTACCATAGTAAAAAAATATGTTGTATGTTCATCAGTTCACCACCAGTAATAGTGTTTCCATCGAATTTGACCCTCTTGGATTTCTATGAAGGACCTTCTCACCAAGACCAAGATTATTGATGACCCACAAGTATAGGAGGTGTATCGCAGTATTTTTGAGGGAAGTGAAACCCAATTTATTGATTCGACACAAGGGGAGGCAAAGAATATTTATCAGCCTTAACAACTGAGTTGTCAATTCAGCTGCACCTAGAAACAATCTCTCTCACAGCAGTTTATCAGTAGCAAAAATTTTGTAGTAGGAATAGTAAAGTAACAGCAGTAGTAAAGCAAAGACAGTAGTAACAAAAGCAGTAAATAGTGGGATTCGAGTGCGGTAGGCATAGGGATGGATGGACAGGCGTTGCATGGACAAGACAATTCACATAACAATCAGAACAAAGGGCAATTGCAGATAAATAAGATAAAGCATCCAAGCACTAGACAATCCTAGGCATGTGTTCCATATATAGTCATGCGTGCTCGCAATGAGAACTTGCACAACATCTTTTGTCCTGCCAGCCCGTTTGCAGTGGGGCCTCTAGGGAACTACTGGCAATTAAGGTGCTCCTTTTAATAGAGCACCAGAACAAAGCATTAACACTCCGTGAACACATGTGATCCTCATATCAAAGCCATTCCCTCCGGTTATCCTGATTTCTGTCACTTCGGGGCCATTGGTTCCGGACAACAACGTGTGTATACAACTTGCAGATAAGACCATAAACAATACTATCATAATGAATCAATAACATGTTCAGATCTGAAATCATGGCACTCAGGCCCTAGTGACAAGTATTAAGCACAACAAGTCGCAACAAAGTCATAAAGCACTAATAAAAGATACTAGGCACCATGCCCTAATAATCTGATGCCATTACATGAACGATCTCATCCAATCCCTACCATCCCCATAGCCTACAACGGGGGATTACTCACTCATAGATGGGGGAAACATGGATGGTCGATGGAGATGATGGTGGAGATCAATGGAGATGGCTCCGGGGGCACTTCCATGCCCCGGCAGGGTGCCGGAACAGAGACTTTCTGTCCCTCGAATCTCCCCTTCGGTGGTGGTGGCGCTGTGGAACTTCTTCTGGAAAAACGTCGAACCCCCCGAAGTTTTTAGGTCAGAAGGCTTCTTATAGGCGAAGAGGGAGACCGAGGGGGTGCTTGGGGCCACCACACCATGCCCTAGCGCGGCCAGGCCCAGCCCGCGCCTGGGGGTGGTGTGGCCAGCCCCTAGCCCTCCTCCGTCTCGTATTCTGGCTCCTGGAGTCTTCTGGAAAAATAGGCACTTTGGCTTTTGTCCCGTCCAATTCCGAGAATATTCATTTTCTGACTTTCCTAGAACCAAAAACAGCAGAAAACAGGCAGCTGGCACTGTGGCTCTTGTTAATAGGTTAGTCCAAGAAATCATATGAAAAGTACTCCAAAGTGTGGACAAAACACAAGAAAGTGGATAAAACCAAGCATGGAGCATCAAAAATTATAGATACATTTGCAATGTATCAACATCCCCAAGCTTAACTCCTGCTCGTCTCGAGTAGGTAAGTGATAAAAAGAAAGAATAATTTTTGAGGTGACATGCACCATCATAAGCTTGATAAAAGTATTTGCAAAACATTCAAAACTGGGATCATAGTACTTCAATCATAACATGAAAGACAAAGTTCTAGCAATAAGACATAGCAACTATGTTGCAACATGAAAAGGACAAACAAAAGATTCATGAATAACAATGCTTTGCAAGTCGTTTGTTTGTTTCACATAAAGAAAACATAGCATAGTGGCATTCATCTTGTCCCTCAAAGAGTAGCAAACATAAATGCATAGGACACCTTCAAAGTTTACAAGAGTGACTAGATACAAATAGTTTAAAACAAGCAATATCAAGGTATGCATCAATCAACAAGTCTTGGGAAAATGCACATAGAACTAAGAATGGCCACTATGCTCTCAAGAAAGTGCTCAAAGAATGTGTGGAGACTCAACAAGGAAATGAAAAGGTTTTGAATAGTTTGAAAGGCTTCCAAATACTAAAAATATGGTACTCATTAGCTTTGATCTCTCATTGCCCCTATCATAAGCATCTTTAATGTGGTTAAGGTGAAAGTGAGGTCCAATCTGAGTTATATGCTTGACAGACTATAAACTGAAAATCCCAAGTCCCTTGAGTACGAGGGTCGCTCCTCATGCTACTCAACTTTAGTTACCGGTAAGTTCTTGTCATCGTAAGTATGTGCGTATCATTGAGAACCGCCAACGGGGTACCCCTTGCCCGATGATACGGAAGAGTCCCCATATCAAAATGACAAGGCAAGCAGACAATGAGTATCTCAGCAATCTTCTTATTTACCATGGGAAAATGGTGCTTTTTTCTCTCTTTCCTCTTTTCATAAATCTCTTTTTTTCTTTTTCTCAATAGCTATCTCTCTTTTTTTATAAGAAGAATGCTTCATAGATAACATTATGGTTACGCTGCAGGTTTCCACCATGTCAGCATGGATTAGACCAGCGGCCCAGGCATTTCTCTAACACACATACATAACTCCATGGACTTATAAGCTCCCCTTTTATTTCACACCGACGACATCCACAAACAAAACAACAAGGTATCAACTGGGTATATATTTACAGGTGTTGAAAGTGTTCCTCGTGACAGCACGGTTCTACTAATCCCCAGCCTATAATTAGCAAGCATATAACTTTCATGGAGAGTTCACAATGGTTCAGGTTTATTAAGTGCAGGAAATAAAGTGTGCCATCAAGTTCGTGAGAGTTTTACTAACTAACTTTTTCATAACAAGCAAACATTTTATTCGGAACAAAACAAGGCATATTGAATATGCACGGAAGTAGCAAATGATGCTAATGGGTAGGTATGGTGGACACTTTGGAAATATTTGGTTTAAGCGAGTTGGAAACATGAGTAAAACACTCAGTGTAAGTGAAGGCTAGCAATAGTAAGGGAGCGACAAACAAGAGAGTAATAATGGCCATAATCATGCAGAGCGACAAAACATCATTGATCAAAGCATAAAGTGATACTACAATTTGAAAACTAAAGGATCATAAAGGCTTATGATGACTTGGGATAGTCATAACATGGTGTGAGCATGTGCCAAGTCAACCCAAATAAAGCATCAAAGGAGAATACCAATATACTATGCTTTAGTATGCTAAAACAACGCATGATTCATCCAAGGCACATTAAGCAATCTCAATTGTTTATAACAAGTCATGCTACAGCAAAGAATACTAAGCATAAAGCCAAAACAATATCAAGCATGACATGACAAAGCATAGGCCACAGTAAAAAACAAGCTCTTTTTACCACTTAAGCATGAACTTTCCTACTCTTTTCCAAACCAAACCAAACCAAACTATTTGAACACCAAAGTATGAAAGAGGAGGTCCAACCAATTTATTAAGCAAACTAAGAAAACCAAGCAAACTAAAAACAAAAACAAAAAAGAAGACGCTCCAAGAACAACACAACTGTGCATGAAACAATAAAAATGAAGCTTTTGGAAGAAACCTGAGATTTTTATTGATGAAGAAGGGGATGCCTTGGGCATCCCCAAGCTTTGAAGCTTGTACTTCTTGGATATTTCTTGGGGTGACACGTGTGGCATCCCCAAGCTTGAGCTTTAGTCCATACTTCATCTCATTACTCATTCCTTCCATACACCTGAAAATTTTCCTTCATACAAAACTTCACACAATCTTTATTAGCAACATTAGTGCATTCAAGATAAAAGGTCTTAAGCTTCAGTTCCAACACCAAATAAACTTCCATTAGAACACTAGATACTGTAGCACTTCCCTCAAAAAGCTCAATTCCCCTAAAGAACTCAAAAAGGAACCAACAAGAAGCAAATGCAGAAAATGGTAGAAATCTGTCAAAACAGACCAGCAGGTAAAGAAGAATTTCTTCGAACACCTTCTGTTGCTCAAATCAAAAAGTGTTGAACTAGAGAAAGTTAGATAACAACCTGGGTCACAAGCGCAAAAATTCATGCCTCAAAAAGACGTTCAGAGATTTTACACGGATTTTTACGGTGAAGCACAAAAATCTGTTTCGGGACAGCAACTTTCCCAATCATTACTTCTCTGTCATTAGAGGTTACTCTTGGCATAAAAAGCAAATAAAAAGGATAAGGAGCGATATTACTGAAGTAATAACTTCCAAGACTCATTTAAAACTTTTGGGTTATCTCCCAATAAGTACTTTTCTTTAACGCCTTTAAGTTAGGCATAAGGAAAATCTGAAATGGATAGAATAGAAGTAAGCGAAGATAATCATGGTGAAAACATTGTTTTGTTCAATTAAATCCTTTTGTTAACAAGGTTGATCAGGTCTTGTTACCAAACAATTTCATATGAGACAAAACTTTGTATTCCACTAATGATTATGTTACCTCAACCTTGATAGCAATGGTCCCAATCATAATAGTTTCAAATTTTTCTCTTGGTATGGGACAATATATTTATCCAACTTGAATGCCCTCAACATGTTCACTTGAATTTAAACCATAAGTCCTATCAATCTTCTTGGGGAAATAGACAGTGTTTTCCTTGTCATTAACATTGAAGGTCACCTTCCCTTGATTACAATTAATAACAGCTCCTGCAGTATTAAGAAAAGGTCTCCCAAGAATAATAGACATATTATCATCTTCAGGCATAAAAGTTTGAGAGGATGATCTCATAAGAAATATGAGTTGAAGTAAAAGAGAGCATCAAGAAGCAAATTCAAAACACATTTAAGTCTAACCCACTTCCTATGCATAGGAATCATGTATGCAAATAAATTCGCAAAGAACAAAGTGACAGGCATAGGAAGATAAAACAAGAGTAACTTCAAAACTTTCAGCACATAGAGAGGTGTTTCAATACCATGAAAACTTATACAACCATATTTTCCTCTCTCATAATCATTTTTAGTAGCCTCATGAATAAGCTCAACAATATAACTATCACATAAAGCATGCTCTTCATGATCTACAAGCACTAGAGCTTTATCACAAACATCTTCAAAAGAATCCTCAAGAACATAACATTCATCCTTCTTTAGTAAGCATGGGGGATAATCAAATAATGTAAGGGATAAAGAGTTACTCTCATTAGAAGGTAGGCATGGGTAGATAATCCATTCTTCCTCCTTTTGTTCATCACTCTCCTCCTCTTTTTCATCTAATGAGATTTCAGGTTCATCAATTTCTTCTTCCATAGGATCCTGCAAGGCATTAGTCTCTTCCATTTGTGGAAAGCATCTATTAGTATATTCAAGAATATAGCCGTTTTCTTCCTTGTAATTCTCAAAGCAAAATTTAAGTATACCATAAACCTCATACTTATAAGGTGAATCATCAATATTTTCAAGCAAACTAGCAAGTTCAAATGCACCCTTCCAAGCAATAAATTCCTCAATTTGTTCCACATCATAAAAGTCATAATTTCCCTTAACATAAGAAGATATGGTAACATTATCATTATACTCAAATTGAAAAGGGAGGTGTTTGTACCTCCTGCAGCAACAAGATTTATCAAAGCAATAAGTAACATTATAAGTAGAGCACACATTTCTAGCAATGGTATACAATTTATCAATTTGTACCCATAAGTGTTTCCCTTTTTGTGACAAGCGGTGTTCCTTATAATAATATTTTTCATCTTCCGTGAACCCACCTTGCCAATAAGATTCAGTTTCAAAGAAACCAACCATTGACAACAAGCATGATAAAGCAAGACAATAACAGACCAACGAAAATAACAACTAGAGTAGGAACCAATTTTTTTGTATTTTTGATAAAGAAACAAGCAAACAAGGAGAAAATAAACTTAGCTTGAACAATAGTGAATCCAAGTGAACTTGATAAATAAAGCTATGCTCCCCGGCAACAGCGCCACAAAATAGTCTTGATGACCCACAAGTATAGGGGGTGTATCGCAATATTTTTGAGGGAAGTGGAACCCAATTTATTGATTCGACACAAGGGGAGCCAAAGAATATTTATCAGCCTTAGCAACTGAGTTGTCAATTCAGCTGCACCTGGAAACAATCTCGCTCACAACAGTTTATCAGTAGCAACAATTTTGTAGTAGGAATAGTAAAGTAACAACAGTAGTAAAGCAAAGACAGTAGTAACAAAAGCAGTAAATAGTGGGATTCGAGTGCGGTAGACATAGGGATGGATGCACGGGCGTTGCATGGACAAGACAATTCACATAACAATCAGAACATAGGGCAATTGCAGATAAATAAGATAAAGCATCCAAGAACTAGACAATCCTAGGCATGTGTTCCATATATAGGCCTTTCTTCCACCATTATATTGAGTCTCCACCTTCTACCTTTATGCACCTACTTTGAGAGCATAGTGGCCATTCTTAGTTCTATGTGCATTGTCCCAAGACTAGTTGATTGATGCATAACTTGATATTGCTTGTTTTAAACTTTTGTATCTAGTCACTCTTATGAACTTTGAAGGTGTCCTATGCATTTATATTTGCTACTCTATTGAGGGACAAGTTGAATACTATTATGCTATGTTTTCTTTATGTGAAACAAACAAACGTCTTGCAAAGCATTGTTATTCATGAATCTTTTGTTTGTGCTTTTCATGTTGCATCATAGTTTCTTTGTCTTATTGCTAGAATTTTGTCTTTCATGTTATGATTGAAGTACTATGATCCCAGATTTGAATGTTTTATAAATACTTTGATCAAGTTTATGATGGTGCATGTCACCTCAAAAATTATTCTTTCTTTTTATCACTTACCTACTCAAGGACGATCAGGAGTTAAGCTTGGGGATGTTGATACATTGCAAATGTATCTATAATTTTTGATGTTCCATGCTTGGTTTTATCCACTTTCTTGTGTTTTGTTCCAACTTTGGAGTACTTTTCATATGATTTATTGGACTAACCTATTAACACGATGCCACAGTGTCAGTTGCCTGTTTTCTGCTGTTTTTGGTTTCAGGAAGTCAGAAAATGAATATTCTCGGAATTGGACGGGACAAAAGCCAAAGTTTCTATTTTACCGGAAGACTCACGGAGCCAGAATACGAGACGGAGGAGGGCCAGGGCCTTGCCACACCCCCCAGGCGCGGGCTAGCCCTACCCACGCCACCAGGTGGTGTGGACCCCTCTGGCCTCCACCGACCTTGCCTCTTCGCGTATAAGAAACCTCCTGATGCATAAACCCTAGATGATCAATCAAAAATCCACGAAAAGTTCCGCAGTGCCGCCGCCACCGAAGGGGAGATTCGGGGGATAGAAAGTCTCTGTTTCGGCACCCTGTCGGGACAGGGAAGTGCCCCCGGAGCCATCTCCATCGATCTCCACCACCATCTCCATCACCATTGTTGATTCCCATGATGAGGAGGGAGTAGTTCTCTCTCGAGGCTAAGGGTTCTACCGGTAGCTATGTGTTCATCTATCTCTCTATGCATGATCATATTGTGATCATGAGCTTTGTAATCAAGTAGATCTACCTTGCTACTCAAGTGCTTTAATAGATCTCTGCTCTCCCCATGTGTGTGAAAGTGACAGCGTGCATAAAATGGTGGCACTTAGGCTAGAGATTACAAATACTTGTTATAAGTTATATTTGGAGTTGGATGTCTTTATGAAATTGTGGTGTTTGTTGGACTCATCTAGTACTCAAGGTGACAGTGTGGGGTTTTCTAGATGGGAAAGGCTTACTTTGAGGTGTGTTGTTATAGCCCTACCAACGATTAGAGTGTCCAACCGGAGAGTAGTTCAACGTAGTATCATAAAGAAGAATATATTTATATGAGAGTGTTCACTAGTGAAAGTATGATCCCTAGGCCTTGTTTCTAAGCATTGATACACCATTTGCAATTAGATATGTTACATGTTTGCTTGCTTTCTTCTTTATTTCAGTTTGCCTTTAGTCTCTTCCACGCCATCAAGCTATTTTCTATCACCGTTACCACTTATATTTCACTATCTCTTCGCCGAACTAGTGCACCTATACACCTGACAAGTGTATTGGGTGTGTTGGGGACACAAGAGACTTCTTGTATATGGATTGCAGGGTTGCTTGGGAGGGGATACCTTTGACCACTTCCTCCCTGAGTTCGATAAACCTTGGGTGATCCACTTAAGGGAAAACTTGCTGCTGTTCTACAAACCTATGCACTTGGAGGCCCAACAATTGTCTACAAGAATAGAAGTGCGTAGACATCAAGCTATTTTCTGGCGCTGTTGCCGGGGAGGTAAGGTAAAAGGTACTCACATCCTCTGGTGAGTGCTCGAAGTTATTTCCTTTAGATTTTGCAATTTTGTCTTTTTGTTTCTTGTTTTCACTAGTTAGGCTTAATGGAAAACAACAACAAAATTAGAGAGCTTTATAGTATTTATCTTGAATTAGGACATGAAGTGTTCGAAGAGAAAATTAAAAAACCTATGGAACTTTATTTGCATGCTAATAGCAATGTTGTTAGTATGAATTCTTTGGACACCATTATTGCTACTGCTATGGAAAAGTCTAAGATTGGGGAAGCTAGTTTCTATGAAAATGATCTTTTTAGTTCCCCAGCTTTGGAAGATAGCTATTCTATTGCTTATGATGATACAAAACCTCCAATATATGATGATTTCAATGATGAATATGATATTTTCAGTCCACCTACTATTGAGGAGGAAATTAATTATGACTACAATATGCCTCCTATATTTGATGATTATGGTGATGAGAATAATAATGATAGCTATTTTGTTGAATTTTCTCCCACTACAATTAATAAGAATGACTATGCTTATGTGGAGAGTAATAATGATTATATGCATGTGGCTCATGATAAGAATGTTTCATGTGATAGTTATATTGTTAATTTGATTCATGATGCTACTGAAAGTTATTATGAGAGAGGGAAACATGGTTTTATGTATCTCAACAATATTAAGTTTCCCCTCTTTATGTTGAAAGTCTTGAAGTTGCACTTGTTTTGATTTCCTATGCTTGTTTCTTTGTGCTTTCATGATTTGTTTCTTTACAATAAAAATCCCCTTCTTCATCAATAAAAATCCTAGGTTTCTTCCAAACGCTTCATTTTTATTGTTTCATGCACGGTTGTGTTTGTTGGGTCCACAACATATAAAACAAAAAATTTCCTACGATGAGAACTATACGCCAAGATCTATCTACTAGATACAGAGAAACGGGTGGACATACATCCATGGAGAACTTACCCTCGAAGACAACAAGTTTTGTTAACGAGTAGGAACTCGTGGTTGATGTAGTCGTACGCTTGCCGATCTCAAGATCGTGTGGAAGTCCGAGCGCCGCAAATCAGCAGCGCATCCGTCCTCGCACACACGTTCAAGCCACCGGACAACCTCCACCTCCTCGCTCTAGCGAATCAGAGGAAGCAGCAACTCCTTCCAGACGCAAGGCCACCGGGAACATGTATCTCGCTAATCCGACACCATGGGGGAATATCTAGAGGGGGAGAGAGATCCTTCACGAGGAGGTGTGTTTTGTGAGAGGGGAGAGGGGGCTTTATATAGGAGGGAGGAAGACCCCTCCCCTCCCATAGCCGGCGCATGAGGGGGGGGACTCCTCCCCTCCTTCATTCATGTGGTGAACCTCCACTCACATAAACATGGCCTCCACCCAAAATCCCACTCACATGTATTTAATTTCCACCAAATTAAATGCAACTCTCAATTAATAAAACTCTTTTATTTATTTTATTCAGAATTTTGTTAATTACTTTAATTAACAAACATTCACATAAAACCCCTTGCAACATTTCAATATCACATGCAGAACCACTTTCTGCAATTTCACCCGAAACAATTCTGGTTTCTATCGAAACAATTCCTGTTTCTATCGAAACATTTCCTGCGCTTTGCAAACCTTTTGTCTAGAACATATGTGCTCCTAAATGGTGTCCGGCAACCCTTAAGTGTGTCACCCTACGGTTCGCGAATAATGCAGACATGATTGAGACTCCTCTCAGATCAATAATCAGAAGCGGGACCTGGAGATCCATACTGACTCCTACACATTCAGCGATGACTTCTATGATCGTGAGAACCTTTAACGTCAGCAATTTAATCCCTTTGTCTCATGATATAATACATGTCCGAGATTCGATCATCGGTATCCAAATACCTAGTTTGATCTCATTACCGACATGCACTCTTTTCTCGTTCCCGTGATATAACATTCTAGTGATCACATCACTTGCTTGCAAGCTATCTTAATGTGATATCACTGAGAGGGCCCAGAGTATATCATCCGTCATCGGGATTGACAAATTCCACTCTTGATCCATGAGCCTCAACATAACACCTTCATAACCCTGAACCCACCTTTATGGTCACCCTGTTACGGTGTGACGTTTGATGTTATCAAGATACTCTTCCGGTGTTAGCAATTAACATGATCTCATGGTCTAAGGACTAAGACTACTTTGTATGATGTTATAGCAATATAAACATAATGACTTGATCGTAATGCTATACTTCGGATGAATGTTCATCACATCATTTCACAAATGATGTGACCTTGTTATTAACAACATCCAATGTCCATGATCAGGAAACCTTGATCATTTTGTTAATCAACAAGGTAGTCTATAAGAGAGGCATAACTAGGAACCCTTTTTGTTTATTAAACACACATGTATTGATGTTTCCTATCAATACAATTATAGCATGCAAAATAAACATCTATCATATACAAGGAATACATAATAACAACTTTATTATTGCCTCTCAGGGCATATTTCTTTCAGTCTCCCACTTGCACTAGAGACAATAATCTAGTTTATATAGTGATAAATCTAACACCCATGGAGTTCTGGTGTTGATCATGTTTTGCCCTAGGGAGTACTTTAGTCAACGGATCTGCTACATTCAGGTCCATGTGCACTTTACAAATCTTTATATCTCCATCCTTGACATGCTCGCAGATGGAGTGAAACCGACGCTTAATATGCTTGGAATTCTTGTGAGACCTTGGTTCCTTGGCATTGACTATGGCTCCATTATTGTCACAATAGATCACCATTGGATCCAACGCACTAGGAACCACACCTAGTTCCGTTATGAACTCCTTCATCCAAACCGCTTCCTGCGCCGCTTCTGAAGCAGCAACATATTCCGCCTCTATCGTTGATCCAGCCACCACAGGTTGTTTGGAGCTCCTCCAACTAACTGTTGCTCCGTTCAAGAGAAATACGTATCCGGATTGAGACTTAGAGTCATCCAGATCAATGTCAAAGCTAGCATCGACATAAAACTTAGCGACTAGCTCTTCTTCACCTCCGTATACAAGAAACATATCCTTAGTTCTTCTCAAGTACTTAAGGATATTATTGAACGCTATCCAGTGTTCCGAACCTGGATCAGATTGATACCTACTAGTCAAACTAATAGCATGTGCCACATCCGGTCTTGTACATAGCATGACATACATTATAGAGCCTATGGCTGAGGCATAGGGGATCTTATCCATTATCTCTCTTTCTTCCGCCGTAGCCGGACTTTGAGTCTTACTCAATGTCTTGCCTTGCAACATAGGTAAGTACCCCTTCTTACTTCCGTCCATATTAAACTTCTTTAATATCTTATCAAGGTATGTACTCGGCGATAGCCCAATTAGGCGTCTTGATCTATCTCTATAGATTTTAATGCCTAATATATATGAAGCTTCACCAAGGTCCTTCATCGAAAATTTGCTGTTTAGATAACTTTTAACACTTTTTAAAAGATCTATATCATTTCCAATCAATAATATGTCATCCACATATAATATCAGAAATGCCACATTGCTCCCACTCACTTTCTTGTAAATACAAGCTTCTCCATAAGTTTGGACAAATCCAAACTCTTTGATCACCTCATCAAAGCGGAGATTCCAACTTCGGGATGCTTGCTTCAGTCCATAGATGGATCACTGAAGTTTGCACACCATATCAGCATCCTTAGGATCGACAAAACCCTTAGGTTGTATCATATACAACTCTTCTTCAATATTACCATTGAGGAACGCAGTTTTGACATCCATCTGCCATATTTCATAATCGAAATATGCAACAATTGCTAACATAATCCTAACCGACTTAAGCATCACTACAGGAGAAAATGTCTCATCGTAGTCAACTCCTTGAATTTTTCGAAACCCCTTTGCGACAAGTCGAGCCTTATAGATGGTTACATTACCATCAGCATCAGTTTTTCTTTTGAAAACCCATTTATTTTCAACGGCCTTTCGATCGTGAGGTAAGTCCACCAAGGTCTAAACCTGGTTTTCGTACATGGATTCCATCTCGGATTTCATGGATTCTAGCTATTTGTTGGAATCAGGGCTCATCATCGCTTCTTCATACGTCGCAGGGTCATCTATTTCATCAATCATGAAATTCATAACAGGATTGCCGTATAGTTCAGGAGCTGCACATGTCCTGCTTGACCTGCGAGGTTTGGTAGTGTCCTCTTTCGGAGTTTCATGATCAATATCATTAGCTCTCTCTTCATTAGGTGAAGTCAACTCCGAAACAACTTCTGGTGCTGCACTACTCACCATTTCATGAAGAGAAGGTTCAATAACCTCTTCGAGTTCTACCTTCCGACTACTCACACCTTTTGCGAGAAACTCCTTCTCAAGAAAGGATCCATTCTTGGCAACAAAGATCTTGCCCTCGGATCTGTGATAGAAGGTATACCCAACCGTTTCCTTAGGGTATCCTATGAAGACACATTTTTCCGCTTTGGGTTCGAGTTTATCCGGTTGAAGTTTCTTCACATAAACATCGCATCCCCAAACTTTAAGAAATGACAGCTCAGGTTTGTTTCCAAACCATAATTCATACGGTGTCTTTTCAACGGATTTAGATGGTGCCCTATTTAAAGTGAATGTAGCGGTTTCCAGTGCATAACCCCAAAATGACAGTGGCAAGTCAGTCAGAGACATCATAGATCGAACCATATCCAATAAAGTACGATTACGACGTTCTGACACACCATTACGTTGTGGTGTTCCGGCAGGCGTGAGTTGTGAAACTATTCCACAGTCTTTCATATGTGTGCTAAACTCGTATCTAAGATACTCTCCTCCACGGTCGGACCGCAAAAATTTGATCTTTCTGTTGTGATGATTTTCCACTTCATTCTGAAATTCTTTGAACTTTTCAAAGGTTTCAGACTTATGTTTCATCAAATAGATATACCCGTATCTACTCAAATCATCCGTGAAAGTAACAAAATAACGATATCCACCTTGCGCCGACACACTCATTGGTCCACACACATCAGTATGTATGATTTCCAATAAATCTGTCGCCCGTTCCATTGAACCGGAAAACAACGTTCTAGTCATCTTGCCCATAAGGCATGGCTCACATGTATCAAATGATTCAAAATCAAGTGATTCCAAAAGTCCATCAGAATGGAGTCTCTTCATGCGTTTAACGCCAATATGACCTAGACGGCAGTGTCACATATATGCAGATATATCATTATCAAGTTTAATCCTTTTAGCATCAACATTATGAATATGCGTAATACTACTATCGAGATCCAACAGAGATAAACCATTCAACACAGGTGCATGACCATGAAAGATATTATTCATATAAATAGAACAACCATTGTTTTCAGACTTAAACGAATAACAACTTTGCATCAAACACGATCCGGATACAATGTTCATGCTCAGTGTAGGCACCAAATAACAATTATTCAGGTTTATAACTGATCCCGATGGCATATGGAGAGGCAGCGTTCCGACGGTGATCACATCAACTCTTGATCCATTGCCGACCCGCATCGTGACCTCATCCCTTGGTAGTTGTCGCTTGTTCCGCAGCCCCTGAACCGAGTTACATATATTAGCAACCGATCCCGTATCAAATACCCAGGTGCTACTGCGAGTACTAGTCAAGTACACATCAATAACATGTATATCACATATACCTTTGTTTGCCTTGACGGCCTTCTTGTCCGCCAAATACTTGGGGAAGTTGCGCTTCCAATGGCCAGTCCCCTTGCAATAGTAGCACTCGGTGTTAGACTTAGGGCCAGCTCGGGGTTGCTTTTCAGGCGCGGCAACAGTTTTGCCACCCTTCTTTCCCTTCTGCTTGCATTTCTTGTCCTTCTTGAAACCGGTTGGCTTATTGATCATCAACACTTGATGTTCTTTCCTAATATCCACTTCTGTAGTCTTAAGCATTGAAAGAAGCTCAGGAAGAGACTTCTTCATGCCCTACATATTATAGTTCATCACGAAGCTCTTGTAGCTAGGTGGCAGAGAATGGAGAACACGATGTATGCCTAAGTCAATGGGAATCGTTATTCCCAAGGACACAAGCTTATCAGCGTACCCAGATATTTTGAGTACGTGCTCACTAACGAAGCTGTTCTCTTCCATCATGCAGCTAAAGAACTTTTCAGAAGCATTATAACTCTCTACGGCAGCATGGGTATCGAAAATCATTTTCAATTCTCCCATGGTATCAAATGCATTGCCATTTTCGAAACGTTTTTGAAGTTCTGGCTCTAGCCCATACAGTATGCCGCAATGAACTAAGTTGTGGTCCTCCTGATAAGTTATATAGACGTTCTTTTCCTCGTCAGGGGCATCAGGAGCTGGTGGGGGGCCTAGCGGCGCCTCTAGCACATATTGCTTTTGTGCAGCAGTGAGGAGAATCCTCAAATTCATAGCCCAGTTGGTGAAGTTGCTACCATTCGCAGCAAGCTTCTCTTTCTCCATGAACACATTGAAATTAAAAGCAGGTGGTGCCATCTACAACAGAATTTGTAAAATATATTTAGACTAAGTTTATGATAGATTGAGTTCAACTAATCCAAATTACTAATGAACTCCCACTCAAAAACAACATCCCTCGTGTCCTTTTGGTGATTACATGAACCAAATCCACTACACCAAGTCCGATCATCACGTGAGTCGGTGTAGCTTCAAAGGCGAGCATCTATATGGGCATCATATCAACTATATGACTCATGCTTAACCTTTCGGTCCGTGTTCCGAGGCCATGTCTGTACATGCTAGGCTCGTCAAGTAAGAACCTTAGTATTCGCGTGTGTAAAACTGTCTTACACCCGTTGTATGAAAGCGTAGAGTCGAGAACACCCGATCATCACGTGATGCCTCAAAACACGATCCACAAAACGATGCATACTTAAGGAAGAACACATTTTATCTTGATATCTAAATTAGGGATCATCTTATAATGCTACCAAAAGCGCCAAACTAGCAATATAAGATGCTAACATCTAATGTGTGAAGTGAGGTGATATGGTCCATGCATTTGATCTCTATCATTTGCATCGTGGTATGATCTCTATCATTCCTTTGTGTGTAAGGCCAAGGTTTATGGAACTTACACGTTAAGTGAGTTGTAAGAGTATCTATCATACATCTACTTACAACAATACCATATCAACACACTAGCCCAGCAACGATCTAAACTAGACGCCTCTAATTTATCAATTGCAAGTTTTACGTGGCTTAGGGCTTTCGGAGATAGAACCGGTCTTACCTACGAACATGAACCACAACGAGGATAACCAAGTTATTAGCAACTCGTTGTAAATCAGATATTGACTATGGTAGGAGAGACAGACACCCGCTAGCCACTTATGCAAAACTAGTTGCATGTCAGTCGTGGAACTGGTCTCATGTACGATGACATGTAAGGTTGGTCCGGGCCGCTTCATCCCACTATGCCACCAATATCCAAAGTACATAGAAGATGCAATAACATGATCATCATCGCCCACATATAAACATATGTGTACTACTCGTGCAAAGCACCTACGCATAGATCAGGCTCTGATACCACTGTTGGGTCCGCAGCATAGAAAACAAAAATTTTCCTACGATGAGAACTATACGCCAAGATCTATCTACTAGATACAGAGCAACGGGTGGACATACATCCATGGAGAACTTACCCTCAAAGACAACGAGTTTTGTTAACGAGTAGGAACTCGTGGTTGATATAGTCGTACGCTTGCCGATCTCAAGATCGTGTGGAAGTCCGAGCGCCGCAAATCAGCAGCGCATCCATCCTCGCACACACGTTCAAGCCACCGGACAACCTCCACCTCCTCGCTCCAGCGAATCAGCGGAAGCAGCAACTCCTTCCAGACGCAAGGCCACCGGGAACATGTATCTCGCTAATCCGAGACCATGGGGGAATATCTAGAGGGGGAGAGAGATCCTTCACGAGGAGGTGTGTTTTGTGAGAGGGGAGAGGGGGGCTTTATATAGGAGGGAGGGAGACCCATTCCCTCCCATAGACGGCGCATGAGGGGGGGGGGACTCCTCCCCTCCTTCATTCATGTGGTGAACCTCCACTCACATAAACATGGCCTCCACCCAAAATCCCACTCACATGTATTTAATTTCCACCAAATTAAATGCAACTCTCAATTAATAAAACTCTTTTATTTATTTTATTCAGAATTTTGTTAATTACTTTAGTTAACAAACATTCACATAAAACCCCTTGCAACATTTCAATATCACATGCAGAACCACTTTCTGCAATTTCACCCGAAACAATTCTGGTTTCTATCGAAACAATTCCTGTTTCTATCGAAACATTTCCTGCGCTTTGCAAACCTTTTGTCTGGAACATATGTGCTCCTAAATGGTGTCCGGCAACCCTTAAGTGTGTCACCCTACGGTTCGCGAATAATGCAGACATGATTGAGACTCCTCTCAGATCAATAATCAGAAGCGGGACCTGGAGATCCATACTGACTCCTGCATATTCAACGATGACTTCTGTGATCGTGAGAACCTTTAACGTCAGCAATTTAATACCTTTGTCTCATGATATAATACATGTTCGAGATTCGATCATCGGTATCAAAATACCTAGTTTGATCTCGTTACCGACATGCACTCTTTTCTCGTTCCCGTGATATAACATTCTAGTGATCACATCACTTGCTTGCAAGCTATCTTAATGTGATATCACCGAGAGGGCCCAGAGTATATCTATCCGTCATCGGGATTGACAAATTCCACTCTTGATCCATGAGCCTCAACATAACACCTTCATAGCACTAAACCCACCTTTATGGTCACCCTGTTACGGTGTGATGTTTGATGTTATCAAGATACTCTTCCGGTGTTAGCAATTAACATGATTTCATGGTCTAAGGACTAAGACTACTTTGTATGATGTTATAGCAATATAAACATAATGACTTGATCGTAATGCTATACTTCGGATGAATGTTCATCACATCATTTCACAAATACTGTGACCTTGTTATTAACAACATCCAATGTCCATGATCAGGAAACCTTGATCATCTTGTTAATCAACAAGCTAGTCTATAAGAGAGGCATAACTAGGAACCCTTTTTGTTTGTTAAACACACATGTATTGATGTTTCCTATCAATACAATTATAGCATGCAAAATAAACATCTATCATATACAAGGAATACATAATAACAACTTTATTATTGCCTCTCAGGGCATATTTCCTTCAGTGTTGTTCTTGGAGCGTCTTCTTTTTCGTTTTCGTTTTGGTTTTTCGTTTGCTTGGTTTTCTTAGTTTTTTGAATAAATTGGTTGGACCCCCTCTTTCATACATTTGTTTTCAAATAGTTTGGTTTGGATTGGAAAAGAGTAGGAAAGTTCATGCTTAAGTGGTAAAGAGAGCTTGTTTTTGACTGTGGCCTATGCTTTGTCACGCCATGCTTGATATTGTTTTGTCTTTATGCTTAGTATTCTTTGTTGTAGCATGACTTGTTATAAACAATTGAGATTGCTTAATGTGCCTTGGATGAATCATGCATTGTTTTAGCATATTAAAGCATAGTATAGTGGTATTCTCCTTTGATGCTTTATTTGGGTTGACTTGGCGCATGCTCACACCATGTTATGACTATCTCAAGTCACCGTAAGCCTTTATGATCCTTTAGTTTTCAACTTGTAGTATTACTTTATGCTTTGATCAATGATGTTTTGTCGCTCTGCATGATTATGGCCATTATTGCTCTCTTAGTTTGTCGCTCCCAGTCTTTTGCTAGCCTCCACAACCAAGTATGAGTTCCACTCATGCATCCAACTCCCTAAACCAAGTTATTCCAAAGAGTCCACCATACCTACCTACTAGCTTATGCTATTACAAGTATATTCATGCTTTTGTTTATCTTCTGAATTAAACTTGTTATGAGAAAACTAGTGATTAAAGCTCTCACGAACTTGATGGCACACTTTACTTTTCTTGCCCTTAATAAACTTGAACCATTGTGTCGTCTATGTTGTATATGCTTGCACTTATTTGTTGGGGATTAGCAGAACCATGCTTTCATGGGGATTGCTTTCAACATTGCACTTGGTACTTGTACCTAGTTGATATCATGCTCTTTTGTATATGGATGTCGTCGGTGTGAAATGAAAGGGGAGCTTGTAAGTCCATGGAGTTATGTATATGTGTTAGAGAAATGCCTGGGCCTCTAGTCTCATCCATGCTAACATGGTGGAAACCTGCAGCATAACCATAATGAGCTGTCTATGAAGCATTCTTCTTATAAAAAAAGAGTCCTATATTGAAAAAAAAGAGAAAAGAGAAGAAAAAAAGAGAATATGAAAAGAGGAAAGAGAGAAAAAAGCACCATATTCCCATGGTAAATAAGAAGATTGCTGAGATGCTCGTTGTCTGCTTGCCTTGTCATTTTGATATGGGGATTCTTCCGTATCATCGAACAAGGGGTACCCCGTTGGCGGTTCTCTATGATACACATGTACTTACGATGACAAGAACTTACCGGTGACTAAACTTGAGTAGCATGAGGAGCGGCCCTCGTATACAAGGGACATGAGATTTCTGACTTATACTTCGTCAAGCATGTACACCATAGTTTGTTCACTTTAACCTTAATCACTTCAAGATGCTTATGATAAGGGCAATGAGAGCTGAAAGCTATAAGTACCATAATTTTTGGAAGCTCTTTATAAGACTTGAATCCCTACTTCCTTCTATTAAGGCCTTTCTTCCACCATTATATTGAGTCTCCACCTTCTACCTTTATGCACCTACTTTGAGAGCATAGTGGTCATTCTTAGTTCTATGTGCATTGTCCCAAGACTAGTTGATTGATGCATAACTTGATATTGCTTGTTTTAAACTTTTGTATCTAGTCACTCTTATGAACTTTGAAGGTGTCCTATGCATTTATATTTGCTACTCTATTGAGGGACAAGCTGAATACTATTATGCTATGTTTTATTTATGTGAAACAAACAAACGTCTTGCAAAGCATTATTATTCATGAATCTTTTGTTTGTGCATTTTCATGTTGCATCATAGTTTCTTTGTCTTATTGCTAGAATTTTGTCTTTCATGTTATGATTGAAGTACTATGATCCCAGCTTTGAATGTTTTTACAAATACTTTGATCAAGTTTATGATGGTGCATGTCACCTCAAAAATTATTCTTTCTTTTTATCACTTACCTACTCGAGGACGAGAAGGAGTTAAGCTTGGGGATGTTGATACATTGCAAATGTATCTATAATTTTTGATGTTCCATGCTTGGTTTTATCCACTTTATTGTGTTTTGTTCCAACTTTGGAGTACTTTTCATATGATTTCTTGGACTAACCTATTAATAAGATGCCACAGTGCCAGTTGCCTGTTTTCTGCTGTTTTTGGTTTCAGGAAGTCAGAAAATGAATATTCTCGGAATTGGACGGGACAAAAGCCAAAGTTCCTATTTTACCAAAAGACTCATGGAGCCAGAATATGAGACGGAGGAGGGCCAGGGCCTAGCCACACCCCCCAGGCGTGGGCTAGCCCTACCCACGCCACTAGGTGGTGTAGGCCCCTCTGGCCTCCACCGACCTTGCCTCTTCGCCTATAAGAAGCCTCCTGATGCATAAACCGTAGATGATCAATCAGAAATCCACGATAAGTTCCACAGCGCCGCTGCCACCGAAGGGGAGATTCGGGGGACAGAAAGTCTCTATTCCGGCACCCTGCCGGGACGGGGAAGTGCCCCCGGAGCCATCTCCATCGATCTCCACCACCATCTCCATCACCATTGCTTATTTCCATGATAAGGAGGGAGTAGTTCTCTCTCGAGGCTAAGGGTTCTACCGGTAGCTATGTGTTCATCTCTCTCTATGCATGATGATATTGTGATCATGAGCTTTGTAATCAAGTAGATCTACCTTGCTACTCAAGTGCTTTAATAGATCTCTCCTCTCCCCATGTGTGTGAAAGTGACAGCGTGCATACCATGGTGACACTTAGGCTAGAGATTACAAATACTTGTTATAAGTTATATTTGGAGTTGGATGTCTTTATGATATTGTGGTGTTTGTTGGACTCATCTAGTACTCAAGGTGACAGTGTGGGGTTTTCTAGATGGGAAAGGCTTACTTTGAGGTGTGCTGTTATAGCCCTACCAACGATTAGAGTGTCCAACCGGAGAGTAGTTCAGCGTAGTATCATAAAGAAGAATATATTTATATGAGAGTGTTCACTAGTGAAAGTATGATCCCTAGGCCTTGTTTCTAAGCATTGATACACCGTTTGCAATTAGATCTGTTACATGTTTGCTTGCTTCCTTCTTTATTTCAGTTTGCCTTTAGTCTCTTCCACACCATCAAGCTATTTTCTATTACCGTTACCACTTGTATTTCACTATCTCTTCGCCGAACTAGTGCACCTATACACCTGACAAGTGTATTGGGTGTGTTGGGGACACAAGAGACTTCTTGTATCTTGATTGCAGGGTTGGTTGAGAGGGGATACCTTTGACCACTTCCTCCCTGAGTTCGATAAACCTTGGGTGATCCACTTAAGGGAAAACTTGCTGCTGTTCTACAAACCTCTGCACTTGGAGGCCCAACAACTGTCTACAAGAATAGAAGTGCGTAGACATCAGTATGTTGCAATGCAAATCCATCTCCACTCCAGTTGATACCGCCTCCAAGCTTTTTTCCAAGTCAAGTGATCCAGTGGAAGACCCCACCGAGTATCTTACTATTGCAGGAGGACTTCAATACCTTACTTTCACTCTGCAAGAAATACCTTATGAAGTGCATAAGATTTGTCTTCATATGCATGATCCTCAGGGTAATCATTTACTCCTTATGAAGTGTGTTCTTTGCTACATCTACGGCACCACCAACTATGGCCTCACTTTGTTTCGGCGTAGCTCGAACAAATCGGTGGCATACTCTGGCGCTGATTGGGAAGGTTGTCCAGACATTCGCCAGTCCACCTCTGGCTATTGTGTTTTTCTCGGTGCTAACCTGGTGTCATGGTATGATAAGCGGAAACACACAATCTCTTGCTCTAGTGGTAAGGCTGAATACAGGGAGGTTGCAAATGTGGTGGCTGAGACATGTTGGCTTCAACAACTTCTTTAGGAACTTCATCAACCAGTGGCTGGTGCTACCATGGTTTTTTGTGACAATGTGAGCTCTGTCTACATGACTTAGAATCCTATTCATCACCAGCATACTAAGCATGTGGAGATTGATCTACACTTCGTGCGAGATCTTGTCACCACTTGTGAGGTCCGCGTTCTTCACGTTCCGAGTTCTTCTTAATTTGCGGACATCTTCACAAAAGGATTGCCACCTCCATTCTTGGATTTTTGGGACAGTCTTAACATTCGTAGGACGCCTGTTTGCAACTAAGGAAGGGTGTTATAATATATAACTGTATGGTATTTATACAGATATACAGTTGTATATGTGTAGTCTTGTATATGTTCGTGTGATTGTTGGACACGAAGTCTAGCCTTGTAATCTCTTATATATTGATCAATACAAGGCACCACAACATGTGATTTACCCTATCTTACATCACCAATGCTTAACAAAATGATTGGTTTGTTTTTGTAAGCACTCCTCTAAGCATCTTCCATTCTACATGCTCTAAGCACTTCTCCAACTGATGCCTCCATTTCTTTTGACCTAGTGGATAGATGAGGGCTTTCCTAGGCAGATGGGACAAAAACAAAATGCCACGTCTCCCAATTGTGGCCATATTTGTATTTGTACATCACCATTTTTTATCCTTTTCCCACTCTAGCACGTTCTTTTCTTCCTCCTTTGAGCCCGAATCACCGATTCTTACCACGAGCCATAATTCTTGTCTCCCCCCAACCGTGGGGCCAGAACTAGGATGGAACCACATGGATACCATCTTAGTCCCCTGTATCCACCTCTGGCTACCCTGACCTCCAGTTCCACCACATCGTTAACAAAATGGACAAGGAATTGACCATCGATGAGTCCAAAATTCAAGCATATTTAACTCTTGTTTTTGCATAGGTAGAGTAGGATTTTTGATATTTTACTGCACTCGTGCGCACCTTTTTGTCTTTGTTCATCAAGATCCTGAATTACTAAGTCTCTTGTGAACATATCCATTGGGACTATCATATTGTGTGGAAATATGATATTTGTAACTGATAAATGTCATTTATTTGATTTTTCCTTGCACCTGGGAGAATGAAAAATGTGGAGGAAGCTTACAGGGGTATTAACAACCTATGGTACGGACAGAGCTTGCTCGTATCGTCTGCCTTATCAAATACTTTCACATCGCGAAGAAGGATCTGAGACCTAACATACACAGAAACTTCTAGCCTCGAAATACCACGCCAGAGAGGGATCTGGAAGAGGAACTTGGAGAAGGGAAAATACTTGTTGCTTCACGGATCATCGTAGGATATCACATCATCCCATTCATCATCAACCGCTGCATCTCTATCACCATCACCATTCCCCTCTCTTATACTTTATATCTTGTTGTAATTCCAAATACAAATGTGGTTTGCACTAGATTTATCTTCATACTTTTATCCATCCATTTGAATATGATTATGTTGTTGATTGCTTCCATGTGTGAGTAGTTTCCTTTGTTCTTGGGAGATGGAGAAACCCTAGCATTATTATAAAATGAAATAAAGATGATCTATTACTTTGGTCCATGATCCATTTATCTATGATGTTGTGTTTGATCTCTATCTCTAGATGGTATTTGTAGTCGGCCACATATCATTTGCCTCCGGGTCTAAAGAGAGGGTGATACCCTTAGGATGTGTATGGGAGTTTGACCAGTATTACTTTTGTGACTACAAGCATTGGCTTATAACCTGCGCAGAAAACAGGGGAATAAAGAGATATTCACTAAGTTTATTACAATATCCATGGGGAAACCCTTAATTGTGGTGGTCTGGTTGAGTGACTGCTCTCAGGCATCGCAGTCGTTATTTAGAGATTACCTCATTCCTTGACTCAAAAAAGCGACTACCCACGAGTCTTGTAGTGAACATCTTATTATTGAGCTCTCTCCACACACATCATGACGAAAAAATAGATTATCATAAATATGATTACTTATCCCATGCTAGCTGTCTATCCAAAATCCTCGTGAATGTTTTCTCCTTATTGATTTACAACACTATTTCCACGCATTTGTTACTTGCTTTTCATTACTTGTTTTATTTACTTTTCTACATTCAAACAAAACACTTCAAACACCTTTACTTGAAATCAAAGCCAGCTTACAAGTATCCTTTGGTAGATAGTGACGAGGATCATAAAGATCATAACCAAATAGCTCTCTGTGGGTTCGATACTCTTATTTGGAAACTAGTTACAATCGATTTGTGCACTTGTAGTCATCAAGCTATTTTCTGGTGCCATTGTCGGGGAGCTAAGCGCTTTTGGTCTTTGTTCTTAGTTGTTAATTATATTAAGTTTTTACTAAAGTTGTTTACTACTTTCAGGTGAGAACCATGAATACACTCAGGCTGATGAATCAGCTTGATGCAACTAAATACCTCAGGAAGTTCAATAGAGGGCTTGTTAAGGAATTCCCGAGTGGGAGCGAACCAGAATTCAAGTTTAACCCACGCTTTATCGCTTTGCTTAAAGAAAAACTTTTGCAGGAGATGATCCAGATGAGGATCCTTACACTCATTTAATACATTTTACTGGGTTATGTTGGACACTCAAATTGAGAGGCTATTCTGATGATGAACTGAAACTTAAATTGTTTAGCCAATCTCTAACCAACACTGCTTTAGCTTGGCATAGAATTTTCCCTGCAGAGAAAATTGATACTAGGGAAAAGCTTAAAGGATAATTTGTATTTCTATTCTTTCCCAAAGTAAAGACAACTGAAGTAAGGAGAGAAATCACAAACTTCAAAAACTGCCCAGGTGAAGGATTGGTAAGTGCCTTCAAGAGGTATAAATCCATCCTTAATAGATGTCCCCATCATGATTTACCTAAATGGTATGTTCTACACCATTTCTATGGGGACTTAATCAAGAAATAAAGGATGAACTTGACAACTAATTTTGGAGGTTCTTTTATGGACTTAACTATAACTAAAGCTTGGGAACTTCTAGACCAAATTCGCTGCAATAGAGAAACTTGGAGATTTGATTTACGTAGTGAAGGAGGGATAGAAATTGAATATGATTGTCTCAATGCTTATAAGGAATTCGGTAAGGTCAAGGAAACCGCTAATGAAGTTCAACTTGATGATGGTATTATTCTGCAAATTCTTTAGTCTTTTATAGAACATATTGAAGCTCAAGAAAGATTGGCTTCAATACACTCCACCACCTGAGCAAGTTGAAGATGTTGAGATAAAAATTATGGCCCATGTAGAGACATTAAAGAAGGAAGTCCCTTATGTTGAACCCCTTCCTTTTCCATGGACAACGAGAAACATATGATGGCTCAACAATTCGAAGAACAGCTAGAAGAGGAAAGATTGTTCCTCAAAAAGTTAGAGGAAGAGGAAAAAGTAGAAGAAATCAATCAAGTAAGTATTCAAGAGACAGGTGAACCAACTAGAGAAGATATATTAACCATGTTTGCACATTGCAACGTGATTGATCTAGACACCGAAGCTTCACAATTTGTTGAAGGAAAGGTAAAAGCCAAAGATGTTGGTAAGCTTATTCTAGTTATAGTGGGTCTTCTTATTATGGCCTCCGTGATATATGAAAAACTTTTAATGTAATCCCTTAAATGTTTTAATTAAAAATCCAAAATGAACTTATTCCAGCTGAGTTGGAAGATACTGATATGACAGTAATGTTAGCGGATAAGACACCTAGAATTCCTATGGGAGTAATTAGAGATGTTCCAATATGTATTGGACCTTATAGATACCCTATTGATTTTGGGTGTGTTTGGTTGCTCGGCCCAAGATTTCCCTTTTTTCACTTGGCCCGTTGGGTGCTGCATGGGGGAGATTGGGCTTGGTCCAAGTTGGGCAAGTTGTTTGGACTCCTATATCTTTGTTTCCTTCAAATAGGCCTAGTTGTTTGGTTGCCTAGATTCTTGTGTTTTTTCCCTGTTGATGCATTTCACAGGTGTTTGGTGTGGTGATTTGTATCTGATCACATGGGTTATGATCACCCATTTCAAATTTGGTGATCTTACCACCCCAGCACACACATAACACATGATCACAAGAATAGTCATATGCACACAAAACACATTGTGATCTAGATGATCACCATAACATCCATATGCAGACATAAACATTGCTAGCTACACAAGAATAGTCTTAACAGTCACTCGCAGGTAGCAATCAGGGGTTCTAAATTTCACCCCTAATCAAAAGAACCATTAGCAGGGGCTTCACCTGCCCCTCAAGCACCAAGGGCTTAACCCCTAATGAAACAAACCATCAACAAGGGCATGGGATGCCCCTGAACCACCACCAGGGGGTTTCACCCCTGATCAAAAGTACCATCAGCCAACTTAGTTCAACATCACAAGTTGTCCATCAGCAACTACTACTACTTACAGACTTACACAAGCATCAACATGAAGGCCACCGCCGGCTAGCCATGGTCTGGGCAGGTGTACTGCCTGGCGCTGGAGGAGCTGGCCTTGTAGATCGTTATCTTAATGATGAAGGCCTTCAGCTTGAACTCCAGGACATCGTCGCGCTCCAGGTCATACTTGTAGACCAGCTCCGGCCAGTTCTTCCTAAAGGCAACCTGGCCAGCGAACCAGTCCATTCGCACCCACTCGGCGCACCACCGGCAGGCTATGACCTGCACGACATGCGGTAGCAGTTGCTTGATCTAGGTCCTCAGGACAAACTGGAACATGGACGGGATCACCAGCATGTGCAAGTCGGCCGCATCCAGCTGGATGATGAAGCGGCGAGGGACCTTAGAGATTGGGTAGTGGCCAAGCTTTGGCTACCAGTTCTTCTTGCTTTGCAACTTGTAGATCCTCCAAATAAGAGAAGAACAGGTTGACACACCGATGGATATTGAAGATATTAGAATGCTAGAGAAGGTGTCATCTATTTGTGTACCATCAGGGACTATCCATCCCAAAATAAATTTTTCTGTTTCTCTCTGCAATGGTTTTAGCACTTTCTCGCGACCGACCTTGTTCAAAGGTATCAAGGTAAAACTTTCTATCACTAGATAAGTAAGGTAATCAAAACCTTGCTTTTCTATGCTTTAATTGTCGTTTGATATTTTTTAGTTGCATTTTTGAACTCCTTGTGTTTTTCTGAGTTCATTGTCGGTTTCACGAGCTCGGTACGGGCGGGAGGTACGTTCGCACACACCCGTACCACTGATTGTTAAACCTCTAGTAACTCTGCTCCGAGTTTTGTTATTTTCTACACAGGCGGTACGACCGAGCCGTACAGGCATGCCTCACCGTATGAAAGGTCGTTAAAATCATTGTGCCACTTCTAGTTTTCGTTACTGAAAAAAACTTTTTACCGATGTTAGAAGGGCAGTAACTGCCGGTATGGGTGTACCGTATAGGTCGAGCCCACCCATACGATTAGTCAGTAAGTTTCATACCGACGTCGGTCGGTAGGATTTTTGGAGGTATAGTGGGTACAGGCGCGCCGTACGGGCGCCACCCATATGTTGGGTCTACAGCATAGAAAACAAAAAAATTCCTACGATGAGAACTACACGCCAAAATCTATCTACTAGGTAGAGAGCAACGGGTGGACATACATCCATCGAGAACTTACCCTCGAAGATAACGAGTTTTATTAACGAGTAGGAACTCATGGTTGATGTAGTCGTACACTTGCCGATCTCAAGATCGTGTGGAAGTCCGAGCAGGTCCGGCTCCAGCACGTCCTTCAGATCCAGCTCCAGCAAGTCCAGCACCACCAAGTCTAGCACCACAAAGCAGTGGTGCATCCGTGATCGCACACACGTCTGGTACCCCGACAACCTCCATCACTCGCTCCAGCAAAGCAGCGGAAGCAACAACTCCTTTCTAGATAAAGCCACCGGGAACATGTATCTCGGTAATCCGAGACCATGGGGAAATAATACTAGAGGGGGAGAGAGATCCTTCAGGAGGAGGTGTGAGGAAGAAGGGGTGTGAGGGGGGCCTTTTTATAGGAGGAGGGGGGTACCCCTCCCCCATGGCCAGCGCCCATGGGAGGGCGACTCCTCACCTCCCCATTTATGTGGTGGTAACCCCTCCACATTAAAATGCCCCTTCATATTCTCTTTTAAAGTCTCCACTTTAAATGCATTAAATTTCTCCAAATTTAATGCTCGCTCATTTAATAAAACTCTTTTATTATATTTATTCAGAATTTTGTTAATTACTTTAATTAAAAAACATTCACATAAAACCCCCTGCAACATTTCAATATTACATGCAGGACCAATTTCAGCAATTTCACCCGAAACAGTTTCGGTGTCTATTGAAATAATTCCAGCGCTTTCTTAAATCTTTATCTGAAACATATTTGCTCCACATGGTGTTGGTATCCCTTAAGTGTGTCACCCTACGTTTCGTGAATAATGCAGACATGATCGAGACCCCTCTCAGATCAATAATCAGAAGCGGGACCTGGAGATCCATACTGACTCCTACACATTCAACGATGACTTCTGTGATCGTGAGAACCTTTAATGCCAGTAACTACATCCCTTTGTCTAGCGATATATTACATGTCCAAGATTCGATCATCCGTATCTCCATACCTAGTTTGATCTCGTTGCCGACATGCACTCTTTTTTTCTTGTTCCCGTGATATAACATTCTAGTGATCACATCACTTGCTTCCAAGCTATCTTAATGTGATATCACCGAGAGGGCCTAGAGTATATCTATCCGTCATCGGGATTGGCAAATTCCACTCTTGATCCATGAGCCTCAACATAACACCTTCGTAGCACTGAACCCAAATTTATAGTCACCCTGTTACGGTGTGACATTTGATGTTATCAAGATACTCTTCCGATGTTAGCAATTAACATGATCTCATGGCCTAAGGATAAAGATTACTTCGTATGATGTTATAGCAATATAAACATAATGACTTGATCGTAATGCTGTACTTCGGATGAATGTTCATCACATCATTTCACAAATACTGTGACCTTGTTATTAACAACATCCAATGTCCATGATCAGGAAACCCTGATCATCTTGTTAATCAACAAGCTAGTCTATAAGAGAGGCATAACTAGGAACCCTTTTTGTTTATTAAACACACATGTATTGACGTTTCCGATCAATACAATTATAGCATGCAAAATAAACATTTATCGTAAACATGGAATAAGATAATAACCACTTTATTATTGCCTCTCGGGCATATTCCCTTCAGTCTCCCACTTGCACTAGAGTCAATAATCTAGTTTGAAAAACTTTGCGTATTGAACACCTATGGCTTTCTGGTGTTGCATATACGCGATTGCTAGTGGTTAACATAATCTTCGGATCTGACAGTTTCAGGTCCGTGTGTATTTGCATGTCTTTGCATCTCTACGCATCACTCATTCTCAAATGAGATGGCATTATAAATTTGGTCCTTTGGTGAGACCTTTAGTTCATTCGGCTTAAAATATGTTGATATTATTATCACACAATATATCTTCATAGTATTAGCCCACTTTGAACCACACCTAGTTTGATAACAAACTACTTAACATAAATGCCCTCCTTTGCTGCTACTATAGCAGTTATATACTTAGCCTTTTGTTGTAGTATCCGTCACAATGTCTCAACTTTGGAACTCATCCAAATCCATCATGGAACATCCTTTCCATTACATTGTGCCACCCATAGTCTAAATTGAGATAAATGTAATTTGTATCTTGTGACAAAAATAGTATCAATGTAACACTTTACAATGAACTAACTTTAACTATTTCTCACTTATACATGATATATTCTTAGTTCTTCCAAAGCTCATAAGAATATCTTTACTATCGTCCAATGATCATATTATGAATCATTCTGGTATGTGCTCATAACATTTAGAGGATAGGATATTTTGGATATATACATATCATGGTATAATTGATCAAAATCTTCATGTGATTTTACTCACCAAGTGTTGAAACACTTGAATCTTGATACAATTATTTCCATGCAGCAAGAACCTTTCTTGTTGTTTCCATATTGAACCTTTCAATATCTCATATATGTATGTCTGGCACAACCATATTAGCGCCTTAATCTATCCATATAGATATTGATGCCAAATATTCTAGGTTTGCCCAAGTCTTTCATCAAAATCTTATTTTAATGAAATTCTTAACTTGTGTCAATACAAGATACATCATTTCCAATCAACAATATGTCCTCTACATAATGTATTAGAAATATGTCTCAGTGCTCCCACTTAATTTCTTGCAAATGCAAGCATCTTCATCATCTTCGATGAATTTAAACTCTTTTAACAGTTTCATCATGGTGAAGATTCCAACTCCGGTATGCTTACTTCAACTATCGAAGTTTGCATGCCCTTTTAGCACCCTTTGAATTAACAAAACCCTTCGGACCGTGTCTTGTACACATCCTAGGTAACCATTCTATTAGAAGAAAATTATTTTGTTTGTTCAACTACCATACATCAAATTATATGTAGTGGTTGCTACATTAATACGTCAAGACTAAATATCGCTATGAAAGATCAAATCTTGTCATAGTCAACTCCTTGAACATTGTCGTAAACTTCTTTCCGACATGTCGACTATTTCATAGATGTTAAACATCCATGTCTTATTTCTTTATAGATCCAAACACGACCGATAGGCTTCACGCCTTTCCGGAGGGTCTTCCAAGTTCAGAAACTTGATTTCTCGTGTATGGATACTATCACGGATTCTATGACTTCTAGTCATTTTATGGAGTCAGGGCCCATCATCGCTTCTTTGCATGTAGTCGGTTCATCATTGTCAAAACAATAACGACTTGCTTATCAAATCACACTATTTGATTCTTACCGACCCACACGGTTCAATAGGAACTCTAATCTCTGAGATCACAACCTTTGTAATCACGGGAGCCATGAGCTTTGTGGTCACCACCGGGACACTTTCTGGCGCTGCGCTACTTAGCACATATAGCTAAGGTTCAACAACCTTAGCAAGGTTCTATTGTCCTCCCACTTAACTTTTCGCGAAAAATTCCTTCTCAAAAAACTTGACGTTCCAAGTAACAAACTCTTTTGTCCTCGGTGTTATGGAGAAATTCCCAACAAATTCTTTGGGATAACCTACAAAGACGCGCTTATCCGACTTTGGTTGTAAACATTTTACTTATGCATAGCATACCAAAATTTTAAGAAAAGACAATTTGGGTTTTATCCCAAACCATAACTTATATGGTGTCATTTCAACGGATCACGATGGTGCTCTTTTCAGTGTAAAAGCAGCAGTCTCTAAAGCTTCAATCCTTAAAACATAATGGCAGTTTTATAAATGGCACCTTTGATCTTACCATGTCTAACATGGTTTGATTTCATCTCTCGAATATGCCATACTCCTATGGTTTATCGGGAAACACAAATCATGGAACAATTCCTCAAATTTTAGGTGTTTTGCTAAACTTGTAACTCAAATATCTTCCTTTATGATCGAATCATAAACTCTTTATTTTCTTGTTACAGTGATTTTTCACTTCATCTTGAAAGTCTTTGAACAATTTTCAAATTATTCATACTTCTTCCTTATTAAGTAAATATACAGATATATTCACTCAAATTTCTGGAGAAAGCATATGAAGCAAAAAGGATCCATCGCATATGGCTACACATAATGGACTATATACATCAACATGCATAATATCCAATAAGTTAGTCATCTGTTCCTCTTTGGCCTATGAACGGAGTTTCAATTATCTCGAGGAAAGTTTCACCAGCGTCAATTGATCAAAATCAAAAGACTCCAAAAATCCATCAACATGGAGTTTCTTCATGTTTTCTTTCCAATATAATCTTAAATAGCGATGTCACTTCATAAGTGATCTTTAAATCATTTGTCTTGCGACATTTTAGCAATAGTGTTTATGGATGTGATTTTTCCCACTAGACTAGTAAAAGTTCATCCATCCTTTATGGAATACGGTAATTATTTGAACAACCATTGTTCTCATAATACCGGAACAAAATAGCAATTATTAAAACAAATCTTGAAGGATAGGTTTGATGACAACAAAAAACACAATAACACTTTATTTGTTTTTGATGAACATCATCACTTATTCTCTTGCTAGTTACTTAGGCCATTGTATTTCATGAATTGCGTTGTCCGGTATGACACTTCATACCAACCAATTCGGTATCCAATATCGGTATCCAATACCTTAGAACCACATTGTTTAACAAGTAAGGAATATAGCCATAACATGTATATCTTCTATATACCTAAGTTGGACATCTCCAACCTTTTCTTTTCTGCCAAATATTTTATAGATTCTCTTTCAACAATTCCTTTTCTTTTAAAAGAATCTATCAACATCAATAGGGTGTCATTCACATGACACATAGTATAAAGTGTATGTAGTCAAATACTAATACCTTTGAACTTGCACTTTGAAGTGGATCACCATCATCAAATGTTTGGTGTTCTTTCAAAAATCCATTCTTTAGTAATCTATTAGTGTAGTAAACATTTTACTTACATCTTCTATTCATCCTTATCATGACAACTTTAATGATCAAGCTACTATAGCCTGTAAGGAAGAATCATGAGTATAATGTTAGTTCCCAAAACCTTTTTGGGAGATCCGGATGCTTAGCATCTCCATCCTTCACAAATTCTCGTACAATATGAGAACATGTATTTTGCTAAATTATACTCTATCATAATGCAACCAAAAACATTGTTTCAGATATCACAATATCCTTCACACATGATGTTTTTTGAAACAATTTTCAGCTCCAATATAATCTTGATATTAAAACAACTTTTGAATATCAATAATCATGGAGGCAAACATGATACTTTAGATACTAACGTTGGAATTCTTACTCTTGATTTAATACTACTTATTAAACTTCATGGAGTAAATAGATTTTGCTGAAAGTTTGCAATAGGACTTATAAACTTTAAATTGACATTCAAAACAATACGATACCAGTTCGTAAAGTAAATATCCAGAATTCTATAGTTCTATTATCTCAATTGAAACTAAGCATAAGGTAGTGAACAAACGCCAATGACTACAACAAATTATGCAAATTCACTTCGATTTAGTTTATGACAAATTGAGTTTGACTAATCCAAATTAGAAATGAACTCCCACTCAAAAACAACATCCCTCGTGCCTTTTTGGTGATTACATGAACCAAATCCACTACACCAAGTCCGATCATCACGTGAGTTGATGTAGCTTCAAAGGCGAGCATCTATATGGGAATCATATCAACTATATTACTCATGCTTAACCTTTCGGTCCGTGTTCTGAGGCCATGTCTGTACATGCTAGGCTCGCCAAGTAAGAACCTTAGTATTCGCGTGTGTAAAACTGTCTTACACCCGTTTCTATGAAAGCGTAGATTCGAGTACACCCGATCATCACGTGATGTCTCAAAACATGATCCACAAAACGGTGCATACTTAAGGAAGAACACATTTTTATCTTGATATCTAAATGAGGGATCATCTTACAATGCTACAGAAAACGCCAAATTAGCAGTAAAGTGAGATGATATGGTCCATGCATTTGATCTCTATCATTTGCATCGTGGTATGATCTCTATCATTCCTTTGTGTGTAAGGCCAAGGTCTATGGAACTTACACGTTGAGTGTGTTGTAAGAGTTCTATCATACATCTACTTACAACAATACCATATCAACACACTAGCCCAGCAACGATCTAAACTAGACGCCTCTAATTTATCAATTGCAAGTTTTACGTGGCTTAGGGCTTTCGGAGATAGAACCATTCTTACCTACGAACATGGACCACAACGAGGATAACCAAGTTATTAGCAACTCGTTGTAAATCAAATATTGACTATAGTAGGAGAGACAGACACCCGCCAGCCACTTATGCAAAACTAGTTGCATGTCAGTCGTGGAACCGGTCTCATGTACGATGACATGTAAGGTTGGTCCGGGCCGCTTCATCCCACTATGCCACCAATATCCAAAATACATGAAAGAAGCAATAACATGATCATCATCGCCCACATATAAACATATGTGTACTACCCGTGCAAAGCACCTAAGCATAGATCAGGCTCTGATACCACTGTTGGGTCCGCAGCATAGAAAACAAAAAAATTCCTACGATGAGAACTACACGCCAAGATCTATCTACTAGGTACAGAGCAATGGGTCGACATACATCCATCAAGAACTTACCCTCGAAGACAATGAGTTTTGTTAACGAGTAGGAACTCGTGGTTGATGTAGTCGTACACTTGCCGATCTCAAGATCGTGTGGAAGTCCGAGCAGGTCTGGGTCCAGCACGTCCTTCAGATCCAGCTCCAGCAAGTCCAGCACCACCATGTCCAGCACCGCAAATCAACGGTGCATCCGTGATCGCACACATGTCAGGTACCCCGTCATCCTCCATCCCTCGCTCCAGCAAAGCAGCAGAAGCAGCAACTCCTTTCCAGATAAAGCCACCGAGAACATGTATCTCGCTAATCCGAGACCATGGGGAAATAATACTAGAGGGGGAGAGAGATCCTTCACGAGGAGGTGTGGGTAAGAAGGGGTGTGAGGGGGGGACTTTTATAGGAGGAAGGGGGTACCCCTCCCCCATGGCCGGCGCCCATGGGAGGGTGACTCCTCACCTCCCCATTTATGTGGTGGTAACCCCTCCACATTAAAATGCCCCTTCACATTCTCTTTTAAAGTCTCCACTTTAAATGCATTAAATTTCTCCAAATTTAATGCTCTCTCATTTAATAAAACTCTTTTATTATTTTTATTCAGAATTTTGTTAATTACTTTAATTAACAAACATTCATATAAAACCCCCTTCAACATTTCAATATTACATGCAGAACCAATTTCAGCAATTTCACCCGAAACAGTTTCGGTGTCTATTGAAATAATTCCAGCGCTTTCTTAAATGTTTATCTGAAACATATTTTCTCCAAATGGTGTCGGTATCTCTTAAGTGTGTCACCCTACGGTTCGCGAATAATGCAGACATGATCGAGACCCCTCTCAGATCAATAATCAGAAGCGGGACCTGGAGATCCATTCTGACTCCTACACATTCAGCGATGACTTCTGTGATCGTGAGAACCTTTAACGCTAGTAACTAAATCCCTTTGTCTCGCAATATATTACATGTCCGAGATTCGATCATCCGTATCTCCATACCTAGTTTGATCTCGTTGCCAACATGCACTCTTTTCTCGTTCCCATGATATAACATTCTAGTGATCACATCACTTGCTTCCAAGCTATCTTAACGTGATATCACCGAGAGGGCCTAGAGTATATCTATCTGTCATCGGGATTGACAAATTCCACTCTTGATCCATGAGCCTCAACATAACACCTTCGTAGCACTGAACCCATCTTCATAGTCACCCTGTTACAGTGTGACGTTTGATGTTATCAAGATACTCTTCCGGTGTTAGCAATTAACATGATCTCATGGTCTAAGGATAAAGATTACTTTGTATGATGTTATAGCAATATAAACATAATGACTTGATCGTAATGCTATACTTCGGATGAATGTTCATCACATCATTTCACAAATGATGTGACCTTGTTATTAACAACATCCAATGTCCATGATCAGGAAACCTTTATCATCTTGTTAATCAACAAGCTAGTCTATAAGAGAGGCATAACTAGGAACCCTTTTTGTTTATTAAACACACATGTACAATTATAGAATGCAAAATAAACATTTATCATAAACATGGAATAAGATAATAACCACTTTATTATTGCCTCTCGGGCATATTCCCTTCACCATACCCCTGGTCGTTACCGCCTCTAATACTTCCTTTTTCTCTTGATTCTTTCCTAATTTGTTGGGATTATTTTCTTGGTCGCCCCTTTTACTTCTAGCACGAGTTTTTCCCTGTTTTTAACCCTCCTTAAGCATTCCCAAGGGTGTCTTTCCCTCTCTTGTCAAACATATCTTCCCCACGTTGCTCCTCCCTCTCAAAAAGCTTGTAGCTATGTCTTGTCCATGGAACATCATGCAAGCCAAGGAGGATTGCGAGGGATCTCTTTAAAGGATCACAGAATACGCCAAGGGAGCTAGCGCCATGGAGAAGAATGAAGAGGAAGCCCTATGCGGCCAGCTAGGAGCCAAGGATGGATTCAAGTTGATGGAGATGGTCAAGGATGGGAGTAAAGTTTTAAGCCTCATGGTGGGTCAGGAAGGCGATTTGGAGGAAGTTCAACTCAATCCAAAAGAAGATGCAGATTCCTACTTGGAGAAACTGAAATAGCAGGGAGAAGAGATCCAAGCTTCCCTAGACCAACTTGATTGCCACAACAAGAAAGTTGAGGTAAAATCTTCGAGATCATCTAAACATATTGAACTATTGCATCGTTATCCAGATCATATGGACATGAAGGTAATGAAAGGATTAGAAGACAACCTCGACATCCACCTTCGGGCCATCGAAACATAGAAGTAAATAATTGAGATGTATAAGGCACATGTGGAACAATTGGAAACAATTAGCTATCATCACCGAGTCCGCATCATGATCCTTGAAGCAACAAAAAAGACGCTTCATGTAAGCCTTCGCAATTTCAGGGCTCCTCCAAATTAAGGAAATACCACAGTATCGAATAATCATGAGGGATTATTTGATCCCACCGGTTTGATTCCAATCTTGGGGAGATCTATAATACCTTGTAATCCATCTTTCGATCTTAGCATGTTTACTTTCTTGCATGCATATTAGTTCGTGTTTTAGAATTTGCATTGGTTGCTTCATCAACCTCCTTTAGTTCAAGGAAAGATTTATATCCGATGACTTTTGAGCCTTTATGATATTTGAAGTGATTATTGATTCATGATTATTGTATTAAATGTATGAATTAGGTTGAGTGCTATGATACTTGTACCACTATTATGAATTTAGGGTCTTCCACACCAACAAAGTATTGATAAATTATGAGAACGAAATCTTGATAGCATGTTATAGTCATAAGTTTGAACTAACATGAGACATAAAGAGTATTAGCGTGATCTAATACTATTGTTGAATAAGAAGAAAAGGGCTTTGCTATCAAAAAATTCCAAAAGATAAGAAAATGTACAAGAATAGAAAAGGTTACTCAAGCAATGATCATGATTATGCATTACTCAAATCAAGTGCTCAACTAATTAAACTTGATGATTCTATAATATGCCAAACTCTAAAAACTTCTTATAACATATTGATACGAAAGGTGTGGAAGCCTCTAAGTCATGTGTTGTGTGAGGGTGTGATATAACATGAGATGCAGTTCTATATCCAATATTGTAATTCTGTTTCAATCTTTGCCTCAATTATTGTTACAAATTGTGCCTCATGAACATGATGAACTTGTCCATAAACCACCATCTTGCTTGGGGACGAGTAAGAGTCTAGCTTGGGGAAGTTGATGAGTCCAAAATTGAAGCATTTTACCTCTTATTTTTGCATATGTAGAGTAGGATTTCGGGTATTTCACAGCGCTCCCGTACACCTTTTTGTCTTTGTTCATCAGGATCCTGAATTACTAAGTCTCTTGTGAACATATCAATTGGGACTATCATGTTATGTAGTAATATGATATTTCTAAGAGATAAATGTCATTTATTTGATTTTTCGTCGCACCTGGGAGAATAGCAAACATGGAGTAAGCTTACAGAGGTCTTAATGACCTGTCATATGGGCGGAGCTTTCCCATACCGCCCGACCATACCACATGTCAGGGTGTGATACGTCCAAAACGTATCTACTTTCCTGAACACTTTTCTATTGTTTCTTCCCTAATTTGTGTGACTTGGATACAACTAATACGAACTAATTCTATTTTCAGTAGAATTGCTTTGGTGTCTTGTTTTTGTGCAGGAAATTAACTTTCAGGAAAAATCTCGGAAAATATCGCAAAACTCCTATTTTACCAGAAGACTCATGGAGCCAGAAGACGAGACGAAGAGAGGCCACGAGGGGCCCACACCACCTGGTGGCGCGGGCCAGGCCAGGCTGCGCCAGGGGGTGGTGTGGCCACCTCGGTCTCCGCCTCGACCTCTCCTTTCACCTACATAAGCCGTCTGACCTAAAAACAAAGGGGGGGTTGATGTTTTTCCATATAGAGTTCCGCTGCGCCGCCACCACCAAAAACCACGACTCTGAACCAGAAACTCCGTTCTAGCACACTGCCAGGACGGGGAATCGCAGGAGATCATCACCATCATCATCACCAACGCTTCTCCATCAACCATCCATGATTCCCCCATCCATGAGTGAGTAATCCCCACAGTAGGATATGGGGATGGTAGGGATTGGATGAGATCGTTCATGTAATTGCATCAGATTGTTAGGGCATGGTGCCTAGTATCTATTGTTAGTGCTTTTTGACATTGTTGTAACTTGTTATGCTTAATGCTTGTCATAGGGCCCGGGTGCCATGATTTTAGATCTTAACATGTTATTGATTCATGATGATATTATTGTTTATGATCTTACCTGCAAGTTGTATACACATATTATTGTCCGGAACCCAGGGCCCCAAAGTGATAGAAATCGGGATAACTGGAGGGGATGGCTATAATGTGAGGATCACGTGTGTTCATGGAGTGTTAATGCTTTGCTCTAGTGCTCTATTAAAAGGAGCACCTTAATTGCCAGTAGATTCCCTTGAGGTCCCGCTACAACGGGCTGGCAGGACAAAAGATGTTGTGCAAGTTCTCATTATGAGCACGTATGACTATATATGGAACACACTGAAAGAACATTTCATGATTTCCTATGTTTTGTGTGTTAGATAACAATATTCTGGAATCTCTAATGTGTTCTAAGTGTTGCAGGAAAGTTTTGAGAGTTTGGGGGTCGGATTATCTGCCCCATCACGGGCCGGATAATCCGGCTAGACCACTTTGGCCAGGATTAGCTCTGCGCGAGTCTCTGTCTGGGGGCGGTTTTTACCCCCCGGAAAGTTCGGCTCTGGGGCGGTCTTTCTCTCAGGACTGGATAATCCGGCCATCATGTTGGGGCGGATAATCCGGCCCCAGGGGAATCGCCCAAGTGAGCTCCTGCGTAAGCTTCTGTCTGGGGGCGGAATTTCCCCCGGATATTCCGTTGTTGGGCGGTCTTTTCCCCCAGCCAGATAATCTGGCCCTTCCCTAGGGCCGGATAATCCGGTCCCCAGGAGAAGGTGTGAAGGACAAGTCCGCGTGAGCTTCTATCCGTAGCCGGTTTTTTTGCCAGAGATTCCGAGTCTGGGATGGAGTTTTCCCCAGGCCGGATAATCCAGCCCTTACTTGGGCCAGATAATCCGGCCCCCAAAGGCTCCAATGACTTGGATTTGGAAGGGGTATAAATATCCCTTCTTCCCCAAAGAGTAGAACTTTTGATTCATTTGAAAAATATCAGACCCTGTGCAAGAGCTCCCTCTCTAGATCTGCCACTTCAACCACCCGAAGGCTTCGATCTTTGGGGGAATTGAAGGAGGAGAAAATCATCATCATCATCACGAATCAAGCGCATCAACTCCTCTCCATTCATTTGGAGAAATCCCTGATCTAGTATTCTTGTCAATATCTAGATCTTGTTCTTTATTATTGATAAACGTGTTCTTGGCAGCTTATTGTCATCACAGGAGCCTCCAAGTTGATTGTGGAGTTGTGCCCCGCTAGTTGTGTAAAGGCACCGGTACCCGCCTCAAAGGGTTCCTATAGTGGAAAGGTGGATCAGGCCTTTGGTGGCGGGATCCATCGGAGAACAGGGTGAGGCCTATTGTGGCGTGGTGGTCTTAGTACCGCCCACCCCTCCAACGCAGACGTACTTCCCTTAAGGAAGGAACTGCGGTAAAACAAATCCTGTGTCTCCGCGTGCTTCACTACAGTTCACTCGTTCCTCTTCCACTCGCCTTTTACTCGCTAGTAGATAGGTTTGCATATAGGGAAATTCCTCCTAATAGTTTATCTAGAGAATTTACCCTTTATGTTAAGCCTAAAATTGAAAAAGCATTAAAATTTGAAGTAGCACCTATTCACCCCCTAGGTGCCCATACGATCCATTTCACACATGCCTATGATTATTTAGTACTTGGATACTTTATCTTATTTATCTGCAAATGCCCTATGTCTTGATTATTACATGAATTGTCTTGTCCATGCAACACCCGTCCATCCATCCCTATGCCTACCGCACTTTAATCCTACTGTTTACTGCAATTTGTTACTATTGTCTTTATTTTACTACTACTATTACCTTGCTATTACTACTACAAAATTGTTGTTACTGATAAACTGCTGCAAGCAAGATTGATTCCAGGTGCAGCTGAATTGACAACTCAGTTGTTAAGACTTATAAATATTCTTTGGCTCCCCTTGTGTCGAATCAATAAATTAGGTTTTACTTCCCTCGAAGACTGTTACGATCCCCTATACTTGTGGGTCATCAGGGCATCCACCTCGTCAAATACTTTCACCTCGTGAAGACGGATCTGAGATCCCACATGCACAGAAACTTCCATCCTTGAAATACCACACCAGAGAGGGATCTAGAAGAGGAACCTAGCGAAGGGAAAATCCTTGTTGCTTCACGGATCATCGGAGGACATCACATCATCCCCTTCATCATCAACCACTGCATCTCCATCATCACCATTCCCCTCTCTCATAATTTAGATCTTGTTGTAATTCCAAATACAATTGTGGTTTGCACTAGATTTATCTTCATACTTTTATCCATCCATTTGAATATGATGATGTTGTTGATTGCTTCCATGTGTGAGTAGTTTCCTTTGTTCTTGGGGAGATGGAGAAACCCTAGCATTATTATGAAATGAAATAAATATGATCTATTACTTTGTTCCATGATCCATTGATCTATGATGTTGTGTTTGATCTCTCTCTACATGGTATGTGTAATCGACCACATATCATTTGCCTCCGGGTCTAACGAGAGGGTGATACCCTTAGTATGTGTATGGGAGTATGTCCAATGTTACTTTTGTGTCTACAAGCATTAACTTATAACCTGTGTGAAAAAGAGAAATAAAGAGAGATTCACTAAGCTTATTACGCTATCCATGGGGAAACCCTTAATTGTGGTGGTCTGTATGAGTGACTGCTCTCAGGCATCTTAGTGGTTATTTAGATATGACCTCATTCCCTGACTCAAGAAAGCGACTGCCCACGAGTCTTGTAGTGAACATCTTATTATTGAGCTCTCTCCACACACATCATGACGAAACAAATAGATTATCCTAATTATGATTAATTATCCCATGCTAGCCGTGTATCCTAAATCCTCAAGAACGTTTTCGCCTTGTTGAGTTCCAACACCATTTCCAACGCATTTATTACTTGCTTTTATTACTTGTTTTATTTACTTTTATGCATTCAAACAAGACCTTTCAAACACCCTTTACTTGAAATCAAAGGTAGCTTACAAGTATCCTTTGGTAGATAGTGATGAGGGGCATAAAGAGCATAACCAAATAGCTCTATGTGGGTTCGATACTCTTATTTCGAAACTAGCTATAATTGATTTGTGCACTTGCAGTCATCAACCATCATTTACAACATCCACTTCGCCCGTATCGTTTTATCAAGTTTAGCATGTTTGTGTGAGACCTTCGGAGAAACCTTAAAGTGCTTGACTTCACGTGTTTAATCCATTTGGCTGACACTTCCACCTTGTTGTCCCCTTATTTACCCCAATATGATCAAGATATTACAATCTATACAATCTAGGAAAGGAAAGAAAGAAATTGATAGGAGTCGTACCGGCTAAATTTGTCAAGGTTGCACATCCTCCAAACAATGGTCTTCGTCGTGGAATCCTCATTTTTCTATGGAGCATACAAATCAAATATGATGGTGTGTTGCAGCGAGGTTTGCGTAATGTGGGGCATCAGAGCTGCGTCTCCTCTTGGTTGGCCCCACCAATTAAATATGTTTCTACTATTTTCCTTATCCTCTTGGCTCATGGTTGACAGAGTGTTCTAGCACCCTACCAACCATTGCATGTTTAGCAAGGCCATGGTAAGGTCACACCATAATTACCCCTTTATCTCCACTCAGAGCGGGAGCATTTCTTTCTCTCTACCTGCTATAGTAGTTGAGAATCTCTCGGAAGGCTCGGGGTCGAACCAAAGCCTCTCTCGTCGGCACCGTCGGCGAGGATTTTTGGGGGGGAGGAGGTGTCGATCGTAACCATAGCTTTTCTAGGTGTATGATAGTCCCCTAGGAGCGTGTTGGAGTAGGGCGCTAGATCTTGGTGGCTAGATTCAGGGCACAGGACTCATTTTATCGTGGTTGTTGCTCCTTGATACATTGCAAATGTATCTATAATTTTTGATGTTCCATGCTTGGTTTTATCCACTTTCTTGTGTTTTGTCCACACTTTGGAGTAATTTTCATATGATTTCTTGGACTAACCTATTAACAAGAGCCACAGTGCCAGCTGCCTGTTTTCTGCTGTTTTTGGTTCTAGGAAAGTCAGAAAATGAATATTCTCGGAATTGGACGGGACAAAAGCCAAAGTGCCTATTTTTCCGGAAGTCATCAGATGCCAGAATATGAGACGGAGAAGGGCTGGGGACCGGCCACACCACTTGGTCGCACGGCCAGGCCTGGCCCACGCTAGGGGGTGGTCTGGCCGACCCCATCACCCCCTCGGCCTCTCCTTCCGCCTATATATTTCCCTCGGGACGAAAACCCTAAGTACCCGATCAAAAATCCACGAAGGAGTCTGTAGCCGCCGTCATCTCCATCCCTAGATCGGGAGGGATCTGAAGCTCTTCCCGGCACCATGCCGGAGAGGGGAATTCAACCTGGAGGCCTTCTTCATCATCATGCAAGCCTCCAGTGTGATGCGGGAGTAGTTCATCTCTGGACTACGGATCCATGTAGTAGCTAGATGGATGGTTCTCCTCCTTTGTGCTTTCATGTCTAGATCTTGTGAGCTTCGTTCATGATCAAGATCATATATTTGTAATTCTGCATGTTGTGTTTGCGAGGATCTGATGGATATTGAGATGCTATTTCAGATTGATTATTGATTCAATCATGTCTTTGATTTGTGATCTTGCATGCTTTCCGTTGTTAGTAGCTATCTTGGCCAAGTAGATGCTAGCAACTCCAAGAGTTAGTATTTATGCTCGATAGTGGGTTCATGCCTCTGGTAATCTGGGGAAGTGACAGAAATCTCTAAGGTACTAGATGTGTTGTTGCTACTAGGGAGAAAACAACAATCCTTTGTTCATAGAACAATCGTATTATTTACATTACACGCAATTCGTAAAGCAATAATATGTTGCTTGTAACTTAATACTGGAGGGGGTTCGGATGATAACCTGAAGGTGGATTATTAGTCATAGATGCAGTTGGATGGCGGTCTATGTATAATGTTGTAATGCCCAATCAAGTTCCAAAGGAGTCAAGATGATTAGTATATGCATGTATTGCTTTCGCGATGTTTTTCAATTGCCCCACTGTAATTTGTTCACCCAGCATGTTATCTATCTTAAGGAGAGCCACCTCTAGTGAACTATGGATCCCGGTCCTTTCTTTTACATACAATCTACAAACTGTTTACTGCTTTGTGTTTACTTTTTGCAAAATTTTACTTCCATCCATTCGATACGTTTAATCCTCTGTTTTCAGCAAAACCGGTGAGATTGACAACCTCATCGCAAGTTGGGGACAAAGTTCTGTGGTTGTGTTGTGCAGGTCTCCACGTTGCTACTAGCACCGGTAGTGCGCCCTGCCAAGGCTCAGCTAGTAACACCTTTGGGGTGTTTCCTTGCTCCTACTGGTTCGATTAAACCTTGGTTTCATAACTGAGGGAAACTTGTTGTTATGCTCATCATACCTTCCTCTTGGGGTTCCCCAACAAGCTCTACATCAACACTGAGCCATCAAGCACTTTTCTGGCGCTTGCCGGGGAGTCAAGGACATCTTCACAAGGGGAGTCCCTCATAACCAATCTCTTTACTTTGTTATTTTTGTTTTGCTTAGTTTCTTTTTGCTTTTTTTGCTTGTTTCTTTATCAAAAACACCAAAAAAAATAGTTTTACTAGTTTGCTTTCTTATTTGAAAAACACAAAAAAATAGTTCCTTTCTTAAGTTGCCACTATGTCTAGCCTTGCTCCAATCACTATGTCACCTGAGGAAATGATTTTCACTTTTAAACAAGGAATTAAGAAAAGCTTCAAGGAAGCTTGGTCTACAATCTCTGATCTACATGAGAAAACTGAGCCTAAAATGACTCAAAGCTTGTCCATTAGTAGTTTTTACCTTGGAATCGCTCTTTGCTATAGATATGCTTTAGATGATGTTGTGGGAGGAGATTTCCTCCAATGTAATGAGGATGATGCTATTAATGCTATTAATGCTATAAAGAAATTGATCCTCACTTACAACTTGCCTAGTCAAACTGATATTTATTTCGCAAGAATATTTGCTAGACTAAACACTCTTGAGACTAGCACTACTAGCTTAAAAGATTGCTATAATACGCTTAGGGAGCATCATAATTATGTTCCAATAAATTCTGAACCATCAAAGTGGCTCCCTACAGTAAAGATTGAGATAAACACTGAAACTTTTCAATCCCGCTGTGATATCATGTCTGAATTTTGTCTTATGCCCAAAGATATTTATGAATCTTTGAATCTTTGGGGGCTTATTGAAGGAGGAAAATAAATATCTCTTGCTAATAATTCTACCATATTACCTATTGGAATAGCTGAAGGAGTGTTTACAAAGATCCTTGGGAAAATGATTTCTACTGATTATGTTGTTATTGAATGTGCAGGAAAATGACAAATTACACTTGGAAGGTCCCTATTAGTACTCCTTGGAGCAATAGTAGATGTGGGAAAGGGGACCATGCACCTTTCTTCTCCACCAAACAATCATATTTTCCCCAAGGTTAAGAATAAAAGTAAGAGAGGTAAGGGCAAGAAATTTGGTCTTAATGCTTCTTCATTTGAGAACACTTGATTCTTTCTTGCTTCTTATGCCTAACTTAAAGGCGTTAAAGAAAAGTACTTATTGGGAGATAACCCAAAAGTTTTATATGAGTCTTGGAAGTTATTACTCCAGTAATAACCGCTCTTTATCCTTTTTATTTGCTTTTTGTGCCAAGAGTAACATCTAATGAGAGAGAAGTAATGATTGGGAAAGTTGTTGTCGTGAAACAGATTTCTATGCTTCACCGTAAAATTCGTGTAAAATCTATGAACGTGTTTTTGAGGCATGAATTTTTGTGCTTATGCCCCAGGTTGTTATCTAACTTTAGTTAGTTCAACACTTTTTGATTTGAGTAACAGAAGGTCTTTGAAAAAATCCGTCTTTACCTGCTGGTCTGTTTTGACAGATTTCTGCCATTTTCTACATTTGCTTCTTGTTGATTCCTTTTTGAGTTCTTTTGGGAAATTGAGCTTTTTAAGGGAAGTGCTTCAGTATCTAGTGTTCTAATCGAAGTTTATTGGTGTTAGAACTGAACCTTAAGACTTATTTATCTTGAGTTCACTAATGTTGCTAATAAAGATTGTGTGAAGTTTTGTATGAAGGAAAAATTTCATGTGTATGGAAGGAATGAGTAATGAGATGAAGGATGGACTAACGCTCAAACTTGGGGATGCCACACGTGTCACCCCAAGAAATATCCAAGAAGTACAGGTGTCAAAGCTTGGGGATGCCCAAGGCATCCCCTTCTTCATCAATAAAAATCCCAGGTTTCTTCCAAACGCTTTTTTTTATTGTTTCATGCACAGTTGTGTTGTTCTTGGAGCGTCTTATTTTTTGTTTTCGTTTTGGTTTCGTTTGCTTTTGTTTGCTTAGTTTTCTTAATAAATTGGTTGGACCCCCTCTTTCATACATTGGTTTGCAAATAGTTTGGTTTGGTTTGGAAAAGAGTAGGAAACTTCATGCTTATGTGGTAAAAAGAACTCGTTTTTTACTGTGGCCTATGCTCTGTCATGCCATGCTTGATATTGTTTTGGCTTTATGCTTAGTATTCTTTGTTGTAGCATGACTTGTTATAAACAATTGAGATTTCTTAATGTGCCTTGGATGAATCATGCGCTGTTTTAGCATATTAAAGCATATTATAGTGGTATTCTCCTTTGATGCTTTATTTGGGTTGACTTGGCGCATGCTCACACCATGTTATGACTATCTCAAGTCACCATAGCCTTTATGATCCTTTAGTTTTCAACTTGTAGTATCACTTTATGTTTTGATCAATGATGTTTTATCGCTCTACATGATTATGGCCATTATTGCTCTCTTAGTTTGTCGCTCCCAGTCTTTTGCTACCCTCCGCAACCAAGTATGAGTCCACTCATGCATACAACTCCCTAAACCAAGTTATTCCAAAGAGTCCACCATACCTACCTACTAGCATATGCTATTCCAAGTATATTCATGCTTTTGTTTACCTTCCAAATTAAACTTGTTATGAGGAAAGTAGTGATTAAAGCTCTCACGAACTTGATGGCACACTTTACTTTTCTTGCCCTTAATAAACTTGAACCATTGTGTCGTCTATGTTGTATATGCTTGCACTTATTTGTTGGGAATTAGCAGAACCATGTTGTCATGGGGAACGCTTTCAACATTAGACTTGGTATTTGTACCTAGTTGATATCATGCTCTTTTGTCTATGGATGTCGTCGGTGTGAAATGAAAGGGGAGCTTGTAAGTCCATGGAGTTATGTATATGTGTTAGAAAAACGCCTGGGCCGCTGGTCTAATCCATGCTGACATGGTGGAAACCTGCAGCGTAACTATAATGAGCTATCTATGAAGCATTCTTCTTATAAAAAAAAGAGTACTATATTGAGAAAGAAAAGAAAAAGAAAAAAAAGAGATTATGAAAAGAGGAAAGAGAAGAAAAAAGCACCGTATTTCCATGGTAAATAAGAAGATTGCTGAGATGCTTGTTGTCTGCTTGCCTTGTCATTTTGATATGGGGATTTTTCCGTATCATCGGGCAAGGGGTACCCCGTTGGCGGTTCTCTATGATACACATGTACTTACAATGACAAGAACTTACCGGTGACTAAACTTGAGTAGCATGAGGAGCGGCCCTCGTATACAAGGGACATGATATTTCTAACTTATACTTCGTTAAGCATGTACACCATAGTTTGTTCACTTTAACCTTAATCACTTCAAGATGCTTATGATAGGGGCAATGAGAGCTGAAAGCTATAAGTACCATAATTTTTGGAAGCTCTTTATGAGACTTGAATCCCTGCTTCCTTCTATGAAGGCCTTTCTTCCACCATTATATTGAGTCTCCACCTTCTATCTTTATGCACCTACTTTGAGAGCATAGTGGTCATTCTTAGTTCTATGTGCATTGTCCCAAGACTAGTTGATTGATGCATAACTTGATATTGCTTGTTTTAAACTAGTGTACCTAGTCACTCTTATGAACTTTGGAGATGTGCTATGCATTTATATTTGCTACTCTATGAGGGACAAGCTGAATGCTATTATGCTATGTTTTCTTTATGTGAAACAAACAAACGTCTTGCAAAGCATTGTTATTCATGAATCTTTTGTTTGTGCCTTTTCATGTTGCATCATAGTTTCTTTGTCTTATTGCTAGAACTTTGTCTTTCATGTTATGATTGAAGTACTATGATCCCAGCTTTGAATGTTTTACAAATACTTTGATCAAGTTTATGATGGTGCATGTCACCTTAAAAATTATTCTTTCTTTTTATCACTTACCTACTCGAGGACGAGCAGGAGTTAAGCTTGGGGATGTTGATACATTGCAAATGTATCTATAATTTTTGATGTTCCATGCTTGGTTTTATCCACTTTCTTGTGTTTTGTCCACACTTTGGAGTACTTTTCATATGATTTCTTGGACTAACCTATTAACAAGAGCCACAGTGCCAGCTGCCTGTTTTCTGCTATTTTTGGATCCAGGAAAGTCATAAAATGAATATTCTCGGAATTGGACGGGACAAAAGCCAAAGTGTCTATTTTTCCGGAAGTCATCAGATGCCAAAATATGAGACGGAGAAGGGCTGGGGGCCGGCCACACCACCTGGCCGCACGGCCAGGCCTGTCCCGCGCCAGGGGGTGGTCTGGCCGACCCCAGCACCCCCTCGGCCTCTCCTTCCGCCTATATATTGCCCTCGGGACGAAAACCCTAAGTATCCGATCAAAAATCCATGAAGGAGTCTGTAGCCACCGTCATCTCCATCCCTAGATCGGGAGGGATCTGAAGCTCTTCCCGGCACCCTATCGGAGAGGGGAATTCACCCTGGAGGCCTTCTTCATCATCATGCAAGCCTCCGGTGTGATGCGTGAGTATTTCATCTCTGGACTACGGATCCATGTAGTAGCTAGATGGCTGGTTCTCCTCCTTTGTGCTTTCATGTCTAGATCTTGTGAGCTCCGTTCATGATCAAGATCATCTATTTGTAATTCTGCATGTTGTGTTTGCAGGGATCCGATGGATATTGAGATGCTATTTCAGATTGATTATTGATTCTATCATGTCTTTGATTTGTGATCTTGCATGCTTTCCGTTGTTAGTAGCTATCTTGGCCAAGTAGATGCTAGCAACTCCAAGAGTTAGTATTTATGCTCGATAGTGGGTTCATGCCTCTGGTAATCTGGGGAAGTGACAGAAATCTCTAAGGTACTAGATGTGATGTTGCTACTAGGGAGAAAACAACAATCCTTTGTTCATAGAACAATCGTATTGTTTACATTACACGCAATTCGTAAAGCAATAATTTGTTGCTTGCAACTTAATACTGGAGGGGGTTCGGATGATAACCTGAAGGTGGATTATTAGTCATAGATGCAGTTGGATGGCAGTCTATGTATAATGTTGTAATTCCCAATCAAGTTCCAAAGGAGTCAAGATGATTAGTATATGCATGTATTGCTTTCTTGATGTTTGTCAATTGCCCCGCTGTAATTTGTTCACCCATCATGTTATCTATCTTAAGGAGAGCCACCTCTAGTGAACTATGGATCCCGGTCCTTTCTTTTACATACAATCTACAAACTGTTTACTGCTTTGTGTTTACTTTCTACAAACTTTTACTTCCTTCCATTTGATACGTTTAATCCTTTGTTTTCAGCAAAACCGGTGAGATTGACCACCCCATCGCAAGTTGGGGACAAAGTTCTATGGTTGTGTTGTGCAGCTCTCCACGTTGCTACTAGCACCGGTAGTGCGCCCTGCCAAGGCTCAACTAGCAACACCTTTGGGGTGTTTCCTTGCTCCTACTGGTTCGATTAAACCTTGGTTTCATAACTGAGGGAAACTTGCTGCTGTGTTCATCATACCTTCCTCTTGGGGTTCCCCAACGAGCTATACATCAACACCGAGCCATCACTCCTGTAGTTGGAGCATGGCATTGAGGGAGGGGTTTGTTGTCTTCACGAATAAGGTAGGGGTCGCGGTTAATCTGGTTGTGCCGAGGTTCTGCGAGGAAGAGCCATCATGGACGACAGTCAAGCGCGAGTAGGAGAGGTGATGGATCATGGTGTTTTGCACCTCGGTCTTACTCCTGACCGGCCGTGGAGGAGAGGAGGGGAAGCAACATTGTGCATTGTCCCGGACAACGCAAGGATGGTGGTTTTACCTACCGGCCTTGTAGGTGATTGCTTTCTAGGGTTCTTTTCCTCCTATTTGTGGTCGTAGTGACGATCACGAGGAAGAGAAGGGCTCCGAGGATCATTGCGATTTGGTGTTCGGTTGGGAATCTATGGGTGTGCAGTGTCGAGCACGACGGAAACTATGTTTCTCATTGTCAAACCCAACCAATGGCAGCAACGCGTCGTGGTTATCCTTGGCCACTCCAAGCTCGGGTGCGATGGGCGCTCGTGCATCATATTCCTCGAGACCGCGATGTGGATGTGATAGATTGGCTCATGTAGCATGTATATTTATGCAAAGATTATTAATATGTTCCATGAGAAGTTAGTACAAGCTTGTGAATCCATCATCTCTGTAAATACCGATAAGTTCAATTGGATCAGACTTGTCACATGAAAAATATCCATTTGGTTCTGGGTTGTGATGTGATAGGAACTTGGGTAGAGGCGCACAGAGGCATTAGCATGGACCATGGAGAATTAATTAGCGTAGGGAGTACCGGGAAGAGATCGGACATAAAATGTGGGACATGATGAAATTTTGTTTTTGTATGGAGGACATAGCTACAGGTGGTTTCATGAAATAAAACCACAAAACAATGTCTAGTGCAAAGATTCTGCTCGCCTAACCAGAGTAAGATTATTGGCCCTTATGTTTTAACTTCATGGATAGGGGTTGTGTGGGTGGTGTTGATTGTGTGTGTGGGTGGGGGGCATTGGCCCCCATGGCCCTGATTAAATGTTCTATGGTTGAGTACATGTATATGTTTCGGTAACAATACTTTCGCATTTTGCAAGCATTCAGACTAATCATAGTGGGGAGTGACTAAGACTAGTAACATGCATTTTACTAATCTATATTACTAACTCCATAGTGAGGTGACATAGGTATACCCTATGGATGTTCACCCTTGGCCTACCTAGTGCGGCTGAATGCGAGACCTATGCCATGATCTGCTAGGATCTATGAGGCCCATGGTGATTCGGACAAAGCAAATCCCATGGAGACTTTGAATCCTTGACAGGTACAACAAGACTAGGTAGGAAACTTGAAGGATTACATCCATGATCTTGTAACTGACTCGAATGATATCCGAGACCTAGCCTCCTCATATAAAAGCTATAAGGGATCACCGAGGCGGACTATTCGAAACCCTAGCACACACACCCGCCAAATTCAATCTGCGCACCTTAAGCCATCTTGGCGCCCCTGTAATCCTCGATTTGCCCATTAATCAAGAGCAGACAAGCAGGAGTAGGATTCTCCCTCCGGTCGCCTGAACCTAGATAAACCTTCATGTCCTGGTCATTTGTATTTTAGCCGATGAAGTTTCTAGCATACCACTCTTCCTAAAACCCAAGTCCATCAAGTATGGGCATTGGCGTGATCACCCCACGTCAATTGGCGCCATCTGTGGGAAGCCCGTGCACTGATGTAGTGACTTCGGTGGCTCCATCACCGATGATCTATGATTCGGTTGCTCTAGGGGAGCAGATCTTCCTCGGCTCTTTCTACTTCACCATCCACTCGTCAGCCACCCGACCATCTTTCGACTCCATCAATGAGGGACTCGATCTCATGATCGGTGACCTGCACTTCCAAGTGGGCAAGCTCGCCACCCTTTGGCTCCCGGACCAGATCCATTCAGTTCTAGAGCAGTCAACATCACCATCGATTGCACCCGCATCATGGATCCCTCCACCTCTTAGCACCCTCAGCGATTTAAACACCACCTCCTCATCAACCTGTGGCCTGCATGGCAACAACAGTTGCAACTCCAATCTAGGCAATTCACTCGGAGGAGATGACACCCTCGGATACTATCTGGAAAGTTGCGGAAGCAACGTCTATCCCAACCACTACATGTGTGCTGTCATCAATGCCGACGCTAGGAACAACACCCGCGCCGAACCCGAGGACGGGAACAACGGAAACCGGGACAAGGCCTACGAACATCCTTAAGTCCATCTCTCTAACGAGAAGTGGTATAGGATCAAGCAAGATCCAAAGAGAACTCCCCTACCAGAGGACGTAACACGCTAAGAACTAGTGGCCTAGCAATGGCTCCTTCAAAAGGAGTTCCATCGCCAACAGGCATTGCAAGCCCAACTCGACGAACGCAAGCAGCAACCTGATGCCTCTAGTGCTCGCCGAGTGACACTATCCTCCATCGGCGGATCCTCTTCTCAAAACCACAATCCAGGGGCACACAGAGACACTCCCGAACAAACCGCATGGATGAGGACGAAAAGAGGGAGGTCACTCTAAGCCTCGACTTCTCCTTCATGTTAGTGGATTCTCAGGAAAACATGATGCCTAAAACACCACAAATTACGGTCATCGCATCCACTGCGTACCTGTTGTCCAAACAACCTACGACGGGGGATCCACGATCCGCTGCCCATTGGTCTACCATCGTCGGACTCGGTCTGGTAGAAGTAGCACTCGCGGGGGAACCTGACAAGGAACCCAAGAAAGCACTCGCAACGAGAAGGAGCAACCGTTCTCTACCGCAAGACGATGAATTGCCGCGGCATTGCCGTAACCCATGACATAGGTAACGCGACTATGACCACCGTGATGATATCATGTAGCGCAAGGTCGATAAATCATGCGCAAAATGCTCCTACTCCACTGATTCGGATGACGAGGACACCGAACTCTGCGGTGCCAGGTGCTTCATCTGCGCCATCCAGCAGACGAAGATGCCAAAGGGTTTCAAACTACCCTTGGATAACCATTAGTTTGATGGGCTCCTGGAACCAAAATCCTGGCTCAACGACCATCTGCAATCAGTCATGTGCCACGCGGGGTCAAAAAACACTGCCATGTAGTGCCTGCAGCTACAGTTGAACGGTTCTGCACATGCTTGGCTTTAGAGTCTCCCGTCAAGCTCCATCCGCAACTAGGCGTAGTAAGAGCATCTCCACTTGTCCCCCCATACGGCGTATGGTGGTAGCCAGTATGGGGGACGCCGGATGATTTTTAGTTATAGGGGGTGGATGCTACCTAGTCACACCCCCAATATTAAAGATAGTGGGGAGGCTGCCGGGTGGGTCCTTGGGGCCAAAAGTGGTAGTCGGCGCCCCCTATTGACTCCCTATGGGCTGGCGGCGTTGGATGTTTATTGAGCCTCCGTTGGATGAAAAATTTATTTTGGGGACGGCTGGAGCGATTTTCCGCGCCGGCGCCCCCAAAAACCGTTTGGGGGATGGAGTAGAGATGCTCTAACATTCAACTACTACTACATTCATTGCCAAGTTAGTATTTTGATGACATGGCATGATATTAGATGACAAGAGAGATGGTTGTGGTAACTAGCTATATTACCATAATATCACTTTTTTCTAGACAAAATAAGTCTATAAGCTAATTAATGTAGTCATTTATGACACTATCTATTGTATACTAGCTCTGTTTGAGATTATAAGGGCTATCTCATTTATTAGTCTCTCCTCCAATGCATATTCTCCTTTCCGCCCCACTTCTCTCATGCATGTAAAAATATTGGTGCATGCATATATTAATGAGAGAGTTATGGAATGTCTTGGTATTAGCATCTTGGCCCTAGGACTAATAATCCCAAACAGAGATAGTACTATGCATAATAAATGTGGTAACTTAGACTATTGTATTCATGACACTAGTTCAAGTACCCCACTATGACCAGACTAATCAGAGGGAGGAGTTGTTCCTAATTAAATGCAAATGAGGCCTTAGATGAGAGGTAAAATAGGACAAATAGATTTTCTTAGAGCAAGGACAATAATATAGTCTGTTGCTAGTTATATATCCATACCATCTCACCTAAAATCTTCATACATATATACTCATAAAATAAGTTGACTATTAAATTGGCTCTATTAAATATTTAAGTACTAAATGTTTGTATGTTTATGTTCTTGCATGCAAGACACGTAAAAGGGGAGCAGCAGGCTAAGCGCCCACCCACGCTGTATTCAAGCTCACTAGTGGAAACGAGGTCTTTTGTTGATCCCGAAAAGGGGCTTTAACACTGGTTCTTCTACGAACCGGTGTTAAAGGGGGGGCCGTACCAGCGTGGCCCCTGCGGCAAAAAAGGAGCCCCCCTTTAACACCGGTTCGTGCCACGAACCGGTGTTAAAGGTCCCTGCAGCAGTGGCCCGCGCACCCCCCCTTTAACACCGGTTCGTGGCATGAACCGGTGTTAAAGGGGGGGCTATATAAGACACCACCCCAGCCCACACACACCCCACTCTTCCATTCTTTCACATTTTGGAGCCTAGCAAGAGGGTGTGAAGAGTGCTAGTTTGTGTTTTTTTCATATGCACTAGAGGTGTTCGGTGAAATGCCCGAGAGCTCAAAATAAGCTTTCTTGTTGCTCTTTCCGTCTCGGTCGAGGTCGGCAACTATAGTTTCATGTGTCATTGATGTACTATATATAAATGGTCATCTCCCTATTATTTTTTGATATATACTACATATTAATGCAGATGAATCGGCAATGGATGTACGGTGACCGCCGCACTTCCGAGTACATTACGGGCCTCCAAAATTTCATCGTTGTGGCTAATGCAAACCGTGGTCATAATGGTTTTATGTGCTGTCCGTGTGTTCACTGTCAGAACAAGAAAGACTACTCAAATACCAGAACCATTCACGCCCACCTGCTTTGATCCGGTTTCATGCCCAACTATAATTGTTGGACCAAGCACGGAGAAAAAGGGGTTGTGATGGAAGACAACGAAGAAGAAGAGGATGATGAAAACTATCATAATATGTATCCTGAATATGATGATAATGCAACGGAGGTAGATAATGAAGATCAAGAGGGAGTAGATGGGCCCACTAATGATGATCTTGGTCGGGCCATTACTGATGCAAAGTAAGAATGTGAAACTGAAAAGGAGAAGGAGAAGCTGGAGCAGATGTTAAAGGATCACAAAACATTGTTGTATCCAACTTGCCAAGATGGCCACAAAAAGCTAGGTGCCACACTGGATTTGCTGCAATGGAAGGCAGAGAATGGTGTGACTGACAGCGCATTTTCAAAGTTGTTGGTAAAAATGAAGAATCTTCTTCCAAGAAATAATGAGTTGCCCGACAGTACATACCAAGCAAAGAAGGTTGTCTGCCCTCTAGGATTAGACGCGCAGAAGATACATGCCTGCATTAATGACTGCATCCTCTACCGCGGTGAGAAGTACGAGAATTTGGATGCATGCCCGGTATGCACTGCACTGCGGTATAAGATCAGACGAGACGATCCTGGCGATGTTGAGGGCGAGGCCCCTAGGAAGAAGGTTCCCGCCAAGGTTATGTGGTATGCTCCTATAATACCACGGTTAAAACGTCTCTTCAGAAATAAAGAGCATGCCAAGTTGTTGTGATGGCATATGGAAGACCGTAAGAAAGACGCGATGTTGAGACACCCCGCTGATGGGTCACAGTGGAGAAAAGTCGAGCGAGAGTACCCGGACTTCGCACGTGACGCAAGGAACTTAAGGTTTGGTCTAAGTACAGACGGCATGAATCCTTTTGGTGAGCAGAGCTGCAGTCACAGCACCTGGCCTGTGACCCTATGTATCTATAACCTTCCTCCTTGGTTGTGTATGAAGAGGAAGTTCATTATGATGCCAGTGCTCATCCAAGGCCCGAGGCAACCCGGCAACGACATTGATGTGTACCTAAGGCCATTAGTTGAAGAACTTCTACAGCTGTGGGCCAAACCAGGTGTACGTATGTGGGATGAGCACAAAGGGGAGCCATTTGACCTACGAGCATTGCTTTTCGTAACCATCAATGATTGGCCTGCTCTTAGTAACATTTCAGGGCAGACAAACAAGGGATACAATGCATGCACACACTGTTTAGATGATACTGAAAGTGTATATTTTGATAAATGTAAGAAGGTTGTGTACCTAGGGTATCGCCGATTTCTTCCGAACCTGCATCCAGTAAGAAAGAAAGGCAAGCATTTCAAACGTCTGGCAGAACCCCGGAGGAAGCCTGTCCTCCGTACCGGTGAGGAGGTATTTGGTATGGTCAAGGACCTCGAAGTAATCTTTGGAAAAGGTCCTGGCAGTCTATCTGTTCCGAATGACGATGTCGGACACGTGCCCATGTGGAAGAAGCAATCTATATTTTGGGACCTACCCTATTGAAAAGTCTTAGAGATCCGCTCTTCAATCGACGTGATGCACGTGACGAAGAATGTTTGCGTGAACCTGCTAGGCTTTCTAGGAGTGTATGGGAAGACAAAAGATACACCGGAAGCACGACAGGACCAGCAACGTCTGAAGGCCCCTGAAGAGCCTATGCATCCTGAGAACGAGAAGGGTAAACGATGCCACTTAACTCCTGCCAGCTACGCTCTTACCAAAGCAGAGAAGGAAATCTTTTTTGAATGTCTGAGCAGTATCAAGGTCCCGTCTGGCTTCTCGTCGAATATAAAGGGAATAATAAATATGGCAGAGAAAAAATTCCAAAACCTGAAGTCTCATGACTGCCACGTGATTATGACACAATTGCTTCCGATTGCATTGAGGGGGCTTCTACCTGAAAATGTTCGAGTACCCATTGTGAAGCTATGTGCATTCCTCAATGCAATATCTCAGAAGGTAATCGATCCAGAAAGCCTACCAGGGTTACAAACAGATGTGGCCCAATGTCTTGTCAGCTTTGAGTTGGTGTTCCCACCATCCTTCTTCAATATTATGACGCATCTCCTGGTTCACCTAGTAGAAGAGATTGCCATTCTCGGTCCTGTATTTCTACACAATATGTTCCCCTTTGAGAGGTACATGGGAGTCTTAAAGAAATATGTTCATAACCGTGCTAGGCCAGAAGGAAGCATCTCCAAGGGCTATGTAACAGAGGAGGTCATTGATTACTGTGTTGATTTTATTCCTGACCTTAAGGCGATTGGTGTTCCAGAATCACGACATGAGGGGAGACTGCGTGGAAAAGGCACCCTAGGATGTAAAGCAATGATATGTAGGGACGGGCATTCTCTCAATCAAGCACACTACACGGTTTTACAAAGATCTATCTTGGTTGCCCCGTATATCAATGAACACAAGAATTTAATACGCCTCAAACACCCGGGGCAGTCTGATGAATGGATTATAAGTGAACACATGGCGAGTTTTGGCGGCTGGCTGCAAAGACTTCTCACGAATAACACCACTGTTGGGGATCAGCTGTACTTGTTGGCCAGGACACCATCTTCGACTGTATGTACTTTCCAAGGGTATGAGATAAATGGGAATAAATTTTACACGATAGGCCAAGATAAAAAGAGCACCAACCAAAACAGTGGTGTTCGCTTCGATGCAGCAGAAGACAATGGGCAAAAGACCACGTATTATGGGTTCATAGAGGAGATATGGGAACTTGACTATGGACCTAATTTTAAGGTCCCCTTGTTTCTATGCAAATGGGTCAAGCTAACAGGAGGAGGGGTTGAGGTAGACAAGAAGTACGGAATGACAACGGTGGATCTCAACAATCTTATGAAGAACTTAGACGAACCATTCGTCCTAGCCAATGATGTGGCTCAGGTTTTCTATGTGAAGGACATGTCCTCCAGACCAAAAAAAAGAAAAAATATGCAAACGAATACATCATATGATGAGCCAAAGCGTCACATAGTTCTTTCAGGGAAAAGAAACATCGTGGGAATCGAGGACAAGACAGACATGTCAGAAGATTATAATAAGTTTGATGAAATTCCGCCCCTCACAGTGAAAACTGACCCAAGCATTCCGTTAAGTAAAGAAGATGCTCCATGGTTACGTCTGAAGCGATCATAAGGAAGGACATATGCCAAGAAGTTCATGCTCATATTATGTAACTCTAGTTCATGTTTTTAATGGCCGCACGAAATAATGTCGACACTCACCCCTATTATTAGTGCTGACTCGTGTTTTGTCCCGGTTGGTGTCTCCAACCGGGACTAAAGGTTCATCTTTAGTCCCGGTTGGTGTCTCCAACCAGGACTAAAGGTTCATCCCGCCATTTTTTCCCGCCATTTTTCTTCCCGCTAGTTCTTCTTCCCGCCATTTTTCTTCCCGCCATTTTTCTTCCCGCCAGTTCTTCCCTCCAGTTCTTCCCGCTAGTTCACTATATATATGTAGGGGGTTGGCCTCCATTGTCATTGCACATCTCTAGACTCATATCTGCAACCTCATCACTCTTTCCCATGGCTTCCACCGTAGCACTAACCCCCAGGGAGGCGGAGGCGCTTTGCACCTCGAACTACCCCTGCCCGCCGGGCTACTGTGTCCCCGTCGGCTGGATGCTGAGCGTCGGAGGCGTGCCGGTTCCTCCTGTCCCTCTAGGTGTGGCGCGCCGGATGGCCATCACGAACCACTACTACTTCGAGCTCACGCCGGAGCAGCGGAGGAATCCCAGATGGCATCCCGACTATTTCCCTACTTGGGAAGCCTTCTTCGTGGATCGGCATGAGAGGGCGCTCGCCAGGCACGAGGAGGACGGCCCACCTCCTCCTAACTTCAATGAGGCCGGCCGTCGGCTATGGTGGCGCGGTCGGACTCTCCAGAGCGTCATGGCCTATGACACTGCCGCCGACTCTAACCCTCGTCTGCGCTACCCTCAAGTCCAGCCCACGCGCTACCCTCAAGTCCAGCCCACGCGTACTCTCCAGAGGTTCAATTACGGCGACCCCGACGACGACAGCGATGAAGGCGGCGGCGAGTACGACGACTACAGTGGCGAGTATTACAGGTGTAGGCAGGAGCATGACTGAATCACTCCAACATTCCAAAACAAATTCGGCCGATTGTTACTTAATCTGGCCATGTATCTTAATTTTCAGTTCTTTTATGTATCTTAATTTTCAGTTCCAGTTCGGCCAATTGTTACTTAATCTGGCCATGTATCTTAATTTTCAGTTTTTTTATGTACCAACAGGGGGATCTGAAACCTTTCCGTCCACCTCTGGTGAAAAAGACAAATTCCTACCGAATCGGCAGGAAGTGGGTCAGATATGAACTACAAGTACATGATACGATGCTCATGATTTTTTACAAAAATCATTTTTAGGTTCACAATATGCTATTTTATCAAAAAACAATGCAAGTTGAGCGAGGCTTGGTGAGATTCAAGTGTATACAAAAGATGCGACATTTAAATATCCAATCAATTCAAAAATGTTAATATAAAAGATGCGGCATTAAAATATGATTTGATCTAATAAAAATCATTTTTTAGATGCTTAATATTTCTTATGTTCAAAGTTTTAGGATTTAATAATTTATTTTTGTTTGAATTGAATAATCAAAATTTATATGTAAGTGTTTTAATTATTTTGAAATTTTTCATGTAAAGTAAATATAAAATGATTTACATGAATGGATAGATATTATTTTTCTGAAAATTATGATATATTATTCATATTTTTCTGAGTTGAAATGAAAAAGATATGAATTTTCTAAATTCATATCATATTTTTTGAATTAAAAATGCCCCTTTAATGCATGAAATAAATGCCCCCCCCCTTTAACACCGGTTCCAGACAGGAACCGGTGTTAAAGGGGGGGCCATTTATTTCGTTTCCCGCACGCACCACCCCCCTTTAACACCGGTTCCAGCCACGAACCGGTGTTAAAGGGGGGGTAATAAATGCGCGCGGGAAACGCCCCCCCCCTTTAACACCGGTTCCAGCCACGAACCGGTGTTAAAGGTGGGGGTAATAAATGCACGCGGGAAACGCCCCCCCCTTTAACACCGGTTCCAGCCACGAACCGGTGTTAAAGGGGGGTGTATTTATTTCACCTTCCCCTTCCTTTCTTCCCCCCACTGAGCCAGATCGATCGAACACAGAGAGATCGAAGCGCCGCCCCCGACCCGCCGTCTCGCCGGCGCCGCTTCGGAGCTCGAGGTCCGCCGTCTCGCCGCCCCCGACCCGCCGTCTCGCCGCTGCCGCTTCGGAGCTCAAGGTCCGCCGCCCCCGACCCTCTCTTCCCCGCATCCTTCCCCTCCCTCTAACACGGTGGGGCTCCGCCGCTCCTTCGACGCCTAGACGCCCGCGCCTAGCCCTCCAACGCCTGCTCCGGCCGCGCCCGGCCCTCCCCCGCTCCTCCCGGACAAGGCCACCCGCGCCTGGCCCTCCTCCTCCTGCTGCTCCCGGCGACGCTGCTGCCGCGGGAGACGATGCGGCACGTCAGCGTCGGTGGCTACGACGTGCCGGCGGGCACGAGGGTGTCCGTGAACGCGTGGGCCATCGGGAGGGACCCGGTAAGCTGGGGCGATGGCGCGGAGGAGTTCGACCCGGACAGGTTCGCGGGCGGCGAGGTGGACCTGCACGGCGCGCATCTGGAGCTGGTGCCGTTCGGCTCCGGGCGGCGGCTGTGCCCGGGCAGGTCGATGGCGCTGATGAACGTGGAGTTTGCCCTGGCCAGCATGCTCTGCGGCTTTGATTGGGTGCTGCCGGAGGGGACCAAGGCGGAGGAGCTGTGCATGGAGGAGACCGGCGGACTCACCTTCCACCGCAAGACGCCGCTCCTTTAACTACACATATGAACATATTTGCATAATATATCAACTATATAAACACAGTTCTTTAGGCCTCGTTGGTTTAGGCTCTAGAAGACCAGGATTGACTTGGGTTACGGTCCAATCCACATCATCCTCCCCGCCGAGGCAAAAATTCGAGAAAGATGGAGTATTTGTCTATTTCTGCATAGTATTTTTTTGTTTGGCCAATCCATTTTATTTACATAGTCTTGGGATGAAAATAAATAATCGCCAATTGACCCTTGGAATGATTCCAGGGTGCCAAAGATGGGCGAGATGAACGTAGTGACATCGACCCCGACGATCTAGGTTGCTTAAACAAACAGGTTTGTTTTGGAGGGGTTAGGAGGGATTAGTGAAACATGGATTTGATGATGGTGCGGTATCAAATCAATTTAAGCCTAGATCAATTCCATGTCTGGTTTCATTCCCCACAAAACGTACGAGGCCTTAATCCTTGCACATGTGAATTAGAAGCATGTGGAGTAAAAAGAAAATATCTTATAGCAAAGATATTATAATAGGCCACGCCTAAACCCTAACTGACCACCTCGCTCTCTTCCCCGTGCAGGAGCGTCTCGCCGCCGCCGCTTCGGAGCTCATAGGCCACGCCTAAACGCCGACGCCGCCCGCCGCCCGCCGCCCGACGAGCCCGCGGCTAGCACCGCCGCCCGACGAGACCGCCGCATCCGTCCGACGAGCACCGCCGCCCGACGAGACCAACGTCACCCCACCGGTGAGCGCCACGTGTCTGCCACGTGTATGATTGCTGACTCATCCTGATTAAAACTTGTTTGCTCGATAAATTGTACTACATGCATAGATTAAAACTTGTATACAAATTGGACCTCTGACTCATTTGTGTATTTATTTGTGTATTTTGGTATGAACGCAATTTGTTGGCACTTGTGTAGTACTTAATTTTTTTTGGTCGCAATATGTCGGTGATTATTGAAATCAACACCAACTATTAAAACCAGTTGGTGCGAATGCGTCGAAATTGAAGATGATCTTCATCCTAAGAACACACCGACGTGGTCAGTCACAAGCGATACGAAGTAGTTCCCCCATGTCGTCAGTCCAATAGGAGCAACCATTTCCCCACCAGTCTTGCTTGTCTTTTTTAATATAGTGTATCATTGCACATCTCACTAACATCGGGAAACTCGAAACTAAGATGGCATGTAATTATGGAGGGAGTAGTAGTATAGATAGGGTGTCAAGCGGGGCGGGTTCACGGGCAACATAGTTTCATCCTGATTAGGGTTTTGACCCCTCGGAACTCGTTTAAAATGATCAAGCATCCTTAGGGTTTTAATTTCATTTGTGTATTTTTGTATGAATAATATGTATATTTGTGTATGAATCCAAGTCCACTTGAATGTTTACACTCTTACTCTAGATAATATTATTGTTTTAGAAACTATGGATCCACTTAGTAGAAACCTTGAAGAAGAAGAAATAATGGAGAACATTATTGATGAGGACACCTCACAATATCTGAACTTGGAGGGACATGATGTCGACAGCTCAAGTACTAGTCATGGAGAAGATGAAGACTCCGATGAAGACTCCGGTGAACGCAATTTAATGGTTACAAAGTCCGGCGAGGTATATGCATTGATTAAGCCTCTGCTGACTTCCACCAATAATCTTGTTCTACATGTATTAATTAATTAACGCTTCTTTCTTCTTTTAGCCCTCTGGATCGACCATCCAGCAACCATCTTCTTCTACGAAAAAGAGCAAGCGAGGCGCGAGCCAGCGGTTGAAAGATCGTGCAAAGTTCACGATCGAAGCAGTCCGTGTTGATGGCAGGCCGATGGAGCCCAAGAAGGCCGCAGGCAAATTTGTACGTCAGGCTGGAGTTCTTGTTAGGGACCAAATCCCAATCATAATTGAAAATTGGAATAAGCCAAAGAAGGGCGACGGTACCTTTGTCGATGACAGATCCAAAGAAACGCTTTGGAATTCGTTGTTGGTAAATTTCACCCTTCCGCCAGAGGAGGATGAAAACAACCCGGTTATAAAGGAAAAGGTCAAAGAGTGGACTCTAAAGAAGATGGCTGACGCTTTCCGCAACTAGAAGACAAAATTGAACAAATTTGTCAAAGCTGGCGAGACTCCAAATTTCAAAGACGCATATTATGCGAAGATAAGACCTCACTGGCCCGAATTTGAGACATATAAAAAAAGTGCTATAGCTAAAAAGAGGTCAGAAACCAATACGCTTAATGCCCTGAAGAAGGAATATCACCAGAGGACGGGGTCAGGTGGCTACATATCTCAGAGGCCTAAGTGGGAGGAAGCTGAGAAGGCCCTGCGCGAGAGAGGGATCACACCCCAGACAGATGGGTGGGACCTACGTGCAAAGACTTGGTTCTACGGAATCGGGGCAAGGTTGGACCCAGAAACAGGATTGTGTATCTTCCCAACCCTCCTTGCCAAACCCGTCAGTGAACTCATCACGGCATACGAGGAAACATCTGCCAGGACCTTCCATCCCGACAGAGAGAATGACCAGCTCACACGCGCCATCGGTAAAAAAGAACACCCTGGACATGCACGAGGCACAGGGGGTATGACGTGGAAGGATGGGTTTGCCGACTGGAGCGACTCTTACAGATGGCGCGACAGAAAAGAAAAAGAGCGTACAGAGCGGATGACACAGATAGAACATGCACTTGCGGCGCTGCAGGCGCAAGTGAATGCACAACAGAGCCATCAAGCTACCGGCCCATCTCAGCGGCACGAAGAGCCTGCATTGGAAGCTGCCCGCGGCCCAGACTCTGCGCGGAAAAGCAGTGTGGCTTCCACGGAGAACGTGCAGCCCACGCTTGAAATGACGGGTCCTCGATACCCCGTGGATGAGATCACGGAGAGCGAACACGCTGAGCTGCATGTGAGATTAATGGGCTTATCCATTAAGGTGGTTGTCGGCTATGCCTTACCTCCTGTAGCTGGTGGAACTTACCACTGTCGACCGATTCCAGATGGCTATGCTATTGTCGGGGTGGATGAGGTTGTGAAGGAATATGAGGAAGCACAGCTTGACCATGCTACAGGTGAAGGGGAAACTCAACTCAAATTTGCAGTGAAAACAACCATTCTTTGGAAGAAGGAACACATTGTGCTTCCAAATTGGAGGTCACTGGCACCCCCGCCGTCTCCGCAGCGTCAGCAGTCTGAGCCGCTTCAGCTATCTCTTGCGCGGCAGCCATCTCCGGCGCGGCAGCCATCTCCTGCGCGGCAGCCATCTCCGGCCCGTCAGCCATCTCCTGCGCGGCAGCCATCTCCGGCCCGTCAGCCATCTCCGGTGCTTCAGCCATCTCCTCAGCGTAAGCGGAAGAGCACTGCCACGAGGAGCATCAGTAGCACTGCCACAAAGAAATCCGCAGGAAACCGTACACCAAAGAGTTCAAAAAACTACGTCCCGCAGCCTTCCGCCAAGACATTACCGGTTTTACCGTGGAATCGCAGTGACGAGGAGACCAATAGGATCTCGGAAGAACAGGTCAAGAAATTCTTTGCACCTAGACGGGCCGAGCCAAAGGAGAAAATAGATCCGGCGGTGGTGGAGAAGTTTTACAAAAATCTTTCGAAACCTGAAACCCCAATTGTGCCGGACTACGAGTGCCAGATTTTGAAGGCGGATGCAAGGCGCCGTAGGGAGACTGAAAGTAGCAGTCATGAGGCACCCCAGAAAACAGTTCCCATGCTCGGAGAGCAGGAAAACCAATCATGTGCCCCGCTCCAAATGTTCGACACACGGGACGCTCCTCCCGTAAATGATTACGAGGCAGAGCTACAAAGAAAGGCCAATGAGATGGGGATGACTTACATTGCATACTTGAACGTCATGGGAGACAACTTGCCCAAATGCGATGCCAACCCCATACAGCCATGGAAGTATGGGAAGAATCTCGTCAAGAAAGAGGAGCTCAAGACTCTACCAACAAAGATGCGAAAATTGCACAAGTGGTACCTTCATTTCTGCAAGATGAGAAAGTTAGAATGGATCACGGCGCATATAAGAGATGATATTTTCTTCTGCGGAGATGACGCGATCGACTTCAACATTCAAGACTTGCATTTTCTATTCAATCAGAAGGAACTCGACAAAGCTGCCATCAGCCTTTATTGTGTGTAAGTACTATTTCTATAATTTATATCTCATCTCATTCACTTTATTAATTGCATGTATATATATGCTCACCATATATGTATATACTATTATGCAGGAAAAAGGTTATGGAATGTAGAAAAGGAGGCCCTTTTGACATTGGGTTCGTTGACCCAAATAGAGTTCATGAAGAAGTGGTAGAAACCAAACCCGGGCAAACAGAAGATTACTTGCTAACGTCTTTACTGAGACAACAAACCAAAAGGGAAATACTATTGCCTTACAACTTCTCGTGAGTACTGTTACCCTCTCTCTTGTACACATTCTATTTCAGCTTACTCGATGTTAAGTGTAACTGATGATGAGTTATGCGTGCGTAGGTTCCACTTTATTCTGCTAGTCATTCAACCCGACTCAGGAAAAGTCCTTGTCATGGACTCGTTACGAAAAGAAAAAGAGATATGGGCAAACTTTAGAGAGATGCTCCAGAGGTAATTTCAATCATATTATCGCACTAGATCGGCAACTTTCGTGACAATAAGTAATTAATTACTCCTTTATCCATTTTCTTTGTCAGACAGGGTTTGGAAAAGGTTCACGGGCAGGACCGTGGGTGAATGGTCAGAAGAACTAAACTTTGTAGACCAAAATGTAAGTAATACTAGCTAGCTTCCAATTCCATTATATCATGCTTTATTGATTATTATTTTGATTGAACTCTCTATTCTCGTAAAGTGCGCGCATCAGGGACACGGCAATAACTTATGTGGGTACTATGTTTGCGAATTCATTCGCAACACGATATGTGCGACGGGCCAAGCCGCACTAGAACAACTTAGAGTAAGTAAACAAAGTCCACAACATTATTTTATTACCATCAATTGTGTTGAGTTTTATTCTTATATATATATTGACGGCCCATTCTTCATATATATTCAGATCGAACGGATGCGGGACCAACTCCTACCATTTGAACGCATACGAGCCATTCAATAGGAATTGGCGGGGTTCATACTTGATGAGGTCGTCACGCCTGGCGGAGAACTCTTTAGATATCCACCAAAATGAACGATGACGATGTATGTGCCGATGACGATGTTTGTGTATAATAATAGTTGCTTAATTATTCATGTACTCGTATGTACCGATGACGATTTATGTGTATACCGCTCCCGATCGATTCCCCCTCGCTCCCCCCCTCCCGCAGAAATACGCCCAGAACGGGGCAGAGGCAGAAGTCTGCCGCGGCAGAGATTTAGGCCGTTTTCCTGCCGCGGCAGTTCTGCCGCGGCAGGAAAACGGCCTAAATCTCTGCCGCGGCAGAAGAACCTTTAACACCGGTTCCGGATACGAACCGGTGTTAAAGGGGGGGCTGAGGCCTGCGGCAGCCCCACGTGCGCCACCCTTTAACACCGGTTTGTATAAGAACCGGTGTTAAAGGGGCCCCCCCTCTAACACCGAACCCTCAACAGCGGTTGGGGAACCGCTGTTAGAGGGCCCTCCCAACCGGAGTTAAAGGGGGGGCCTGCACTAGTGGCTACACCTTTTCGACTTGTGTGCTATAGGCTGGTCGGAAGTGAAGCGTCGTCTCATTTCTATCTCCTCCCTTCTCTCTCTTCCAGTTGTGATTTGCTAATATAAAATGGTTATAGCATGCTGATATGAATTTATTGTACTTTCTCTTAGTGAGACTAATACACTGGATGGATGAAGTAGCGGTATTTAGGCTAGTCATAGTGAGAGTAACTTGAATAATAATATATATGCCAACTAGGCAAAAAAGATGATATGACAAGTAATTAATAAAAAAAGAGACGGATTGAGTAACATATTATGTTACCATAATATCACATTTACCAATGAAGGAGTCTAGAAAGCAATAAATGAAAATATCTACGTTACTAGATCTATGTTACTATGCACTATAAAGATAGTAACTTAGACTAGTAATATGTGCATGTTAATAGTGTACGTTACTTCCACTATGACCAGCCTTATCCATATGATATTCCATTTGTCTCTCTCCTCATTAATTACTCCCTCTGTTTCAAATTACTCCGCCGGCACACTTATGTAGGTGGGCTATTACTCCCTCATTTTTTATTCAAAAAAATCCTGAGATTTTTGAAATAGATAGTATGAAATGTGTACTACGTATACCAAAAATCCAGAATTTTTTTGGATGAAAAATAAGAGAGTACTAGTCCACCTAGGTAAGCGTGCGCGCGGAGTAATTTGAAACAGAGGGAGTACTTGACAATCATCTTGTTTTCCTAGGTGGCAAGCTCAGGTGATACTTCATACTTGGGGGCGTCTGAGCTTCAACTGCATGAGCATGCATTCGCCCCATGGACTTAGTACTCCCTCTATTCTAAATTAGATTGCATCTGGGTTTAGTCAAAGTCATTTTTTTAGTTTAACCAAATATTTAGCAAAAATAGAAGTACCTACGGCCTAAAACTTATAGTATTGAAAACTTCATAAGTTATATTTTCATAATATATGCATTTAAATAATAAATGCTGATATATATTTTTATCAAAGTTGATCAAGTTTGACTTTGAAAAATCCTAGAATGCGAAGTAATAAAAAATAGAGGGAGTACTAGCTTCTACTAGTATATACTATACTCATGCATGATTTTAAAGGCAATAATTTCATAATAGAAAAATGCTTGTAGTTGTAGAACGTACTGAGGACTTAAGAAAAGCATCTTTTTGGGTAGTAGAAAGAAAGAAAAAGGGTTGGCCATGGTTGGTCAGACAAACACGCCACAGCAAGTTGCATGCATCATGCATGCGATGGCCTATACCATTCTTTGAGTTCGTAAGCTTGGTGCGGTTGCATCTTGCATGCAAGAGGTTCGTTCATGGTTGGTGCTAGCTGTGCTGCTTGGGCACTACTAGCTAGAGTTGGTTCTTTCCCCTGGTACGTGGAAGTAGAACATGCATGGCTGGCGCTCCATTCAAACTTGACCGCAAGACATTGAAGTCGTGGAATTGCTCGTGCTCATCGACGTACTCGGTCGTCCTGTAAAATTCAATTTTGCACACCTGCATTGCATGTACTCCACTACACATTCAGCTGGGAAGGAAATTAACGCCCATGGAGTTCCACCAATTTTTTGCAATTCCCTTCCCCGTGAACGTGGCTCAAAATACAGCAACGCATCTATGCGTGTGCCTTGAACTCTTGATACACTACAGGAACGGCATGCTACGCCGAGGGCCAAAAGCCGTCGACGTAGCCCTGATCCCCGTCAGCGTAGGCTACGCCTCTCGGCGTAGCTCCTCGGCAAAGACGTCCCTCGGTGGAGTGCACGGAAATTGTCGGTGTATCGAAAAGCCGTCGGCGTAGGCTACACCGACGGCTTCCCTCGGCATAGCCTAGGCCGGTTGCAAAAATAATTTAAAAAAAATATAAAAAATCAAATTTTTTTCTTAACTTTTTTTAATGTTTGAATTGTTTGACTCGTTAATCTCTCACTTGGAACATTTTTAATACTAATTACACTTAATCTTTGATTAATTTGCAGTCTTCGTTATCAAACTTTCCAATCGACCACCCATCCTCACTACTCCATCCAGCACGCTTAACTTCTCCGTTCCTTTAGAATCTGTTTTCGCAAAACAATTTATACCTTGTTGTCAATACTATGATATTAATTCTATTAAATCTTATATCATCATGTCACATGTTTGTATTTTTTGAAATTACAAACAATTATTTAAGTAAACAACAGTGAATAAGTAAAAATATTATTGAAATCAAATAAAAATATAATGATTTTTTGTATTTTTCTATTTAATATGGAATAATTAATATTTTTAAATCCGCAAATCGGAATTCCACAAATAATATGTCTAAATTAATCAGAAAAATGATAGAAAATCCAAATATCATATCCATATCAACTTATCACAAACTATGTCGTGATTCTAGCCATAATTTTATTTGCCCGTTTAAAACGACAGGCATAAAGATTCTTAGCTCGGGGTTGGGACTTGCTAAACTTGAAGTGGATCTCTAATGAAATTATAAATTGTGAACCTAAAAATGATTTTTGTAAAAAATCATGAGCATCAGATCATGTACCTGTAGTTCATATCTGACCCACTTCCTACCGATTCAGCAGGAATTTGTCTTTTCACCAGGGATAGGCGGAAAGGTTTGAGATCCTCCTGTTAGAACATTGTCCATGTAAGGCGGTCTAGTATTTTTTTTAAAATGGGGTGGTAGCAATTTTAATTAGCCATTTGGTGGTTGCTTCACAAAACCCCCTATTTTTTTGTTCGGAAAATAGAAAATGGTTTTTGGTGTGATGAAAAAGAAAACTTCCTCCTGCAACATTGTTCGTCATCCCATAATGCACATGTATGCACAATATGGACACATTATCACAAACTATGCCTTGATTCTATTCATAATTTCATTTGCGTGTTTAAAACGGCAGGCATAAAGATTTTTAGCTCGGGTTTGGGACTTGCTAAACTTGAAGTGGATCTCTGATGAAATAGCATATTGTGAACCTAAAAATGATTTTTGTAAAAAATTATGAGCATCAGATCATGTACCTGTAGTTCATATCTGACCACTTCCTACCGATTCAGCAGGAATTTGTCTTTTTTAGCAGGGATAGACCGAAAGGTTTGAGATCTCCCTGTTGGAACATTGTCCATATAAGGTGGTCTACTATTTTTAAAAAATAGGGTGTAGCATTTTGAATTAGCCATTTGGTGGTTGCTTCACAAAACCCCTGTTTTTTGCGCTCGAAAAATGGAAAATGGCTTTTTGGTGCGATGAAAACAAAAACTTCCTCCTGCAACATTGTTCACCATCCTATAATGCAAATGTATGCACAATATGGACACATTATCACAAAATATGCCTTAATTCTAGCCATAACATTGGTCATTTGACCCGAAAGTCAAGAAACCTCGAATGAGATAGGTCATTTTGTGAAGGTTTTTTTGAGACATAATCAATATACCAAGTTTGATATTTTTCCTTCGAACTATGTAACATAATATGACACCACACGAAGGTTTCGCAATGTTTGGATTTTTTTGAATTTTGTATGCCTATTTTAAACTATCGTCAAACTTTGTCGAATGGCGGGCATGAAGATTATTAGCTCGGGGCTAGGACTCGCTAAACTTGAAGTGATCTTTGAAATAGCATATTGTGAACCTAAAAATTATTTTTGTAAAAAATCATGAGCATCAGATCATATACCTATATTTCATATCTGACCCACTTCCTACCGATTCAGCAAGAATTTGTCTTTTTCACCAGGGGTAGACGGAAAGGTTTGAGATCCCCCTGTTGGGACATTGTCCATGTAAGGTGGTCTACTATTTTTAAAAAATGGGGTGTAGCATTTTGAATTAGCCATTTGGTGGTTGCTTCATACCCCCCCCCCCCTCCGTCGTGTTTTTTATGCTCGAAAAATGGAAAATGGATTTTTGGTGCGATGAAAAGGAAAACTTCCTCTGCATTATTTTTCACCATCCCATGATGCACATGTATGCATAATATGGACACATTATCACAAAATATGCCTTGATTCTAGCCATAACATTGGTCATTTGACCCGAAAGCCAGAAAACCTCGAATAAGATAAGTCATTTTGTGAAGGCTTTTTTGAGACATAATCAATATACCAAATTTTATATTTTTCCTTACAACTATATCACATAATATGACACCACGCGAAGGTTTTACATTGTTTGGATCGTTTTTGAATTTCTTATGCCCGTTTTAAACTATATGTAATGTTTATGATTTGCTTAATTTTTATTTACAAATGTGTAATATTTGAGTTTAGACAGATAGATCTTATTTTTCTGCAATTTTTGATATATTATTTGTATTTTTTTAAATTAGAATGATCTAGTTATGAGTTTCCTAAGATTAATGAGGTAAAAGGAAAAATAGCTATGCCGAGGCCAGCCGTCGGCGTAGCCTCTCCTACGCCGACGGCCAGCTTTGTGGGATGCCTAGCTCGTGGCCTACGCCACGTAAGCCCGCACCGTCTGCTACAGTGCTGCCATTCCCTGTTTGGAGAGACAACTCGGACGCGGCCATTGTACCGGCGTCGGTACCCCACAATGACTGCTTTGAGATTGGTGCACCTTTGGACATTTGTCTAATATAAAAACTAATAATTGAAACATAAGTGAAACTTTTATGAAACCATATTCAAACATGCATATAGGTGCCATTGTGAAATATTTTGGGAAAAAATGAAACTTCGAAAAGTTTTAGAAATGTTTCACAAAATAATCATGTTTCGGTTCTTTTTCACTTTTGTTCCATAAGTTTGTGAATGGATTAGATCAGCACAAGGTTGACGTCGCTGCTGATGTCTCTACTGCATGTGCCGTTGCCGGTAGAAACAAGTTTTGGTAGACAACTCATGATGCCGTCGCCGTGCATGCGTCCAATATCTTTACTACTCCCCTGGTTCAAATAAGTGTCGGTTACAGTAGTATAAAATTGCATTAAATCAACGACACCTATTATGAATCCGGAGGAAATATTAAATTACTAGCCAGCCCATTAACAAATCCTACTAGCGTAAAGCTAGCCAGCCTAGTTGTACATTATTAGTGCGCAGCGCGCACAAAACGCATCGTGTGTAAAAGATCCTGGTTTTGTCTCCCCAAAATTCCCCATTACTCCAAAAACATGGACGAAACCATCGACTTGACCCTGATATTCTTCGTCACGCACACGCGCGCCGCCAGTGCACGTCAACCCGGAACGAGCCGAGGCAAGGCATCGCACCCTGCCCAGGTGCGCCGGCCACTATATATACTAGCCGGCCACTATTAAAGCCTCACAATGGATGATTTTTGCTTACAATGAGTTGTTTTTCTAGCAAGAGTGCCTATGCGCCGATACAGCTGAATGGATGATTTGAAGATATACAAATCAAGAAGCCAGAAAGTTGAACGACAACAACAAACCACTAGTTGCCTTTCTTTTTCCCAGAAACCTTCAAAAAATCAGTTTCGTGAAGGCAGTAAAAACGGTTGCACACCTGGACCAAGCACTTCAAATTGCCTTATACAAGAAAATAGTACATTCATGAAAAATCTGAGATAGAATAACACAGTCCATGTTCAGACTTTCTTGTCGCGTCGCTGGAGCAATTTAGTAGACATTGGAGAAGGTGGGGCTTCCGTGGAATACTCGGTCTCCCTGGATACGAATTATTGGATCTTTTCCATGTAAATGTACCAGTTTGTCACGATTTATATTCATTTGTTGAGTTGGACAGAGTGATATATACAAAATTCAAATATTTTGCATAGTTGTGGAAGGTTTCGGTAGATGTTCAGTGCATATGAAGCTCAAGTTGTTTGCACAATCCAGTATGAACAATAAGGACTTTGTATAACAAGTAACAACTTACTTTGGCATTGCTTTGTGTACAAAATTCATGAAATGCGAGATTCGCTCAGGCTTACCGTTGCAATCAAAATCTAGCCACCATGGTCACATGAAGAAGTATTTATGATCACACGGTATGTAACCACAAAGGGATTGCTCATCTAACCTCTCAGGCTATAATATCAATTTCAGGACTCCCCTCTCATCAACGGATAATCAGTCCTTGCATCCCATGTACACAATCTCCAGCCATCATCTTAGCTTTAATTGTGCTCATAACATTTTCCATGTTTGCTTGTAGCAGAATTTTGAAGGAAACTGAATCAGTTGCACGGTAAGCGCTTACCAATAAGTGCACAATAGATTTAACAAAAGCTCTTCATGTTCAATCATTATAGAAAAGTTTTCTGGTATTCATAAGAAACTTGAATACTATGAATTTTCGTAATTAAGTAATTGCAACTACATATTTCAGATGAAGTACCGGCATCACATAGAATCTGCTATTATATTAGCATAGTTCAGACTGGCATTCAGGTTGCAATTTACTCCGTCTGCACACTACGACCAAGTCGCACGCTCTGTTTCGTCTGGCCAACCGGTCGTGCAGCCGCTTGCCCGCTCTCTGCTGCGGGATCGTCTAGATGTCGAGGTAAGATCATGGTGCTGGGAGTAGAGAAGCCGTGGTAGTGTATAATAGTGCATGTTGAGGATTGGGGAGGCAGAGGCCAACACAATTGTCTTTGCACATGTGTTCGAAATGACAGCACCGCCGCCTCGGTGTGTGATATCCAACGCTCGCCATCAGAGCAGACTCTTATCCCCCACGATCTCTTGTCGACTTTGTTCCATCCGCGGCGGTTGCCGCCATTGTTCTTGCCTCTCATTGAGTTGCTAGATCACGTATCTGATAGCCTAAGACACAAAACTTACATCGTCAGCTTTGGATCGATCTGGTGCAGAAATTGATTAAAGGCTCAGACAAGGTACGGTCGTGAAATTTTGGATCAGACTCAATTTTAGATAGGTCTCAAAAGCTTGGATCAGAGTCGATGTTAGATCAATCTTGTTGGGCCATGTCCCTCCACATGGAGGTGTGTTGGCAGCCCAACATCAGCCCGTGAAGTCCAACACGTTTCAACCATTGGTCGATGTTCGTATCCAACGACTGAGGTGCTCCTTTGAGAGAGGAGTACTAAAAAAACCCTAGCCACCCTTGGTGGCTGTGTGGGAGCAAAGTAAGCAAGTGAGAGAAGCAAGCCAACGTGGATGCTGCTAAGAGAGGGTGAGAGAAAACACAAGAACACCACAACCTAGTGAGAAGAGAGGAAGAAGAAGGAGAGGTGATTTCTGTCCAGATTTCTGAGATCTGGACGGTCTCTCTTCATGCTGGTGTTTGGAGGCTCAAGGGTTCTTGGATTGACTCCAAACTTGGTGAGCTCGTTCCTTTCTTTGAGTAATTCGATCTGGTTAGCTGGTTTGAGGTTTGGACCAGTGTAGCTTTAGATTTGAAAGCGGTTTATTCAGTTCGGACTGCTGCAGTTTCAGCACAGAGCAGTTTTGGTAGACGAACAGTTTGGGCAGGCAAACAGTGTCCAATTGATCTGAAATTTGTTGTGTATGTTGGATACTCGTATGTCAGCTTGTATACCAAGTTTGGTGATGATTGGATCTGCGGTTTAAGAGCATTTTTCTGATTACCAAAGGGGACAGAAACTGAGATACTCTGCCTTGATATAATCTTTCTCTCAAGTGGTTGTTGTTGTTGTTGCCGGTTGGCAATGTGCTGAGTGTGTTGTACATCTCTAGATGTTCTAGAGAAGACTCTGTATCCAGGTTGCTCATAGTGAAGCTTGCGTGGACCGGTTGGTCCACACCCGTGGTTTTTTCCTCCTCACCTTGAGGAGGTTTTTCCACGTAAATCCTTGTGTCACCTGTGCATGTGCTCATTGTTTTATTTCCGCTGCATATCTGTTGATTGAAACTATCCTCGGAGTTCACCGCAGACAGTAGCGGGGAGGTTGTGTATCCTCTTCCTCCCCCAACAAAGTGGTATCAGAGCTGAGGTTTAGTTCTGTATTCAGTTTCAGAGCAAGGTTTGTTTTGGGCTGATTGCATTTGCTTGTGGTGAAAGATGGAAGTGAATACCAACAGAATAATTTCTTTGAATTGTACAAATTATCAATCTTGGAAGTGCAAGATGAAGGACTTGCTATATGTGAAGGATTACTGGATGCCAGTGTTCTCCACTGAGATGCCCAGTGATACGAAACAAGATCAGTGGGAGGTACTTCATCTCCAAGCTCGTGGGTTCATCCGACAATGGGTGGACGACAATATTTTGGACCATATCATTGAAGAGACACATGCACGTACCTTATGGCAGAAATTGAAGGAGCTGTATGCCCGCAAAGAAGGTACCAACAAGATGTTCTTGATCAAGAAATTGATGTGTTTGAGGTACAAGGAGGGTACTCCAATTGCAGATCATGTAAATTAATTTCAGAGCATTATAAATCAGCTATCTTTAATCGGAATTACATTTGAAGATGAAGTGCGAGCCTTGCTGCTACTTGGCTCATTACCGGACACTTGAGAGACCTTTAAGGTCACCGTGTGCAATTCAGCACCTAATGGAGTTGTCACTTGGAACCTTGTGAAGACCAAGGTACTAAATGAAGAGTCCAGAAAAATTTCTAATAAGGACGGTTCTTCCTCACATTCTGAAATGTTAGTGACCGAGTCACGGGGGAGAAGCAAGAGTAAAGGTCCGAGTGAGGAACGAGAAAGAAGTAGAAGCAAATCAAGAGGCAAAGACAAGTATGCTGGTGTTATCTTCCATCACTGCCGTGAGAAGGGCCACATCAAGTGGCATTGTGACCAATGGAAGAAAGACAAAAGGAAAAACAAGAAAGTTCAGAAACAAACCGACAGTGATAGTGACAGTGAGGGAGGTCGGATTGTTGCGATAGAGGAGATCATGTTTCTCATGCATGAAGAACATAATGGCAACAGTGTTTCCACCATTGAGGAGAGGATCACTGTAGTTTCTGATGATACCATCAGCCTTGCAGATGGTGATGAGGTGACTTGGATTCCAGACAGCGGTGCTACCATACATGCTATATCTCGTAGAGAGCTCTTCACCAACTATACAGCAGGTGATTTTGGTGTTGTGAAGATGGGGAACAATGATAGAGCAAAAATCATTAGAAGAGGAGATGTGCACTTGGTGACTGAAAATGGTACGACACTAGTCCTCAAGTCGGTGAGGCATGTTGAGGCCCTTCGGCTCAACATTATCTCAGTTGGATTGCTTGATAGAGATGGGTACTTGAGCAGATTTGGAAATACATAGTACAAGATCACCAAAGGAAATCTGATTGTTGCAAAAGGTAACATGGTTTCAGTTTTGTATCATGTTCATGCTAAGCTTTCTGCTGCTTGTGTTAATGCGTTGCAGAAAGAGGATGCGTGTGCTTTATGGCACAAGAGGCTTGGGCACATGAGTGAGAAGGGGATGACGATTCTAGTGAAGAAAAATCTGTTGAAAGGTGTGAAGGGTGTTCACGGCAAGAAATGTTCAGATTGTCAAGCGGGGAAGCAACACAGAGTTGCGTTCAAGAGTCAACATCCTCACAAGAAGCCCGAGGTGCTGGACTTGATACATTCTGATGTTTGCAAAATGTCGGTGAGGTCATTGGGTGGAGCAAAGTACTTTGTCACATTTATTGATGAATTTTCTAGGAAGGTTTGGGTCTATGTGTTGAAGAACAAACATCAAGTACTAAGTATGTTCAAGCAATTCCAAGTCTCGGTTGAGAGAGAAACTGAGAAGAATATCAAGTGCATTTGCACTGATAATGGGGGAGAGTATATTGGACCATTTGATGCCTATTGCAAGGAGTAGGGAATTAGGCACCAATTTACTCCTCCGAAGACACCACAGCTGAATGGTCTTGCTGAGAGGATGAACAGGACAATTGTTGAGAGGGTTAGATGCTTGCTATCAAGTGCAAAGCTGCCTAAACATTATTGGGGTGAGGCTTTGTCGACTACAGTTTATCTTATTAATCTCTCACCAAGTTATCCATTGCAGGGAGATGTTCCAAACAGGGTCTTCTATGACAAGGATGTCTCATATGAGAACCTGAAGTTTTTGGGTGCAAGGCCTTTGTTCATATCCCTCAAGATGAAAGGTCAAAGCTTGATTCAAAGACACGACAGTGTATATTTCTTGGCTATGGAGGTGATCAGTTCGGCTACAAGTTGTATGATCCAATAGCAAGAAAGGTTGTGAGAAGCCATGATGTTGTGTTTATTGAAGACCAAACAATTGAGGATATTGTGAAGACAAAGGTGCAGGCTCCGGTGCAAGTTTCGGTGCATGTTCCTCCTCGAAATCAGCATCAAGACAAGTTTGATTCTGACCCAATTCCTGCAGATTCGGTTGAAGAAGAAGCTGAAGATGATGATGCAGAAGATGTGCAAGGTGATGCACATAGTGGTACAGGTGAGGATGCTCCCCAGCAGCAAGAGTATGATGCTGAAGAAGATGATCATGATCAGCAAGCACCTGAACCAGATAGTCCACCAGCTGCTCCACTCAGACGGTCTAGCTGAGGCCATGTTCCTTCCACCAGGTACGATTCAGACAAATATGCGGTGTTACTTTCTTATGGTTTAGAACCTGAGTGCTTTCAAGATGCAATGAAAGATGAGAACAAGGAGTGGAATAAGGCTATGCAAGAAGAAATGGATTCCTTGCATAAGAATCATACTTATGAGCTGGTGAAGTTGCCCAAGGGCAAGAAAGTTCTAAAGAACAAGTGGGTCTACATAATCAAGGAAGAAGAGCACACGTCACATCCAAGGTACAAGGTCAGGCTAGTTGTAAAAGGATTCAGCCAGAGAAAAGGTATTGACTTTGATGAAATATTTTCTCTGGTAGTGAAGATGACATCAATTCGAATGATCCTTGGCATGGCAGCAAGTCTCAACTTGGAGGTTGAGAAAATGGATGTGAAGACAGCTTTCCTTCATGGAGAGATGGAGGAAGAAATCTACATGGAGCAGCCTAAGGGGTTTCTTGTTAAAGGCAAGAAAGACTATGTGTGCAAATTGAAGAAAAGTCTCTATGGCCTGAAACAAGCACCAAGACAATGGTACATGAAGTTTGAATCTGTCATGGGGGAGCAAGGCTACAAGAGGTGTAGCTCATACCATTGTGTATTTATTAAGAGGTTCTCAGGTGATGATTTTATCATGTTATTTCTCTATGTGGATGATATCTTGATTGTTGGCAAGAATGTCTCTAGGATTACTAGGCTAAAGAAAGAGTTGAGCAAAAGTTTTGCCATGAAAGACTTGGGTCCAGGAAAGTGTATCCTCGGCATGAGAATTGAGAGAGACAGAAAATCCAACAAGTTGTACTTGTCTCAAGAGAAATATATTGAGAAGGTACTTCACAAGTTCAAGATGGACAAGGCAAAGGAAGTGAGTTGTCCCCTTGCAGCTCATTTCAAGTTGAGTAAAAAGCAATGTCCCTCCAATGAAGAGATGGAAAAGGAAATGCAGAAGGTTCCTTATGCTTCAGCGGTTGGGAGTTTGGTGTATGCTATGGTGTGCACACGGCCTGACATTGCTCAAGTGGTTAGTACTGTGAGTAGATTTATGTCCAATCCAGGAAACCACATTGGGAAGCCGTGAAGTGGATTTTGAGGTATCTCTAGGGCAGCACTAATATGAAGCTTTGCTTTGGTGGTAGTGAGCCCAAGCTGATTGCATATTCAGATTCAGACTTGGCTGGAGATGTCGATGGAAGGAAGTCTACTTCAGGTTATTTGATTACCCATTTAGGGGGAGCAGTGGCATGGCAAAGCAGGTTACAAAAGTGTGTGGCGCTAAACACAACTGAGGCCGAGTTCATCGCAGTAACTGAGGCAAGCAAGGAGCTATTGTGGCTGAAATGATTGGCTTGTGAGCTTGGTTTTGAGCAAGACAAGTATGTGTTGTTTTGTGATAACCAAAGTGCCATTCTCCTAAGTAAGAATGCAAGTTTTCATTCAAGGTCGAAGCATATTTATGTGTGCTAACATTGGATTCGAGATGTGCTGAATTCCAAGCAAATGCAAATTGAGAAGGTGCACACAGATGACAATGGGGCTGATATGTTGACCATGGTGGTGACAAGATGAAAGCTCGAGGTATGCCGTCGGCTCGCAGGCATGACTTTCGGTTGGCAGTGAGACCCTCCATGATGTCAGGAGGAGGAGCTTGTTGGGCCATGTCCCTCCACATGGAGGTGTGTTGGCAGCCCAACATCAGCCCGTGAAGTCCAACACGTTTCAACCGTTGATCGATGTTCGTATCCAACGGCTGAGGTGCTCCTTTGAGAGAGGAGTATACCCAGGCCACCCTTGGTGGTTGTGTGGGAGCAAAGTGAGCAAGTGAGAGAAGCAATCCAATGTGGCTTCTGCTAAGAGAGGGTGAGAGAACACACAAGAACACCACAACCTAGTGAGAAGAGAGGAAGAAGAAGGAGAGGTGATTTCTGTCCAGATTTCTGAGATCTGACCAGTCTGTCTTCAAGCTGGTGTTTGGAGGCTCAAGGGTTGTTGGATTGACTCCAAACTTGGTGAGCTTGTTCCTTTATTTGGGTAATTTGATCTGGTTAGCTGGTTTGAGGTTTGGGCCAGTGTAGCTTCAGATTTGGAAGCGGTTTATTCAGTTCGGACTGCTATAGTTTCAGCACAGAGCAGTTTTGGTAGACGAATAATTTGGGCAGCCAAACAGTGTCCAATTGACCTGAAATTTGTTGTGTATGTTGGGTACTCGTATGTCAGCTTGTATACCAAGTTTGGTGCTGATTAGATCTGCGGTTTAAGAGAAGTTTGCTGATTACCAAAGGGGACAGAAACTGAGATACTCTGCCTTGCTGTAATCTTTCTATCAAGTGGTTGTTGTTGTTGTTGTTACCGGCTGGCAACGTGCTAAGTGTGTTGTACATCTCTAGATGTTCTAGAGAATACTTTGTACCCATGTTGCTCATAGTGAAGCTCGCGTGGACCGGTTGGTTCACACCCGTGGTTTTTTCCTCCTCACCTTAAGGAGGTTTTTCCACATAAATCCTTGTGTCACCTGTGCATGTGCTCGTTGTTTTATTTCCGCTGCATATCTGTTGATTTAAACTATCCTCGGAGTTCACCACAGGCAGGAGCAGGGAGGTTGTGTATCGTCTTCCTCCCCCAACAAGTCTCTTGTCCAACACAGTCGTGGAAAGCTAATCCTCACGTTGCAGCTGTGCGCCACCAGTTTCTTTGAGGAACAGGACGGTTCTTTGCTCTGATCGGTTTCCTTTAGGAATATGAATAGAGATTCCAGCAAAACAATGCGAACAAAAACCTCAAATAGGAGAGCAAAACGGACACAGACGCGTGCAACCAGAACCGATGCAGACGATGGATGAAAATAGGGATGACCGAAAACCACCTCAAGACAAATTATATAGTGGATATATATAGACAGTGTCCAACCTCAAAACCTAAATTCTCACACCGAAGGTATACCTAGCACGACAAATTATCGTGCCACGCAAAAGATGACATGGTACTAAAATCCTCCATCTTCGCATTGCCTGCGGTGCTATCGAAGCGCTAGTTCGACGGAATATGGAAAAGGCTGATTTTCACATTCCCTGACACAATTATATTTGGTGCTTTTTTGCCATATTAGCATGAGCACGGCAATTAAACATGTGTCTTAGCATTTATAACCACCATGGCTCGCCTCTTCGTGTTGTAGTGATGGTGGTGGTGATGTGTGTGTGTGGGTGGGGGTGGGGTGATGTCTACACACTTCTATTCTTGTAGACAGTTGTTGGGCCTCCAAGTACAGAGGTTTGTAGAACAGCAGCAAGTTTTCCCTTAAGTGGATCACCCAAGGTTTATCGAACTCAGGGAGGAAGTGGTCAAAGGTATCCCCTCTCAAGCAACCCTGCAATCAAGATACAAGAAGTCTCTTGTGTCCCCAACACACCCAATACACTTGTCAGGTGTATAGGTGCACTAGTTTGGCGGAAAGATAGTGAAATACAAGTGGTATAGATAATTATAAGTGGTAACGGTGATAGAAAATAGCTTGATGGCGTGTGGTTGACGTGGGAAAAGACTAAAGGCAAACTAAAATAAAAAAGGAAGCAAGTAAACATGTAACAGATCTAATTGCAAACGGTGTATCAATGCTTAGAAACAAGGCCTAGGGATCATACTTTCACTAGTGAACACTCTCATATAAATATATTCTTCTTTATGATACTACGCTGAACTACTCTCTGGTTGGACACTCTAATCCATGGTAGGGCTATAACAGCACACCTCAAAGTAAGCCTTTCCCATCTAGATAACCCCACAATGTCACCTTGAGCACTAGATGGTTCCAACAAACACCAGAATTTCATAAAGACATCCAACTCCAAATATAACTCATAACAAGTATTTGCAATCTCTAGCCTAAGTGCCACCATGGTGTGCATGCTGTTGATGACCCACAAGTATAGGGGGTGTATCGCAGTATTTTTGAGGGAAGTGAAACCCAATTTATTGATTCGACACAAGGGGAGCCAAAGAATATTTATAAGCCTTAACAACTGAGTTATCAATTCAGCTGCACCTGGAAACAATCTTGCTCACAGCAATTTATCAGTAGCAAGTAGGAATAGTAAAGTAACAACAGTAGTAAAGTAAAGACAGTAGTAACAATAGCAGTAAACAGTGGGATTCGAGTGCGGTAGGCATAGGGATGGATGGACGGGCGTTGCATGGACAAGACAATTCACATAGCAATCAGAACATACGGAAATTGCAGATAAATAAGATAAACCATCCAAGTACTAGACAATCCTAGGCATGTGTTCCATAAATAGTCATACATGCTCGCAATGAGAACTTGCATAACATCTTTTGTCCTTCCAGCTAATACATTGCAAATGTATCTTTAATTTTTGATGTTCCATGCTTGGTTTTATCCACTTTCTTGTGTTTTGTTCCAACTTTGGAGTACTTTTCATATGATTTCTTGGACTAACCTATTAACAAGAGCCACAATGCCAGCTGCCTGTTTTCTGCTGTTTTTGGTTCCAGGAAAGTCAGAAAATGAATATTCTCGGAATTGGACGGGACAAAAGCCAAAGTGCCTATTTTTCCGGAAGGGATCAAGTGCCAGAATGCAAGAAGGAGAAGGGCCAGGGAGCCACCACACCACCTGGCCGCGCGGCTAGGCCTGGCCCGCACTAGGGGGTGGTGTGGCCGCTCCCGGCACCCCCTCGGCCTCTCCTTCCGCCTATATATTGCCCTCGAGACGAAAACCCTAAGTACCCGATCAAAAATCCACGAAAGAGTCTGTAGCCGCCATCATCTCCATCCCTAGATCGGGAGGGATCTGAAGCTCTTCCTAGCACCCTGCCGGAGAGGGGAATTCACCCTGGAGGCCTTCTTCATCACCATGCAAGCCTCCAGTGTGATGCGTGAGTAGTTCATCCTTGGACTACGGATCCATGTAGTAGCTAGATGGCTGGTTCTCCTCCTTTGTGCTTTCATGTTTAGATCTTGTGAGCTCCGTTCATGATCAAGATCATCTATTTGTAATTCTGCATGTTGTGTTTTTGGGGATCCGATGGATATTGAGATGCTATTTCAGATTGATTATTGATTCTATCATGTCTTTGTTATTTGTGATCTTGCATGCTTTCCGTTGTTAGTAGCTATCTTGTCCAAGTAGATGCTAGCAACTCCAAGAGTTAGTATTTATGATCGATAGTGGGTTCATGCCTCTGGTAATCTGGGGAAGTGACAGAAATCTCTAAGGTACTAGATGTGCTGTTGCTACTAGGGAGAAAACAACAATCATTTGTTCATAGAACAATCGTATTGTTTACTTTACACACAGTTTGTAAAGCAATAATCTGTTGCTTGCAACTTAATACCGGAGGGGGTTCGGATGATAACCTGAAGGTGGATTATTAGTCATAGATGCAGTTGGATGGCGGTCTATGTATTATGTTGTAATGCCCAATAAAGTTTCAAAGGAGTCAAGATGATTAGTATATGCATGTATTGCTTTCTTGGTGTTTGTCAATTGCCCCGCTGTAATTTGTTTACCCAGCATGTTATCTATCTAATGAGAGCCACCTCTAGTGAACTATGGATCCCGGTCCTTGTCTTTTACATACAATCTACAACTGTTTACTGCTTTGTGTTTACTTTCTGCAAACTTTTACTTCTTTCCATTCGATACGTTTAATCCTTTGTTTTCTGCAAAACAGGGTGAGATTGACAACCTCATCGCAAGTTGGGGACAAAGTTCTGTGGTTGTGTTGTGTAGGTCTCCACGTTGCTACTAGCACCGGTAGTGCGCCCTGCCAAAGCTCAGCTAGTAACACCTTTGGGGTGTTTCCTTGCTCCTACTGGTTCGATTAAACTTTGGTTTCATAACCGAGGGAAAACTTACTGCTGTGCTCATCATACCTTCCTCTAGGGGTTCCCAACGAGCTCTACGTCGAACGACGAGCACATCAAGATCTTTTCTGGCGCCGTTGCCGGGGAGTCAAGGACATCTTCACAAGGGGAGTCCCTCATAACTAATCTCTTTACTTTGTTGTTTTTGTTTTGCTTAGTTTATTTTTTCTTTGTTTGCTTGTTTTGTTCTTTCAAAAACACAAAAAAATTAGTTTTACCAGTTTGCTTTCTTATTTGAAAACCCAAAAAAATGACTACTCTTGAAAACACTAAGTTGTGTGCTTCACTAGCACCAACAACAATGATTTTATGAGCACACCTATTGCTCCACCTGTGGCTGAAAATACTTTCTTTGAGATAAAACCTGCTTTGCTCAATCTTGTTATGAGAGAACAATTTTCTGGTATTGGTAATGAAGATGTTGCTTCCCATCTAAATAACTTTGTTGAAATTTGTGAGATGCAAAAGCATAGGGATATAGATGGTGATATTATTAAGCTGAAATTGTTTCCTTTCTCTTTGAGAGGAAAAGCTAAAGAGTGGTTGAATTCCTTAACTAGGAATAGTATTGATTCTTGGACTAAGTGCAAAGATGCTTTTATTGGAAAATATTATCCTCCTGCTAAGATTATATCCATGAGAAGTGAAATAATGAAGTTTAAACAACTTGATAATGAGCATGTTGCTCAAGCTTGGGAAAGAATGAAATCTTTGGTAAAGAATTGTCCCACTCATGGACTGACTGCTTGGATGATCATCCAAACTTTTTATGCAGGATTGAACTATTTTTCAAGGAACCTATTGGATTATGCTGCTAGAGGTACCTTTATGACCATCACTTTGGGTGTTGCAACAAAACTTCTGGACAATATGATGGTTAATTATTCTAAATGGCATACTGAGAGAGCTCCACAAGGTAGGAAGGTAAATTTTGTTGAGGAAACCTCCTCCTTGGGTGATAAAATTGATATTATTATGTCTATGCTTGTTAATGGGAAAGCCCATATTGATCCAAATAATGTTCCTTTAGCCTCTTTGGTTGCTCAAGAAGAGCAAGTTGATGTGAACTTCATAAGAAATAACAACTTTGGCAACAATGCTTATGGTAATAACAATTATAGGCCCTACCCTCCTAATAATACTTATGGCTATAATGATAAACCTGGATTACCTAGTGAAGGAAGAATTTTAGAAGTTGAAAGAGCCACTAAAAACTTCATGCAAATGCAATATGAGCAAAATAAGCTATTCACTAAAACTATGGAGGAACAATCTATTATTTTGAAGAACATTAGCCATCAACTTGAGAGTCTGAATAAAGAAATTCCTAGTTTACAATTGAAACTCTCTAATGCTGAAAGAAATATAGAATCTTTGGCTAAAACTCAATCTTCTTTGAATAAAATGGCTGCTAAACCTGAAAGTAATGATAATCCCTTTGCAGCTACTAATGCTATACAAGTAAGAATTGATGAAAATGTTAGACTATTAGCTGAATTACATGCTAAGTGGGAAAGAGAAGATGAAATTGCTAGAAACATTAGTGTTTCTACTATCACCACCACTAGTGTTGAGGCTAGTAATAGTTCTACTACTTTAGATGATAAAGTTGATTTTGATCTTGATGGTTGCAACATCTCTGCAGTTATTAAGTTCCTACAAAAGCTTGCTAAAAGTCCTAATGCTAGTGCTATGAGCATGGCCTTTACAAAACACATTACTGATGCTCTCATAAAGATTAAATAAGAAAAGATGAAACATAAAGCTTCTATTCCTATAAAACAAGAAGATGGTTGGGAACCCATCATTAATATGAAAGTGAATGACTTTGATTTCAAATCTTTATGTGATCTTGATAGTAGTGTTTCTATTATGCCTAGAAGGATTTATGATATGCTTGATTTGCCTCCTCTTGAAGATTGTTATTTGAATGTCCCACTTGATGATAATGCTAAAAATAAACTCATGGGGAGTCTTAATGATGTTCTTATTATGGTTAACAATTCCTATGTCCCCGTGGATTTCTATGTTTTGGATGTTGAATACAATGTTTTTGTCCTATTACTTTGGGAAGACCTTTTCTTATAACTGTTGGTGCCATCATTGAAGAAGGCACCATTAAATATCAACTCCCACTCAAGAAAGGTATAGAACACTTCCCTAAAAGGAGAGAAAATATTTCTTTTGCTTCTCCTATGAAAACAAAATTTGGTCTTAATGCTTCTTCATTTGAGAACACTTGATTCTTTCTTTGCTTCTTATGCCTAACTTAAAGGCGTTAAAGAAAAGTACTTATTGGGAGATAACCCAAAAGTTTTAGAAGAGTCTTGGAAGTTATTACTTCAGTAATAACCTCTCATTATCCTTTTTATTTGCTTTTTGTGCCAAGAGTAACCTCTAATGAGAGTGAAGTAATGATTGGGAAAGTTTCTGTCCCGAAACAGATTCTTGTGTTTCACCGTAAAAATTCGTGAGAGAGCTCTGTATATCGGATTGAGCTGTAATTTTTTGTGCTTCTGCCCCAGGTTGTTATCTAACTTTTGTTAGATCAACACTTTTTGATTTGAGAAACATAAGGTCTTCGAAAAAATTCGTCTTTACCTGCTGGTCTGTTTTGACAGATTTCTGCCATTTTCTGCATTTGCTTCTTGTGGGTTCCTTTTTGAGTTCTTTTGGGGAATTGAGCTTTTTGAAGGAAGTGCTACAGTAGCTAGTGTTCTAATGGAAGTTTGTTTGCTGTTATAACTGAACCTTAAGACTTATTTATCTTAAGTGCACTAATGTTGCTAATGAGATTGTGTGAAGTTTTGTATGAAGGAAAATTTTCAGGTGTATGGAAGGAATGAGTAATGAGATGAAGGATGTACTAAAGCTCAAGATTGGGGATGTCACACGTGTCACCCCAAGAAATATCCAAGAAGTACAAGCGTCAAAGCTTGGGGATGCCCAAGGCATCCCCTTCTTCATCAATAAAAATCTCAGGTTTCTTCCAAACGCTTCATTTTTATTGTTTCATGCACAGTTGTGTTGTTCTTGGAGCGTCTTCTTTTTCGTTTTCATTTTGGTTTTTAGTTTGCTTGGTTTTCTTAGTTTTTTGAATAAGTTGGTTGGACACCCTCTTTCATACATTGGTTTGCAAATAGTTTGGTTTGGTTTGGAAAAGAGTAGGAAAGTTCATACTTATGTGGTAAAAAGAGCTCGTTTTTGACTGTGGCCTATGCTTTGTCATGCCATGCTTGATATTGTTTTGGCTTTATGCTTAGTATTATTTGCTGTAGCATGACTTGTTATAAACAACTGAGATTGCTTAATGTGCCTTGGATGAATCATGCATTCTTTTAGCATATTAAAGCATAGTATAGTGGTATTCTCCTTTGATGCTTTATTTGGGTGGACTTGGAGCATGCTCACACCATGTTATGACTGTCACAAGTCACCATAGCCTTTATGATCCTTTAGTTTTCAACTTGTAGTATCACTTTATGCTTTGATCAATGATGTTTTGTCGCTCTGCATGATTATGGCCATTATTGCTCTCTTAGTTTGTCGCTCCCAGTCTTTTGCTAGCCTCCACAACCAAGTACGAGTTCCACTCATGCATCCAATTCCCTAAACCAAGTTATTCCAAAAGAGTCCACCATATCTACCTACTAGCTTATGCTATTCCAAGTATATTCATGCTTTTGTTTACCTTCCAAATTAGACTTGTTATGAGAAAACTAGTGATTAAAGCTCTCACGAACTTGATGGCACACTTTACTTTTCTTGCCCTTAATAAACTTGAACCATTGTGTCGTCTATGTTGTATATGCTTGCACTTATTTGTTGGGAATTAGCAGAACCATGGTCATGGGGAACGCTTTCAACATTAGACTTGGTACTTGTACCTAGTTGATATCATGCTCTTTTGTCTATGGATGTCGTCGGTGTGAAATGAAAGGGGAGCTTGTAAGTCCATGGAGTTATGTATATGTGTTAGAGAAACGCCTGGGCCGCTGGTCTAATCCATGCTGACATGGTGGAAACCTGCAGCGTAACCATAATGAGCTATCTATGAAGCATTCTTCTTATAAAAAAAGAGTCCTATCTTGAGAAAAAAGAGAAAAGAGAAAAAAAGAGATTATGAAAAGAGGAAAGAGAGAAAAAAAAAGCACCATATTCCCATGGTAAATAAGAAGAATGTTGAGATGCTCGTTGTCTGCTTGCCTTGTCATTTTGATATGGGGATTCTTCCGTATCATCGGGCAAGGGGTACCCCGTTGGCGGTTCTCTATGATACACATGTACTTACAATGACAAGAACTTACCGGTGACTAAACTTGAGTAGCATGAGGAGCGGCCCTCGTATACAAGGGACATGAGATTTCTAACTTATACTTCGTCAAGCATGTACACCATAGTTTGTTCACTTTAACCTTAATCACTTCAAGATGCTTATGATAGGGGCAATGAGAGCTGAAAGCTATAAGTACCATAATTTTTGGAAGCTCTTTATGAGACTTGAATCCCTACTTCCTTTTACAAAGGCTTTTCTTCCACCATTATATTGAGTCTCCACCTTCTATCTTTATGCACCTACTTTGAGAGCATAGTGGTCATTCTTAGTTCTATGTGCATTGTCCCAAGACTAGTTGATTGATGCATAACTTGATATTGCTTGTTTTAAACTAGTGTACCTAGTCACACTTATGAACTTTGGAGGTGTCCTATGCATTCATATTTGCTACTCTATTGAGGGACAAGCTGAATACTATTATGCCATGTTTTCTTTATGTGAAACAAACAAACGTCTTGCAAAGCATTGTTATTCATGAATCTTTTGTTTGTGCCTTTTCATGTTGCATCATAGTTTCTTTGCTTATTGCTAGAACTTTGTCTTTCATGTTATGATTGAAGTACTATGATCCCAGCTTTGAATGTTTTGCAAATACTTTGATCAAGTCTTTGATGGTGCATGTCACCTCAAAAATTATTCTTCTTTTTTTATCACTTACCTACTCGAGGACGAGCAGGAATTATTCTTCTTTTTTTATCACTTACCTACTTTGATCAAGTCTTTCATGTTCCATGCTTGGTTTTATCCACTTTCTTGTGTTTTGTTCCAACTTTGGAGTACTTTTCATATGATTTCTTGGACTAACCTATTAACAAGAGCCACAGTGCCAGCTGCCTGTTTTCTACTATTTTTGGTTCCAGGAAAGTCAAAAAATGAATATTCTCAGAATTGGACAGGACAAAAGCCAAAGTGCCTATTTTTCCGGAAGGGATCAAGTGCCAGAATACGAGACGGAGAAGGGCCAGGGAGCCACCACACCACCTGGCGACGCGGCCAGGCCTGGCCCACGCCAGGGGGTGGTGTGGCCGCTCCCGGCACCCCCTCGGCCTCTCCTTCCGCCTATATATTGCCCTCGGGACGAAAACCGTAAGTACCCAATCAAAAATCCACGAAAGAGTCTATAGCCGCCGTCATCTCCATCCCTATATCGGGAGGGATCTGAAGCTCTTCCCGGCACCCTGCCGGAGAGGGGAATTCACCCTGGAGGCCTTCTTCATCACCATGCAAGCCTCCGGTGTGATGCGTGAGTAGTTCATCCTTGGACTACAGATCCATGTAGTAGCTAGATGGCTGGTTCTCCTCCTTTGTGCTTTCATGTTTAGATCTTGTGAGCTCCGTTCATGATCAAGATCATCTATTTGTATTCATACATGTTGTGTTTGTGGGGATACGATGAATATTGAGATGCTATTTCAGATTGATTATTGATTCTATCATCTCTTTGTTATTTGTGATCTTGCATGCTTTCCGTTGTTAGTAGCTATCTTGGCCAAGTAGATGCTAGCAACTCCAAGAGTTAGTATTTATGCTCGATAGTGGGTTCATGCCTCTGGTAATCTGGGGAAGTGACAGAAATCTCTAAGGTACTAGATGTGTTGTTGCTACTAGGGAGAAAACAACAATCCTTTGTTCATAGAACAATTGTATTGTTTACTTTACACGCAGTTCGTAAAGCAATAATCTGTTGCTTGCAACTTAATACTGGAGGGGGTTCGGATGATAACATGAAGGTGGATTATTAGTCATAGATGTGCAGTTGGATGGTGGTCTATGTATTATGTTGTAATGCCCAATCAAGTCTCAAAGGAGTCAAGATGATTAGTATATGCATGTATTGATTTCTCGGTGTTTGTCAATTGCCCGCTGTAATTTGTTTACCTAGCATGTTATCTAAGGAGAGCCACCTCTAGTGAACTATGGATCCCGGTCCTTGTCTTTTACATACAATCTACAACTGTTTACTGCTTTGTGTTTACTTTCTGCAAACTTTTACTTCTTTCCATTCGATACGTTTAATCCTTTGTTTCCGCAAAACACGGTGAGATTGACAACCTCATCGCAAGTTGGGGACAAAGTTCTGTGGTTGTGTTGTGCAGGTCTCCACGTTGCTACTAGCACCGGTAGTGCGCCCTGCCAAAGCTCAGCTAGTAACACCTTTGGGATGTTTCCTTGCTCCTACTGGTTCGATTAAACCTTGGTTTCATAACTGAGGGAAAACTTACTGTTGTGCTCATCATACCTTCCTCTAGGGGTTCCCAACGAGCTCTACGTCGAACGACGAGCACATCACCAGCCCGTTTGCAGCGGGGCCTCAAGGGAACTACTGGCAATTAAGGTGCTCCTTTTACTAGAGCACCAGAGCAAAGCATTAACACTCCGTGAACACATGTTATCCTCACATCAAAGCCATCCCCTCCGGTTATCCCGATTTCTATCACTTCGGGGCCATTGGTTCCGGACAACAACGTGTGTTACAACTTGCAGATAAGACCATAAACAATACTATCATAATGAATCAATAACATGTTCATATCTGAAATCATGGCACTTGGGCCCTAGTGACAAGCATTAAGCACAACAAGTCGCAACAAAGTCATAAAGCACTAATAAAAGATAATAGGCACCATGCCCTAACAATCTGATGCCATTACATGAACGATCTCATCCAATCCCTACCATCCCCATAGCCTACAGCGGGGGATTACTCACTCATAGATGGGGGAAACATGGATGGTCGATGGAAAAGCGATGGTGATGATGATGGCGATGATCTCCTCCAATTCCCCGTCCCGGCAGGGTGCCAGAACGGAGTTTCTGGTGCTGTTTTGTGGAATCTGGTGGTGGCGGCGGAGCGGAACTCCTTCTGGAAAAACGTCAAACCCCCGAAGTTTTAGGTCAGAAGGCTCCTTATAGGCGAAGAGAGAGGCCGAGGGGGTGCCTGGGGGCCCCACACCACCCCCTAGCGCGGCCTGGCCTGGCCCGCGCCACCAGGTGGTGTGGCCACCCCCTGGCTCTTCTCCGTCTTGTATTCTGGCTCCTAGAGTCTTCGGGTGAAATAGGATTTTTGGCATATTTTTCGGGATTTTTCCTGATAGTTGATTTTCTGCACAAAAAGTAGACACCAAGGCAATTCTGCTAAAAACAGCGTCAGTATACGTTAGTTGTATCCAAATCACACAAGTATAGAGGAGAAACAATAGCAAAAGTGTTCGGGAAAGTAGATACGTTTTGGACGTATCAACTCCCCCCAAGCTTAGCTTATTGCTTATCCTCAAGCAATTCAGTTGAAAACTGAGTGCAATAAAAGAACTTTCACGAACACATTTGCTTCATATGATGTAAATATTCTCAGCAATGTGATCAACTACTTAGACAGTTCATAATAAAGAGTATGCAACTAAGTTTACTTAATAGGCATTGCAAGCTATGAAGAGATTCCAACTCAAAAATAATAAGTAGCATGAAGCATAAACATAAGCAACATTACAATGCTCATAGAAATGTATGATAGAGTGGTATCTCGCTTGCCTTTGATTATGAATGTCAAGGCACCTCTGAAGTTCAAGTGATGACTAGAAGTAAAGATATCAAGGATACAAGCATCAAATTCATAACACAAATAATCAAGTAATGAGACAAGCACAAAGAATGATAACTATGCTCTCAAGAAGGTGCTCAAAGAATAAATGGAGACTCAACAAGTAAATAAAAAGGTTTTGAATAACTTTGAAAGGCTTCCAAATGCTGAAAGTATGGTACTCGTTAGCTTTGAGCTCTCATTGCCCCTATCATAAGCATCTTTAAATGGTTAAGGTTAAAGTGACACAACTAAGAGGATATGCTTGACAAGTTATAAATCGAAGCCTCATGCCCCTTACTTACGAAGACCGATCCTCATGCTACTCAACTTCAGTCACAAGTAAGCTCTTGTCATTGTAAGTATATACGTATCATAGAGAACCGCCAACAGGGTACCCCTTGTACATGACACGGGAGCTATCCCATAATCAAAATAACAAGGCAAGCAGACAATGAGCATCTCAGCGATCTTTTTATTTACTATGTGCATAGATTTTTATTGAGGATGCTTCATAGAATGCTCATTATAGTTATGTTGCAAGTTTCCACCATGATTAGGCATGGCTTAGGCTAGTGGCCCAGGTGTTTCTTTAACATACATACAAAATCCATGATCTTACAAGTTCCACTTTTATTTCACACCACCGGGATCCATAAGTAAAAGAACATGATATCAACGAGGCACTAAGCACCATCAAAATGTTGAAAACTTCCCTGTGAAACACGGTTCTGCTAACTTCAACTTATAAAGCGCAAGCATATACGCAACAAAGAAGGACGCAATGGTTCAGGTTTATTAAGTGAAAGAAAATAAAGTGTGCCATCAAGTTCGTGAGAGCTTTACTAACTAACTTTCTCATAACAAGCAAACATTTTATTCGGAAGAAGACAAGGCATATTGAATATGCACGGAAGTAGCAAATGATTATAATGGGTAGGTATGGTGGACACTTTGGAAATATTTGGTTTAGGGAGTTGGGAACTTGAGTAAACATACTCAGTAAAAGTGAAGGCTAGCAATAGTAAGGGAGCGACAAACGAGAGAGCAATAGCTGTCATTATCATGCTTGCAACAAAACAGGACTACTCATGGCATGAAAGTGATTCAAGATCCTCAAGGCAAAATAATTCATCAAGGCTTAACTGATTATCACAGTCATGTGCATGCATGAGCATGTGCCAAGTCAATTCAAATGAAACATTCAGAGGAGGATACCACGGTGTCATACCAATTTATGAATAGAATAATGCAAGCAAACATTCATAAGACATGCTACAAACTATTAGTGAGCTGGAGCTAATCATAAGAAAGTAAGAACTACTAAGAATCCAAAGATAACATACACTCTACATGAACGGACTAAGCATGCCCACAGTAATGAGTATATGTACAAAAATGAAAACAAATAGAGTTCGTTACCAGCCTCTTACCACGCCTCAAGTTGTCATTAATCCTCATTATTGCTCTTCACTTGTGTGGCTTGAATAATAATATGAAACTAATATTCCACTGAGGATCGCTGAACCCTGTAGCAAACTCACAAAACCAAAGAAGAACGACAAATATTTTTGGTGTTTTCGATTTTTAAAACAAGAACCAAAAGGGAAAAAACAAGCAAAGCAAAATCTTTTTAGGTTTTTCAAATAGTTCAAACAAAGCAAAGAGGGAAAAACAAACCAAGGCAAAAAGAAGAAGCAAACCAAAGAGAAACAACAGAAATATTTTTGGTCTGTTTGTGTTTTTAGAAAGCAAAAGCAAAAGAAGAACGGAAACTAAAAAGAGAACGAAAACATGAATATACAAAGTACCGACGCAACATGATATGGAGATGAGTGCGGTGTCGGCGTACCTCCCCCCAAGCTTAGGCTTTTGGCCTAAGTGGGTATCAATCCATGTACGAATAGGGGTTCCAAGCGGGCGGATCTTGGTAGGAATGGTCATAGATGGGCCCATGAGAAGAAGAAGAAGCTCCCAATCATAAGCGGGCTGCTGATATGAAGATTCTCCCTCATTCGAGGGCTGGACCGAATCATCCGTGACCTCCCTTCTAGTGTCCTGCTCCTGTTGGGAGAGCTCTCCTAAGTACGTGTCAAGCTCCTCCTCAGTGAGGGACCATCCTTCCATGTTATCAAGGTTAAACAAAACAGGTACAGGCAAAAGAACAACACGCTCGGACTTGCTCTTTCTCCAACCAGCTTTGAGAAAGGTTATTTCATAAGATAACTCACTCATACTAGCCCACGAGGAAACAAATTTATGATGTATCATGGAGTTAAGATCAAGCCTTTCTATGGAAAACTGTAGGTCTAGATGATGAGGCACTAAACCATGCAATGTTAGTAAACGAGAAGCAATGAGGCCTCCACAAATTCCACCTTTCTCACGGTTAGCAGCAAGATGGAAAGCTATCAAAGCACCCAAGTTGTAAGACCTATATCGTTTAAGAGCAGCAGAGATAAATGCGAGATCATACGAAGATAACTTATTGGCAGTTTTCCTAGCAAGAACACACTTGGCAATAAAGTAGGCAAAGTAGCGAATGGAGGGAAGATGAATGTTACGGATTTTTCCACTCTCCTTCGAGAAGCTACTCCCTTGGCAAATTTCTGCATATAAATCCATGAGTGGTTCAGGTCTCTCCTTAATCTTCCTACATGATCCCCATTGAGGTACCTTAATAGCTGCACAAAAATCATCAAAAGAAAGGTTGACAGCAATATTGTAAATTTTGTAATGGACCATGGGGTTAGGCAAAGAGTGACTAAATTGGAAATCCTGCACCACAGACATGGTTAGCTTCACAAATTGACAAGGTTCATCTTCCAAAAAGTGCTCTAACCCTGCATTAGAAACCAAAGTGTGGAAATCTTGTAGAATTCCTGCAGCTCTCATGAACTCAGAGCATGGATAAATGGAGGGAAAAACCTCCTCCTCCCAGTGGACCTTCATGACCTCAGGTACCCAAAGCTCATGTTGGTTTAGGTGGTGTTTACTCATCTTCTATTCTGAAATTTAAACACCTATTAAACAAGTGATTGCAAAGTAAATATAATGAAGGATTCTACTCATAGGGACTTGTAAGAGGCCTAAACATGCATGAATACTATATCTCTAAGCATCAAACAAGCTTACAAGCTCTCATAACCAGTCACCTATAGAAGCAAAATACTCAAGATATAATCCACTAAACACAAATCTACTTGGACAAGGGGAGGAGTCACATACCAGGAAACAAATGCTCCAAATTTCAGCAAGAAAGATGGGCTGAGCAAGGAGATCGAAAAAAACGAGAGCAAGCACAGCAAGAACGCGATTTTGAGCAATGAACTGGAGCTTACTCGGGAGAGAGAAGAAAGTGGCGGGTGAGAGAGTTAGTGGGGGGCCAGGGGTGGCCCACACCAGGGCATGGCGCCACCCAGGGCTGGCCGCACCACCAGGTGGTGTGCCTGCCTGGTGGGTCCCCCTGGTACCTCCCAGGTACTCCTCTGCCCCTTTTTCACGCAAAAATTTAATATGAATTTTCTGGAATTTTTCGAGACACTTTATTTTTGAGCATTTTTCAGAAAATAGAAGAATGATTTTTCTGACAGACAGATTTTTTTCTTTTGGAAACATGATGCAAGGACAAAAAAAAGCTAGAACTACAGAAGTTCTAAGACAATCTGACATGCAAGCAACTAACAACAAAACAAAGCTAAACGAAAGCAAAAACTAAAATGCAAAAGATAGAAATAAACGGAGATAATCATAATGAAAACATTGTTTTGTTCAATGGAATCCTTTTGTTAACAAGGTTGATCAAGTCTTGCTACCAAAACAATTGCATATGAGACAAAACTTTGTATTCCACCAATGATTATGTTACCTCAACCTTGATAGCAATGGTCCCAATCATAATAGTTTCAAATTTTCTCTTGGTATGGGACAATATATTTCTCCAACTTGAATGCCCTCAACATGTTCAATTGAATTCAAACCATAAGTACTTTCAATCTTCTTGGGGAAATAGACAGTATGTTCCTTGCCATTAACATTGAAAGTCACCTTTCCTTGATTACAATTAATAACAGCTCCTGCAGTATTAAGAAAATGTCTCCCAAGAATAATAGACATATTATCATCTTCAGGCATTTCAAGCACAACAAAGTCAGTTAATATCAAGCAATTATGAGCCACTTGAACAGGTACATCCTCACATATACCCACAGGAATAGTGGTAGATTTATCAGCCATTTGCAAAGATATATAAGTTGGTATTAATTTTTCTAGTTGAAGCCTCTTATAGAGAGAGAAAGGCATAACACTAACTCCAGCTCCCAAATCACACAAAGAAGTTCTAACATAACTATTCTTAATAGAGCAAGGGATAGTTGGAATCCCTGGGTCTCCAAGTTTCTTAGGAACCTTACCATTGAAAGAATAATTAGCAAGCAAAGTAGAAATTTCTTCATTAGGGATCTTCCTTTTATTCGAGACAATATCCTTCATATACTTTGAGTAAGGAGGCAATTTAATAGCATCAGTCAAAGGAATTTGCAGGAATAAAGGTTTCATCCACTCACAAAATTTATGATAGTGTTCATCTTCCTTTGACTTGTGTTTCTTATCAGGGAAAGGCATAGGTTTTTGGACCCAAGGCTCTCTTTCACTACCATGTTTCTTAGAAATAAAATCTTCTTTGGTGTATTTAGTATCCTTAGTGTGGTTTTCAGGTTCTTCTTCAACTTTTTCTTCATTAGGAACTTCATTTTCTTCATTACCACTTTCAGTTTCAGCATCAGAGATAGATATACTATTAGGATCTATAGCAGGTTCAGAGGGTTCTTCAACAATTTTATGTTTCTTTTTCCTTTTCTTACGGGTAGAACCACTATTTTCAGCTTGTTGAGAATCCTGCTCAATTCTTTTGGGATGCCCCTCAGGATATAGAGGATCCTGGGTAGCAACACCACTTCTAGTTCTAATTTCATAAGCATGTTTTTCTTTAGCAGCATTAACTAGCAAGTCGTTTTGCACTTCAACGAGTTGATCTATTTGAGTTTGAATCATTTGAAAGTGTTTAACAATCATTTTAACATCATTAGAGGTTCTCTCCACAATATCTTTCAACTCAACAATAGCTCTAGTGTTTTCCATTAGATGATTTTGCACCCTTTTATTAAAGTTATCTTTCTTAACAATAAAGATATCAAATTCTTCTAAGCATTGATCAGGAGGTTTAGAGTAAGGGATATCACCTTCATCAAAGTGTTGGAGAGAGTGTACCTCAATAGTGGATGAGTAGGGAATAGGCTTACACAATTCTTCTATAGGAGGTAAATTCTTGACATCTGCAGCTTTAATTCCCTTCTCCTTAAGACATTTCTTAGCTTCCTTCATCACTTCGTCATTTAATTCAATAACTCCCCTCTTCTTTGATGTTGGAATAGGCACTGGAATAGATGGTTCAGGTACAATTACTTAAGGTATAGCCTGTTTAGGAGGAGTCCAATCTTCATAGTTCTTGCTTATTTTAGCCATTAATTCCTCAGCTTCCTTAGGAGTCCTATTCCTGAAAACACAATCAGCACAACTATCTAGGTATGTCCTAGATTCCTCGGTTAGTCCATTATAAAATATATCAAGAAGCTCATTCTTAGGTAATGTTCTTCTAGCCTGTGCATGAATCAAATCACAAAACCTTGCCCAAGATTCGGGCAATACCTCTTTTTCTCCCTGTTTAAAATCAAAAAGTTCCTGCAAGATAGCATGTCTAGCACTAGGAGGAAAATATTTCTGCAGGAAAGTACTAATCAAACACTCAGGGCTATCAATAGATCTAGGAGGTAAATTACTAAACCAAGTTTTAGCTTCTCCTTTCAGTGAAAAGGGGAAAATCTTAGCAACAAAGTAAGTACGCATCTTAATATCATCAGAAAATAAGCCACTCATGGTAGAAAGTTCATTCATATGTGCTACCGCACTTTCATTCTTAGTCCCACAAAAAGGTTCTTTCTCGACAATAGCTATGTAAGATAGATCGAGAGAGAAATCATAATCTTCATCTATAATGTTTATGGGAGAAGCAGCAAACTTAGCAACATGAGACAATTTGGGTCTAATAGTACGCCTCTCAAGGAGACTCTTAGCAGCGCTCCTATCATGGGTGTTTTTACATTCTTTAATAAATTGATCGGTCATCTCAACATAACCATCTTCAATATCATAACTTTCACTAGACTCAGGTGAACTAACAGGTGTAGTAGTGTCTTCATTAGGAGTTTCGATATTTCTAGCTATAGTTCTAGCAATCGTAGCATCTAGGAAAGGACCTAATGAACCACTCTTATCAAGCACAGTAGAAGCAGCAGCATAAGCATCAGAAGTTTCAGATTCAACAGTAGTAGCAGTGTGTGTAGCATGTGTATGTGGTGGTGTAAGGAACTTACTCATAACAGATGGTGAATCAAGAGCAGCAGAGGTGTTTAGAACCGTACCTCTTCTTGTAGTGGATAGTAAAATAGGAACCTTGCCATCACGAGACTTACCCATGATGGATGGATAGTAGCGAACGATAGAGAATCCAAGTGAACTTGATAAATAAAGCTATGCTCCCCGGCAACGGCGCCAGAAAATAGTCTTGATGACCCACAAGTATAGGGGGTGTATCGCAGTATTTTCGAGGGAAGTGAAACCCAATTTATTGATTCGACACAAGGGGAGCCAAAGAATATTTATAAGCCTTAACAACTGAGTTCTCAATTCAGCTGCACCTGGAAACAATCTTGCTCACAGCAGTTTATCAGTAGCAACAGTTTTGTAGTAGGAATAGTAAAGTAACAGCAGTAGTAAAGTAAAGACAGTAGTAACAATAGCAGTAAACAGTGGGATTCGAGTGCGGTAGGCATAGGGATGGATGGACGGGCGTTGTATGGACAAGACAATTCACATAGCAATCAGAACATAGGGCAATTGCAGATAAATAAGATAAAGCATCCAAGTACTAGACAATCCTAGGCATGTGTTCCATAAATAGTCATACGTGCTCGCAATGAGAACTTGCACAACATCTTTTGTCCTGCCAGCCCGTTTGCAGCGGGGCCTCAAGGGAACTACTGGCAATTAAGGTGCTCCTTTTAATAGAGCACCGGAGCAAAGCATTAACACTCCGTGAACACATGTGATCCTCACATCAAAGCCATTCCCTCCGTGAACACTTTGGGGCCATTGGTTTCGGACAACAACGTGTGTATACAACTTGCAGATAAGACCATAAACAATACTATCATAATGAATCAATAACATGTTCAGATCTAAAATCATGGAACTCGGGCCCTAGTAACATGCATTAAGCACAACAAGTCGCAACAAAGTCATAAAGCACTAATAAAAGATACTAGGCACCATGCCCTAACAATCTGATGCCATTACATGAACGATCTCATCCAATCCCTACCATACCCATAGCCTACAACGGGGGATTACTCACTCATAGATGGGGGAAACATGGATGGTCGATGGAGAAGCGATGGTGATGATGATGGCGATGATCTCCTCCAATTCCCCGTCCCGGCAGGGTGCCAGAACGGAGTTTCTGGTGCTGTTTTGTGGAATCTGGTGGTGGCGGCGGAGCGGAACTCCTTCTGGAAAAACATCGACCCCCCCCCGAAGTTTTTAGGTTAGAAGGCTCCTTATAGGCGAAGAGAGAGGCCGAGGGGGTGCCTAGGGGGCCCACACCACCCCCTGGCGTGGCCTGGCCTAGCCCGCGCCACCAGGTGGTGTGGCCATCCCCTGGCTCTTCTCCGTCTCGTATTCTGGCTCCTGGAGTCTTCGGGTGAAATAGGATTTTTGGCATATTTTCCGGGATTTTTCCTGATAGTTGATTTTTTGCACAAAAAGTAGACACCAAGGCAATTCTGCTGAAAACAGCGTTAGTCCGTGTTAGTTGTATCCATATCACACAAGTATAGAGGAGAAACAATAGAAAAAGTGTTGGGGAAAGTAGATACGTTTTGGACGTATCAGCTGTCACTTTCACACACATGGGGAGAGCAGAGATCTATTAAAGCACTTGAGTAGCAAGGTAGATCTATAGATTACAAGCTCATGATCACAATATGATCATGCATAGAGAGAGAGAGATGAACACATAGCTACCGGTAGAACCCTTAGCCTCGAGAGAGAACTACTCCCTCCTCATCATGGGAATCAGCAATGGTGATGGAGATGGCGGTGGAGATTGATGGAGATGGCTCCGGGGGCACTTCCCCATCCCGACAGGGTGCCGGACAGAGACTTTCTATCCCCCGAATCTCCCCTTCGATGGTGGCGGTGCTGCGGAACTTCTCGTGGATTTCTGATTGATTATTTAGGGTTTCTGCCTTGGGAGGAATATATAGGCTAGAGGGCAAGGTCGGTGGCCGGCCAGGGGGCCCACACCATGCCCTGGCGCGGCCTAGGGTTGCCTGCGCCTGGTGGGTGTGGCCACCCTGTGGCCCCTCTCCGACTCTCCTTCTGGCTCCGTGGGTCTTCTGGGAAAATAACAACTTTGGCTTTTGTCCGGTCCAATTCTGAGAATATTGATTTTCTGACTTTCATGGAACCAAAAATAACAGAAAACAGGCAACTAGCATTGTGGCTCTTGTTAATAGGTTAGTCCAAGAAATCATATGAAAAATACTCCAAAGTTGGAACAAAACACAAGAAAGTAGATAAAACTAAGCATGGAACATCAAAAATTATAGATACATTTGCAATGTATCATGGGGGCATTGGCCCCCATGGCACTAATTAATTGTTTTCTATATATGGTTGAGTACATGCATATGTTCCGGTGTCTTGAGGCGCTGCGCCACTCGATCATGGGCCCTTGGCTTATTGTTCGGGACTTCAACATGATCCTGATGGCCGCTGATAAGGGCAACCAGCTTCTCAACCAGCGGCTAATGGCTAGGTTCAGGACGCTGCAACGTGATGGAGATGATGGATATCAAACTGGTTGGTCGCTGCTACACCTGGAGTAATGAGCAAAACCCGCCCACCCTCGTCCGCCTCGATCGGGTCATCTGCAATGTTGGCTGGGACACCTCGTTCCCATCCGCCTAGCTTACTGACATCTGCTCATCCATCTCGGACCATTGCCCCCTGGTCCTCTCTTGTGCTGGCAAGATTAGGCGTTTCTCCGGCTTCTATTTCGAGGCTTTCTGGCCCCATGTTAAGGGTACGCTGCCACGGTGGCTGCCGCGTGGATGCAACCCCCACACCACGACAACGCCCTCATTCGCCTTCACCGGAAGTTGTGTTGCACGGCTTATGCCCTTAGGCTGTGGCATAAGAACTACATCGGTGACCTCAAGCGGCAGCTGCTGAAGGCCGAGGACACGGTGTGCCTGCTTGACAAGGCTCAGGATTTCCGACTGCTATCCCCGGCGGAATTCCACCTGCGCCGTGAGCTAAAATCCCGCATTCTCGGTCTGTCGATCCTCGAGCACATCAGAGTGCGACAACGCTCGTGCGTTTCCTGGCTCAAGGCGGGGGACGCAAACACTCTTCTTCCATGTCAAGGCCAATGGACGGCGGCGGAAAATTTTTATCCACTCGTTGCAGCGTGTTGGCTCGCTCGCGGTTTCTCAGGAGGAAAAACGGGAGGTCATCGATGGGCACTTCAGCGACCTGTTGGGCTCGGTCCAACCCGTCTCCCACTCCTTCAACTGGGCCAGCCTGGGATTGCAGGCCCATGACCTTAGCTCGCTGGAGGAGGATTTTACGCTGGCTGAAATTCAGGACGCGGTGAATAACCTGCCTGTGGACAAGGCGCCACGCCTCGACGGTTTCATCTCCAATTTCCTGAAGGCTTCCTGGGATCTCATCGGTCCGGACTTGCTCTGTGCTTTTCAGCAGGTGGCTCGCGGTAATGCGGATGGGCTTGACCTCCTCAACATTTCCCACACGGTGTTGTTGCCGAAGTGTGATGGGCTGCTTCCATGAAAGACTTTCTGCCCATCAGCCTGATGCACTGCTTTGCCAAGCTTTTCATGAAAGTTTTGGCTACTCTCCTCACGAGCAAGATTGATGAGTTGATCGGCATCGAGCAAAGCACTTTTATCAAGGGCCACTGCCTTCAAGACAACTTCATGTACGTTCGCAGCTTGCTGTGCCATCTGAAAGGATACAGATGTCGCCTAGAGGGGGTGAATAGGCGGTTTAAAAACTTTTCCGAGATGAGCTTAACAAAGGCGGAATTAAACTAGCTTTTACTTTGTCAAACACAAAACCTAGAACAACTAGGGTTCACCTATGTGCACCAACGACTTATGCTAAGCAAGACAACCAACTATGTGATAGCAAGATATAGACTTCAAGCACGAAGGCTATCACAAAGTAAGGTGCATAAGTAAGAGCTCGGGTATAGAGATAACCGAGGCACGCGGAGACGACGATTATTACCGAGTTCCTCCCAACAATGGAGTACATCTCGTTTGGAGAGGGGGTGGTATCAAACCACCAATGCCACAAAAGGCCTCCCTTATTCTCCAATGAATCTCACCCCAATGGGATCGATCCACCCTTCCACTATCGGCAACCTTCGAGGTTGTAGTCGGCACCTTTACAACAAGTTCGAGGCACACATCCACAACTTAATTGGGGGCTCCCGAATACAAGCAAGTTGTCAAACAATAAAAGACAAGCTTGTAAGAATCAATTCAAACCAAAAACAAGGTTTAGGGTTTCCAATGAAACCCTAGAGCAAGGGGCCCTCAAGTGAATGAGGGGGAAATGAAGATCTCTCTTGGTGAAGCTGTAGATCAAGGACTCCTCCTCCGATTCCCCAAAGATCAGCGAGTTTGGGTGGTTGGATGAAGAGATCTTGGAGTTTTGGTGGCTCTAAAATGGGGTTCTTCGGTTTCTGGAATGAGCAAGTCGAGCTGGAAGAAGGGGTCATCTATTTATAGGCCCACTGATTTCTGACCGTTTTCTGACCATTGGAGAAGAGTCAGACCGAAGACTCTGGCCTGCACACCGGAGACCCCGGCCTGCACACCGGAGACTCCGGCCCATCTCCGACGAGCCTCCGGACCACCAAACAGAATGACCCAGCCCTTCTGTGGGCCAAGTGGACCGGAGACTCCGGTCCAACCACACTGGAGACTCCGGTCAGGGGCTTGGACTGGAGACTCCGGTCAGTCTCCGGACCTTGCTGCGGACCACCAATCTGGCTGACCCAGGTCTTCAACTTTGATTCACTCTGGAGACTTGTGGGGAAACTCCGGACCACACCGGAGACTCCGGTGTCTGCACATCGGAGACTCCGGTCTGAAAAACCTGCTAGAGACAAAACTGATGGAAACAACAAAACTGTAACGATCATAACATTTGCATCCGGACTCCGATTGACCCGAAGCCAATTTTGTTGGAAAGGGGGTAACAAGAGCTACCCAAAAAAGAGAGAAATCCGTTTCATGTATTGGATACCACCAAGAGAGAACATTTCATGTATTATGATGTGAGATACCTCTCTTGGTGAGAAACCGGAAAAACCTCCAAGATCAAAAACGCAATAAGGTATAAGGGGAAATCTGTTTTTGATGAACTAGAGCTTGTTATGAATATTAGCACAAGCTCTAGGACCTCACATGGATAAGATCCAAATAACAACCAAGAAAGATGATGCCAAGAATGCAAAGGTTTGAGCTCTCTCTCCGAAGGATATGATCAAGTTACTCACTCGAGAGCACCTCTTGATAGAACGGTTATCTATTCTACAAATCGGTCTCTCCAACTAGCACCACGAGACCGATAAGAAGGAAACCCTATCAAGACCATACCTTTGCCTTGCGCATATTCCACTTGAGCTTGATGATGACGATCTTCTCCACCTCAAGATGGAACACCTTTCTTGATTGGTTGCGCTAGCTTGGGGAAGACTTGCAAATTGCTCCCCATACTCCACTATGGTAGAGCTTCTCTTTTGGGCATATCATCTTCCCATATCCATGATCACCATAGGATGGCAAGCTTCAGGCAAATGTTCTCTTCGAGATGACTCATCTTGAACTTGCACATCATTTCTTCTTTCTTCATTATGTTGGTGTCTTGAAGGTACATAAGAGATATCACTCCAACTTTATTCTTCAAGACACACTTGCTATAGGCCCAACTCCTACTTGACCAATCTTCAAATCACTCATTGAAACCTTGGTCAACACTTGATCTTCTCTACTTTCTTCTTCTCCCAACCTTGAAGCCAACATATGGTTCAAGCATTGCCTATGGACAAATCCTACAAGTAAAACTCAATGCAAACATAAGTCCATAAAGATTGTCATTAATTACCAAAACCACACATGGGGGCACACATGCACTTTCACCGTCTTCATCGGAACAAGGTTCCTTCACTTCTTATGAAGCTCGATATCTCGAAGGCCTTCGATTCTGTCTCTTGGGCCTACCTGCTCGACATGATGCGTGCCCACGGGTTCGGTCCCAAATGGCAGCTTTGGATCTCCATGTTCCTGCTTTCCTCCTTGTCTCGGGTCCTCTTCAACGGGGAGGTTGGGGCCAGCATCCACCATCGCCGTGGTCTTCGCCAGGGAGACCCGCTCTCCCCACTACTTTTCATCCTTGCCATGGAGACCCTTCCTCGCCTCTTCAGGATGGCCACGGAGTGCGACCTCCTTTCACCTGTCGCGGGTGCCATTAGATGCTCCCTCTACGCTGACGATGTTGCCTGCTTCATCAAGCCAACCGCTGAGGAGCTTTCTACCACTAAGGCTATTCTAACGGCGTTTGGAAATGCCATGGGTCTGGTGGTGAATCTCTCCAAGAGCAGCGCCATCCCAGTGAGGTGCGATGGCCCGACTTGAGTGGCCTACCCCAGCCTCTGGGACGCCGGTAGCTACCCTACCTTGCACCTACCTGGGGATGCCACTCTCGCTTCGTCGCCTACGTAGGGTGGATACCAGCCCCTTGTTGGGGGGATACCCCCGGGTAGGGTCACTCCAGGGTAGGGTCACTCTGGTAGAGGGGTTGGGTTTTTCTGGGGGACAGAGTTGGCAGAATTCTAGTTGGTTGAGCATTAGTGGATCTAGGGTTCTTGGGCTAGATAGAAGGCAAGAGTAAGAGAGTTTCTTCTTCCTCCTCTTGTCAATACAGCTCGAGGAGCACTTGTAATCTTTGAGATTGAACATCAATACAAAGCTTCTGTGTAGAGAATCACTCTACTATCCCTCCCTGGATTCCCCTAGCGCATATTAGTCCCCACCTTTAGCCTATCCATGGCATCTCCCGTGACACCACCACGACAGTTGGCGCCCACCGTGGGGCTAGCGGCGCTAGCAGGGGTGAAGATCCGGACGGGAAACCTCATCGGCACCGGCGAACGCATCGTCTCCGGGCTCGTTCAGCGCTTTGGAGCGTTGGACTACGTCAGCGACAACGCTGGCTGCTTCGGCACGCGCCCCCTTCCGCGCAACGGCATCTTCGTCAAGCTCGGTGCACACAAGGTCTACGTTGCTATGGACGTGTCTTGTGTTCATCCGCATCGCGTCATCGATGCAGGAGAACCACCCCTCACTATGGCTCGCGGGGCGCGTATCACTCGCTCCCCGGACCATGCAGAGGTGATGATGACTGCGCCAGGCGCGGGCATGAGCAAGGATCCAGTGCCAGACCCGGAGGTAACGCCTAAGGCACCGAGGAAAGCTAGGGGTCCTCCGCTAGAGAGGCCTGAGAACATGCTGAGGGAAGCTATGCATAGCTTGGCAAACCCGGTGGCAGCAGTGGTAGATCCGGCTCAGGCACAAGCCGAGCTAGAGGAGACCCGGCAAAAGATACTGGAGGGCGCAAAGAAAATAGCAGCGGCTCAGCAGTCGTTGAACATGACGCTGCGTGAGTACGCGAAGGCAAACAAGGTTGATGCAGTAAGGGTAAAAGGGAAAAATCTCATGAGTGAGATGAACAGAGAAGGTGTTGATGGACCAGAAGGGTCGGAAAACTATCTGTCCGTGGGGTTGCCGAAGTATAGTACCCCGGCGAAGAACCTCAGAGCAGCAGATGCCGCGGCGTCCGAGCTAGAGGGTCTGACGGGTGAAGCCCGTCAAAGACAGCAAGACCGGGTTAACTAGCTGGTTCGGATCGCGAACAGGCAGAACGAGGAGCTGCTGAGAGGTAACCCGGAGAGAGTTGGAGCTTCTAAGATCGTCCATTCGGCGATGGGTAACCCGGAGAAATCCGCTGGAGCCGCATCGTCGCCTCATGGTGGCCCAAGGAGAGAAGAGGTAGTAACCTCGGCCAGACGGAACAAGCAAATCGTTCTGTATGACCCAACGCGTGCGGGAAAAGAAAAAGAGATGCGGAAAAACGACGATCGACGAAGTGTGAGCCGAGGTGAAGCTGGCCGAGGTAATCACGACCAAGGCAATGCCGGTCAAGGGAATGCTACCAACGGCAATGCCGGACAGCGAAACTCGGCAGGAGCAGTTCAACCGCAGCAGCGGAATATACCAAGGCAAGAGCAAAGTGCCGGTCGTGGTATGCAACAGAGAGGAGCACAACGAGAGCAAGACCGATACAATGACGGAGACTCGGAGATGATGAATGCGGGATACGCAAGACCGGACTATCATGTGATAGGGTCGAGATTGGGAAGCAGGGATTTGATGCCGGATGACGCCAGGTTAAAGTTGGATCACCTGTATAGGTCGGAACAGATCGAATGTCAAGGTCCTCCGGGTCCAGCGTGCTTTGGACCCCGGATCATGAAGGAACCGCCAGTACCCAATTTCCAATTACCCAGGGGCACGAAGACGTATGACGGCAGTACAAAGCCGGAGGATTGGCTGATAAACTATGCAACAGCTGTGAAAATTGCAACTGGCAACTTGAGATGGGTTGTACGATACGTACCCCAAATGTTGGAAGGTCCGGCTAGGGTATGGCTGAATAATTTGCCACCCGGAAGCATCAATTGTTGGATAGATTTTGAAGAAATGTTTATCAGCAACTTCTCAAGTACATATCAGAGACCGAATAGACCGCAGACCCTGGCGATGTGCAAGCAGAGATCTAACGAAACGTATCGTGAATTCTTGACCCGGTGGTGTACCGTGAGAAACTCGTGTGAGGGAGTCATAGAGTCACAGGCTATAGCATGGTTCGCACAAGGGTGCAGATATGGCAGCGAGTTGTGGATGAAATTGCAAAGGAAAATGCCAGTCACGTTGGCAGAGATGATCCGGATTGCGGATTCTTATGCTTTGGGTGATCCGACTCAACCTAGGATCGCGTCAAACGAGTCAAATGAGGAGTACTATCCGAGGGACGGAGCCGGGTCATCCCGGAGGAACGATTATAGGGGAAAAAGGAGAGACGATAGACCGGATCATCGGTATAGTTCGCAACAAGTTGCAGCTGTGAATCAAGATCAGCCCAGAGCAGGGAGCAACCAACGCCAGAAAACGGGAGGGCAATGGACTCTTCAAAACGATAGCAAGAAAACGTGGACTCCGGAGTAGAAGAAGCAATGGCAAGAAAAGAAAGATCGTCCGAGGTATACCTATGAGTCAATGTTGGACCAGCCGTGTAAATTTCACACGCCAAATCCGAACAGCCCGGCGGGTCACACAACGAGGCAATGTGAGTGGATGCGTAAGATAGAACAAGGTGGTTCGGGGAATGCTCAGGCACCCCGGAATGACCAACCTCGGCAGGAGTTACCCCGGTAGCAATTGCTCTCCGGAGCAAACACGCAACAACTAATGTTGCCTCCCCCTCCGCCGAGGTATGACAACAGTGAGAGAAGGGATGAAGTGCATCAGGTGGAAAACCAGCAACAACCGGATCAGAGGTACTCCGAAAACGAGGGAAGGAATGAGTACATGGAACATCACCAGAGCTATTGTGTGTTCACAACAGAGGAAACAGATAGGAAGAGCTTGCAGCACAGACATATGGAGGTTAACGCGGTTATGCCTGCAGTGACGAGGTACATGTCTTGGTCAGACCAGGAAATCACCTAGAGCGTCAAAGATCATCCCAAGCTTATGCCAAGTCCGGGCTCGTATGCACTAGTGTTAGATCCGACGTTCATTGGACCAAACATTAATGTGAGGTTCTCCAAGGTACTGATCGATAATGGCAGTAGCATTAACATCATGTATGTGGATACGATGCGCAAGTTGGGCATCTCGGCGAACATGCTCCAGGCTACAAGAACAACTTTCCATGGTATCGTACCAGGCATCTCCTGTGAGCCCATAGGCAAAGTCCGGGTCGACGTGCTATTCGGTACGAGGGATAACTGTCGAACTGAGAATCTGGAGTTTGAGGTGGTGAACTTGGAGAGCGCGTATCATGCATTACTCGGGAGACCAGCACTGAGCAAATTCATGGCAAGTTGCCACGTTAGTTATTTGAAGATGAAGTTGCCCGGGCCAAATGGAGCAATTACTATCGCTGGGGATTTCCGACGTTCTATTGAGTGCGCCTCAGCCGGGTCTAACCTAGCCGAGTCACTCGTGATTGCGCAAGAGAAAAGAAAAATTCAAGAGGTGGCGGCATTAGCTCAGTCCGCGCAGCAGTATATGCCGGCGTTAAGCAACCCGCATGGAAGCGTTTCGTTTCAAGCCGCGAAGGACACCAATAAGATTCCAGTGGATAACATGTTTCCGGAGTGTACCGTAACAATTGGTGTCGGGTTAACTGACAAATAGGAAAGCGAGCTCGTCAACTTCCTCCGTGAGAATCAGGATATTTTTGCTTGGTCCACACAGGACTTGCAAGGTGTTCCGAGGGAGTTGGCCGAGCACTCTTTGAACGTGAGACCCGGAGCAAGGGCGGTGAAGCAACCTCTCCGACGCTTCGCCGAGGATAGGAGAAAGGTCATTGGTGACGAGATAGCTCAGTTGCTAGCAGCTGGATTTATCATGGAAGTGTTGTATCCGGATTGGCTCTCTAATCCGGTGTTGGTAGAAAAGAAGAAAGATGATCCGAACGTGGCAGTTGTTTGGCGTATGTGTATCGATTACACGAACCTGAACAAGGCGTGTCCAAAAGATCCATTTCCACTTCCGAGGATAGATCAGGTCATCGACTCTACCGCGGGATGTGAACTGTTGTCATGTATTGACGCCTATTCTGGTTTCCACCAGATACCTCTGAACCTGGATGATCAAATAAAAACTGCCTTTATTACCCCGTACGGGGCTTATTGCTATCGCACTATGCCGTTCGGTTTACGAAATGCAGGAGAAACGTACCAAAGATGTATGCAAAAATGTTTGCACGATCAAATAGGTCAAAATGTACAAGTCTACGTGGATGATGTGGTTATTAAGACCAAGGAAATCGCAACGCTCCTTGACGACATAAGGCAAACATTCACGAACTTGAGGAGATTCCGGATGAAGCTTAACCCGGAGAAATGTACCTTCGGTGTCCCGGCTGGGAAATTACTCGGATTTCTCGTCTCCAGTCGAGGTATCGAGGTTAATCCAACTAAGATCCAAGCCATCGAACGAATGGAGCTGCCGAAGTGTCTCAACGATGTCCAGAAGTTCACTAGATGCCTGGCATCGTTGAGTCGGTTTGTATGTCGGTTAGGGGAAAAGGCACTGCCTCTCTACCAACTCATGAAAAAGTCAGATAAATTCGTTTGGATGCTGCAGGCCGATGAAGATTTTGCCCACTTAAAAAAGATGTTGGCCACTACACCAGTGTTAGCTTCTCCACTGTCAAAGGAGCCAATGTTGCTCTACATAGCCGCAACCAACCGAGTTGTAAGTGCAGTGATTGTAGTGGAGCGTGATGAAGAGGGTAAGTCGGTGCAGAGGCCAGTGTATTACTTGAGCGAGGTGTTGTCTGCCTCAAAACAGAACTACCCACATTTTCAAAAGGTGGCATACGGTGTTTATATGGCGGCAAAGAAGTTAAAGCACTACTTTGAGGAGCATCCCATCAAAGTGATATGCGAAGCCCCCATATCCGAGATAATGGGTAACAAAGATGCGAATGGCAGAATTGTGAAATGGGCGATTGAGCTAGCACCTTACGCACCCTAGTATGATAGGAGAGAAGTGATCAAGTCTCAGGCTGTGGCGGACTTTTTCGTGGATTGGGCCGAGGTACAATACGAACCACCGCCGCCAGATCCGAACTACTGGAGGATGCACTTTGACGGATCGAAAACCAAAACCGGGTTAGGTGCCGAGGTTGTGCTTACCTCGCCAAAGAAGGATCAGCTCAAGTACGTATTGCAGATCCATTTCGCAGCATCAAACAATGTCGCTGAGTACGAGGCTCTTGTGCATGGTCTCAAAGTGGCAAAGGAGATTGGCATACGTCGGATAATATGCTTTGGCGACTCGGATCTAGTAATACAGCAAGTGTTCGAAGTGTGGGACGCCCTGGATCCAAATATGGCACTATATACATTTCATGTGCAGAAGATCTCGGGTTACTTTGAGGGATGCGAATTTCACCATGTACCTCGCGTGGAAAACGAAGCTGCCGACATGCTGTCAAAGCTCGGATCGACCCGACAGGCAATTCCACCGGGCGTAGCATTGGAGCACCTCAGAAAACCATCTATCAGGCCGTCCCCAGGAACCGACTCAATTTATGTCCCGGAAAACGCGGAATCCAGAGCTGAGCCCATGGACATTGACATGGGAGGTAGCACGCCGAACCCGGGGACTACCTCGGCAAACCCGGGGACTACCTCGCTAGACCCGGGGACTGTTCAGCGTGATTCGGCTGAAGTTATGCCGGTGGATCGGATGGAAATTGATGAGGAGATGTTCCCTGCGCAAGCGATACCAGCTTGGGCACTGCCTATATACCAGTTCTTGAAAGATGGAACGTTACCCACTGAGGAAGTGTTAGCCAGGCAAACTCAGAGGAGATCCAAAGCTTACACAATCATCAATTCCGAGTTGTACAAACGGAGTGTAACCAATGTCCTCCAGCGGTGTGTTGACCCGGAAGAAGGACTTAGCATCCTCCGAGATATACACCAAGGAGAATGCGGGCATCATGCCTCATCCCGGGCCTTAGTGGCAAAGGCGTTCCGGCATGGATTCTACTGGCCAAGTGCCTTGGAGCAAGCAGAAGATCTGGTGAGAAAATGCAATGGTTGTCAAAGATACGCCACCAAGACACATATGCCTATGTCAGAACTCAAAACCATACCAATTACATGGCCATTTGCTGTGTGGTGCTTGGATATGGTTGGCCCGTTCAAACCAGCAAGAGGAAACATGACACACATTCTGGTCATGGTGAACAAGTTTACAAAATGGATCGAAGTGAAGCCTATAAGAAAATGTGATGGAGCTACGGCCGTGACGTTTCTCAAAGACATCATCTTGAGGTACGGTTATCCACACAGCATTATAACTGACAATGGAACGAATTTCGCGGAAGGAGCATTTGCGCGCTTTTGCCGAGACAAGAAAATCCGACTCGACGTAGCCTCGATAGCCCACCCCGCATCGAACGGACAAGTGGAAAGATCCAACGGATTAGAGCTATCCGGGATAAAACCCCGGCTCATTGAGCCGCTGCAAAGATCAGCGGGGTGCTAGATAGAAGAACTACCAGCGGTATTGTGGAGTTTAAGAACAACTCCTAATCGATCAACAGGCTACACGCCGTTCTTTCTGGTATATGGGGCAGAAGCTGTATTACCAGCCGACATAGAGCATGATTCGCCTAGGGTCACCCAATACACAGAAGCCGAAGTGCAAGAAGCCCGGCAAAATGATGTTGATCTGCTGGAAGAAGCGAGAGAACTGGCACTGTCCAGATCCGCCATATATCAGCAAAATCTCCGACGCTATCATAGCCGGAAAGTGTGCCCCGAGTCTTCCGGGAAGGCGATCTGGTGCTCCGGTTGGTACAGCGTACCACTGGCATGCATAAATTATCCCCCCGTGGGAAGGACCATTTATTGTGAGCAAAGCATTGCACAATGATTCCTACTATCTTATAGATGCGAAGCCACAGGAAAAGAACAAGGCGGACAGGTCTGGAGAGGAATCGAAGCGACCATGGAATGTAGCACTACTTCGTACCTTCTACACTTCAATATCACTGTCTTCAATATCTGAAGCAGCATCTTCTCCATCCTCGCCCGACCCATCCTCCACGTTCTCCATCTGCTCCTCCTCGCCGGACTCCAGAAAGCTCGGCCCCTCAACCTAGTCATGGATGGGAGAATATTCAACAAGGCTGTAGGCGCAAGCCTGGCGCCGAGCTACCCACTCCGGATCATCGGTCCATTTGGATCCAGTGCGCCGGCGTGTGAGGAGGCTCAGGTCGATCTTCTCGTACCATGTAAGGATATGATGGAGGAGGGTATCTGCTGCGGCACGCCTGGCGGATTCTCTCCAGAGATTAAGCTGTGTCTCGATTTCCAATAGCTTCTCAGCAAGGAGTGTGATCCTTTTTGGAGAGCTCTCGCTTGGCCAGAAAGTGTTGAAGATCCGGACCGCAACGTCGAGGAGATCTTTCCCATAGTTATTGATGGTTTCCACCCGGGCTGACACACTGACCAATAGTTCCTCCATGTCTAAGGGGATGCTCTCACCATCAGGAGCGACGGGAGTACCCCCTCTCTCGACGGAATTTGGCAACGGTAGCACTGGCGATGGGAGTACCCTCCGGAAAGTTATCTGAAAATAAGGAAAGGGAAGATGCTGAAGCAAAGGCATATGAGCTAACCCGGAAAACTATGTCGGACAAGGGAAGAAACTTACGGGAGATATGACGATGGATCCGGGTCAACTCCTTGATACAACTGTCGCGTCTCTGGCGAAGTTGTTCAAGCTCAGCGAGCACCGACCCAAGTTGGACCTCGGATTCCTTAAGCAGGTCCTGGTCCTTGGAGATCTGAAGGGTAAAGCGCTCACGCTCTTCGGTGAAGTTCTGGCCAACTTTTTGGAGTTCGGTTTTGTGTTGGGCCTTCATATTCTCCATCTCGGCCTTGAGTTTGGCTATTTTGTCGTCCTTGGTACGGAGGAGGGCAAGGTCATCGTTCTTCTTCTTCAGCTCGGCTTGATGCTATCCTTCTTGTTCGAGAAAATGCAGCATCATATCAGGCACGGGCACACTATCCTCAAGCGATGCTGAAATAGTATGTTGACCCGGCAAAGCCGAGGAGTGAATGTTTGCCGAGCCAAGGAAAATAAGGAATGGAAAACACAACAACGTTGGCCGAAAGAGGACATACCTCGGATTTCCTCCAAGTTCTTCCGCATAATTTTGTTTTCAGCCTCCACCCCAGCTGCAAAAAACCGAATAAGGAGGTTAGTCCGGCAGAAACAAATGAAACGGAGAGGTGTCGAGAGAGGAAATTACCCCTCTTTTCATGCTCCACGCCAAGTGCAACATGTTTTGCGTGCAAGATCTTGTGGGTATCAAGCAGGCGCTGAAATTCGGCGCTCCGGCGATTGGTAGTTACCTGACAAAGGTACATGAGTGTAAAGTTAGTTCGTTGCATATTTGAAGTATATAAGATCCGGGCCAAGCGGAACTTAACCCGGCTCTAGGTGTGTGCATATTTGAAGTATACGAGATCCGGGCCAAGCGGAACTTAACCCGGCTCTAGGTGTGTGCATATTCGAAGTATACAAGATCCGGGCCAAGCGGAACTTAACCCGGCTCTAGGTGTGTGTGCATATTTGAAGTATACAAGATCCGGGCCAAGCGGAACTTAACCTGGCTCTAGGTGTGTGCATATTCGAAGTATACGAGATCCGGGCCAAGCGGAACTTAACCCGGCTCTAGGTGTGTGCATATTCGAAGTGTGCAAGATCCGGGCCAAGGGGAACTTAACCCGGCTCTAGGTGTGTGCATATTTGAAGTTTACATGCAGCTACGTTGATCTTCTAATGAGCATCCGGCCGAGTAACCAGTTACTCCGCCGGAGGCTCAGGGACTAATGGTTATTATCTACAACATGTAAAGAAGAAACGACGTACCTCCATCATTCGCCCAGCAAGGTTAATGGCCTTGGCGGCGGTATTCATCTGAGCGGAAAATTCAGCGGGGCCGAACTTTTCCGGGAGATCGTCGTTGTAGACGAACTCCGCGTTATTCCAGTTCATAACGAACTCAATAAGGCTTGGAGGGTACCGTTCGCCAGTGGGCATGTGGGGTGCCACCAAGCCCTTTGCGTGAGCTTCCTTCCTCTCAATCAGGGCAAGAGCTGGGCTGGTGTGAAGAACCATCTGCTGTGAATCGGCTGGCTCGGCAGGAGGATCCGTCGCTGCTGGTGACTTCTTTGGAAGCATTGACGACAAGGTTCGCTGCCCGGCCTCGACGGAGGTAGACTTGCCTTTGGCTTGCTGGGAGGATGTGACCATAGTGGATTTGCCCTTGGAAGCCGCTGGAGTGGTTCCTCGCCGAGCTTGGGATGACTCGAACGAGGCAGACGAACTTGGCACGAGAGCTTTGGTGGCAGGACTGGGAGCTGCAGTTGGCTTCTTCGGAGCCGGGACAGGCGCTGGTTTGGTGGCTGGTGCTGGAGCTGCTGCTGGTGCTGGAGTTGCGGTAGACTTGGTGGTTGCTGGTTGCGGCAATGCCGAAGTGACGGATGCCGTTGCCTCGGCTGATCTGACCCCTCCTGATTCGAGGTCGTGTTCCTCTGAAGGAGGTACTGCGGAACCCGGAGCGGCCGCAGAGCCCTCTGGAATAGGGCTCAGTGGGCGTGACTCGTCGTCACGAGGAGGGGAAGGACCGGACCGAAGGGGAGAAGAGATGCTCGATCCACTCTGAGGGACCTCCACAGGAGCCCTGCAAAAGAAAATAATGTCAGGAGTGAAATTACCCCGATGCAGGGAGAAGTGTGTTGTGCAGTGAAAAATGACTTACGCATCCGAGGTCTCGGCCTCCTTAGGTTTCCGGGCCCTCCGTGCCGGGGCTTTGCCTGCCCGTTTGGAGGCAGTCTTGTCTCCGGCCTTCTTTTGCCTTTTGGTAGGCTGAGAAGGTTCGAAAGAAGAACTTGATGCGGATCCGCGCTTCTTCTTCGACGCCACCGGAACAGGCTCGCCCGTGGCAAGTGGAGGATCCTCGTGGATGTGCCCACTGGGGTTAGCTGATGCCGGGAAGGCAAAAGAAAGAGGGACAGCCTCAACAGGTTCAATCATGTCGATATCCGAGTCATCCTCATCGTCGGGTCAATCTCTAAGAGAAGAGAATTTACCGCTGGGTTGTTTGGTGGCATCGGTTGTGGGGAGGAACATCTCCTGGTCCGTCTCCTCCTCATCCGGGATTTCTCGGTCCGGGGCCCACTTAAGGGTCGGATCAGTACCATCCTCGAGGGTTTGCTGGAGAAACAGCTGAGAAAAAAGCACAAGGAGCAGAGTCAAAAATATGATAAGAACCGACACGTAATTGATCCGAAATAAGTTTACCCCGTGAAGCTTACCGCGGGAGGGAGCCTGTCACGGCAGTAATGCTCGATCCCCCACGTCCATTCGGCGGAAAAATCCTTATGGGTGGTGAAAAGAGCCTTGACCCGGTGGAAGATCTCCGTATTGCTCAACTCGAACGAGGAGGTTCGGTTGGGGTCGCGGCTGAAGCTCATATGGCACAACTTGTGAGTGCGCCGCTGGAGGGGAGAGATTCGGTTGCGCACGAATGTGATCATGGCATCTTCGTTGCGCAATCCGAGCTTCTTCAGCTCCGCAAACCTTTTGTGGACTTGGTTGGCCAGAGCTGTAGGTTTTTTGGCGACCTCCTCCCAGAAATCCGTGTCCGAGGGACCCGGAGCGTAGGGCAGCAACCGGATCAAGTCTTCGGTGCCTTCGTTCCGGACGTAGAAGAAGGTCCGGGCCCATCCTTTGCAGGAGTCAAGCCCAGTGACCCGGGGAAAGATTGAAAATCTCCGAGGCGAGATCGAGGCAGCTCCAAACTGAGTAAGCTGCTTGTCCTCCGACTCGACGTGGATGTTGGGGACGACGTTGCGACGGAGGCCGAAGAACCGGATCCACAGCTCCTTCATGGGCCATAGTCCGGTGTAGCCCTCGATCGAAGAGACGAAAGCGGACAGAGAGGTGATGGCGTTCGCCGGGAGATGATGTGGTTGCGGGTGATAGGTCCGGACCCAGTCCCGGAAGAAATCACTCACCGGAAGACCAAATCCCCGTTGGAAATGGGATAGGAAAACAACGAACTCACCCGGATTGGGCGAGGGGGCCAATTCCGAGGAGGGGAGACGAGCGGCGACGCCGGCGGGAATACGCCGGGTCCGGTAGAGCCAGTCGATGTCGTCCTAGCAGACCCACGAATCGGCCCACGCGCCGCGGTCCGCCGTGCCGGCGTCCTCCTCCATCCCCTTCTCGACGACGATGAGCTCCTCCTCCATCATCTCGAATCCGCTGTCCTCGCTGGAGCTGGCGGCGGCGGGGCTCTGCGGTCTAGATTGACGAGGACCCGTGGCTAAGCAGTTGTGCAGCGGTGGCTGCGGTGCGAAGGCACGGAGGAGGTGCGGCAGCGGCGCTGCTGCAACGGGCACTGGCGGCAGCGCGGTCGCGAGGAAGAAGAAGAGGAACAGGCGAAGGGGCGCGGAGATGGAAAAGTGCTAAGGGGCGCGCCCCTCCCCTATTTAACTGCCCCCAGTAATCGATAAGTGGGATCGCGCTACGCCGGAGAGCCACACGCTGTGGCCGTGTATCACCGGCATTAGCCAATCAGAGAGAAGCCACAGCGAAGGTCACAGAGTAAATATGATCCCATGACACGACGTGCAGTTGCGGTAAACGAGGAGATAGGCGTGACGTAACCCACGCACCGTAATCACTGACAGTTACTGCGACAGTTACAGTACAGGCCCTTAAAAGGAGGCAACGTAATGATTAACCTTTACGTGGGTTGACGTATGAGAGAAGGAAGCAAGGCCTGGATCCGAGCCTCCATGGTAACCCGGCCGACAAGTGAAAACTTGAAATGTGCAGAGGGAAAGTAAAACCATAGGATCCGAGCTACAATGGTAACCCGGCCGGCAAGTGAAAACTTGGAACGTGCGAAGGGAACGTAAATCCATATAATCCGAGACAAGAAGTTAACCCGGAACTAAACATCCGAGGCTCGAATACGAATGAAACTGATGTGGCCTTAGCGACCAAGGCCGCACCAGCTTCGGGGACTAATGTTGGGGGGATACCCCCGGGTAGGGTCACTCCGGGGTATAAGGGCCGAGTTAGCCGAGGTTCGGCAAAGTCAAAGCGAATGCTGGCCGAGTCACCTCAAGGCAGGCTGGATCACGGAGTAACCCGGACCAGGGGGGTCGCCTAACATTGTCTCGTCCGACTTAAGGAGTAAGTCGGAAATGCTTGTCTAACTTATATGCAGGAACAGGTGTGGCCGGATCAACTGTGATCCGAATCCTCGCTTGGCTTCTAGGAGAAGGAAGGAATCTTTCTGATCAAAAAAGAAGGTCCGGTGCATACTGGATGAGCGAATAAAGCAAGGGTAGGACCACCGGATCGTGGCCGACAAGGGTGACGACGCTCACGTCGGCTGATGCGGGCGCCGCAGAGACTACGTCGCTAAAGCAAGTGTGACGCGGGGGAAAAGCACCCTTGTCGGGTTACTACTTTGGGCGGGGGCATATCCTTAGGAATATGCCTCCACGTATGCCCTAGGCCAGGACCGAACCACCTCTATATAAGGGGGGGTTGGGGTTCTGGTAGAGGGGTTGGGTTTTTCTGGGGGACAGAGTTGGCAGAATTCTAGTTGGTTGAGCACTAGTGGATCTAGGGTTCTTGGGCTAGATAGAAGGCAAGAGTAAGAGAGTTTCTTCTTCCTCCTCTTGTCAATACAGCTCGAGGAGCACTTGTAATCTTTGAGATTGAACATCAATACAAAGCTTCTGTGTAGAGAATCACTCTACTATCCCTCCCTGGATTCCCTAGCGCATATTAGTCCCCACCTTTAGCCTATCCATGGCATCTACCGTGACACCACCACGACACCCCTTATCGACAAGATCGTGGCCAGGCTTGGCCACTGGAAGGGCAAGCTCATGTCCAGAGCTGGCAGGCTCGCACTCCTCCATGCGGTTCTGTCAGCCTTGCTGGTGTTCATCATGACTGCACACCCGCTTTCGGCGTGGGCGGTGGCGCAGATTGACAGGTTGAGGCGGGGCTGGCTCTGGGGCGCCTCGGCCTCTTGCTCGCCGGGTCAATGTCGGGTGGCCTGGACCAAGGTCTGCCAGCCTAAGGCCTTGGGTGGGCTTGGCATTCTTGACGTGCACCGTTTCAACACCACCCTACGCCTTCGTTGGATTTGGCAGAGCAAAACCCAGGCTAACAAGCCGTGGGCGGGCCTTTTGGAGAAGGCTACGGCGAGCGAGCAGGCGTTGTTTGCCTCCATGACTGAGGTCACGATTGGGGATGGGCGCTCGGCCTCCTTCTGGTCGGATAGTTGGGACGGCCAACCCCTACGTTTGCGCTGGCCCCGGCTCTTTGACGCTTCCCGAAGAAAAGCGAGATCGGTCGTTGATGCGCTCCACAACGAGAATTGGATGTGCGACCTCCGGGGTCGAGTCTCCACCGACCTGCTATCCGACTTCATCTGCTTGAGGAATTTTGTGCTTGGCTGCACGCTCACCGTAGGTGTTGAGGACTCCTTCCGCTGGCGCTCAGCCTCCGGGGTGTACTCAGCCAGCTCCGCATACCAGATGCAGCTCCCAACCACCGTTGCTTCCCCGCTTCGCCACGTCTGGACGATTTGGGCTCCCCCCAAGTGTAAATTCTTCCTCTGGCTTCTTCTCCAGATAAGGATATTCACTACTGACCGGCTCCTGCGATTCGAGCTCCCGAATCAGTACTTCTGCACCCTTTGCTGACGAAACTTGGAGACGTCGGCGCACCTGTATGTGGGGTGCCCCTGGACTTGTGAGGTTTGGGCGGACGTTTCTCATGCCTTCCATTGCCAGGCTAGTGCAAGGCCCGCCGGCGAGGACCACGCCATGCCTTGGGCCTTCTCGATCTTGGCTACAAGAGATCGCAAAGCAGCCTCCCTGCTAGCTTTGATCACCTGGGAGATTTGGCGCGAGCGTAACAGACGGATTTTTAGAAACGTGGAGTGCTCTGCTCAAGGTCTGGTCCGTCTAATCCTAGACGAGGGCTCTAGTTGGGTGCTTGCCGGTGCGCGGCACCTTGTAAGGCGAGAGTAGGTCTTGCTCTTTTCCCTGCCTTTCTTTTTTTTTCTTTTTGCTAGCTTCTCTTAGTGCTTTTGTACTCCCTCCGTTTTAAAATATAAGACGTTCTAGTTTTGTGAATGAAGTGTATCTAGACCTCTTTTAGTGTCTAGGTTCATTTAGGTTTAGAGTGAGCATAGATACTAAAAAGGGTCTAAATGCACTCCTTTCACAAAGCTAAAACATCTTATATTTTAAAACGGAGGGAGTAATACTTTCTTCTATAAATTGAAAACCAGCAGTTCTCCTGCTGAGCTTCAAAAAAGAAACATGACAATACTTCCATATTTTGCAATCATTCAGTTCATACTTCATACTTGGCGTTGGCCCCCATGGCCCTGACTAAATGTTCTCTGTATATGGCTCAGTACTAGCTTCTACTACAGTAGTAGGATACACTCCTGCATAATTTTGAAGGCATTAATTTTATAATACTCCCTCCGTTCCTAGAAAAATACTTGTAGCACGTACTGAGGATTCAAGAAAGGCCTCTTTCCAGTAGAAAGAAAGAAAGAAAGAAAAAGGGTTGGACATGGTTGGTCAGACAAACACGCCGCGGCAAGTTGCATGCATGCGCCGGCATATACCATTCTTTGAGTTCGTAAGCTTGGTGCGGTTGCATGCGAGAGACTCATGGTTGGTGCTAGCTGTGTTGCTTGGGCACTAGCTAGATTGGTTCTGTTAGAATACGTGTATATGAGATAGACTAGGATTAGATCACCAAGTCTACCTACCTCTTGTAATTCTATATATACTCTCGTGAGGGTCAAATCAATATACTAAAATATTAGGGATTAAATATTTTCCACATACATTCGCAAAAAAAAAGTCCGCATAGTATCAGAGCGGTTAGTCTCACGACGTTGATCCTAGATTCCTCTCCACTTCCGCAACACGCGCCGCCCCGGGTAGATGAATTCCTCTCCCCGGGGCGCGGCACCCGGTCTCGATCAAAGGTCGGGTCGGTTCTTTAGACTAGATTAGATTCAATTTCGAAATTTAAGATTTTTCTATAGATTAGATCTATTTTAGCCACCGAATAAATCCCAATCATTCGTGACTCTATTCCGGTGAAAATTGATGCAGCGATCAACTCCTGATTTGAAGACATGCGCGGCTCCAAGGTCGGCATCACCGGCGACCCACCCGCCTGTGGACTCTTGCCCGCTGATCAGCGGCTCCTCACCCAAGGCCGGAGAGACACGGCAAGGAGAAGCGTTGCCAGCAGCACAGCATCGAGGATCTGAACATGGCATGCACTCACGTGTGTCCCATATGCATCCATGCATCGGGTGCATGTGTGCCCAAGGGACCCATCGCCATCTAGAGGAAACCATCCGCGGTGAGAGTTCGTGTGACACATGTTTGACAAATTCGGTACCGCTATTTGGTGGACATGGGAAAAGCATCAGCCTGCACAACTTCAGCACGCTGCTTCTACCGAGTCGGACTACATCGACCCGAACATCTATTTTAAGTTGTACGACTACATCAAGATCTTCGGCGAGTTCTACATCGCAAACAAAAATCATCGCCAAGATCTACATCACGTGCTCTAAAATCGCCGTCACCGCCACATCCCGGCGCTCTGCTAGGGCGATCACAAAATCGCCTCGCCCGCCTGGTCAAAACCCGCCATCGTCGCCGATCCTAAGCGATCTGTCGCCGCTACCATAAAAACCTTGCCCCCGCCGCTTGCCTTGTGCCCCGGCCGCCGCCTCAAAAAACTTATAACCAAAAACCTGTCGCCGCCGCAGATCTCTGCCGCCGCACAAAAACCCGCAGCCGCCGCAGATTACTGCCGCCGCCGCACTATGAACAAGAAACCCGTCGCCGCCGCAGATTCCTGCCACCGCCGCCGCACGAAAACCTAAAACCCTACGACACAAACCGCGCAATTTTTTGCGCCTCCGGCGCGGCTACAATGACCACCACAACCTCGACCACGGCTACATCACGACCGGTTACCTCGACATCGACATCACAACGTCTATAGCAACTCAAGAACTCCAGTCAACAGCGTCTGCGTCGTCAATTGCGTTCACGCCACTCCCGCTGTGACTGCGGGAGGGAAGAGAGGCACCAGAAGGGGACACAGTCACCGCCCCTAGATGCCAGCCATGATCATATCCACGCAGGTGATGATGATAAGGAGGTGACAAAAGCGCAAGACTTCAAATCCAGTCGCAAGCGTCCGCTTCACTCCCGCTCCAACTAAGGGGGATGTTAGAATACATATATATATGAGATAGACTAGGACTCTAAGATCATCTTATACTCCAAGTCTATATACCCCTTGTAACTTTATATATACCCCACGAGAGTCAAATCAATACGCTGAAATATTAGGAATTAAATATTTTTCACAGATTCTTCCCGTGGTGGGAAGTACTGGCAGAGCATGCATATGGCTGGCGCCATTCAAACTTGACCGCTAGACATTGAAGTTGTGGAATTGCTCGATCGTGCTCATCGACGTACTCGGTCGTCCTGTAAAATTCAATTTTGCATACCTGCACTGCACACATTTAGCTGGGAAAACTCCCATGGAGTTCCGCCGGTTTTTTGCGATTCCCTTCCCCATGCACGTGGCTCAAAAATACAGCGACGCATTCATGCGTGTGCACTGGATCGGTTAGACAGGCTTGGACTCTCTTGATATATTTATGAACATCTCAGAAAATAAACTAATCGCCAGACTGAAAACATAACACATAATCCTAGTACAGAGCAAACTCCAGGTTGTAATGGACAGAGAGAGGAAGGTCCTTCAAAAAAAAAAGAGAGAGAGAGGAAGGTCAACGTAGAGCACGTACTCATGATGCCGCACCGTAGCTACTACAGTCTACAGGGCTGTTATTCCCTGCATGGAGATGGAGAGACAGCTCATGATGCCGCCGCCACCATGCATGCGGAACCGGTCCCAATATACTACTTCCATAATTCCACCATTAAAAATCCCACTGGCGTACAGCTAGCCAGCCCAGCCCAGCCGTACGATTACTAGTGCGCGGCGCGCACACACGCATCGTGCGTACTACTACTAGGGACTACTTTCTGGTTTTCTCTCTCCCCAAAATTCCCCATGAATCCAAAACCATGGACGAAACCATCGACTTTTTGACACTGAAATTCTTCGTCACGCGCCGCCAGTGCGCGTCAACCCGGAACGAGCCGAGGCAAGCGCATCACACCCTGCCCAGGAGTTTCGGCCACTATATATATAGCCGGACGTTCAACCCAAAACCTCACCCCAAACTAAACACTACTACTACGGCTGTCTGGCATCAGTCCTCACGAGAGTTTTAGCATTAGCAAGCTAAGCACAACTGCAAGAAAATCGATCCTTCCCAGACCGATCTCGATCGATCGATCGAGCTCGCCATCTGCGCAAGTTCGAAGAGGTAGGTAGGCCGGAAGCTGGGCCGTACGATCTAGGGCGTACGTCCACCATGATCACGGGCTCGGCGGTGTACCATGTGGTGGAGGCGATGGCGCCGCTGTACACGTCGGCGGCGCTGGGGTTCGCGTCCGTGCGGTGGCTCAAAGCCTTCTCCGCGGAGCAGTGCGCGGGGATCAACCACTTCGTCGCCATCTACGCCGTGCCCGTGCTCATCTTCCAGATGGTCTCCACCAACAACCCCTACGCCATGAACGCACGCCTCGTCGCCGCCGACACGCTGCAGAAGGCCGTCATGCTGATCGGCCTCATGGCCTGGGCCGCCTGGGCGTCGCGCTCCTCGCGCCGCGGCTCCAAGGGACGCGGCAAGGCCTCTGCTGTGGTGGCGGCGTCGGCGTCTCCGCTGCAGTGGGTGGTGACGGCCTTCTCCGTGGCGGCGCTGCCCAACACCATCATCATGGGCGTGCCGCTCCTCGGCGGCATGTACGGGCCCGTCTCCAAGGAGCTCATGAAGCAGATCGTCGTCATGCAGTTCTGCGTCTGGTACAACGTCGTCATCTTCATATACGAGTACATGGCGGCCCGGCGCGCGGCCACGGCGGCGGATGGGGTCAGCGCCAGGATCAGCCCCGCTTCGCCTGCTGGGGAAGCGACGCCGCCGGCGGAGAAGATCGCCCGTGACGACGCTGCTGAGACCGAGCGGGCCCACCAGGTAACCGTGAACATTGAAATCACGGAGGTTGCCGCGGCGTCCACGGCACAAAAAGCCAATACAACGACCGGGGCGCTCGAGAAAGAGGTTAGTACCGGTGAAGATGTTACGGCGGCGGCGGCGGCGGCAGCAGCAGAGGAAGTGCCACCGCCGCCGGCACCGAAGTCGACGGCGCCGTCGGTGGGGCATATCGCCTTGATGGCAGGGAAGAAGGTTCTGAAGATTCCTAACACCTACGCGAGCTTCCTTGGCCTCATCTGGTCTCTCATCGCTTTCAAGTACGGACGTCCCTCTCATTCACAGTTCATACTACTACCTCGTACTTACTGATGTTGCCTTTTGTTTTCCTAACGAAGTGTGTACCTGTTTCTCCGCAGGTGTGGGATCAAGATGCCAAAGATCATCGACGACTCGCTGTTCACCATCCAGACGACGGCAGTTGGCCTCAGCATGTTCGCGTCAGGTTCGATCGTGCAGCAGATTTAGATCTCTATAGATCATCCCATCGATCACCATTTGCTAACGTTAATCTGCATTTGGTTTCAGGGACGTTCATCGCGCGGCAGTCGAGGTTCGTCCCGTGCGGCTATGCGATCGCGTCGGTGTCCATGGTGCTCAAGTTCCTGGTAGGCCCCGTGGTGATGCTGCTCGCGTCGCTCGCCATCGGCATGCACGGCACCCTGCTGCACATTGCTGTTGTACAGGTAAGCACTAAGCGCACGATCGATGATTACGTCAGTGATTACGTCATTTCTTGGGAGATTAATTGTCCTACTACCTAGCAGCCATTTATCACCGTTGCATGTAGTAACGGAAATGACTTAATGAAAAGATTTCCTTTTGTTTGTTTGTTTGCGATTTTGGCTAGTGTAAGATAATTTGGACACGTTTTTGTGAACTGGAAAATTAAACAGAAAATGGAATGCCAGCTCAGGGTCGCACTGTAGCATTACCTCAATTGATGACCTGGGGCTCATAATATTTGGAACTTTGTTATCTATGGAAAGTATATATCACGGTAGAACTGGCGCAGTACATAAAAAAAAGAGACCAACCATGACTAGCCATTGATTGGTAGCATATTTTGTTTTTATTTTTATAGAAAAGGAATGTTTATTGAGAATTCAAGAAATTTGCTCCCGACATGAGTCGAACTCTGAGCCACTGCTACCTCAATCACTAGGTCTCTGCCCAGTCCTCAAAGGCATATAGCAAACAAAGATGTTGAGCATTTGAGCAAAATAAGGCCAACATGAGCTGCAGATTTTTTTTAAGGAAGCCATACACGAAGAAGATTTAAGCTAGTAGTTTGTTTATTTCTGTTGTTCATAATGCAGCAAAAAAAAATTAAGATATATTTCTCTAACCACATCTTTTTTTCATGTGTGCGTACAGGCAGCACTGCCCCTGGCCGTGACTTCATTTGTGTACGCTGAAGAGTACAAAGTCCATGCGGATATCATGAGCACAGGGTATATTTTCCTACCAGATACCGTTACCTTGTTTCTGTGAATGCCGATCTGATCAAGCGCATCTGGTTTTGTGCTTTCCAGGGTTATTCTTGGGATATTCATCTCACTTCCTGTCACCATCGTGTACTACATTCTATTGGGCCTGTGATCGAGTGATCAGGATGGAAGTAACCAAACAAGCCTGAAATAGAAGACATGGCAGCACACAAACAATTGAAGAGGGCAAGTGGATTAATTTGCATAGCATGATAATCCAAGAAGCAAACGATTGATTATGATGTTGTCCCACATAGGATTAGTCGGTGGAAATTGCACTATCATCACTCAAATGAGATTGTAGTGATAGTTCAAACTTCGGAGTGTGCAATGCAAGATGTATGCAAATCCGATTGTGAACATGCACAGTTTTTACTTCAAAGGATAGGTATATAAGTATATAACTTGCAGTTTTTTACATTCCTTCAGCTGGTTCGATCAGGATTTATGAATACAAATATCAACCCAGAATTATTAGACAACTGTGCAAGCACAACACCGAATACTGTAAACATTCGAACGTTTATTTAAGTATATAATCACACCGAACACAATAGGATCACACCACTCCGTCTTCTGCAGGCTCACAACATCAGAGTCTCCTATATAAATTATGCTCCAGCTGCAAACTGATTTGCAGATTGATTTTCCAAATACTTCTCCACGATATCCAAACCGCATAGTTCCTTCACCACTGTCATTGGTGCAGGGACATCGAGTTGGAATGGGTCCACAGAGCTTCCAAACTCCTTTCTTGCTGCTCGGATGGCTTCTCTCACTGCACAATGGACTGATGATGCAAGAACTACGGCAGGTTCGCCAGAAGCTGGCAGAAGAATTAGTTAAGTTACTTGAACCAACGACAATTTCCACCCAGCAAAAAAAAGCCACATATCCATTTTGCCTTAAAAAATAAATCAGATTCTACCTTTTGAAGAAAGCACACGGTTCTTATGGTATCCAGTATTCAGCACCTCGGCATTGAATTGCTTTGGGATGGTATCCACACTTGGTATCTTGTAGTCCCATGTGCTGTCACTCACAACAAGGCCATCAATATTTGTCTCGTGTTCTTCATATATGAAGAAACCAATTCCTTGTATAAAGGAACCTTCAATCTGCAAGACAGAGGAGAGAGATCATATATGATGCCACCATATACACTATAAGTTGGAGAAACTATAGTCAGGACTGTCATGTACTCCCTCCAAATTCCCAGTAACGCTTTCAGTAATGGTATATTCATGTTTAATACATACTAATACAGAAGAGTGTAACATGATGGACAATATTTATGCAAACCTGGCCCAAGTCCACTGCAGGGTTCAAGCTCTTCCCACAATCATAGATAATATCACTCCTTAGTATAGTTATTGCTCCTGTAAGAACATCAATTTCCACCTGTGTTTTTCAGAACAAGAATTGAATAGGAAATGAGAGACGTATCGCAATATTATCCATAGAAACTCTACGTGTAATTATACTACACTTGTGTGATTGACATTTAGCATTGAATTTTGTGCACCTCACTTATACCAGCTCCGTAGTTCAGATAGGTACTAGATTCTTTGCCAGGAACCCAGTATGCACTTGAAGACAAATTAATGTTATCCAAAGAGGCCTATGTGGGAACATTGAATCATATGCAAATTAAGTATTAGCACATAAAGAAGATAATCATTTCCATGGATAAACTTTCTACTGTCTTTAGCATGAAGAAAAATCAGAGGGTAATAAGCAAATAACCTGTGAAATCAAGGACTCCCATGAAACAGCACCTGGTTGCTGTTTGATCTTATCCATGACTGGCTTCAGTCTGTCAATCAGCATGTTGCAGGCCTGAAGGATTGCTGCACAACTAGATTCCGATGTAGTGCTGCCAGCAGTAACTCCACCTTGGATTAAGCTCAAAGTATCAGCCTGCAGAACACGCACCCGATCAAGAAGGCATTCACACCCATCAGGCCACAACTGTCCCAAGGCAAAAGCAGTCATCTGCTGTACTTTTGTCCACAGTCCTTGCCCAATTTCAATACCTCCAACCTCAACCACAATGGAACCGTCATTGAGCACAGAAACTCTTCCAGGAGCTGGCCTTGGTGCTACCTTGAAAATGAGGGGCACACAAGAGATACCCTGCTTCCTCCACTTGTTGCAACTGTTGAACTTCTTGATGGATTTAGCACGATGCAGGTAGCTCGATGTTGATAGTAGTCTATCAAAAATAAAATGTAGCGTGTATGCAGAAGCTTCACCTGCGCTTTCTGGATAGAACAACACTAGGCTATGATAGGTGTGAAAATTCTTTTGCCTGATAGTGTTGGCGTCAAGTGAGAGCACTGAAGCAACATGCTCAATGATAGCTTCGGCAATAAAAGAGCCTTGTGTATCTCCAGGAGCACGCATTACTGATTTGGATGGATTATTTGTTTTACAGACCTTGATGTCAAACGAAAGAGCACCCCAGTTGTATTTCTTCAGACCTGATATAATAGTGTCTGGTATTATGGGGCTCGCATCTGGAGAAATTCCAGCATTAATTAGTACTTCTAGATGTAAGGCTGTAATTTTCCCATTAGACTTGAAACCAACAGAGTAATATGCTTTCAGTGGGTGCCGACCCCCAACCATGACCATGTCAGTACTGCGATTGAGATACATCCGCACAGGACGCCGTAACTTGTACGCACAAAGAGCAGCTGCTGTTGCTACCTACAAAAGCATATATTGGACCAATTAGGAGAGACAGCTCAACTTGTCGATGTTTTTGGCTTCCATGGAAGTTGAATGAATGGTGCATCAACCTCAAATGGCCAAACTCATGTTAATCTCCATTTAAAAAAAATAAAAAGTCGGATCTTAAATCATGAACCTGTCCAGTGTACACCTGTGTTTACCGCTCTCGTGTTCTATGTAGCTATGAACTAGAGGTAAAATTGAAACTATCAATGTGTTTTATCACAAACCTATATGAAGCTATTGCAGTTAAACATACAAATGTAACAATACATTTACCACATCTGATTTCTAACCAAACAGGTCTTCAAAATTTGGATAATGCAAATGGGCACAAAAACATTCTAGGACGGCTAGTCCCAAAGCTAATCAAAAGGTCATGCATGTGAACTCACAACTTCAAATTAATGTGCCTAATCACTTAGAAACCTTCAAATTTGTATATTCTTACTCACATTGAATGATTTTGTTGCTTTTCCACCAAAGCCACCTCCAACCCTTCTTGTAATGGCACGCACATTGTTGAATGGGATGCCAAGGCACTTAGCTATGATACTCTGTGCAAGCTCAGGGTACTGTGATGAACTGTAGACAACCATGGTGTTATCTTCATCTGGAATCGCTAGTGCTGTCTGTGTTTCCATGTAGAAGTAATACTGTGATGCAAGTTTTACCTGCGATCACCAGAGTCATGCATATTAATTCATTTAACGCATGCCCCATAGTCTTGTCTGTGCGGTTCCATGAAGTCACATTACGGGGAGCAAAATTTATTGCATAACATTGGCAAACTTGCGTCACAAAAAATCAAATTTTCATACAGTAGCTATGTTCGTGTGCAAATTAAATGGTACCTCTCAAACAAAAATGATTAGTTAGATTCACTACATACTCCGTACTAGACCATGAGTTAATTAATTAAAAGAGCCGTTTATTAGGAAAGTTTTTTTTTCACAGGTCAATATCTGCTTCTGCTTGCTCAAATATGATGTCATCTTTATATATTGATATAACGTAGTAATATTTATATTTGAGATAAAAAAAGACCATCGAAAATAAAATTTAGAAGTTTGTATAGTTAAACATATATAAATAAAAAATAAAGACTGTTGAAATGGTAAGTATGTATAGATAAGTATAAATACATCCTAGTTAAAGAATATGAATACTTTCAATAATTTTTCAGCAATGCAAGTGAGATGTCATTACGAAAATATCTCAGAAATTGAAATGAGCATACTTCTGTTGAGAGGATCTTGTGATCAGCTTTTGCCATGCCCTTGGAAAAATCACCGACTTGTTTTGGATAATTCTCTGGGGGAACATTGAAATAGCTGTTGTTTTGTACTGCTTGTTCTACAGTTAAGATTGGTGGCTTCAAATCTTTTGTGTCATATTCAATAACGGCCTGTTTTCGTGCCAAGTCGGCATATCTCTGAGTTTCTGCAATCTGAGGTAAAGCCCAAATTTCAGTGACGTCAATGTTTAAGAAATATAGAGTTCCAACACTACGTAACAAGTTTATGATCCCTAAAGCAAAATCCATCTAATGCTTTTTTGTTAGGGGCAAATCTTCAGTTCTTCACTAACCAAGATTACTCTGTGTTTAAAGCTGAAAAAATCTCATTATATTAAAACATGCCATCTTCAGTATACTTCTGCATAACCACTTATGCTGTTTTTTTAGTACAGAATTTCTATACAATATCATGAAAGAAACAGCGAATCAGAGATAAGTGCACTGTACTGCTACTGCAGAAAATCTTCATAGGCGTTTAGGGGTTCCCTTAGGGTATTATACAAACAAAACTCTCAATACAGATATATACATATATCGTTACATGAACATAGAGGTGTACATTAATGACCATCAGGGAACCCACCAACTATTTAGTTCAACCAAATGAACTTGTTTGAACTAAATAGGGTTGGAGCCTTGGAGGTTACCCTAAGGGTGACCAGTTTGCAGCCCTAGATGAACACCTGTGTGAAATAAAGGTATTTAATTTGTACAGATTGGCCCTCATTATTCAAAACTACATACTTAACATCCACAAATGCTTTCACAAAAAGGAACACTGAAGCAAACATTACAAATCGCTCTTTTGTATACTATATAAGTTATTGTCATTTGAATATTATAAGAAGAGAAGATAAATACCACGACACCAAGAGCTTGTCCAGCAAACTCAGCAATTGGAGCACCAAAAAGTGGTTCATCCCCAAACAAGTACGATGATCCGATATTTTGCCCCCCACTTGGAATATCCTTCGCAGAAATAACTGTCAGGATCTTCTCCGATGCTAAAGAAGGCTTGAATTTAATACTCTTGACATATGCAAGAGGTTTTGTGCTGTAAATAAACTCTCCATAGAGGCAATTCTTTGGAGAGGGAATATCATCTACATATACTGCCTCACCTGCATTACAGAAAAGAAAGTCTATCAATCTATACATAACACTAACAAATGGATGATTTGGAGACGAAGAGAACTTCTAGATCTCATTAGCAATTCTGAGGATGTTTTTTTTATATACAGTTCTGAGGATATAAGCTAAGCACATACCAGAAGCTTGAAGCTCAACTCCATACTTTTTAATTGGTTCACCAACTGGTTTATAGTCGTTAGTGGAAAGTGCTTCTCTACGGGAAGACAGTGGCAGGTTACAGAGATCATCTGTATCTACAGAACTAGCAGAGCTAATGTTCAGTGTTTTCCCAGGCCCTTTGATGTCTTTAGAAATTGAAGATAGGAAACTGAAGAGAAACCCAACAGCCACACTGACTCTGTATTCAGGATGTGATGTTCCTTCCATTGGTACAATTGTTTCTCTAAGTAAATGAACTGCTTCAAGCACAACAGATGGAGTGAGCAATTTTCCGGTGAGGTGTTCTTCAACTTTTGTTGCTCTAATAGCATGTTCTGTCCCATAGGCACCAAACGCCAAATGTAGGTTACTCAATACAGGATCACTAGATGGTTCATTCAAGGAGATAAATCCCAGGAAAGCAGAATTAATATACGAAACAGCATTGCCAAGAGGGCGTGGTGCTGCTCGATAAGTTTCAAAGACCACATTAGTTTGTGTCTGAGAATCTGGAGTCCAATGTGGAATAAATATGCTCAGAAGTAAAGTACTAGGATCAAGAGGAGGCTTCTCCAGGAACTCTTCCAAAGTAACCTCTAGTGTTTGTGAAGCAACCTGAAGACGAACAGTTGAAGCAGCACCAAGAAGTATTGTTGCAATATCTGAGGCAAACGGGTATTTCTGAGCTAAAATTATGTTTCCGCCAAGGCTTGCTGTGTTACGGACAAACGGTGTAGCCACTTTTCTCATGTGCTCGGCAAGTTTTCTGAAAACTAAACCTCCATTTTGAACTGATAAAGATCCACTTTCTTGCTCAAGTATCTCGATGGTCCTAGAAATTGGTGTAGCTGCTCCAATTTCAATGCCATTATCTTTCCTTAAAATGGCTGACAGTTCTGGGATGCCACCTATGTCAATATACTTGTTATATAGGTCTCGATCCTTGTATACACCAGCACCTGTGTTTCCAACGACAACTTTGACACAGCAATCACCAAATATGCCAGAGTTCAGTAAGTCATAATATTGCTCAATACTTTTAGGATGATACCATCCCTCCCCAGAGACTGTAACATTTGAAACATTTAGGTGATCAAGAGAAGATTTGATCTCCGATTTTAAAAAGTCTGGGAAAGTGCAGACTCCACCACCAAGAGTGTACGTTGGCAATTTGCTAACATCAGCATGCTTATCGCCTTTCTTCCAGAATATATTAAGACCCAAATCCTCCAAGTCAACATCTGAAGCAAAACTTTTGCAGGCATCAACTATTGGTCGGTAACCAGTACATCGACACAGGTTGCCTGAGAAGGCCCTTTCTGCTTCAGATACAGTTAACTTTGAGAACCCATTTAGTGGTTCAGGCTTCTTGGATTTGTCAGCATTGGCAAGAGATGTGAAAATGGACATGCACATGCCAGGAGTGCAGAAACCACATTGAGAAGCATGGAACCCGGCCATTCTTTTCTGAATAGCATGAAAACCATCTTGTGTATTTCCGAGACCTTCGGTGGTGATAATTGAATAGAAATTTATACTGTAAATCAGTGTCAAGCATGAACTTGCAGAAAACTCAGTCACTTCATCTTTTGTTGGGTTATACTTTGCTATAAGGACTACACAAGCTCCACATCCACCTGCAATAAAGCACAATAATATGAATCAGTTATAACATGCTATATCCGCCTCTTTTTAATAAGAAGAACGCATCATAATTCCTGTTCTCATCATAGATGTGGAGGAGCTCGTCAAACTGAAAGAACTGAAGAAACATATCCAATTTTTCTCTTCTGCGAACATCACCATAATTTTAAAACAGCACATCAGGTTATTCCTAATTTCCTATCAATGTGAAGAGTAATGGATTTGGCATCTACATCTACAGTAAAGAGTTGAGAGTAACATGGGCCTCGTGCAGGGGTCAGGTGGTTGTGATGGTTCTAGCGGGATTGGTGGCGTTGAGGTACGGCGAGCTCACCGGCATCTCGCAGGCTCGTTGGATGAACCAGGTAGAGACTAGTATTTCACAGGCTGAGGAACGCGGGGGGTGCCACTGCACCTCCCAAGTCAATCGTCGCTGCCGCCGCCTCCAGCCATCCACCCAACTTTTGCCTCTCTCTCCTCCAACTATCTGCTCTGTGGACACCGTGACATCAGCGAGATAGACGACTTGAATCGCCTTTTGGCATCTGTACCATCAGAGACGCCGTGTCCCTCCCCATTATTAAGAAGGTGAGAGGAAAGGCTGCGGAGAGTGCTGGAGACTGCGCTTGCGCTAATGACAGGGAGTAGCGGCGGCAGAGGGACATGACGCGGCGCAAGCAAGGGTTGCGGTGGCGGCAGCGGGCACTCATTGTGGCCTGAGCTAGGGCGTGGGGCTCGGGGAGGATAGAGTCAAAATCGTGAGTTTTTTAATCAAGATGGTCATAGTGGTAGTATTGTATGTATAGGTAAAATCAATCAAAGTTTGTTTCCAAACATAACAAAAGAAAAATAAGATAGCATGCTCCAACTCACAGGAGCGACAACACGCACAAACACAGCGATGCAAGCTAGTCAGATAATACCGCCGATTCCTGTTTAATTATAATAACCAATTTATACTTGAACCAAAATTTCAAAGTTTACATGTAACCATAAAAATAAATAGATATAGTTCTGCAATTAATCATCTATTGACACAAGCTTGAAACGAAAAAGAAAACTAAAGGAAAACCAGTGGTAGCTGTCCACTCGCCTTCTCTGTTCCACTTCCTCCGCATATCCATTGAAACCAATTATGTCAATTTGTGTTTTCCCATTTTTTGTTTTCCCCTTAGATCTGACTATACAGTGAAGTGGGATGCTGATTTAAACTGTCATCTTCTAATCGAATTATGGATTTGCAATGCTGAATCCTGAAGCATACAACAATCTGAAACGAAAATAGGGGGAAGGTGTAATGTGGCATCCACTCAAATGGATTTGGAGCTGAATCCCGAAGCATACAAACAATCTGATGACGAAAATGGCACTGCATGGGGAAGTTGTACTGTGGCATCTACTGAAATTTGGGCTTGTAGTTCGTTTCATTTTTTAAAATGGAATCGGAGAGAAATCCCTCTGAATCTAAAAAAAAATTGGGCTGTCAGCAGTGTGTTGTAGCATAGACATATAGTTACCTAGTAACAGAAGCAGATAGATAGCAAGGGGAGGACTGGGGAGATGCAGTGACCTGGAACACGGTGCCCGGGGGAGATCTTGAGCACGCACAAGCGGGGGAAACCAGCTGCGAGCTGCCGCACCAAATCGAATCATCCAGATGGCCAGATGTATACGGTGTCGGAGGCGAGCTTGCTGAGTGTGGCACCAGAGGAAGATGCGGGCAAGTAGCGAGGTCGTCGTCGCTGGACCGGGAAGCCCCTCCCGCTTGTAGCCCTCCTCCTCCCCGTAGGCAGGCCACCTCGTCTACCTCGTGGACGGATCCGGCCGACGCCGCCGCTACATAGGCGGCCACCTCGTCTACCTCGGGGACGGATCCGGCCGACGCCGCCGCTATGTGCCACTCCTGACGCCGACACCGACGCCAGTTCTCCGTCCGTCCGCCCCCGTGAGTGGGCATCGTGCTCCCTCTTCTCTCCTCCCCTTTAGTAGGGATCGATTCCCCATCCGTATGCCCCCGTGCGCCACCCCTGCTTCCTGCCCCGCCATATCTACTGAACTCGCCGCACCACAGCACCCGGAGATGAGGCCGCGGTGCTCACCAGCTGCAGCGGCTCCGAGGTGCGCCTTCGCTAATCGACGGTCCTTTCCTCCCGGAGGCGGGGATGTGCTAGTCGGCAGGGAGCCATGGCGAGAAAGACAATTGTGCAAGTTCACTTCGCGGTGTCAATTATGTAAATAATCAGAAAATAGCAGGGTAAAAGCATACCAGATCAGCCTTTTAATAGTAACGAAATATAGGTAAAATTTGCTAACGAATACTGTCCGGATTACATAGCTACTGTTATAATTTTGTGTTAGAGCATCTTCAGCCGTGCTCCCTCCGGCATCCTAAGGGCCTTTGGGGAGAGCCGGATACAAAGTCACGCGGAGTCGCGAGCCCCATGGACGCGTTTTGTCGGCGTGGCCCAATAGTGTGTTCGGTGCTCCCACCCTGTCCTGTGCCATCGGGCGCCTTCTGGGTGCGCCAGAGACAGGGCCGGCCCTGAGGGGGGTCAGGAGGGGCGGCCGCCCCGGGCCCTCGAAACCAGGGGGCCCCAAGTTCCAAGTAGCTAAGACGTATACAACGGGAGCGCCATTAGAGCAGATCAGAGTGTTTTTTACGTATGTTTCGGAAAGACGATGCTGAAGCGTTATGCTTCTCCTAGTGGACCAGAATCTCGATCTATTTCCTTTTGTTACGTAGGGCTTTTCTCCTTAGCTTGGGCTTTTTTCCTTTTGTTAGCTTGGGCTTCTGTCTTTTACTTATCCATGAACGGACTAAGATGCATGAGGCCGGCTGATCTAAAAAATATGACCTTCGTGGTGGTAGCTAGACCGTGGCAGGCCTAATGAGACACCCATTTTTGAAAAATGCAATGCAAAACACGATCTAGTCATTTTCATGCTTGTTGGTACTTGGTAGGCAATGATAGAGTCTTCTTCATTGCTCAAAAAAAAGTAGTCTTCTCCATCTAATAATGCGACCCATCACCGGCTCTCAAGCGGCTACGTGGCGAGGTCAAAAGCTAAATAGCGGAGAATAGAGCACGACCAACCTAGCGATATGATTCTAGACAGAGTCCAAGTCATAATAAGTAAAATTTATATAGATTGCATTAATAAACGCTAGAACAACTTTTATATGAAAATTTGTATACATATTTGTTAGCAATATTTCTATGGTATGCAATTTAAGTATTTGTTTTATAGATGGAAGTTTGAAACCTTTAGAGTATCATCTTTTTAGTCCAGTTCAAACAAATCAACTAGTCTTATCAAAAAATTATGATTTGCAAAAATTTAGTTTAACTTTTTGTACTAAAGAGGGTAAATGGTACCCTAAAGGTTACCCATTGTCATCCTTAATTTATTTGTAACAATGACATATTGTATTTTCTTTGTGTCCCTCTCACAAAACACTATGCTATCGTCAGTTGTCGTATACTCCCTCTGTTCTAGAATATAATATGTTTTAGCTTTGTGAAAGGAGTATAACTAGACCATTTTTGTATGTAGATTCACTCCAAGCATAAATAAATCTACACACTAAAATGAGTGAAGATACACTTCATTCATAATGCTAAAACATCTTATATATTTTGAAACAGAGGGAGTATTTGTGTAGGCTTGTGGAGATACTATCGTGAGACGTCCATTTTGAGTGGCATCTAGTTCTTTTTGCTAGCCGATTAGGTTGACATTGATGCTTGGATTTTCTCAGCATTCTAATTGATAAATAATATATGACTATGCATTTGCAATAGACATCATCCTGATCCTTCCTTTAAGAATTTTTTTTAGAAATACATACATTTTTTTATGCTTATAGGGCCCTAGATTTTAGTTTCGCCTCGGGTCCTCGAAAAGTTAGGACCGGCCCTGGCCAGAGACAACATGCACGTGGCGTGGGTCAGCGTTGACAGCGACCAAACCCCGGTTTTCTCTCCTCCCTCTCTTCCCTTCTCCCACCCTGCCAAATCGCGGGTCACCTCGCCACTCGTTCGACGACAGTTGGCCGCCCGCCCTACCACCTCCTAGCATTTAAAAGCGCCTACCGTCGTTCCCCAAGCCTTCTCCGGTGTCCGTCGGACAACCAGGAGCTCACGATGATCTCGCGCTCTTATCTCGCCCAGAGGCGCTCTACAATTTGCCTAGGTACGTTTGTTTGCAGTTTTCTGCACGTCGTCTTGGTGATCGCCGCTGCAAATTCGTGACCGCGAAGTGCGCGCCGTGCAGGCCATGGACAACGACGACAAGCTAATGATCCAATCGTTCATGGACGAGGAAGCCGAGGCCGACGCCGACGAAGAGGAGCACTTGACCATCCTCGCCTGCCTGCTGCAGCTGGAAGCCGACCAACTGATTTCCTGGAATGCTAGGTAGCATTGATTGTATTCACTTGTCATGGAAGAACCGTCCCTTTGCTTGTCAATTTGTACAAAGGGCATAATGGATATTGCAGTGTCATACTTGAAGCCGTGGCTGATCGGGACCTATGGATTTGGCATTATTTTTTGGCATGGCGGGATCTCACAACGACATCAATGTGTTGCAGTGTTCTCCGGTGTTTGCAAAATTTGTTGAAGGGCATGCTCCCCCTTGCAACTACGAGATCGATGGCCACTCTTACACTAAAGGGTACTATCTTGTCGATGGCATCTATCCAAAGTGGTCGGTAATTGTGAAGACAATCACCAACCCTCTAGGCCCGACAAAATCTCACATTGCTGTGTTGTAGGAGGCTTGTAGGAAGGATGTCGAGCGGTCATTTGGTGTACTCCAATCTCAATTTTCTATAGTCAGGTACCCTGCTCTAACCTGGTCTCAAGATCAAATGTGGGATATGATAGATGTTGTGTGATCATGCACGACATGATCATCGAGAGTCAGCGAGAACACCTAGCTGCACCAAACGATCTTCCATATGAGTACATGGGTCTTCTTGCAGATATTGATCACTAGGTGCCAGGGTCAACTGTGTCGCAATGCATGCGGAGATTCGTGACTAGGTTACTCACCTCAATCTGCGAAACGATTTAATCGAGCATTTGTGGAGGCACAAAGGAGAAGGACAATGCCCCAGAAGAAGAACAATAAAACTTTGTTTTATTTAATTGTATCAATTTATTGTTTAAAGCTCTATTTTTATTTGTTTGAACTATATTTGTAATAAGGTTGAGATTTGAATCTATGTGTTTTAACTACTTATATGTGTATTAAAAATTGATATAAAAATAGTTGAAAATCGTATAAGGAATTCATATAAGGAGCGCAGCTAGGGAGCGTTGTTCCCTAAAGCCGTCGGTTCGCATCGGAGCTCCCCAGGAGACCGATCTGGCGCTGCTGCACGACACCGCTTAGGGAGCGCGGCTAGAGATTGCCATATTTTTATTTGTTCGAACTATATTTGTAATAAGGTTGAGATTTGAATCTATGTGTTTAACTACTTATATGTGTATTAAAAATTGATATAAAAATAGTTGAAAATTGTATAAGGAATTCATATAAGAAGCGCGGCTAGGGAGCGTCGTTCCCTAAAGTCGTCGGTTCGCGTCGGAGCTCCCCAGGAGAGCGATCCGGCGCTGCTGCACGACACCGCTTAGGGAGCGCGGCTAGAGATTGACATATTTTTATTTGTTCGCACTATATTTGTAATAAGGTTGAGATTTGAATCTATGTGTTTAACTACTTATATGTGTATTAAAAATTGATATAAAAATAGTTGAATATCATATAAGGAATTCATATAAGGAGCGCGGCTAGGGAGCGTCGTTCACTAAAGCCGTCGGTTCGCATCAGAGCTCCCCAGGAGAGCAATTCGGCGCTGCTGCACGACACCGCTTAGGGAGGGCGGCTGGAGATTTACATAGGTATACCAAACGGGTAGCTACCATTGACCTATCTGGTTCGGCCCAACAAGAGGCCCATGTGACGATGTACCAGGACGGTGAAGCCCACGATGATTCGGGTGAGGCCGGGACCATGAGAGACACGACTCCTTGACGGACACGGCAAGATTAAATAGGGATGTTAGGTTTCGCCTTTATTCTGTAACCGACTCGAACGTGTCTCGAGACCTGACTCCCCCATATAAGGGCCAGGAGGGAGCGACAAGAAGGGTAATCAATACTCTCGTCATACACTTGCCTGATCTCACCTGCGCATCATCATCATCTAGGCACCCTTGTAATCTTTCGGATCTCCATTAATCAAGAGCAGACAAGCAGGAGTATGGTTTTCCCTCGTCGGCCTGAACCTGGGTAAACACCATGTTCCTGCGTTGCTTGTTTGTTAGCCGATGAAGACTCCAGCGTGCGCTCTTCCTCAAGACCCAAGTCCATTAACCATGGCCATTTATCATGATCACCCTATGTCAATTGGCTCTTACATTTGTCAGTATACATCGCTAGGGAAAAACCGATATTTTGCAAACTTTCCGTTCTTTCCCAAAGCGGGTGTTATGACAAATGTGCCATAAAATTATGATGGTACCTGAAAAATTCACTCGAATCGGCAGACGCCATAAAATTAAAGATGTCTTATACAAATTATTGTTATTATACATTGGTATAATGCATATTACCATAGTATCATGTAATAGTATTATAGTCTCATTATATTTATTGATTCATACAATCTCAGCATAAAATTTTGTACAATATCTATTTAATATTTTTTTAAATTCTACGTGCTATGATAGTAGATCCAGCGAGGGGCTTGCCAGATTCGGCGGGGCCGAGTGTTGGGAGGTGGTAGACTACGGTGGATTGTGATAGAGATGAGTGATAGCTCCAAATTTCATCACTTTTTACCATTGATTTTAATCTTGTTTATTTCTAGATTTCCCTGAAGATTGGACGTTAATGTCACAATTAGCGAATCTTTGGTTTCTTGTGATGGTTTTCAGGCAATAAATATTTATTAAAAATCAAATAGCATTTATAGGCTAATTACACCAGAATAAGCAAATCCCAATTGGAGCCACTTTCATTGGAGGCGTCAGCACGCATAACGACCACTGGTACGGTCGGGACGCGTCCGTACCATACACCCGTACTACCCTCCAGCGCCTCCCTTATATCAATACAAGCAACTTTCGTAAAAGGGGAGAGATAAGAAGAACCACAGACGAGAAGTTACAACCGCCGCAAGCCGTCTAGAGGGAGAGATCAGATCTGAAAGAGGAGAAGAACTTCACCTTGTTTTCCGACGATCTTCAACCTCTAAATCACACACTCCACCATCAATCCATCATTATTTAGAAAGAGAGAGAGAGATTGGCACTTGTAAGATTATGGTTTAATACTTTGATCTACCTATGGTTTGTATTTGATTGGATCTTTAATTGCAATTGTGGTTTGCTACAATAACTTGGAGATGATTTCTATTTGCAATACAATTATGCCTTTTGTTTATCTTTCTCTCATGTCTGACTAAATCCCTATAGGCGTGAGAGATGTAGGGGATTTGTGAGATGTGATGTGCCTTCTTTATTTTCATCCATTTGTGATTGTTGCAATGTTTATTTAAACAGTGATAATGAATATCTATGTTTGCCTAATGCGTGTTATCTAATTTAAGGGCCCAGGTAACATGATCCAAAGATCTCATATGTATGAACTTGTATGCTAGTAATTCGGCGACCCCTCGAGTGACACGCCCGATATCAAAGAAGAGCTAGCACTACTCGGAGATAATAAGGAACCATCAAAATTAAAGCCTTGATCCGATTGAAAGACCTTAATTAATATGCTGACCATGGCCGTGGTAACATGCAGATGAATTATTGGGATTGGAAACAATTGGCCATGAGGGCTCCTAGTCGGTATATGGGTTGCTTGTCTACTCACTTATAAATAATAATCATCATTATCACTTATTATGTTTATTTTATTTGCATTTTTACTATCACCATGAACTGATTCTCTCCGCGCCTAACTTCTCATCTGCAGGACCTTTATACACATTTCGCATCTTTACTTTTATGCAATTTACTTATTTTCTAAGCAAGTTCCTCTATCTTTTACTCGCCACTTTTACCATCAAGATTTGCAGTCAATTTACTCAAAACCTGTGACACCTTGGGTGCGACATAAATACCTCATAAAACACTTTCCTAGGCTCCTCGTTGGGATCGATATAAAAACTGGAATTAATACTTCCGCGAAAACATTCTCTGATAAACCTGTGCACTTGCAGGCCATCAATGAGCCAATGAGATAAGGTCAAATGGGGAATAGAAACCCGATATCGCCCTCCAGGCAAGGTCAAGGCGAGGTCGGTAAGACCAAAAGGAGAAACTTCGACGAGGGTCGGAAGTACAACAGCACGCCGGAGGGAACGACCTCCACCACTGGAGGGCCGTAGCCGACCGGATGTAGCCACAGGGACAAACCGGGCCCTTCTGGCATAGCAGAGCCTAAATGGGCTCGTGAAGCCCCATCGCCGTATTGCAGCAAGGGTGCTGCCGTCCACGCCAACCCAACACTAGTCCCTACACCTCCGTCTACCAAAGGGATCCGTCACAATCCCTGCCGCCAAGCAGCAACACCATCACCCCATTGTTCACTCGGCCCTGCTAGATTGCCGACGGTTTGAGTAACAACACCTAGGCCAACAACGCCAGTCCCCACCTTAACGAGTCCCACGACACAGACAAAGAGGACCGGTAGAAGCTAGCAAGTAGGAGCAGAAGGGCGACATGCACAGCAGGCAAGGCGCATCCGTGATGCCGGCTCGAGTCGCGCCCTAGAGAACCCAACAGGGTCTGACCGGCGGTAACTAGTGCTGGGCCCACCTGGAGTAGGACTGGCCCCCCAACCACGCACGGCCAGGGGAGGTGGGCGTAATGCTGGCCTCGGCCCGACAGGCCCAAATCGGGCCTGCCTAGCCCGAATCTGGCCGACGAGGCCAATCCGCCACCATCCACCTCGTCGCCACCCGTTGCCTCAAGCCACCACGTTGTGCCAGGTCCTCTGAACGTCCCTTCCATTAGCCGTCGCCGTGGGTACCCGCCGTCACTAAGCCAGGTCCAAACGCCCCTAGATTGCACCGCCACCGGCCACCACTGCCCCGTATAGGGCCTCGAGCACGTGGGAGAAGGAGCCCCGCCGCCGCCGGCAGTGCACACCAGCAGGGTGGTCGTTCGCAAAAGCAAAAGTAATCTATGTGTAACTGCACATAATTCTCCACTTTTACCTGCGTTTAGGTGCATTTATATCTAGACAATATCATGTCACTTATTTTGGGAGGAAGGGAGTATATTTGTTATGAAATTTATTTATTTTTCTCTTCTCTCGTGGAGCGACGTCGGTTATCCAAAAAAGAATCAGTATTTCTAACATCGTGGTTGCCTCCATATTTATTGTGGAGTCTTTACAGAAACGTTAACCAGCGAAGCAGTGTTTTTGTTACAGTACTACTTTCGACGAGGACAAGGTGACTAGTGCCATGCAATAGTAAGTACGTTAATTTAGACTCATTTTGTCTAGAAAAAGTGTGATGTTATGTTACCATAAAACTATTTTTTTTTTAATTAGTGACATGTCATATCACACAAATGCTACTCCCTCCGGTTCAAAATATAAATGTTTTACCTTTGTAAAGGTAATGTATCTAGATCACTTTTATAATATATCAGAGTGGTTCGGAGTGAACCTACACACTAAAAGATTCTAAAATACATTTAAGCTAAAACATCTTATATTTTAGAATAGAGGGAGTATATTACTTCTACTGTGACTAGCCCGAGAATCTATGGAAAGCCAGATCTATGTGGGCTAGCTAAAATTCGCTAGTCCCCCCGATTCAAATTAATTGACTTAGATTTCTATAGATTCGGATATATATAGCACTACAATATGTCTAGATACATAGTCAATTAATTTAGATCGGAGGAATACATTATTACGGCACATCAATAACTTCCGGGTAAAACCGTGCGCTGTTTGAATTAAATATGTGGCGTGAAAAATGGAAACGTGAAACGAAGATCACACGGAGCATCTCTATCGCCACACCACACAGCATATCGCCACGCAAAGGCATAGCTACAGCCTACATCACGGCATGTCCCTATCTCCTCCTCCTCCTCTATTTGGCCATAGCTCACGTGCCCAAACAATGCTTTCAGTGGCTACCGGCGTTGGATTCAAGAATTATTTGAAGCATGGACAAACAATGTACTTTAACGCTAATGACACTACTTTTTTATGAAATTATCATCAAATTATGCTTGCCGGCTGCTGGCCGTGTGTAAAGGCTTAGGGACGGTTGGGTCCTCCTATGGTCCCTACTAGTTGAAGTTTTATCTTTGTTGGGTTAAATGATTCAAAATTTTATGGGTAAATAATTCAAATTCAAATTATGTGCTGTGGAATAGATATTAACAAGACTAAATGGTTTGGGAACCGATGTTAATGTCTATTTTGTGAGCAGCCAGTAGCCTAAGAAAAATGGAAGTGCCTATGTCTTAGTCTACCAACACATAAACAAAATTTACCCACAAGAGCAAAACTATTGTATGTGAATAAAAAATTTGTACCACATGAACAAAAAAGTTATACTGCGTGAAAGTGTGAACATGTTTTTAAGTTGCAACCCGTGTCCAACTCTCAGGAGGCAGATCTAATGGTGAGCTCATGCGAGTCGGCCGATGTCATCTTACTAATTACTACTATGACATATGAAATTCTTTTATCTCATGAACAAAAAAAAATATTGTGAGAATAGAAAATTTGTGCTGGATGAATATTTTTCTCGTTTATGACTTATGTGCAACTCTCAAATCACACTGATCGTGACGCAGATCCAATGATGAGAGATGCGACGGAGATTCAATTATTTGTTCTTACACAACTAATTGAATTGAAATTTATTTTTCTCTTCTCTCGTGGAGCCACGTCTGTTATCCAAAGAAGAACCAGTATTTCTGACATCGTGGTTGCCTCCATATTTATTGTGTGGTCGTTACAGGAACGTGCCCACACAGGATATCAACTACTCCCTCTGTTTCAAATTACTCCGCGCGCACGCTTACCTAGGTGGCCTAGTATTCTCTCGTTTTTCATCAAAAAATTCTTAGAATTTTTGGTATACGTAGTACATATTTCATACTATCTATTTCAAAAATTCGAGAATTTTTTTGAATGAAAAATGAGGGAGTACTAGTTCACCTACATAAGCGCGCCGGCGGAGTAATTTGAAACAGAGAGAGTACTAGTTTAAGAAAGAGAAGTGCTATCTTCAATTAGAAAGAGATGCGCTATCTTCCGGACCACCCTAGTAATAGCTAGTGAAGCAGCAGTGTTTTCAATTTGTTACAGTAGTATAGGACTTTCGACGAGGACATTTGTGGAAAGCTAGATCTACCTGGGCTAGGTAAAACTTTCGCTACGACTTAGACTAGCTCCAATGGGGATATTATAGGTAATATCATGCATGCCGTAAATTTTAACTTGGCATGCTAATTAATGATAAAAGAGGTTGTGTTGGTATCATATGTAGATACGGTATTATAGCACGTAGTACTAGAAAAACTAATCCTAAATAAATTTTGTACACAATTTTGCATTGAGATTCTATAAAACAATAAATATACTAAGACTATGATACTACTACATAATACTATGCATTGTGAAGATAGTATCATATAGTAGTATCATGCATATGATACTAGTATATGATACTTACCATTGTGACTAGTCTTACGGCACATCAATTATTGTATTTTTTTTTGTGTAAAACCGTGCGCTGATTGAATTAGTTGCGTGGCGTCAAAAACGGAAACGTGAAAGGAGGATCACACGCAGGAGTAGGTCTGATCTGCCTGGCTATCGTTGACATACGACATTAGCATCTCTATCGCCACGCAGCAAATCACAAAGGCAATCTACAGCCTACGTCACGGCATGTCCTATCTCGTACTCCTCTCTATTTGGCCAAAGTTGATGTGTCCAAGCAATGCTTTCGGTTGTCAAAAACGTGTTTCGTTCTCAGAAGCTGTCCTTATATACTACTCTCTCCGCATCAAATTAGTTGAACTTTTCTCTTTGTTGGGTCAAATAATTTAAAAAATTGTGGGTAAATAATTCAAATTTTGAATTAGTATAAAGGACTACCATCTATATATATGATCTAGATGGGTCTAGGTAAAGCTTTCGCTACGTTACGGGCTTACGGCACATGAATAACTTTTGGATAAAACCGTACGCTGATTGAATTAGATGCGTGGCGTGAAAAATGGAAACGTGCAAAAGGAGGTCTGATCTGCTTGGCTATCGTTGACATCACCATCTCTATCGCCACGCAAAAGGCAAGCTACAGTGTACAGCACGGCCTGTCCCTAGCTATCTCGTACACCTCCTCTATTTGGCCAAAGTTGATGAGCCCAAAACAGTGCTTTCCGTGTCAAAAACCGTGTTTCGCTCTCCAAAGCTGTCCCTACTAGTACTCCCCCCCACATTAAATTAGTTGAAGTTTTATCTTTGTTGGGTTAAATAATTCAAAAAATTGCGGGTAAATAATTAAAATTCAAATTAGTATCATCGAAACTGCCATCTATCTATATAAACTATGATAGTACTCATCGTGGGTGCCGTGAAATATGTATTATTAACAAGACTAAATCGTTTGGCAACAGATGTTAATGTCTATTTTTATGAGCCGAAAGTAGCCTGAAAATTCCTCCATAATGTATAGGCAAGCATTTTTTTTCCGAACAGATTTGACGTGTTTGCTGAACATTTCTGGCTGTCGGCAACGACACAGTTTCCTGTAGTGAATACATATGAAAACGGTGTTCCCAAACATATGAAAACGTTTGGATCTGCTGCTTCCCTTCCCGGCGGAGTGCAATTAGCAAACGGGAGAGTTAGGCTAGCTGGTAGCAAATGGTCGACCGAGGAGCTAGCAGCAAATATGCAGCTCGCGTTTATATATAGGTACATACCTTCGCCGCAGCCGAGTTTTGTCCCCGTGAATGGCGTCCTCGTCCGGATGAACTCGAGCAGTGTCGTGGACGGGTGGACCTCGCCGCCGGCCAGCTCGTACCGCTGCCCGTTCAGCGCGAACACCACCTTCTCCAGCTTCATCTCCCACGCCACAGATGGATCGGCCAGGCCCCGGTCCAAGCTCTCTCGATCGCGCGCTATTTAACGTGGTTGGTGGATGGATGAGTTGATCGTCGGACTGCTAGAGAGCATGGGAGCCACAGTGGAGTACTGTAGTACGGTCCTGCAGTCCCTGCCAGTCGGGGTGCTGACACTATATAGAGGAGAGCGTAGTGGTGGCCAGCTGCTAGCTATTGGCTCGATCGGGAGTTAAATGCTGGTTCGTTGCGTACTCGCGTTCTGTGCAGCCGCGCGTGCGTCTGCTAGCTCGGCGCGAGAGGAAAGCTACCGTCGCGGATCGAGACAGCACGTACCGGCGCGATCTGGTAGGTGCACCGCTCAAGTCTCCAGTACGGATGCAATTCGATCACACACGAAAGCTCCCCACATTTTCTATTGCCGGGATAATAATTCACCATACTCTCTCGCGCGCGAATTTGATGCCCCACGTTTGTCTAGATTCACATGTATCTTATTGCTACATGTATGCGTATTTACACAAACCTGCCACGTGCGACATCCTTGTCCGAGCGGAGGTGTGTAGCAAATGCAGTTAACTTTCTACTTAGGTAAGTCAGAGGCAAATAGGGAATACAGTGACATTTGGGAAGCTGTGTGATTTGGTACTTCTCCCCCTTGCTACGCAATACTAGATTTTGGGTCGCAGCCTAGCGATCAAACAGACACAGTCCAGCAACAAGAGTACGAATTACAAAAAAAACAGTTCCGTCACAAAAAAAAATGATTCCTCCAGGCAACAACACTAACATCACCATCACCGGAACAATACTAGTAGTCCAACGCTTTTAAGAAGAAAACAGTGCACAAACATCGTCGTCGTCCGATCAAAGATCATAGGTTTTCATCCTGCAGAAAGTCCTCACTCGGAAAACAATGCCTTCAACAAGGTCATTGCCAGACACAATCAATTAAGGTCATACCTTGGACTTTTACCCTGGAAGGTAAGACTTAAAACTTCTCCTGTGTTATCGCCCCACAAACAATCGCTGCTGCGAGTCACAGATCACGCAGTCAGTTCCTCGTCGCTACAAAGACTCAAATCAGCATCGATTCCCTGATGTTCCAGCTTCTCTGACATTCTCCGTATCTGACTTCACCATGGGTCATCGAAGACATGACACATGATGGTAACAAATATCAGAGCATCGGGAATGCTCCCGCTGAAACCAAACGGCCAGAAAAAGCATGGATACGCCCGACCGAATTCAATCTGATCCAGCAATCTCCAGGCATAGTCTCCCATGGGAGTTCACCGACGGAGCCTTCCGGAACTCGCCGCTCCAAACCAGATAATTGAGGACAGGTAGTCAGCAGATCTTCGTCTTCACGCGGAAGGAACCTAAGACCGCCACCATTATTCAGGCTGATCCAATAGTTCCCACACCACCAGCCGGCTTTCGACGAACAGAACAAGCGGGTCAGCCTTCAGCCCTTTCAAATCCATGGCTGAACCCGCAGATCGGTTAGTGAGAGACCGAGATGCAGCGTCGTCGCTTAAGGAAATCACCACGCCGCTTCCAAGTCTGCACCATCGCTCCATCTTCTCCTCCGCGCCTCCCTTCCAAGCAGGGGCGTATCCAGTGGGGGTGCCATGGGTGCCATGGCACCCCCTAAGAAATGCATATTCTTTGATCTTGTAGCAATTAGTCTAATTCTATATGTCAAAAAAAATACTTATACATGATATTAAATCTATGAAAATTGAGCCTGGCACCCCTCAAATTTAATCCTACATCTGCCAATGTTTCCAAGCCACTAGCAAATGCCTCTTGGATCCACCGGCACCTCGCCCCATGGTGTCCACCCCTTGGCACGAAGAGGATCGATGGGGCCGCGCAGATCGCCCGCCGCCTTCGGCAGCCTAGGCGTGGCCACCACCGCCGGCGAGGGCGACGACAGCGGACGGCGGGAGGGGAGGACGACGGTGACTGGCTAGGGTTTGGATGGGGCACCTCGAGATCGCCTCGTGCACATAAGTTTTACATATATGGAAGTCTGGGAAAATATAGCTAGTACAAGCATGAAAGTACGGTGCATATGCACACGGTAGGTTTACACGGCAACACACATGACCATTAGCAAGGCAATCCCCAACAATGCCATTCATATATATGTAGAAATACGATAGGGAAAAGAGTCGCCATACGCACATAAACCACGGTGCTTAGTTCATCTTTAGCTTTAGTACATAACTTCTTTAATTCTTGTGATTATAAGCGATTCTACTCTGCAATTCTGAGCCTAGCTTAACTGGTTGGAGGAGTGGATGTACAAACCCAACACCTGAGTTCAAATCCTCACGGAAGCGAATTAAGGTTTCTATTTATACTTAAGGACCAGACTCTCCTGGTACTCATGCAATTTATCCTGAGGACCAGACTTGGTACTTAGCCAAGTTTAAAAATTCCGGTACTCATGCTTAATGGTTGTGTGCATCCCTAGTTGGTGCAGAGGCCGGGAAAGTGAAATCCTCCCTTCATTTTAGATCTCTCCTCCTGGGCCGTCGCGCGTGGCGAATACGGAGGACTCCCTCCCAGCCCTAAAAACCACCCCCTCGACGGTCTTCCCGGGCGGGCGGCGTCCATGCGGCGGTGAGGCGGCGTCCACTCCGGCGGGGCGGCATCGCGTCGTCGCATGGCTGGGAGGCACGGAGCAGGCTGGATGCGGGAGCGGAGATGACCGGGTGAGGCGGCACGATCTGCCCTTCGTGGCGGCAGCATTGTTTCCTAGATTCAAATTCGTGCCAAATCTAGGGCTTCCACGGGCTCATCCGGGCCTGTGGTTGTCCCGCTCGCTCCGATCGCCGTGAGCTGGCCAACGGTGTGGGGGCTGATTTGCTGGTTTGGCTTGAATAAAGGTGGTCATCCTTGGATTTCCCTCTCGCCATGATGAAGAACTTCCTATCGCTGGTAGTCATTGATCTTGGGTGGACTGCTGAGTTCCGGAAGACTCCGTCGGTGAATTCCAAATGGACGACATGCCTAGAGTTTGCCGGTGCGGACGGTGTTTCGGTCACGCGCAACCATATTTTTTGCTGGATGTTTGGTTTCAGGGGTAGCGTTGTGAAGATCCGCGGTTTTTTGCCATTATGGGTCATGTCTTAGTTCCATAGTGAAGTCATATGCGGAGAATGGTTTGGAAGACAAGAACTGAAGACTGGTAGTGGAAGTTTGAGTCATGGGGTTGTAGGGTTTCTGGCTTGGTTTTTGTGATTTGAGCAGTGGAATTGGAAAGTGGGGGCGACAACACAGGAGGATTTCAGTGTCTAAACATGCAGGGTGAAAACCCAAGGTCTGGCCTTAACTGGCTGTGCCTGCCAATGATGTAACACCCCAACATTTAGGAACCAACGAAGGGTTGAAATAGGAATCTGCGCATATACATGCATTCATCTGTAAAATCCGGATAAATTTTTCGCCAAACAAAAACCTAAAGAGATCAGAGTTTCTTTCACTATCTAGAGGCAGGAATATCTCTCTGTAGTGATTGCTATAAATTTTGACATGACCTTTAGGCATTATTGTGTTTTGGAAGGTAATATTTTGAATTCAAATTTGAAATTTAAATCATCTAAAAAATATTTGAAAATTAGAAGTTAGAAACATAAAGTTGTTTTCCAAAATGAGGTATTAACATTGTTTGATTATATTGTAGATATACTAAACAACAATAAGAACTTAAGGCAAGGAAATTTAAATAAGAAATGAATTTTTATTTCTTTCATTATTCCATAACAATATTTCAAATTGAGATAGATACACCAAAACAGAATATTATAGGGAATATAATCTAATGAAATAAAACTTTATTAACTTATAAGAATATCTTTACAAGATTCTTTACAAAAGGATAAGAAGGAGATTACAATGAAAATCTATACTACCTATCTATTCCTATACTACATCTTGAGCATCCAAATCTTGTTCCTGCAAAATAAGATAAATCACTCAAATAGAAATGAAAGGTTAGTTGATTATTTTTACTCTCAGTGGTGAACAGTGAGGTGCACTATTCTTATTACATCATTGAGTAATTAAAAGAGGCAAGTTTCACCAAGACAATAACCAGTAAAAGGATAGGAAGTGAAAGTCAGTTCACTTGATATGATCCACAAACAGCCAGGCAACAAGACAGCTTAGTCATCTAACTGCATGCTGTGTGCTGTCGACCAGCAGTGAGAAAGAGTGAGAGATAAAGCCACATTCGGCATAGCAAAGCAAGCTTTGCTCACCTCTTCACAGCCACAGTCACAACCACTATTTTATCTCAAGGACACAACCAAGAACTCATTGAGCTTACCAAATCCCAAACAAATCCACCATATAGCTTACCAAATCAACCATAAAATCACCACAGAATGGTGACATAAGGAGAGGGTGGTGCAGGAGGATAGCAAGGACAAGTACAAGCTCACAGGAGCAAGAAGGACCAGAACTAGAACCAGAACCTAGGGTGTGCAAAACATGCTCCAGGGAGTGATCAAGTCACCAAGATCAAGCCAGCGACATCAAGCAACACCACAACATCACCAACAAGCAAGTTGTGTGGTGAGTCTACACAAAACCATCACATGTTAAAGTTTATCTAACCATGTGTTGTTTCATATAAGATCTTCTCAGAAAAACACCCAAGTGGGGTGTATCCATCACAGAAGAAAAAAATTAAAGCCCAAATGATCAATCTTTGCAAGCCATGCCAAGATCTCAACCTGTGCATCACTGATCTTGGATATTAACACATGTTTCTACAGTTGATAAGACAACAGCTTTAAGTGGAAATTTCTGGGCACATCCAATGGATGGTAGCACCTCAGAAACCATTTCATCTTAAGGATCTATATTACATAGCATGGGATGTTAAATCATTTTCTTAATAGTTATAAGAATCATTATCTTAAACTGATTATCAAGGCACACATGAGAGGGAAACAATAGGTAAAAACCTTAGTTTCTATCTAGCATAGCCTCAGACCAGCATCATAGGCTTGGGTAAAATTAAAGATTACCACAGGCTAATTTATCCAATAAAGTTTTTCAACTCTCAGACACTCTAGAGTACAAATAGAAATAGCCCAGTATCAGGATAAAGCTTGTGTACCATTCAAATGAAGGTTTCACAAGGATTCATCCCAACCAAGTAGATTCTACTAGGGATTTCATAATCCAATTCTTTAAAAATAATACTCAATCATTTTCCTAATATAGTATTTAGGAATCATTCTGCTGTACATAAGAAGCTACCAACAAGAATGCATTAGTAGTATTTGAATAGGAGGCCAACTATATGTTCTAGTATGGAACAAATCCACTCACAGCATAGATCAGAGTCACAACATTCAAAGTTTTCAAGTGATAGTAATTCAATATTATAGAAGAATGCAGTTAACAGAGCCACTGTCATCAATTTCAAAGACCACCAATGTATAGTACTTCTGCACAGACTAAACACCACCAATTACTGCTAAATCATTCACTGCCTCAGTAATCACAACACTGGTGGGGCAAATCCCAACATAGGGGATGAACCCTAATTAGGAATTCCTCACCATAGGCACCCACAGAGTTGAAAGGGAGGATCAGAGGGGGAGAAAGAGGTAGACTTACCCGCAGTCCTCGCTGAAGTTTAGAAGAGGAAGCAGAATCACCGGCGAGCGCACACGGCGGCACGGGGAGCACCAGTGGGCACTGCAACCCATGCCGAGCCATGATGCAGCGGTCACAGCCATACCAACAGCAGCAACAGCACTACAGGGCCACCGAAGTCGCGACACAGCATCATAGGGACGGCGGAACACCACATCACCGGCAGTCACCAAACCCTAGGGTTCGGGGTGGAGGCGGCCTGGCTAGAAGAAGCGCCCAGCAACAAATCGAACTAGACCAATCGATGGAGCATTGTTGTTTGCCCCATCATGCACCAGAGCGGCAGCCAGAGATACCTAGGCGGTCGGAATCGTGCGACGACGGCGTCGGCAGCACCGTGTCTCCGCGGGGGTGCAAGGGAGATGAGAGAACGCGTGAGAGAGAGCGAGAAGTGAGTGGTACTGGGCCACTCGTTCTGAGAGGGTTTGACCAGCCCAGGTGGGCCGAGTCAGGGCTGGTCCAGCCCAATGGGCCTGGTCTAGATATTTAAAAGAAAAGTCTAAATAATTTATCAAAAGACTAAAATACCCCTAGGACTTAAAAGGTTCTAAGAAATAAAATAAAAATCCTAAAAATATAAATAAAATACCAATGAACTCACAAAAGTATCCTCTATTCAAAAATTTCAATAGAGAGAATTTTAGGTAATTAAATTTAGAACTGTTATTATGGATGTATATACTCCTTTTGGAATTTTATAAAAATGTACAAAACACTAAAAATTGAATAAAACTCATTTTTAAGATCCTAAAAGGAAGTACTATTATAGAAAAATACTAGTTTGTATTTTTGAAAAGTAAATCAAGTGTGATAAAAATAAATTCTTATTTCCTTAAAAGAATTTTAGTTAAACATTTAAAAGAGTGAAAAATTAAATAAACTCATTTTAAAACTCTTAGAATAATACTAGTTATCATAATAATACTAAATATAAAAATTATATGAATTTAATGATTTTTGAGTAATACTTTTCTTTTATTAATTATATTGCTTCTTTAAATATTGTCCTTACCGGGCAATAATGGTTTTCTGTAGAAACCGGAGCTCAAGGTCAAGTCGAAGTATCCGACTTCACTACCTTGCAGTCACAAGGCAAGTTCATCACTTGCTCATGTCCTTTGAAGAGTCTTTATGAAAGTATTTGAAAATTGTGTGTTATCACCTATGTTCTAAAAGAGGCCGAAAATAAATATTTTCCAAATAAATGAAATGCTATTATCATCCTAAGTGATGATAAATATTAAGAATTGCAGTGGAATCTAAGATTTTATTTGCAAGATAGATAGGACTTAACAACCCACGACATCAGTGATTCTAGTGCCGTATATGAAGGGAATATGCCCGAGAGGCAACAATAAAGTGGTTATTATCTTATTCCATGTTTATGATAAATGTTTATTTTGCATGCTATAATTGTATTGATCGGAAACGTCAATACATGTGTGTTTAATAAACAAAAAGGGTTCCTAGTTATGCCTCTCATATAAACTAGCTCGTTGATTAACAAGATGATCAAGGTTTTCTGATCATGGACATTGGATGTTGTTAATAACGAGGTCACAACATTAGTTGAATGATGTGACGAACATTCATCTGAAGTATAGCATTACGATCAAAGTCATTATGTTTATATTGCTATAACATCATACAAAGTAATCTTAGTCCTTAGACCATGATATCATGTTAATTGCTAACACCGGAAGAGTATCTTGATAACATCAAACGTCACACCGTAACAGGGTGACTATAAAGGTGGGTTCAGTGCTACAAAGGTGTTATGTTGAGGCTCATGGATCGAGAGTGGGATATATCCATCCCAATGACAGATAGATATACTCTGGGCCCTCTCGGTGATATCACATTGGTTAGCTTGCAAGCAAGTGATGTGATCACTAGAATGTTATATCACGGGAACAAGAAAAGAGTACATGTCGGTAACGAGATAAAACTAGGTATGGAGATACCGATGATCGAATCTCGGACATGTAATATATCGCGAGACAAAGGGATTTAGTTACTAGCGTTAAAGGTTCACACGATCACAAGAGTCATCGTTGAATATGTGGGAGTCAGTACGGATCTCCAGGTCCCCCTGCTTATTATTGATCGGAGAGGGGTCTCGATCATGTCTGCATTATTCGCGAACCATAGGGTGACACACTTAAGGGATACCGACACCATTTGGAGCAAATATGTTTCAGATAAAGATTTAAGAAAGCGCTGGAATTATTTCAATAGCACCGAAACTGTTTTGGGTGAAATTGCTGAAATTGGTTCTGCATGTAATATTGAAATGTTGCAAGGGGTTTTATGTGAATGTTTGTTAATTAAAGTAATTAACAAAATTCTGAATAAAAATAATAAAAGAGTTTTATTAAATGAGAGAGCATTAAATTTGGAGAAATTTAATGCATTTAAAGTGGATACTTTAAAAGAGAATGTGAAGGGGCATTTTAATGTGGAGGGGTTACCACCACATGAATGGAGGAGGTGAAGGGTCACCTCCCCCATGCGCCGTCCATGAAGGAGGGACACCCCCTCCTCCTATAAAAGGCCCCCCTCACACCCCTTCTTCCTTACACCTCCTCGTGAAGGATCTCTCTCCCCTTCTAATATTTTCCCCACGGTCTCGGATTAGCGAGATACATGTTCCCGGTGGCTTTATCTGGAAAGGAGTTGCTGCTTCCGCTACTTTGCTGGAGTGAGGGATGGAGGTTGTCGGGGTACCGGACGTGTGTGTGATCACGGATGCACCGCTGCTTTGCGGTGCTGGACTTGGTGGTGCTGGAGCTGGATCTGAAGGACGTGCTGGAGCCGGACCTGCTCGGACTTCCTCACGATCTTGAGATCGGCAAGTGTACAACTACATCAACCATGAGTTCCTACTCGTTAACAAAACTCGTTGTCTTCGAGGGTAAGTTCTCGATGGATGTATGTCCACCTGTTGCTTTGTACCTAGTAGATAGATCTTGGCGTGTAGTTCTCATCGTAGGAATTTTTTTGTTTTCTATGTTTCGGACCCAACAGTGGTATCAGAGCCTGATCTATGCGTAGGTGCTTTGCACGGGTAGTACACATATGTTTATATGTGGGCGATGATGATCATGGTATTGCATCTTCTATGTATTTTGGATATTGGTGGCATAGTGGGATGAAGCGGTCCGGACCAACCTTACATGTCATCGTACATGAGACCGGTTCCACGACTGACATGCAACTTGTTTTGCATAAGTGGCTGGCGGGCGTCGGTCTCTCCTACTATAGTCAATATCTGATTTACAATGAGTTTCTAATAACTTGGTTATCCTCGTTGTGGTTCATGTTCGTAGGTAAGAACGGTTCTATCTCCGAAAGCCCCAAGCCACGTAAAACATGCAATCTAGTTTAGATCGTTGCTGGGCTAGTGTATTGATATGGTATTGTTGTAAGTAGATGTATGATATATACTCTTACAACACATTCAACGTGTAAGTTCCATAGACCTTGGCCTTACACACAAAGGAATGATAGAGATCATACCACGATGCAAATGATAGAGATCAAATGCATGGACCATATCATCTCACTTTACACATTAGATGTTAGCATCTTATACTGCTAGTTTGGCGCTTTTGGTAGCATTGTAAGATGATCCCTGATTTAGATATCAAGATAAAATGTGTTCTTCCTTGAGTATGCCCTGTTCTATGGATCGTGTTTCGAGACATCACGTGATGATCGGGTGTACTCGACTCTACGCTTTCATACAACGGGTGTAAGACAGTTTTACACATGCGAGTACTAAGGTTCTTACTTGGCGAGCCTAGCATGTACAGACATGGCCTCGGAACACGGACTGAAAGGTTAAGCATGAGTCATATAGTTGATATGATGCCCATATTGATGCTCGCCTTTGAAGCTACACCAACTCACGTGATGATCGGAATTGGTGTAGTGGATTTGGTTCATGTAATCACCAAAAAGGCACGAGGGATGTCGTTTTTGAGTGGGAGTTCATTTCTAATTTGGATTAGTCGAACTAAATTTGTCATAAACTAAATCGAAGTGAATTTGCATAATTTGTTGTAGTCATTGGCGTCTGTTCACTACCTTATGCTTAGTTTTAATTGAGATAATATAACTATAGAATTCTGGATATTTACTTTACGAACTAGTATCGTATTGTTTTGAATGTCAATTTAAAGTTTATAAGTCCTATTGCAAACTTTCAGCAAACTCTATTTACTCCATAAAGTTTAATAAGTAGTATTAAATCAAGAGTAAGAATTCCAATGTTAGTATCTAAAGTATCATTTTTGCCTCCATGATTATTGATATTCAAAAGTTGTTTTAATATCAAGATTATATTGGAGCTTAAAATAATTTCAGAAACCATCATGTGTGAAAGATATTGTGATATCTGAAACAATGTTTTTGGTTGCATTATGATAGAGTATAATTTAGCAAAATACATGTTCTCATATTGTATGAGAATTTGTGAAGGATGGAGATGCTAGGCATCCGGATCTTCCAAAAAAGTTTTTGGGAACTAAAAATTATACGCGTCATTCTTCCTTATAGGCTATAGTAGCTTGATCATGAAAGTTGTCATGATAAGGATGAATAGAAGATGTAAGTAAAATGTTTACTACACTAATAGATTACTAAAGAATGGATTTTTTTGAAAGAATACCAAACATTTGATGATGGTGATCCACTTCAAAGTGCAAGTCCTAAGGTATTAGTATTTGACTATATACGCTTTGTACTATGTGTCATGTGAATGACACCACTATTGATGTTGATAGATTCTTTTAAAAGGAAAAGGAATTGCTGAAAGAGAATCTATAAAATATTTGGCAGAAAATAAAAAGTTGGAGATGTCCAACTTAGGTATATAGAAGGTATACATGTTATGGTTGTATTCCTTGCTTGTTAAACAATGTGGTTCTGAGGTATTGGATACCAAATTGGTTGGTATGAAGTGTCATACAGGACAACACAATTCATGAACTACAATGGCCTAAGTAACTAGCAAGAGAATAAGTGATGACGTTCATCGAAAACAAATAAAGTGTTATTGTGTTTTTCATTGTCATCAAACCTAGCCTACAAGATTTGTTTTAATAATTGTTATTTTGTTCCAGTATTACGAGAACAATGTTTGTTCAAATAATTACCGTATTCCATAAAGGATGGATGAATTTTTACAAGTCTAGTGGGAGAAATCACATCCATAAACACTATTGCTAAAATGTTGCAAGACAAATGATTAAAATATCACTTATAAAGTGACATCGCTGTTTTAAATTATATTGGAAAGAAAACATGAAGAAACTCCATGTTAATGGAATTTTTGGAGTCTTTGATTTTGATCAATTGACGCTTGTGAGACTTTTCTCGAGATAATTGAAACTCCGTTCATAGGCCAAAGAGGAACTGATGACTAGCTTATTGGAAATTGTGCATGCTGATGTGCATAGTCCATTATATGTAGCCATATGCGATGGATCCTTTTGCTTTATATGCTTTCTCCAGAAATTTGAATGAATATATCTATGTATTTACTTAATAAGGAAGACGTATGAAACATTTGAAAGTTGTTCAAAGACTTTCAAGATGAAGTGGAAAATCATTGTAACAAGAAAATAAAGAGTTTATGATTCGATCATAAAGGAAGATATTTGAGTTACGTGTTTAGAAAAAACACCTAAGATTTGAGGAATTGTTCCATGATTTGTGTTTCCCAATAAACCATAGGATTATGGCATATTCGAGAGATGAAATCAAACCATGTTTGACGTGGTAAGATCAAAGGTGTCATTTATAAAACTGCCATTATGTTTTAAGGATTAAATCTTTAGAGACTACCACTTTTACACTGAAAAGAGCACCATCGTGATCCGTTTAAATGACACCATATAAGTTATGGTTTGGGATAAAACCCGAATTGTCTTTTCTTAAATTTTGGTATGCTATGCATAAGTAAAATGTTTACAACCAAAGTCGGATAAGCACGTCTTTATAGGTTATCCCAAAGAATTTGTTGGGAATTTCTCCATAACACCGAGGACAAAAGAGTTTGTTACTTGGAATGTCAAGTTTCTTGAGAAGGAATTTCTCGTGAAAAGTTAAGTGGGAGGACAATAGAACTTTGATAAGGTTGTTGAACCTTAGCTATATGTGCTAAGTAGCGCAGCGCCGGAAAGTGTCCCGGTGGCAGGCACAATGCTCATGGCTCCCGTGATTACAACGGGTGTGATCTCGGAGATTAGAGTTCCTATTGAACCGTGTGGGTCGGTAAGAATCAAATAGTGTGATTTGATAAGCAAGTCGTTATTGTTTTGACAATGATGAACCGACTACATGCAAAAAAGCGATGATGGGCCCTGACTCCATAAAATGACTAGAAGTCAAAGAATCCGTGATAATATCCATACACGAGAAATCAAGTTTCTGAACTTGGAAGACCCTCCGGAAAGGCGTGAAGCCTATCGGTCGTATTTGGATCTATAAAGAAATAGACATGGATGTTTAACATCTATGAAATAGTCGACATGTCAGAAAGAAGTTTACGACAATGTTCAAGGAGTTGACTATGACAAGATTTGATCTTTCATAGCGATATTTAGTCTTGATGGATTAATGTAGCAACCACTACATATAATTTGATGTATGGTAGTTGAATAAACAAAACAAGGTTCTTCTAATAGAACGGTTACCTAGGACGTGTACATGACATGGTCCGAAGGGTTTTGTTAATTAAAAGGGTGCTAAAAGGGCATGCAAACTTCAATAGTTGAAGTAAGCATAGCGGAGTTGGAATCTTCACCATGATGAAACTGTTAAAAGAGTTTAAATTCATCAGAGATGATGAAGATGCTTGCATTTGCAAGAAATTAAGTGGGAGCGCTGAGACATATTTCTAATACATTATGTAGAGGACATATTGTTGATTGGAAATGATGTATCTTGTATTAACACAAGTTAAGAATTTCATTAAAATAATATTTCGATGAAAGACTTGGGCAAAACCGGAATATTAGGCATCAATATCTATATGGATAGATTGAGGCGCTAATATGGTTGTGCCAGACATACATATATGAGATATTGAAAGGGTTCAATATGGAAACGACAAGAAATGTTCTTGCTGCATGGAAAGAATTGTATCAAGATTCAAGTGTTTCAACACATGGTGAGTAAAATCACATGAAGATTTTGATCGATTATACCATGATATGTATATATCCAAAATGTCCTATGCTCTAAATATTATGAGCACATACCAGAATGATTCATAAGATGATCATTGGACGATAGTAAAGATATCCTTATGAGCTTTGGAAGAACTAAGAATATATCATGTATAAGTGACAAATAGTTAAAGGTAGTTCATTGTAAAGTGTTACATTGATACTATTTTTGTCACAAGATACAAATTAAATTTATCTCAATTTAGACTATGGGTGGCACAATGTAATGGAAAGGATGTTCCATGATGGATTTGGATGAGTTCCAAAGTTGAGACATTGTGACGGATACTACAACAAAAGGCTAAGTATATAACTGCTATAGTAGAAGCAAAGGAGGGCATTTGTGTTAAGTAGTTTGTTATCAAACTAGGTGTGGTTCAAAGTGGGCTAATACTATGAAGATATATTGTGTGACAATAATATCAACATATTTTAAGCCGAACGAACTAAAGGTCTCACCAAAGGACCAAATTTATAATGCCATCTTATTTGAGAATGAGTGATGCGTAGAGACGCAAAGACATGCAAATACACACGGGCCTGAAACTGTCAGATCCGAAGATTATGTTAACCACTAGAAATCGCGTATATGCAACACCAGAAAGCCATAGGTGTTCAATACGCAAAGTTTTTCAAACTAGATTATTGACTCTAGTGCAAGTGGGATACTGAAGGGAATATGCCCGGGAGGCAATAATAAAGTGGTTATTATCTTATTACATGTTTATGATAAATGTTTATTTTGCATGCTATAATTTTATTGATCGGAAACGTTAATACATGTGTGTTTAATAAACAAAAAGGTTCCTAGTTATGCCTCTCATATAAACTAGCTCGTTGATTAACAAGATGATCAAGGTTTCCTGATCATGGACATTGGATGTTGTTAATAACGAGGTCACAACATTAGTTGAATGATGTGATGAACATTCATCCGAAGTATAGAATTACGATCAAAGTCATTATGTTTATATTGCTATAACATCATACGAAGTAATCTTAGTCCTTAGACCATGAGATCATGTTAATTGCTGACACCGGAAGAGTATCTTGATAACATCAAACGTCACACCGTAACATGGTGACTATAAAGGTGGATTCAGTGCTACAAAGGTGTTATGTTGAGGCTCATGGATCGAGAGTGGGATTTTTCCATCCCGATGACGGATAGATATACTCTGGGCCCTCTCGGTGATATCACATTGGTTAGCTTGCAAGCAAGTGATGTGATCACTAGAATGTTATATCACGGGAACAAGAAAAGAGTACATGTCGGTAACGAGATCAAACTAGGTATGGAGATACCGATGATCGAATCTCGGACATGTAATATATCACGAGACAAAGGGATTTAGTTACTAGCGTTAAAGGTTCACACGATCACAAGAGTCATCGTTGAATATGTGGGAGTCAGTACGGATCTCCAGGTCCCGCTGCTGATTATTGATCGGAGAGGGATCTCGATCATGTCTGCATTATTCGCGAACCATAGGGTGACACACTTAAGGGATACCGACACCATTTGGAGCAAATATGTTTCACATAAAGATTTAAGAAAGTGCTGGAATTATTTCAATAGACACTGAAACTGTTTCGGGTGAAATTGCTGAAATTGGTTCTGCATGTAATATTGAAATGTTGCAAGGGGTTTTATGTGAATGTTTGTTAATTAAAGTAATTAACAAAATTCTGAATAAAAATAATAAAAGGGTTTTATTAAATGAGAGAGCATTAAATTTGGAGAAATTTAATGCATTTAAAGTGGAGACTTTAAAAGAGAATGTGAAGGGGCATTTTAATGTGGAGGGGTTACCACCACATGAATGGAGGAGGTGAAGGGTCACCTCCCCCATGCGCCGGCCATGAAGGAGGGGCACCCCCCTCCTCCTATAAAAGGCCCCCTCACACCCCTTCTTCCTTACACCTCCCCGTGAAGGATCTCTCTCCCCTTCTAGTATTTTCCCCATGGTCTCGGATTAGCGAGATACATGTTCCCGGTGGCTTTATCTGGAAAGGAGTTGCTGCTTCCGCTGCTTTGCTGGAGCGAGGGACGGAGGTTGTCGGGGTACCGGACGTGTGTGCGATCACGGATGCACCGCTGCTTTGCGGTGCTGGACTTGGTGGTGCTGGAGCTGGATCTGAAGGACGTGCTGGAGCCGGACCTGCTCGGACTTCCTCACGATCTTGAGATCGGCAAGTGTACGACTACATCAACCACGAGTTCCTACTCGTTAACAAAACTCGTTGTCTTCGAGGGTAAGTTCTCGATGGATGTATGTCCACCTGTTGCTTTGTACCTAGTAGATAGATCTTGGCGTGTAGTTCTCATCGTAGGAAATTTTTTGTTTTCTATGCTGCGGACCCAACTGTATATTACACGTTAACCATGAGATTTGGAATGGGATGGAGAAGTCAGTTGGATCTTCTTCCTTTCGCGTGGATCGATGACCTTATCGTGAGGCTGTTGATTTCTCGTGGAGAATCCAGCACGTGGGTGGGACCCCTTAGTTCCTCGCGATACTGGTGTCTAGATTATCTATGAGGGGATGCCGGAGGTATAGCCGGTCCTTTACGGGGCTTGCTAGGGGCACAATCGGCTCATAGAGTCTTCGGGTGCCTACCAGAGTTATAGCTAGTCCTATATGGGGCTTAATAGAGGTGGGGCATGTCCTAGAGGAGCGTGTCTTCTTGCGGGGTTGCGGAGAGGGGCAGTGATTGGCTTGGATCATCTACTAGGCCCCACATCACGGAATTGTGGACGGGAAAGTACGCCCGGTTGTGCAACAAAGATTTGGTCTCTCATGAGTAAAGCAACGCACCTCTGGAGAGTGTAAGAATTATGACATGTTACACCTTGTTCCGGGAAGGAGCTACGAACGCAACAACAAAGGAACTCCATGAAGTTCTGGTCAACCTATGAAGGCTGATGGGCATAGTTTTTTATAATAAAATCAATCTTTGAAGAAATGTTTACTAAAACTGCATAGTACAAGGACTTATAGTCCGAGGTGGTAGCTAGAGCATCAAACTTCCTGTTGGGTTCGCAACATAGAAAACAAAAAAAAAATCCTACAATGGGAACTATCGTCAAGATATATCTATTAGATACAAGCAACGGGTGGATATACATCCATAGAGAACTTACCTTCAAAGACAACAAAGCTTTGTTAACAAGTTGGAACTCGTGGATGATGTATTCGTACACTTGCCGATCTCAAGATCATGATGAAGTCCAGTAGGTCCGGCTCCAGCACGTCCATCAGATCCAGCTCCAGCAAGTCCAGCACCACCAAGTCCAGCAACGCAAAGCAGCGATGCATCCGTGATCACACACACGTCCAATACCCCGACAACCTCCGTCCCTCGCTCTAGCAAAGCAGCAGAAGTAGCAACTCCTTTCCAGATAAATCCACCAGGAAAATGTATCTCGCTAATCCGAGACCATGGGGAAAAACTAGAGGGGGAGAGACATCCTTCACGAGGAGGTGTGGTTTGTGAGGAGGAGAGGGGGGCCTTTTATAGGGGAGAGGGGGTCACCCAAGGTCCATGGCATGGAAGCCATGGTGGTGCCCCCACCTCTTCCACATTCATGTGGGTGGAGCTCCCACTCCCATAAAAAGCCTCCACTCGAAAGTCCACTCACACATGCATTAAATTTCCACCAAATTTAATGCAAGCTCTCATTAAATAAAACTATTTTATTTATTTTATTCAGAATTTTTTCAATTACATTAATTAACAAACATTCACATAAAACCCCTGCAACATTTCAATATCACATGCAGAACCAGTTTCTGCAATTTCACCCGAAACAATTCCAGTTTCCATCGAAATGATTCCAGCGCTTTCTTAAATCTTTATCTGAAACATATTTGCTCCAAATGGTGTCGGTATCCCTTAAGTGTGTCATCCTACGGTTCATGAATAATGCAGACATCATCGAGACCCCTCTCCGATCAATAATCAGCAGCGGGACCTGGAGATCCGTACTGACTCCCACATATTCAACGATGACTCTTGTGATCGTGTGAACCTTTAACGTCGTAACTAAATCCCTTTGTCTCGTGATATATTACAAGTCCGAGATTCGATCATCGGTATCCAAATACCTAGTTTGATCTCGTTACCGGCATGCACTCTTTTCTTGTTCCCGTGATATAACATTCTAGTGATCACATCACTTGCTTGCAAGCTATTTCAATGTGATATCACTAAGAGGGCCTAGAGTATATCTATCCATCATTGGGATGGACAAATCCCACTCTTGATCCATGAGCCTCAACATGACACCTTTGTAGCACTGAATCCACCTTTATAATCACCCTGTTATGGTGTGATATTTGATGTTATCAAGATACTCTTCCGGTGTCAGCAATTAACATGATCTCATGGTCTAAGGACTAAGATTACTCCGTATGATGTTATAGCAATATAAACATAATGACTTTGATCGTAATGCTATACTTTGGATGAATGTTCATCACATCATTCCACCAATGTTGCGACCTTGTTATTAACAACATCCAATGTCCATGATCAGGAAACCTTGATCATCTTGTTAATCAACGAGCTAGTTTATATGAGAGGCATTACTAGGAACATTGTATTTTGTTTATCAAACACACATGTATTAATGTTTCCAATTAATACAATTATAGCATGCAAAATAAACATTTATCATAAACAAGGAATAAGATAATAACCACTTTATTATTGCCTCTCGGGCATATTTCCTTCAGTCTCCCACTTGCACTAGAGTCAATAATCTAGTTTGAAAAACTTTGCATATTGAACACCTATGGCTTTCTGGTGTTGCATATACGCGATTGCTAGTGGTTAACATAATCTCTAGATCTGACAGTTTCAGGTCCGTGTGTATTTGCATGTCTTTGCATCTCTACTTATCACTCATTCTCAAATGAGATGGCATTGTATAAATTTGGTCCTTTGGTGAGACCTTTAGTTCCTTCGGGTTAAAATATGTTGATATTATTGTCATACAATATATCTTCATAGTATAAGCCCACTTTGAACCACACCTGGTTTGATAACAAACTATTTAACACAAATGCCCTCCTTTGCTGCTACTATAGCAGTCATATACTTAGCCTTTTGTTGTAGTATCCGTCACAATGTCTCAACTTTGGAACTCATCCAAATCCATCATGGAAAATCCTTTCCATTACATTGTGCTACCCATAGTCTAAATTGAGATAAATATAATTTGTATTTTGTGACAAAACTAGTATCAATGTAACACTTTACAATGAACTACCTTTAATTATCTGTCACGTATACATGATATATTCTTAGTTCTTCCAAAGCTCATAAGAATATCTTTACTATCGTCCAATGGTTATCTTATGAATCATTCTGGTTTGTGTGCTCATAACATTTAGAGCATAGGACATATCTGGATATATACATATCACGGTATAATCGATCAAAATATTCATGTGATTTTACTCACCAAGTGTTGAAACAGTTGAATCTTGATACAATCATTTCCATGCAGCAAGAACCTTTCTTGTTGTTTCCATATTGAACCCTTTCAATATCTCATATATGTATGTTTGGCACAACTATATTAGCGCCTCAATCTATCCATATAGACATTGATGCCAAATATTCCGGTTTTGCCCAAGTCTTTCATCAATATGAAATTCTTAACACGTGTCAATAAAAGATACATCATTTCCAATCAGCAATATGTACTCTGCATAATGTATTGGAAATTTGTCTTAGTGCTCCCACTTAATTTCTTGCAAATGCAAGCATCTTCATCATCTCTGATGAATTTAAACTCTTTTAACATTTTCATCATGGTGAAGATTCCAACTCCGCTATGCTTACTTCAACTATTGAAGTTTGCATGCCCTTTCAGCACCCTTTGAATTAACAAAACCCTTCGGACCGTGTCATGTACACGTCCTAGGTAACCATTCTATTAGAAGAACCTTGTTTTGTTTATTCAACTACCATATACGAAATTATATGTAGTGGTTGCTACATTAATCCGTCAAGACTAAATATCGCTATGAAAGATCAAATCTTATCATAGTCAATTCCTTGAACATTGCCGTAAACTTCTTTCCGACATGTCGACAATTTCATAGATGTTAAACATCCATGTCTATTTATTTATAGATCCAAACACAACCGATAGGCTTCATGCCTTTCCGGAGGGTCTTCCAAGTTCAGAAACTTGATTTCTCGTGTATGGATACTATCACGGACTCTATGACTTCTAGTCATTTTATGGAGTCAGGGCCCATCATCGCTTCTTTGCATGCAGTCGGTTCATCATTGTCAAAACAATAACGACTTCTGTTTCAAATCTTACTATTTGATTCTTACCGACCCACATGGTTCAATAGGAACTCTAATCTCCAAGATCACACCCTTTGTAATCACGGGAGCCATGAGCATTGTGGACGCCATTGGGACACTTTCCGGTGCTGCGCTACTTAGCACATATAGCTAAGGTTTAACAACCTTATCAAAGTTCTATTGTCCTCCCACTTAACTTTTCATGAAAAATTCCTTCTCAAGAAACTTGACGTTCCAAGCGACAAACTCTTTTGTCCTCAGTGTTATGGAGGAATTCCCAACAAATTCTTTTCAATAACCTTCAAAGACGTGCTTATCCGACTTTGGTTGTAAACATTTTACTTATGCATAGCATACCAAAATTTAAGAAAATACAATTCGGGTTTTATCCCAAACTATAACTCATATGGTGTCATTTCAACGGATCATGATGGTGCTCTTTTCAGTGTAAAAGCAGTAGTCTCTAAAGCTTTAATCCTTAAAACATAATGGCAGTTATATAAATGACACCTTTGATCTTACCATGTCAAACAAGGTTTGATTTGCTCTCTCGAATATACCATACTCCTGTGGTTTATCGGGAAATGCAAATTCAGGGAACAATTCCTAAAATCTGAGGTGTTTTGCTAAACCTGTAACTTAAATATCTTCCTTTATGATCAAATCATAAACTCTTTTATTTTCTTGTTACAATGATTTTTCACTTCATCTTGAAAGTCTTTGAACAATTTTCAAATGTTTCATACTTCTTTCTTATTAAGTAAATATATAGATATATTCACTCAAATTTCTGGAGAAAGCATATGAAGCCAAAAGATCCATCGCATATGGCTACACATAATGGACTATATACATCAACATGCATAATATCCAATACATTAGTCATCCGTTCCTTTTTGGCCTATGGACGGAGTTTCAATTATCTCGAGGAAAGTTTCACAAGCATCAATTGATCAAAATCAAAAGACTCCAAAAATCCATCAACATGGAGTTTCTTCATGTTTACTTTCCAATATAATTCAAACAGCGATGTCACTTCATAAGTGATCTTCTAATCATTTGTCTTACGACATTTTAGCAATAATGTTTATGGATGTGATTTCTCCAACTAGACTTGTAAAAGTTCATCCATCCTTTATGGAATACGGTAATTATTTGAACAACTATTGTTCTCATAATACCGGAACAAAATAACAATTATTAAAACAAATCTTGAAGGCTAGGTTTGACGACAACAAAAAACACAATAACACTTTATTTGTTTTCGATGAACATCATCACTTATTCTCTTGCCAGTTACTTAGGCCATTGCAGTTCATGAATTGTGTTGTTCTGTATGACACTTCACACCAACCAATTCGGCATCCAATACCGGTATCCAATACCTCAGAACCACATTGTTTAACAAGCAAGGAATACATCCATAACATGTATTTCTTCTATATACCTAAGTTGGACATCTCCAACCTTTTCTTTTCTGCCAAATATTTTATAGATTCTCTTTCAACAATTCCTTTTCTTTTAAAAGAATCTATCAACATCAATAGTGGTGTCATTCACATGACACATAGTACAAAGTGTATATAGTCAAATACTAATACCTTTGTACTTGCACTATGAAGTGGATCACCATCATCAAGTGTTTGGTGTTCTTTCAAAAATCCATTCTTTAGTAATCTATTAGTGTAGTAAACATTTTACTTACATCTTCTATTCATCCTTATCATCACAACTTTCATGATCAAGCTCCTATAGCCTATAAGGAAGAATCGTGAGTATAATGTTAGTTCCCAAAACCTTTTTGGGAGATCCGGATGCCTAGCATCTCCATCCTTCACAAATTCTCATACAATATGAGAACATGTATTTTGCTAAATTATACTATCATAATGCAACCAAAAACATTGTTTCAGATATCACAATATCTTTCACACATAACGGTGCATACTTAAGGAAGAACACATTTTATCTTGATATTTAAATGAGGGATCATCTTACAATGCTACTAAAAGTGCCAAACTAGCAATATAAGATGCAAACATCTAATGTGTAAAGTGAGATGATATGGTCCATGCATTTGATCACCATCATATGCATCGTGGTATGATCTCTATCATTCCTTTGTGTGTAAGGCCAAGGTCTATGGAACTTACACGTTAAGTGTGTTGTAAGACTATCTACCATACATCTACTTACAACATTACCATATCAATACACTAGCCCAACAACGATCTAAACTAGACGCCTCTAATTTATCACTTGCAAGTTTTATGTGGCTTAGGGCTTTCGGAGATAGAACCGGTCTTACCTACGAACATGAACCACAACGAGGATAACCAAGTTATTAGCAACTCATTGTAAATCAGATATTGACTATAGTAGGAGAGACAGACACCCGCCAACCACTTATGCAAAACTAGTTGCATGTCAGTCGTGGAACCGGTCTCATGTGCGATGACATGTAAGGTTGGTCCGGGCCGCTTCATCCCACTATACCACCAATATCCAAAATACATGAAAGATGCAATAACATGATCATCATCGCCCACATATAAACATATGTGTACTACTTGTGCAAAGCACCTACGCATAGATCTGATACCACTGTTGGGTTCGCAACATAGAAAACAAAAAAAAATCCTACGATGGGAACTATCGCCAAGATCTATCTATTAGATACAAGCAACGGGTGGATATACATCCATAGAGAACTTACCCTCGAAGACAAAAAAGCTTTGTTAACGAGTTGGAACTCGTGGATGATGTAGTTGTACACTTGCCGATCTCAAGATCATGATGAAGTCCAGTAGGTCCGGCTCCAGCACGTCCATCAGATCCAGCTCCAGCAAGTCCAGCATCACCAAGTCCAGCACCACAAAGCAGCGGTGCATCCGTGATCGCACACACGTCCGATACCCCGACAACCTCCGTCCCTTGCTCCAGCAAAGCAGCAGAAGCAGCAACTCCTTTCCAGATTAAGCCACCAGGAACATGTATCTCGCTAATCCGAAACCATGGGGAATAACTAGAGGGGGAAAGAGATCCTTCACGAGGAGGTGTGGTTTGTGAGGAGGAGAGGGGGGGCCTTTTATAGGGGAGAGGGGGCACCCAAGGGCCATGGCATGGCAGCCATGGTGGTGCCCCCACCTCTTCCACATTCATGTGGGTGGAGCTCCCACTCCCATAAAAAGCCTCCACTCAAAATTCCACTCACACATGCATTAAATTTCCACCAAATTTAATGCAAGCTCTCATTAAATAAAACTATTTTATTTATTTTATTCAGAATTTTGTCAATTACATTAATTAACAAACATTACATAAAACCCCCTGCAACATTTCAATATCACATGCAGAACCAGTTTCTGCAATTTCACCCGAAACAATTCCGGTTTCCATCGAAATGATTCCAGCGCTTTCTTAAATCTTTATCTTAAACATATTTGCTCCAAATGGTGTCAGTATCCATTAAGTGTGTCACCCTATGGTTCGTGAATAATGCAGACATGATCGAGACCCCTCTTCGATCAATAATCAACAGAGAGACCTGGAGATCCATACTGACTCCCACATATTCAATGATGACTCTTGTGATCGTGTGAACCTTTAACGTTGTAACTAAATCCCTTTGTCTCGTGATATATTACATGTCCGATATTTGATCATCGATATCCAAATACCTAGTTTGATCTCGTTACTGACATGCACTCTTTTCTCGTTCCCGTGATATAACATTCTAGTGATCACATCACTTGCTTGCAAGCTATTTCAATGTGATATCACCGAGAGGCCCCAGAGTATATCTATCCGTCATCGGGATGGACAAATCCCACTCTTGATCCATGAGCCTCAACATAACACCTTCGTAGCACTAAATCCACCTTTATAGTCACCCTGTTACGGTGTGACGTTTGATGTTATCAAGATACTCTTCCGGTGTTAGCAATTAACATGATCTCATGGTCTAAGGACTAAGATTATTCCGTATGATGTTATAGCAATATAAACATAATGACTTTGATCGTAATGCTATACTTCGGATGAATGTTCATCACATCATTCCACCAATGTTGCGACCTCATTATTAACAACATCCAATGTCCACGATCAGGAAACCTTGATCATCTTGTTAATCAACAAGTTTGTTTATATGATAGGCATTACTAGGAACTTTGTATTTTGTTTATCAAACACACATGTATTAATGTTTCCAATTAATACAATTATAGCATGCAAAATAAACATTTATCATAAACAAGGAATAAGATAAAACCACTTTATTATTGCCTCTCGGGCTTGAATATAGTGAACTTGCCGGGTAACGCTGTTACTCACACTTTCCTTTGAACCCCTTGCTAGACTTTGAGGGCCATAAGGATGACCAGATGTATGCTACAAAAGTCCAGAGCAACGTCTACTAGGAAGAGCCAGACCTGTCCGGTGGAATCGAAGGGGTGGACTACGGGATACATTATGGAGCTGAAGACAACGAGTCAGAGTAGTTGTCAGGTCGGAATATAGTTACCTAGGTTGAGCCGAGAAGCACGAACCTTATAGCATAAGCTGTTGAGCTCACATTTTTCTTATCACTGTGTCTTTCGTTCTTCCGCCGAACTTATGAAATAAGTGATATGGTTTGTAATTTTGAATCACTTGAAGTCTCGAACTTCTGGTATTGTAATAATAATGAAGTGTGTATGTTTGTAATATGGACCTGCAATGTTTCTGTTGTACCACTCTGAGGGATGTGATATTAACAGAATGGTGTTCTATCGATGTCATGTCAAAGACTATAGTATATTACACATGCAGTGGTATGCTGGGTCACCGCAGTTGGTATCAGAGCAATTGCTTTGACGTTAGGTTGGAAACCTAGTAAAGGGAACTACCTGTAGGAGTCTAGGGCAACGGTAAAGAGTTCTCTAGATTATATGATGAATATTCAATTGGGAATATTTTGTTATATCTTTTAGTGCGATAATTCTTTATTATGATGCATCATTATAATTAATGGTTACTAATTATGAATGTTTTGTATACAGTCAAAATGGCACCAAAGTTTCCAAAACAGATTTTGGCAAAGAAAGAAGAAACTCTCGATGATTATCAGGGGACTTTAACTGAACGGCTTCGAGAACTTCTGAGGGTTTTTGGTTGCACAACTACTATTCTAGTTAGTACCTTGACATACCATGATGGGCGAATGTTAGACAATATTGTGTTAGCATCCAACTACCAGAAAAGCTTGGTTTATATCACGATTTACCTATGGGTGAAGGTACAAGTCACCTAGCAGCATACCATGTTGCTATTCTGGAGGCGATATCCAATGTTCGGGAGAACAACGCACAAGAGTTAGCTGGAAGCACATATTCTGTGATTCCTCATGACTCTATAGACATGGAGCCAGTTCTGGATCATCTTACTTTAGTAAAGAAGCATCCAAAATTAGCTTCCAAGTTTATGGATCACTATCGACTGATAGTTGGGTCTTTGTATAAGACACATCAGGTTATTGTGGGGGATTAGACTGATATGCTAAAGGATTTAACTAATCCTAAACGAAGGGATAATTTAGCATCTCAATTAGAGAACGAAGCAGTGGGTAGAGTTAGCCCAACTTTTAAGGATATACCTATAGATCCAGCATCTTTCACACCATATCCTTATTCACCTATGCCAGAAACCACCAGATATCCTGATGAGGGTACTAGTTATCCAGTATCACAGAATTCTTGGGGAACCGAGGACTCGGAACTACCTATTGGAAACTCTGAAAGATGGAGGTACGGATCAATGGATGGATATGCCGGGAATCCTATTCCTATGGAAGATTATGTTGGTGATACCGGGCAAACTAGTCGGTTGGGAGTGAGGTCTTATTCCATTGATGGAAGGGATGTCCACGTGGAGGATGTAGAGTCCGATTAGGAAGATCCTGAAGAAAGGGTGTTTAAGACACCGGAACATTATCCTACCCCAGATAACATGCACTATCCAATTATAGCTGAGGACTATCCTACTCAGCAGAGTACTTGGGGAGCACCGGAAGCAGAATATTCCGTTGATTACTCTAGAGTCGAGATGCAGGAGGCGCTTGAAGAAGACAGTGATGAGGATGTTTCTGAAGATACCTCAGATGAGTTGGAAGGTATGGACACACTTCAGCTAGATGATGTGTCGAGTCCAGATACTTCTGATACTGAGTATCGTCCATCGAAGAGGCAAGTCGTTCCACAGATGGTGCGTCGTACTTCACGTCAGAACGGTTGTACTCCGGGTATGTATGATGAACATCGCAACTTCTGGGGAGCGTAACCTTGAGGAGGAGTATCGCAGTGGTGATACGGAAGTTAGAGTCTAAGCACTTGATGTAACTAAATAAGTGGGGTAGCATCCACATGAGTTTGTAATACCTAAAGGGTACGGGCTTGTAATTACGTTGCACTAAATGTGTTGTTTGTAATGTATAATATGTGAAATGCATATTTGGTTCTTATTTGGATTTTGTTTTCCATTGTGTAACTAGTTCTATGCATGAAGTTGAGCTCAGAACACATATGCATGATGTAATTATGAGTGTTCGCTTTATACTATAGGACTAGGGGGTATGGAAACAGGTGTAGAGGACGAGACCAAACAACAGCGTATGGAGCGCGAAGCTAATGGAAAGGCGAATGAAGATGCCAGAATGCAAGAAAATTTACCACCACCACCAATGAGGCCATTGATGGAGCAGAACTTTATGCAGTACATGCAAATGATGCAAGAGTCCCAGAACAAGTTTATGGAGGGATTAGTAGATCGAGTGGGACATCAGAGGGAACCTGAAGGACGTGGTGTGAGTCTTTCTGACTTTCAGAATGCAAGGCCTTTACCTTTTGCATCAGCCCCTGAACCAATGGATGCAGAAGATTGGTTAGCAGATATAGAGAGAAAGTTGAAAACTATAGGATGCAATGATGAGGAAAAGTTGAGGTATGCAACACATCTCTTAACCGGACCTGCAACATCATGGTGGGAGAATCAGTTGGCAATGCAACCTCCAGGTAGGAAGTATACCTGGGAGGAGTTTAAACAGAGATTCCGTGAATATCATGTTCTGGAAAGTGTTATTGAACTGAAGCATAGGGAGTTTGAAGAACTTTAGCAGGGATATACCAATGTCATGAAGTACATCCGGGAGTTCAATCAACTATCTCGTTATGCTGAGGATGAAGTGAACACTGAGGAAAAGAGGAAGAAACATTTCCTGTGTGGTTTAAATCCATTTGTGAAGATGCAGCTGAGGCTGGCCAATAAGGCAACTTTCCAACAGTTACTTGATGCAGCTATAACTTTTGAGGATGATTACAAGAATGTTCAAGAGGACCGAAGGAAGAGAGCAAAGAAGGAAACCAAGAGGACCCAAGCAAGTAAACCTAAAAACAATATGGAGTTTAAAGCTCGAAATAGGTCCTTTAACAATGGTAACAACCCCAATCATGGTGCAACCACAACCAGGAGGAATGCCATTTGCCACAATTGTAAGCTTCCAGGGCACCTTAGTAAGGATTGCCTAAAGCCGGTAATCATATGCTACGGGTGTGGTTAGAAGGGGCACATCAAGCCTGATTGTCCAAGCAAACCACCTGGTGGTTGGCCTACATCAGGCGGTGGTCAAGTAAGAGGCGGATGTGGACAACCTAATAAAGGTGGGAGCTATGGCAAAAACGACAATGGCAAGAGAGGCAGACCTACTGGAAAGCTGAATTGCGCAACCTTTGAGGAGGTTGATAACTCGAATCAAGCAGTGATAGGTACTCTCAATATTCTCACAAACCCTGGAAAAGTTCTATTTGATACTGGTGAAACCACTTCATTCATATCTGAACAATTTTGTGATAAGTTCGGGATTAGAAGGAAATCGTTAGAAAAACCTATGACTGTAGTTACCGCTGGAGGGATCATAGTAGTTAGAAACATTAAATTAAACCAAGTTATCTCAATCTGTGGTCAAACCTATTATGCAGATCTTTATGTTATTCCATTAAGGGGAATAGCAGTAGTGGAATGGATTGGATGACCGAGTATGGAGCCCAGATCAATTGTGAGGATAAAACTGTTTCAATTAAGTCTCCAAGTGGAGGAAGGATAGTCTATCAGGCAGATAAACATAGTCATATCATGGTAGATCTGCAATTGAACTCAATGAAGGAGGTCAAATTGGAAGATATTCCTGTAGTGAAGGAATTTCAAGATGTTTTTCTAGCAGAGTTACCAGGAATGCCACATGATCGAGAAATATAATTCACTATTGACCTGATACCTGGTACAACACCAATAGCCCAAGCACCGTACAAGATGGGACTGAAAGAATTAAAAGAGCTTAAGGAGCAATTTGATGATTTAGCCAGAAAAGGATTTATTTAGGAAAGTGTATCCCCATGGGGAACTCTAGTAATTATTGTGGATAAAATAGATGGATGACGAAGAATGTGTGGTGATTACAGAAATATCAACAATGTCACCATCAAGAACAAATACCCATTGCCAAGAATTCAAGATCCATTTGATCAAGTCAAAGGAGCTAAGTATTTTCCAAGATTGATCTAAGATCGGGATACCATCAGATAAAAATCAAACCTTAAGATGTTCCAAAAACAGCATTTGTGTCAAGGTATGGACATCATGAGTACCTCGTCGTACCTTTTGGATTGACCAATGCACCAGCAATATTCATGAATTTGATGAACAAAATCTTCATGCCTTATCTAGATAAGTTCGTCATAGTGTTCATTGATGATATTTTGATATACTTTAAGGATAAAGAAGAGCATGCAGATCATTTGAGGATAGCGTTGCAAATCTTGAGAGAACAAATTTAGCAAGTGTGAATTTTGTTTGGACAAGGAAGAATTTCTTGGTCATCTGATCAGTAGGGATGGGATTGCAGTAAATCAATCCAAAGTACAATCAATGTTGGAATGGAATGCACCAACTATTGTGAAACAAATCCAAGGTTTCTTAGGCATGGCAGGCTATTATAGGAGATTCATTGAAGGTTTTTCCAAGATAGCTGGACCAATGACCAAATTGCTAATAAAGAATACACCATTCATATGGGATGAGAAGTGCGAAGCAAGTTTTCAGGAATTGAAAACCAGATTAACCATCGCACCAATCTTAGCAGTTCCTGAAACAGGAAAAGATTACACGGTATACTGTGACGCTTCCAAAAAAGGACGATGTGTGCTAATGCAAGATTGCAAGGTAATTGCTTATGGTTCTAGAAAACTCAAGCCACATGAAGTTAATTATCCAACACATGATTTGGAGTTAGCAGCCATAGTCTTTGCTTTAAAAGGATGGATGCATTTTCTCTATGGAGCAAGGTGTGAACTATACACAGATCATAAAAGTCTCAAATATTTCTTCACTCAGAAGGAGATGAATATGAAGCAGAAAAGATGGCTGGAGTTGATTAAGGATTATGACCTTACAATTAAATATACTCCAGGAAAGGCCAATGTAGTGGCAGATGCTTTAAGTTGGAAGAGTACAGATACTCAACCTATCAATAGAGAATTACCAAAAGAGTTGCAAATGGATTTGGAAAGGTTAGAAATACAATTTCTAAAGATAGGAGTTCATATAGGCTTATCTACCATGAGGGTTATGGAAGAGCAAAGCAGTGATCTTAGTCATGAGATCTATCGACATCAACTTGATGATCCATTCATTGCTGAAGAAATCAGAAGAAATTCCGAAGGACAACAATCAGTTTTTCACCTAGGAGATTATGGATCTTTATGGTTCCAAAACCGTCTTTGTGTACCAGATGTATTGGAGATCAAAGAGGTGATACTCTGAGAAGCACATGAGACACCATATTCAATTCATCCAGGGAGTACGAAGATGTACATGGATCTTAAGGAATTATTCCGGTGGAATAACATGAAGAGGGACATTGCAAAATATGTGTCTAAATGCCATACTTTCCAAATGGGTTAAAGCAGAGCATCAAAGTCCAACATGACCATTACAACCTTTGGAAGTTCTAGAATGGAAATGGGAGGAAATTGGTATGGATTTTATCACAGGATTACCCATGACACCGAAGCGGAAGGATATGATATGGGTGATTGTGGATCGATTCACGAAAAGTGCACACTTTATTCCGGTAAATCAAAAAGATAATGCCGAGAAGTTAGTGGAAATCAATGTCAAATAGATAGTAAGTAAGCACGGAGTACCCAAGAAAATTGTATCAGATAGAGGATTTGTGTTTACTTCAGCATTTTGGAAACAATTACATGAAGCACTTGGCTCAAAGTTGGATTTCAGCACAACCTATCATCCCGAAGCTGAAGGCTAGACGGAAAGAACCAATCAAATATTGGAGGACATGCTTAGAGCATGTGCATTAGATTTTGGAGGTTCATGGGAAGATCATCTACCATTGGCAGAATTTTCCTACAACAATAGCTATCAGAGTAGTCTGAAAGCAGCACCATACCAAGTACTTTATGGGAGAAGATGTAGATCACTAATATGTTGGTATGATCCTGGAAGTAGCAAGGAATTTGCACCAGACTATATCAAGGAGAAGCAAGATATCATCGATATTATTAGAGATCGATTGAAGATAGCTCAAAGTCGATAAAAGAGTTATGCTGATCAAAGTCGAAGATCACGGCATCCAGAAGTGGGGGATATGGTATATCTCAAAGTAAGTCCAATGAAGGGAGTTAAGAGATTCAGAGTCAAATGAAAACTAAGTCCAAGATATATCAGACCATTCAAGATACTGAGTCAGAATAGAACAATACCTTATGCTCTTGAGTTACCAAAAAGTCTGGCTCAAGTTCATAATGTTTTCCATGTGTCACAACTACGGAAATGTCTTAAAGTTCCCGATGATGCAATTACACATCAAGAAATTGAGTTACAAGCAGATTTGACTTATGTTGAGAAACCTTGTAAAATTCTGGAAGAGAACTAGAAAATGTTGAGAAACAGGGCAATCAAATACTGCAAGGTACAATGGGAACATCACCCGGAGCGAGAGGCCACATGGGAGAAAGAGGATGACTTAAAAGAAGCATATCCATAACTATTCAGGTACACATCAGCAAACTTCGGGATGAAGTTTAATTTAAGGGGGGAAGTCTGTAACACCCCAACATTTAGGAACCAACGAAGGGTAGAAATAGGAATCTACGCATATGCATGCATTCATCTGTAAAATCCGGGTAAATTTTTTGCCAAACAAAAACCTAAAGAGATCAGAGTTTCTTTCACTATCTAGAGGTAGGAATAGCTCTCTATAGTGATTGCTATAAATTTTGACATGACCTTTAGGCATTATTGTGTTTTGGGGGGAAATATTTTGAATTCAAATTTGAAATTTAAATCATTTGAAAAATATTTGAAAATTAGAAGTTAGAAACATAAAGTCGTTTTCCAAAATGAGGTACTAACATTGTTTGATTATATTGTAGATATATTAAACAACAATAAGAACTTAAGGCAAGGAAATTTAAATAAGAAATGAATTTTTATTTCTTTTCACTATTCCATAACAATATTTCAAATTGAGATAGATACACCAAAACAGAATATTACAGGGAATAGAATCTAATGAAATAAAACTTTATTAACTTATAAGAATATCTTTACAAGATTCTTTACAAAAGGATAAGAAGGATATTACAATGAAAATCTATACTACCTATCTATTCCTATACTACATCTTGAGCATCCAGATCTTGTTCCTGCAAAATAAGATAAACCACTCAAATAGAAATAAAAGGTTAGTTGATTATTTTTACTCTCAGTGGTGAATAGTGAAGTGCACTGTTCTTATTACATCATTGAGTAATTAAAAGAGGCAAGTTTCACCAAGACAGTAACCAGTAAAAGGAGAGGAAGTGAAAGTCAGTTCACTTGATTTGACCCACAAAGAGCTAGGCAGCAAGGCAACTTAGTCATCTAACTGCATGATGTGTGCTATCGACCAGCAGTGAGAAAGTGATATGGGCATACCTTACAGGTACTCGAGCTTGGTATATACGGTCCAATCTGGCAGAAGCCCACGGCGTTACCAGGGCCCAATCAAAGATTCGGGTGACCGAAGGAAACTCCGACTGCTTGCAGCACACGGTAAGTTCAAAGATAGAAAGTTTAAAGGGACAAACCCTAACTTGTAACCGACTCGACCTGCTACCTGAGACCTAGCCTATCTATATAAAGGCTAGGAGGGGGTGGCGAGCAGGACAATCACAACCCTAGTTTCCACAACCTTGCCAGATTGCATATGCGCACCCCTTGTAACTTTCGACTCCCTCGATAATTCCAAGAGCAGACAAGAAGGAGTAGGGTCCTCTACGAGGCCTGAACCTGGGTAAACCTTGCGTCCCTGTGTGCTTGTTTGCTAGCAGATTGATGCCTCTAGTGCTCCCTCCTTCTCCAAAACCCAAGTCCATAACAATGGGCATTGATGAGTTTAACCCTCGTCAATTGGCGCCGTCTGTGGGAACTAGGAGTGCTGATGTTGCGGCTTCCTCGGACTCATCAACTACGACCTGCAACTCTGCAATAGCAGAGATTCGCCTCCTCTTTGGTGCCTTCGACTTCACCGACCATACACCGGCCACTCGCCTGGCTTTCGAGTCCATGGGCGAAGGGATCGGCCTAGCGATCAGAAGCTTATGCTTCAAAGTTGGTCAGCTGGGCACACTTCGCTCCCTGACTAGCCAACGGTTTCAGCATTGTGGTTTCCACCGCCGATCGGCACCTTGAGCAAACTCGACACCCTGACAACAGTTGGGACCGTGATCAGCGACATCAGTCGCGGATCTGATCTGGGCGATATAGCCACTGAAGATGGAGCCTATGGCTCCGGATCTGAAAGCTGCGAAAGCAACAGCTTCCCCCCAGCACTACATGTGTGTTGTCATCAAAACAGGCGAGAACAACGTCACTCAAGACAACACCGCTACTGGCAGTGGCATCCTAGTCGTGAACGGTGGTATCGCCAACGGCGCACCCACCAACAATAGGACAGAAAGAGACCCGCATCTCACGGCGAATGAGCGCACCGAAGAGCGCATGCTGATCAAGCTCAATGACAACGAGTGGGCCCGCTGTCGAGAAGCTCTGCGGGGCAATCCCCTGCCCCCAAATTCATCACAAGACATGCTAATGGGTTACCATTGGTTGCTCAAGGAATAGTACAAGTGCCAACAACAAGTAATCACGCAGCTCGATGCACGCAGAAAGGCGGTGGATGAGTCGAGCCTTCGGCGGGCTCAGCTCTCTTCCATGGGAGGATCCTCCTCTAAGGGCAATGACCATGTGGCTGCCAAGAGGCGCTCTCGACTAGCCCACCTCACCGACAAGGAGCAAGAAGAGGCCACGAGAGTCCTCGACTTCTCATCCATGACGGTGGATACGCGGGGCAATGTGCTCCCAAAGACACCGCAAGCAGTGGTGACAGTGGCCACCATGTACCTCCTCAACAACCAGCCACCAGCTAGGGATCCGTGGGCCACCATGCACCGATCCATGATCACGGGCCTGGGGCTAGTTGAAGCTGCCCTCATCAAGGATCCAATGCCAGAGCCGAAGAAAAACAAGGCTCTGGCAAAACGCTACTCTTCACCTTCTTCCAGCGACGACAGACATGACTTGTCGCGACGGCACCGTTCACGACGGCACGACCATGACTACGACGCGTGGGATTACATCACACAGTGCAAGGTCAACAAGATGCGCGCAAGCCGCGCACGTTCGACTGATTCAGAAGATGATGGGATGGAGCTCAGCAGCGCCAACTGCTTTAGCAGAGCCATCAGGCAGAAGCGAATGTCAAAGGGGTTTAAACTCCCATCAGAGAACCTGAAATTTGACGGCCTGTAGGACCCGAAAATCTGGCTGGAGGATCACAAATCCTCCATCAGGCTGCATGACAGAACCACAAGTACGGTGATGCAATGCCTCCAGCTAAAGCTGCAAGGTGTCGCCCGTGCGTGGCTCAACAATATCCCGCGCGGATCAATTCACAGCTGGGAAGAGCTAGTCTACAACTTCGTGTGAAACTTGAAGGGCACTTACAAAAGGCCTGCATCAATCGAAGAATTGCGAGGCTACTACCAGAAGACTGGCGAGCCGCTACGCTCATATATCCAGAGATGGTCCATCATAAAAAACTCTGCAGAAGATATCTTTGAGGATCGCGCAATCGATGTATTCAATAACGGCGTACGCCGAAGAGAGCTCAGGGAGGAGCTGGGCCGCTTGAAGCCCAAGACAATCAACCACCTGATGGAGATCGCAAATAGGTGGGCTGATGGAGAGGACTTGGTGAAAAACCGTGTCCACTCCGATGATGATGACGACCTCGGCCGCATACGCGATCGTCAGGAAAACATCGAATGCGAAGATACGAGGACCGCGAAGAGGTCGACATGGTCACGGCTGGCTACACCGACAAACGCGACGACAACCGAAACAACAGATACCACAACGGTGGATACCACGATAGCGGAAAAACTACGCAAGTGTGGTAGCACCGCACTCGCGATGAAGCACTGATGGCTCGTGGTTGATGTAGAGCTCGTTGGGAACCCCAAGAGGAAGGTATGATGAGCACAGCAGGAAGTTTCCCTTAGTTATGAAACCAAGGTTTAATCGAACCAGTAGGAGCAAGGAAACACCCCAAAGGTGTTGCTAGCTGAGCCTTGGCAGGGCGCACTACCGGTGCTAGTAGCAACATGGAGACTTGCACAACACAACCACAGAACTTTGTCCCCAACTTGCGATGAGGTTGTCAATCTCACCGTGTTTTGTTGAAAACAAAGGATTTAACGTATCGAATGGAAAGAAGTAATAGTTTGTAGAAAGTAAACACAAAGCAGTAAACAGTTTATAGATTGTATGTAAAAGAAAAGGACCGGGATCCATAGTTCACTAGAGGTGGCTCTTCTTAAGATAGATAACATGCTGGGTGAACAAATTACAGCGGGGCAATTGACAAACATCGAGAAAGCAATACATGCATATACTAATCATCTTGACTCCTTTGGAACTTGATTGGGCATTACAACATTATACATAGACCGCCATCCAACTGCATCTATGACTAATAATCCACCTTCAGGTTATCATCCGAACCCCCTCCAATATTAAGTTGCAAGCAACAGATTATTGCTTTACGAACTGCGTGTAAACAATACGATTATTCTATGAACAAAGGATTGTTGTTTTCTCCCTAGTAGCAACAACACATCTAGTACCTTAGAGATTTCTGTCACTTCCCCAGATTACCAGAGGCATGAACCCACTATCGAGCATAAATACTAACTCTTGGAGTTGCTAGCATCTACTTGGCCAAGATAGCTACTAACAACGGAAAGCATGCAAGATCACAAATAACAAAGACATGATAGAATCAATAATCAATATGAAATAGCATCTCAATATCCATCGGATCCCCGCAAACACAACATGCAGAATTACAAATAGATGATCTAGATCATGAACGGAGCTCACAAGATCTAAACATGATAGCACAAAGGAGGAGAACCAGCCATCTAGCTACTACATGGATCCATAGTCCAAGGATGAACTACTCACGCATCACACCGGAGGCTTGCATGGTGATGAAGAAGGCCTCCAGGGTGAATTCCCCTCTCCGACAAGGTGTCGGGAAGAGCTTCAGATCCCTCCCGATCTAGGGATGGAGATGGCGGCGGCTACAAACTCTTTCGTGGATTTTTGATCGGGTACTTAGGGTTTTCGTTCCGAGGGCAATATATAGGCGGAAGGAGAGGCCGAGGGGGTGCTGGGGTCGGCCAGACCACCCCCTGGCATGGGCCAGGCCTGGCCGCGCGGCCAGGTGGTGTGGACGGCCCCCGACCCTTCTCCGTCTCGTATTGTGGCATCTGATGACTTTCAGAAAAATAGGCACTTTGGCTTTTGTCCCGTCCAATTCCGAGAATATTCATTTTCTGACTTTCCTGGAACCAAAAACAGTAGAAAACAGGCAGCTGGCACTGTGGCTTTTGTTAATAGGTTAGTCCAAGAAATCATATGAAAAGTACTCCAAAGTGTGGACAAAACAAAAGAAAGTGGATAAAACCAAGCATGGAACATCAAAAATTATAGATACATTTGCAATGTATCAAGCACCTGCAGCATCCATCTAGGACAAACTGTCCGGACCATGCAGCATGCACTTCTACATCGACAAGCACGATGGCAAGAAAAAGTCCAGCCACCTCCTAAAGGACTACCGCGAGTTCCTCAAGCTCCACGAAGGTCTGGCCCATATGAATCGCGGCGCAATAAACCAGGGTTATGGAGCTGCCCCGAGCGCTGTGGCTCATGGAGCTCCTCCACCACCACCAGGGCCACCACCACCCATGGCTGCACCAATCCAGAACCACGGAGGCGAGCCATACCACCGACCACTGGGGAACATGGGAATGATCCAAAAAGGTCGCCCCTCAAATCGAGTGCAGAAATCGATCACTCGCTAAGTCAACCTGGCGATGAATTCTCTGCCCTCCACCACTGAGTACCTTAGTGGAAGCGAGTCCTGCATTACCTTCGACAAGAGCGATCACCTGCACCAAGTTGCTCGCCCAGGCCACTGTCCCCTGGTACTCGAGGCGCAAATTGGAGGCTTCGAGATGAGTCGCATCTTCATGGACGGCGGAAGCAGCATTAACCTCATGTTCACAAGTACCTTGCATGCAATACAAATTCCTGTGTCATGTCTGGAAACTTCAGACACAAATTTCCACGGAATCGTCCTAGGGAAGGGCGTATACTCCCTGGGCAAGATCATCCTCGACGTCATCTTTGGGACGCCCACAAACTTCCGACAAGAACGCATTGAATTCGAAGTTGTCAACTATCCCTCTCAATACCACTGAATCCTCGGAGGTGTCGCATTCGCAAGGTTCATGGCGGTACCACACTATGCCTATCTGCAGATGAAGATGCCGGGCCCAAATGGCATTATCACAGTCAACGGAAGCTTCGAGAGATCCAACAGCTGCGATAGGGAATTCAACCGAATTTCCCAGTCTTTCGGCATGCAAGAGGGGCTGTCAAGGTTGAAGGAGTCGACAGACAATAGTCTGCCTCCCTCGAGCAAACCAAGCTCACCCGACCAATCCTTCGACACGTCGGTGCACACCAAGAAAGTCCAGGTCCACCCAACGGACCCGACCAAGACGACCCTCATCGCCAACAACTTGAGTCCTGCATAGGAACTCGCGCTCGTCGAATTCCTCCATGAGCACTGGGAAATTTTCGCCTGGTGTCCAGCGGACATGCCAGGAGTTCCCAGGGAATTCACCGAGCACTCACTCAACATGAATCCTGAAGCAAGGCCAGTCAAACAAACAATACGGCGACTATCTGAGCCAAGAGCAAAAGCGGTCGGTATGGAAGTCAACAGACTCCTCGACGCTAAATTCATACACGAGATCAAGGAAAGTACCTCGGTCGCAAATCCGCTGCTCGTTCCTAAAAAAGACACGGATATCCTGCGGATGTGCGTGGACTTCACCTCCCTAAACAAGAATTGCCCGAAGGACCACTTCCCGTTGCCATGGATCGACCAAATAATTGACTCCACTGCAGGATGCGAGCGTCTCTGCTTCCTCGACACCTACTTAGGCTATCACCAGATTCGAATGAAGGAGGAGGACCAGGAGAAAACAACATTCATCACGCCCTTCAGTGTCTTCTGCTACACAACGATGCCCCTCGGGCTAAAAAACGCAGGAGCCACCTACTAGTGGTGCATGCAGACCTGCCTGCCTTAAGATCCAGCTTGGTCGCAACATCCAAATCTACATTGGTGACATCATCGTCAAAACCAAGGAGGAAGCCTCGTTACTCGATGATCTCCACGAGACCTTCAATAACCTCGGCCGCTACCGGATGAAGCTGAATCCAGACAAATGTGCCTTCGGCGTACCATCGGGGCAACTGTTCGGGTACCTCATCTCCATGAGAGGGATCAAGGCCAACCTAAAGAAAATAAAGGTCATACTAGCCATGGAGAAGCCGAAGAACGTAAAAGGTGTCCAGCAGCTGGCTGGACGAATCGCGACGCTCAGTCGATTCATCAGTCGAATGGGCGAAAAGGCCCCGCCCTTCTACCAACTTCTTCGCAAGGCTGATAAATTTGAGTGGACAGATGAAGCACAAGAGGCATTCGAGGACCTCAAGCATCTACTGTCCACCTCGCCGGTGTTGGTAACACCTCGTGAAAAGGAACCACTACTGCTATACATCTCCGCCACCAACCAGGTGGTAAGAACTGTGCTCGTAGTGGAACAAGCCGAACAAAATAAGGTCCATGGGGTGCAACGCCCAGTCTACTACCTCAGCGAGGTGCTCACACCAACAAAATAGCGGTATCCGCATTATCAGAAGCTGGCGTACGGCGTCTTCATGACAGCATGCGACTACGCAACTACTTCCAGGAGCACCCAATCGTATCGGTAAACGATGCCCCTCTTGGGCACGTACTCAACAATCCTGATGCCACTGGATGAGTCGCACTCTGGGGGATAGAGCTGTCTCCATGCGACATCACATATGAGAAGCGCGGCGCGATCAAGTCGCAAGTTCTGCTGGACTTCCTCGTGCACTGGATGGAAAACCAACTCCCCGACAAGCCAGACATGTCCTATCTATGGACAATGCACTTCAATGGGTCCAAGCGCAAGGAGGGAGCTGGCGCGGGCATCATATTGACATTGACGCAAGGCAACAAGATGAGGTACGTTCTATGAAAGCAGTTCACCGCCTCCAACAATGAAGCTGAATATGAAGCCTTGCTCCACGGGATGCGTATGGCAAAAGCCTGCGGTGCAAAGCGACTTGTTATATACGGTGAATCCAAACTGGTGGTCAACCAAACAATGAACGAGTGGGATGCCCTGAGCGACAACATGATTGCCTACCGCGACCTCTACGACACACTCGAGGGGGAATTCGATGGCTACGAGTTGTGACACGTAGGTCGCGAGAGCAATGAGGAGGTGGACATACTCGCCAACATCGGCTCCACCTGCGCCCAAGTGCCACCCAGAGTATTTCTAGAGCGCATCTGTAAGAGCGCTCTATCAAGCCAAAGGCTCTAGAGCATAAAACTAGCACGACAAAGGACTTGGGGGCTACGACGAGCCAACGACACTCGACAACATGGAGCCAGACATAGGCCTCGAAGGCCCCATGGAGGTGATGATGATAGAGCCATCCTGGACGCAACCATACATCACATACCTGCTCAGTAAAAGGTTGCCAAATGACTCGACGGATGCGCGTCATATAACACGATGATCCAAGGCATTCGCCCTCATCAACGACAAACTATACAAGCGCAACATCACATGAGTCCTTCAACGGTGCGTCTCCAACGGGGACGGAAGATCCATCCTCCTTGACATACACGAAGGCACTTGCGGACACCATGCCGGCAGTCACGCCCTCGTCGCCAAAGCTCTACGAGCTGGATTCTACTAGACAATGGCAATGCGCGATGCCAAGGACATCGTTCAGCATTACAACGCCTGCCAGCAATTCGCGACAAGCCGCACGCACCTAGCGTGGAGCTCAGGCCAGTACTTGTGGCCTGGCCCTTCACGCAATGGGGACTCTACATGGTCGACAAGCTCCAGAAGTCTTCACCTGGAGGATACATCTACCTCCTTGTCGCAGTCGACAAATTCACCAAGTGGATTGAGGCCATGCCGGTGATAAACCAATTAGGAGCCAACGCCATTAAATTCTTCGAGTTCATCATCTTCCGGTTCGGGGTGCCACATAGCATCATCACGAACAATGGAACAAACTTCACCTTGAACGAGTTCCAGGGTTTCTGCGAAAAACTGGGAATCAACATCAGCTACACCTCTATAGCACACCCTCAGACCAACGGTCAAGTCGAAAAGGCCAACAGCCTCGTCTGCGGCGGAACCAAGAAAAGGCTCCTCCAGCCACTCGAAAGAGCTGTCGGGTGATGGCCCGACGAGTTGCAGTCGGTACTATGGAGCCTGCACACAACTCCAAACAGCGCTACAGGCTACACTCTATTCTTCATGGTACACGGTGCCGAGGCGGTACTACCCGAAGAGGTGCGCTACAAAGCCCCACGGGTAGTAGCATACAGCAAGGCAGAATCAACCCTCGCACTCAAAGATTCTGTCGATCTCCTCGATGAACCAAATGAGATTGCAGCGGAGAGATCCACGATCTACTAGCAGAACCTTCGCAATTACCACAGCAGAAGGCTATGCCCTAGATCCTTCGTCAAAGGAGACCTGGTCCTACGACTGAAGCAACAAGGGCACCTCAAGCTCGAGTCCCCTTGGGAAGGACCTTATGTTATTACGGAAGCTATCCCAGGTGGTGCCTACTGCCTTAAAGATCTAGAAAGCGGAGTCACATACTCCAATCCTTGGAATGTTGCACAGCTGCACCGTTTCTATCCTTAAATGTTTTTACTTTACAAATAAGGATATTCAGCCAGGCTACTTAGCCATTGATACATCATAAACGTATCTATAATTTTTGATGTTCCATGCTTGTTTTATATCAACTATCTTATGTTTTGTCTACATTTTGAGATACTTATATGCATTTTCTGGAACTAACCTATTAACAAGATGCCGCAGTGCCAGTTGCCTGTTTTCTGCTATTTTTGGTTTCAGAAAAGCTCGTAAAGAAATATTCTCGAAATTGGATGGGACAAAATCCAAAGTTCCTATTTTACCACAAGACTCACGGAGCCAGAAGACGAGACGGGGAGGGGCCACGAGGGGCCGGCACCACCTGGTGGCGCAGGCCAGGCCATGCCAGGGGGTGGTGTGGCCGCCTCGGGTGCCCACCGACCTTGCCTCTTCGCCTATAAAAGCCTCTCGGGACGAAAACCCTAAAACAAGATCAGATTTCCACGAAAGGTTCCGCAGCACCGCCGCCACCGAAGAGGAGATTCGGGGGATAGAAGTCTCTGTTCCAGCACCCTGCCGGGACGAGGAAGTGCCCCCGGATCCATCTCCATCAACTCCACCGCCATCTCCATCACCATTTTTTATTCCCATGATGAGGAGGGAGTAGTTCTCTCTCGAGGCTAAGGGCTCTACAAGTAACTATGTGTTCATCTCTCTCTCTATGCATGATCTTATTGAGATCATGAGGTTTGTAATCTATAAATCTATTCTGCTACTCAAGTGCTTTAATTAATCTCTGCTTATCCCCACGTGTGTGAAGTTGATAGTGTGCACATCGTGTGTCACTTTGGCTAAGGTTACATAAATACTTATCATGAGTATAATTTGAGTTGGATGTCTCTATGAGATTGTGGTGTTTGTTGGAACCATCTAGCGCTCAAGGTGACAGTGAGGGGTTATCTAGATGGGGAATGCGAACTTGAAGGTGTGTTGTTATAGCCCTACATCGTCCAACCAGAGACTAGTTCAGGGTAGCATCATAAAGAGAAGATATTTATATGAGAGTGTACAATACTGAAAGTATGATCCCTAGGCCTTGTTTCTAAGCATTGAAACACCATTTACAATCAGTTCTGTTACATGTTTGTTTGCTGCCACTCTTATTTCAGATTGAAATTACCACTTATAATCATCCATATTACTTGTATTTCACTATTTCTTCGCCGAACTAGTGCACCTATACACCTGACAAGTGTATTGGGTGTGTTGGGAACACAAGAGAATTCTTGTATCTTGATTGCAGGGTTGCTTGAGAGGGATACCTTTGACCACTTCCTCCCTGAGTTCGATAAACCCTGGGTGATCCACTTAAGGGAAACTTGCTGTTGTTCTACAAACCTATGCACTTGGAGGCCCAACACTATCTACAAGAATAGAAGTGTGAGTAGACATCAAGCTATTTTCTAGCACCGTTGCCGGGGAGGTAAGGTAAAAGGTACTCACATCTTCTGGCTACTAAGCTATCTTCTAGTATTGTTGCTAGTGTGTGAGTGCTCGAAGTTATTTCCTTTAGATTTTGCAATTATATCTTTTTGTTTCTTGTTTTTATTTTCACTAGTTAGGCTTAATGGAAAACAACAACAAAATTAGAGAGATTTATAGTATTTATCTTGAGTTAGGAAATGAAGTGTTTGAAGAGAAAATTAAAAAACCTATGGAACTTTATTTGCATGCTAATAGCAATGTTATTAGTATGAATTCTTTGAACACCATTATTGCTAATGCTATGGAAAAGTCTAAGCTTGGGGAAGCTGGTTTTGATAAGCATGATATTTTTAGTCCCCCAAGCACGGAGGAGAAAATTTACTCTGATGATACTATACCTCCGATATATAATGATTACAATGATGAGTATGATATTTTCAGTCCACCTACTATCGAGGAGAAAATTAATTATGATTACAATATGCCTCCTATATTTGATGATTATGGTGATGAGAATAATAATGATAGCCATTTTGTTGAATTTGCTCCCACTCAAATTAATAAGAATGACTATGTTTATGTGGAGAGTATTAATTCTTTTATGCATGTGGCTCATGATAAGAATGTTTTATGTGATAGTTATATTGTTAGTTTTATTCATGATGCTACTGAAAGTTATTATGAGAGAGGGAAACATGGTTTTATGTATCTCAACAATATTAAGGTTCCCCTCTTTATGTTGAAAATTTTGAAGTTGCACTTGTTTTGCTTTCCTATGCTTGTTGCTTTGTGCTTTCATGACTTGTTTCTTTACAAGATTATTTTTCATAGGAAGTGGGTTAGACTTAAGTTTGTTCCATATTTTCTTCTTGATTCTCTCTTTTACTTCAATTCATATTTCTTATGTGAGCATCATCGAAATTATCATGCCTATCTTAATGGCTATAAAGAAAGAGCTTTTGGGAGATAACCCATTATATTTTTTTACTTTTAGTTTATTTTTGTTTTGTTGAGTCTTGGAAGTTATTTTCTCTGTAATAACCTCTCCTTATCCTTTTTGTTTGGTTTTTGTGCCAAGAATAACCTCTAATGAGAGAAAAGTAAGACTTGGGAAAGTTGCTGTCCCGAAACAGATTTTTGTGATCCACTGTAAAAATTCATGAAAAATCTATGTACGTCGGATTGATCTGTAATTTGTTGTACTTATGCCCCAGGTTATTATATAATTTTCGTTAGTTCAGGACATTTCGATTTGAGCAACAAAAGGTCTTCGAAAAAATTGGTTTTTACCAGCTGGTCTGTTTTGACAGATTTCTGCCATTATTTGCATTTGCCTCTTAATCTCTTTCTCTTTGAGTTCTCTTTGATCACTTGAACTTTTAAAAGGAATTGCTACAGTAGCTTGTGCTTTAATGGAAGTTTTACATGTGTTGAAACTGAACCTAAAGACTTATTATCTTAAGTACACTAATGTTGCTAATGAAGATTGTGTGAAGTTTTGTATGAAGGAAATTTTAAAGTGTAGGGAAGAACAATGTGATGAGGTAAAGTATGGACAAAAGCTTAAGCTTGGGGATGCCACCCGTGTCACCCCAAGAAACATTCAAGAAGTACAAGCGTCAAAGCTTGGGGATGCCCAAGGCATCCCCTTCTTCATCAATAAAAATCTCAGGTTTTCTTCCAAACACTTCATTTTTATTGTTTCATGCACAATTGTGTTGTTCTTGGAGCTTCTTTGTTTTTGTTTTTAGTTTTCTTTTGTTTGATTTGCTTAAATAAGTTGGTTGGATTCCAACACACTTCTTTTGGAGAGAGACACACCCCGTTATTCATTGCCTAGAACACTCTAATTTTCACTCTTATTATTCTGTGAGTGTTCTCCTTTGCTAGCATTGCGTTTAGCTTTATTTTTCTATTGGTGTTGGAAAAGAGTAGGAAATTTCATAATTATAGTGGTACAAAAGGAAGCTTGTTTTGACTATGACTTAGACTTTATCATGTCATGTTTGATATTGCTTTGACTTTATGCTCAGTGATTATTGTTGTACCATGACTTGTTTCAAACAATTGAGATTGCTTAATGTGCCTTGAAAGAATCATGCGTTGTTTTAGCATACAAAAGCATAATATTGTGGTATTATCCTTTGATGCTTTATTTGGGTTGACTTGGCACATGCTCACACCATGTTAAAACTATACCAAGTCACCATAGTCTCTATGATCATTTAGTTTTCGACTTGTAATATCACTTTATGCTTTAATTAATAATGTTTTGTCGCTTTACATGATTATGGCCATTATTGCTCTCTTAGTTGGTTGCTCCTAGTCTTTTGCTAGCCTCCACATGTACCAAGTATGAGTTCCACTCATGCATCCAACTCCAAATAAAACCAAGTTATTCCAAAGAGTCCACCATACCTACCTATTAGCATTATTTCTATTCCAAGTATATTCATGTTTTTATCTACCTTCCGAATTAAACTTGTTATGTGAAAATTAGTGATTAAAGCTCTCACGAACTTGATGGCACACTTTACTTTCTTGCACTTAATAAACTTGAACCATTGTGCCCATCTATGTTGCGTATATGCTTGCATTTCGTAAGTTGTGAATTAGCAGAACCATGTTACCATGGGGAACGCTTTCAGCATTGCACTTTATTTAGTTGATATCATGTTCTTTTGCTTATGGATCCCGGCGGTGTGAAATGAAAGGGGAGCTTGTAAGGCTCATGGAGTTCGTATATGTGTTAGAGAAACGCCTGGGTGGCTAGTCTAAGCCATGCCTAATCATGGTGGAAACGTGCAATATAACCATAGTGAGCAATCTGTGAAGCATCCTAAAAAAAGAAAAAAAAGAAAAAGGGAAAACCCTATGCAAATAGCATACAAAAAGATCGCTGAGATGCTCATTGTCTGCTTGCCTTGTCATTTTGATATGGGAAAGCTTCTGTATCATCGGGCAAGGGGTACCCCGTTGGCGGTTCTCTATGATACACATGTACTTACAATGACAAGAACTTACTTTTGACTAAAGTTGAGTAGCATGAGGAACGATAATCGTAAGCAAGGGGCATGAGATTTTCAGCTTATAACTTGTCAAGCATATCCTCATATTTGTTCACTTTAACCTTAATAACCTAAAGATGCTTATGATAGGGGCAATGAGAGTTGAAAGCTAATAAGTACCATAATTTTTGGAAGCTCTTTATGAGACTTGACTCCCTGCTTCCTTCTATGAAGGGCCTTTCTTTTACTTTTATGTTGAGTCTCCATCTTCTATCTTTATGCACCTATTAAGAGAGCATAGTGGTCATTCTTAGTTTAATGTGCATTGTCCCAAAACTTGTTGATTGATTCATAACTTTGATATTGCTTGTTCTTAAATTATTTGTATCTAGTCACTCTTATGAATTTTGAAGGTGTCCTATGCATTTATGTTTTGCTATACCATGAGGGACAAGTTGAATACCATTCTCATTATGTTTTCTATATGTGAAACAAACAAATGTCTTTCAAAGCATTGTTATTCATGAATCTTTTATTTGTACCTTTTCATGTTACAACATAGTTTCTATGTCTTATTGTTAGAACTATATCTTTCATGCTATGTTAAAGTACTATGATCCCAGCTATCAATGTTTTACAAATACCTTGATCAAGATTGTGATGGTGCATGTCACCTCAAAAAAAAAATCTTTTTATCACTTACCTACTCGAGGACGAGCAGGAGTTAAGCTTGGGGATGTTGATACGTCGTAAATGTATCTATAATTTTTGATGTTCCATGCTTGTTTTATATCAACTATCTTATGTTTTGTCTACATTTTGAGATACTTTTATGCATTTTCTAGAACTAACCTATTAACAAGATGCCGCAGTGCCAGTTGCCTGTTTTCTGGTGTTTTTGGTTTCAGAAAAGCTCGTAAAGAAATATTCTCGGAATTCGACGGGACAAAATCCAAAGTTCCTATTTTACCAGAAGACTCATGGAGCCAGAAGACGAGACAAAGAGGGGCCACGAGGGACCCACACCACCTGGTGGCGCGGGCCAGGCCAGGCCGCGCCAGGGGGTGGTGTGGCCGCCTCGGGCGCCCACCGACCTTGCCACTTCGCCTATAAAAGCCTCACAGGACGAAAACCCTAAAAACAAGATTAGATTTCCACGAAAAGTTCCGTAGAGCCGTCGCCAGCACCGAAGAGGAGATTCGGGGACAAAAGTCTCTACTCTGGCACCCTGCCAGGACAGGAAGTTCCCCAAATCCATCTCCATCGACTCTACCGCCATCTCAATCACCGTTGCTGACTCCCATGATGAGGAGGGAGTAGTTCTCTCTCGAGGCTAAGGGCTCTACAAGTAGCTATGTGTTCATCTCTCTCTATGCATGATCTTATTAAGATCATGAGCTTTGTAATCTATAGATCTATTCTGCTACTCAAGTGCTTTAATTAATCTCTGCTTATCCCCATGTGTGTGAAGTTAACTGTGTGCACACCGTGTGGAACTTTGGCTAAGGTTACATAAATACTTATCATGAGTATAATTTGAGTTGGATGTCTCTATGAGATTGTGGTGTTTGTTGGAACCATCTAGCGCTCAAGGTGACAGTGAGGGGTTATCTAGATGGGGAATGCGAACTTTAAGGTGTGCTGTTATAGCCCTACATCGTCCAACCGGAGAGTAGTTCAGGGTAGCATCATAAAGAGAAGATATTTATATGAGAGTGTCCACTAGTGAAAGTATGATCCCTAGGCCTTGTTTCTAAGCATTGAAACACCATTTACAATCAGTTCTGTTACATGTTTGTTTGCTTCCACTCTTATTTCAGATTGCAATTACCACTTATAATCACCATCTCTTCGCTGAACTAGTGCACCTATACACCTGACAAGTGTATTGGGTGTGTTGGGGACACAAGCGAGTTCTTATATCTTGATTGCAGGGTTGCTTGAGAGGGATACCTTTGACCACTTCCTCTGTGAGTTCGATAAACCTTGGGTGATCCACTTAAGGGAAACTTGCTGATGTTCTACAAACATGTGCACTTGGAGGCCCAACACTGTCTACAAGAATAGAAGCGTGAGTAGACATCAGCCATACATTATACCTCATGATATTCTGCGAATAAATAAAGCTAAGTGCCCCAAACTTTGTGTTTTCCTGTTTTTCTTGCAATTATATCACTCGGGGGCTGCGCCACCCTTTACACCTTTTTCCACGAGCAACGCAGTATCCTGAGTAGCTGACGCACTATCAATCGAACCCTTGGTAAAACCAACCCAGCGGCAACGCACCTGATAGGTTGGCAAGGTGCTGAGATAAATATATGTCAAGCTAACGAAAAGGAACTGTCGATTACAATACACTTGAAAAACATACAAGCTAGCAAGTTGTTTACACAATAACAGGTATCAACAACACCCGGGACAATTACATGAACGTTACAACACATATACATCCATGTGCAGGTCCATACTACATTACTGCTGCAAAAGGAGGACATTTGTTTGCTCTTCGAAGAAATCGACAATATCCTCGGCTGGCCGATCAACCGCCTGGTAATGTGGCACCATATTCCAGGTCATCCCTTCTGGTGGAGGCGGTGGTCCAACGGCAAGAGCTGCGACATCCACATCTGCCCGATGCAGGCGAACAAGCGCCAATGCAGCCTTGGCACCCGTGACCAACTCATGGCGCACGCACTCGCGGACAGCGCTGATATCTTGAAACTTCGACAGCAAAGCTAGCAAGCTTGAAGGCACCACATCAAGGGGAAACATCGCCTGAAAAATATGCCTAAGGCACGACTGTGCCTTCTTCAAGCACTGAAGCACCCGCGATGCACGATCATGTAGTGTCGACAATGCGATTGCATGATTGTGATCCACCCAGAAGTACCCACTAGCTTGCAGCTGCTCCTGGGTCAGATCGTTCAGTCGAATGGCGACTTGATCCTTTTCATCCTGTGGATGACGAGCGCTAACGACTACAAGAAGCAGCGAAAAGCATAAGAATAAGGCATCGCTGCAAGTGGCTAAGGAAAAGGAAAATAAGCTAGAAAGCTAACATTTAAATTGCTCATTCAATTGAGCAACTTCGCCCAGGAGGTACTTCTCGCGCGCACTGGCCTTCTCATCCTTCGACTTCCACACGTCCGTGTTGCCACGGATCATGGGCAACTCTCGCTCCAACTGCTTTATGCAATCGCGCAGTCGCGCAAGCAGCAACAACTCCTCCACCTTTGAACGCGGTTGCGCCACGGTTTCATCGGTGGGAGGAGAGTCAGGAGGACCGCTCGAAGGACCCTATTATAGCCAAAGCAAGAGGCGAATAAGACCAACCATCCATCAATAAAAGGAAGAAGTGCATTCAAATTCAACAAGTTGTACGGGTTCCGCGCATGAAAACAATAAATTTTACCCTACGCCCCTGAACCCCTGATGCTGCCAAGACCTATCTATTAGTAATACAGTAATGGGAGGGGCTTTTAGCGAACTTACCCTTAAAGACCGAAAAGCGTTGTCAACGCTCAAGAGAGTGTGGTTGATGTAGACGAGCCGAAGCCGACCTCAAGGTCGTGATAAAGTCCTTGCGCTCATGTGGCTCCAACGACTTGAGTGCCTCAAGTGTGACACCTCGCTGGGAGTTACACACGTCCGATGCCTGACGATGACTCCCGCTTCCCTGATCCAGCAGTAGTTGCGGAAGTAGAGATCCTGGATCTGAATCCCGCAGCGCGACGGTGCTCCGCGGTGAAGATGTCTCTCATTCGCGCAGTCCAAACTTGGGACCGCGGTCACGAGAGAGAGAGAGAGAGAGAGAGAGAGAGAGAGAGAGAGAGAGAGAGAATATCAATTGGAGGTCTTCCCAAAAGTGAGAAGTCCTTCATTGAATATTGTGTGTATTTATCTGGCCAAATACGCCCACTATATATAGGGGGAGGGGAGGTACTACGTCCCTCAAAGTCCTAGGGTGGGACTAAAGGTGAGGGAGAGAGAGGGCAGCCGCCGGCCGGCCCTAGTGGGCCCCACGCGGGGGGCTTGGCCCAGCCGGGCACCCCCTTGCCCCTTCTCCCCTCTTGCCTTTCCCTAATGGGCCCTCTTCCCTCCGGAATCGGCCCATTAAGCCTTTTGACCTTTAAATTGATTTTCTCTTTTATTAAATAATTATGAATAAATCATTAAATCAATATTTAACATTCATTCATATATTATTCAATCTCCGTGCTACGGAACACCTTCCACCTCCACTCCGGACATCCTCCGGACTTACCGAAACCCTTCCGGTTTTCTCTCTACTATTCTTTGGCGATTCTTCCGATCCTATAAACACTCTCTAAGCATCATCAAACCCTTAAGCGTGATACCCTACGGTTCGGAAACACTCCAGACATGGTCGAGACACTTCCGGACCAATGATCGACAAAGGGACCTGGATGGCCATGTGACCCCTGTGCGTTCCACGAAGATCTTTTGTCGTTTGAACCTGGACGATCATGTCTTATTCCCTTTGTCTCTCAATACTTGCATTGCCCGAGATATGATCAATGACATCACTGTTGGGTCCGCAACATAGAAAACAAAAAATTTCCTACGGTGTGAACTACACGCCAAGATCTATCTACTAGGTACAAAGCAACGGGTGGACATACATCCAACGAGAACTTACCCTCGTAGACAACGAGCTTTGTTAACGAGTAGGAACTCGTGGTTGATGTAGTCGCACACTTGCCGATCTCAAGATCGTGAGGAAGTCCGAGCGCCGCAACTCAGCAGTGCATCCGCACTCGCACACACGTTCAAGCCACCGGACAACCTCCACCTCCTCGCTCCAGCGATCCAGCAGAAGCAGCAACTCCTTCCAGACGAAATGCCACCGGGAACATGTATCTCGCTAATCCGATACCATGGGGGAATAATTCTAGAGGGGGAGAGAGATCCTTCATAAGGAGGTGTGTGGATGAAGGAGGGAATGGGTGGCCTTTTATAGGAGGAGGGGGGGTGCCCCCTCTCTCCATGGCCGGCGCATGGGGGGGTGACCCCTCACCTCCCCCATTCATGTGGTGGTAACCCCTCCACATTAAAATGCCTCTTCACATTCCCTTTTAAAGTCTCCACTTTAAATGCATTAAATTTCTCCAAATTTAATGCTCTCTCATTTAATAAAACTCTTTTTATTAAAAATTTATTCAGAATTTTGTTAATTACTTTAATTAACAAACATTCACATATAGCCCCTTGCAATATTTCAATATCACATGCAGAACCACCTTCTGCAATTTCACCCGAAAAAATTTCCGGTTTCTATTGAAACAATTCCCGCTCTTTGCAATTCTTTCGTCTGAAACATATGTGCTCCAAAATGGTGTCCGGTAACTCTTAAGTGTGCCACCCTACGGTTCACGAATAATGCAGACATGATCGAGACCCTTCTCCAATCAATAATCAGCAGCGGGACCTGGAGATCCGTACTGACTCCTACACATTCAATGATGACTTCTGTGATCGTGAGAACCTTTAACGCTTGTAACTAAATCCCTTTGCCTCTCGATATATTACATGTCCGAGATTCGATCATCGGTATCTCCATACCTAGTTTGATCTTGTTACCGACATGCACTCTTTTCTCGTTCCCGTGATATAACATTCTAGTGATCACATCACTTGCTTGCAAGCTATCCTAATGTGATATCACCGAGAGGGCCCAGAGTATATCTATCCGTCATCTGGATTGACAAATTTTACTCTTGATCCATGAGCCTCAACATAACACCTTCGTAGTACTGAACCCATCTTTATAGTCACCCTGTTACGGTGTGACGTTTGATGTTATCAAGATACTCTTCCGGTGTTAGCAATTAACATGATCTCATGGTCTAAGGATAAAGATTACTTCGTATGATGTTATAGCAATATAAACATAATGACTTGATCGTAATGCTATACTTCGGATGAATGTCCATCACATCATTCCACCAATGGTGTGACCTTGTTATTAACAACATCCAATGTCCATGATCAGGAAACCTTGATCATCCTGTTAATCAACAAGCTAGTCTATAAGAGAGGCATGACTAGGAACCCTTTTTGTTTATTAAACACACATGTATTGATGTTTCCGAATCAATACATCTCTAGCATGTAAAATAAACATCTATCATGTATAAGGAATATATAATAACAACTTTATTATTGCCTCTCAGGGCATATTTCCTTCAATCACCATGTCGTGTTCAATCTCGTTACCGAACAATGCTACTTGACTCGTTCCGACGAGTGATATCCCTGTGATCAAATCACATGTTGCGCAGCTATTGGATTTAACTTCTCCGAGTGGGCCCTTGAGTATCTTTCCATCATGTGGACGGACAAATCCCGGTCTTGACATATATTGCCTCTACGGTTTCCTCCGAGTACCTGAACAGACCTTTATAACCACTGTATTACCAAGTGGCGCTTGATGCTATCTAAGCACTCTCGGGAGATAGTGATTGATATAGCCTCACGGTCTAAGGAATAGTCTACGAGGATCCATTTCTAATCATCGTAACTTGAACTTCGTGACATGATCGGGTCATGATGTTTAGGTTGGGTATTGGTTCATCATCTCATTCTCAGAATGAGTTGACTCCATTTCCAACTGGCATAAATGCCACATGATCAGGAAACATGATCATCTGCTGACCAATGGACCAGTGACTAGAGTTTCACTAGGAACCCCTGGTTGTTTATATATCACACGTGTATTGATGTTTCCACTCAATACAGTTATAGCATGATATAAAACTTAATCATAAACTTTATGAAATATGATAATAGTCCTTATTACTATTTGTCTCTAGGGCATATTTCAAACAGTCTCCCACTTGCACTAGAGTACAAATACACTAGTTGCATTTGTTCTTAATCATTGGCACCATATATCCGGTACCCTGAACATGCTTGCACATGGAAGAGGTTGAGTCTTGAGTCTGTACTTTATAGTCCCAAATCCTTTGCAACTTACTAATGTCACCTTGATTGACATTAATACTTTATCATCACATGATAACATCTGTGTGTATGCATCGTCACTATGGCTGCAGAACGAGGCCTGATTCTAGGAGCCTATAGTGACTTTAGATCAACCTTGAGGGCTTTCTCATGGGCACTGTGCCCTGGGACACATCATTTTATGTTAAAAGAGAACCAACCCCACCATAACATTATACAACACTTTAGATGGTACCCTTATCTATTATTATAAATGTAATCATCGAAACACTAGTGCACGCTGTGTAACTTTCGATGTTTTGTTCACCTCGCTTCCTACTTGACTTAAATCGGTATTTACAGGAGTTTCCAACATATTCCCTTATAACATAACCCTTTATGCTTTAAGATATGTCATCCTTTATGGATTTGGAAAACATGTCTGCAGTTCTCTATTAGATACTGCGGACAAACTTAGCTCAACATTCTGTGATTCAAACTTAATCACTTTTAAACATTCCTTATTGGATCATATATTATGTTAAGTTATCATCATGGTTTTCTAAGATATAACCTATGTATCAACATAGTGGATGATGATCATCCTTTTATTTCTTTCAACCATTTATGTTAAACTTAATAATATTCCTTGTTTGAGTTATTAAGGACTAGTTCCTTAATTAACTTCTATTCCGAAACCCTTTTCAGAATCCCTTAAGGAATACTACATAATATCATAATAGACTTATTGTCAACTTACATACCTTATAAATCATTATTTATCGGTACTTGTGCTTTTTATTCTTAACACACTTAAGAATCACTCCTATAAGCTCCCACTCAAAATATGTTCCCACATATTTGGGTATGAGTCAGCACTCTTACTCAAACTATGTTCCTGCATATTTGAATTTGAGACTTATATTGCTCCCACTCAAAAATATGTCATTCACATATTGTTTTAGGAAGACTTTTATAGCTCCCACTCAATTTCATGGAAATTGCATATCCACTCACTATTTTGAACAATTTCAAAATCCTTTGATCCATTATCAAACTTGGAGTTTTACTATGAGATACTAGTACTTTTACTAGTTTTAAATCCTCTAGACATTCAGCACACTTGAATCAAATTCATTTGAATTTGTCCAATACTTGACAAATTGTGCTTTTGTCACTCAGCCCCTTTTCCACAATGGCTTCGCAGTCATTTGGGAAAATTCCAAGTAACCCATTTTACTTGTGAGATTCAGCAATGAATTGCTTTCTAATCTCAAGTGAATTTTGCTTCTAGGATTTCTCATAATTCTAGTTTACCATTATTTCCTTAGTAGTTCGTAGGTATGTCATATTCCAAGAATCATGGCAAATGATTCACAAATGTCTCCATACAAGATATGGATTATTTTGAATCCTACTTCATGTAGTGAAAACACCAGTGGGGAACACACAATGATCATTATCATTGATTCTTTCCTTTGTGAAGAGAATCGTTCAGGAACATTGTCTGTTGCGCTTCTCAACACTCTGATGCAGGGATATGAATACTCATCATGTTTTTCACTATCTTCCATTTGCTTCATAATTGAGAAATATCACTAAAAGTGAGCTTTCTCAAGAATGCACCAAAATCCAAGCAATACAAGTTTTGCTTCTCTTTTGGTTTCAGCTATGGATTCCGTATTCAAATTCCAATGAATACTATACAAGGACTTATTCTCTATTGTTTTGGTTATATCGAATAACCCCAAAACTTTTATGACGATCCATACTAGATATGGAGCCGTTCTCACGAATTCAAATGGTTCACTATATATTCTAATTGAGTGCCAACTATTTCTAACTAATGGTCTCTACATCTACACTACAACGATTTATTTCGCGCCATCTATTTACCCATTTTGATATCTAATATCACATTGTGATGCTTTGCATTTTGACATTTCAAACGCATTGCATTCCACAATTTCTTTTATGGCATTCTTATAAAGTCGAATTTCATTACTATTGATCAAATCATAGTAATTGGATTCTCTTTTTTCTTTAACATCCTTTGTTTGATGAAACACTTTGATCAAATCAAATAGTTTCATACTCATGTTTCCTTTGGTAAACTTCTTTAAACATTGAAACAATCATATAATGACAATTACCATTTTTGTTAAAACACAATACATCGAATATGTATTTACTTTTAATAATTCATTAAACACTTTGTATTCAAGTAATACACAGTGTTCAAGTTATTTTGCCGAACTTAGGCATGATTTATATGTGATAAGAAATCGAATGACTTTCACATATTATCACATAACTTTGAATTTTAAACAATGGTTTCATTCATTAATGAATATATCATTAAGTTGGGTATTTTAAGGCATTTCAATATTTTACAAATGCTCATGCATTATCAATTAGTTTCAAACAACAAGGATAATTCACATATAATCAAACAAGATATGAACATGAATAGAGATCATAAAAGTGGAACAACTGTTTGTTACAAGCTCATATGAATAACCGCCTCACGAAATGTGAGACACACTAAATAAGTTCACAATCTTTTGATTACAATAATCATCCTAAACATAAACTAAATGATAAATGTTGAGGGAGAGCGTCGTCGCCATCATCATCATGCTCGCCATCAACACGCAACGTCACCTCCTCTCCAGCAAGCACCACTCATGCAGAAGGACATGTTTTTAGTAAAACAGAACAAGTATCAAATATACTTAACACTGCAAATGTGTTTGCAAGATTATAACATTTATAAAATTGTATATCAAATATATACCTTTGTCATTGATGACCTTAGTGACAATAGGTTCTACCACCACATCTCTGAAATGTGATATGAACTCGTGGAAATCCTGTGTTTCCACGTCGCCTCTCATAATGCAAATCCTGACTTGTGCTTGGAAGCTTGGCGGCAGCGACCGCAGCACAACTCCTATGACCGCGTCACCTCTCATATATGCTCAACAAGTGATCGTCTAGAGAGGAGCCCCCCTCCATCTTTATGGAGAGGAAATCCCCCATCAGCTCATACTCCCATATGCACACTTGTTCCATGAAATGTGATCTTAGATGTGCCATAACCGTTCAGGGATTAAGACTTCCCACAATCGGCCATAGCCCATCTTCCATCCTGAGGCGCATCATGGCCATCACACGACGACGGCAGTGAAGATCATGCTGCTCTTAGGTCTCATGAGAATAGGGTGGCTCTAAGTAAATCTCGTAGATCATGTAGTTAGCCACTTTGTTCTTGCCAAGGAGATCATGAAGGTGCATGACCCATGTAGAAAAGTTAGATCCATCTAACTTGAGCTTTTCTCCTTCTAACCAATTGTCAATAGGGAAGGTAATCTCGGGGAGAACCAATTTCTACATTTATAATTGCAAAAGGAATTTAGACTAAGTTTATAATTAAATGAGTTAATAATAACTCCACTCAGAAACACCTATCCCCATAAGGGTTCCTAGTGATAACATGACCCCTTTCAGCCACATCTCCCCAGATCATTGATGCGCTCGACTTTCAACGTAGAGCTCGTTGGGAACCCCAAGAGGAAGGTACGATGAGCACAGCAGTAAGTTTTCCCTCAGTTATGAAACCAAGGTTTAATCAAACCAGTAGGAGCAAGGAAACACCCCAAAGGTGTTACTAGCTGAGCTTTGGCCGGGCGCACCACCGGTGCTAGTAGCAACGTGGAGACCTGCACAACACAACCATAGAACTTTGTCCCCAACTTGCGATGAGGTTGTCAATCTCACCGTGTTTTGCGAAAAACAAAGGATTAAATGTATCGAATGGAAAGAAATAAAAGTTTGCAGAAAGTAAACACAAAACAGTAAAAGATTGTAGATTGAATGTAAAAGACAAGGACCGGGATCCATAGTTCACTAGAGGTGGCTCTCCTTAGATAGATAACATGCTGGGTGAACAAATTACAGCGGGGCAATTGACAAACACCGAGAAAGCAATACATGCATATACTAATCATCTTGACTCCTTTGAGACTTGATTGGGCATTACAACATAATACATAGACCGCCATCCAACTGCATCTATGACTAGTAATCCACCTTCAGGTTATCATCCGAACCCCCTCCAGTATTAAGTTTCAAGCAACAGATTATTGCTTTATGAACTGCGTGTAAAGTAAACAATACGATTGTTCTATGAACAAAGGATTGTTGTTTTCTCCCTAGTAGCAACAACATATCTAGTACCTTAGAGATTTCTGTCACTTCCCCAGATTACCAGAGGCATGAACCCACTATCGAGCATAAATAATAACTCTTGGAGTTGCTAGCATCTACTTGGCCAAGATAGCTACTAACAACGGAAAGCATGCAAGATCACAAATCAAAGACATGATAGAATCAATAATCAATCTGAAATAGCATCACATATCCATCGGATCCCTGCAAACACAACATGCAGAATTACAAATAGATGATCTTGATCATGAACGGAGCTCACAAGATCTAGACATGAAAGCACAAAGGACGAGAAACCAGCCATCTAGCTACTACATGGATCCGTAGTCCAAGGATGAACTACTGACGCATCACACTAGAGGCTTGCATGGTGATGAAGAAGGCCTCCAGGGTGAATTCCCCTCTCCGGCAGGGTGCCGAGAAGAGCTTCAGATTCCTCCCAGTCTAGGGATGGAGATGATAGTGGCTACAGACTCTTTCCTGGATTTTTTATCGAGTACCTAGGGTTTTCGTCCCGAGGGAAACTTATAGGCGGAAGGAGAGACCGAGGGGGTGCCGGGAGCCACCACACCACCCCCTGGCACGGGCCAGCCTGGTCGCGCGACCAGGTGGTGTGGCCGGCCCTTGGCCCTTCTCCGTCTCGTATTCTGGCACTTGATCCCTTCCGGAAAAATAGACACTTTGGATTTTGTCCCATCCAATTCCGAGAATATTCATTTTCTGACTTTCCTGGAACCAAAAACAGCAGAAAACAGGTAGTTGGCACTGTGGCTCTTGTTAATAGGTTAGTCCAAGAAATCATATGAAAAGTACTCCAAAGTTGGAACAAAACACAAGAAAGTGGATAAAACCAAGCATGGAACATCAAAAATTATAGATACATTTGCAATGTATCAATCATCACGGCCATCAATGTGGGTTCAAGGGTGGACGCTAAATGTCGGTCACATCATTCATGCGACGCTAAATGTCGGTCACATCTTTCGACCATCCGTGTTCTGGGGCCATGTCTGTACATGCTAGGTGCTGACTCATGTACTATCGAGCTCGTTGGGGAACCCCAAGAGGAAGGTATGATGAGCATAGCAGTAAGTTTCCCTCAGTTATGAAACCAAGGTTATCAATCCAGTAGGAGCAATGAAACACCTCATGGGTGTTGCTAGCTGGTCTTTGGCAGGGCGCACTACCGGTGCCAGCAGCAACGTGGAGACCTGCACAACACAACCACAGAACTTTGTCCCCAACTTACGATGAGGTTGTCAATCTCACTGGTTTTGCTGAAAACAAAGGATTAAACGTATCGAGTGGAAGAAAGTAATAGTTTGCACAAAGTAAACACAAAGTAGTAAGCAGTTGATTGTAGATTGATGGTAAAAGAAAGGACCGGGGTCCATAGTTCACTAGTGGTGGCTCTCCTTAAGATAGATGACATGTTGGGTGAACAAATTATAGCAGGGCAATTGATAAACATCGAGAAAGCATACAAGCATATACTACTCATCTTGACTCCTTTGAGACTTGATTGGGCATTACAACATTATACATAGACCGTAATCCAACTGCATCTATGACTAATAATCCACCTTCAGGTTATCATCCGAACCCCCTCCAGTATTAAGTTGCAAGCAACGGATAATTGCATTACGCATTGCGTGTAAAGTAAACAATACAATTGTTCTATGAACAAAGGATTGTTGTTTTCTCCCTAGTAGCAACAGCAAATCTAGTACCTTAGAGATTTCTGTCACTTCCCTAGATTACTAGAGGCATGAACCCACTATCGAGCATAAATACTAACTCTTGGAGTTGCTAGCATCTACTTGGCCAAGATAGCTACTAACAACGGAAAGCATGCAAGATCACAAATAAGAAAGACATGATAGAATCAATAATCAATCTGAAATAGCATCTCAATATCCATCGGATCCCTGCAAACACAACATGTAGGAATTACAAATAGATGATCTTGATCATGAACGGAGCTCACAAGATCTAAACATGATAGCACAAAGGAGAAGAACCAGCCATCTAACTACTACATGGACCCGTAGTCCAGCGATGAACTACTCACGCATCACACCGGAGGCTGGCATGATGATGAAGAAGGCCTCCAGGGTGAATTCTCCCCTCCGGCAGGGTGCCAGGAAGAACTTCAGATCCCTCCCGATCTAGGGATGGAGATGACAACGGCTACAGACTCTTTCGTGGAATTTTGATTGGGTACTTAGGGTTTCTGTATCGAAGGCAATATATAGGTGAAAGGAGAGGCCGAGGGGGTGCCTGGGGCGGCCAGACCACCCCCTGGCGCAGGCGAAGCCTGGCCGCATGGCCAGGTGGTGTGGCCAGACCCCAGCCCCTCTCCGTCTTGTATTCTAGCTCCTGATGTCCCTCGGTGAAAAACTGACTTTGGCTTTTGTCCCGTTCAATTCCGAGAATATTCATTTTCTGACTTTCCTGGAACCAAAAACAGCATAAAACATGCAGCTGGCACTGTGGCTCTTGTTAATAGGTTAGTCCAAGAAATCATATGAAAAGTACTCCAAAGTATGGACAAAACATAAGAAAGTAGATAAAACCAAGCATGGAACATCAAAAATTATGGATACGTTAGCAACGTATCAACATTCCCAAGCTTAACTCCTGCTCGTCCTCGAGTAGGTAAGTGATAAAAAGAAAGAATAATTTTTGAGGTGACATGCACCATCATAAACTATATCAAAGTATTTGTAAAACATTGATAGCTAGGATCATAGTACTTCAATCATAACATGAAAGACAAAGTTCTAGCAATAAGGCAAAGAGAGCTTGTTTTTGACCGTGGCCCATGCTTTGTCATGCCATGCTTGATATTGTTTTGGATTTATGCTTAGTATTCTTTGCTATAGCATGACTTTTTATAAACAATTGAGATTGCTTAATGTGCCTTGAAAGAATCATGCGTTGTTTTAGCATATTAAAGCATAGTATTATGGTATTCTCCTTTGATGATTTATTTGGGTTGACTTGGCACATGCTCACACCATGTTATAACTATCAAAAGTCACCATAGCCTTTATGATCCTTTAGTTTTCAACTTGTAGTATCACTTTATGCTTTGATCAATGATGTTTTGTCGCTCTGCATGATTATGGCCATTATTGCTCTCTTAGTTGGTCTCTCCTAGACTTTTGCTAGCCTCCGTAACCAAGTATGAGTTCCACTCATGCATCCAACTCCTAAAACCAAGTTATTCCAAAGAGTCCACCATACCTACCTATTAGCATATGCTATTCCAAGTATATTCATGTTTTTGTCTACCTTCTGAATTAAACTTGTTATGATAAAACTAGTGATTAAAGCTCTCACGAACTTGATGGCACACTTTACTTTCTTGCACTTAATAAACTTGAACCATTGTGTCCATCTTTGTTGTGTATATGTTTGCGCTTTATAAGTTGAAGTTAGAAGAACCATGTATCATGGGGAACGCTTTCAACATTTCACCTATACTTATGGATCCCGGCGGTGTGAAATAAAAGTGGAACTTGTAAGATCATGGAGTTTGTATGTGTGTTAGAGAAACGCCTGGTCCGCTAGCCTAAGCCATGCCTAATCATGGTGGAAACTTGCAGCATTACCATAATGAGCACTCTATGAAGCATCCTCAATAAAAACCTATGCAAATAGCAAATAAAAAGATCGCTGAGATGCTCATTGTCTGCTTGCCTTGTCATTTTGATTATGGGAAAGCTCCCGTATCATGTGCAAGGGGTACCCCGTTAGCGGTTCTTAATGATACAAATATACTTACAATGACAAGAGCTTACTTGTGACTGAAGTTGAGTAGCATGAGGATCGGTCTTTGTAAGTAAGGGGCATGAGATTTCGGGTTATAACTTGTCAAGCATATCCTCTTAGTTGTGTCACTTTAACCTTAACCACCTTCAAGATGCTTATGATAGGGGCAATGAGAGCTGAAAGCTATAAGTACCATAATTTTTGGAAGCTCTTTATGAGACTTGAATCCCTGCTTCCTTTTACAAAAGGCCTTTCTTCCACCATTATATTGAGTCTCCACCTTCTATCTTTATGCACCTACTTTGAGAGCATAGTGGCCATTCTTAGTTCTATGTGCATTGTCCCAAGACTAGTTGATTGATGCATAACTTGTTATTGCTTGTTTGAAACTATTGTATCTAGTCACTCTTATGAACTTCGAAGGTGTCCTATGCATTTATATTTGCTACTCTATTGAGGGACAAGCTGAATACTTTTATGCTATGTTTTCTTTATGTGAAACAAACAAACGTCTTGCAAAGCATGTTATTCATGAATCTTTTGTTTGTGCCTTTTCATGTTGCATCATAGTCTCTTTGCCTATTGCTAGAACTTTGTCTTTCATGCTATGTTTGAAATACTATGATCCTAGCTGTGATGTTTTGCAAATACTTTGATCAAGTCTTTTGATGGTGCATGTCACCTCAAAAATTATTTCTTTTTATCACTTACCTACTCGAGGACGAGCAGGAGTTAAGCTTGGGGATGTTGATACATTGCAAATGTATCTATAATTTTTGATGTTCCATGCTTGGTTTTATCCACTTTCTTGTGTTTTGTTCCAACTTTGGAGTACTTTTCATATGATTTCTTGGACTAACCTATTAACAAGAGCCACAGTGCCAGCTGCCTGTTTTCTGCTGTTTTTGGTTCCAGGAAAGTCAGAAAATGAATATTCTCGGAATTGGACGGGACAAAAGCCAAAGTGCCTATTTTTTCGGAAGGGATCAAGTGCCAGAATACGAAACAGGGAGGGGCCAGGGGCCGGCCACACCACCTGGCCGCATGGCCAGGCCTGGCTCGCGCCAGGGGGTGGTGTGGTGGCTCTCGGCACCCCCTCGACCTCTCCTTTCGCCTATAAGTTGCCCTCGAGGTGTAAACCCTAGGTACCCGATCAAAAATCGACGAAAGAGTCTGTAGCCGCCGTCATCTCCATCCCTAGATCGGGAGGGATCTGAAGCTCTTCCCGGCACCCTGCCAGAGAGGGGAATTCACCCTAGAGTCCTTCTTCATCACCATGCAAGCCTCCGGTGTGATGCGTGAGTAGTTCATCCTTGGACTACGGATCCATGTAGTAGCTAGATGGTTGGTTTTTCCTCCTTTGTGCTTTCATGTTTAGATCTTGTGAGCTCCGTTCATGATCAAGATCATCTATTTGTAATTCATACATGTTGTGTTTGCGGGGATCTTATGGATATTGAGATGCTATTTCAGATTAATTATTGATTCTATCATGTCTTTGTTATTTGTGATCTTGAATGCTTTCCGTTGTTAGTAGCTATCTTGGCCAAGTAGATGCTAGCAACTCCAAGAGTTAGTATTTAGGCTCGATAGTGGGTTCATGCCTCTGGTAATCTAGGGAAGTGACAGAAATCTCTAAGGTACTAGATGTGCTGTTGCTACTAGGGAGAAAACAACAATCCTTTGTTCATAGAACAATCGTATTGTTTAACTTACACGCAGTTCGTAAAGCAATAATCTGTTGCTTGCAACTTAATACTAGAGGGGGTTCGGATGATAACCTGAAGGTGGATTATTAGTCATAGATGCAGTTGGATGGCGGTCTATGTATTATGTTGTATTGCCCAATCAAGTCTCAAAGGAGTCAAGATGATTAGTATATGCATGTATTGCTTTCTCGGTGTGTGTCAATTGCCTCGTTGTAATTTGTTCACCTAGCATGTTATGTATCTAAGGAGAGCCACCTCTAGTGAACTATGGATCCCGGTCCTTTGTATTTACATACAATCTATAAACTGTTTCTGCTTTGTGTTTACTTTCTGCAAACTTTTACTTCTTTCCATTCGATACGTTTAATCCTTTGTTTTCCGCAAAACACGGTGAGGTTGACAACCTCATCGCAAGTTGGGGACAAAGTTTTATGGTTGTGTTGTGCAGGCCTCCACGTTGCTACTAGCACCGGTAGTGCGCCCTACCAAAGCTCAGCTGGTAACACCTTTGGGGTGTTTCCTTGCTCCTACTGGTTCGATTAAACCTTGGTTTCATAACTGAGGGAAAACTTACTGTTGTGCTCATCATACCTTGCTCTTGGGGTTCCCAACGAGCTCTACGTTGAAAGTCGAGTGCATCACTCGTGTACTAACGAGCTTGTTGGGGAACCCCAAGAGGAAGGTATGATGAGCACAACAGTAAGTTTCCCTCAGTTATGAAACCAAGGTTATCAATCCAGTAGGAGCAAGGAAACACCTCAAAGGTGTTGCTAGATGGTCTTTGGCAGGGCGCACTACCGGTGCCAGCAGCAACATGGAGACCCGCACAACACAACCACAGAACTCTGTCCCCAACTTACGATGAGGTTGTCAATCTCACCGGTTTTGCTGAAAACAAAGGATTAAACGTATCAAGTGGAAGAAAGTAATAGTTTGTAGAAAGTAAACACAAAGCAGTAAGCACTTGATTGTAGATTGATGGTAAAAGAAAGGACCGGGTCCATAGTTCACTAGTGGTGGCTCTCCTTAAGATAGATGACATGTTGGGTGAATAAATTATAGTGGGGCAATTGACAAACATCGAGAAAGCATACAAGCATATACTACTCATCTTGACTCCTTTGAGACTTGATTGGGCATTAGAACATTATACATAGACTGTAATCCAACTACATCTATGACTAATAATCCTCCTTCAGGTTATCATCCGAACCCCCTCCAGTATTAAGTTGCAAGCAACGGATAATTGCATTACGCATTGCGTGTAAAGTAAACAATACGATTGTTCTATGAACAAAGGATTGTTGTTTTCTCCCTAGTAGCAGCAGCACATCTAGTACCTTAGAGATTTCTGTCACTTCCCCAGATTACTAGAGGCATGAACCCACTATCGAGCATAAATACTAACTCTTGGAGTTGCTAGCATCTACTTGGCCAAGATATCTACTAACAACGGAAAGCATGCAAGATCACAAATAACAAAGACATGATAGAATCAATAATCAATCTGAAATAGCATCTCAATATCCATCGGATCCCCGCAAACACAACATGTAGGAATTACAAATAGATGATCTTGATCATGAACGGAGCTCACAAGATCTAAACATGATAGCACAAAGGAGAAGAACCAACCATCTAGCTACTACATGGGCCCGTAGGCCAGAGATGAACTACTCACGCATCACACCGGAGGCTTGCATGATGATGAAGAAGGCCTCCAGGGTGAATTCTCCCCTCCGGCAGGGTGCTGGGAAGAGCTTCAGATCCCTCCAGATCTAGGGATGGAGATGACGGCTGATGTCTACGCACTTCTCTTCTTGTAGACAGTTGTTGGGCCTCCAAGTGCAGAGGTTTGTAGAACAGCAGCAAGTTTTCCCTTAAGTGGATCACCCAAGGTTAATCGAACTCAGGGAGGAAGTGTTCAAAGGTATCCCCTCTCAAGCAACCCTGCAATCAAGATAAAAGAAGTCTCTTGTGTCCCCAACACACCCAATACACTTGTCAGGTGTATAGGTGCACTAGTTCGGCGAAGAGATAGTGAAATACAAGTGGTATGGATAATTATAAGTGGTAACGGTGCTAGAAAATATCTTGATGGAGGGGAAAAGACTAAAGTAAAACTGAAATAAAGATAGAAGCAAGCAAACATGTAATAGATCTAATAGCAAATGGTGTTTCAGTGCTTAGAAACAAGGCCTAGGGATCATACTTTCGCTAGTGAACACTCTCATATAAATATCTTCTCTTTATGATACTACTCTTAACTACTCTCTGGTTGAACACTCTAATCGATGGTAGGGCTATAACAGCACACCTCAAAGTTCGCTTTCCGCATCTAGATAACCCCACACTGTCACCTTGAGCACTAGATGGTTCAAACAAACACCACAATTTCATAAAGACATCCAACTCCAAATATAACTCATAACAAGTATTTGTAATCTCTAGCCTAAGTGCCACCATGGTGTGCACATTGTCAACTTCACACACATGGGGAGAGAAGAGATCTATTAAAGCACTTGAGTAGCAAGGTAGACCTATAGATTACAAGCTCATGATCTCAATAAGATCATGCATAGAGAGAGAGAGAGAGAGAGAGAGAGAGAGAGAGAGAGAGAGAGAGAGAGAGAGATGAACACATAGCTACCGGTAGAACCCTTACCTCGAGAGAGATCTACTCCCTCCTCATCATGGGAATCAGCAATGGTGATGGAGATGGTGGTGGAGATCGATGGAGATGGCTCCAGGGGCACTTCCCCGTCCCGGCAGGGTGCCGGAACAGAGACTTTCTGTCCCCCAAATGTCCCCTTCGGTGGCGGCGGCACTGTGGAACTTTTCATGGATTTCTGATTAACGACCTAGGGTTTCACATCAGGAGGAATATATAGGTGAAGGAGGCAAGGTCGGTGGCCGGCCAGGGGGCCCACACCATGCCCTAGCACGGCCTGGGCTAGCCCGCGCCGAGGGGTGGTGTGGCCACCCTGTGGCCTCCTCCATCTCGTATTCTAGCTCCATCAGTCTTCCGGAAAAATATCGACTTTGGCTTTTGTCCGGTCCAATTCTGAGAATATTGATTTTCTGACTTTCCTGGAACCAAAAACAGCAGAAAACAGGCAGCTGGCACTGTGGCTCTTGTTAATAGGTTAGTCCAAGAAAGTGTATAGAAAGTACTCCAAAGTTGGAGCAAAACACAAGAAAGTAGATAAAACCAAGCATGGAACATCAAAAATTATAGATAAATTTGCAATGTATCAACAGCGGCTATAGACTCTTTCGTGGAATTTTGATCGGGTACTTAGGTTTTCTGTATCGAAGGCAATATATAGGCGAAAGGACAGGCCGAGGGGGTACCCGGGGTGACCAGACCACCCCCTAGCGCGGGCCAAGCCTGGCCGCACGGCCAGGTGGTGTGGTCGGGCCCCAACCCCTCTCCGTCTCGTATTCTGGCTCCTGGTGTTCCTTGGTGAAAAACTGACTTTGGCTTTTGTCCCGTCCAATTCCGAGAATATTCATTTTCTGACTTTCCTGGAACCAAAAATAGCAGAAAACAGGCAGATGGCACTATGTCTCTTGTTAATAGGTTAGTCCAAGAAATCATATGAAAAGTACTCCAAAGTGTGGACAAAACATAAGAAAGTAGATAAAACCAAGTGTGAACAATGCTACTTGACTGGTAGCATGTGATTTGATCACAGGGATATCACTTGTCGGAACGAGTCAAGTAGCATTGTTTAGTAACGAGATTGAACACGACATGGTGATGTCATTGATCAGATCTCGGGTAAAGCAAGTATCAAGAGACAAAGGGAATAAGACACGATCGTCCCGGTTGAAACAATGAAAGATCTTCGTGGAATGCACAGGGGTCACATGGCCATCCAGGTCCCTCTGTTAATCATTGGTCCGAGAGTGTCCCGACCATGTCTAGAGTGTTCCTGAACCGTAGGGTATCACGCTTAAGGGTTTGATGATGCTTAGAGAGTGTTTATAGGATCGGAAGAATCGCCAAAGAATAGTAGAGAGAAAACCGGAAGGGTTTCGGTAAGTCCGGAGGATGTCCGGAGTGGAGGTGGAAGGTGTTCCATAACCATGGAGATTGAATAATATATGAATGAATGTTAAATATTGATTTCATAATTTATTCATAATTATTTAATAAAAGAGAAAATCAATTTAAAGGTCAAAAGGCTTAATGGGCCGATTCTGGAGAGAAGAGGGCCCATTAGGGAAAGGCAAGAGGGGAGAAGGGGCAAGGGGGTGGCCAGCTAGGCCAAGCCCCCTCGCGTAGGGCCCACTAGGACCGGCCGGCGGATACCCCCCCTCCCTCTCCTTTAGTCCCACCCCGGGACTTTGAGAGAGGTAGTACCTCCCCTCCCCCTATATATAGTGGGGGTATTTGGCCAGATAAATACACACAATATTCAATAAAGGTCTTCTCACTTCTAGGAAGACCTCCAATTGATATTCTCTCTCTCTCGTGACCGTGGTCCCAAGTTCGGACTGCACGAACGAGAGACATCTTCACCGCGGAGCGCCGTCGCGCTGCGGGATTCGGATCCAAGAGCTCTACTTCCACAACTACTGCAAGATCGGGGAAGCGGGAGTCATTGTCAAGCACCGGACGTGTGTAACTCCCCGCGAGGTGTCGCACTTGAGGCACTCAAGTCGTTGGAGCCACAGGAGCGCAAGGACTTCATCACGACCTTGAGGTCGGCTTCGGCTCGTCTATATCAACCACGCTCTCCTAAGCATTGACAATGCTTTTCGGTCTTCAAGGGTAAGTTCGCGAAAAGCCCCTCTCGTTACTGTATTACTAATAGATAGGTCCTTGCAGCATCAGGGGTTCAGGAGCGTAGGGTAAAATTATTGTTTTCATGCGCGAAACCCCTACAGTGGTATCAGAGCTAGATCTATGTGTAGTAATGCTAGTACGGGTAGAACACACGAGATGTAGCGTGTGGACGTTGATCTTTTAGTTGTTACCCTCCCACGTGTACTTGTGTATACCACAGTAATGGTTGATGAAGCGGCCCCCAACCGACTTTACACGTTCATTCGCGAGACTGTTCCACGCTTGACATACGGCTTGTACCGTATAAAGTGGCTTAGGGGGTGTCTGTCTCTCTCGCGTTAGTTGGTATGCCATTTACAACGGAGGGCCCCAAAAGGGGTGTAGTATAGACAACTACTTGATCAGTGTTGTGGTGACAGTTCGTAGGTAAGAATGGTTCTTGTGCAAAAGTCCATTCAGCCACGTAAAATATGCAAAGATAAAGTAGAGGCGTCTAACTTTGTTTTGCAGGGGGGGTTGCTTTGTGATATGGTTGCGGCAAAGGTAAAGTGATTACCTTATGTTATGTAGTAGTAGATAGTCACGGAGGTGACAGACTACCACGCTGGAAAGACACCGGTACCCTGGTGTCTACAGCGCCGGAACCCTGGCACCGGAATCCGGTGACGACAGATGGAGATCACGACGTGAAGGACCATATCACATCACATTTACATTCAATGTTATTGTTTGTATATCTTATTGTGTGCTAGTATTAGATACTCGACGGTAGCCTAATAAGATGATCCCTGTTAAAATTACCAATGATTTTGTTCCCCCTTAGTGTGCACCACCAAGAAAGTTCTTCGGTATGAGGCAGGCCGTGATGATCGGGTGTCAGACATATCTATGTTTGCATACAGTGGGTGTAAGCCATGTTCCGCAGCAAATACACTAAGGTTGAGTTGCGAGCCTAGCATGTACAGACATGGCCTCGGAACACGGATGGTCGAAAGATCGAGCACGAGTCGCATGAATGATGTGACCGATGTTTAGCGTCCACCCTTGAACCCACATTGATGGCCGTGATGTTCGGGGGAGATGTGGCTGAAAGGGGTCGTGTTATCACTAGGAACCCTTATGGGGATAGGTGTTTCTGAGTAGAGTTATTATTAACTCATTTAATTATAAACTTAGTCTAAATTCCTTTTGCAATTATATATGTAGAAAATGGTTATCCCCGATGCTACCTTTCCTGTTGACGATTGGTTAGAAGGAGAGAAGCTCAGGCTAGACGGATCAAACTTCTCTATGTGGGTTGCACGTCTCTAGGTTCTCCTTATCGAGAATGACGTGGTTGACTACATACTCGACGAGATGGATTTGGATCAGCCCATTGACCTAGAGACCCCAGAGCAGCGGGAAGACCGCTATTATCATCGTGAGATGTCCACCTTCATATCAGTTACAGTGTACTACGGGATTGTGGATGAGTTATGGACAGTCATGGGCAATCTTGACCCTCGGGCGACTATGGTACATCTTAGGACACATTTCATGGAACAAGCACGCATATGGGAGCATGAGTTGATGGGGGACTTCCTCTCCATTAAGATGGAGGAGAACTCATCACTTGATGACCACTTGGAGCGCATGCATGATGTGTACATGAGGCCTGCATACTTCCTGGATAGCTGGATGACGGGCTCTTTTGCAAATGGCGTTGTGTTGCGGTCGCTGCCACCAAGCTACCAAGCACAAGTCAGAACTTGCATTATGAGAGGTGACGCGGAATCAATGGAATTCCACAGGTTTGTCTCACATCTCAGGAATGTGATGGTTGAACTTGTTGAGGTCATTAATGACAAAGGTATATATTTGATATACAATTTTATAAATGTTATAATCTTGCAAACACATTTGCAGTGTTAAGTATATTTGATACTTGTTCTGTTTTACTGAAAACAGGTCCTTCTGCATGAGAGGTGCTTGCTAGAGAGGAGGTGACGTTGCGTGTTGATAGCGAGCATGATGATGATGGCCGACGAAGCTCTCCCTCAACATTTATCATTTAGCTTATGTTTAGGATGATTATTGTAATCAAAAGATTATGAACTTATTTAGTGTGTCTCACACTTTGTGAGACGGTTATTCATATGAGCTTGTAACAAACAGTTGTTCCACTTTTATGAATAATTTATATTTGTGTTCATATCTTGTTTGATTATATGTGAATTATCCTTGTTGTTTGAAACTAATTAATAATGCATGAACATTTGTAAAATATTTAAATGCCTTAAAATACCCAACTTAATGATATATTCATTAATGAATGAAACCATTGTTTAAAATTCAAAGTTATGTGATAATATGTGAAAGTCATTCGATTTCTTATCACATATAAATCATGCCTAAGTTCGGCAAAATAACTTGAACACTGTGTATTACTTGAATACAGAGTGTTTAATGAATCGTTAAAAGTAAATACATATTTGATGTATTGTGTTTTATCGAAAATGGTAATTATCATTATATGATTGTTTAAATGTGTAAAGAAGTTTTACCAAAGGAAACATGAGTATGAAACTATTTGATTTGATCAAAGTGTTTCATCAAACAAAGGGTGTTAAAGATAAAAGAGAATCTAATTACTATGATCAGTAGTAATGAAATTCGACTTTATAAGAATGGCATAAAAGAAATTATGGAATGCAATGCGTTTGAAATGTCAAAATGCAAAGCATCACAATGTGATATTAGATATCAAAATGGGTAAATAGATGGCACCAAATAAATCATTGTAGTGTAGATGTAGAGACCATTAATTAGAAATAGTTGGCACTCAATTAGAATATATAGTGAACCATTTGAATTCATGAAAGTTTTGGGGTTATTCGATATAACCAAAACAATAGCGAATAAGTCCTTGTAGCATATTCATTGGAAACTTTGAATACGAAATCCATAGCTGAAACCAAAAGAGAAGCAAAACTTGTATTGCTTGGATTTTGGTGCATTCTTGAGAAAGCTCACTTTTAGTGATATTTCTTGATTATGGAGAAAATGGAAGATATCAAAAAACACGATGAAGATTCAAATCCCTGCATCAGAGTGTTGAGAAGCGCAACAGACAACATTCCTGAACGATTCTCTTCACAAAGGAAAGAATCAATGATAATGATCATTGCGTTTTCCCCACTAGTGTTTTCACTACATGAAGTAGGATTCAAAATGTAACCCATATCTTGTATGGAGACATTTGTGAATCATTTGTCATGATTACCAGAATATGACATACCTACGAACTACTGAGGAAATAATGGTAAGCTAAAGTTATGAGAAATCCCATAGCAAAGTTCCCTTGAGATTGGAAAGCAATTCGTTGCTGAATCTCACAAGTAAAAGAGGTTACTTGGAATTTTCCCAAATGACTGCAAAGCCATTGTGGAAAAGGGGGTGAATGACAAAAGCACATTTTGTCAAGTATTGGACGAATTCAAATGAATTTGATTCAAGTGTGCTGAATGTCTAGAGGATTTAAAACTAGTAAAAGTACTAGTATCTCATAGCAAAACTCCAAGTTTGATATTTGATCAAAGGATTTTGAAATTGTTCAAAATAGTGAGTGGATATGCAATTTGCATCAAATTGAGTGGGATCTATAAAAGTCTTCCTAAAACAATATGTGAAAGACATATTTTTGAGTGGGAGCAATATAAGTCTCAAATTCAAATATGTAGGAACATAGTTTGAGTAAGAGTACTGACTCATCCCAAATACTAGATCATGTTGGCGCGCGTTGCCGCGCCCGTCCAATAAGAAAATTAATTGTTGGGAATAGATAGAAACAATTGCTTCCAACATCATTCATTTTGGACCTCATGGTTGCTATTTCTTGTTTACCGGGTTGATGCACACCGGTCAGTGAAAATGGTGTATAGTGAAGCTCACCTATTGTGTAGATGAGAATTCAGCGGGCTTCATTGTATTTTTTTGCATTGATGAGATGAAGAAGCAATAATTGAAAGATATTTTGTAACCGGTGCAAACTGATTAGAAAAATCTCTATGGTGCATTAACCGAGTACTATAATGTAATAACTTTTACACTGTTGTAACTTTGGCATATCACATAGGGACAAAGGTATATATATTTCATGATATCACATTAGGAATGTCACTTTCCAAAACTTTTAAAAAGTAAGAGGACACTAAGAATTGAAGAAAGATATAGTCATGGATATCATTTGAGGTGCACATATAAGTTGAGGTACATCATTGTTTAATATTGTACTGAAGCCTTACACTCATATATTCATAAATTAAATAATGTATTGCGGAATATGACACGACTTGTAGTGTTTAAGGGGCACAAAGATGACGAATGATTTTTTTATTGATGATAAGTTGCATAAAAGACCTTGAACTTCCACTGAGAATGCAGTCCAAATGTTTGTTTGATGACCGCATAGGATGGCATAATCAGTGTTGTTCCTTCAACAGTTTGCAATGTGAAATGTTAGCACCTGTGTTTAAAACTTAAATTTATCCTCAAATTTATTAAAATATGTTGCGCACTTAGATATCTGGCTTCACTATAAAAAAATATCAATGAGTTTTCTTCATGCTCGAGTTGCAAGTGTAGCAACAATGTTTCTTTCGGACCTGTGGGTGGAACATGTCTAATATATTGTACTCCAATGCTGCCTGATTGTCTCTCAAGGAGATATCTTTATGGAAGGAATCCAACATTGTTTACACAAATTGATGGATTTTTTCTTCTTTTAGAGAAGCCATATATTTCATGTTCACCTCTTTGTTTTCTTTGAATGTGTTATAAAAGGTTGTGAATGTAATTTCTATCAACCTGAACCGCACACTTTGTCATCATATGTGTGATCGATGGCATTTCAGCATATATTTTCCAATGCACAATGTGTGATTTGTGCAGCCTTCCCCATAGAACCGGTGTTTCTTTGAACATAATTTGTCCTAGCTTGGAAATATTTCTATTTCTACCATGCACGGTGCCTCTAGAATAAATAGTTAATCCAAGTGAGCTAGTGATTTGTGTTAACATGACTTCCATAGACATAGGCTTTTGCTGATAAATATTTAAATTTAAATTTGTAGGTTGTTAGGAAAGATAAGACAAGGGCTGACACTTTTTAGTATACAAACAAAATTAGGTCAATTAGTATGGAAATAGTATTGGTAGTTATAAAATTTGGAGAAAAACTTACGGGTAAGTGGATAAATCTTGTAGCAATATCTGCATCAGGTTCATTGGAATTGACTTTCTCTTTCTGAGTGAAGAACTTGTGCCTAACTTCCCAAAGGGAATATATTGGACGTGGAAGGTTCCTTGTACTCTGATTCTGTATAGTCATCAGATTAATTATTTACAGTAGGGGAGAGTACATATTGATGGAAAAAAGACGCAAGGAAAATAGAACAAAGTGCTATCAGCTTGTACCTGTGAGAAATAATTCTTGTCCATGAGGTCTAATGTTTCATCCGATTCATATTTCACAATCCCTTTCAGCCTTTCTTGAACTGACCATGGTGGGATTCATCTCCAGCTTGCTAAGTCTGCAGGAATAATGGAAAAAACATAAGGAATGCATAGATAGAAGGGAAGGCAAATGAATAGAGGCTAGGTCTGGTACCTGTGACTAATATACGTATCAGACGGTCAGACCAGAAAAAGAGAGTGGAGTTAGAACGTCTATTCCTCACTTATAGCTTTTATAGTCTTGATATGGACATCAGATCTCTCTGCCGCATCGCGGACATAGAAAGTGTTGACCGCTTTGCTACCGACAGACCGGTAGACGCCAATGAGGTCGGGCTCCGAAACCAGATTTCGTGGACGTAGAGGCGAATAGCAACCGCGTGGCGGAAAGAGAGAGAGAGAGAGAGAGAGAGAGAGAGAGAGAGAGAGAGAGAGGAGGGTCACGGAGGCGAGCAGATAGCGGGAGACGTAAGAGGCGGCGGTAGCGCACGAGCAAGCGCTGAGAGGCGAGAGGGGAGAGCGAGAGGGAGGCTAATCGACTATGTCTGGTTGGCTGAACCGTTCGGCTAGTTGGGTTGTGGCCTATTTACAAGCCCTAATCAATCACATGCAAGCGATTTGTTTTGCAGAGAAGCGTCCCCTAGGGACAACTGGCCCACACGGGATCAGACCGATGACATTCGCTAGATCGTGAAAATTGACGGCTCCAGACGTTGATTGCCGGAGAGAGCTCCCTCTTGTCTTAGTTTTAATATCCCTAATATGGAAACATATTTTGAGGGGAGCTTATAGGAGTGATTTTTAAGTGTGTTAAGAATAAAAGCACAAGTACCGATAAATAATGATTTATAAGGTATGGAAGTTGACAATAAGTGTATTATGATATTATGTAGTATTCCTTAAGGGATTTGATGACCCAAACAAGTATAGGGGGTGTATCGCAGTATTTTCGAGGGAAGTGAAACCCAATTTATTAATTCGACACAAGGAGAGCCAAAGAATATTTATAAGCCTTAACAACTGAGTTGTCAATTCAGCTGCACCTGGAAACAATCTTGCTCACAGCAGTTTATCAGTAGCAACAGTTTTGTAGTAGCAATAGCAAAGTAATAGCAGTAATAAAAGTAAAGACAGTAGTAACAATTGCAGTAAACAGTAGGATTAAAGCGTGGTAGGCATAGGGATGGATGGACGGGCGTTGCATGGACAAGACAATTCATATGGGAATCAAGACATAGGGCATTTGCAGATAATAGGGCAGGGTGCCAGAACGGAGTTTCTGGTTCTGAATTGCGGAATCTGGTGGTGGCGGCGTAGCGGAACTCTTTCTGGAAAAATGTCGAACCCCCTGGGTTTTTAGGTCAGGAGGCATCTTATAGGCGAAGAGGGAGGCCGAGGGGGTGACCGAGGCGGCCACACCACCCCTAGGCGCGGCCTGGCCTGGCCTGGCCCGCGTGGCCAGGTGGTGTGGGCCCCTCGTGGCCCTCCTCCGTCTCGTCTTTTGGCTCCGTGAGTCTTCCGGTGAAATAGGATTTTTGGCATATTTTCCGGGATTTTTCCTGATAGTTGATTTTTTGCACAAAAACTAGACACGAAGGTAATTCTGCTGAAAACAGCGTCAGTCTGTGTTAGTTGTATCCAAATCACACAAGTTTAGAGGAAAAACAATAGCAAAAGTGTTCAGTAAAGTAGATACGTTTTTGACGTATCAACTCCACCAAGCTTAGCTTATTGCTTGTCCTCAAGCAATTCAGTTGAAAACTGAGTGCGATAAAAGAAACTTTCACGAACACATTTGCTTTATAAGATGTATATATTCTCAGCATATGATCAAGTACTTAAACAACTCATAATAAGGAGTATGCAAACAAGGTTACTCAATAACCATTGCAAGCTATGAAGAGATTCTAACTCAAAAATAGTAAGTAGCATGAAACATAAACATAAGCAACATTACAATGCTCGTAAAAAGGTATGATACAGTGGTATCCCGCTTGCCTTTGATTCTAGAGCAAACATAAATGCCAAGGCACCTCTGAAATTCAAGTGGAGACTAGAAGTAAACATATCAAAGATACAAGCATCAAAGTCATGACACAATTAATCCAAATTTTGAGACAAGCATATTACACTAAGAGTGACAACTATGCTCTCAAGAAAGTGCTCATAGAATATGTGGAGACTCAACAAGGAAATGAAAAGGTTTTGAAAAGTTTGAAAGGCTTCCAAATGCTGAAAGTATGGTACTCATTAGCTTTGAGCTCTCATTGCCCCTATCATAAGCATCTTTAAATGGTTAAGGTGAGAGTGAGGTCTAATACGAGTTATATGCTTGACAGACCATAAACTGGAAATCTCATGTCCCTTGAGTACGAGGGCCGCTCCTCATGCTACTCAACTTTAGTTACCGGTAAGTTCTTGTCATAGTAAATACATGCGTATCATAGAGAACCGCCAACGGGGTACCCCTTGCCCGATGATACGGAAGAATCCCCATATCAAAATAACAAGGCAAGCAGACAATGAGCATCTCAGCAATCTTCTTATTTACCATGGGAAAAATGGTGCTTTTTTCTCTCTTTCCTCTTTTCTCATCTTTTTTCTTCTTTTTCTCAATAACTATCTCTCTCTTTTTTTTATAAGAAGAATGCTTCCTAGATTTCTCATTATGGTTACGCTGCAGGTTTCCACCATGATTAGGCATGGATTAGACCAGCCGCCCAGGCGTTTCTCTAACACACATACATAACTCCATGGACTTACAAACTCCCCTTTTATTTCACACCGACGACATCCGTAAACAAAAGAGCATGATATCAACTGGGTATATATTTACAGGTGTTGAAAGCGTTCCCCGTGACAGCACAGTTTTGCTAATCCCTAGCCTATAATTTGCAAGCATATAACTTTCATGGACAGTCATAATGGTTCAGGTTTATTAAGTGCAAGAAATAAAGTGTGCCATCAAGTTCGTGAGAGCTTTACTAACTAACTTTATCAGAACAAGCAAACATTTTATTCGGAAGAAAACAAGGCATACTGAAATATGCACAGAATAGCAAATGATGCTAATAGGTAGGTATGGTGGACACTTTTGGCAATATTGGTTTTGGGGAGTTGGAAACACGAGTAGAGCTCATACTCAGTGCACGTGAAGGCTAGCAATAGTAAGGGAGCAACAAACGAGAGAGCAATAACTGTCATAATCATGCTTGCAACAAAACAGGACTAATCATGGCATGAAAGTGATTCAAGACCCCTGAGGCAAAATAATTCATCGAGGCTTAACTGATTATTGTGTCACTCATATGCATGCGTGAGCATGTGGCAAGTCAATTCAAGTGAAACATTCAGAGGAGGGTACCACAGTGTCATACCAAGTTATGAATAGAGCAATACAAGCAAACATTCATATGACATGCTACAAATCATTAGCAAGCTGGAGCTAATCATAAGAAAGCAAGAACTACTAAGCATCCATAAATAACATACATCTTACATGAAAAGACTAAGCATGCCCACAATGATGAGTATATGTAGAAAAATGAAAACAAATGATTCGTTACCAGACTCTTACCACACCACAAGTTGTCATTAACCCTCATTATTGCCCTTCACTTGTGTGGCTTGAATAATAACATGAAACCCAACTCCACTAATGATTGTTGAACCCTGCAACGAACTTCACAAAACCAAAGAAGAATAGAAAATATTTTTGGTGTTTTATTTTATTTTTAAAGGCAAGAGCAAAAAGGAGGAACAAGCAAAGCAAAATCTTTTTGGGTTTTTCGAATAGTCCAACCAAAGAAAAAAAGGAAGAGGGAAACCAAGGCAAAAAGAAAAACAAGCAAACAAAGAGAAACAACGAAAATATTTTTGGTCTTTTTGTGTTTTGGAAAGCAAAAGTAAAGAAAGAACGAAAACTAAAAAGAGAACGAAGCATGGATATACAAAGTACCGACTAAACATAATATGTAGATGAGTGTGGTGTCGGTGTACCTTCCCCCAAGCTTAGGCTTTTGGCCTAAGTGGGTATCAACCCCAACGCGGGTAAGGGTTCCAAGCCAGCGGGTCATCGTAAGAATGATCATAGTTAGGCCCTTGCGAAGAAGAAGAAGCTCCCCAATCATAGGTAGGCTGCTGGTACAAAGACTCCCCCTCATTCGAGGGTTGGACCGAATCATCTGTAGCATCCCTTCTAGTCCCCTGCTCCTGCTGGGAGAGCTCCCCCAGATACGTATCGAGCTCTTCCTCAGTGAGTGACCATCCTACCCTAGTTTCAAGGTTCAACAAAACAGGTGCAGGCAAAAGAACAACACGCTTGGACTTACTCCTTCTCCAACCAGCCTTGAGAAAGGTTATTTCATAAGACAAATCACTCAAATTAGCCCAAGAAGAAACAAATTTATGCTGCATCATGGAATTAAGGTCAAACCTCTCTATGGGAAACTGTAGGTCTAGATGATGAGGCACTATACCATGCAAAGCTAATAAACAAGAGGCGATGAGGCCTCCACAAATTCCACCTTTCTCGCGCTTAGCAGCAAGACGGAAAGCTACCAAGGCACCCAAATTGTAAGTCCTATCTCATTTTAAAGCAGCTGAGATGAATGCTAGATCATAAGAGGATAACTTATTAGCAGTTTTCCTAGCGAGAACACACTTGGCAATAAAGTAAGCAAAGTAGCGAATAGACGGGTGATGAATATTACAAATTTTCCCACTCTCCTTTGAGAAGCTTCTCCCTTGGCAAATCTCCGCCTACAAGTCCATGAGTGTTGTAGGTCGCTATTTAATCCTTTCACACGATCCCCACTGGGGTACTTTAATAGCTGCACAAAAGTCATCAAAAGGAAGGTTGATAGCTATATTGTAAATTTTGTAGTGAACCATGGGTTAGGCAAAGAGCAACTAAATCGAAAGTCCTACACCACAGACATAGTTAGTTTCACAAATTGGTAAGGTTCATCTCCCACAAAATGCTCCAATCCTGCATTAGCAATCAAAGTATGGAAATCCTGAGAAATCTTTGCAGCCCTCATGAATTCGGGGCATGGATAGATGGAAGGAAAAACTTCCTCCTCTCGGTGAACCTTCATAACCTCAGGCACCCTTAATTCATGTTGGTTGAGTTGGTGTTCATTCATCTTCTTTTCTGAAATTTAGGACAACCATCCTACTAGTGATTGCAAAGTGATTACATAATGAAGGGAACTACTCATACGGACTTGTAAGAGGCCTAAACATGCATCAAAACAATATCTCTAAGCATTGAACAAGCTTACAAGCTCACATAACCTGTCACCTACAGCAGCAAAATACTCAAGATATAAACTACTAAACACAAATCTACTTGGACAAGCGGAGGAGTCACGTACCGGAGAACAAATGCTCCCAATTTCAGCAGCAAAGAAAGAACAGCAAGAATGCAATTTTGAGCAATGAACTGGTGTTTTCTCAGGAGAGAGAAGGAAGTGGCAAGTGAGAGAGTGAGTGGAGGGCCAGGGGTGGCCCACACCATGGTTAGGTGCGCCCCTGGGGTGGCCACGCCACCAGGTGGTGTGCCTTCCTGGTGGGCCCCCTGGTACTCTCCAGGCACTTCTCTGCCCCTTTTTTCAAGTAAAAATTTAATATGAACTTTTTGGAATTTTTCGAGACACTTTTTTTTTAGCAATTTTCAGGTATTGATGGATGATTTTCTGACAGAAAGATGACTTTGGAATGATGCAAAAACAAAACAAAGCTAAAACTTCATAAGTTCTAAAACACTCTAATATGCAAGCAACTAACAACAGAAAAGTAAAATAAGTGAAAGCAAAAACTAAAATGGATAAAGAAAATAAAAGTAGACAAAGATAATCATGGTGAAAACATTGTTTTGTTCATTAAAAATCCCTTTGTTAACAAGGTTGATCAGGTCTTGTTACCGAAACAATTTTATATGAAACAAAAATTTGTATTCCACTAATGATTATGTTACCTCAACCTTTATAGCAATAGTCCCAATCATAATAGTTTCATATTTTTCTCGTGGTATGGGACAATATATTTCTCTAGCTTGGATTCCCTCAACATGTTCAATTGAATTTCAACCATAAGTCCTCTCAATCTTATTGGGGAAATAGGCAGTATGCTCCTTGTCATTAACACTAAAAGTCACCTTTCCTTGATTACAATTAATAACAGCTCCTGCAGTATTAAGAAAAGGTCTCCCAAGAATAATAGACATATTATCATCTTCAGGCATTTCAAGCACAACAAAGTTAGTTAATATCAAGAAATTATGAGCAACTTGAACAGGTACATCCTCACATATACCAACAGGAATAGTAGTAGATTTATCAGCCATTTGCAAAGATATATCAGTTGGTATTAGTTTTTCCAATTGAAGTCTCTTATAGAGGGAAAAAGGCATAACACTAACTCTTGTTCCAAATCACACAAAGCAGTTCTAACATAACTATTTTTAACAGAGCATGGGATAGTTGGAATCCTTGGGTCTCCAAGTTTCTTTGGAACCTTACCATTAAAGGAATAATTAGCAAGCAAAGTAGAAATTTCTTCATTAGGGATCTTCCTTTTATTAGTGACAATATCCTTCATATACTTTGAATAAGGAGGCAATTTAATAGCATCAGTCAAAGGTATTTGCAAAAATAAAGGTTTCATCCACTCACAAAACTTATTATTGTGTTCGTCTTCCTTTGACTTGTGTTTCTTATCAGGGAAAGGCATAGGTTTTTGGACCCAAGGCTCTCTTTCACTACCATGTTTCTTAGCAACAAAATCTTCTTTAGTGTATTTAGTATTCTTAGTGTGCCTTTCAGGTTCTTCTTCAACTTTTTCTTTATCAGGAGCATCATTTTCCTCATTACCACTTTCAGTTTCAGCATCAGAGAAAGATATACTATTAGGATCTTTAGCAGGTTCAGAAGGTTCTACAATAGTTTTATGTTTCTTTTTCCTTTTCTTAGGAGTAGTACCACTATTTTCAGTTTGTTGAGAATCCTGCTCAATTCTTTTAGGATGCCCGTCAGGATATAGAGGATCCTAGGTAGCAGCACCACTTCTAGTTCTAATTTCATAAGCATGTTTTTTCTTTAGCAGCATTAACTAGCAAGTCTTTTTGTACTTTAGTAAGCCGATCAATTTGAGTTTGAACCATTTGAAAAATTTTAACAAGCATTTTAACATCATTAGAGGTTCTTTCCACAATATCCTTCAACTCAACAATAGCTCTAGAGTTTTCCATTAGATGATTTTGCACCCTTTTATTAAAATTATCTTGCTTAACAATAAAAATATCAAATTCTTCTAAGCATTGATCAGGAGGTTTAGAGTAAGGAATATCACCTTCATCAAAATGTTGGAGAGAGTGTACCATAATAGTGGATGAGTGGGGGACTGGCTTACATAATTCTTCTATAGGAGGTAAGTTCTTGACATCTGCAGCTTTAATTCCCTTCTCCTTAAGACATTTCTTAGCTTCCTTCATCACTTCATCATTTAGTTCAATAACTCCCCTCTTCTTTGGTTTTGGTGTTGGTGTTAGCTCAGGCATAGTTAACTCAGGTGTAGTTGGCTCAGATGAAGTCCAGTCTTCATAATTCTTTCTTATTTTAGCCATTAATTCCTTAGCTTCTTTGAGGGTTCTCTTCCTGAAAACACAAACAACACAACTATCCAGGTATGTCCTAGATTCTTCAGTTAGTCCATTATAATATATATCAAGAAGCTCATTTTTAGGTAATGGACATCCAGCCTGTGGACGAATCAAAGCACAAAACCTTGCCCATGATTCAGGCAATAACTCTTTCTCTCCCTGATTAAAATCAAAAAGTTCCTACAAAATAGCATGTCTAGCACTAGGAGGGAAATATTTCTAGAGGAAGGTACTAATCAAGCAATCAGGGCTATCAATAGATCCAGGAGGTAAATTATTAAACCAAGTTTTAGCTTCTCCTTTTAGTGAAAAAGGGAAAATTTAGCAACAAAGTAGGTGTGCATCTTAATATCATCAGAAAATAAACCACTCATGGTAGAAAGCTCAGTCATATGTGCTACAACACTTTCATTCTTAGTCCCACAAAAAGGTTCTTTCTCAATAATGGTTATGTAAGATAAATCAAGAGAGAAATCATAATCCTTATCTTTAATGTTTATGGGAGATATAGCAAACTTAGCATTAGGAGATAATTTAGGTCTAACAGTATATTTCTCAACAAGACTCTTAATAGCACTTTTATCATGAGTGTTTTTACATTCTTTAATAAATTCATCGGTCATTTATATATAACCGTCTTCAATATCATAGCTCTCTCTAGACTCAGGTGAACTGACAGGTGTAGTAGTGTCTTCATTAGGAGTTTCAGTATTTCCAGCTATAGTTCTAGCAATCGTAGCATCTAGAAAAGGACCTAATGAACCACTTTTATCAAGCATAGTAGAAGCAACATCATAAGTATCAGAAGTTTCAGATTCAGCAGTAGTAGCAGTGTGTGTAGCATGTGTATGTGGTGGTGTAAGGAGCTTACTCATAACAGATGGTGAATCAAGAGCAACAGAGGTGTTCAGAACCGTACCTCTCCTTGTAGTGGATGGTAAAATAAGGACCTTGCCATCACGAGACTTACCCATGATGGATGGATGGCAGTGAACAATAGTGATTCCAAGTGAACTTGATAAATAGAGCTATGCTCCCTGGCAATGGTGCCAAAAAATAGTCTTGATGACCCACAAGTATAGGGGGTGTATCGCAGTATTTTCGAGGGAAGTGAAACCCAATTTATTGATTCGACACAAGGGGATCCAAAGAATATTTATAAGCCTTAACAACTGAGTTGTCAATTCAGCTACACCTGGAAACAATCTTGCTCACAGCAGTTTATCAGTAGCTACAGTTTTGTAGTAGCAATAGCAAAGTAATAGCAGTAATAAAAGTAAAGACAATAGTAACAATTGCAGTAAACAGTAGGATTAAAGCACGGTAGGCATAGGGATGGATGGACGGGCGTTGCATGGATAAGACAATTCATATGGCAATCAAGACATAGGGCATTTGTGATAAATAAGATAAAGCATCCAAGTACTAAATAATCATAGGCATGTGTTCCATATATAGTCATACATGCTCGCAATGAGAACTTGCACAACATCTTTTGTCCTGCCAGCCCGTTTGCAGCAGGGCCTCAAGGGAACTACTGGCAATTAAGGTGCTCCTTTTAATTGAGCACCGGAGCAAAGCATTAACACTCCATGAACACATGTGATCCTCAGATCAAAGCCATCCCCTCTGGTTATCCCGATTATTGTCACTTCAGGGCCTTTGGTTCCGGACAACAATATATGTATACAACTTGCAGGTAAGACCATAAACAATACTATCATAATGAATAAATAACATTTTCAGATCTGAAATCATGGCACTCGGGCCCTGGTGACAAGCATTAAGCATAACAAGTTGCAACAAAGTCAAAAGGCACTAATAATAGATACTAGGCACCATGCCCTAACAATCTAATGCCATTACATGAACGATCTAATCCAATCCCTACCATCCCCATAGCCTACAACGGGGGATTACTCACTCATGGATGTGGAAATCATGGATGGTTGATGGAGAAGCGATAGTGATGATGATGGTGATGATCTCCTCCAATTCCCCGTCCCGGCAGGGTGCTAGAACGGAGTTTCTGGTTTTGAATCGTGGAATCTGGTGGTGGCGGCATAGCAGAACTCTTTCTGGAAAAACATCGACCCCCCCTGGGTTTTTAGGTCGGGAGGCATCTTATAGGCGAAGAGGAAGGCTGAGGGGGTGACCGAGGCGGCCACACCACCCCCACGCGTGGCCTGGCCTGGCCCGCACGGCGAGGTGGTGTGGGCCCCTCGTGGCCCTCCTCCGTCTCATCTTCTGGCTCCGTGAGTCTTCTGGTGAAATAGGATTTTTGGCATATTTTCCGGGATTTTTCCTGATAGTTGATTTTTTGCACAAAAACTAGACACCAAGGTAATTCTGCTGAAAATAGCATCAGTCCGTGTTAGTTGTATCCAAATCACACAAGTTTAGAGGAAAAACAATAGCAAAAGTGTTCGGGAAAGTAGATACGTTTTGGATGTATCAGGATTCTGAAAAGGGTTTCGGAATAGAAGTTAATTAAGGAACTGGTCCTTAATAACTCAAATTAGGAATAGTATTAAGTTTAACATCAATGGTTGAAAGAAAGAAAAGGATGATCATCATCCACTATGTTGAGACATAGGTTCTATCTTAGAAAACCATGATGATAACTTAACATAATATATGATCCAATAAGGAACGTTTAAAAGTGATTAAGTTTGAATCACAGAATGTTGAGCTAAGTTTGTCCGCAGTATTTAATAGAGAACTGCAGACATGTTTTCCAAATCCATAAAGGATGACATATCTTAAAGCATAAAGGGTTATGTTATAAGGGAATATGTTGGAAACTCCTGTAAATACCGACTTAAGTCAAGTAGGAAGCAAGATGAACAAAACATTGAAAGTTGCACAGAGTGCACTAGTGTTTCGATGATTACATTTATAATAATAGATAAGGGTACCATCTAAAGTGTTGTATAATTTTATGGCGGGGCAAGTTCGCTTTTAACGTAGAATGATGTGTCCCAAGGCATAGTGCCCATGAGAAAGCCCTCGAGGTTGATCTAAAGTCACTATAGGCTCCTGGAATCAGGCCTCGTTCTGCTACCATAGTGACAATGCATACACACAGATGTTATCATGTGATGATAAAGTATTAATGTCAGTCAAGGTGACATTAGTAAGTTGTAAAGGATTTGGGACTGTAAAGTACAGACTCAAGACTCAACCTCTTCCATGAGCAAGCATGTTCAGTGTATTTGTACTCTAGTGCAAGTGGGATACTGTTGGAAATATGCCCTAGATACAAATAGTAATAAGGACTATTATCATATTTCATAAAGTTTATGATTAAGTTTTATATCATGCTATAACTGTATTGAGTGGAAACATCAATACACGTGTGAGATATAAACAACCAGGGGTTCCTAGTGAAACTCTAGCCACTGGTTCATTGGTCAATAGATGATCATGTTTCCTGATCATGTGGCATTTATGCCAGTTGGAAATGGAGTCAACTCATTCTGAGAATGAGATGATGAACCAATACCCAACCTAAACATCGTGACCCGATCATGTCACGAAGTTCAAGTTACGATGATTAAAAATGGATCCTCGTAGAATATTCCTTAGACCGTGAGGCTATATCAATCACTGTCTCCCGAGAGTGCTTAGATAGCATCAAGTGCCACTTGGTAATACAGTAGTTATAATGGTGTGTTCAGGTACTCGAAGGAAACCGTAGAGGCAATATATGTCAAGAGCAGGATTTGTCCGTCCACGTGACGGAAAGATACTCAAGGGCCCACTCGGAGAAGTTATATCCAATAGCTGCGCAACATTTGATTTGATCATAGGGATATCACTTGTCAGAACGAGTCAAGTAGCATTGTTCAGTAACGAGATTGAACACGACATGGTGATGTCATTGATCAGATCTCGAGCAATGCAAGTATCGAGAGACAAAGGGAATAAGACACGATCGTCCCGGTTCAAACGACGAAAGATCTTCGTGGAACACATAGGGGTCACATGGCCATCCAGGTCCCTCTGTTGATCATTGGTCCGGGAGTGTCCTGACCATGTCTGGAGTGTTCCAGAATCATAGGGTATCACGCTTAAGGGTTTGATGATGCATAGAGAGTGTTTATAGGATCGGCAGAATCGCCAAAGAATAGTAGAGAGAAAACTGTAAGGCTTTCGGTATTTCCGGAGGATGTCCAGAGTGGAGGTGGAAGGTGTTCCATAGCCACGGAGATTGAATAATATATGAATGAATGTTAAATATTGATTTAATAATTTATTCACAATTATTTAATAAAAGAGAAAATCAATTTAAAGGTCAAAAGGCTTAATGGGCTGATTCCGGAGGGAAGAAGGCCCATTAGGGAAAGGCAAGAGGGGAGAAGGGGCAAAGGGGTGGCCGACTGGGCCAAGCCCCCCTCCCCCCCCCCCCCCCGTGCGGGGCCCACTAGGGCCGGACGGAGGCCTCCCCCCTCTCCCTCTCCTTTAGTCCCACCCCGGGACTTTGAGGGAGGTAGTACCTCCCCTCCCCCTATATATAGTGGGGGTATTTGGCCAGATAAATACACACAATATTCAATAAAGGTCTTCTCACTTTTGGGAAGACCTCTAATTGATATACTCTCTCTCTCTTGTGACCGTGGTCCCAAGTTCGGACTGCGCGAATGAGAGATATCTTCACCGTGGAGCGCCGTTGCGCTGTGGGATTCAGATCCAGGAACTCTACTTCCGCAACTACTGCTGGATCGGGGAAGCGGGAGTCATCGTCAGGCACCGGACGTGTGTAACTCCCTGTGAGGTGTCGCACTTGAGGCACTCAAGTCGTTGGAGCCAAAGGAGCGCAAGGACTTCATCACGACCTTGAGGTCGGCTTCAGCTTGTCTGCATCAACCACACTCTCCTGAGCGTTGACAACGCTTTTCGGTCTTCAAGGGTAAGTTCGTGAAAAGCCCCTCCCATTACTTTATTACTAATAGATAGGTCCTGGCAGCATCAGGGGTTCAGGGGCGTAGGGTAAAATTTATTGTTTTCATGCGTGGAACCCCTACACTGACGCCACAGACTTCCCAGTTGTAGCCCCAGATGCCGCAGACTTTGCCGCCTTCACTCGCCACAGCTCCGCCGAGTAATTGGCGAATGTTTCAATGAGATGAGGCCCATATTTACTGTAACTACCGGCAAAAGGAGCGAACACCACCTATTGGCCATCTGTGTTAACCGGCATCACCTCAGAGATTACGCCGGGGTCCAGTTCCACGTCGTGGGCTTGCACCATTGCGAGTGCCATGGTCACCCCAACTAACTGTTGTGCGTTCTTTAAATCCATGGGCACGCCCTCTGCGAAGGACTCCACCAGGCCATCAAGATTTTCGATTAAGTTGGCCTTGGGAACCATCTCCTCTCGAAGGCGGCTCAGCACACCCTTGGCCTTTCCATGTGTGTCTTGGAGGGAGACGCTGCGGTCCTCGACTGCAGCCATGGCACCGGCCAAGGCATGCACGCGGGTCAAGGCCTAGGCATTAAAGCTCACGCCGACGGCATCTAAAGAATACACGTATCAGCACAGCAACATGCAGGCAAAACACATTGGAAAATACAAGTGAGGCAGTGTCATACCTGAGAGCGCTTTTGTGATAGAGAAGAACTGTTCTACGAACAACTTCTCCCTCTCGACGGAGGAGGAACGTAACTCTTCCTCGTGCTTTTGCGACTCCTCGAGAGCCTCGACTGCCTCCTCGCGTTTCTTCTCCACAGCGGCAACTCCCTTTTCAAGGGAAGTGACGCGACGAAGAAGCTTATTACGCTCACCTACAAGGGACAAAAATGGCAAAACCTGAGCTCACCAACCTCTACACAAGAAGAGCGGGTAGCAAGATATAAATCTAACCTTCGACAGCACGATGGCAGGTATCCAGCATAGCATGTTGTCGACTTAAGGAAACAATCTGCTCAGCGAGGCGAGCAGAATTCTTCAAGATAGGCTACACCAAAGAAAAAAAGAAGCGTGAGCATTAACAAAAATTCGACTGCCAACGACAAGATAGGAACTCACGTGTTCCTCCAGGGAATCCGAAGATTCTTTCATAATCGATGTCCGGGCAACAATCTGGTGCCCCCCAGTGTGGGGGGAACTCGAAGAATTGGCACCGGAGTGGACCGCCACCAGAGGGGAAGGAGATTGTGCTGCCACCTCCTTGTTCTTAGAGTCTGTGACTCTGGACTCCTTGACAAATTGGCAGTCATCAGAGGACGACGATGTCGTTTGACTACCAAACATCCAACATTACTTTAGAAGGAGGATATTGTGAGAAGACAAGACGAACTCGCAAACATATAAAGACTTACCCATCAAAATTTTCGAGGTCAAAGGAATCTCCAGACGACTCCTTCGGCAACCTCAGCTTCTTTCGTGAAGGAGGAGCCATGGCACGCACAAGCACGGCTAGGATTAGCTCCTTCAACTTCTTTCGTGAAGGAGGAGCCATGGTGTCGCTGACGAAGATGCATCCGAATCCTGGCTACGGGAGCGCTTGCGAGTCCCGTGCCCACTCAACTCGGGGGCTTCCTGCCCCTCCCCGAAAGGGACGGTGGAGCCCGACTCGTCCTCTTCTTCTGCTTCATGCAGAATTATTCCTTCGGGTTGAGGAGGCAATTTGGCTGCTACTTTCCAGTCCTGAAAACAGAACCAAGCATCATTATAAGTTACAATGAGCAGGTAATCGAAAAATATGAAGAACATTAAAAAAGAAGTCCACCTCAGGCGGAGGATTGCTTGCGCAGAATGGAGGCACGACTGAGTCACCCGGGAGATCCTCCTTGGTGGTGTACTTGGTTAGTAGTCGAAACCTCCTATCTACCTCACTAGAAGAAATTCCCTCTGTGGAAATGCAAGTGACGTCACCAGTACCAATCCAGTGGCACATCGGATGCACCCTGGCCTGCAGAGGCTGTACTCGGCGACGCATCCAACTGCGAATGAGATCAGCGTCTCCTACTTCTTTGCCTATGCAGTGTTCGAGGTCACAAACACGCTGATACAGAGTCTCTGTCTCCTCAACTTCACCAGGCATCACGATGTTCTTCCATGACCTCCTCCTCTTGCAGGCCGCCATCGGATCAAAGGGCACGAGTCCGTAGTGCTCTCCGTCGATCTTCTGGTCGCGGATGTAGAACCACTTCTCCCTCCACCCTTGGACAAATGTAGTGAGAGTGATGGAGAAATAAGTGGTGTTGGAGCCGACGTGGATCCCGCAGCCTCCTATATCGTAGACTACTGAACCCGAACCAGACTAACGTTTGAGCTTAAAGAGTTTTTTGAAAAGGCCAAAGTGTGGCTTGATGTGGAGGATAGAATTCGGGGTCAGCTGGTGCAGCTGGAGCCCGTAGAAACAAAGCAACCCCCTTCACAAAGGGGTGAAGGGGGAGAGAAAGACCGCAAATGATGAAAGCAAGGAACATCACTCGAAACCCCGTAGGAGGACTAGGGATTACCTCATTGCCGGGAATGTGGGAGTCATCCTCCACAACAAAGAGCGCTCCATCATGGCGCTGGGTGAACAGCTCTGAGGGCTTGATAATGGATGGGCGCCATGACCCATTGGTGACGCGGGTCCCCGGGCCTTTCTTCTTCCTAGCCGCGGCGGCAGCCCTGGTGCCCGTGGTGGCAGCGCCTTTCTTCTTGGCTGCCGCAGTGGCTGTCGCAGATCCAGTGGTAGAGCTTCCGTTCTTCTTCCCCATCTGGCGCTTGCGATGGGAGCACATGAAGTAGCTCGGGAACGTGCGGAGTTGGTCCAGTGCCACAAGGAGGACGAGAGCAATGGAACAGCAAGAGCAGCAATGGCGGAAGTGCACGAGCGAGAAGAAGATGTGGGGAAATTACTGCACGGCGGACCCCTACTTAACCTCATCAAAGATGCCATCCAACGTCCAGGAGAAAGCCAACCTGACGTGTGGCACAAATCGATGTCGACGCGTGGCAAGGGTAAACCACGAACCGTCGCCCCACTCCCTCCATTACGCGCGAGAATCAAGGAGACACAGTTAAAACATAGATTACGCACGCCTGGTCAAGTCCAAGTCAGAAAATGGGACCCACTACTCGTCACGTCCCGTCAAAACCGCTCATGCGGGGAACTGAGGTCATCTCATCGTCAGCACTGATGTCATTAACTCCAGCAGGAGCACATTTTGACTACTCTAGTCCTTACTCAAGTCTTCGACTCGACCAAGCACTCGGGGGCTACTCCCAATAGGAGAGCTAGCCGCACACCCGAGGAACTTTGTACGACATCCAAGCATTATGAGAACATGTTTTCTCACAAAAACCCTTCACTCGAATCAACGATTCGACTGTGGACTCCGGGTTACTCCCATAGGGAGCGCTGAAAGCACATTCGACTGAAACAAGCAAAAGACAACAGCAGTCGCAAAATACTTATAGTCCCCACTCGAGTCTATGACTCGAATAGGCACTCGGGGGCTACTCCCATAGGGAGCGCTGGCCGCGCACCCTATGATTTTTTCTTATACATTGCACTGTGTGTTGATTCACCCACACTCGAATACTCTGGCGACTCCGCCTCATATTTTCCCTACAAAGAGACCATGTCTCCTGGTCACCCGAATCATCTCCCCGATGACAAAAGTTTGGATGCCAAGCTTGCAGCGTGAAGATAAGACCTGAAGGAGGCCTGGCAACGGACCTACTGTGCTCTACCAGAAACAGTCCATGCCTACAGGTACGATGAATAATCCTTGACGGACGCGTCGAGTGCTCACACTTACACACTGGGATTCGACTCTATAAGACCTCCGCATCCTGAGTCGAATTACGCCAGCACTTTTCAGAATTCGAGTCCGGGGACTCGAGTTTGAGTAGATTGCTGAAAGGGAAATGGACGTCGCCTAGAGGGGGGTGAATAGGAGTTTTAAAATTATTACGGTTTAGGCTCTAATAAATGCGGAATAAAACTTAATGTTTAATTTATCAAGCCAAAACCTATATCCACTAGGTTCACTAAGTGCACCAACAACCTATGCTAAGCAAGATAAACAACAAGGTGATAGCAAGATATAATACTTCAAGCACGATGGCTATCACAATGTAAATTGCATAAGTAAAGGGCTCGATTGAGAGATAACCGATGGACGCGGAGACGATGATTTGTTTCCCGAAGTTCACTTCCAAAGAAGCTACGTCTCTGTTGGATAGGTGCGGGGGCACAATGTACTTCGAACGCCACAAGTGGCTCACCTCGAGGTGTGGTGGCTCGATGCTCACCCAACGCCACACAAGGCCTCACCCCAAGATGCGAAGGCACGCAACCTACCGACGCCACAACAGGCTCACCCTATTCTCCCGTGAGCTCGCCACAAAGGCCTACTCACGTTCCACTATGGGACACTTGAGGGCGGTCACCGAACCCGTACAAGGTTGGGGCAATCTCCACAACTCAATTGGAGGCTCCCAACAACAATGCCACAAAGGCTACAAAGCCACAAAAGGCAACAAGGCCACAAAAGGTTACAAGACCACAAGAGGTCAACAATCCAACACCACAACCGTCTAGGGTTCGAAGAACCCAAGAGAAACAAGCCCAAGGGCTTGAACTCGCTGAATCTCCAAGGAGAACTCAAACCTATGCACCAAATGCAAGAGGCAAGTCCTTCACTCTCAAATTCCACCAAAGCTACAAAAGCTATTGGGGGAATAAGGGAGGAAGAACACAAAACTCTCCAAGATTTAGATCCCAAGGATTCTTTCACAAAGAAGGGATTTGGTTTGGTGGGGCTTGTAGATCTAGATCTCCTCTCTCAAAACCCTAAAAAAGATGCAAGAATCATAGGAGGGGGAAGGGGAGAGGGAAAGCTCTTCAAGGTCAACAATGGAGGAGAGAGAAACCCAAAAACCAAGAAAGAGCAAGTTGGGGCCGAAGGGGAAAGGGGAGCTCCTTTTAAAGGGCTCCCCGATCTGCCTGTTACCCACAGAATCGCGCACGGCCGGTAGTACCGGTGGGTGGTCGGTACTACCGGTGGCACTCAGCCAACGGTCCAAAAACGAGGTGCAAACGAACACAAAAACGAGGTCGGCCGGTACTACCGGTGAGTCACCGGTAGTACCGCCTAGGCCGGTACTACCGCCCAAGATTCCGACCGAAGTTCTGACAAATACGCACACCAAGACAGAGAGGGTACTGAACCAAAATTGGGGTTGCCGGAAGTTGGGCCAGAATTAACACCGGTACTACCGGCGGCAAACTGCCCTAGCGGTACTACCGGTGGCCCGCCGGAACTACCGGTCAGGCAAAAACTTCAGAACCAGAACTGCCACAACTTTTGCATCCGAACTCCAAACAAGATGAAACCAATTTTGTTGGAAATATAATGACGTGGAGAAATTTTGGATATCACCAAGGGAGAAAATACCATGAATATATATGTGAGATACCTCCCAAGGTGTGGAGCCGGAAAACCCGCAAGATCAAAAACGCAATAAGATATGCAAGGGAAATCCGTTTTTTGATGAACTAGAGCTTGTTATGTAGATAACCACAAGCTCTAGATCCTCACATGGACAAGAACCAAACAACAACCAAGAAAGATGATGCTATATATGCAAAGGTTTGAGCTCTCTCCGAAAGATACGAACGAGTTACCCACTCGAGAGCCCCTCTTGATAGTACGGCTATCTATCCTAAACCCGGTCTCCTAACACTACAAGAGACCGGTAAAGTAGAAACCCTATCAAGATCATACCTTTGCCTTGAGCATCCCACTTGAGCTTGATGTAGACGATCTTGTCACCTTCAAGATGGAACACCTTTCTTGATTGCACTTGCTTGCACTTGCTTGATGAAGTCTTGAGACATGCTCCCCCATACACCATGGGGAAGACTCTTCTTCGAACTTGTCTTCGTCATTCTCTTGAGCTTGCACATCAATTCTTGATGATGTCTTGAAGAAAGCCATGAGGAACTCCATCTTCTTCTTCTTCAAGACATACTTGATCTTCTTCTTCTACTTGATTCCAATAGGCACAAAGCCCTTGGATAATGCTACTTCTTTTTCATCCTTGAAACCAACACATGGTCTAAGCGATGCTAAGGGACAAACCTACAAGTGAAACTCAGTTAGCACATTAGTCCATAGGGATTGTCATTAATTACCAAAACCACACATGGGGCATACATGCCCTTTCAATTGTGTTGTTTTGCCCTAAGGCAGTTAACTGATCCTGATACATCAGATAAATCAAACACGTATATCAACAATCCCTATGATACAAGTTAGAGCACTCAAAAATATGCTCAGATATGCACTCGAAAGACTTCATAAGTCTCCGCTCGAATCTGTGATTCAACCAGACTCTCGGGGGCTACTGACGTGGGCATACCTTACAGGTACTCGAGTTTGGTATATACGGTCCAATCTGGCAGAATCCCACGGTGTTACCAGGGCCCAATCAAAGATTTGGGTGACCGAAGGAAACTCCGACTGCTTGTGGCACATGGCAAGTTCAAAGATAGAAAGTTTAAAGGGACAAACCCTAACTTGTAACTGACTCGACCTGCTACCTGAGACCTAGCCTATCTATATAAAGGCTAGGACAGGGCAGCGAGGAGGACAACCACAACCCTAGTTTCCACAACCTCATCAGATTGCATCTGCGCACCCCCTGTAACTTTCGACTACCTCGATAATTCCAAGAGCAGACAAGTAGGAGTAGGGTCCTCTATGAGGCCTGAACCTGGGTAAACCTTGCATCCCTGTGTACTTGTTTGCTAGCCGATTGATGCCTCCAGTGCTCCTTCCTTATCCAAAACCCAAGTCCATAACAATGGGCATTGATGAGTTTAACCCTCGTCAAAAAGAGTGAGACATAAAGCCACATTCGGCACAGCAAAGCAAGCTTTGTTCACCTCTTCATAGCCACACTCATAGCCACTGTTTTATCTCAAGGACACAACCAAGAACTCATTGAGCTTGCCAAATCCCAAACAAACCCACTAGATAGCTTACCAAATCAACCATCAAATCACCACAGAATGGTGACATAAGGAGAGGGTGGTGCAGGAGGATAGCAAGGACAGGTACAAGCTCACAGGAGCAAGAAGGAATAGAACCAGAACCTGGGGTGTGCAAAACAGGCTCTAGGGAGTGATCAGGTCACCAAGATCAAGCCAGCAACATCAAGCAACACCACAACATCACCAACAAGCAAGTTGTGTGGTGAGTCTATACAAAACCATAACATGTTAAAGTTTATCTAAGCATGTGTTGTTTCATATAAGATCTTCTCAGAAAAACACCCAAGTGGGGTGTATCCATCACAAAAAAAAATTAAAGCCCAAATGATCAATCTTTGCAAGCCACACCAAGATCTCAGCATGTGCATCACTGATCTTGGATATTAACACATGTTTCTACAGTTGATAAGACAATAGCTTTAAGTGGAAATTTCTAGGCACATCCAATGGATGGTAGCACCTCAGAAACCATTTCATCTTAAGGATCTATATTACATAGCATGGGTTGTCAAATCATTTTCTTAAGAGATATAAGAATCATTGTCTTAAACTGATTATCAAGGCACACCTGAGAGGGAAACAATAGGTAAAAACCTTAGTTTCTATCTAGCATAGCCACAGACCAGCATCATAGGCTTGGGTAAAATTAAAGAGTACCACATGCTAATTTATCCAATAAAGTTTTTCAACTCTCAGACACTCTAGAGTACAAATAGAAATAGCCCAGTATCAGGATAAAGCTTGTGTACCATTCAAATGAAGGTTTCACAAGGATTCATCCTAACCAAGTAGATTCTACCAGGGATTTCATAATCCAATTCTTTCAAAAGAATACTCAATCATTTTCCTTATATAGTATTTAGGAATCATTCTACTATACATAAGAAGCTACCAACAAGAATGCATTAGTAGTATTTGAACAGGAGGCCAACTATATGTTCTAGTATGGAACAAATCCACTCACAATATAGATCAGAGTCACATCATTCAAAGTTTACAAGTGATAGTAATTCAATATTATAGAAGAATGCAATTAACAAAGCCATTGTCATCAATTTCAAAGACCACCAATGTATAGTACTTCTGCACAGACTAATCACCACCAATTACTCCTAAATTGTTCATTGCCTCGGTAATCACAACACTGGTGGGGCAAATCCCAACACAGGAGATGAACCCTAATTAGGAATTACTCACCATAGGCACGCACAGAGTTGCAAGGGAGGACCAGAGGGGGAGAAAGAGGTAGACTTACCCACAGTCCTCGCTGGGGTTTAGAAGAGGAAGCAGAATCACCGGCGAGCGCACACGGTGGCACGGGGGCACCCGAGGGCACTACAACCCACGCCGATCCATGATGTAGCGGTCACAACCATACCAATAGCAGGCCATACCAATAGCAGCGGTGGCACCACAGGGCCATCGAAGTCATGGCACAGCATCATAGGGGCAGCGGAACACCACATCACTAGCAATCACCAAACCCTAGGGTTCGGGATAGAGGCGGCCTGGCCAGAAGAAGCGCCCAACAACAAATCGAACTGGACCAATCGATGGAGCGGCATCGTATGCCCCATCGTGCACCAGAGCGGCGGCCGGAGAGACCTGGGAGGCCGGAATCGTGCGACGGTGGCATTGCCAGCACCGCGTCTCCGCGGGGGCGCGAGGGAGATGAGAGAATGCATGAGAGAGAGAAGCGAGTGGTACTAGGCCACTCGTTTAGAGAGGGTTTGACCAGCCCAGGTGGGCCGAGTCAAGGCTAGGCCAGCCCAATGGGCCTGGTCCAGATATTTAAAAGAAAAGTCTAAATAATTTATCAAAACACCAAAATACCCCTAGGACTTAAAAGGTTCTAAGAAATAAAATAAAAATCCTAAAAATATAAATAAAATACTAATGAACTCACAAAAGTATCCTCTATTCAAAAATATTAATAGAGAGAATTTTAGGTAATTAAATTTAGAATTGTTATTGTTGTCGGATTGATGACAAGTACGCCATGAGGGGGTCCTTGAGGCATGCGGAAGAGAGGGGTGTGAGACGTACGGTGTTCCGGGACGGTGAGCACACAAGTTTACCCAGGTTCGAATCCGCCGGCTTTGGACGGATCCTACTCCTGCTAGCAATCCAGTAATACAGCAGAGCCGGAATATGGGTTACAAGGGTTCGCATGTGCGAGTTGAGATTGTAGACTATTGAGGGTGCCCTAAAGGCTCTCCCTAGGACGGCTTATATAGATATTCGGCCTAGGGTTTACAGGAGATATCTGTCCGGCTACGACTAAGAGTCTGTTACAGAGTACATCTTGAACTACAAGTAACACTATGGGCCTAAGTCGGTAATTCTTTTGGGCCTTCCCGTAGTCAGATTGGACTCCGTCTCTTCTCCCTGACTGGGCTGCCCGTGAAGCAAAGCTCTAACCCGAAGTGGGCCACCCTGGTCAGTGAGGAACTGTGAGGATACCCAGAAAGTATATCCCCAACAACAGCCCCCGGAAGTCTCCAAGATCCAAATTCGGATTCATCATCGTCTAGCTTGATCTTCGGCTTGCAGAATCTTGAAGGGTTCCTGAAACTTCACAACAAAAAATACGATCCGGGTCTTAAAAATAAGTCAGACCTATCAACATGTTACTCAGATTTTCCATCTTGATTTCAAACTAAGCCGGAACTTAGTCTCTGACGTCATCTAACACTCGTCATGGTCAAGTCACGTCATCTAACAAACATCCTGTCAGCACGACCGTTGGTGGGTCCGCTGTTCTCGAAACCGAGGCATCATTTCAATACGTACACGGAGACCGAGGCGACGTAATCATCACATGGGTTCTTCCCAGTTCCTCCCGCGACGCATGGCGTTTACACAGTGTTATTTGCACGAATCTTGGCGCAGGTAGGTGGTTATAAGGGGTAAGGATATTCCTTCTCCTCTCTTCACCTGTTCCCTTTGCCGTTTCTTCTCCTCCACATCTCCCCAGCGCATAGATCTCTCCCTCCCATATTCCCTAGCGCCGCCCATCCAAGGTCACCGGCGCACCGGAGAAATGGCTTCCTCTTCCTCTTTTGGCTTGGTGGCGGCAGCGGCGGCGGCAGTGGCGATGGCTGCGGTAGAGAACGAGAGCAACTGGGGAGTCTGGATCCCGTGACTGCTCGACGGCGAGAAACTCCAAGGTGTGGAAAATGAAGATCTCCTCCACGCCGGTGACTATCGGAGCGGTTTTGGCGAAACCATTCCCCACCCGCGCATCGACGAGCGGGTCCACTTCGGCACCCATCTCGATAGAGGTTTGTCCTTTCCTCCCTTGGAATTCTTTTCCGAGGTGATTGATCATTACGGTGTATAGCTCCACCATCTTCCCCTGAACTCCCTCTTAGAGATGAGTTCTTACGCAGCTTTGTCCAAGGGGTATCTCGGTGTTAGGCTGAGTCTCACTTTGTTTCGTTTCTACTTCCATGTCCGTAGAAACTCCATCACTGCCAGTAATCCTTATATTACCGGCACTATTAGCCTTTCTGTTAGACGCGAGCATAGTTATCCTCGCATTTCTGCCAGTCACTCGGTCAAACAATGGTCGGCCACTTTCTTCTACCATAAGGATATTCCTGCTCCCGGCAAAGCTACTGCTTTGCCGGATTTCATCGATGGAGCCGCCACGGCCCAACCGTCTTGGGACGAGGCTCCTCCGGCTCTCAGTGACGATCTGATCCTTGATAAGAGGCGGATCGAATATCTGATAAAACACAAGGGCTTGAAAGGATCCGACCTAGTCCAATGTTGGGTCACACGCCAGATCCAGCCTCTCCAACACCACGGCGACCGTCTGATGCACTCCATCATGGCGTCAAAGAATGATTCCCTCTACATCAGTCCTAAGACTTTAAAGCCACAGGATTACATAAGCCATATTAAATGGCTAATGAAGGAGCGGATTGAAAGGAAGATTCCGAACTTGTCTCTAGATATGCATACAGCGGAAGACCCTGTGGTTCCTGTAAGCTTCAATAATAAACCCTTTTATGTGTTTCACCCTTTTAAGTTATTTCACAATACTGAGATGTTTTCTTATTTTCAGCATGCCGACCTCCCCGAGTCGGAAATTGCTCCACTCGAGGGATATCCTCCAGAGTTTTCTCAGGAGGCGGAACTGGTCCCACTGCCGAACAATGTGCCCAGGAAGCGCAAGGCTCCGACAGTGGCCGTCGGCACAAAAGAGGTGCCAGTCGTGAAGAGGTAACTTTCAACACAACTTTCGCCTTTATTCCTTACTCGAATTTTGCCTCCGAGATTTAATGTTTTTATTCTATTACCTTCTCAGAGCTAAGCATCTCATCAAGGGCAAGGGGAAGGGAACTTCTTCGAAACCCTTGCGACAGACGAAGCTGGCCATAGCTTCTCCTGCCTTGGCTCCTCCGACTCCTGCCCAACAACCCTCTGCAACGTCGGTGATTACTCTGTCGCCGATTGTCACAGAAGATCCGACTCCTTGAATGGGGCCAGCGATCCTTGAATCGCAAACTGACGCCACCACGGGTGGCTCAGGTTTAGATAAGGGTGAACCCTTTTCGGGTAATGATCCCTCGGTAGAGACCTTTGCCGAAAACCTCCTGAATAATCCGGGACTTCCCAAATTTGGCTTGTCTCAGAAATCTATAGAAGAAATCCAGCTTCTGGCCCAGCAATGCTTGGAGAAGAGAAATCTCTCTGCCGAAGAAGAAGCACAAGAGGCAGAGGACATCAAATACTCCGACCTTCTTGAACAAGTTCGCCTTCGTGACGAGGGACTTAGAGCTGGTGTGCTTCCACCACCTCCGGTTATTCTACTCACCCTCGCCTAGAAGGTTAGCACCGAGGTGAACATGTGTCTGAGCAAGCTCACACATGAACATCATGTAAGTCGGAATTCTAACTCACGATTTTCTTTATTGCACTTTATATCATATCCTTTAGCCCCCAAGCATGAAGTAGCATATACAATCTGGGTTTATGCTTCCTTAGGATGCCAAAGAATGAACTAGTGTAGCCCCCAAGGCTCGTGCTGATATTAGTAACAATATTAGCCCTAGTCTTTAGTAGACTTCTGACTCTGGGTATTCTAACTTACAGAAAGTTAATTCATATAACCAGGATTTGTTGAAGAACATCTGCAACAAGCGGAGAGAGATCAAAGCTCTCCAGCTTGAAAATGCTGAGCTGAAGGTCTCCAAGGATGAGGTCGAAGGTAAACATTCCGAGACTCAAATCTTGTCTTTGTGTTTTCATAGTCAAATATTTTTTACTGAACTATTGTTCTTTTTGACTTACAGCACTGGAAAAACAGTCATGCGCTATGATTGAAGAGGCCGAGAACCTCAAAACCTTGGTGGTGGAGAACAAAGAACTTCGCCAAGAGCTGGATAAGCTCAAAGCGGATCATGAGAAGAGCATTGCTCAAGTTCTTGAATCCTCCTCCATGGCTACTGATGAGCGTGATCGTAAGATTGCATCTCAAGATCAGAGAATCTCGGCTCTCAACAACGAGCTTTGTAGAGAGAATGATCTTTCTGAGGCGCTCCGGGCTGAACTCCGGAGTCTTCGAGAAGAGAAAACCAAAGTTGACGACGTCATCTTCGGTATGTTTCCATCTTTCTGACTTGTGTATATTCTTCGACTCTTTTGATGTCGGATTTTCTTAACCATTTTTGTGTTATATGTATAGGTCCTCTTAATTTGACGGACTCTGCCTCCACCGAGCCTCGCACCCACCGACTTATCCAAGTCGGTGATTTACTTCATGACTTTCGCCAATCCATCAAGGACATTGGCGAAGCTCTTAGGATTCCGGACATGCACAGCATGTCAGACTTTCAGGTGCGAGACCAGGCGAAGGAGATGTCGCAGCTCATCCGGGACTGGAACATGTCCTACGCGCGATCTGCGGTGCAGAACGCTCTTACCATGGTCATGAGCCACCATGGAAACATGGAGATATGGCAAGTGACCAGAGGGTACTTCAAGGTGGATGAAGACGGCCAGGAGCAAGACATCAGTGCCATCATGGACTCCTGCACTGGATATGGGTGTCGCGTGGCTGACTTAACCAGCTACGACACTCCCTTCTTCACTCGCGTAGATACACCGCCTCCGCCTCCGAAAGAAGTAGCTGAACTTTCTGACGACGAATAGAGCGTATCGGATCTAGACATCTCGGATCGTTATCAAACCGAGGCCGATGCATCCAGCAAGCCGGCAACGCCTACCTCTTCTCCTGCACCATAGATTACCAGAAACAATTGTATTATTCCGAGAAACATTATGGGTCTATAAAATATGCAGTACTATAACTTTGCTAGTGCTAAGCTTTTGATCTATTCAACACTTTTGGCTTTAAATATTTGTGTGCCTGAAATGTTTACATAAGCACTTATACTTTTTCATCTATACTTATCGTTTATCTGGCTTTCCACCTCGTCCCTTTCGTGAGCCGGATAAACCTTCTGCACGGAAACTTTGCCAAGCAACGGAGCTCAATTGCTAAATCAATTTAAACTTGGAAACAAAGTCGGCTTCTAGTACCAACAATTCACTACTCGGAAAATACCCGCATCCGGCAATCAGACAAATAACCAAAGTATAGACTAGAAACTTTAGAGTTATACCCGAAGGTAGCATTTTTTAGAATCGGAAATCTAAACCAGAACAAACATGAGCATAAAGTACTTTCAAGTATTCTGGGATTTTCGACTATGACATGATCATTCGGAAATAAGATGGTAAAAACTTCTCAGAAAAAACTTGAGGCAACCAAAACTTTTATTTCTCATAGAACATGTACATATGTATGATTACAAAGAAGGATAAACTAAGAATAAAAGAAACATAGCTGAGCAATATTCCATGGTCTGTCTAACTCATCCGGATTTGTACTGCCTCCAGCTCTCTTTCTCTTCTTAGTAGCAGGTCTTTCTTTGACTGGCCTCATGTCAGTTAAGTAGTACGAACCATTGTGCAATACTCGACTAACCAAAAAGGGCCCTTCCCATACTGGGGAAAGTTTGTGCTTCCTTTGTTGCACAAGCCGGAGAACCAAATCACCTTTATTGAAAGATCTGTTTCTGACTCTCTGGCTATGATACTTGCGTAACTTCTGTTGATAGGCTGTTGATCTCATTTCAGCAACAACGCAAACTTCTTCGACTAAGTCGAGATCATTTTGTCGAGAAATCTCGGCATCTTCTTTGATATACGTGGCTACTCTGGGAGAAGTATGAACCAAATCACTAGGAAGAACTGCTTCTGCGCCATAGACCAAGAAGAAAGGTGTGTATCCAGTTGACCTGTTCGGAGTTGTTCGTAAACTCCATATTACAGAGGGTAATTCCTCTGCCCAAGCCCCCGCAGCATGTCATAGTAGTGCTTTGAGTCTCGGTTTTAGGCCTTGTAGGATTAAACCATTTGCCCTTTCGACTTGTCCGTTAGCCTGTGGATGTGCGACCGACGCAATGGCAAGCCGGATATTTTGTTTATTACAGAATTCAGTCAATTCTCCCATAGAGAAATTACTCCTGTTGTACGTGATAATACTATGCGGATAACCATACCGGATTATAACATCCTCGACAAATCTTTTGGCTATTGCTCCATCACAACTAGTGACAGATTTAGCCTCAATCCATTTGGTGAATTTATCCACCATCACTAAGAGGTGAGTAAATCCACTTGGAGCACGTCTAAATGGTCCTACCATATCAAGCCCCTAGACCGCAAAAGGCCATGTTATAGGTATTGTTCGCAGCTGATCAGCTGGAACGTGAGCTTGCTTGCCGTACTTTTGGTAGCCTTTGCACGTCTTGACTAGCCGTTCGGCATCTGCCTGAGCTGTAAGCCAGAAAAATCCGTGTCTGAAAGCTTTTGCCACTAAAGATTTGGCTGTAGCGTGGTGACCACACTCGCCTTTATGGATTTCTCTTAGGATCTCCACTCCTTCCGGAGATACACAGCGCTAAAAAACCCCAGAAACACTCCACTTATAGAGCTCACCTTTAACTATAGTATAGGCTTTCGCTCGTCGGACGATCTGCCAGCTCAGAACCTCGTCTTCGGGTAATTTGCCATCTACCAGATAATCAAGGTAGGGTTGGGTCCAGCTGGGAATTACAGCCAGGACTGCTATTAGAGGTGAGTCAGATTTGGTCGGATATTCCTCATCCACTCCCTTTATTGAGGGAACTTTGAGGTGCTCTAAAAAAGCGCAATCCGGGACCTCTTTCCGTACAGAGCCTATCCGAGATAGTGCATCTGCTTCCTCGTTTTCTGCTCGAGGGATGTGTTGAACCTCAAACCCTTCGAACGATTTAGATAAATTATCCATGATAGCCTTATATGCTGCCATGTGTTTATTTGCATTACAAATATCCGACACTTGTTGAGCAACAAGATCCGAATCTCCGTAACACATCAAACGTCGGATGCCGATATCCTTAGCAATCCGGATTCCGTGTAGCAGTGCTTCATACTCGGCAATATTGTTTGTCGCTGTGAAGTGGATCTGCAACACGTATAGAAGTTTATCTCCTTGGGGTGATTTGAGCACCACGCCAGCCCCCGAGCCCCCTCGAGCCTTAGACCCATCAAAGTATAGGGTCCAATATTCTGACTCATGGAGGGTCATGTTCTCTTTCATCTCTGTCCAATCAGCAACAAAGTCGGCAAGGATTTGGGATTTGATTGTTGTCCGGGGTTTATACTCAATATCGAAAGCTGAAAGCTCTATGCCCCATTTGGCGACGCGTCCTATGGCATCACTGTTGTTGATTATATCTCTCATGGGAGTTGTGCTCACCATGGTAATTGGATGCTCCTGAAAATAGTGTCGTAACTTACGAGATGCTAGGAAAACACCGTAAGCCAGCTTTTGATAGTGCGGATACCGCTGTTTTGATTCTGTCAGGACCTCGCTGACAAAGTATGTCGGACGCTGCACCAAGTGTTCCTGATTTTCCTCCGATCTCTCCACCATCATGATGATACTAACGACTTTGTTTGTCACAGCAAGATAAAGCAACATCGGTTCCAGTGGTTCCAGCGCAGCAAGGATAGGAGCAGATGAGAGTACTTTCTTCAGGTCTTGCACTGCAGCTTCATCTTCATCGGTCCACACAAAATCTTTGGTCTTTTTCAAGAGTTTGTATAATGGTGCGGCTCTTTCACCAAGCCGGCTTACAAACCGACTGACTGCAGTGATGCAACCAGTTAGTCTTTGTATGTCCTTCAGGCGAGTTGGCCTGGAAATATTGAGTATAGCCTTGATTTTGTCTTGGTTCACCTCTATGCCTCTTTGAGACACGATGAAACCTAACAATTTCCGGCTGGAATTCCAAAGAAGCATTTCTTCGGATTAAGCATGATGTTGTATTTTCATAGATTGGCGAACGTTTCCTCCAAGTCGGAAATCAGTGTTTCCTTATTTTTGGACATCACCGCGATATCATCCACGTATGCATGTACATTGCGTCTGAGTTGGTCGTGGAGGCAACGCTGCATCGTGCGCTAGTAGGTAGCTCCTGCGTTCTTCAGCCCAAAAGGCATCGTAACAAAACAGAAGGTTCCGAAAGGGAATGAATGAGGTTTTGACTTTGTCAGATTCCTTCATCCGGATTTGGTGATAACCAGAATATGCGTCGAGAAAATAGAGGAGTTCCGAGCCTGCCGTATAATCGATAACTTGATCAATCCTAGGTAGAGCAAACGGATCTTTTGGACAAGCCTTGTTCAAGGCAGTATAATCAACACACATCCTTAAACAGTGGTGTCCTTTTTAGGGACCATTACAGGATTGGTCGACCACTCAGTGTGGATGACCTCGTCTATGAATCCGGCTAACTCTAGCCGCGCTAGTTCCTTAGCTATTGCCTTACGCTTTTCATCGCCAAAACGTTGTAAGGACTGTTTGACGGGTTTAGCGTTCGGGTTTACATTTAAAGAGTGCTCGGCAAGTTCCCTAGGTACTCCAGTCATGTCAGATGGCTGCCATGCGAAGATATCTTGATTTGCTTTGAGGAACTTGACGAGCGCGCTTTCCTATGTGCTATTTAGGCCTACACCTATCTGGGTCACCTTGGAGGGGTCATCATCCTTCAAAGACGTCTTCTTCGTCTCTTTTGATGCCTTGAACTCCGGATTCGGTTTTGTCACCTCCTTCTTCGTTGCGGGAATCTCGGACGGATCTATGCTCTTCTTGATCTCCTGGTACTCCTGGGCGTGCAGCACGGCTTCAGCAAAGGCGGCATTTCCATCCTCACACTCTCGTGCTTTCTTCGGGTCTCCCCTGATGGTGATTACGCTGTTGGGACCTGGAATTTTCATCATATTGTAAATGTAACACGGACGAGCCATAAAAGCCTAGTAAGCCGGACGCCCGAATATAGCGTGGTACGCGCTTTTGAATGGGACCACTTCGAAGGAAAGTGCCTCCGTCTGATAGTTCTTTGGGGTTCCAAAGGTAACATCCAAAGTGACTTCTCCCAGGGAATTAGCTTGTCTTTCTGGGACAACTCCGTGAAAAATCACAGAGCTATGGTTCAGCTGGGTCTCCGAGATCTTCATCTGGCGTAGCGTTTCAACATAGAGAATATTGATACTACTGCCACCGTCCATGAGGATCTTGGAGAAACCATAACCGTCAATAAGTGGATTGACGATTAAAGCGTATTTTCCTCGCCTATGCAACTTAGGCGGATGATCAGCACGGTCAAATGTGATTGCCACTTCCGACCAGTCCAGATATTGGGGGACAGCCGGAACTATTGCATTGAGCTCATGTAGAACTGCTTTCTTGACCTTTGCTGGTTGAGATCCGAGGAAGGTGACATAAGTGTCTTTTTTGGTCAGAAAATTTTTCTTCCCTTCCGGCTTGGGATTTGAAGCATCGGCTTCCTCCATGTCAGAATCTTCCTTGGTATCTTTATCCTTTTCGGGATTCTTTTTCCCTTCTTCCGCTTAGCCCTGTAGCCAGTGGTATCATCTCTTTTTATGTCGTCATTGAAACGACACTCGGCGTTTGTGTGGGACGAGCCCCCATTGGCGTCTAAGTGATGCACACATGGGTTATTGGCAATGTCAGCCCGAGTGTAGGTTTTGCCTGGTTGCTGGTCTCCTCTACCTTGAACTCTCGAAGTCCCACGGCCACGCCCGCGGCCTCCGCCGCGTCCTCCTCGTCCTCTAGACCTGAAAGTAGCAGTAACCACTACCGTTTCCGCGTTAGGTTTCTCTTCCGAGGTATTTTTGCGCTTCTGAGCTTGTTGCTTTGGTTGTTTTGCTGACTGTGGCACAGCTAGGGCGTTGAGTAATCCCTCTGCGTCATCGTCAGCGTCTGCATACTTTCTCGCTGTTTCTATCATCTCTCCCAAGCCAGTAACTTTGTCACACTTCAAGCGATGACGTAGTAAACCAATTGGGAGACCTGCAATGAAAGCTTCAATCGCAGTTTGGTCATTTACTCCTTCACAGGAGTTCTTGGTGTCAATCCATCATCCGAGGTAATCCCGGCAAGTTTCTCCAGCTTTCTAGGTGCAACGCTGTAGGTCTCCGACCGTACAGGGCCTCCAGTATGTGCCTTCGAAATTCCGAAAGAATGCACTTTGCATGTCATACCAGTTCTGGATGGTGTTCTCCAGAAGTTCATTAAGCCATGATCGTGCCGTCTTCCGCAACATGAGTGGGAGATAACAGGTTGCGACCAGGTTGTTTCCGCCTTTGGCAATGCAGCAGGCTTGAAAGAAATCCTATAGCCAAGTATCTGGCCGAGCGATGCCGTCATAGGCTTGGATATGTCTTGAGATAGCAAATCCTTCCGGGAATCTTGTAGCTCTGATGCATGGTCCGAAGCACTTTGGGCCCATGTAAATATCATCATTTTCGTAGCGTCGCGCCTCTATGTTGGAGTTGATCCTGTGCCTTGCGTCACTCGGGGATAGAGATCGTCCCGAGTGTCGGTTGTGGCTGTGGTGCCTTGGAGCCGGACTTCGGCTTCTGCCACCACCTCCTCCACCACGACGCCCTCTATTGCCTCCCTAGGGGCCGTTGTGATGGCTACTTGGCAGAGAGGGTGGAGCAGCTGGGTTATTTCTGGCTGATCGTCGGCCTCCATCCGGAACATCATTATTCCTCTAGGGAGGGTCATTATTCCGGTTCCAGGGAGGGTCTTCATTGTGACGAGCCCCCTGCCGGCTTGTCTCAGCACGGTATCCGTTGTTTGTTCGTCCGTCATCCGGACGGCTTACATGTCTAGGAGGTGGCATTCTTTGTCGGTCCTCCTCTCGATGTTTCTCCTTATCATCGTCCATGTGGTCTTTCGACTCTCGCCAGGGAGGGTTCCTCGGATTCAATGCAACAATTGCCTCTTGCTCTGCAACTGGGTTAACGTTACGCCAGTCACGGGCAGCTTTATGGTGTTGTCCCGAAGATCCGGTTCTTGAGTGATTGTCCTCCCAGCGATCGGAACGGTGATGCTGCTCCAGAATGCGCTGGGGTTTTACGTCAGCCCATGCCGGATCTGTGCGACAATGGTCGGAATCAGAGACCAGCTTTTGGCTCCCGGACATGGCGACCTTTTGCTGCTTCAGTCCCTTGTTGAGTAGTTTGATTCCCAACTGGATCTCCTCCGGGCCTGGATTAGCCGATAGAATTTCTCGGGCTGCCACGGTATTCTGTACTGGAGTTGGATATACCCAATCCCCTTTGCTATCTTTTCGAGGCTTCCCTATTTCTTCTCCGAAAAGGATGGCATGAATCCGCGGGAATTGGTTGTCATTAGTATGATGCTTCCTGGTTTTCTGGTGTTGCATGGAGTTGTACTTCTCCGCAGATGCTATGCGTTTCTTTTCCTCCTCAATGTTTTTGGCTTCATCGAGAAGTACTTGACGACGCGCTTCTAGGGCTTGTGCCCTCTCATCTAGTTCTTCAGCAGTAAGTTCTGCAGCTGTAGGAATATGTGTGGTTAATGCAGCATCGATGAATTTACGTGCAGCTTTAGTGATCATGTGTCCATCCACATGTTCTTCTTTTTTGGGCTTGTCTGGGATAAGCGCTCCATCCGAGTCCTCCTCGTATTCCTCGGCGATCACCTCCTCTACCGGAGGGTCTTTTGCCGGGGTCTTGTTCTTCTTGTTCTTCTTCTTTGCCTTCTTGGCAGCACCGGTAGCAAAGACGGCTTTGGGTCCGTTTCCCGCATTCAAGCTCTGATCGGTACTTTCGGACCTCTGGATCTCGGGATTATCTCCGATTTCCATGTCATCCTGCGCTTTGGGAGAGTGTTCCCCGGATCCTTCATCCATGGCTTCTCCTTCCTCTGCAGTTTTGGAGTTATACTCCTCTTCATATTCCACGGAGAACTTTCGGAAATCTGCTGACGTCATCGACTCATCCGAGGATGCGGGTACGTCGGCGTTTGTTCCAATTGCCTCCAACACAGAGTCGGTGTTGTCTCCAGCATCGGCAGAGCCGGATCCGGATCCCACATATCCGACGAAGTGCGACGCGTGCTTCTTGAGGAACCTGCGGCTCTCATGATTAGCTTCGTCGAAACTTTTAATGGTCTCGAGAATTGCATCTACGCCTGAGTTTTGCATTATCGTACGTCGCAGCGTGTACCTCAGGAAAGGCCTGTCTGTCCCGGCGTCATTAAAGCCGAAATCAGTGTCGTTGGTATGCTCCTCCTGGATTTCGACTTCAGTAGGTGGGTCGATCTGGGATTCGGTCTCTCCAAGGAGATCCACTCCAGATTCGACTTGGACCGCTAGGTCTTCTTCAGGCTCAGATTTCTCCATTATCTCCGCAACTGGTGCGGGCTGGGTGGGATTAGGGTTTTCTGAGATCCGGAATTCTGCCGCCTCCAAGGACAAAGGGGATCCAGAAATTTCCCCTGCCTCTATCATCACCGCTGGGGTGGGTGGGACAGGTTCAGCAAAGCTGATGTAAACATCGATCTCACCGAAAGACATGATGGTGTAGGCAGTCACAGCCTCCCTAACCGAAATCCAGGTCTCGTCGAGAATGATGAGAGGGACGTCGCTGGCATAGAGGATGCGACCGACGGCGATAGTCTCGCCGATTCCGATTCTCGTAGATTCCTTGGTGACGCGTAAGTTGAAGTAGAATCTTACTCTCATTTTCCTTTTCTTTTTCAGGATGAAGCTTTGCAAGATAAATTCCGAGGGTGAGGCAGGGAATGTTTAGAGCTTCTCTTATCTCGATGTCAAGGCAATGAAATGTTTCAGTGTTTGATCATTTTGAAGCTACAAATGTGCCTATGACCGGGTTGTAATAACTTTTTTATAAATGCATAACTTGATGTCCTGCTCATAGGGTATTTAATTTAAACTCCATGGAAGTAGATGCTTAAGCCCCATGCAAAATTAGTTAGTGCAAAGATTGAATAGAATTCATATATTCAATGCAAAGCTTGGATTTTTATTTCAATGACTATATCCATGTAGAGGTAAACTTTCAGTTTTTATTATCAAGATCAATACGTTACAATCCCCTCCCATCCCCAAAATAAAAGTAAATAGAGGGGATTGGGGAAACGTAGGGAAACGAGGGGAAATATGAGGATTGGGTGAAAGGTAGGGATTCACCAAATCCCCTCCTATCCCCAAACCACTAGGGGCTTGTTTGGTAGGAGGGAAACCCAGACTTTTCCCAGGGAAATAAATCCACTAGTAGGAAGGTGGGGAATAATATCCCGATGATTTAAACTGGTTTCGTGAATTCCTGGTCGGGATTTGATTCCCCGGGATAAAAACACCGGTACATCCAAACAAGCCCTAGGGGGTGCAAATACCCTAGGGCTTTGTTCGGTTATTCCCATCCCCGAGCGGACTGGCAGGGTTTCAGGGGTGCCAACCCGGTGGGGGCGAAATCCCGGCCCAGCCAGATTTTTGCTTTCGGTTATACCCGGCCGGGCTAAATCCCCAGCCCAAACCCCGCCAAACCCGTCTATTCCACGGGGTAAAAAACAATCGTCTGTCCACCCGTGGAAAATATCCCGAGAAGCGAGAGACGCAGCGTTGTGACCCAGTCAGGCGAGCTGGTCCGCGACCATCGTTCGGCGCAGTCTCCGGCGATAACTTCGTCGGCGGCAGCTGTGCATCTTCCTCCCCGAACCCTAATCCCTGACTCTCACGTATCCTTATACTCCCACGTTCGCCTTCACCAGCCGGACGCGTGCTCCAGGTGCCGCTGGATCTGACCGGTTCTCCGTCTCTTCCATGGCGCTGCTTTGGTTCTCGCCATTGCTTCCTCTCTCCTTCGGTGGTCGGGCCGACATATCTCGATAACCGACGCCCTTTCTTGGTGAGCCGAGGGACAAGAAGCATGCCACACTGTCGGAAGGTATCTTTCTACTGCGATTTTTCTTGGTGTTCTACCGACTTCCTAGGGATGCAGGTCGTGCAGTCAGCACCTTACCTTCATGAATCCAATTGAGGATTACTGCTCTGTTCCTAAACTCTGTTCAGCAGTAGTATTGTACAGTAATAGAGATGGGAATTTATGTTCTATGAAGTCGAATTAAACAATGTAAGCATGGGTGTCATGCAGAAAACATAGGAGCAATGTGCAGGCAATCCAATTCCAAGAATGTACCAAAAATCATTAGAGAAAGACTAGTGCTTTTAAACATGCATATATCCACGCAATGGAACATGTCAGTAGAAACAAGCTAATTACACCAAAACAATAAGCTACCTATCACTACACACTTGCAGAACAAGAGGACTCCGATTAAACACTACAGCCCTTCCTTTTGTTCTTCATCATCTGATAGACAGACAAACAAACCACCAGCCAAAATGTTAAAAGACAGAACATCCATGGAAACCAGCCGAGCTAACAATAAGTTTCTTCTAATTTGCTTCCCCAACCGTCTTAAAAATCTGAACCTTACTCTTGAAAATTCTTGCAGGTAATGTGATATGGAAGAAATCTTGCATACACTCTTCAAAGCTCTCGTGTCAGTGTGTGTTGTATTCAACACATTTGCCCACAGCCAGGAGATGTCTTCGATGATTGGTTTCAGTCCATTGCAGATCAAGCAGGAGACGCCAAGCTGAAAGGTGGGCACTCACTCATGATGTTGACAATGTGGTGCCTATGGAGTTTTTGAAATGACTGTGTCTTCGACCACTCATCCCCTGACGCGCGGACCTGGTCGATGATATCTTTCATAAGGCTAGTCTCTGGATGCTTGCAGGGGCCAAAGCTCTTCGGTGGCTGCCACTCCATTCCAGGTCTCCGGAGGTCTCTCTGTAGTCTGTAGTTTGTAGTCTTTTTGTATGGTTTGCCAAAAATGAAGGAGCTAAGCCTGTGTATATATGTTGTGTTTTTTGTACAATTTTCTTTATCTCCACTTCCTTTAATTTATGTTAAATATGGCCAGTCGGTAGAAGCAATGCATGTAATGCTTCTTGAATTTGTTTCTCAGTATCGGTTCAGCTGAAGAGTGCACCGTTGTTTTTCCCCGGCGGCGGCGGAGGAAGCGGGGGTTCCCCTGCTGGCGGCGGCTCGCCTCTTTGGGTTCGGCTGGGCGGCGGCGGGTCGATCTCAGCGGGCATGGCGGCTCTAGGCGGCGTGGCGGCGGGTATCCTGGTAGGGAAGGTGGCGGCTGGTGCGGGAGGTGCTCCCGGCGGCGGATCCCTGCAGGGCCGAATCTGGGCCGTGCGGGCCCCGGCCGGGGCCCTTGGTCGCCGCGTTTCGGTGGATGGCAGGTGCCCCCTCCTGGCTGCGAAGCGGCCGGGACACTGGATCGGGGCCGGGCAGGCCTAGATCTGGTGGTGGATCTGGTGGTCCGTGGGCTGCAAGGAGGTGCCGTGCGCGCCATGATCACTCCTCCTCGCTCTGTCGGGCCTAGGTGGTGTACCTCAGACCGGCGGCGGTTCGGTAGGCCCGGGTGACCACGGTGGTGATGTCCTTGCTGCTTGGCGGCGGGGATATGCAGTGGCGGCGGATCCACTGGTGGACGGAGGAGTAGGAAATAGCGCTAGGGTTGGCGGTGAGCCGGTGACGGTGACACCCTTGCTGCAGTGTGGCGGCGGGGCTTCACGAGTCCTTTTGGGCTCGACCGGGCCAGTGAGGGCCTGGTTTGCCTTTTTTGTTACATCCGGTCGGCTATCGCCCTCCGACGACGGAGGTAGTTCCCTCTCGCGAGTCACTGTACCGCCGACCTCCGCCAAAGTTGCTGCTTTTTGGTCGTACCAGTTTTACACCATGGGTCACGGTGAGACGACGGTGGTGACAACAAGACCGTGGTGGCGTGTGTTGGTGGGCGGCGAGCTTGGTGGAGCAATTCGAAGTGTCCGGGAGTGTGGTTTTTTGAGGAGTCGGGAGAAATCCTTGTCGTCTTGACACCGACATGGTGTCGCCTGCGAGTGTCGCCGTCCTTCCTGAAGGGCATCGGGTGTACCTCTTCCCCACCTCCCGAAACGTATCGGGGAAAACCCTAGGACCAGTCCGGGCAACAGCGTCGTTGTCGTCGCTTTCCTTTTTGGAGGTGTTGCTTGATACGTGACGCTTCAGAGCGCTAGGAGCGTGGTGGATATTCTCCAGAGGGCGTAGCGGTTGCGGGTCACCCTCGTTTTCGTCGAGCCACTGTTGTCGGCTTATTTTCTCTTCTTTTTCTTCTTCTTTTTCTTTGTTGTTTGTCTTTGGGCATTATGCTGTCTGGCCTAGCAGCAATCTCAAACGGTTGCTATATTAATATACCTAGGTGAAAGCCTGATTCGAGGAGGAGTGCACCGTTGTTTTGCACACGTTTTTTTTTTGGGTGCTCACTGCAGGTTCCGTGTGTCTGTGATGGTTGATTCTCTAGATAATTGTCCTGTCGAGTTGCAATTTCGTCATGTAAACTGCCTAACAGAACTTGCCTGGGGTTAACCGAACAGAACATAGAAGCTTGGATTAGTCCCCCTGCTGGAACTAATCCCTCCGGGGGTTTGGGTGATCACCCGATCCCTCCTGGGATCACTTCCACCAGTGGAATTAATCCACAACAACCGAACGAAGCCTAGAGGTAAACAAGGCCTTACGGTTCAATCGTAGCACTTCCAAGCAGAGTATCTATATGCACTTAATACTACTCCGTATCACAATCTGGTTGAAGTCCCCTTGGCCTAAATTTGGAATATACATAGTCCCTTCAACTTTCTAAGCAGGCTCACTATGACATCAATTCCGTAGTTCCTTTTGCGGCTTTGTGGTCTACAACTACAAGGTGAGTCACAGCTGGGTAATGCATGGTTGATTCACAGAAGCTCCACAGGAATTTTAGAAAATCATATTATTTCAAATTGTTACCATAAAGTGTATGTCCTAGCAACAGAGTTCATGCAGAATTACTGCAACTGGATAGGTATATAATTTGCAGTGTTTACGTTCCTTCAGCTGGTTCGATCAGGATTTATGAATACAAATCTCAACCCAGATTTATTAGACAACTGTGCAGGCACAACACCAAATACTGTAAACATTTCGAACATTTAAGTATATAATCACACCGAATACAATATGATCACACCACTCCATTTGCAGCCTGACAACATCAGAGTCTCCTATATTTTATGCTCCAGCTGCAAACTCATTTGCAGATTGATTTTCCAAGTACTTCTCTACAATATCCAAACCACATAGTTCCTTCACCACTGTCATTGGTGCAGGGACATCGAGTTGGAATGTGACCGCGGAGCTTCCGAACTCCTGTCTTGCTGCTCGGATGGCTTCTCTCACTGCACAATGGACTGATGACGCAAGAACTAAGGCAGGTTCCCCGAAAGCTGGCAGAAGAAGTAGTTAAGTTACTTGAACCAACGACAATTTCTACTCGGCTAAAAAGTCATGTATCCATTTTTCCTTAAACAAAATCACATTCTACCTTTTGAAGAAAGCACACGGTTCTTATGGTATCCAGTATTCAGCACCTCGACATTGAAGTGCTTTGGGATGGTATCCACACTTGGTATCTTATAGTTCCATGTGCTGTCACTCACAACAAGGCCATCAATATTTGTCTCGTGTTCTTCGTATATGAAGAAACCAATTCCTTGTATAAAGGAACCTTCAATCTGCAAGAATGAGGGGAGACATCATATATGGTGCCACCATACACTACAAGCTAGAGAAACTATAGTCAGGGCTATCATGTACTCACTCTAAATTCCCAATAACGCTTTCAGTAATGGTATTCATGTATACTCCCTCCGTTTCTTAGCTTAGGGCGTAAAAAAATTCAACTTTTCATCATAGCATAAGGCGCAGCGTCCACCAGGTGAGTACTTACCGCTAACTTCCCCGATTTTCCCCTCCTTCCCGTTCTGTTTCCTAAAAAAACGCTCATGCAGTTAACCGATTCCACCGGTACGAGCCTATGCATGCGAGAGAGAGAGAAGGCACGAGTTTGGGAAGGGAGAGAGGTCCTCGGTGGGAACAAGATACGAGGAGACTGGGCAAGCTACAAGAGAAAATTAAGGAGGGATTTAAAGCATGCATGCAGGGGCAAGCTTGGAAGCTTTTCACCACCAGATTTTTTCTTAATAGACGAGCTAATGTTTTTGCGATGTATGCTCAGGAACGGAGGGAGTATATAGCAGTATAGAAGAGTGTAACATGATGGACAATATTTATGCAAACCTGGCCCAAGTCCACTGCAGGGTTCAAGCTCTTCCCACAATCATAGATAATATCACTCCTTAGTATAGTTATTGCTCCTGTAAGAACATCAATTTCCACCTGCGTTTTTCAGAACAAGAATTGATTAGGAAATGAGAGACACATCGCACTATCATCCATAGAAAATCTAAGTGTAACTATACTACACTGGTGTATTTGACGTTTAGCATAGAATTTTGTGCACCTCACTTATACCAGCTCCATAGTTCAGATAGGTACTGGATTCTTCGCCAGGAACCAAGTATGCACTTGAAGACAAATTAACGTTATCCTTAGAGGCCTACGTGGAAACATTGAATCATATGCGAGTTAAGTATCAGCACATAAGAAGATAATAATCTCCATGGATAAACATTCTACTCTCTGTGGCATGAAGAAAAATCAGAGGATAATAAACAATTAACCTGGGAAATCAAGGAGTCCCATGAAACAGCACCTGATTGCTGTTTCATCTTATCCATGACTGGCTTCAGTCTGTCAATCAGCATGTTGCAGGCCTGAAGGATTGCTGCACAACAAGATTCCGATGTAGTGCTGCCAGCAGTAACTCCACCTTGGATTAAGCTCAAAGTATCAGCCTGAAGAACACGCACTCGTTCAAGAAGGCATTCACACCCATCAGGCCACAACTGTCCCAAGGCGAAAGCAGTCATCTGCTGTACTTTTGTCCATAGTCCTTGCCCAATTTCAATACCTCCAACCTCAACCACAATGGAACCGTCATTGAGCACAGAAACTCTTCCAGGAGCTGGCCTTAGTGCTACCTTGAAAATGAGGGGCACACAAGAGATACCCTGCTTCCGCCACTTGTTGCAACTGTTGAACTGCTTGACGGATTTAGCGCGATGCAGGTAGCTCGATGTTGATAGTAATCTATCAAAAATAAAATGTAGCGTGTATGCAGAAGCTTCGCCTGCGCTTTCTGGATAGAACACCACCAGACTATCATAGGTGTGAAAATTCTTTTGCCTGATGGTGTTAGCGTCAAGTGAGAGCACTGAAGCAACATGCTCAATGATAGCTTCAGCAATAAAAGAGCCTTGTGTATCTCCAGGAGCACGCATTATTGATTTGGATGTATTATTTGTTTTACAGACCTTGATGTCAAATGAGAGAGCACCCCAGTTGTATTTCTTCAGACCTGATATAATACCTTCTGTATAACAGGGCTCGCATCTGGAGAAATTCCAGCATTAATTAGTACTTCTAGATGTAAGGCTGTAATTTTCCCATCAGACTTGAAACCAGCAGAGTAATATGCTTTCACTGGGTGCCGACCCCCAACCATGACCATGTCAGTACTGCGATTGAGATACATCCGCACAGGACGCCGTAACTTGTACGCACAAAGAGCAGCTGCTGTTGCTACCTACAAACACATATACTGGACCAATTAGCAGAGACAGCTCAACTTGTCAATATTTTTGGCTTCCTAGGAAGTTGAATGAATGGTACATCAATCTCAAATGGCCAAACTCATGTTAATCTCCCTTAAAAAACGTCGGACCTGCATCATAAATCCGTCCAATGTACTCCTGTGTTTACCGCCGTACTAGAGGTAAAATTGAAACTATCAATGTGTTATACCACGAACCTATATGAAGCTATTACAATTAAACAAATGTAACAACAAATTCAATTGTACCTTCTAACGAAACAGGTCTCAAAATTTGGATAATTGCAAATGGGCACATAAACGTTCTGAAACAGCTAGTCCCAAAACTAATCAAAACGTCATGCATAAGAACTCATAACTTCAAAGTAATGTGTCTATCACTTGGACACCTATTCAAATTTTGTATATTCTTACTCACATTGAATGATTTTGTTGCCTTTCCACCAAAGCCTCCTCCAACCCTTCTTGTAATGACACGCACATTGTTCAATGGAATGCCGAGGCACTTAGCTATGACACTCTGTGCAAGCTCAGGGTACTGTGATGCACTGTAGACAACCATGGTGTTATCTTCATCTGGAATCGCTAGTGCTGTCTGTGTTTCCATGTAGAAGTAATACTGTGAGGCAACTTTTACCTGCGATCACCAGACATATATATAATTATATATATTAGTTAATTTAATGCATGCCATATAGTCTTGCGTCTGTGGGGTTCCATGATGTCACATTACTGGGAGCAAAACTCATTACATAACATCGGCAAACTTGCATCACAAAAAATCAAACTTTCATACAGTTGCTATGTTCATGTGCAAATAAATGGTACCTCTCAAAAAAAATGAATAGTCGGATTGACTATATACTCCATACTAGAACATAAGTTAATTAAAAAAGGCGTTTATTAGGAAAGTTTTGTTTCTTTCACAGGTCGCTATTTGCTTCCGCTTGCTCAAATATGATGTTATATTTCTATACTGATATAATGTAGTAATAGGTATAGTTGAGATAAAATTTAGAAGTTTGTATTCAGCGATGCAAGTGAGATGTCAGTACGAAAACATCTCACAGAAATTGAAATGAGCGTACTTCTGTTGAGAGGATCTTGTGATCAGCTTCTGCCATGCCCTTGGAAAAATCACCGACTTGTTTTGGAATCATCTCTGGAGGAACATTGAAATAGCTGTTGTTTTGTACTGCTTGTTCTACAGTTAAGATTGGTGGCTTCAAATCTTTTGTGTCATATTCAACAATGACCTGTTTTCGTGCCAAGTCCGCATATCTCTGAGTTTCTGCAATCTGAGGTAAAGTCCAAATTTCAGTGACGTCAATGTTTAAGAAATACAGAATTCCAACACTATGTAATAAGTTTATGATCTGTAAAGCAAAAGCCAACTAATGCTTTCCTTAGGGTATTGTACAAACAAAAATTCTTGATACACATATATATACATATGTTTTTGCATGAGCATAGAGGTGTACATTAATGACCATCAGGGTACCCAACAACCCTATCTAGTCCAATCAAATGAACTTGTTTGATATAAGTAGGGTTGGAGGGTACCCTAAGGGTGACCAATTTGCAGCCCTAGATGAACACCTCCATGAAATAAGGTATTTAATTTGTACAGATATGCAACATCCACAAATGTTTATACTTTATACAAAAAAAAATCATTGAAGCAAACATTTACAAATCGCTCTTTTGTAATACTATAACTTATTGTCATGTGAATATTAAGAAGAAGAGAAGATAAATACCACGACACCAAGAGCTTGTCCAGCACACTCAGCGATTGGAGCGCCGAAAAGTAGTTCATCTCCAAAGACGTACGATGATCCAATATTTTGTCCCCCACTTGGAATATCTTTCGCAGAAATAACTGTCAGGATCTTCTCCGATGCTAAAGAAGGCTTGAATTTAATACTCTTGACATATGCAAGAGGTTTTGTGCTGTAAATAAACTCTCCATAGAGGCAGTTCTTTGGAGCAGGAATATCATCTACATATACAGCCTCCCCTGCATTACAGAAATGAAAGTCTATCAATCTATACATAATACAAACAAATGGATGATTTGGAGAGGACGAGAACTTCTAGATCTCATTTGCAATACTGAGGATGTAAGCTAACCACGTACCAGAAGCTTGAAGCTCAACTCCATACTTTTTAATTGGTTCACCAACTGGTTTATAGTCATCACCAGAAAGTGCTTCTCTACGGGAAGACAATGTCGGGTTACAGAGATCATCTGTATCTACAGAACTAGCAGAGCTAATGTTGAGTGTTTTTCCAGGCCCTTTGATGTCTTCAGAAATTGAAGATAGGAAACTGAAGAGAAACCCAACAGCCACACTGACTCTGTATTCCGGATGTGATGTCCCTTCCATTGGTACAATTGTTTCTCTAAGTAAATGAACTGCTTCAAGCACAACAGATGGAGTGAGCAATTTTCCCGTGAGGTGTTCTTCAACTTTTGTTGCTCTAATAGCATGTTCTGTCCCATAGGCACCAAAAGCCAAGTGTAGGTTACTCAATACAGGATCACCAGATGGTTCATTCAAGGAGACAAGTCCAAGGAAAGCAGAATTAATATATGAAACAGCATTGCCAAGAGGGCGTGGTGCTGCTCGATAAGTTTCAAAGACCACATTAGTTTGTGTCTGAGAATCTGGAGTCCAATGTGGAATAAATATGCTCAGAAGTAAAGTACTAGGATCAAGAGGAGGCTGCTCCAGGAACTCTTCCAAAGTAACCTCTAGAGTTTGTGAAGCAACCTGAAGATGAACAGTTGATGCAGCACCAAGAAGTATTGTTGCAATATCTGAGGCAAACGGGTATTTCTGAGCTAAAATTATGTTTCCGCCAAGGCTTGCCGTGTTACGGACAAACGGTGTAGCCACTTTGCTCATGTGCTTGGCAAGTTTTCTGAAAACTAAACTTCCATTTGGAACTGATATAGATCCACTTTCTTGCTCAAGTATCTCGATGGTCCTAGAAATTGGTGTAGCTGCTCCAATTTCAATGCCACTATCTTTCCTTAAAATGACTGACAGTTCTGGGATGCCACCTATGTCAATATACTTGTTATATAGGTCTCGATCCTTGTATACACCAGCACCTGTGTTTCCAACGACAACTTTGACACAACAGTCACCAAATATGCCAGAGTTCAGTAAGTCATAATATTGGTCAATACTTTTAGGATGATACCATCCCTCCCCGGACACCGTAACATTCGAAACATTTAAGTGATCAAGAGAAGATTTGATCTCAGATTTTAAAAAATCTGGGAACGTGCAGACTCCACCACCAAGAGTGTAAGTTGGCAATTTGCTAACATCAGCATGCTTATCGCCTTTCTTCCAGAATATATTAAGGCCTAAATCTTCCAAGTCAACATCTGAAGCAAAACTTTTGCAGGCATCAACTATTGGTCGGTAACCGGTACATCGACACAAGTTTCCTGAGAAGGCCCTTTCTGCTTCAGATACAGTTAACTTTGAGAACCCATTTAGTGGTTCAGGCTCCTTGGATTTGTCAGCATTGGCAAGAGAAGTGAAAATGGACATGCACATGCCAGGAGTGCAGAAACCACATTGAGAAGCATGGAACCCGGACATTCTTTTCTGAATAGCATGAAGACCATCTTGTGTATTTCCCAGACCTTCGGTGGTGATAATTGAATAGAAATTTATATTGTAAACCAGTGTCAAGCATGAACTTGCAGAAAACTCAGATACTTCATCTTTTGTTGGATTATACTTTGCTATAAGGACTACACAAGCTCCACATCCACCTGCAATAGAGCACAATAATACGAATCAGTTATAACATGCTATATCCGCCTCTTTTTTATAAGAAAGCAACATAATTCCTATTCTCACCATAGATGTGGAGGAACTCGCCAAACTGAAAGAACTGAACCTTAAGTGAAAACTGAACAAATATATCCAAATTGATTGCTATTGTATTAATTCGAGTTGGTTTGCGTTCCATTTTTCAAAGTTCGAACTCTCAAGTAACCAGATGGCAGATAATGAGAGAAGTGGCAAAAAAGTTAACAGGCAATAAGTAAAATACCCTGTAAACTACCATTTACGGGTTATATATTCCTCAGTTCTATAAGAGCACCCACCATTGTTGAGATATATGACTGCGGAAATCTATAATCTCACCAAATAGCCCCATGTTTATTATAAGACCATTGTCAACTCGGAGACTTCTTTTTTTGCATGATATCGGAGATGGGTAATTCCCAATTTTTTGCATCTCAATGGATGAAACGATCTGAAGAAACATGTATCATGTGAAAGCAATGTGGTGTGCAGGCTGCGGCTTGGGTGAGCAGCCGAGCAGGACCCTGAAAGCTGCCGCTATCTGGAGTATCAACAGAACCGCAGCAATAAACGGCAGATACATGGTTTCGGACCATCTACAGTTTTTCTTTGCGCCGCCATGGTAGACAGCTAAAGGAATCCAATACTCATTCCCATGGCCACTAGGAGAAGATGCGATGAATAACGCAGCCTTCTACTCTCTCGAGCATTTCTATATCTGTTTAGAATCTCAGATCACGTCATCCTCCACCACAAATTGGGGGTATGCACTAGGCATGCGGCTTGCAGCTTGCTCCAGAACTCGGGGCATTGGTTAGTAGCAGGACAGAATTAGCCGGGAATGTACTAGAAACAGAGGCAGTGAAGGAGGGGAGGCAGTGCGGCGATGGCTTATCCAGTTGAGCCGTGAGGCCACCCACAGCTACTCGTTGCACAAGAAATCCATCAAGCAGGCCTAGCTATTCCAGCTCCATCACGCGTGAATAGGGCCCCACAGCACGGAAATCCTTCCCTTGCCCTCTCTTGATCATGTTTTTTGGCGCCAAAAAACACAGCGACATGGCGTAACCACACAGGAGACAAAGCGATCAAATCCGCAGTGAACTGGGCGACATCGGGAAAAGAAGACAGGGCACCACCGCCGTGGCCATGGCTAGTCGCCGTTGACATCGCCGACTTCCATTCGATCGCGTCGGTCGCTGAGTCTGCTTCGTTGCCAGGTACATAGTCCTTTCCGGCCAGTAGCAATGCGCTGTTGTTCTGATTGTACATGGCGCTGCTCCGGTGGTGATAAGAAGAAAACTACAGGTTCCAGCAACAAGAAAGTAGGAAGAAAACATCCCAGCAACAGAAAACCAGGACGAAAACTTCTCAACAGCACGGAAACAAGAGGGAGACATTACAAAGTCAATTAATAGCACAGAATGGTTGTGGCAACATCCAAAATGAATCTGAAGATCTATGGGATTCTCCATCACAAAGTCAATTACTAGCTAGTACAGTCAATAATGTATCACAGTTCTAAGATATGAAATGTTCTTAACTCTGCAGGTTGGTAGTGTTGAAGACATTGATGCAGAAGATATCATTTAGTCATACGATTTGGCCCTTTTGGTTATGTAGTAGTATGTCTATACTTGCATGCTTTAGTTCAAAATGGAAGCAACTGAAATGTCTTTGCTTCAGTTATTAGTCCAGCTATTTAAACCTGAACTTGGGGAGTGTCAGTTACTCAGTTGTGTGTTTGCTTCAGGAATCTAACAAACTACTCTGAATTTATTTTGTTTGAGAGCCAATATAATGAGGGACGTTGCACTAACAATCTAGATAACAGGGAAGCAAACAGGTTGCCCTTGCAACGGGAGAAGCAAGAAAAGAAACCAGAGGGGATCCATTCATAAACCGGAACATTCAGGCTGGTTTGGCTCAGTATATAGGATAACGTCAGTAAGCTCGTGCGGCTCACCAGTTTTGTAGTCCACGGTGGAGGCGTCGCCGTTGAGTTCGAGGTGGCGGAGAGCGGTGGTGGAGGAAGGCGTCCTCCTCTTCGCACTAGCCGCGGTCGCCGGAGCTGCTGCTACTGGTGGAGGCTATCTCCGGCGAGGGGCCGCTGCGGCAGGGAGGTTCATGCGGGCGGCGGCAGCCGTGGTGCGCAGCCACTAGGTGGTAGGAGTTGGAGGTTTAGGCGGCGCACCGACTGCATCTCCACCGGCGGGCCGCGCCGATAGCCCATGGTGCCGGCAAGGCACTCCCATAGTCCCATAGTCCCATAGTCCCATCCGCCATCCGGCCCTGACCCCACAAGGAGCGGCCTGAGAGCGCCGATAACTTAGGTGTGTTCCGTTCCTCGAATCAAGTGAAAGGGACCATTCCGTACCTAGAGTCAAATCTTGGGTTCGCTTGTAGAACAGAACGAAACCGAGTGGTTCCTCGGAAGCAAATATTCTTTCATAATCAATTCATTCTAACTATTAATTAGCCATGGTTAATTACAAAGCACTTCAATAATCTAGCTAAAAAATAATTAGTCATTGTTAATTACGATTTTGAGATTAAAAAGGTCCATTTGGCAATGTTAATTACGATTTTGAGACATTCCGCTCTCCAAATTCTCTCAACCAAACAAAATGATGTTAATTGCGATTTTGAGATTTAAAAGGGCAATATGCTCTGTTAATTACGCTTTTGAGATTAAAAAGGTCATTGACACTGTTAATTACGATAATAAGACAAAAGATTAACTTTAGCATCGTTCCCTTTTGCTCTCCAATTCCTCCAACCGAACAAAAAAGGGAATCATTGTTCCTCTTTTTTATTCAAACCGAATACAGGAAGAGAACCGACCCATTCCAGTGGAGGGAACCATGATATTCCTTCCACTTTATTTTCGAACCGAACACACCATATAACTCCACGTCGGTTGCATGAACCCTTTTGTCAAGAAAATAAATTCTACTTTTTTTGTTTTGGAAAGGAACGTATATTGATATCACGAGATACAATTACCCTAATGGTATTACGTATGCACACAACAACAAAAAGATACAGAAAAAGGTCCCGCTGCAGCGATCTATGCCTTATAACAGCGGACAGAACACCGCTGAGACAGTACCAGAAAACCATCCTCTCCAAAAGCGACACCTCCGAGAAGGAAACAACGCACAAGCGATGTCATCATCCTGATCAACGATCATGGGTTTTCACCCTGGAGAAAGTCCGCGCCCACAAAACAATGTCTTCAACGAGGACATTTCTAGGCACAACCAATTAAGGCTAGACCTTAGATTTTCACCCTACAAGTTTGAACTCTGGATTCCTCCTGTATTGTCGCCCCCACTTTTCGATGTTGCTGCTCCAAGACCTAGATCACCAAGCCAAAACCTCAGCGCCACTAGGATTCAAACCACCATTACGAGTCCTCAGACCTTGGTTTCCATGTCATTCTCTGCGATTGAATTCACCATGGAACTAAAGGCATGTCCTCGATGCAACAGACTACAAAGCTTTGCATCGCTCCCTCTGAAACCAAACGGTCAGATAAAAATATGGTTGCGTGTGACCAAACCCATCCAATCCGGCAAACTCCGACATGTTGTTCATTGGAGTTCACCGACGAAGCCTTCTAGAACTCGACACTCCAGCTAGAGGGAGGAAGACCGACATCAAGTAGATTCTCGTCTTGGCGCGAGAGGTATCCTAGGACCAGACCAAACCACCCTTATTCGGAACGCCGGCACTGCACCACATGCTCTCCAGATCCACCAGGGCTGCCACTCGAGGCTCAGCACCCGCCTAGCCTACCATCGGTAGCACCACCACAGTGCCACGCTGAGCACGCAGCTAGGCGCCGCCATTCCACCTACCTCCGTAAATCTAACAAATAAATTCTATACCACTTTCCCCATTTCCCAAAAAATTGTCATCCTCCGTTCTATTCTCTTGCCTGCTGCTCTCGTTCCCGCTTAGCCCACACCATCGTCACCACGGGTCACCGACTGATGTAGCAGCTCGGAAGTGCAAGAAACGCGTGACGACATGACCATAGGGGATGTCGGATGACGTTTGGAAGGCGGATATGGTCTAGCAGAAGCTTCTCATGACTGACCGCAATAGCCGGCGCGGTCCCGCTGGTTTGAACAAAAAGGTGATTGCGGTGGTGGCATACATTTGATGTTGGTGATGGAGATGCCGACGTGAGAAGCTAGGGAACCACCGGGGACACAAGGAGCACCACCATGGGCCATTTGTAACACCCCGGACTCTCTGTGCCCGAGCTGTCACCTCTGGCAGCTTTTACTAGAATCTCTAGACTAGCCTCACAGACCAACATTGTCTTTTCTGCGTACTTTGTCCTCACTCGTGCGTACCTGGTACCAATTCCTGGTCAGTTACCCATCCTCAAATTGCTCCAGGCCAAACACGCTTAAACTGAAGGTTCTTTTTGGATGAGCTTTCAGAAAATAAGTTGCAACTTGTTGCTGTGGGTATCTATGAATCATATTAAGCCGTGCGTCATGGTCTCACATACACCCACCATTAGAAGATCGACGCCCTCGTCGATCAACCACAAGGCAGGAATGTCCCCTCTTGGCACCCATTTGTGCGTCTAGTGCTGGAACATGTGCCATGTCGTGTCCACTCTAGGCCATACACGCCATGCTCCACATGTATGCCACTAACCCGCACACGCCCGTGTAACCACGAGGATCAGCTATGATACCACTTGTAACACCTCGGACTCTCTATGCCAAGGTTGTCACTCCTATCAGCTTAATAGGATATCTAGACTAGCCCCACAAACAAACACTAGTCTTTTCTGCACACTTTGTCCTCACTCGTGCGCATCTGGTATCCACTTTCCGGTCGGTCACCCATCCTCAAATTGCTCTAGACCAAGCACGCTTAACCTGGAGATTCTTTTTGGATGAGCTTTTGGAAAAGAAGTTGCAACTTGTTGGTATGGGTATCCTATCAATCCTATTAAGCCATGCGTCAGGGTCTCACACCATTCGAGGAGAATCTCACTGTTGTCGCCAACCTACTTCAACGAGAGTGGTACGACGATGACATGTCCGCAATAACGATTATCCTCCTTCCCCTGATTGGCGAGATCGAGCATGCCTACGATTCAAACGTCGCCTTTTCACTGATTGTGACAGGCAACCGCCATCAAACCTGAGGCAGCATTGGCCTTGACATCAACCATTCCTACTCCGGGTCGCTGGCCATGCGATAGGGTCCAATCTCCTTCGGTAATTAGTCGGCCCAGGAAGCTCCTAGGCCGGACACAACTTGTTTGTTTGTGACATTCACTTTGATCTCCGCCGCTTCATTGCGGATTTTATCACACAATTTAGGATTTTGGTTGAGTGCATAGGCTGAGGGCGCCAGCATCTTTGCCGACATGATTCATGATGGGGACGAGGGTGATTTTCACGGCGGCAAGGACGCTGCTGCAACACAAGAGGAGGGAGATGAGGAGGAGGAAGAAGTGGTCGACGTTGAAAATGGCGCCAACATCAAGAAGAAGGGAAACAAAGGCATACAATATAAGATGGCCAATATAAATGCCTGTATGAGCATGGAAGCCCGTGAGCCTCGACCCTATTACCGGCACGATGACGCCTAACAAACCGTTGGGGCATATTGGAATGGGATCTTTGACCAATTAAATGAACACAAGCTCTACGATGACGACGTGAAGATCCACATGGTCCACAATACTGCAACCCAGATGCGATGTCGCATAGGTTGGGCATTGTACAAGCTACGAGCAATAGATTTCATGGAAATTTCAAGACGATTCTAAGAAGGAAAGATAGTGGCAAGAATAGGGTGAATCACATAAATCCTCAAACTTTGTTCAATATCCATACTTCAATGTAGTATGCATTGCTTCTCACATGTCTTGATGTTTCTTTGTTTTGATAGTTGAATGATGCGTTGATTATGTCGAAAGAGAAAAATGAGGAAAAAGAGTTCAATGTCATGCATTGCTTCAACAAAAACAAGACGTTCCCTAGATGGGAGAAGGTCCGGTTGAGCCTCAACAATGGTAAACTTGTAGATGTGGATGTCCCAGCGAACGGCCGCCCAACCGGGAACGAGAATGCAAATGGCGAGAGGAATGTTGCGGCATTGACGACCTTGATGGAAATGACCATTTACACAATCATCGCCGAGGTCACATTTTGCGCCAAAGGTAGAGCCGAACAAAGTGAGGCGAGGTGGAAGGTTATGATGGAAAAAGGCGACAAGAAGCTCAAGATCGAAGAGGAGAATGTTGAAGCCGATAAGGCCTCCGCCAATGCCTCACCATGATCCATGCGACGAATGCTTCCTCATAAGACACGGTCACAAAATGGTCAAGGACCCAAAGATATTAATGGTCGACACATCTAACATGGACCACGATGGTAGGGCTTGGTATATGATGCCTCCTCAACTCTAGATGGCAATGGGTACCCGAAACCCGCTAATCTTGGTTACCCGCCTTAATTGGGGAGGGACGTTTGGTAAAAATAGACCTGCGGGGCTGCTTAGCGGTAAACTAGACCCATCGAGTCTAGCGGGGGAGGGTATGGGGGTGTCAAACTCGTACCCGTGGACCTGCAGACCCGCTAAAACCTGAGGACCAGCAACAACCCTAAGAGGCCACCCCAATCCCGCACCACGGGCCACGACCCACATCCCAAGATCGCACATTCTAGCCCAGAGGCAACTCCTCATGATCCCATGCGGGCACATACCGACACGTGACTCGTGACCCCTTCCCAGCGTCACTCTCTACCGCTCTCCCTCTCGCGTTTCTTGTGCGCTGCTGAGAGCCTGACGCCATCGGTCTATTGTCGTCCCGCTCAGCAGCTTGTGGTCGAGGAGTGGACTGACTCCGGCTATGGTTGACACAAACGATGCCCCAGCCCCTAGATACCGGCTCCTCTCTACCTCTCGCACTCCCCCAACGCACTGCCGCCGTGTAGAACATGGGGAACAACGTCAAGCTGCTAGCAGTCTAGGAGGGTAGCGACTTCGGTGATGGCTAGCACGCCAGCAAGTTTCCTATGACATCACAGTTGTGCTGCTTGGCGGGTACCCGTCGGGTCCCTATACCCGACCGGGTCATGGGTATGGTGAAGAAAAGGACCCGACGACGGGTATGGGGGCGGGTCACAGGGGGCGGTGAGGGGTGTCAAAGGCGGGTATGAGGATGCCGGACCCGGCCCCAAATCCGTTGGGTGCCATCCAGATCCTCAATGCATCTCATGCAAGAAATGAGGGCGTCTGCTGCGGTGGTTGCTGCAACATCAGCATAGACGGTGACCAAGGACCCACCTCCCTCCATTTGATCTCTATGCATGCTTGGTTTGTAATATGATAGTCCGATTTTGATGGTGTTTTAGGCCTGGGTTGGTCTCCATGGATGTAAACTTATTTGCATGATTCTGTGCGAACTTTGAACTTATTTATTGTTCGGTCTACCTGATGCATCCCAACACATGGCCATTACCATTGGTCCACATCATGTCACACCAACCATTCCTACAAAGGTGAATTCCTTCCATATCTCGCCCTCCTTTGGTTATCTTGTGAATGAGATCCTACTTGAGACGAATTCCTATTCTATGACTAGGTCCATGACCATGACACCAAGAGGAGAAGACAAGAAAGCCCCAAGAGCCAAGACCCCTGATACGTCCATTTTGCATCACTATTCTATGTCTTAATTCACTATTATTCATTGATATATTTCGTATTGAGAGGTGATACTTATGTTATTTCATATATTTTTGCATGGTTGATGACTTTTGGAGCATGGACCGCTGCAGTCAGGATTCTGATGGAAAAGATGCTATTTGGAGGCAAAATTCGCGAAGATCAGAAAATCCGGGAAAATATACAGAAAATACTATTTTTCTAGAAGACTAAGGATTCCAAAAGACGGAGTGGAGATGGGCCATAGGGGGCCCACACCACCCCCTGGCGTGGGCAGCCCTAGGCCGTGCCTGGAGGTGGTGCGGCCATCCTGGCCCACTCCAGCCTCTCCCCTTTGGCGTATATCATCCTCCCGAAACCCTAAGACTCACGGAGCGACCACATAAAGATTCCGCCGCCTCTGCGGGGAGGAAAACACTGAGAGAGAAAGATCTCTCCGGCAGACAGATTTCTGCCGGGGGAATTCCTTCCCGGAGAGGGGAGATCGTCGCCATCAACACCACCATCAAGCTGGACTTCATCAAGATCATCATCATCATCACCACCACCATCATCACCATCAGCACCCTCATCACCATCTCCATATTGATGTAACAATTGTGTTGAGTCTTGCATAGTTCATAGGGGAAACTTTCTCGGTGTTGATTACTCTTTGTAGTTGATGCTATTGAGTGAACCATTGAATTATTGTTTATGTTCAGATTGTTATACATCATTATTCCATCTCTGATCATGATCCATATGATGTCTTGTGAGTAGTTCATTTTATTCTTGAGGACATGGGAGAAGTCATGTTGTTAGTAGTGGAGTTGCATTGAGAAAGATTCAATAGATTGTTATTTAAGTTGTGGTGTACTTCTTCTAGTGGTGTGATGTGAACGTCGACTACATGACACTTCACCTATATGGGCCTAGGGGAATGCATTGTGTATTTGGCTACTAATCGTAGGGGTTGCCGGAGTGATAGAAACCTGAACCCCCGTTAGGAAACCATTGCACAAGGGACGTAAGGGTCTTAGAGTTTAAAGCTGTGGTTAGGTTTCTACCTTAATTACTTTCTTGTACTTACGAATGTTTGCAAGGGGTATAATCACAAGTATGTATTAGTCTTGGATGGGGCGGTACTGAAGGAGTTATGCCCTAGAGGCAAATAATAAAGTGTATTATTTGATATACCTCCTGTATGTTCATAATACGTTTCATACTGTGCTATAATTGTGTTAATACGAAACGTTAATACATGTGTGGTATGTAAACAAACTGTGTCTCTAGTTACCTCTAGTGAACTAGTTCATTGGTCATGAGGATGGTCTGTGTTTCGAGATCATGGGCATTTATGCCAACTGACAATGAGGTCATGTTATTAGTTGAATAACATGATAGACAAACATCCGACCGTTATATCGTAATGAGATCTAGTTACAAAGTTCACCATTGATGATAAAACACAGAGAACCTCGCAACCTGATCCTTTGACTGTGAGGTAATGCAAATCACCATTCTGGAAGAAGCTTAGATGGTTATCAAGAATCATCTCGTAACAGGGTGATCAAAAAGGTGCCACTCAGGTTTTCCGAAGGAATGCGTAGAGGAGTACATATCAAGACCAGGATTTGTCTAGTCCATGTAACGGACAGATACATGTGGCCATCTCGGTGACGTTGCATTAATGAAGCTTGCAAGCATGTGACTAGGTCACGGAATGCAACGACATGAGAACAACAAAACAAGTTAATCGGTAACGAGATCGAACTAAGGTATAGAGATACCGAAGATCAAGTCTCAGATGAATTAGGTATCGTATGACAAAGGGAATGGGGAACGACTATCTCACGGTTCGAGCGATTGTATTCGTGAAACACACGAGGGTCACATGGCCATCCAGGTCCCTCTGTTGATCATTGATATGAGAGTGGTCTCTATCATGTCCGGAGTGTTTCCGAACCGAAGGATGTCACGCTTAAGGGTGGGGACGCTTAGGGTAGATGAGGTATCGTATGAGAAATAGAGAGAGAAACCGGAATAGTTTTGGTAACATCCGATGGAGATCGGAAGGGGTCCAGAAGATGTTCCGGAGTGAAGGAATAATATAATATGTATATTTGAATGTTAATTGGAGAATTAATATTAAATATATATTTTATTTTATTTTAAAAGGCACTATATTGCTAATGGGCCTCACCCGAGGGGAGGCCCAAGTGGGCAAGGCGCCTAGGGAGTGGGGGTCAGCCGGCCTAGGGCTAGTGGGCCGCCATAGTGGGGTCCACCTAGGGCCGGCGGCTGCCCCAAGGTGGCCGGCGGGTGTGGGAATAGTCCCACACCGCCTGGCCCCTGGGTGGTGCGCCCCCTCCTACTATATAAAGGCCCCCCCTCCCCTTGGAAGGACACCCACTCCTCTCATTCTCTCTCTCTCATCTGCTGAGGGCTTCCCCGTAATATTGGGGAGGACTTCATAGTTGAGTTCTCCACATTCACACTACCGTCGTGTGATCAGCGATCCGGCATCTACTTCTTCCGCTGCTCGGCTGGATCGGAGCCTGGTTGACGTCCACTACACCAGACGTGTGACGAACTTCAGAGGCACCACACTTGGGGTGCTGCTCGTCTTCATCAATATACGCCTTCCTGCGTAAGGCGTGCCACTATCTGAAAAGGTATGAATACTGTATTCCTTCTCTGTTACTTATGTCTACATAGTATAGATCCTGGTATTAGTGTTCGAGTAGATAGAAATTTTTTGTTTTCTGCTACGGAACCCTTCAGTGGTATCAGAGCGGGTCTATGGGTAGACATGTCATACGGATAGAACACATAGCAATATGTGGGCATTGATTCTCTAGTTGCTACCCTCTTTAGTGTTACTATTCATATCGCGGAACTGTTTGATGAAGCGGCCCCCAACCGACCTCACGTGGTGATTCACGAGACTGGTCCACAAATCAAAGTGGCTTAGGGGGGTGTCTGTCTCTTTATAGTAGTTGATATGGCATTGACACTGGAGGGCCTTGAAAAGGGAAGAAGAACGGCAATCATTGAATCCATGTTGTGGCTCGACGTTCGTAGGTGGGAAGGGGTTCTACTGCGAAAGCCCTAAAGCCACGTAAAACATGCAATAGTCAATATAGAAGCGTCTATCTTCGTTATTGCATAGGGGCAAGTATTATAACATGGCAATGACAAGTTTATGAAACTCTCATTGAAGCTATTGATGATGATCACAAAGCTATAACCATGTCATAGCACTTCACTTTAGAAGTATTACTTATTATGCTAGTATACTTACTAGACGGTAGCGTGATAAGATAATCCCTCGTAGTATTCCAGTTATCGTATTCCCCTTATGTGTGCACCACCAAGAAAGTTCTTCGGTATGAGGCCGGCCGTGATGATCGGGGGTCAGACATATCTACGTTCGCATACAGTGGGTGCAAGCCATGTTGCACTGTGAATACACACGAGTTAGAACTGGCGAGCCTAGCATGTACAGACATGGCCTCGGAATACAAGAGACTGAAAAGTCGAGCATGAATCACATAGTTGATGTGATCAACATTAGGGAATGTCCACCTTTGATGCTGCACTGATGGCCATGATGATCGGGGAAGGTGCAGGGGATAGGGATCATGTGATCACTAAACGAGTAGAGGGATGTTCGTTTAAGTGGGAGTTCCTTTATTAAAATTTGAACTCATTATTATGAACATAGTCTAAACACTTTGCAAATCCTTTGTAGATGTCTCGCCCACCCACCTTCAACCTAAGCACTTTCCTCGAGAAGGACAAGCTGAAAACTGATGGAACCAACTTCACCACATGGTTCCGCAATCTTAGGATCCTCCTAGTCCCCTACAAGTTGACTTATGTCATCGAGGCTGAGCTTCTGGCTAAGCCTGCAGATTCTACCTCTCAGGACGAAAAGAATGGCTGGCAGTCCAAGGCAGACGATTTCTCCCTCATCTAGAGTGGAATGCTCTATGCCATGGAGCCGGATCTTCAAAAGCGTTTTGAGAAGATGAATGCTTTTGAGATCATTGAGGATCTCAAAGCAGTCTTTGCTCCGCAGGCTCGTGCAAAGAGGTATGATGCTTCTGAGCTCTTCTTCTCTGCCAAAATGGAAGAGCACAACAGTATTAGTGAGCACGTGGTCAAAATGTCTAGCTACGTTAAGCGCCTAAATGCCCTGGATTGCAAAATCCCGGAGGAGCTCGCCATAGATAAGGTGCTGCACTCGCTGCCCCCTAGCTATAAGAGTTTTGTGATGAACTACAACATGCAAGGGATAACCAAGACCCTTGCTGAGGTGTTCGCCATGCTCAAAACTGCTGAGGTTGAAATCAAGAAGGAGCACACGGTGTTGATGGTCAACAAGACTGCCAACTTTAAGAAACCGGGGCAAAAGGGAAAAGGCAAGGGTAAGAAGTCTAAGAGGGATGGCAGGTTTGCTCCTAGCACCTCAAAAACTACGAAGCCTGGCCCTACGCCCGGCACTTCGTGCTTCTACTACAAAGGGGATGGGCATTGGAAACGCAACTGCCCTAAGTACCTTGAAGACAAGCGAGCTGGCAAAATAGCCATCCCGGACAAAGGTATATATGATATACATGTTATTGATGTATTCCTTACAAGCGCCAGGAGTAACACCTGGGTATTTGATACCGGATTTGTTGCTCACATTTGTAACTCTCAACAGGATCTGCAGAGTAGGAGGCGCCTGAGGAAGGACGAGGTGACGATGTGCGTTGGCAATGGTTCGAGAGTCGAAGTGATGGCCGTCGGCACCCTGCATCTCCGTCTACCGTCAGGATTATTGTTGGTTTTGAATAAATGCTATTATGTACCCGCATTGAGTATGAATATTGTGAGTGGGTCTTGCTTGTTGCAAGACCATTATTCGTTTAAATCAGGAACAAATGGTTGTTCAATTTATATGAATGATATTTTCTATGTTCATGCTCATGTATGTGATTGTTTATTCCTACTTAATCTTGATTGTGATACACACATCCATAGTGTTGATGCTAAACATTGTAAGCACAGTGATAATAATTCCATGTACATATGGCATTGCCGTCTTGGTCATATTGGCATAAAGCGCATGAAGAGGCTTCATTCAGAAGGGCTTCTTGGATCATTAGATTTCGAATCCCTTGATACATGTGAGCCATGCCTCATGGGCAAGATGACCAAGACACCATTCTCCGGCATAGTGGAGAGAGTTGTAGACCTACTTGGGATCATACATACAGATGTATGTGGACCAATGAGTGTCTCAACACGCAATGGTTATCGTTACTTTGTTACCTTTACTGACGACTTGAGCAGATATGGATATATCCACTTGATGAAGCACAAGTCTGAAACCTTTGAAAAGTTTAAGGAATTTCCGAAAGAGGTAGAGAATCAACTTAACAAGAAAATCAAGCACCTTCGATCGGATCGGGGAGGCGAATATTTGAGTTATGAGTTTAACATGCACTTGAAGGACTGTAGGATCATCCCACAGCTTACGCCAGCCGGAACACCATAGCGTAATGGTGTGTCGGAACGCCGTAACCGAACCCTATTGGATAGTGTACGGTCCATGATGTCTTTAACTGATTTGTCTGTGTCTTTTTGGGGATATGCGTTAGAAACCACCGCTTTTATTTTAAACCGAGCACCATCCAAATCCGTGGAGACAACACCATATGAGATATGGTATGGGCAGAAGCCAAAGTTGTCTTTTCTGAAAGTTTGGGGATGTGAGGCGTATGTTAAGAAACTGCAACCTGACAAACTCGAACCCAAATCGGAAAAATGTATCTTTGTAGGATATCCAAGGGAAACTATTGGATATACCTTCTACAATCAAGCCGAAGGCAAAACACTTGTCGCAAAAACCGGCGCCTTTCTCGAGAAAGAGTTTCTTGCAAAAGGGGTGAGTGGAAGGAAAATTGAGTTAGATGAAATTGTTGACCCTTCTTTCCGTATTCCGAGTAGCACAACGGAAGCTGTTCCGAAACCGCTCTCTAACATGGAGGAAGAGTCTATTGATGCTGATCAAAACAACGACATTGAGACTCCTGAAGTTCGCAGGTCTACAAGGGTTCGTGCCACTCCAGATTGGTATAGTAGCCTTGTAATGTCTGTCATCTTAGATGATCAGGAAGAACCTGCAAACTACAAAGAAGCTATGGGTAGTGCTGACTCCGAGAAATGGCTAGAAGCCATGAAATCTGAAATAGGATCCATGCATGAAAACCAAGTTTGGACCTTGGTGGATCTTCTAGAGGGTCGCAAGGCCGTGGAAAATAAATGGATCTTTAAGAAAAAGACAGATGCGAATGGTAATGTAACCATTCACAAAGATCGACTTGTCGCAAAGGGGTTTCGACAAATTCAAGGGGTTGACTATGACGAGACTTACTCTCCCATAGTGATGCTTAAGGCTGTCAGAATTTTAATAGCAATTGGTGCACATTTCGACTATGAAATTTGGCAGATGGATGTCAAGACCGCGTTCCTCAATGGTCACATTGATGAAGAGTTGTATATGATGCAACTAGAAGGTTTTGTTGATCCTTAGGACGCTGGAAAGGTATGCAAGCTCCAACGGTCCATTTATGGGTTGAAGTAAGCATCTCGGAGCTGGAACCAACGTTTTGATCAAGTGATCAAGAGTTTTGGATTTTTCCAAAACCAACAAGAGTTCTGTGTTTACAAGAAAGCGAGTGGGAGCTCAGTAGTTTTCTTAGTAGTATATGTGGATGACATATTACTCATGGGAAACGATGTGGATCTTATGAATAGCGTGAAAGCGTATTTGAGCAACCAATTTTCCATGAAGGATCTAGGTGAAGCTGCATACATATTAGGAATCAAGATCTATAGAGATAGATCAAGGCACCTAATAGCATTAAGTCAGAGTACTTACATAGATAAGATTTTGAAGAGGTTCAAAATGGAAAACACCAAGAGGGGTTTTACACCTATGATGAAGAATTGCAACTTGAGTGTGACTCAATGTCCTGTAACGGACAATGATAGAGAGAAGATGTCTGACGTCCCCTATGCTTCTGCAATAGGATCTATCATGTATGCAATGCTTAGTACCCGACCTGATGTGGCATTGGCTCTTAGTTTGACGAGCCGATATCAGAGTAATCCAGGACCGGATCACTGGACAGCTGTGAAAAATATCCTAAAGTATCTGAGAAGAACAAGGGATATGTTCCTAATCTATGGAGGAAATGATGAAGCTCTGAACATAACAGGTTACATAGATGCGAGCTGGAATTCAGATCATGATGACTCTAAGTCTCAAACAGGATTTGTTTTCTTGGTGAATGGTGGGGCGGTAAGCTGGAAAAGCAAGAAGCAACCGGTGGTGGCACAATCTTAAATGGAGTCTGAATACATTGCTGTAGCAGATGCAGCAAATGAAGCTGTTTGGCTAAGGAATTTCGTCATCGAACTAGGAGTTTTTCCCAATGCACAAGACCCCGTGACAATCTATTGTGATAACACGGGAGCTATTGCAAATGCAAGGGAACCAAGAACTCATTCCACAGCCAAACACATCAAGCTTAGATTTCACGTCATTCGGTAGATTGTTGACGAAGGTGAAGTCAAGATTTGCAAAGTAGATACAGAACTGAATGTAGCAGATCCTTTGACTAAAGCTCTCCAACATGACAAGCACGAACAACATCGAGATTCCATTGGTGTTAGGTTCCTGCCTATTGTAAACTAGTTTTGTATACTCTAGTGCAAGTGGGAAACTGAAGGAGTTATGCCCTAGAGGCAAATAATAAAGTGTATTATTTGATATACCTCCTGTATGTTCATAATACGTTTCATACTGTGCTATAACTGTGTTAATACGAAACGTTAATACACGTGTGGTATGTAAACAAACAGTGTCTCTAGTTACCTCTAGTGAACTAGTTCATTGGTCATGAGGATGGTCTGTGTTTCGAGATTATGGGCATTTATGCCAACTGACAATGAGGTCATGTTATTAGTTGAATAACATGATAGACAAACATCCGACCGTTATATCGTAATGAGATCTAGTTACAAAGTTCACCATTGATGATAAAACACAGAGAACCTCACAACCTGATCCTTTGACTGTGAGGTAATGCAAATCACCATTCTGGAAGAAGCTTAGATGGTTATCAAGAATCATCTCGTAACAGGGTGATCAAAAAGGTGCCACTCAGGTTTTCCGAAGGAATGCGTAGAGGAGTACATATCAAGACCAGGATTTGTCTAGTCCATGTAACGGACAGATACATGTGGCCATCTCGGTGACGTTGCATTAATGAAGCTTGCAAGCATGTGACTAGGTCACGGAATGCAACGACATGAGAACGAGAAAACAAGTTCATCGGTAACGAGATCAAACTAAGGTATAGAGATACCGAAGATCAAGTCTCGGATGAATTAGGTATCGTATGACAAAGGGAATGGGGAGAGACTATCTCACGGTTCGAGCGATTGTATTCGTGAAACACACGGGGGTTACATGGCCATCTAGGCCCCTCTGTTGATCATTGATATGAGAGTGGTCTCTATCATGTCCGGAGTGTTTCCGAACCGAAGGATGTCACGCTTAAGGGTGGGGACGCTTAGGGTAGATGAGGTATCGTATGAGAAATAGAGAGAGAGAAACCGGAATAGTTTCGGTAACATCCGATGGAGATCGGAAGGGGTCCAGAAGATGTTACGGAGTGAAGGAATAATATAATATGTATATTTGAATGTTAATTGGAGAATTAATATTAAACATATATTTTATTTTATTTTAAAAGGCACTATATTACTAATGGGCCTCACCCGAGGGGAGGCCCAAGTGGGTAAGGCGCCTAGGGAGTGGGGGCCAGCCGGCCTAGGGGTAGTGGGCCACCCCAGTGGGGCCTACATAGGGCCGGCGGCTGCCCCAAGGTGGCCGGCGGGTGTGGGAATAGTCCCACACCGCCTGGCCCCTGGGTGGTGCGCCCCCCTCCTACTATATAAAGGGGTCCCCCCTCCCCTCGGAAGGACACCCATTCCTCTCATTCTCTCTCTCCCATATGCAGAGGGCTTCCCCGTAATATTGGGGAGGACTTCATAGTTGAGTTCTCCACATTCACACTACCGTCGTGTGATCGGCGATCCGGCATCTACTTCTTCCGCTGCTCGGCTGGATCGGAGCCCGGTTGACGTCCACTACACCGGACATGTGACGAACTTCGGAGGCACCTCACTTGGGGTGCTCCTCGTCTTCATCAATATAGGCCTTCCTGCGTAAGGCGTGCCACTATCTGCAAAGGTATGAATATTGTATTCCTTCTCCGTTACTTATGTCTACATAGTATAGATCCTGGTATTAGTGTTCGAGTAGATAGAATTTTTTTTGTTTTCTGCTACGGAACCCTTCAGGTACATTAGCACAGGTTCACCCACACAACACTTAGCAAGCTAGAGAAGATTAATCAACTATATGAAGCGAAAGCACTTGACAGTCTTCCCATGTGTCCTCGAGAACGTTTGGTCATCTTAAGTAATACAATCGGCTTGTCCTTTGCTGCATAAAGGATTAAGCCACTTCCTGCCTTCATTCCTACTGTCTTTATTTACTCGTACTTTGTTTACTTGCTTTATAGAAAACCCCTAAAAATCCGTTTGCTAAGTATTTGCAGAGAATTCCTGATCCATACCACTAGCCAACACCTTCTGCTCCTCGTTGGGTTCGACACTCTTACTTATCGAAAATACTGCGATACACCCCCTATACTTGTGGGTCATCAAGACTATTTTCTGGCACCGTTGCCGGGGAGTGAAGCGCTATTGGAGAGTGGAACTGGTAAAGGAAACTTCTACTGTGAGTATTGTTTACTTCTGTTAGTTGCTTTATTTTCGTTATGGATAATTCGCTGAGTTTCTTATTTCGTAATGCTACTACGACTGCTAAGGTAGTAGATAAGCCACCACCTGCTGAGAATGATGTTTTCAAAATACCTACAAGAATTATTGATTGTGTTATGGATAACTACTATGTTGGGGATGGAACTGTCCATCCCGGTGATCATTTGCTCTTTATACACGAATTATGCGGGTTGTTCAAGTGTGCAGGTATTACTACAGATCAAGTTAAGAAGAAGTTATTCTCATTATCACTAAAAGGAAGAGTTGAGGAATGGTATAAGCTGCTGAATGGTCAAGCTCTGGAATGGGAGGAAATAGTGCCTCTCTTTTATTCAAAGTTTTATCCTCCTAGTGAGATTCATAAAGATCGGAATCAAATATACAACTTTTGGCCTCTTGATGGAGAGAGTACAACTCAACATTGGGGGAGATTGAAGTTACTAATGCTCAAATGTCCCATTCATGAGCTCCCCAACAATATTATTATCAATAACTTTTATGCAAGGCTCCCTCTACATGACAAGGATTTATTTGATGCTTCTTGTGCTAGATCATTCACTCGCATGGAAGAAGAAGCTAAATGGGATCTTCTGGACCGTATTCAAGACAATGCTGAAGCATGGGAGAATGATAAAGGTAGAAAGTCAGGTATAAATTATGATTATGAATGCATTGAATCTTTTATGGGAACAGATGACTTTCAAAATATTAAAAATGCTTATGGTCTAGACTCTCAAGCTATTGCTTCTTTTTTAATCTTTTGCTTCCTATATTGAAGTGCCTAAAAAGAAGTGGAATAAGTATCATGAACCTTATAAAGATGTTGCTAAGAGTGTTCCTGTAAGAAATACTGAAGTTTGTACTGCTAATCATGTCTTACCTAAACCTTATATTGAGAAAATGCCTTTCCCAGTTAAGATAAAGGAACATTCTATGATAGCTAGTATGGTTGATGAAAGTATGAAAAAAGCTGTTGAACCTGATAAACAAATGGTTGATGAACCTATTATAGCAAATGTGAAAGACTTTGTTACTAAATATGAAGAAGAGGGACACACTATCCTTTGTAAGGATACCTCTAATATTGTTTCACAAAGCAGTATTATGAGAGCTAGTATTCCTGTGTTTTCTGTTAGAATAAGTAATCATAGTTATGATGGTCCTTGTGATAGTTATATTGTTAAGTTTATACATGATACTGAAAGTTATTATGAGAGAGGGAAAAGTGTTCTTATGTATCTCAATAATATTAAGTTTCCTCGTTTTTATGCTGAAAGTTTTTATGTTGCACTTCTTTTGCCTTCCTATGCTTGTAGCCTCTGGTTTCAACAACTTGTTTGTTTACAAAATTCCCTTGCATAGGAAGTGGGTTAGACTTAAATGTGTGTGTTTTTGCTGCTTAATGCTCTTTTTCACTTCGATTCATATTCCTGAGTGAGCATCTTCAAAATATCATGCCCATCTTAATGGCTATAAAGAAAGAGCTTTTTGGGAGACAACCCAATTTGTTTTTGTTTCTTTGAGTCTTGGAAGTTATTACTTTGGTAATAACCGCTCTTTATCCATTTTGTTTGTTTTTTGTGTCAAGATCAACCTCTAATGAGAGAGAAGTAAGATTTGAGGAAGTTGTTGTCCCGAAACAGATTTTTGTGCTTCACCGTAAAAATTCGTGAGAGATCTCTGTATGTCGGATTGAGCTGTAATTGTTTGTGCTTCTGCCCCAGGGTGTT